>CM061469.1:21323750-22647500 GCA_030770085.1 Oryza coarctata | reverse complement strand
CCTAAACCCTAAACCCTAAACCCTAAACCCTAAACCCTAAACCCTAAACCCTAAACCCTAAACCCTAAACCCTAAACCCTAAACCCTAAACCCTAAACCCTAAACCCTAAACCCTAAACCCTAAACCCTAAACCCTAAACCCTAAACCCTAAACCCTAAACCCTAAACCCTAAACCCTAAACCCTAAACCCTAAACCCTAAACCCTAAACCCTAAACCCTAAACCCTAAACCCTAAACCCTAAACCCTAAACCCTAAACCCTAAACCCTAAACCCTAAACCCTAAACCCTAAACCCTAAACCCTAAACCCTAAACCCTAAACCCTAAACCCTAAACCCTAAACCCTAAACCCTAAACCCTAAACCCTAAACCCTAAACCCTAAACCCTAAACCCTAAACCCTAAACCCTAAACCCTAAACCCTAAACCCTAAACCCTAAACCCTAAACCCTAAACCCTAAACCCTAAACCCTAAACCCTAAACCCTAAACCCTAAACCCTAAACCCTAAACCCTAAACCCTAAACCCTAAACCCTAAACCCTAAACCCTAAACCCTAAACCCTAAACCCTAAACCCTAAACCCTAAACCCTAAACCCTAAACCCTAAACCCTAAACCCTAAACCCTAAACCCTAAACCCTAAACCCTAAACCCTAAACCCTAAACCCTAAACCCTAAACCCTAAACCCTAAACCCTAAACCCTAAACCCTAAACCCTAAACCCTAAACCCTAAACCCTAAACCCTAAACCCTAAACCCTAAACCCTAAACCCTAAACCCTAAACCCTAAACCCTAAACCCTAAACCCTAAACCCTAAACCCTAAACCCTAAACCCTAAACCCTAAACCCTAAACCCTAAACCCTAAACCCTAAACCCTAAACCCTAAACCCTAAACCCTAAACCCTAAACCCTAAACCCTAAACCCTAAACCCTAAACCCTAAACCCTAAACCCTAAACCCTAAACCCTAAACCCTAAACCCTAAACCCTAAACCCTAAACCCTAAACCCTAAACCCTAAACCCTAAACCCTAAACCCTAAACCCTAAACCCTAAACCCTAAACCCTAAACCCTAAACCCTAAACCCTAAACCCTAAACCCTAAACCCTAAACCCTAAACCCTAAACCCTAAACCCTAAACCCTAAACCCTAAACCCTAAACCCTAAACCCTAAACCCTAAACCCTAAACCCTAAACCCTAAACCCTAAACCCTAAACCCTAAACCCTAAACCCTAAACCCTAAACCCTAAACCCTAAACCCTAAACCCTAAACCCTAAACCCTAAACCCTAAACCCTAAACCCTAAACCCTAAACCCTAAACCCTAAACCCTAAACCCTAAACCCTAAACCCTAAACCCTAAACCCTAAACCCTAAACCCTAAACCCTAAACCCTAAACCCTAAACCCTAAACCCTAAACCCTAAACCCTAAACCCTAAACCCTAAACCCTAAACCCTAAACCCTAAACCCTAAACCCTAAACCCTAAACCCTAAACCCTAAACCCTAAACCCTAAACCCTAAACCCTAAACCCTAAACCCTAAACCCTAAACCCTAAACCCTAAACCCTAAACCCTAAACCCTAAACCCTAAACCCTAAACCCTAAACCCTAAACCCTAAACCCTAAACCCTAAACCCTAAACCCTAAACCCTAAACCCTAAACCCTAAACCCTAAACCCTAAACCCTAAACCCTAAACCCTAAACCCTAAACCCTAAACCCTAAACCCTAAACCCTAAACCCTAAACCCTAAACCCTAAACCCTAAACCCTAAACCCTAAACCCTAAACCCTAAACCCTAAACCCTAAACCCTAAACCCTAAACCCTAAACCCTAAACCCTAAACCCTAAACCCTAAACCCTAAACCCTAAACCCTAAACCCTAAACCCTAAACCCTAAACCCTAAACCCTAAACCCTAAACCCTAAACCCTAAACCCTAAACCCTAAACCCTAAACCCTAAACCCTAAACCCTAAACCCTAAACCCTAAACCCTAAACCCTAAACCCTAAACCCTAAACCCTAAACCCTAAACCCTAAACCCTAAACCCTAAACCCTAAACCCTAAACCCTAAACCCTAAACCCTAAACCCTAAACCCTAAACCCTAAACCCTAAACCCTAAACCCTAAACCCTAAACCCTAAACCCTAAACCCTAAACCCTAAACCCTAAACCCTAAACCCTAAACCCTAAACCCTAAACCCTAAACCCTAAACCCTAAACCCTAAACCCTAAACCCTAAACCCTAAACCCTAAACCCTAAACCCTAAACCCTAAACCCTAAACCCTAAACCCTAAACCCTAAACCCTAAACCCTAAACCCTAAACCCTAAACCCTAAACCCTAAACCCTAAACCCTAAACCCTAAACCCTAAACCCTAAACCCTAAACCCTAAACCCTAAACCCTAAACCCTAAACCCTAAACCCTAAACCCTAAACCCTAAACCCTAAACCCTAAACCCTAAACCCTAAACCCTAAACCCTAAACCCTAAACCCTAAACCCTAAACCCTAAACCCTAAACCCTAAACCCTAAACCCTAAACCCTAAACCCTAAACCCTAAACCCTAAACCCTAAACCCTAAACCCTAAACCCTAAACCCTAAACCCTAAACCCTAAACCCTAAACCCTAAACCCTAAACCCTAAACCCTAAACCCTAAACCCTAAACCCTAAACCCTAAACCCTAAACCCTAAACCCTAAACCCTAAACCCTAAACCCTAAACCCTAAACCCTAAACCCTAAACCCTAAACCCTAAACCCTAAACCCTAAACCCTAAACCCTAAACCCTAAACCCTAAACCCTAAACCCTAAACCCTAAACCCTAAACCCTAAACCCTAAACCCTAAACCCTAAACCCTAAACCCTAAACCCTAAACCCTAAACCCTAAACCCTAAACCCTAAACCCTAAACCCTAAACCCTAAACCCTAAACCCTAAACCCTAAACCCTAAACCCTAAACCCTAAACCCTAAACCCTAAACCCTAAACCCTAAACCCTAAACCCTAAACCCTAAACCCTAAACCCTAAACCCTAAACCCTAAACCCTAAACCCTAAACCCTAAACCCTAAACCCTAAACCCTAAACCCTAAACCCTAAACCCTAAACCCTAAACCCTAAACCCTAAACCCTAAACCCTAAACCCTAAACCCTAAACCCTAAACCCTAAACCCTAAACCCTAAACCCTAAACCCTAAACCCTAAACCCTAAACCCTAAACCCTAAACCCTAAACCCTAAACCCTAAACCCTAAACCCTAAACCCTAAACCCTAAACCCTAAACCCTAAACCCTAAACCCTAAACCCTAAACCCTAAACCCTAAACCCTAAACCCTAAACCCTAAACCCTAAACCCTAAACCCTAAACCCTAAACCCTAAACCCTAAACCCTAAACCCTAAACCCTAAACCCTAAACCCTAAACCCTAAACCCTAAACCCTAAACCCTAAACCCTAAACCCTAAACCCTAAACCCTAAACCCTAAACCCTAAACCCTAAACCCTAAACCCTAAACCCTAAACCCTAAACCCTAAACCCTAAACCCTAAACCCTAAACCCTAAACCCTAAACCCTAAACCCTAAACCCTAAACCCTAAACCCTAAACCCTAAACCCTAAACCCTAAACCCTAAACCCTAAACCCTAAACCCTAAACCCTAAACCCTAAACCCTAAACCCTAAACCCTAAACCCTAAACCCTAAACCCTAAACCCTAAACCCTAAACCCTAAACCCTAAACCCTAAACCCTAAACCCTAAACCCTAAACCCTAAACCCTAAACCCTAAACCCTAAACCCTAAACCCTAAACCCTAAACCCTAAACCCTAAACCCTAAACCCTAAACCCTAAACCCTAAACCCTAAACCCTAAACCCTAAACCCTAAACCCTAAACCCTAAACCCTAAACCCTAAACCCTAAACCCTAAACCCTAAACCCTAAACCCTAAACCCTAAACCCTAAACCCTAAACCCTAAACCCTAAACCCTAAACCCTAAACCCTAAACCCTAAACCCTAAACCCTAAACCCTAAACCCTAAACCCTAAACCCTAAACCCTAAACCCTAAACCCTAAACCCTAAACCCTAAACCCTAAACCCTAAACCCTAAACCCTAAACCCTAAACCCTAAACCCTAAACCCTAAACCCTAAACCCTAAACCCTAAACCCTAAACCCTAAACCCTAAACCCTAAACCCTAAACCCTAAACCCTAAACCCTAAACCCTAAACCCTAAACCCTAAACCCTAAACCCTAAACCCTAAACCCTAAACCCTAAACCCTAAACCCTAAACCCTAAACCCTAAACCCTAAACCCTAAACCCTAAACCCTAAACCCTAAACCCTAAACCCTAAACCCTAAACCCTAAACCCTAAACCCTAAACCCTAAACCCTAAACCCTAAACCCTAAACCCTAAACCCTAAACCCTAAACCCTAAACCCTAAACCCTAAACCCTAAACCCTAAACCCTAAACCCTAAACCCTAAACCCTAAACCCTAAACCCTAAACCCTAAACCCTAAACCCTAAACCCTAAACCCTAAACCCTAAACCCTAAACCCTAAACCCTAAACCCTAAACCCTAAACCCTAAACCCTAAACCCTAAACCCTAAACCCTAAACCCTAAACCCTAAACCCTAAACCCTAAACCCTAAACCCTAAACCCTAAACCCTAAACCCTAAACCCTAAACCCTAAACCCTAAACCCTAAACCCTAAACCCTAAACCCTAAACCCTAAACCCTAAACCCTAAACCCTAAACCCTAAACCCTAAACCCTAAACCCTAAACCCTAAACCCTAAACCCTAAACCCTAAACCCTAAACCCTAAACCCTAAACCCTAAACCCTAAACCCTAAACCCTAAACCCTAAACCCTAAACCCTAAACCCTAAACCCTAAACCCTAAACCCTAAACCCTAAACCCTAAACCCTAAACCCTAAACCCTAAACCCTAAACCCTAAACCCTAAACCCTAAACCCTAAACCCTAAACCCTAAACCCTAAACCCTAAACCCTAAACCCTAAACCCTAAACCCTAAACCCTAAACCCTAAACCCTAAACCCTAAACCCTAAACCCTAAACCCTAAACCCTAAACCCTAAACCCTAAACCCTAAACCCTAAACCCTAAACCCTAAACCCTAAACCCTAAACCCTAAACCCTAAACCCTAAACCCTAAACCCTAAACCCTAAACCCTAAACCCTAAACCCTAAACCCTAAACCCTAAACCCTAAACCCTAAACCCTAAACCCTAAACCCTAAACCCTAAACCCTAAACCCTAAACCCTAAACCCTAAACCCTAAACCCTAAACCCTAAACCCTAAACCCTAAACCCTAAACCCTAAACCCTAAACCCTAAACCCTAAACCCTAAACCCTAAACCCTAAACCCTAAACCCTAAACCCTAAACCCTAAACCCTAAACCCTAAACCCTAAACCCTAAACCCTAAACCCTAAACCCTAAACCCTAAACCCTAAACCCTAAACCCTAAACCCTAAACCCTAAACCCTAAACCCTAAACCCTAAACCCTAAACCCTAAACCCTAAACCCTAAACCCTAAACCCTAAACCCTAAACCCTAAACCCTAAACCCTAAACCCTAAACCCTAAACCCTAAACCCTAAACCCTAAACCCTAAACCCTAAACCCTAAACCCTAAACCCTAAACCCTAAACCCTAAACCCTAAACCCTAAACCCTAAACCCTAAACCCTAAACCCTAAACCCTAAACCCTAAACCCTAAACCCTAAACCCTAAACCCTAAACCCTAAACCCTAAACCCTAAACCCTAAACCCTAAACCCTAAACCCTAAACCCTAAACCCTAAACCCTAAACCCTAAACCCTAAACCCTAAACCCTAAACCCTAAACCCTAAACCCTAAACCCTAAACCCTAAACCCTAAACCCTAAACCCTAAACCCTAAACCCTAAACCCTAAACCCTAAACCCTAAACCCTAAACCCTAAACCCTAAACCCTAAACCCTAAACCCTAAACCCTAAACCCTAAACCCTAAACCCTAAACCCTAAACCCTAAACCCTAAACCCTAAACCCTAAACCCTAAACCCTAAACCCTAAACCCTAAACCCTAAACCCTAAACCCTAAACCCTAAACCCTAAACCCTAAACCCTAAACCCTAAACCCTAAACCCTAAACCCTAAACCCTAAACCCTAAACCCTAAACCCTAAACCCTAAACCCTAAACCCTAAACCCTAAACCCTAAACCCTAAACCCTAAACCCTAAACCCTAAACCCTAAACCCTAAACCCTAAACCCTAAACCCTAAACCCTAAACCCTAAACCCTAAACCCTAAACCCTAAACCCTAAACCCTAAACCCTAAACCCTAAACCCTAAACCCTAAACCCTAAACCCTAAACCCTAAACCCTAAACCCTAAACCCTAAACCCTAAACCCTAAACCCTAAACCCTAAACCCTAAACCCTAAACCCTAAACCCTAAACCCTAAACCCTAAACCCTAAACCCTAAACCCTAAACCCTAAACCCTAAACCCTAAACCCTAAACCCTAAACCCTAAACCCTAAACCCTAAACCCTAAACCCTAAACCCTAAACCCTAAACCCTAAACCCTAAACCCTAAACCCTAAACCCTAAACCCTAAACCCTAAACCCTAAACCCTAAACCCTAAACCCTAAACCCTAAACCCTAAACCCTAAACCCTAAACCCTAAACCCTAAACCCTAAACCCTAAACCCTAAACCCTAAACCCTAAACCCTAAACCCTAAACCCTAAACCCTAAACCCTAAACCCTAAACCCTAAACCCTAAACCCTAAACCCTAAACCCTAAACCCTAAACCCTAAACCCTAAACCCTAAACCCTAAACCCTAAACCCTAAACCCTAAACCCTAAACCCTAAACCCTAAACCCTAAACCCTAAACCCTAAACCCTAAACCCTAAACCCTAAACCCTAAACCCTAAACCCTAAACCCTAAACCCTAAACCCTAAACCCTAAACCCTAAACCCTAAACCCTAAACCCTAAACCCTAAACCCTAAACCCTAAACCCTAAACCCTAAACCCTAAACCCTAAACCCTAAACCCTAAACCCTAAACCCTAAACCCTAAACCCTAAACCCTAAACCCTAAACCCTAAACCCTAAACCCTAAACCCTAAACCCTAAACCCTAAACCCTAAACCCTAAACCCTAAACCCTAAACCCTAAACCCTAAACCCTAAACCCTAAACCCTAAACCCTAAACCCTAAACCCTAAACCCTAAACCCTAAACCCTAAACCCTAAACCCTAAACCCTAAACCCTAAACCCTAAACCCTAAACCCTAAACCCTAAACCCTAAACCCTAAACCCTAAACCCTAAACCCTAAACCCTAAACCCTAAACCCTAAACCCTAAACCCTAAACCCTAAACCCTAAACCCTAAACCCTAAACCCTAAACCCTAAACCCTAAACCCTAAACCCTAAACCCTAAACCCTAAACCCTAAACCCTAAACCCTAAACCCTAAACCCTAAACCCTAAACCCTAAACCCTAAACCCTAAACCCTAAACCCTAAACCCTAAACCCTAAACCCTAAACCCTAAACCCTAAACCCTAAACCCTAAACCCTAAACCCTAAACCCTAAACCCTAAACCCTAAACCCTAAACCCTAAACCCTAAACCCTAAACCCTAAACCCTAAACCCTAAACCCTAAACCCTAAACCCTAAACCCTAAACCCTAAACCCTAAACCCTAAACCCTAAACCCTAAACCCTAAACCCTAAACCCTAAACCCTAAACCCTAAACCCTAAACCCTAAACCCTAAACCCTAAACCCTAAACCCTAAACCCTAAACCCTAAACCCTAAACCCTAAACCCTAAACCCTAAACCCTAAACCCTAAACCCTAAACCCTAAACCCTAAACCCTAAACCCTAAACCCTAAACCCTAAACCCTAAACCCTAAACCCTAAACCCTAAACCCTAAACCCTAAACCCTAAACCCTAAACCCTAAACCCTAAACCCTAAACCCTAAACCCTAAACCCTAAACCCTAAACCCTAAACCCTAAACCCTAAACCCTAAACCCTAAACCCTAAACCCTAAACCCTAAACCCTAAACCCTAAACCCTAAACCCTAAACCCTAAACCCTAAACCCTAAACCCTAAACCCTAAACCCTAAACCCTAAACCCTAAACCCTAAACCCTAAACCCTAAACCCTAAACCCTAAACCCTAAACCCTAAACCCTAAACCCTAAACCCTAAACCCTAAACCCTAAACCCTAAACCCTAAACCCTAAACCCTAAACCCTAAACCCTAAACCCTAAACCCTAAACCCTAAACCCTAAACCCTAAACCCTAAACCCTAAACCCTAAACCCTAAACCCTAAACCCTAAACCCTAAACCCTAAACCCTAAACCCTAAACCCTAAACCCTAAACCCTAAACCCTAAACCCTAAACCCTAAACCCTAAACCCTAAACCCTAAACCCTAAACCCTAAACCCTAAACCCTAAACCCTAAACCCTAAACCCTAAACCCTAAACCCTAAACCCTAAACCCTAAACCCTAAACCCTAAACCCTAAACCCTAAACCCTAAACCCTAAACCCTAAACCCTAAACCCTAAACCCTAAACCCTAAACCCTAAACCCTAAACCCTAAACCCTAAACCCTAAACCCTAAACCCTAAACCCTAAACCCTAAACCCTAAACCCTAAACCCTAAACCCTAAACCCTAAACCCTAAACCCTAAACCCTAAACCCTAAACCCTAAACCCTAAACCCTAAACCCTAAACCCTAAACCCTAAACCCTAAACCCTAAACCCTAAACCCTAAACCCTAAACCCTAAACCCTAAACCCTAAACCCTAAACCCTAAACCCTAAACCCTAAACCCTAAACCCTAAACCCTAAACCCTAAACCCTAAACCCTAAACCCTAAACCCTAAACCCTAAACCCTAAACCCTAAACCCTAAACCCTAAACCCTAAACCCTAAACCCTAAACCCTAAACCCTAAACCCTAAACCCTAAACCCTAAACCCTAAACCCTAAACCCTAAACCCTAAACCCTAAACCCTAAACCCTAAACCCTAAACCCTAAACCCTAAACCCTAAACCCTAAACCCTAAACCCTAAACCCTAAACCCTAAACCCTAAACCCTAAACCCTAAACCCTAAACCCTAAACCCTAAACCCTAAACCCTAAACCCTAAACCCTAAACCCTAAACCCTAAACCCTAAACCCTAAACCCTAAACCCTAAACCCTAAACCCTAAACCCTAAACCCTAAACCCTAAACCCTAAACCCTAAACCCTAAACCCTAAACCCTAAACCCTAAACCCTAAACCCTAAACCCTAAACCCTAAACCCTAAACCCTAAACCCTAAACCCTAAACCCTAAACCCTAAACCCTAAACCCTAAACCCTAAACCCTAAACCCTAAACCCTAAACCCTAAACCCTAAACCCTAAACCCTAAACCCTAAACCCTAAACCCTAAACCCTAAACCCTAAACCCTAAACCCTAAACCCTAAACCCTAAACCCTAAACCCTAAACCCTAAACCCTAAACCCTAAACCCTAAACCCTAAACCCTAAACCCTAAACCCTAAACCCTAAACCCTAAACCCTAAACCCTAAACCCTAAACCCTAAACCCTAAACCCTAAACCCTAAACCCTAAACCCTAAACCCTAAACCCTAAACCCTAAACCCTAAACCCTAAACCCTAAAACCCTAAACCCTAAACCCTAAACCCTAAACCCTAAACCCTAAACCCTAAACCCTAAACCCTAAACCCTAAACCCTAAACCCTAAACCCTAAACCCTAAACCCTAAACCCTAACCCTAAACCCTAAACCCTAAACCCTAAACCCTAACCCTAAACCCTAAACCCTAAACCCTTAACCCTAAACCCTAAACCCTAAACCCTAACCCTAAACCCTAAACCCTAAACCCTTAACCCTAAACCCTAAACCCTAAACCCTAAACCCTAAACCCTAAACCCTTGAAAATGAAGTTTCTTGATTGTGTTGCCTATGATCAAGAATCTCTTAAAATAATTGGTAATGCTAGTTTGCATCCTTGTGATTTTGTTTTCTAGAAAGAACATAGGTGTCCATTGTTGTGATAGATGCATTGAAGTGTTATACAAAGTAAGATCTAAATTATTGCTTGATTATTTCAGGAACTTCATCACAATGTTAACAATTCGTCACTTGCATAGTTCTCTTTGCCATAGTTTAATTTATCTACCTTTTGGTTACAAGTAAAGCAATATCATTAGTGTTTTAGTGGGTGGTGTTTATACTCTATGTTTTCATGAATTTTTTAAAGGCTTAACTCACATTAATTTTTAGTATTTTTGGAAAGTAGACTTTATTTGTATCCTTGAGAGCTTTCTAGAAAATGGAATGTCTTATGTGCTACTTAGTACTACACCGAAGCATGTGAAGTGAACCTAGGAACTATTCTTCTTTACCTATCCAATTTGCACCGAAGTGTCACTTTCAAACTTTAGTTTGCCTCTAGATCTTCATTTGTTTCATGTGTCTTGTTTCTATTAATGGCAATGTGCAAGGGACCTTGTTTTTTTCAAATACTCGATAACAACCTAATAAAATGATCTCTTTCAGCATCCTTCAAAAAGCTTTCAAAGTAGGGATCAATACTTACAGCCTAAGTGAGTTCGTCACCATGGAGTGGTTGGTTCAGGAGGTCCTTGACTTCCTGTGCTTTCTCACAATAGCCCATAATTTCCTCTAGTACGATGTTTGTGTTAGCTTCGTTCTTCTGTGTCAGCTAGACAGAATGAATAAGAGACTAACAATTGCTTGTTTCAATTTGGCAGGTTCTATTTGAAGGCTGCGAATGCATATGACAAAGTCAAGGACCTAGCGAAGTACCTCGCTGCTCTTACTTCTGGACCAGAAACATCTCCTTCTGGCCATCAACCGTAGATAACGAGTCATTATGCCATTCGGTTATGGAAGTAAGTACTTTAATATTGGATCACTAGCTATGCCATTTCTCTTATGTCTACAGTCTGCTATTTGTTCAGAACTTCCATAAGCACAAATTCCAGTACTCTTGTGTGCTGCCGCTTTCATTAATCTTCTATCCAGATGATAAATGCCATGAATCGCCTTACTGATAGATCCTCACATGTTTATTCCAACTCATAGCATACTAATCCTTGCAAAGAATAGAAATGTCTAGCCACTTGCTCTTCACATAAATGCAGACTCACATGAGAACGAAAAATGATGATCTGCCTAATGCCTAATGGTTTGTTTTCTCAAATTATGACTGTTGTGAACTGAAAAGGTGTTCTTCACCCACACAAAAGAAAATTTGTGATCCACATACAAAAAATAAGTGTTGTTCACAGTTTGCAGCAATATTACAACTATTAATTGGATCTTTAGCATGCCATGGCATCTAACATCCAGTAATCTTTCCATGCAGAGTCTTGAGTGGTTGATCAATTATGCTTCTTGATAACTAGGACAAGCCTAGGTGATATGCGGACCCAATCTTGTGCTCATTCCTAGTAATAGTGTAGTATGTGAGTTGCTTAGGAATTGGAGGTGTACATAATACACACGCACTGCAGCTAATTCTCCCGTATATGACATTAGTTTGACATTATAGCAGGGTAGATAAAAAGGCAAAGAAGCCAGCCAAACATAGTTAAGCATCGTGACCACTAAATTTTGCTACTTAACTACCGGCTTCAGGGACTGCGACTAATCTGTTGTTGTAAGTTATCTTAAAATCATTTTCTTCATTGTTTTAAGGGCAACCAAGGTTGAGACTAGTTGTATCCTTGGAGTAGCTTCTTCGTTTTAATCAAACACCATGTTTACAATAGGAATGAAATTTGTTCTCCTAGTATTGGTGTACTGCACGAGGTGTGTGTGATCTTGTGATCCAGAAGAAGAGCACCAAGTCTCTCTTGCTTAGCAACATGTCATCAAAGCATCTTAGTAGCAAATTAATTTTTTGTTCTCTCTTCCCAATCAAGACGAAACAGGAAGACTAGCGTTCAGCCGTCTGCCTTTCTGGGCTCAAGAGTTGTTCAGGTTTGTCATGTTAGTGACTTAGCGTGACGGATAATGTAGTGTGAGCGTGTGGACGGCGTGTTTTTGGTTACCTTTCTCTCTGCTAAAGGGAATGTGAAGATCAACTGAGCAAGTGGCTTGCTTATCAACCAACCTCTCCGCAAAATCGATGTCTCGATGAGTTTTGTTTGTTTTGACAATAACATTTATCAAGTGTTGTTACAATAGAGTATGATGATGAAGATCATTTGTGCTTATACCTCCCTGCGATATAGTATTTGTTGTTATGCTATTCTTTTTAAAAAAAGTAATTATAGGTGCCTATGATCAATAAAGCTTTCGTTAAGTATTTTACTTACGAATTTGCAGCGGGTGTGCAGCCTTTCCTAAAATTACAGATCTAGGTCTGCATCAGTTCTACGGTTCGACAGGACCTTTGTCACAATCTAGCGTGCACACAACAACAAAGGCAAATAAGTCTACCATAAAAATTGTACAAATAAAAAGGCTTTCTAGCGCACACAACAATAGAAGCAAATAAGCCAACAATAAAAATTCTACAACGGGCGTGCCTACCGTCGCGCTGATTTACTAGCATGCGTCAATTGCTTGACGCCGCCACCGCGAAGCCCAGCAGCCAAATCAGCGTAGCGTCCCATTGTGAAGCCTAACTGCACTGCAATGCACAGCGCGAACGGCGAGGTGGCTGGGATGGCTTGGGAGCGGAAGGTGGGGAAAAAAAAAGGAAGATGCACCTACTCCAATATTACTATATCGACAGGCGGCAGATTCAGTCACAGGATTTTCTTCAGCGGTATTCATAAACCAAAAACTCTCCAGCAGTCTAACTGCCAGTAATAAACAAGTTCTAAATAGAGCAAAATAGAGCACGGATTGTCGCTAATCTACTAGTACGATATTAGTTTAGTTCGCCCGTGATGCACGCGTGCATCAACCCCGTATCTTCTACTAAATCCTTCGATCATTTCGCAGCAGCTTTCCCTCGTTTCCCTGCGAAAGGGCATGATAAGTAACTAAACAATCACTTGCAATCAATATGTAAAATTCAGATGCAGAACAATCCGGCATGCAATTTCTTAAGTAAATGGTTTTAAACCAAGTAATGAGAACATACTCGGATGCCTGATACTGCGGCAATATCTGCTTCCACATAGACATTGAAATGCTTTAACATGATCTTTGCCATCATCAAAATCAATACCATAATCCTAAAACCAAGAATATTAAATATAAAGGGGAACATATTGCACAGATATATTAATAGGTGTTATAGCAGCTCCAGGTTGGTCCAATAAACAAAAGGAGCTATATAAAATATGCAACAGGGGAAAAGGGAAGCTAGAACTTGATATGATTTTACTTCACCAACAAGGGGATGAAGTGGCCAGCAGATATCGCTAAACAATATTGACACACAATAATTAATAACCTGACATGATGCATTCAAACAATAATGTAGGATAAAAGGTTTCTTCTAAACGATCATCGTGCATCATAACTGAACTGATAAATAATGAGATCACATGGCCTAGAATAAATGTGCGGCTTTGAGCTCTTATCTTTTTGATATAATCATAGATAAGATCACAGAGGATATCCCTTGGTATATGTTATTCGCTGACGATACAATAATAGCTGATGAAATTGAAAGTTAAAGTTACGACGGTAGACTCTAGAGCCAAAAGCTTATAGATTTAACAAAACTAATGAGATGTGATTTTGGTACTACTACATATGAAACGAAAAATATTAGTTTAGAGGATCAAGTTGTGCCAAAAATGATACTTTTTGCTATTAATGCTATAAAAAGATAGAGATATTGATAAAGATGTTAGCCATAAAATTAAAACGGAACGAATAAAATGGCAAAAAACGTCGGTCATTCTCTATAATAAAAATATACCCTAAAACTAAAAAGACATTTCATAAAATAACAATTAAACCTGCGATGTTGTATAATGCAAAATGTTAACCTATAAAAAGATAATATATTCAACAGTAAAATATTATAGAGATACGCATGTTACATTAGACTTGTGGACATATAAGAATGAATTGGATCCAAAATAATGATATATGGAATAGGCTGGGGGTAACACCAATTGAAAAAAAAATTATTCGATATTGGTTCAGATGGTTTGAACATATCCAACAGAGCCCTCTAGAGTCACTCGTGCATAGTAAAATCATAAGGTGCAAAAAAAACTAAAATGCAATAAGAAGAAACTTTAAAAGTGTATAGAAAACAACTATTTTTATATTTTCATATCTGAATCGTGATATATAACTTCTATTGGGTTTTATTTTTAAGCTATTCTAATTTGCTTGAGACTAAATGTGTTTGATGCTGTCAAATAATAATTTTCATTACAAGCATGTGAAGAGATGCTACAAAGGACATTCCCCACTGGATATACATTAGAGAAGCCTCAAACAAAGGGCAGTAAGGAGAGATTGAAACAGTCTAAGCTCAATCTTTTTAGAGAAGTATGAAGTACTTAAGCTACGTAAATCATTCCATATTTGCAGGAACAGTTTCTTAGAGAAACACATATGTTCAGACATTTGCACAAAGGACATGCTGCAGTAATATTCAGAAGTAACTAGACAAGACTTACCCATGTGAGCTCCTCAAATGCCTCCACCTTCTTGGTTGTGAAAAATGCAAGCTGTCAGCCGGAAAAAAAAGAACAGAAAATATCATGAACATAGCATGTCTATGATGTGCTCTTGAGAAGCCTTACAAGCAGATACATAAATTTCAGTAGCTAAGAGAACCTACATGGTAATAATGATGATCAGGCGTCTCCACTTCAACAGGTATCTCAACTAAATTCGCATCATAGCATCTATGTAGTGAAGTATTAATACAGAAAAAACATAAGTAATGCATATAAGCCAAATATTTGTTGCTGCCATAGTTATTAATTTGAAAAGAACCAGAGCACACCTATGGTTGATAAATCTCCCAACATTCCCATAAAATGTTGAATCAAGGGATAAAGCTTCTTCATCTTTCAGTACACCTTCAGAACCCCAATCAGCATCCAAAAGAACAGGGTAGGTATGCCTACCATTGTTCAAGTTTTGAAGTGTCCTTTCATGCAGTTCTGTATTAGTTATTACTTCCCCAACATATTCGCAAACAAAGGCTCCTTTTGGCAGTTCATCAAGAGTGCGAAGACCCCAACCCTTCCCTTCTGTGAAAAACACCTGGACATTCAAGGTGACAGTAATTCAACCATTCGGTATTAGTACAATCTGCACACTGCCAGTGACAAATATAGCATACATACCAATACAAGTCACAAAAGCATTTAATACTACCTGCAGATTGCATGCGATGCCACGTTGAACCACACGGTTACCACATTGCATGTTACAACCACATTTACTCCAGCATTCCTTGATAAATTTCCTAGCAAGATGTCCTCGGCAAGGCTCTGGTGAAGCTTCATTCCTAGATCTCTCAAGTGGGCAGGATGATGTACAGAAGAACTTGTGATGTTTTTCTGGGAAACGATTCATAGAAACACATTCATCAAGGAATGCTGTCCTAACCAAACCTTCTATCGTATATGCATATTCGCCCCCAGTTTCTCTTGCGCAAGCACATGGTATAGGTGCAGACAAGCAGTTGCCAAAGCAATCAGCACAACAATCTTCATCACCAATTCTTGCAACGGAGATGTTGACATAAGCATTTTGGAAAACAAGGTTTCCTCGTATATAATAAAAGGAAGGTGGACATTTCTCACTTGCAAATTCATTGACCACTGATATCCTCACTCTCTCTTCTCCCTTGGATATATCAGTTACATCGTGGATAGGCTTCAAGTTGGCAAGGGCCAAATGAGTCTGCTGGTTAGTTTTAATCAAACACCATGTTTACAATAGGAATGAAATTTATCCTTGGAGTAGCTTCTTCGTTTTAATCAAACACCATGTTTACAATAGGAATGAAATTTGTTCTCCTAGTATTGGTGTACTGCACGAGGTGTGTGTGATCTTGTGATCCAGAAGAAGAGCACCAAGTCTCTCTTGCTTAGCAACATGTCATCAAAGCATCTTAGTAGCAAATTAATTTTTTGTTCTCTCTTCCCAATCAAGACGAAACAGGAAGACTAGCGTTCAGCCGTCTGCCTTTCTGGGCTCAAGAGTTGTTCAGGTTTGTCATGTTAGTGACTTAGCGTGACGGATAATGTAGTGTGAGCGTGTGGACGGCGTGTTTTTGGTTACCTTTCTCTCTGCTAAAGGGAATGTGAAGATCAACTGAGCAAGTGGCTTGCTTATCAACCAACCTCTCCGCAAAATCGATGTCTCGATGAGTTTTGTTTGTTTTGACAATAACATTTATCAAGTGTTGTTACAATAGAGTATGATGATGAAGATCATTTGTGCTTATACCTCCCTGCGATATAGTATTTGTTGTTATGCTATTCTTTTTAAAAAAAGTAATTATAGGTGCCTATGATCAATAAAGCTTTCGTTAAGTATTTTACTTACGAATTTGCAGCGGGTGTGCAGCCTTTCCTAAAATTACAGATCTAGGTCTGCATCAGTTCTACGGTTCGACAGGACCTTTGTCACAATCTAGCGTGCACACAACAACAAAGGCAAATAAGTCTACCATAAAAATTGTACAAATAAAAAGGCTTTCTAGCGCACACAACAATAGAAGCAAATAAGCCAACAATAAAAATTCTACAACGGGCGTGCCTACCGTCGCGCTGATTTACTAGCATGCGTCAATTGCTTGACGCCGCCACCGCGAAGCCCAGCAGCCAAATCAGCGTAGCGTCCCATTGTGAAGCCTAACTGCACTGCAATGCACAGCGCGAACGGCGAGGTGGCTGGGATGGCTTGGGAGCGGAAGGTGGGGAAAAAAAAAGGAAGATGCACCTACTCCAATATTACTATATCGACAGGCGGCAGATTCAGTCACAGGATTTTCTTCAGCGGTATTCATAAACCAAAAACTCTCCAGCAGTCTAACTGCCAGTAATAAACAAGTTCTAAATAGAGCAAAATAGAGCACGGATTGTCGCTAATCTACTAGTACGATATTAGTTTAGTTCGCCCGTGATGCACGCGTGCATCAACCCCGTATCTTCTACTAAATCCTTCGATCATTTCGCAGCAGCTTTCCCTCGTTTCCCTGCGAAAGGGCATGATAAGTAACTAAACAATCACTTGCAATCAATATGTAAAATTCAGATGCAGAACAATCCGGCATGCAATTTCTTAAGTAAATGGTTTTAAACCAAGTAATGAGAACATACTCGGATGCCTGATACTGCGGCAATATCTGCTTCCACATAGACATTGAAATGCTTTAACATGATCTTTGCCATCATCAAAATCAATACCATAATCCTAAAACCAAGAATATTAAATATAAAGGGGAACATATTGCACAGATATATTAATAGGTGTTATAGCAGCTCCAGGTTGGTCCAATAAACAAAAGGAGCTATATAAAATATGCAACAGGGGAAAAGGGAAGCTAGAACTTGATATGATTTTACTTCACCAACAAGGGGATGAAGTGGCCAGCAGATATCGCTAAACAATATTGACACACAATAATTAATAACCTGACATGATGCATTCAAACAATAATGTAGGATAAAAGGTTTCTTCTAAACGATCATCGTGCATCATAACTGAACTGATAAATAATGAGATCACATGGCCTAGAATAAATGTGCGGCTTTGAGCTCTTATCTTTTTGATATAATCATAGATAAGATCACAGAGGATATCCCTTGGTATATGTTATTCGCTGACGATACAATAATAGCTGATGAAATTGAAAGTTAAAGTTACGACGGTAGACTCTAGAGCCAAAAGCTTATAGATTTAACAAAACTAATGAGATGTGATTTTGGTACTACTACATATGAAACGAAAAATATTAGTTTAGAGGATCAAGTTGTGCCAAAAATGATACTTTTTGCTATTAATGCTATAAAAAGATAGAGATATTGATAAAGATGTTAGCCATAAAATTAAAACGGAACGAATAAAATGGCAAAAAACGTCGGTCATTCTCTATAATAAAAATATACCCTAAAACTAAAAAGACATTTCATAAAATAACAATTAAACCTGCGATGTTGTATAATGCAAAATGTTAACCTATAAAAAGATAATATATTCAACAGTAAAATATTATAGAGATACGCATGTTACATTAGACTTGTGGACATATAAGAATGAATTGGATCCAAAATAATGATATATGGAATAGGCTGGGGGTAACACCAATTGAAAAAAAAATTATTCGATATTGGTTCAGATGGTTTGAACATATCCAACAGAGCCCTCTAGAGTCACTCGTGCATAGTAAAATCATAAGGTGCAAAAAAAACTAAAATGCAATAAGAAGAAACTTTAAAAGTGTATAGAAAACAACTATTTTTATATTTTCATATCTGAATCGTGATATATAACTTCTATTGGGTTTTATTTTTAAGCTATTCTAATTTGCTTGAGACTAAATGTGTTTGATGCTGTCAAATAATAATTTTCATTACAAGCATGTGAAGAGATGCTACAAAGGACATTCCCCACTGGATATACATTAGAGAAGCCTCAAACAAAGGGCAGTAAGGAGAGATTGAAACAGTCTAAGCTCAATCTTTTTAGAGAAGTATGAAGTACTTAAGCTACGTAAATCATTCCATATTTGCAGGAACAGTTTCTTAGAGAAACACATATGTTCAGACATTTGCACAAAGGACATGCTGCAGTAATATTCAGAAGTAACTAGACAAGACTTACCCATGTGAGCTCCTCAAATGCCTCCACCTTCTTGGTTGTGAAAAATGCAAGCTGTCAGCCGGAAAAAAAAGAACAGAAAATATCATGAACATAGCATGTCTATGATGTGCTCTTGAGAAGCCTTACAAGCAGATACATAAATTTCAGTAGCTAAGAGAACCTACATGGTAATAATGATGATCAGGCGTCTCCACTTCAACAGGTATCTCAACTAAATTCGCATCATAGCATCTATGTAGTGAAGTATTAATACAGAAAAAACATAAGTAATGCATATAAGCCAAATATTTGTTGCTGCCATAGTTATTAATTTGAAAAGAACCAGAGCACACCTATGGTTGATAAATCTCCCAACATTCCCATAAAATGTTGAATCAAGGGATAAAGCTTCTTCATCTTTCAGTACACCTTCAGAACCCCAATCAGCATCCAAAAGAACAGGGTAGGTATGCCTACCATTGTTCAAGTTTTGAAGTGTCCTTTCATGCAGTTCTGTATTAGTTATTACTTCCCCAACATATTCGCAAACAAAGGCTCCTTTTGGCAGTTCATCAAGAGTGCGAAGACCCCAACCCTTCCCTTCTGTGAAAAACACCTGGACATTCAAGGTGACAGTAATTCAACCATTCGGTATTAGTACAATCTGCACACTGCCAGTGACAAATATAGCATACATACCAATACAAGTCACAAAAGCATTTAATACTACCTGCAGATTGCATGCGATGCCACGTTGAACCACACGGTTACCACATTGCATGTTACAACCACATTTACTCCAGCATTCCTTGATAAATTTCCTAGCAAGATGTCCTCGGCAAGGCTCTGGTGAAGCTTCATTCCTAGATCTCTCAAGTGGGCAGGATGATGTACAGAAGAACTTGTGATGTTTTTCTGGGAAACGATTCATAGAAACACATTCATCAAGGAATGCTGTCCTAACCAAACCTTCTATCGTATATGCATATTCGCCCCCAGTTTCTCTTGCGCAAGCACATGGTATAGGTGCAGACAAGCAGTTGCCAAAGCAATCAGCACAACAATCTTCATCACCAATTCTTGCAACGGAGATGTTGACATAAGCATTTTGGAAAACAAGGTTTCCTCGTATATAATAAAAGGAAGGTGGACATTTCTCACTTGCAAATTCATTGACCACTGATATCCTCACTCTCTCTTCTCCCTTGGATATATCAGTTACATCGTGGATAGGCTTCAAGTTGGCAAGGGCCAAATGAGTCTGCTGGTTAGTTTTAATCAAACACCATGTTTACAATAGGAATGAAATTTATCCTTGGAGTAGCTTCTTCGTTTTAATCAAACACCATGTTTACAATAGGAATGAAATTTGTTCTCCTAGTATTGGTGTACTGCACGAGGTGTGTGTGATCTTGTGATCCAGAAGAAGAGCACCAAGTCTCTCTTGCTTAGCAACATGTCATCAAAGCATCTTAGTAGCAAATTAATTTTTTGTTCTCTCTTCCCAATCAAGACGAAACAGGAAGACTAGCGTTCAGCCGTCTGCCTTTCTGGGCTCAAGAGTTGTTCAGGTTTGTCATGTTAGTGACTTAGCGTGACGGATAATGTAGTGTGAGCGTGTGGACGGCGTGTTTTTGGTTACCTTTCTCTCTGCTAAAGGGAATGTGAAGATCAACTGAGCAAGTGGCTTGCTTATCAACCAACCTCTCCGCAAAATCGATGTCTCGATGAGTTTTGTTTGTTTTGACAATAACATTTATCAAGTGTTGTTACAATAGAGTATGATGATGAAGATCATTTGTGCTTATACCTCCCTGCGATATAGTATTTGTTGTTATGCTATTCTTTTTAAAAAAAGTAATTATAGGTGCCTATGATCAATAAAGCTTTCGTTAAGTATTTTACTTACGAATTTGCAGCGGGTGTGCAGCCTTTCCTAAAATTACAGATCTAGGTCTGCATCAGTTCTACGGTTCGACAGGACCTTTGTCACAATCTAGCGTGCACACAACAACAAAGGCAAATAAGTCTACCATAAAAATTGTACAAATAAAAAGGCTTTCTAGCGCACACAACAATAGAAGCAAATAAGCCAACAATAAAAATTCTACAACGGGCGTGCCTACCGTCGCGCTGATTTACTAGCATGCGTCAATTGCTTGACGCCGCCACCGCGAAGCCCAGCAGCCAAATCAGCGTAGCGTCCCATTGTGAAGCCTAACTGCACTGCAATGCACAGCGCGAACGGCGAGGTGGCTGGGATGGCTTGGGAGCGGAAGGTGGGGAAAAAAAAAGGAAGATGCACCTACTCCAATATTACTATATCGACAGGCGGCAGATTCAGTCACAGGATTTTCTTCAGCGGTATTCATAAACCAAAAACTCTCCAGCAGTCTAACTGCCAGTAATAAACAAGTTCTAAATAGAGCAAAATAGAGCACGGATTGTCGCTAATCTACTAGTACGATATTAGTTTAGTTCGCCCGTGATGCACGCGTGCATCAACCCCGTATCTTCTACTAAATCCTTCGATCATTTCGCAGCAGCTTTCCCTCGTTTCCCTGCGAAAGGGCATGATAAGTAACTAAACAATCACTTGCAATCAATATGTAAAATTCAGATGCAGAACAATCCGGCATGCAATTTCTTAAGTAAATGGTTTTAAACCAAGTAATGAGAACATACTCGGATGCCTGATACTGCGGCAATATCTGCTTCCACATAGACATTGAAATGCTTTAACATGATCTTTGCCATCATCAAAATCAATACCATAATCCTAAAACCAAGAATATTAAATATAAAGGGGAACATATTGCACAGATATATTAATAGGTGTTATAGCAGCTCCAGGTTGGTCCAATAAACAAAAGGAGCTATATAAAATATGCAACAGGGGAAAAGGGAAGCTAGAACTTGATATGATTTTACTTCACCAACAAGGGGATGAAGTGGCCAGCAGATATCGCTAAACAATATTGACACACAATAATTAATAACCTGACATGATGCATTCAAACAATAATGTAGGATAAAAGGTTTCTTCTAAACGATCATCGTGCATCATAACTGAACTGATAAATAATGAGATCACATGGCCTAGAATAAATGTGCGGCTTTGAGCTCTTATCTTTTTGATATAATCATAGATAAGATCACAGAGGATATCCCTTGGTATATGTTATTCGCTGACGATACAATAATAGCTGATGAAATTGAAAGTTAAAGTTACGACGGTAGACTCTAGAGCCAAAAGCTTATAGATTTAACAAAACTAATGAGATGTGATTTTGGTACTACTACATATGAAACGAAAAATATTAGTTTAGAGGATCAAGTTGTGCCAAAAATGATACTTTTTGCTATTAATGCTATAAAAAGATAGAGATATTGATAAAGATGTTAGCCATAAAATTAAAACGGAACGAATAAAATGGCAAAAAACGTCGGTCATTCTCTATAATAAAAATATACCCTAAAACTAAAAAGACATTTCATAAAATAACAATTAAACCTGCGATGTTGTATAATGCAAAATGTTAACCTATAAAAAGATAATATATTCAACAGTAAAATATTATAGAGATACGCATGTTACATTAGACTTGTGGACATATAAGAATGAATTGGATCCAAAATAATGATATATGGAATAGGCTGGGGGTAACACCAATTGAAAAAAAAATTATTCGATATTGGTTCAGATGGTTTGAACATATCCAACAGAGCCCTCTAGAGTCACTCGTGCATAGTAAAATCATAAGGTGCAAAAAAAACTAAAATGCAATAAGAAGAAACTTTAAAAGTGTATAGAAAACAACTATTTTTATATTTTCATATCTGAATCGTGATATATAACTTCTATTGGGTTTTATTTTTAAGCTATTCTAATTTGCTTGAGACTAAATGTGTTTGATGCTGTCAAATAATAATTTTCATTACAAGCATGTGAAGAGATGCTACAAAGGACATTCCCCACTGGATATACATTAGAGAAGCCTCAAACAAAGGGCAGTAAGGAGAGATTGAAACAGTCTAAGCTCAATCTTTTTAGAGAAGTATGAAGTACTTAAGCTACGTAAATCATTCCATATTTGCAGGAACAGTTTCTTAGAGAAACACATATGTTCAGACATTTGCACAAAGGACATGCTGCAGTAATATTCAGAAGTAACTAGACAAGACTTACCCATGTGAGCTCCTCAAATGCCTCCACCTTCTTGGTTGTGAAAAATGCAAGCTGTCAGCCGGAAAAAAAAGAACAGAAAATATCATGAACATAGCATGTCTATGATGTGCTCTTGAGAAGCCTTACAAGCAGATACATAAATTTCAGTAGCTAAGAGAACCTACATGGTAATAATGATGATCAGGCGTCTCCACTTCAACAGGTATCTCAACTAAATTCGCATCATAGCATCTATGTAGTGAAGTATTAATACAGAAAAAACATAAGTAATGCATATAAGCCAAATATTTGTTGCTGCCATAGTTATTAATTTGAAAAGAACCAGAGCACACCTATGGTTGATAAATCTCCCAACATTCCCATAAAATGTTGAATCAAGGGATAAAGCTTCTTCATCTTTCAGTACACCTTCAGAACCCCAATCAGCATCCAAAAGAACAGGGTAGGTATGCCTACCATTGTTCAAGTTTTGAAGTGTCCTTTCATGCAGTTCTGTATTAGTTATTACTTCCCCAACATATTCGCAAACAAAGGCTCCTTTTGGCAGTTCATCAAGAGTGCGAAGACCCCAACCCTTCCCTTCTGTGAAAAACACCTGGACATTCAAGGTGACAGTAATTCAACCATTCGGTATTAGTACAATCTGCACACTGCCAGTGACAAATATAGCATACATACCAATACAAGTCACAAAAGCATTTAATACTACCTGCAGATTGCATGCGATGCCACGTTGAACCACACGGTTACCACATTGCATGTTACAACCACATTTACTCCAGCATTCCTTGATAAATTTCCTAGCAAGATGTCCTCGGCAAGGCTCTGGTGAAGCTTCATTCCTAGATCTCTCAAGTGGGCAGGATGATGTACAGAAGAACTTGTGATGTTTTTCTGGGAAACGATTCATAGAAACACATTCATCAAGGAATGCTGTCCTAACCAAACCTTCTATCGTATATGCATATTCGCCCCCAGTTTCTCTTGCGCAAGCACATGGTATAGGTGCAGACAAGCAGTTGCCAAAGCAATCAGCACAACAATCTTCATCACCAATTCTTGCAACGGAGATGTTGACATAAGCATTTTGGAAAACAAGGTTTCCTCGTATATAATAAAAGGAAGGTGGACATTTCTCACTTGCAAATTCATTGACCACTGATATCCTCACTCTCTCTTCTCCCTTGGATATATCAGTTACATCGTGGATAGGCTTCAAGTTGGCAAGGGCCAAATGAGTCTGCTGGTTAGTTTTAATCAAACACCATGTTTACAATAGGAATGAAATTTATCCTTGGAGTAGCTTCTTCGTTTTAATCAAACACCATGTTTACAATAGGAATGAAATTTGTTCTCCTAGTATTGGTGTACTGCACGAGGTGTGTGTGATCTTGTGATCCAGAAGAAGAGCACCAAGTCTCTCTTGCTTAGCAACATGTCATCAAAGCATCTTAGTAGCAAATTAATTTTTTGTTCTCTCTTCCCAATCAAGACGAAACAGGAAGACTAGCGTTCAGCCGTCTGCCTTTCTGGGCTCAAGAGTTGTTCAGGTTTGTCATGTTAGTGACTTAGCGTGACGGATAATGTAGTGTGAGCGTGTGGACGGCGTGTTTTTGGTTACCTTTCTCTCTGCTAAAGGGAATGTGAAGATCAACTGAGCAAGTGGCTTGCTTATCAACCAACCTCTCCGCAAAATCGATGTCTCGATGAGTTTTGTTTGTTTTGACAATAACATTTATCAAGTGTTGTTACAATAGAGTATGATGATGAAGATCATTTGTGCTTATACCTCCCTGCGATATAGTATTTGTTGTTATGCTATTCTTTTTAAAAAAAGTAATTATAGGTGCCTATGATCAATAAAGCTTTCGTTAAGTATTTTACTTACGAATTTGCAGCGGGTGTGCAGCCTTTCCTAAAATTACAGATCTAGGTCTGCATCAGTTCTACGGTTCGACAGGACCTTTGTCACAATCTAGCGTGCACACAACAACAAAGGCAAATAAGTCTACCATAAAAATTGTACAAATAAAAAGGCTTTCTAGCGCACACAACAATAGAAGCAAATAAGCCAACAATAAAAATTCTACAACGGGCGTGCCTACCGTCGCGCTGATTTACTAGCATGCGTCAATTGCTTGACGCCGCCACCGCGAAGCCCAGCAGCCAAATCAGCGTAGCGTCCCATTGTGAAGCCTAACTGCACTGCAATGCACAGCGCGAACGGCGAGGTGGCTGGGATGGCTTGGGAGCGGAAGGTGGGGAAAAAAAAAGGAAGATGCACCTACTCCAATATTACTATATCGACAGGCGGCAGATTCAGTCACAGGATTTTCTTCAGCGGTATTCATAAACCAAAAACTCTCCAGCAGTCTAACTGCCAGTAATAAACAAGTTCTAAATAGAGCAAAATAGAGCACGGATTGTCGCTAATCTACTAGTACGATATTAGTTTAGTTCGCCCGTGATGCACGCGTGCATCAACCCCGTATCTTCTACTAAATCCTTCGATCATTTCGCAGCAGCTTTCCCTCGTTTCCCTGCGAAAGGGCATGATAAGTAACTAAACAATCACTTGCAATCAATATGTAAAATTCAGATGCAGAACAATCCGGCATGCAATTTCTTAAGTAAATGGTTTTAAACCAAGTAATGAGAACATACTCGGATGCCTGATACTGCGGCAATATCTGCTTCCACATAGACATTGAAATGCTTTAACATGATCTTTGCCATCATCAAAATCAATACCATAATCCTAAAACCAAGAATATTAAATATAAAGGGGAACATATTGCACAGATATATTAATAGGTGTTATAGCAGCTCCAGGTTGGTCCAATAAACAAAAGGAGCTATATAAAATATGCAACAGGGGAAAAGGGAAGCTAGAACTTGATATGATTTTACTTCACCAACAAGGGGATGAAGTGGCCAGCAGATATCGCTAAACAATATTGACACACAATAATTAATAACCTGACATGATGCATTCAAACAATAATGTAGGATAAAAGGTTTCTTCTAAACGATCATCGTGCATCATAACTGAACTGATAAATAATGAGATCACATGGCCTAGAATAAATGTGCGGCTTTGAGCTCTTATCTTTTTGATATAATCATAGATAAGATCACAGAGGATATCCCTTGGTATATGTTATTCGCTGACGATACAATAATAGCTGATGAAATTGAAAGTTAAAGTTACGACGGTAGACTCTAGAGCCAAAAGCTTATAGATTTAACAAAACTAATGAGATGTGATTTTGGTACTACTACATATGAAACGAAAAATATTAGTTTAGAGGATCAAGTTGTGCCAAAAATGATACTTTTTGCTATTAATGCTATAAAAAGATAGAGATATTGATAAAGATGTTAGCCATAAAATTAAAACGGAACGAATAAAATGGCAAAAAACGTCGGTCATTCTCTATAATAAAAATATACCCTAAAACTAAAAAGACATTTCATAAAATAACAATTAAACCTGCGATGTTGTATAATGCAAAATGTTAACCTATAAAAAGATAATATATTCAACAGTAAAATATTATAGAGATACGCATGTTACATTAGACTTGTGGACATATAAGAATGAATTGGATCCAAAATAATGATATATGGAATAGGCTGGGGGTAACACCAATTGAAAAAAAAATTATTCGATATTGGTTCAGATGGTTTGAACATATCCAACAGAGCCCTCTAGAGTCACTCGTGCATAGTAAAATCATAAGGTGCAAAAAAAACTAAAATGCAATAAGAAGAAACTTTAAAAGTGTATAGAAAACAACTATTTTTATATTTTCATATCTGAATCGTGATATATAACTTCTATTGGGTTTTATTTTTAAGCTATTCTAATTTGCTTGAGACTAAATGTGTTTGATGCTGTCAAATAATAATTTTCATTACAAGCATGTGAAGAGATGCTACAAAGGACATTCCCCACTGGATATACATTAGAGAAGCCTCAAACAAAGGGCAGTAAGGAGAGATTGAAACAGTCTAAGCTCAATCTTTTTAGAGAAGTATGAAGTACTTAAGCTACGTAAATCATTCCATATTTGCAGGAACAGTTTCTTAGAGAAACACATATGTTCAGACATTTGCACAAAGGACATGCTGCAGTAATATTCAGAAGTAACTAGACAAGACTTACCCATGTGAGCTCCTCAAATGCCTCCACCTTCTTGGTTGTGAAAAATGCAAGCTGTCAGCCGGAAAAAAAAGAACAGAAAATATCATGAACATAGCATGTCTATGATGTGCTCTTGAGAAGCCTTACAAGCAGATACATAAATTTCAGTAGCTAAGAGAACCTACATGGTAATAATGATGATCAGGCGTCTCCACTTCAACAGGTATCTCAACTAAATTCGCATCATAGCATCTATGTAGTGAAGTATTAATACAGAAAAAACATAAGTAATGCATATAAGCCAAATATTTGTTGCTGCCATAGTTATTAATTTGAAAAGAACCAGAGCACACCTATGGTTGATAAATCTCCCAACATTCCCATAAAATGTTGAATCAAGGGATAAAGCTTCTTCATCTTTCAGTACACCTTCAGAACCCCAATCAGCATCCAAAAGAACAGGGTAGGTATGCCTACCATTGTTCAAGTTTTGAAGTGTCCTTTCATGCAGTTCTGTATTAGTTATTACTTCCCCAACATATTCGCAAACAAAGGCTCCTTTTGGCAGTTCATCAAGAGTGCGAAGACCCCAACCCTTCCCTTCTGTGAAAAACACCTGGACATTCAAGGTGACAGTAATTCAACCATTCGGTATTAGTACAATCTGCACACTGCCAGTGACAAATATAGCATACATACCAATACAAGTCACAAAAGCATTTAATACTACCTGCAGATTGCATGCGATGCCACGTTGAACCACACGGTTACCACATTGCATGTTACAACCACATTTACTCCAGCATTCCTTGATAAATTTCCTAGCAAGATGTCCTCGGCAAGGCTCTGGTGAAGCTTCATTCCTAGATCTCTCAAGTGGGCAGGATGATGTACAGAAGAACTTGTGATGTTTTTCTGGGAAACGATTCATAGAAACACATTCATCAAGGAATGCTGTCCTAACCAAACCTTCTATCGTATATGCATATTCGCCCCCAGTTTCTCTTGCGCAAGCACATGGTATAGGTGCAGACAAGCAGTTGCCAAAGCAATCAGCACAACAATCTTCATCACCAATTCTTGCAACGGAGATGTTGACATAAGCATTTTGGAAAACAAGGTTTCCTCGTATATAATAAAAGGAAGGTGGACATTTCTCACTTGCAAATTCATTGACCACTGATATCCTCACTCTCTCTTCTCCCTTGGATATATCAGTTACATCGTGGATAGGCTTCAAGTTGGCAAGGGCCAAATGAGTCTGCTGGTTAGTTTTAATCAAACACCATGTTTACAATAGGAATGAAATTTATCCTTGGAGTAGCTTCTTCGTTTTAATCAAACACCATGTTTACAATAGGAATGAAATTTGTTCTCCTAGTATTGGTGTACTGCACGAGGTGTGTGTGATCTTGTGATCCAGAAGAAGAGCACCAAGTCTCTCTTGCTTAGCAACATGTCATCAAAGCATCTTAGTAGCAAATTAATTTTTTGTTCTCTCTTCCCAATCAAGACGAAACAGGAAGACTAGCGTTCAGCCGTCTGCCTTTCTGGGCTCAAGAGTTGTTCAGGTTTGTCATGTTAGTGACTTAGCGTGACGGATAATGTAGTGTGAGCGTGTGGACGGCGTGTTTTTGGTTACCTTTCTCTCTGCTAAAGGGAATGTGAAGATCAACTGAGCAAGTGGCTTGCTTATCAACCAACCTCTCCGCAAAATCGATGTCTCGATGAGTTTTGTTTGTTTTGACAATAACATTTATCAAGTGTTGTTACAATAGAGTATGATGATGAAGATCATTTGTGCTTATACCTCCCTGCGATATAGTATTTGTTGTTATGCTATTCTTTTTAAAAAAAGTAATTATAGGTGCCTATGATCAATAAAGCTTTCGTTAAGTATTTTACTTACGAATTTGCAGCGGGTGTGCAGCCTTTCCTAAAATTACAGATCTAGGTCTGCATCAGTTCTACGGTTCGACAGGACCTTTGTCACAATCTAGCGTGCACACAACAACAAAGGCAAATAAGTCTACCATAAAAATTGTACAAATAAAAAGGCTTTCTAGCGCACACAACAATAGAAGCAAATAAGCCAACAATAAAAATTCTACAACGGGCGTGCCTACCGTCGCGCTGATTTACTAGCATGCGTCAATTGCTTGACGCCGCCACCGCGAAGCCCAGCAGCCAAATCAGCGTAGCGTCCCATTGTGAAGCCTAACTGCACTGCAATGCACAGCGCGAACGGCGAGGTGGCTGGGATGGCTTGGGAGCGGAAGGTGGGGAAAAAAAAAGGAAGATGCACCTACTCCAATATTACTATATCGACAGGCGGCAGATTCAGTCACAGGATTTTCTTCAGCGGTATTCATAAACCAAAAACTCTCCAGCAGTCTAACTGCCAGTAATAAACAAGTTCTAAATAGAGCAAAATAGAGCACGGATTGTCGCTAATCTACTAGTACGATATTAGTTTAGTTCGCCCGTGATGCACGCGTGCATCAACCCCGTATCTTCTACTAAATCCTTCGATCATTTCGCAGCAGCTTTCCCTCGTTTCCCTGCGAAAGGGCATGATAAGTAACTAAACAATCACTTGCAATCAATATGTAAAATTCAGATGCAGAACAATCCGGCATGCAATTTCTTAAGTAAATGGTTTTAAACCAAGTAATGAGAACATACTCGGATGCCTGATACTGCGGCAATATCTGCTTCCACATAGACATTGAAATGCTTTAACATGATCTTTGCCATCATCAAAATCAATACCATAATCCTAAAACCAAGAATATTAAATATAAAGGGGAACATATTGCACAGATATATTAATAGGTGTTATAGCAGCTCCAGGTTGGTCCAATAAACAAAAGGAGCTATATAAAATATGCAACAGGGGAAAAGGGAAGCTAGAACTTGATATGATTTTACTTCACCAATAAGGGGATGAAGTGGCCAGCAGATATCGCTAAACAATATTGACACACAATAATTAATAACCTGACATGATGCATTCAAACAATAATGTAGGATAAAAGGTTTCTTCTAAACGATCATCGTGCATCATAACTGAACTGATAAATAATGAGATCACATGGCCTAGAATAAATGTGCGGCTTTGAGCTCTTATCTTTTTGATATAATCATAGATAAGATCACAGAGGATATCCCTTGGTATATGTTATTCGCTGACGATACAATAATAGCTGATGAAATTGAAAGTTAAAGTTACGACGGTAGACTCTAGAGCCAAAAGCTTATAGATTTAACAAAACTAATGAGATGTGATTTTGGTACTACTACATATGAAACGAAAAATATTAGTTTAGAGGATCAAGTTGTGCCAAAAATGATACTTTTTGCTATTAATGCTATAAAAAGATAGAGATATTGATAAAGATGTTAGCCATAAAATTAAAACGGAACGAATAAAATGGCAAAAAACGTCGGTCATTCTCTATAATAAAAATATACCCTAAAACTAAAAAGACATTTCATAAAATAACAATTAAACCTGCGATGTTGTATAATGCAAAATGTTAACCTATAAAAAGATAATATATTCAACAGTAAAATATTATAGAGATACGCATGTTACATTAGACTTGTGGACATATAAGAATGAATTGGATCCAAAATAATGATATATGGAATAGGCTGGGGGTAACACCAATTGAAAAAAAAATTATTCGATATTGGTTCAGATGGTTTGAACATATCCAACAGAGCCCTCTAGAGTCACTCGTGCATAGTAAAATCATAAGGTGCAAAAAAAACTAAAATGCAATAAGAAGAAACTTTAAAAGTGTATAGAAAACAACTATTTTTATATTTTCATATCTGAATCGTGATATATAACTTCTATTGGGTTTTATTTTTAAGCTATTCTAATTTGCTTGAGACTAAATGTGTTTGATGCTGTCAAATAATAATTTTCATTACAAGCATGTGAAGAGATGCTACAAAGGACATTCCCCACTGGATATACATTAGAGAAGCCTCAAACAAAGGGCAGTAAGGAGAGATTGAAACAGTCTAAGCTCAATCTTTTTAGAGAAGTATGAAGTACTTAAGCTACGTAAATCATTCCATATTTGCAGGAACAGTTTCTTAGAGAAACACATATGTTCAGACATTTGCACAAAGGACATGCTGCAGTAATATTCAGAAGTAACTAGACAAGACTTACCCATGTGAGCTCCTCAAATGCCTCCACCTTCTTGGTTGTGAAAAATGCAAGCTGTCAGCCGGAAAAAAAAGAACAGAAAATATCATGAACATAGCATGTCTATGATGTGCTCTTGAGAAGCCTTACAAGCAGATACATAAATTTCAGTAGCTAAGAGAACCTACATGGTAATAATGATGATCAGGCGTCTCCACTTCAACAGGTATCTCAACTAAATTCGCATCATAGCATCTATGTAGTGAAGTATTAATACAGAAAAAACATAAGTAATGCATATAAGCCAAATATTTGTTGCTGCCATAGTTATTAATTTGAAAAGAACCAGAGCACACCTATGGTTGATAAATCTCCCAACATTCCCATAAAATGTTGAATCAAGGGATAAAGCTTCTTCATCTTTCAGTACACCTTCAGAACCCCAATCAGCATCCAAAAGAACAGGGTAGGTATGCCTACCATTGTTCAAGTTTTGAAGTGTCCTTTCATGCAGTTCTGTATTAGTTATTACTTCCCCAACATATTCGCAAACAAAGGCTCCTTTTGGCAGTTCATCAAGAGTGCGAAGACCCCAACCCTTCCCTTCTGTGAAAAACACCTGGACATTCAAGGTGACAGTAATTCAACCATTCGGTATTAGTACAATCTGCACACTGCCAGTGACAAATATAGCATACATACCAATACAAGTCACAAAAGCATTTAATACTACCTGCAGATTGCATGCGATGCCACGTTGAACCACACGGTTACCACATTGCATGTTACAACCACATTTACTCCAGCATTCCTTGATAAATTTCCTAGCAAGATGTCCTCGGCAAGGCTCTGGTGAAGCTTCATTCCTAGATCTCTCAAGTGGGCAGGATGATGTACAGAAGAACTTGTGATGTTTTTCTGGGAAACGATTCATAGAAACACATTCATCAAGGAATGCTGTCCTAACCAAACCTTCTATCGTATATGCATATTCGCCCCCAGTTTCTCTTGCGCAAGCACATGGTATAGGTGCAGACAAGCAGTTGCCAAAGCAATCAGCACAACAATCTTCATCACCAATTCTTGCAACGGAGATGTTGACATAAGCATTTTGGAAAACAAGGTTTCCTCGTATATAATAAAAGGAAGGTGGACATTTCTCACTTGCAAATTCATTGACCACTGATATCCTCACTCTCTCTTCTCCCTTGGATATATCAGTTACATCGTGGATAGGCTTCAAGTTGGCAAGGGCCAAATGAGTCTGCTGGTTAGCAACAGTTGAATTTTCTGAGTCTTCCACAATAAATGATTCTCCTGCAGATTTACATTTCCTATTTCCACCATTCTCGCATGCTATTGGCTTCACAAATGGAATGCTACCTGTTATTGACTCATTCTGTGAACTTCTCCCTTCGCCAGCAATATCTGATTCTGTATTATGTTCTGCAATATGATCACTACCCAGTTGTACAACACATTGGCATATCTCATTCATGAGGCTACCAATGGAAAACTCAGGAGGCAGAATCTTGTATGAGTGAAGATATTTATCCTCCACCATCTTGAAAACTGCTTCTAAGGAAGGCATGCGGAACTTTGGGTCAACACTGCATTTCAGTGACATTTTGACCTCACCCATAGTGGATGATGCTACATCAATGTCCAAACAAGGTGCTTGCTGCATGCTTTCAACTGAAGATCCTTTCCCAGTGTTCACCATGCTACAAGGTCGAATTGCCCTTTTTTTAGGACCTGTATAAAGTACATAGCTTAAATGACTCCAATCAGAATAAGCAGACGGCATACAATAAAATGACTGGAAGATGCGTTTGATCAAACTATTGGAGATGTCCCTTAAAAATTTACCACGCTAAGATATCGAACATAGGTTGCAACCTGTTACCAGCAGAGTTTCAGCAGGCTAGAAGATTAAAATATGAGACTGAACTGATCGATTAAAAGTTCATGTTCTAAATTGTGCCAGAAAAAATATATGGAAAGGCATATGACATATTTTAGTCTAGGACTTTTAAGAGGACTGGAGTACAGCAAGTAGCTAACTGAATGAAAAGATGTATTCTTAAGATAGTAGGCAGCAAACATCTTTTCTTAAAACATAGGGTGCATTTGGATCTACAGCTAGGCAGCTAGCACAGTTATAGCCTAGCTAAGCAAGGCCAACCATTTAGTAAAAGCTAAAAAACCTCGCTCTGGATGGAAAGATAGCCAACGTGTGGAAGAAAGTCCTTTCCAGTTGCCACACACGGAGAGCAAGGTTGGCTGTCCTGCGCGGGCAAGCAAGTACATGGAGAGAAAGATTGTGCGGAACCATCATTGTCAATCTTGGGTGAGCCAAACAACAAGACTGATTACCTGACCTTCACCCAAAAAAGCTAGTTGAACACAGCCTAGCCTTAGCAAATGAAGCTAGGATCCAAACACCACTATAATTAATAGTTGCATAAACTGCCTGATTGATGAAATCACTAAAAGACATCCTATCTCACTGTTCAGGACCTCTTCGTTTAGGCTTAGGATTATTAGCTTAGGCTTTTAAGCCGACTATTTGGCTTATATGGTTTATAAGTCGGTGTAAAAAAGCCAAACGAAAAAGCTGCGTGTTTGTTTAGGCTTAGACTTTTCAGCTCATAAGCCAGCTTATAAGCCCAAACAAACAGGGCCTTAAAATGTCAATCCAGCAAACAGCAAAATGCCATAATCTATGGCATGACACAAAACGGATAAATCAATTGAAACTTTGTATGCGAACCCGAAATCTGTGGAACATTTTGATCAGGTGGAGGCAATGCTAGAGGAAGTGCAACCCTTGAGGAGCTAGCATTGAGCGGATAGTCAATGAGGCCAAGTTGGGCATTTAGGCAGTCTGATGTAACAGCAGTGCTTTGTATGGCGTCCATATCAGGTTCAGGCTTGGGCTCCCTTAGGAATGCAGCGTCTTGGAAATCTTCATCCATCATCTGTCTTGGCATCTTGTGTGCTGCTGTAACAGAAGAAGAAGAAGCCTGGCGCAGTCGTACAGAGGCCCTGGTCTGTGGACGGAATTGAGGAGAACCACCATGGGCTTGGGGTGAGATGGCTGCAGTAGCATCTTGGTGATCTGCAAGGGATGGAGGAGATTGAGGAGTTGAGTTGGTCCTAGGCTTCTTGGTGCGAGGTTCGTCGGTCTCATTATACGCGTCACGCGAAGCACTACAGAGGGCAAGGGGGTTATGGTCATCGTCCGGCGTTAGCCTTGTCGCACTGCAGCCGCGAGGCTCCCGGTCCTGGTCTCCATCATCGGCGAGGGACGCGGTCTCCTGAACCCCAGCAGCAAGTTAGTCAAGTCTGATAGGGTCCAACGAAATGTAAAAGAGGAACCTTTTCCTTTCCATGGCAGAAGGGCTCACCTGGTGGCGGTCGAGGATGGCGTCGGCGAGGGCGCGGTAGCACTCGTCCTCGATGGGCTCCCAGTTGTTGCCGAAGAGCCTGAGGAGGTTCTTGAGGACAGGGGTGGCCTCCTTCTTGGAGAACCCCAGCTGCTTCATGGCCTCCAGGGCCTTCCTCGCCCTCTCCGTGTTGGATTTCGAACCCATCCCTCCCAGTCCCACCTTCCTTCCTTCCGACTTCCGCTACCTAGTCTTAGTCTAGGGCATTGCTAGGGTTTGAGGTGAAATCGCCATTGAAGGATGGTTTGGGTTTCTCTTCTACTACTCGACGGACGGCCTGGGGAGTGGGGAACACAAAGGCCAAAGGGTTTAGGCCGCCGCGACTCAACTACAACTATTATTTTACTATAGCTTTAGCTTTATATTTTACAAAATTTTTATTTAAAAACTATAACCATATCTATTATATATATATCAGGCAACATAATTTTATAATATTTCTGATAATATCGTTGTAGTTAAATGATAGCCTTGTATCTTTTTAAAATTTACACTTTTATTTTGTTATTTCTAAATAAGTGTAAGTCCTTAAATATTATTTTAGCCCACTAATCTTTTTGATACTATATTATTATTTTTCTCATGTCTAATAGTCTTTTCTTCTCCTTCGTTCTGAATAATATGAATAGCATGGTAGTTTTTAAATATCCTCTTTAATATATTTTAACTAACTAAAACTATACTTATTTTAAAAATTGAGGGAGTCTGTGAACGGAAAGAATAGATGCTAAGATTTTTGTTTCTTTTATTGTTGGCAAAAATCAAGATGCATGGTGCGCAGGTGGTGACTGATGCTATGAAAGTTCCAACACGCTCACATTTGATGGCAGCAAGCTAAGTGCAACCTGACACAACACGACCTGTAAGAAAAGAAAATACACTGAAGACCTTTCTAGTCGTCTTCTTCCTTCGATTGTTCGTCGCCCGCCGGAGCTTAGAGATTGCACGGAAAAGGCAATAAAGGAAAGGGACACCTGCAAACGCCCTCGCCACCCAAGGCTTTGAAAACCGCAAAAACCACTCGCTGCTAGCAACGAGATCTAGAAGCCACTGAAAGAACATCGGCTGGGGAATCACCCTAAGCAACGCCGGCTTGCAATCCTTCACCACCGGAACAGAGGGTTGGCGGAACCGGACCTTGCTGCAGAACAAACTGAAAGAAAAGATCAAACTCGCCACATCAACAGCCAGCCAACTGCTTCTCCCGATTGACACACCAACTGCCAATATCTGTAGAGAACCTACAAATCTAACAGAACCTATCCTCACTGGTCGTTCGTCTACATCGTCGAAGTCTACTATATTTATAAGCTTCACTGAATCAAATATAAAAGGTTGAGATGGCTGAGTTGGTCTAAGGCGCCAGATTAACTTTCGTCCTAAAGGGCGTGGGTTTAAATCCCACTTTCACCAACACTTTTTCCTATTTATTTCCTAATCAATCATAATAGGTATCTTTTATTTCCTAATCGTAGTTTCTTGCTTTGTAATGTAATTTTTCTCTAATTATTTCCTAATCGTAATATGTTGCCAGATTTCATTATATACTTTGTATGCATGTCAAATTTCGATTTGATTATATCTTTACATGCCATTTTCCACACTTCAAAATTTCTTTCATTGCCATTGCGCCCCAACTTCAATCTGTAAAAAATCATTCAGTTTGGTTGTAGACACTGCGGTGGCCCATCATCCAGCATAGTAACATGGTTTTGGCGCAATTCTTCAACTGAGTCTCCCTCTCCACAAAAATGGGCACAGGTTAGGAAACAAAGCGGTAGTTACCGTAGTTAACTGAGCAGATCAATCAAGTACGGATACTTATGAAGTGCTATCACATCCTCATCATCTCATTCCTACAACGACAATGTTCTACAAAAGGAGCCGTACAATAGCAGCCTTGATTCAACGGTGATAATTAGAAAGGCAAGTGTGGAGAACGCCTCTAAATATTTCTAGACGACCTGCACTTCAAGGGCCTATGATTTCCCAATGGAAAGATCCATGTGAAGATAAGCAATGCAGGCTACAAAGAACAGGAACACTGCTGATATCAGCATCAACGGTTCTGCGAGCAAGAAGATCGGATTGAATTCGTAATACACCTGCAGTTGAGCCGAGAGGTCATGCTTATCAGATATGGAGTCTCACATCAGCAACATTCAGACAATTACCAATCAAATTCAAACTTAAAAATGGAACAAGGCCTATCTGTCAGGAAGTACCTGAAAAGGAACATTGTGCTCTCCAACTACATTTTTCTTCTTTAGTACCACTGTCGTCCTTCCAACAACATCAAGGTATGAATAACTAGTCTGCATTGGTAGCATATATTACTATCAAACAATAATCTTCAGGAACTGAAATCCGAAAAGGGCAAGATAATATCAAACTAGAAAAGATGGGAAAATCCATCTATGAAGGAGCAAACTAAATGCTTATGGTGAAATTTCCTTGTAACAGTTATTGGTGCCATGTTACCTACTCTATTCTACAGAACTGTACACAGCTCATGACAGAAACCAAGCCATGAAAGCTGTGGACATAATTTACTTAGTCAAACAACCATATTGATAAATAACAGAGAAGGCTCAAGTGATAATGGAGTGTTACCAGGTCACTGACACAGATGTCGGAGTCCTACTCGGATTTGGGTGTCTGACTCAGCAAGCTTGAAAAAATAGGATTCAAAGATTCGTCCAATACATATAATATTTAATAAAAAATATTATCTAATAGCAAATATTTACATATAAAATAGTTGGTTAAATACTCAAAATACTTGTAATATCAGTTTACCACGAAGCATTGTGCAAAGATCTCAATCCTATATGTGTTGTGTAATTTTTGTGTACTATTGAAGAAATAAACAAATAAAAAAGGTCCAAACTATGGTTACTCTCCTTCTCTCTCAACAGTTTCCTGCTATCCTCTCCCGTGAAGCAGGCTGGAAAAGCTTCCATCTTCCATCCTTTACTCCCTCTCTCTCCACCTGCTTTATTACTCCTGCAGCTCTTTCTTCTAGTACACTGCAGCAGGCTGCAACTCCTCTATCTCCTTGACTTGTGCGAGCCGAGTCAGCTACGCGTTGTCCCACGTCTAACGTGTGTTGATGCAGGATGTGTGTCAATACGGCAAAAATATTTGAGACACATGGTAACCCTAAATGCTGGCACCATGGTTGTATTTGAAAGTGCTAGAAGATGTAAGAAGAAAGATTATCTGATTTTTGTGATAGCTATAATGGTATAAATGATGGAATTAATTATTACAAAGTTGAAAGTCTACTTTAGAAAGATGATATGGGGAACTTCTGTATAAAAACATTTTACAAAAAACGCACCGTTTAACAGTTCATGAAGCATATTCAAAAAACCGAGGAAAAAGCTAGAAAAAAAGCGGTAATGAACGCGACTTATGTAGTCTTAACATGCATAGGCCTTAGCGGATGACAGGTGATTCCACTGAATTAACAATGCAAACTTGCCCATGTTATTAGATTGAATCATCTATTGATAATAACTGTTGTGAAATTATAGTTGTACACTTGCCGCTTAGCACTAAAATATAGAACACAGATATATGAACAAAAGAATGCCAATAAAGAAAAAGATGGGATTACCTCAAGATATTGTTCCGTCAGGAAAGGAACAATAGCTTGTGGACTTGTCGATCCCTCAGGAAGCACGACCTGTAACATTAAAAGGTTTAGGGATGATGCTGTAGGATGCAAACATGCCCAAAAATAATATCTAGATCCTATAATCATTCCTTCCAAACAAACATCAATCCAATCTGTTCCTCAAGAATCTTTTTGTGCTTGGTTTAGAAATGATTAGTTGTAAAAGAGATGAAATATGAGACATGAAAATGAACTTAACTAATCAAGTATGACCAAAAATAAAATGATGGATTGAATTTACGTTGAAGATCACTCATGAGCATATTCTGTATGAATCTAAGAACATTCCTGGACATGACCATCTGTTACATGACTTAATATTTTTTTTAATGAAGCTACATTTAGAATCAAATGAGAAATATGTCTCATCAGAAAATTTAAAACACTGTATTCTTACTTTGATAGTAAGATCATCTACCACTGTATCCAACAGAGGGCATCCAAAAGTAAGATTCATGTAGCGTCGACCATCAGCTGATGCAAAGAGAAAATCTTGCAATGGCAAACCATAGCCAATGGTGAACGTGCAGTGCCAACCACCAAATAATGGATATCTAGGCTCAATTTCAAGTTCTGACTGCATTAAAGAAAAATAATCACGTTGAAATGTTAGTCTCAGTTTTTTTTTACATTAAGATAAAGGCTATCTTATATTCCACTCGTTAGCATATGATTCATTACACCACATGAAGAAATATCTTGTACCTTGTGTGAATCACTACGCAAATGGGATGAAGAGATGTTTCCAATCTCATCACGATAGTATACCGAATGAATTCGAGTAGGCAACCTTGCAAGAAGATTCTTAAATGATGACACTCCACTTATAGAAGGTCTGGATTGATACTCAAGCCTAGCAAGAAAGGTTTCAAATGAGTAACCACAAAGAATTGAACTAAGTTAACCAAAACAATACACAGAAGGGCTGATTTGTTAATATATCATACATATTCAAACAAAAGGTTACTCATTTGCATATCTGATATTTGTAAGGCCTGTTTTTAGTACATAAATAGATGCATGTACTTATTTGAATTCGTCATGACATGTGTGACATATCCAGAAGTAAAGAAATATTCAGCTATATTTTTTTTAATTTTTTTATTCTGATGCTAGAGGACCTATATTGTTGGAAAAAGGTTGACAGATAGTCAGAGAGGTCAATAAAGGATTTAGGGTTTAAGTCATGAATCATGGGTTTGCTGGCACAATTTTTGAAATTTGATTTGCACAATAGACATTGATAATGCTAAAATAAGATAGTTCAAGCAGCTGGATTCCAAGAGCGGAATACCAGATATGATGAAAATCAAGGTGTAACATTCTTGCAGGCTCACAGCTAACCTTGAAAAGACTCCTTTGTGCTGAGCACCACCATGTTTCAGCTTATACTGCTCAGTGATTTGGATATTCCCCCAATGAGAAATCTCCACATTGCGCACAAGTTCCTCAACAACAGCAAATGGATGATTATTCTCATAATGCACAAGTATGGGCAAATACGAGTTTGGAAGCTGGTTGTTGTATGTGCCATATTTTACTTCATTACCAGCCTGACTAGTGGGGTCCACCCTTGTAAAGGATTCCACCCTATTGCTTGGCATTTTGATGTAGGTAGCCTGCTCCAGAACTTGGTAGGGTGATAGAAGCACAGCACTGTCACGGTAGTAAACCAGCTGAGGATCTGACTGGGTGATCTCCGCTGGAAAGGGCTCCAAAGAGTGTGTCAACGCATAAAATACTTCCAGCGTCATCACCTCAGCAGGTTTCAATGGAGTGCTCAGCAAAATGGAGTACAGGCGAGCACCATTCATAGTGGCAGAAAGATTAGAGGCTTTCACGGAGAGAGGCACATACATCTTCTTCTTGCGTTTCCCCTCCACTCTGGTTGCCTTGACAATCGCAATATGTTCAGCCTCTGTGGGTGTGAATGCGAGTTGAACTTGAGATGCTTCAGGGGCAGTGGCATCATTCTCGACCTGGAAGAGGTTCAAGTGTGACTAGAAATGCAGACCTTGCTGACATGGCAATTGGTTGAATCGATATCAGGATTTACCTTTAGTGTGAGGAAGACTTTGACTATGGGACTGGTGAGGTCGATCTGCAGGAGTTTGCATTTGAGTAAGGGTATTGCTGTGCTTCACCAATCACAAGGAAAAAAATGAAGTGGTACAAAATAGCATATGTATATAACAGTATATTTGATAAAGGTAGGTGGAGAAGGGGACTAGGGCGAAGTGCCTGGAGAACAAAGTGAATCAGGCAAGGCTTTTTCTCCTGTGGTAGCTAACTAGTCCATGAGAAACGAAAATTAAACAGAGCCAAATCCTAATTCAGTGCAATAAATTACAATTAGATTATAGATCCATGCATACATACACACCGGTTGATAAATTATAGATGGGGCGCGATTTGGATTAATAATCACAAGCTTTCAGCCGCTAACTCGAGATTTAAACAGAGCCAAATCGTAATTCAGTGCAATAAATTACAAATAGATTATAGATCCATGCATACATACACACCGGTTGATAAATTAGAGAAGGGGCGCGATTTGGATTAATAATCACAAGCTTTCAGCCGCAAACTCGACATTTGAGTAAGTATAGTTTTGGACTTTTGGGCCTCAAACAATCAAGGTGCAAGTGCAGCGGGTGGATGGAAATTAGACACGAGAGAGATCGAACAGACGAACCCTTTTCTCGGCGGAGATGACCCGGATGCTGTCCTCCGGCACCGGTGAAGAGGAGGAAACGGAGATGGCTGCCGATAGGAGGAGGAAGAGAGGGGAGATGGCGGTGGACAAGGCTGAGAGGGACGGCGCCATCGTGGTCGTCGTTGCCTCCGGCGACCGGCTTGGCTCGGCTGAGTACCGGAGCCCAAATCTCTAGTCTCGTATCCCTCTCCGCCTCTCGCACATTGCCTCGAGTTTTTTTATTTATATATTTTTAGAGTAAAATATTTGTGTGTATATATATTAAAAAAATTTACATACCGGGCCTGCTTTTTTTTTTTTGACAGCCGCATTGCCACCTCGCAGAGTGCGTTTTTTGCTTGGCCGAAGAGCCGCATGCAGAACGTACGTGGTCAAACACTGCAACTTGGTTTATAATAAGAAAATATTATACGGCGTTGAGCCGTCTATATATATATAAATGTTGTAATAATAAAAACCATTTAATAGATTAATATGTTAGGATACACGCTTAGTCGGGACACTTTTGATCTTCTACCAACGTCTACGAGTTTTTGCAACTCTTCATCATTTTTTCTTGTTAGCAAAATCTAATGTTTGTCAATACTCCACTTCCAATTATGTGTATTGTAAAATTGTTTTGAGCTATTTGATTGGCTCTTGCCTGATCGTTGTTCTTTCCATCTCTAACCATTCTTAGAATTCACACCATCGTTATTCCTATAAAAAATAAATAATAAAGATAGATATTGTCAATAAAAATATTTAAATAATGTTAGTATAGTAGAGGGATGTAAAGGGCACTTATAACAAAATCGTCGTTAAGAATATTTGAATAAACAAAGTGGGTTATCAGATTAGTAGAAGATTGGATCGGCTTGAAAACAGGGGATTGTTCAATCGAGATCAGGTCCGAGAAGCCCGAGGAAAGAAAGGAGAAGGATCGGCTAGACTAAAAGAAGTTCCGATAGGTACAGCAGAGAAGCCGATCAGGTTGTAGTAAAGAAAGACTTGGTTATAAATTGGAAGATTATTTAGATGAAACCGGGTTTACGGAAGAGCCGTGGACTCCACGGCAGGGTGCTTATTTTTGTAAATTATAACCTTACTCAATTAGGGAGGTTTAGCTGGTTAGTTAACTTCTTTAGGAATATTTTCCTTTGTTCTTACTAGGAAATAATGTTCGATGGTCGTAGACGCGTCGGACTCTATCAGTAAATCCAGGGTATAAATATAGACCCCTTAAAAACATGTAAGATATCTCTCGATCATATACAAATTCGGCGCATCGCCACCCTAGTTCATCTAGGTTTTACCAGTGGGTTCTGGCTCTCAACGCGGGGCTGCATCAGTTAAGTCCGATCTCCAGCGAAGGGGTAAGTCCCACCACCATCCCGATATGTCCTGCTCTGTCTGGGGCTGCATCGGTTAGGTCCGACCTCTTAGGTCGATCAGATGTATCGCATCACGTCCGTGCTGGACCTATCGGCCCGTTAAGCTCTCTCTGCCGTCGTCAATCTCGTGCTGCATCGGTTAAGTCCGACCTATAGGGCTGCCGACGAAAGATCGAGCTTCAGGCCTATAGGCTTCTGCACGGCGTATCACCGGAGTGCTAGCCGATGAGTTATCCATGCTCTGTGCTTCACGCCCAGCGCATCGGTCTCTCGGCCAATACGCATCAGCCTTTAGAGGCGTCCCACAACGCGTAACGCCAAACGTATTAGTCTCCCAGCCGATACGCACCCACCTTCAGATAGGCGTCCCCTCATCGGAGTGCTAGCCGATGAGTTATCCATGCTCTGTGCTTCACGCCCAGCACATCGGCCCCTTGGCCAATACGCATCAGCCTTTAGAGGCGTCCCACGACGCGTAACGCCAAACGTATCGGTCCCCCAGCCGATACGCTCCCACCTTCAGAGAGGCGTCCCCTCATCAGCTCAGCTAGCCAATGGGTTCGTTCCTATCCTTGTTACAGCATAGCCGATCCGGCGTCCCCCATTTCATCGCCGCTGGCCCTGGCCTCGTACTGTCTCGGTTAGATCCGATCTTCGAGGTTTGGTGTTGATGGCGCTGCCACAACGGGCGACGGGTCTCTTGCTGTCATATCCGGAGCGACATCGGTTTTGCAGCCCATGCCTTCTTGCGCTAATCATTGCCAAGGCCGCATGCGCCTTTATCGGTTTTTCTAGTCGATAAATCACTGTTCGGCTGTCCAAAGGATCCCGTGCTTCTCGCCATCCTCTGAGCTCACCCTGGTTCCTCCATCGGCTCTACGGTCGACCGCTCGTTGACATCTGTACACATCGGCTCCCCAACCGATCGAACAGCATCCCGATCCTATCGGCAGCCAGCCGATAGCGAGCGCCTGTATCGGATTCACTCGTCTCACTTCCTTATCAATTGCAGGGTCAAATTGACTGGCACGCCCGCGAACCTCGACGCTTAAGGACCTGCACTGGAGATAAGCAGACCTCCCAGGCCTTCGCGTGACCGAGCCGCCGTCCCTCCCCGATCGCGGGATTTTTTGGTGGCAAGCACGCTTCTTGGCATGCTCGGTGGGACCAAAAGTTTCATTCATCGGCCGATAAGAATTGTACTTTATTCATTGGCCGATCGGATAGAAATCTTCATTCATTAGCCAATTAGACTGGATTCATCGGCTGGAGAAACCTGAAGACCGTTTATTGGCTGAAGATCCTTCATCGGCTGGTGATATAATTCCATTCATCAACCAGCGGGACTCTACAAGTGCCTGATTGGAAGTCAGATTTTTCTCATCAACCCGAGAGGGCATCTTGTTATCAATATGTCTAAAGAAAAGGTGGATTCCAAGACATATTCATTCGAAGATGAAGCCGATGAGGAGATAACAATTCCAGTTACCATAGAGGATTTGAATGAAGACCAGAGGCGGCATATAGAGCAAAATATGGACAACTTTCAGAAGCTCTGTTTGGAATCCTTCGGTATGACTAAACAAGGGCCGATTCAAAAAACACAATTACCAAAATGTGTTTTGATGAAAGAATCAGGTCATTTAGCACCCGTGAATTCTTCCAAGCCGTTGCAAGAAATATTCAACAAATCATTTTATTAAGCATTCAGTAATTCATCAGGGGTATGGATCGATACACTACAGGATCTGATCGGAAAGGCGATACAAGAGTTATCGGCTCAAGAAACCGATCAGGATCATGTGCCTTTGCCGATAGAGACGGAGGAAAACAAGGACCTATCGGCAAATACGTATCCACTAATACAAGATTGACTCGGGGGGCAACGGCAGGAGGAACCTCTAGAATTTTGTCAGAGAAATTATTATGGAGAATATCACAAGCAGAATCGGGTACCATATCCACCTCCACATGATCAGAAAGATACTTTAAGAGAGAAGAATTGGTTAACCAGGATTGTGGATATGGTGGAAGAGCAATTTGGTATCAAACCCAAAGATTAAATAGTAATGTATCGGCACCCATATCCATAATGGTTTAACAGAGTTCCACTACCTCGTCGATACACAATACCAGATTTCTCAATATTCTTAGGACAAGACAACATATCTACATTGGAACACATCAGCCGATTCTTAACACAGTGTGGAGAAGCATCGGCTGAGGAAGCTCTCAGAGTCCATTTCTTTCCTTTATCCCTCTCTGGATCAGCCTTCGCATGGTTTTCTTCGTTACCATTGAACTCGATTGAAGGATGGGCCGATCTGGAACAACGGTTCCATGAACATTTCTATACTGGGATTCAAGAAACGAGACTGTCAGATTTGACATCGGTTAAACAGAGGCATAATGAGTCAGTTCTGGAATACATCCAACGTTTCTAGGACATTAGAAGCCGATGTTATAGTCTTGTTCTAAGCGATGAACAATTAGCCGATTTGGCCTTCCAGGGGTTATCAAGTCACATCAGGTGAAAATTTTCTGCCTAGGAGTTCAACGGTTTAACACATCTAATGCATGTGGTATTAGCTTACGAGAGACGATTATCAAGAAAAGAGGAGATGCCGACACATCGGAAGTTACCGATTGGGTCTTGGGATGATAAGTCTGGAGAACGGTCACCCGATCGGGAAGACATCTAAATCGGCTGAGCATAGCCGATTTCTCCTTTTCAAGACGGATGGGTTCTCAGAATTGGTATCGGCTAGTGATACTGTTTAAATCGGCTGAGGCGTAGCTGATTCCTAATATACGAAAGCCGATATGATTATATCAGTTACAGATGGCCGATATAGTTTAAGACATCGTCATCAGAAAATATATATACACGATCAAGCTGATTGAAGTTTACTGCAAAAGTTAATGTTCAAGATGACATCTGGATTTCTTTGAGGCTAAAGCTTTACAAGAATTTCTTAATGGCCTCAATCGCGCACAGACGGATTTGATCTATATCATTGATAGCACGGATGTCATCCTCGTCTGATCCGGGGATAGTTTTCAAGTTCTTGTGTTGGTGAACTGCTAGCCGCACTTTGTCTGCTACCTTGGCCTCTTGGTTTTGGATCGACTTTGGTAGGCCGATGAGATGGGACTCGGTGAAGTTGATGTCTTCACGAACCTTGTCGAGTTCCGCTATCAAATCGGCTTCTCGTTTCTTCAAAAAGCCAAGCTTGGTGTTGGCGTGTTGAAGGTCAGCTGACATTTCATCAAGTTTCTTCTTTTCATCAAGGGCAGTCAGCCGATCGTTGTGAGCCAGGTGGCTTTACTCAGCGCGATCGGCTATGCGTCATCTTGATGCAGTCAGCTGGGTCCTTTGGAATTCCAAGTAAGCAGCAAGCGTGAGTGCATCCGATAGTTCCGCAGGCAGGACGTGTTGAATTTCTGCAAGTCTTCCCCGGATCGACCCGCAATCTTCCACCAGCGAGTCAATCGGAACCTCCAGCCGATGTATAATATCTGACAACTGCTCACATGCATCAGCTAGCAAAAATGGTTCGATCGCTGTGTTGGTGGCTGAGTCTTCCTCTGCTTCTAAGTATTTGCCGATGTCAAAGGAGAATAGATCGGCTAATGACTGCATAACAACATTAGCAAACATGGAGATCATAAATCAAGAAAAATGACATGTATGATGGACGTACCTGAGAGATAATGGGAGCAATTCTTGTGCGGGTATCAGCTTGATGTGGGGCGGTTTGAGTGAATACCAAAACTTTGGAGGATAACATCGGCTCAACCCCAGTAACAGGGTCCAATGTTTGGACCTCAGGAGCCGATGGTTCAGGCTGCAAAGCGGAGGTGTCAGGATAAAACAAAGGCAACAAAGAACTGATGCTGACACATACCAATAGAGATACGGAAGGAGTTAGAATTGCCGCGGGAGAAGGGCTTTGCGAAGCCGATGCAACGATGACAACATCGGCGTCGGTTTTCCGTTTCTTAGAAACCGATCGAGCAGCCGGTTTCTTGCGCTTTGACCCTGACACTTGCGACACTTGGAGGAGAGCCGATAGAGGTGGACCGCTTTGCCCAAGAGGGATCTGGCCGATGGAGGTTGATAGATAATCGGCCGACCACTTGCACTAGTCGAAGGTGCATCTTTGTCGCCAGCATGTGGAATCGCGGGAATCAAAATACAGTTAAAATTCAATACGATGAAGACATGATAGTGAAAGGAGAAGGATTACCTCTTAATCGAATTCCACGTAGTCGGGATTGAGGCAAAGGTAATAATGTTCAGCCGATAGACTATATAAGTGCCTTCCCCATTCTGAGCACCATCGAGCGAAGATTTTGGTATTGGATATGCAGGGCTCGAAGGTGGAGATAGTCCCTAAGGACAAGTTCGATGTCATCGAACTGAGTCGGTCATACTCCAAGCCGCTTTTCACTTCTCCACGGGCTCGGAGCTTACCGATGAAGAACAAGCCGATAGGGAGTTGGCCGAAGCCCAACCGACGAGTACTAACCGAAGGATGGTAGAACTCGTATGATGGATGTTGGGATCGGCCCATTGAAAATCCGATCGGCAGAAGACAAGGAGTTATGGAGGATAAAAAGATGATCTTCGATTCTTCATCGGCTAAGGTATTCATCGGATGAAACCTGAAAGGCATTTTAAAGGACGAGTCATCCTCGTACGCAAACCAGATGGTGACCTCTTTGGTAAAGCTGTAGTAGAAACACTTAAACCATCGGCTAAGTCCAAGGGGGTCATTTTGCTTCTAGAAAGAGCCGATGAAGCTTCACCCAACGAAATACATCGGCGTCGACTGGCCTCGTTTTCTTCTGGGTAATCAGTCGGGAATGTCATGGAAGAGAAAGGGGGTCTGGCAATGACTTTGGAGGTGTAGACGTTCAGCCAAAGTTGTATAAACCACCAGGGTCCGCCGATATGTCCGACTGGATGGCCTGTTGACAGCTTGGTCGCAACTTGATGGAGCAGATGATAAGTTGCTCCGAGAAGATAATGCCCTAGGGGAATTTGGCAGTGATCGGCCAGGAGCTCTGCCAGACATTGCATGTTCGTTGTTGGACCGAGAGTCGAACCACCAAAGAAGGATCGTTCCAGCCAGAGATTCAAGAACGCTACATGTTCACGTCCATCGACTGGACCGGCGGATTTGTTATGCAAGGAAATGTATTTAGTCCAACCTCCGACATTCTTGTCAAGCCTCCTAGGCCTCCCAGTGACTTGATGAAAGTTTGTAAGGTCAGGACCTCATGACCTTACAAGAATCACTGTATCTGCACTTAGGATGCTTTAGCCAGGTAGGTACTCTCAAAGGATGATGCCTCTAGTCTAATCATTTAGCTTCTAAATGTCGATCGTTTTCCTCCTTCATCCTCCTATATTGTGTGGATGTTTCCGAAGGGGCACACCACTCTGTCCCATCAAAAAGAGAATTATATGCATCAACGCATTGAATATAACTACAGAGCAATCCATGCTCCTATCAAATAATATAGTAGTTGAAGGACGATGTTCAGTTAACGAATTACTGAAAAACATTTAGAGGACAAGGCCATGGAATCATAACCTCGTGATAGTTTGAGCATTGGAAGAATCTCCTACAATGAGTGTTCAGCTTTCGAGATGTCATAAGTTGGTATTGATCACCACATATGCATATCGGACGATTAGACCATGATAGAAGTAGCTAAGAGAAAGAATCCCTCCTCTATTCCAGATCCACAATGGGAGTTTTTAGTAGCCATTGTTTCTTTGTTGCTATAGGAGAGAGGTGAAAGGAGGATGGGTGACTTGTGTATATTTCTAAAGAGTGTTGTACCCTAGTATGCTCATATATAATGTTGAGTGCTATGCAAGGAAACTTAAAGCATAAACGATTGAAGCAACATTCTTTGTAAGGCAACGTTTACTCAACTGTATGGTGCGATAAAAGTGACTCGATGTGCACAAGCCGAAAGTTTGTTGTCATTTGTATCATTAGTGCTAAGATTCGTGCACTATACAATGAAAATGACATAATATGTATGCATGGAAAGCTAATGGATGTGTTTCATTGATATTGACTCGACACTGATACACAAACAATATTTCAATGAGAAATATAAAGTATGTAGATAAAACAAGTATGGAGTGTTGATACAATGAATACCACTAAATAAAATATACTATCATTTATACATTGAATTATTGACGAAGTACTAGTGACCCTAGCCAAAACCTCTAGCCCTCTTCGGCTTGTGCTTCCTACCTTAGGCCCTCACATGGCCTTGGGAGTACATAAGCCAATCCGACAATATGGTACGTCCTGCACGTCCCTCTTACAAAGGTGTGGGTGCTAACTGCTCCTAGGTCTGTGGTGGCGGAGCTCTACCAAGTTGTGAGGACCCGAGCACCTCCTGGATGTGTTGCTCCTCTAAGTCTTCACGTGAAAACAATCGCTCACCCAAGTATCGTCAGGAGAGCCCTGCAAAGAAGATCCAATAGCAGCAAAAATCCTAGCAACAAAACCTATAGGAAATAACGACACACTGTGTGAGCAGACATCTATATGCACAAGTAAATAAATTAAATGAGATGTTTCAAAAACTAAACCTGAGGTAGGAGTGGCCTGTGACCCTTGTGGGAACATGGCGCTATCGACAAATACCCTAGATGAGGTCCTTGTATGTAGGCAAAATAAGTAAACAATACGACATTCACATAAATTAAAATACTATAGAAAATTCAATAGTGCTTTCACTACTCGTGGCTAATGTTCAAGCCTGACTATACATGTGGACAAGGGGCTGGCACTCTCGCATGGACATGCAAACTCCAGCAAAGATGTCTAATAGAGAAGGTAAATATGTATGGATATATCTTGAGTAAGTGTCGTATAAGAGTGTAGATTACCTTAAGAAACATTGGATCATGGAATGTACCTCTCGGACGAGAGGCTACGTGATGGCCTATGGTGGCTAGAGGTCGAACTCCAAGTATAGGAGCATGCGATCAGTGCTAAGTTGGCATAAGTGATGGCACCACATCCATGGCGCTGCGACAACTAAGGGCACACATCACCACACGCATCAAGGTTTGCATTCAACCAAAAGTTAGTCTTTACTCTTCGCTGGTCATATCTATGTTGACGTTCAATCAACCAAATGCCGATTCAATATTGGCATTGATAGAATGTGCAGTGTTGACCTGTTTCAAAAGAAAACATATGTGTTAGAAACAATAGCACCTAAAGAAGAATAAAGAATTCATAAATAATATTTGACTAACCGCAATGAAAGTAGTCATGGTCACATTGTCTTGAGTATGCAACGATGACGTGTGGCTGTGACTCAATTGGAATGAACGTCACATGTATACGGGTGCAAGGTAGGCACCAACAGAGATATCCGAGGTAGTGCACACCGCCAAAAATCCCGTGACCAGGAAAAGACGACGGCTTGGTCACGTGAAGGCATGGGAGGTCTGCTTAACTTAACTCCAGTGCAGGTCCTTAAGGCTCGAGGTTCGCGAGCGTGCCAGTCAATTTGACCCTACAATTGACAAGGAGAGGGGATAAGATATGGAAGCCGGTCAGTCGAAAGGCCTACCCGACTCTCCTTATCGACTAGATACCGATAGAGATGAGAATGTTAGCGCATCGGCTAAAAAGCCGATGGAAATACGAGAGATAGACACGTGTAACGCACTAGAGGGTATATCAGCCAAAGAGCCGATGGCGCTACCCATATTCGATGCGCGGAGCAGAAGCCAATCCCCCACGAGGCCACGCGGGCAAGCGACTGCAGTAACAGTGTCGTTAGGGCCAGCCTCGATAGATCGGACCTAACCGAGACAGTATGAGGCTAGAGGCTAACGACACCGAGACGGCGGGGGCTCGGACCGAACATGACGACGAGGTAGGAGAGATAAGATGTCATCGGCTACCTACAGGCCTAACGCCTGACGCTGTCCTACATCTAAACCCATCGGCTGCAAGACGATAGAGACCTACGTTTAGGATAACTCATCGGCTACTCACTCCGATGAAACGCCATGGAGAGACCTATAGACCTAAAACTCAATCCTCTGTCGGCAAACCCATAGGTCGAACCTAACCGATGCAACACGAGACTGATGACGGCGGAGGGAGTTTGATAGGCCGATAGATCTTACACGGACGTGATGCGGTACACCTGATCTGACTAAGAGTTTGAACCTAAATGATACAGCCTTGGACAGAACAAAATATACCAGGATAGTGACGGGACTTACCCCTTCGTCGGAGATCGAACTTAACCGATGCAGCCCCGCGTCGAGAGCCAGAACCCACCGGTAAATACCTAGATGAATTAGGGTGGCGATGCGCCAAAGTTGTATTGATCGATAGATAGATATCTTTACATGTCTCCAGGGAGTCTATATTTATACCCTGGATTTACAGAGTCCGATGAGTTTACAACCACTATCAGACGTTATCTCTTAACAAAAATAACAGAAAATATCTCTAAAGCAGTTAACTAAACTAACTAAGACTTCCTAACCATATAGTATACAATTTAACTAAAGATAATACTCTGCTGTGAATTCCACGGCTCCTCCACAAACTCGGTTTTATTTGGATAATCTTCTATTCTTAGACCAAATCTTTCCTTGCTCCACCTAATCGGCTTCCTTCCTGTAGCAATCGGATTTTCTTTCACTCAAGCCGATCCTTTTCCAACCTCTCCTTAGGCTTATCGTAAAACTCCTTCTCGGACCTGACCCCATCCGGATAATTCTCTGTCCTCGAACCAATCCAATCTTCTACTAATTTGATCGGCTTCTCTATAGTACCGATCGGCTTTGTCCCACGAGCCGATCAGTATTTTCATTGGTCGATCCTGTTTACAGGCTGAATCAAATTTTGGCGTTAACAGGTAGGTACATGTGTGGTTGGACCTTGTCGATCACCCCCTCAACAGCTATTAGCCAATTTTCAACATACTTCTGCACACACTATGCCCTCTATGTGCCAGCTATCTATCCCCTTCGAGTCAAGCTATTGTGAGGCATGTAATTAGAGAAATAAACTCTATCACAACATAATTTGAAATGCATGAAATAGTACTAAAAAATGATCGGTAAGTGCAACTGTAGGCTCTACCACCCCGAGGAAGTATTGCCGTAGGCCAAACTATCATATCACACACTATAGGCAATGAGGCTTGATGAAGATGTTGAATGCCATTGGCACAGTCGTTATCTAGTAGGCTACATCATGTGTGCATGAGGAAGAAAGGCCAAGTGGCGCTTGATGTGTGATGGCCTGCTTACTATACGGCTCCTAGACGATGTTGTCAGGCTATAGGCGATCGAATTCCAACACGAACTCTAAGTACCCCCTTCTGACCTACACGTGGAAGTAATTTCACTATGATATAGATATGATAGGCATGTCACATGATGGTGGCAAAAATAAAAAATGAAAGTAAATGTAAAATCAGAATAAATTGTTATGTACCTCACACTGATACCACAATGTCCCCATCATGGGACGGTCCCCATTCTATCGCAAACCGCTTAGCTGCCAAAGCTAAAGTATCTATTTGGGAAATTGGCAATAATAAACTAGGACTATGTGTTGGACCTTAAACTCGATGATGATAAAGACAAGGGTTTATACATATTCAGGTCTTGAACGTGAAGTAATACCCTACTCCTGTTTATAGATGGGATTGCCCTATGTTAGAGTTTATGTATGGCAAATACACTATCGTCTATTGAGTCATCTGTCTCTCGTTCACTCTTTGCTTGGGAACCCTGTCTCCTCTTATATTGGGTGAGGGGAAGGGCTATATGGAAGGTTTATCTAGATGGATATGACTAGATCACTCTATTCTATTTTTAAGAGATCTAGGATCCTCAGGAGTTATATTTTATCCAGAGTTTCCCTCTTTCTTGAATTACAAGTTATGACAATATCTATGGGATCCCAAGCCCATAGTTTGGCATATCCCTGTGGCCCAGTCAAATAGGTCTCTCATGGTGGTAACTAGTATCCATATCCTCCACATGAAGGAGTAGTAGGCAGCAAGTGATGAGTGATCCATGATCAGTCTTTGTGCATGCATCACAAAGACTATGGTTTGTGGCCACAAGGATGGCCAATCTCTAGCTCCACTGTGGTACGCTATCGAGCTTAGCATCGATGACCACCTGTTTGTAGTGGATCATCCACTTGTCACCATGCACATGTTTTTGCTTGCTTTTTCATTGACTAGCATGCTCCCTCGCCGATAAGTTCGGGTGTGGCGTCTTGATCACGTCGTGTGCACCATGGACACACAAAATTGCATTGGCGACTAGGGGCCGCAAGGAACTAGGCACAAGCTCAATCTACATAATGGTGATGCGTTGATCACCCCACATAAGGTGGCTCCATGAATGGCGCTTGTTTTTGCTCTTGTTTGGTCCTGGTGGTTGGTCTGCATGAAGACATGTAAACAGCCTGAACCGCAATCGACTCTATGCCACACGGTGCGCATGCCTACAATGCGTGCCATCAAGCAAGTGGAGAGCCTCGCCTCCAGTAGTGATGGTCGTGGTGCATCCGCATAGGAGCACCGACTTCATCTCAATCACCATCAACACATGCAAAAACAAAGCAACTAGTCTAGCAAACTGTTACAGAAAATCAATCTATAATAGCAATTGATTGGAATGAAAAACTTGGTGACATTGGAGGTTAGAGCCATTGAACTCATCAAGATTGATCTTAGCGCTGCCCTTATCTAGCGCGCCAACTATCGATTTGAAAAATCGGCAATAATAAACTAGGGCTATGTGTTAGACCTAAAGCTCGATGGTGACGTGAGACAAGGGTTTATACATGTTCAGGCTCTCAACGTGAGGTAATACCATGCTCCTATTTTTAGATGGGATTGCCCTATGTTACGGTTTGTATATGGCGAATACATAGCCATATGTAGAGCTATATGTCTCTTGTTCACCCTCTGCTTAGAACCCCTATCTCCTCTTATATAGGATGAGGGATAGGGTTACATAGAAGGTTTATCTAATTGGATATGACTAGATCCTCCTATTCCATCTATAAAAATCTAGAATCTTTGGGATTTATATCTTATCCAAAGTATCCATATTTCTTGGATTACAAGTTATGATAATATCTATAGGATACCAAGCCCATGGTTTGGCATACCCCCCGTGTCCCAATCGGATAGACCTCTCATGGTGGTACTTGGTATACATATCCTCCACATGAAGAAGTAGTGGGCAACTAGTGATGAGTGATCTAGGATCGATCTTTGTGCATGCATCACAAAGACCATGGTTTGTGGCCACAAGAATGGCCGATCGACAACTCTACTGTGGTATGCTATCGAGCTCAACATTGGCGATCAACCATATGTAATGGATCATCCACTTGTCAGTTGGGTTCCTAGACGTGTTGGTGAACATCATCCAACCGAACATCTAGAGTTGGTACGCTTTCAAACTCTATCGAATAGAGTACTCATCAATGTTAGGGTGGAGCTGATCACCCTATAATATATACACAAGTGTCACTTAAATATGAAAAAAATCTGTTATACCATTAACTTACAGTGAACTGAAGAAGCCAAGCCTTTGTAGGCTCGGTCATGGTGTAGTAGGGGAGGACGCTAGGTGCCTCAAGTCCTGAAAGGCGCATTACTTGAGAGAACTAACTCCATGATGTCCTCCTTCCATCCATGGGCCCCATCAAAGCGACCCATAGAATCCCCTATGAGAGTGCTCGCTGCCAAAAAATCCCGCGACCGGGGAGGGACGGCGGCTCAATCACGCGAAGGCCTGGGAGGTCTGCTTGTCTCCAATGCAGGTCCTTAGGTCTCGAGGTTCACGGGCATGCTAGTCAATTTGACCCTGCAATTGACAAGGAGATGAGACGATCGGGTCAGATACAGACGCTTGCTATCGGTTGGCTGCCGATAGGTTCGGGATGTTGTTTGATCGGCTGGGGAGCCAATGTGGACAGGTGTCGACGAGCGGTCGACTGTAGAGCCGATGGAGGAACCAGGGTGTGCTCAGAGGATATCGCGGCGCACGGGATCCCTCTGGACAGCCGAACAGTGATTCACCAGCTGGAGAAACCGATCAAGGCGGATGTGGCCTAGGCGATGATTAGCGCAAGAACGTACGGAATGCAAAGCCGATGCCGCTCCGGATATGACAGCAAGAGACCCGTCGCCCGCCGTGGCAATGCCATTAACACCGAACCTCGAAGATCGGACCTAACCGAGACAGTACGAGACCAGGGCCAGCAGCGATGATACGGAGGACGCCGGATCGGCTATGTCGTGGCAAGGATAGGAACGAACCCATCAGCTAGCTGAGCCGATGAGGGGACACCTCTCTGAAGGCAGGTGCGTATCGGCTGGAGGTCCGATACGTTTGGCGTTACGCGTCGTGGGACGCCTCTAAAGGCTGATGCGTATCGGCCGAGGGGCCGATGCGTTGGGCGTGAAGCACAGAGCATGGATAACTCATCGGCTAGCACTCCGATGATACGCCGTGTAGGAGCCTATAGGCCTGAAGCTCGATCTACCGTCGGCAGCCCCGTAGGTCGGACCTAACCGATGCAGCACGAGACCAACGACGGCAGAGGGAGCTTAACGGGCCAATAGGTCCAGCACGGACGTGATGCGATACATCCGATCGGCCTAAGAGGTCGGACCTAACCGATGCAGCCTCAGACAGAGCAGGACATAACGGGATGGTGGCAGGACTTACCCCTTCGCTGGAGATCGGACTTAACCGATGCAGCCCCGCGTCGAGAGCCAAAACTTGTGGATAGAACCTAGATGAACTAGGGTGGCGATGCGCCGACTTTGAATATGATCGAGAGATATGTTACATGTTTCCAGGGGGTCTATATTTATGCCCTAGATTTACAGACAGAGTCTGACGCGTCTACGACCATCGGACATTATTTCCTAGTAAGAACAAAGGAAAATATTCCTAAAGCAGTTAACTAACCAGCTAAACCTTCCTAATTGAGTAAGGTTACAATTTACAAAAATAAACACCCTGCCGCGGAGTCCATGGCTCTTTCGCAAACCCGGTTTTATCTGAATAAACTTCTAATTTGTAACCGAGCCTTCCTTTGCTGCAACCTGATCGGCTTCTCTACTGTAGCTATCGGACCTTCTTTAAGTCAAGCCGATCCTTCTCCTTTCTTCCCTCGGGTTTCTCGGTCCTGATCCTGATTGGACAATCCCCTGTCTTCAAGTCGATCCAATATTCTACTAATCTGATCGGCTTTTCTACAGTTCTCCATCGACTTTGTTTCAGTATCTCCATCGGCCGATGGCTGCATCAAACCCTCCAACGGACCTCTCAGCCGATCGACTTTAGCCCCATCGAATCTCCCAGCCGATCGGCTTTAGCGCCATCGGATCCGCCAGATTTTGGCGTTAACAGAGAGGGAGCCCAAGTAGGTAAGGGACGTCCTACAACGTCGTTGCCATCTCTCTACTAGGTAGGTGGTATGTGCGCGTCTCCAACCTCCAGCGTTCTACAAGAGAAGTGAAAAGAGACATGTCTATGTCCCATTGCTTTGTTGGGTCTTTGTCATTTGCAGTAGCCTCGACAAGTATACACAATGGTAGGAGGCCCGCCTCACGCAACCTAAAAATTATTGTCATCGGTTAATTATGGATAATAAAATAATAGGTATACGTAACACTATAATACATGATTAAGCAATTACCCATCGACGAACTATGGGTCAATGCACAAGAGCTCTCATGAAGGGCATGGATGGAAGGTGCTAAGCTCCACAACCTCAACCGCTGATAGGTACAACTAATGCTTCTTGCCGATGTCATGGTTCAGAAGCTCGGATGTCTGTTATGCCATTTCTACATGTAATAGAAGTTTAGCACAACAATAAACATTAAAGTAAGAAAGACGAGCACAACGAAAACCAAAGATATACTCAATAACAACATAGAATAAATGGTTTATCGATAATACACATACAATGATGAAGTTCAAAAAATTAAAATACAATACTAAAATATTCATGATGGCATCACAAGACACAATGAATTACAATATATCAAAGTGCATAACATTATTACAATAACACAACACTAAAGCACTGGCAGCTACACGAGAATGTCCAGGACGTGTCGTCTGGATGTGGTGCCTTTACCCTAGAGTCGACTTCTATCAGTGGTCACTTATGAGGCACTGGCTTCCACAGCGCTTGGACCTATGGCATCCTTAGGTCGCTTCTTGTAAGTATGATCATTCTGATCACACTTGCTATAATGTTTTGTCATCTCCATGTTTTAAATTTATCCATATCATTTCTAATGTGTCTTGTGAATGGTTAGGAGAGTGTTGTATGAAAGGTTCAACCATAGCCTCTTGGCGGTACGCCTATGTATGAAGATATACGTGGGGGTTATGTCTTGTGGTTACAGTTATACACCACTAGCCAAAATAATTCTATTTAAATACCCGTGGTTATGGACGATCGACTAGATTTACTGTGATTAGTCTCGTTGTTAATTAACTTTACATAATGAACTACCATAGTTCATGTGGTTGATTAGGTTCTTCAATATGGTGTAACGTATTTAGTGAAGAATAATCTTGACTTAAATAATAACTATTTTACTACTTAAAACTACAAATGCTTATCCAAATGAACCATAAACCTTCCTTTGTCTCCCCGTGCATGAATGCGTAATTGGTGTGGCTTGTTGAATACTATGGGTGATACTTATCTTTACTATATTTTTGTCTTCATAAGTATAACGCCCTAGTGATGAAGATGGACATAAAGGGTGAGGGTTGATACCCATTTGAGTTTGCCTATAGAGTAGAGCTAAAACCTCGCTAGATCATCTTTTCATTGCTACTTTTTAGTGCAAAGACTAAGTATGTCTTCTGTAAGTATTTACGGTTTATTTTTGTTTGGATATACATATTAATTTATCATTTTGTGTACCTAATTTAATTCTTGATCAAAATTTAATACATAAAATAATATAAAAATTGAATAAATTTCTAGACATGACTTGGCGAGGCCATCTATGGCACAGTCCAGTGGTGCAAGGAGAGGAGGCCATCTCCGCTAGGTCGCCGAGCCGCACTCTCACTATGTCACCACCGTCCACTTCCTGCATCGTCGGAATTCTCACCGAGTCGTTCACTGCAACCAATCAAAAAGCTCAAACATTTATCCACAGGAGCATAAGATGACGATGAGAGAGGCGGCGGCAACACACTTATACAGAGAGATCAATGGAGAAGGGGAGAAGAACAGAGAAGAAATAGGGGAGAGAGGGAACAGAGACAGTTTTAATTTTTATTTTTTTTCTGTGTAACCCTTTTTTAAAATTTTATGGTATAATTATTACTTAATATGTGGTTTTTATTATACTTTTTTTATTTTTTCACTGACTACAATTACACAGCACTACATTAGATGAACGTCGTATAGGATAAAATCATCATTAAATCGCCAAGAGTCTTAAGTTATACTCGTTTTTGATAATTGTGGGACGTCCTATATTCGGTTTGATGGATGGTAAATGGACATTTTTGTCTTCCGAAACTTTTAAGATGGCCCGTGCTTCTTTCCTCTTCTACATGCTGCCTCTTGTGTGGCACTCTTGGAACTATATATGAGACCTCATGCTACTTCTCAGTCCTTATAATCCACAATCTATATAGTGTCTTTACATGCCATAAAAACTACTTATATCCATGCTAAGGATTATAAAAGCTACTCCCTAAATAGATATGATGGGATACATGTATTGATAATAGGCACGCATAGAAAACTTTCAAATGAAACTTTAATATAAGTGAAGTATAATTATATTATGACTAGCACATTAGAATACATTGGGACTTGCAAATTCAAATGGAGTTTATGAACATGGTGCAAACAACCAAAAATCAATTTGGACATTTGATGAGGTTGTGAGCAAAGCTTGTTGGAATATATAGACCCGAAGAATGAGTTTATCTTTAATGGAATCCAGCCAACTTTTCGATACTGGAAGAAACTATTTAAGGAGGGCATTGCCCTACATTTGCATAGGGCAAAAAAAAAAACAGGTAAACCTCACTGGCAATCATGGATAGAGAATCTTGTATAATCCATTTTTTAACCGTGTACATACATATTCCGTAAATATTATTTATTATATTAATATATCACAGTACGAGCATCTGCGGAGGGCAAGGCCTAGCTTGTTGCAGCACATGCATGCCGATGGTGGATGTGATGGATCGATCAATAGATTAGGCAGTGGATTCCTTGAGGTAGGCGATGAGATCGGTGCGCTCCTGCGGCCTCTTCAGGCCGGGGAACACCATCTTGGTGCCGGGGATGTACTGCAAGACAGCCTCATCCGTTAGGAATTAACTTGGATCGATATGTAGCAGAAATATTAATTAGATTAAATGAAGCTGGAGTAGTAATTACAGAGACAGTACTGAGTCTTATATATATGTGTGTGTGTGTGAGAGAGAGAGAGGGAACCTTGCTAGGATTGTGCAGGTAGTCATAGTGAGTGCTTTCCTCCCAGACGACGGCCATATTCTTGTCGGTGGTGGAGTAGGCGTAGCCTAGGGTGGTGCCGGACTGGCGCCCGAAGAGGCCATGAAGGTTGGGATCCTGCCTGTGCGCGCCACCGCGCTCCACCGTGTGGCACTGCGCGCACTTGGTCCGGAAGATCTTCTCGCCGCTCGCCGCGTTTCCGACTGGGGCCTCGCCGAAAGAAGCCATCTCGCTCGATCGATCGAAACCTCTCTCCCTCTCTCCAGCTACCTTTAATTTTCTGGCCTCTGTGTACGTCTATGATCGAGTATCTATCTCTTCTTCGATCTCCCTTTGCTCTTCTCTGCAGCGATTGATGGCCCTCCCTTGGATCGATGGAGTACGACAAATGGATGCAAGGAACAACACCAACCATATATCCATCACCCATGCAGATGCATGCATGTTTAGTTAGTTTCCTAGCTAAAAATCGATCGATAGCAGTTACTACTTAGCTAGTATAAGAGGAACTAATTAATTTTTAGATAGTAGGTTGGCGACCCGCTTTTATAGAAATCCTAAATGGCAGAATGTGTCGAGAGAATCTTCCATGCTAGCAAGAACCACACGTCATATTTTTTCTCAACGAGTTCTACTCTATGATGCAAAGAGACTCCTATGTCTCAACATATTGTTAGCATCTAAAGACCAAGGTCGCTGCTCTTCACGATGTCGGTCATCATGTGGAAGACTCGCAGCTCGTCCTCGCTCTTCTATGGATATCAATTCTTGTTTCTCCAACACCGTCGACGACATCATCAACTCCGTCATTCTTTCCACGTTCGCTAGAGCCCACGATATACTGGTTCTCAAGGAACTTCGCCTGGCCAACGACGGAAAGACCGTCGCCCACACCGCCCTTCTGCCGTAGCCAACCTTGGCTGCACCAGCCCGGGCGGCTGCCACTCCACTATAGCTGCTGTCTCCAATGGTGGCCATAGCAATCACTCCAGCGGCTACGGCGTCGGCAACAATAGCAGGAACCAAGCCGGTGGTGGCGAAAAGGGGAAGGGCAAGGGCAAAGGCTAGAGCAGCCCTGTCTAGCCACGCCATACCGCTGCTGCTCCTCCATAGTAGAGCGGACACACTATTTGTCATTCATGTCAGCTTGGCAAACATGTGTGGCTCTCTTTTTCAAACTCTAGCTCCTTCACCTCCATGCCGTTTGAGCTTCTTCATTATGATGTGTGGATATCTCTAGTTACAAGTATTTTTGGTTATCAATATTACCTTATTTTGCTCGATGATTTTACATATTACTGTTAGACTTTTCCTATCTCTCGTAAATCCGAAGTCGCAGCCCACATAACAATTTTTTGCAACTATGTTTCCACTTAGTTTAGCCTAGTCATCAAGGCCATCCAGGATGATAATGGGATAGAGTTCATCAACAATACCATCCAAGCCTTACTTCATTCTCTTGCGACGTTCTCTATATGGCCTGAAACAGGCGCATCGGGTTTGGTACCAGCAATTCACAGCCTACCTTTAACAGCTCGGTTTTGTGGCCTCTATCTCCGACACGTCCCTCTTTGTACTCCATGAGGGAGATGCCACCGCCTACCTGCTCCTATACGTCAACAACATCATCCTTACGGCATCCTCGATCGCCATTCTACAACGCATCATGGCACGACTCTACTCGGAGTTTGCTATGATGGATCTTGGTGATCTGCATCACTTTCTCGGCATCTCCGTCGCGCGCTCCCCCGACGGTATGTTCCTCCCTTAGCGCCAGTATGTTGTGGATCTTCTATAGCGAGTGGGCATGGCCGAGTGTCACTCTACAGCCACACCGGTTGACATCCGTGCCAAGCTCTCTGCCATCGACGGCTCTCTAATCGCTGACACCTCTCAGCGCCAGAGTCTTGCCAGCGCTCTGCAGTACTTGACGCTCACACGACCTAACATCGCCTACACGGTCTAGTAAGTGTGTTTCTTTATGCATGCTCCCCCGCGAACCTCACCTCATATTGATCAAGCGCATTCTTCATTACGTGAAGGGCACCTTATCCACTAGTCTCCATCTCAGCTCTAGGCTGGTCGACTCCCTCACCGCATGCTCTGACGTGGACTAGGTAGGCTGCCCCAACTCCAAGTACTCTACGTCCGGCTACTGCATCTTTCTCAGTGACAATCTGGTCTCTTGGTCCTCTAAGCGCCAAACAACGATGTCTCGTTTCAATGCGAAAGCTGAGTACAACGCGGTTGCTCATGCCGTGGCCGAGTGCTACTGGATCTGTCAACTTCTCCAAGAGCTTTACGCACTCATTGCTTCTATAACCGTCGTCTACTATAACAATATTAGTGCCGTCTATATGACCGCTAACCCTATTCATTATCGTCACACAAAGCACATTAAGATTGACATTCACTTTATCTGTGACAAGGTTGGTTTAGGAATAGTTCGGATGCTCTATATCCCTTCAACATATCAGTTTGCGGATATCATGACCAAATGATTGTCTGCACCGTTGTTAAATAATTTTTGGTCTAGTCTTTACGTCCGTGATCCTCCTGTTACGACTGCAGGCGGGTATTGGACATACATATGTACAGAAATATTAGACATAAGATAATCCAGTATTCATTGTACCTGACATGTATTCCTAGCCTATTGAACTACAAGGCCACCCGGTGTTTACTTTCTCTTTTCCTCTTGCTCTGTGCATGCAAGTCCGGCAAGATCAAGCTCCATGTATTCAAATACTAAGATACAAGCTACTAGACATGTGTGAAGTCATTAATCCTTCAAGCTTCACAACATGCGGATGATCAAGTCTCCTCAAAACGTGAATTTCCAGCGACATGAACCGGACACTCTCAGGATCCATATTGGCAAACCGCACTTTCTTAGGTGCAACAACTTTGCCATTTTCTAGATAACGGCCTTTATACACGCTACTGTAGGTACCTTGACCTATCTGAATATATAAAAGGGAAGGGGTAAGGAGAGTGTAGCAGCACATAATCCATAGTTTAGAAAGGAAGCACATAGATAATATGGAATTCAAGGTTTAAGACAGTCATATGCCATTGGGTAGTTTGTAGCCATTATCATAAGCTGCAGATTCAAGCGAACTCAGGGTGCTCACCACCTTATATGGCAATTCGATTTCTCTATTGCACAGACTAAACACTTGAACCATAGCCTGAATCACTTATAAGATTGGCGGCACTCCGGCAGGAGATGTTGGTATCAACTAAAACGATTATCTTGTAAATGCAGTCAAACGCTTGAAAAAATAGAAAACTAGAATTTGTGAAGAAAAGCTAACAGAGAAAACAAGCGTAGAGAAATTTTGAACAACTCTTTCTAATCTTAGTAAACTTCGGACGGCATTCGCCGGCCCGGTGGAAAAAAAATTGAACAAAGACAAACAGAGAGCGCAAGCAAGGGTTGAGAATGAAAACTTGTCCAGCTTCTGAAAAGACTCAGATTTCCGTGGCAACCACCCTCGGACAGCCTCGGTGGCCACCTGTGTGAGCCAATGGGGCCACCCAGCGGCAACATGCTCCCAGTCCACCCCATTAGGAACATCCACAAACCTCAGTTTTGGCTCCTCAAGCGCAGCATTGGCATCAACAGGCTGATGCCCAGGTGCGGCACTGGCCTCATCCTCCTTATCAAGCACTAGCACCGTAGTAGTAGTGACTGCTGCTCGATTGTCCCCTTCATCGGGTAATGGTGGCTCTGGGCTGAGCCTCGCCGTGGACCGGGCAGCATCGGGGGGAGTAGCGGCCTCTGGCTCCTCCTCCTAGCCCCTGGTTGAATCGTAGATGACGAGCCGCCTGTTGCGTGGCCTTGCAGGTTGGCGCCATGGAATTGCTTGGAGCCAACACAGCCCATGGGATCAGGGCGGAGGAGGTAGGTGTCGCCCGGAATCAAGGCGCATGAGGGCGGCGCATCAGAGCGGACCAGAGAGGGCTCTTGCAGTTGCAGCAACGAGGAAATAGATATCTTACTTGCGCACGGAGGGAGGACAAGGAACGAAGCATTGAAGGCTGAAGCAGAGCGCGACGGCACAGATCTCCTCCTCCCGAATTCGATCGAGATCTCCTCCTCCGGCCGGCGGCGTCCTGATCGGAGCGGGTGCCGAGCCGGGCAATCTTCTCCTTGATTTCTTCTTGTGCTGTTACTGCTCAACTCAACTTAAACGCAGGGCTGTTCATTTTCTTCATCTTCTTCTTCCTTGAGCTGTCGGTCATCGTCGTCGTGGTAGTCGGTCAGTCCATTGGGATGAGACGATGGTGAACAGAGGTGGAACAGCCCAACCCAGCCCACCACAAGAAGAAGCGTTGATGAGCCGAGGAGCTAGCTGGACCAAATTCCTTGCAGCATTCTCTAGGTCTGGGAAGCCCATGAATGCGAATATGCTAGGAATTTTATTATTTATATATTTAATTTTTTTAATATTTACAAAAGTGTATTTTTGTTTTCAAAATTTATAAAAGTATGCCCCTCTCATCCTTAGGAGGGAGTTTTTTTAAAAAATCGTCCTTAGGAAGGATGCTTTATGTGACGTGACAGCCTAGAGAGGAAGGTTTATACGTAAATTTAGCTCATAATACTTTTATAATTTGTAAATAGGTCACACAAAGTTGTAAGAAGTAAAAAATTATATCAAAATTATAGATTTTGACGGAATATTTGGTTGACAATTTATTTATTTAATACCGTTTAGATATCCAAATATTCGTTACAAATCTCATATCAATTTTTACAAAATCTTATATGTTTCAATCTATCTCTAATGGAGTCAAACTTTATATCAAAGTTGTAGAGATCTACAACTTTGTGGTTGACCACTTTTTCATCTAAAATTATTAAAAGTATCAAATAAGTATTACTAATTTCGTAGCAGTGAAAACTGTCCTTTGAAAATTTGCTCTTTTGAAAAATGGTTATTTGACACTTTTAATAATTTTGATGAAAAAGTGGTCAACCACAAACTTATATCCAAACATAGATCTAAGATTTTGTAAAAAAATATGTGAGATTTGTAACGAATATTTAGATCCTAAACGATATTAAATGAAAAAGTTGTGTAGTAGATCTTGTTGAAATCTATAGTTTTGATATAAATTTTGAATTCATCCAATTTCGTATATCCTATTTACAAATTAAAAAGGTATTATAAGTTAACTATATCAGAAATTTACATCTAGACCCTTTCTAACTATCCTAAGCTGTCACGTCACATAAAAAATAACAAGAGGGTGAGAGATATATACTTTTATAAATTTGAAAAAAAAAACACTTTTGTAAATATTTTTAAAAAATAAATATATAAATAAAAATTAAATATGCTATGGGAATTGCTAAAAAATGTCATAAGTTTTTTTCAAAACTTTTAAATTATAATTATATTATAATTACACTGTAAACCATAGTATAATTTTAATATAATTATATTATAACTTTATATAAATTATAAATTATGTACAACTTATATAAAAGTTATAATTATATATAGTGTAATATTACAATACAATTAAACTATAAATATATTTAAAAGTCGTTTTTTTTAAATAGTCCGTATGATAGCTATATGCCTCAACTTGTGGCAGTTTTTTTTAAATAGTCCCGTATGCTAGCTATATGCCTCTCCACACGTCACTTGAATCAACATATCAGAAGCATCGTGCATTTGTCGGTGCATGCACGTGACAGCCTCAGGTCCAGGATGAGAGCTTGCGATGCATTGCTGCTATATATTCAGCAATCAGCACAGCAGACCGGAGCTAAGCAGTCAGCAATGGCGCCCGGCGGTGCACTTTATTATTGTTCATGTTGTCTCCTCTTTTTCCTTCTCGCCGCCGCCGGCCGCGCAAATTCGGCAGCTCCTACTAATAATCATAAGCCCCAGCCACAGTCGAAGCAACTAGTGCAGTCCACCTGTAACTCCACAACCTACTACGACGTCTGCGTCGCCGCTCTCGTTGCCGACCCCTCCAGCTCCACCGCCACCGACGTCCGCGGCCTCTGCGCCATCGCCGTCTCCGCCGCCGCCACCAACGCCTCAGCCACTGGAGCCTTGGTACTCGCCAGCGCGGCTGCATATCAATCTCAGGCGCCGGAGCGCACGGCGCTGCTCCGCGCGTGCGCCGCCAGGTACGCCGACGCGCGACAGGCTCTGAGCTCGGCGCAGGAGGCCATCAAGGAGGAGGCCTACGACTACGCGTTCGTGCACGTCAACGCGGCTGCCGAGTACCCAACCATGTGCAGGGCGCTGTTCCGGCGAGCGTCGTCGTCCCAGCAGCGCGGTGGGGCCGCGTACCCGTCGGATCTGGCGAAGCGAGAGGAGGGTCTGCGCCGTCTCTGCACCGTCGTCGTCGACATCATCTCCCTCCTCACGCCCCAGTAATATATATATATATATATATATATATATATATATAATCTTCGATCGATTTGATTTAACTCAGCATTACGGTCATTGTTGTTACTATAGTTAATTTGTCATCGGATAATTATTCTGTACCATTGAGACTAGCCTACTGTACTAGCACCGTTAAGTTTTAAATATGATGTTTTGTTTGTCCTATAAAATCGTAACAACATTTTTAATACCGAACAAATATATTATAAAATATAATATATTAATTTAATGAAATATGTAGTAGATATTTACTGTATTTCTCTAAAATTTTAGCAGTTCCATTGGCATACATGCATGGCTGATTATCGATATATATAATCCTACTATCTATGCATGTGATCGATGATGATGCATACATGTGTTGTACGTATATATGCGCTCATGTGTCTGCATGCCGACAGAATAGGGTTGCGACGGATCGGTTCATACGTTTCCGATTAAAAGGGCAGTCACGGACTCATGTGTTTTGGTTCGATCTTGGACGCGCTCTCGTCCCATCGTCTCCTACTGCTTGGAAACGAATCCAGCTTCTACTTACACACTTACACTTCACTCACTCAACTAGATGAAATCGTTGCACATTACGGCAAAGTTACATCAGATCGCAGTGGTGAAAATGAGCTGCGATCTGTTTTTCTTTTGTAGCTATACACTTTATACTTCAAATGTTTTGGGTTTTTTTTTGGACACGTGAGAACCTTGCTCATCGATTTACTGCCGGACACCCACTAGCAGCAGGGGCCAAGAGGTTGGAATTTACATACGCTGGAATACAGAGAATGAAAAGCTACTTAACGTAAAGGATAACGCGGGAATGAGGGAGGCCAGCAGGAAGCCGAGCTGCTGAGCCCCCGCATCCATCCGGAGGCGGGCTTCCTTCAAGATGGAAAGGATCAGAGCCTGCACGGAAGTGAGAATGCATTCCGCTCCTTCCCAAGACGCCATGACACGAGGATGATGAGCGAGTCAAAGCCACACCTCCACGCCTTGGGCGGAAGTTTCCTAGTCCATGGCCACCACTCCGACAAGATTGACTGACTGATCGGGGTGGCAATCTGAATACCGGCGGCAAGCATCAGCTGTCGCCAGAGATGCCGTGAGTACGCGCAGGCGATCAGGATGTGGTTCGTTGTATTAGGCTCCGAACCACACAACTGGCACATCGAGTGGCCATCCATGCCCCTGTAGCCAATCCGCCGTCCAGCCTCGGCCATGGAAGGCTAGCCAAATGAAGAACTTGCACCTCGCCGGCACCTAGGCTCGCCAGAGCTGCTTCCAGCAGGGGAAGGTTTGCAGCCCAAGGAAGAACGACTCGTACTGAAGGTCACGCGTCCAACGCCACATCAGTCGGTCCTCTTCGCCTGTGCTAAGGATCACTGCTTCAACTAGTGGCAAGACATGGAGGTATTGTGAGATTACCCGAGCAGTGAGGGCACCATGGATGTCTCGAACCCATTGCCTATTGACCAGAGCCTCGGGCACTGTCCGTGTATGGCGCACATGGAGCGGGGCAGCCTCCACCAGCTGGGGCACGAGGTGCGCAAGTGGCCATCGAGCCAGGCATCAGTCCAGAAAAGCGCGTGGCTGCCGTCACCCAGCTGCATGTGGGGTCGATGCAGCAAACATCTCTGCAACCGAACACTCGTGCTTAGGTTGGAAGCCAGCCCAGCTCACTTCACGAGTGTGCTGTAGCCACAACCAACGAATGCGTGGACCGCCTTGGCGAAGGCCATGCAAATGGAAGAATTTATGGCCCGGAGCGCCGTTGATCAGAACCCGGGAAGAAGAGGAGAGGAGAATAGAGATTCAGTCCAGCCACCTTTGGGAGAAACCAATGTGCTCCAAGATGTCCAAGGGCACCAGACTAAATTGAAAGCCTTGGCAATATCCACTTTAAGCAACAACCTTGACTTTCCATTATTGTGTAAGGCACGTGAAGCTTGTTTGATAAAAGAGAAGTTATCAAAAATACACTGTCCTTTGACAAAGGCGCTCTGGTTGATGGTGTTAACATGCGCGCGGGGCAGATTGGATTGGACAGGAGAGAGCGTGAGCGTTAGCCGATGGAGGTCTAATGCGACAGCGTGCGAACACGCTGAGACCTGGGAGGTTTACTTAGCTCCAGTACAAGTCCTTCGGCTCGTTAAAGTGTACTCTCGATGGTTCCACTGGGCGTGCCAAAAGATATGTTCATGCGTGCATGGGGAAGATCAGACTGGACAGAGAGGCGTGCCAAGAGAGAGCGTGAGCGTTAGCCGATAGAGGTCTGATACGATGGTGCACGAACACGTCGAGACCTAGGAGATATGCTTAACTTCAGTGCAGGTCCTTCGGCTTCAAGGTTCTTTTATCAGGATTGCTAGAGTTACGAGCATGACAGTTAATTTGACTCTATAATTAATAAGTAGATAAACCGATAAGTTAGTCGGTTGATGAGCCGATATGAACTCCTGCTATCGGCTGGTCATCGATAGGGTTGAGATAATCATCGGCTGTATATGATGCACTCTTGATATTGGGTAGTTATTAATAGAGGCTGAAGCGCTCGTCCATTGGCTAGAAAAGTCGATGAAGATATAGACAGATAGTGATGAAGGGAATAAAGAAACACATCGGTTGTAGAGTCGATAGTACTCTGGAATAAAATAGTCGATAGACACTATGCGGACTCTAGTTATCGACTGGTTGCTAATAGAGGTTGTAGCACTCTTTTATCGGCTAGAACGACAATGAAAGCATATGCGGATAGTAAGAAATAAGATAAAAGACCTATCGGCTGTAAATCTGATAACGCTCCGAATAAAATATGCGATAAATAGTAAGCAGCGAGACCCGATTTTTTAAAGATACGAGAGGTTAGATTAGACACATAGACAGAAGGAACGGGTGAACCCATCGGCTAGTTGAGCCGATGAGAGAAATTATCTGAAGATATATGTATATTGGCTGAGAAACTGATATACTAAGCATAAGGCTCAATGTGGGGATAACTAATCGGGTGGCCGTTTCAATGAAACGTTCACGTAAAGATATATCGACCTATGGTTTAATCTATTATTAGCGGTCCAGTAGGTTGGACCTAACCAATACATCACAAGATCGATGGCAGTAGAGGAAACTCAATAAGCCGATAGAACCACGCAAATATGATGTGATGCACCCGATTGGACTAACATATCGGACCTAACCGATATAACCTTAGGCACAATGAAAACACTAAGATAGTGGCATGACTTACTATTACATCAAAATTTGGTAAGCGCTGTGGATAGATTGAAGAGCCGATCGACCTATTGGAAGGAGTCCGATTGATACAAGAAAAGAGTCGATCGGACGGATTGAGGAATGATTTGGTTTAGTTAAAAATAAAAGATTATCTAGATATGACCAAATATAAGGAGGAGCCGTGAAAGTCACGACATGATACTTTATCTATATAGAAAATATCTTGTAAAGATAGGCATATTTAGTTAATTTTGTTAACTTACTTAAAGATATTTTCTTTTTATGTTTTTAGGAAATAGCATCCGATGGTTGTTGCAACCGTATTGGACTCTTGTAATCCTAGGATATAAATACAAACCCCTTTGGAATCTTATAATTCATCTCTCATATCAATACATATTTGGTGCATTGCCACCCTAGGTTGCCTAGGTTTTTTATCGACGGGTTCTGGTTCTCGACGCAGGGCTGCATAGGTTAGGTCCAAACTCTGGTGAAGGGGTAAGTCCCGCCATTATCCTGGTGTATTTACTCTATCTAAGGTTGCAACAGTTAGATCCGACCTCTTAGTCCAATCGAATATATCACATCACGTCCATATGGTATCTATCGACTTATCAAGCTTCTTTTACCATCATCAGTCTCATGCTGCATCGATTAAGTTCGACTTACTAGACTATTGATAGTTGATTGAGCTATAAGCCAATGGGTATTTACTCGGTATAGATAGTCGATGAGTTATCAACATATCAAGCATTACACCTAGTGTATCGGCTCTTCAGCCAATATACATACGTCTTCAATGACTTCTCCTGAATATCATGCCTAGTGTATCAGCCTCAGTCAATACACGTATCTTTAGATATCTTCTCTCATCGGCTCAGCTAGACGATGGCTTCACCCTTTCATTCCGCTCGCACATTCAATCTAGTGTCCACCGTCTCATTGCCGTTAGCATCAATCTCATACTGTCTCAGTTTAGTTTGATCTATCGAGGCTGACTGTAATGGCATTGTCACAGTGGTCACTAGGTCATGTACTTTCGGAGGGTTATGTCTCGCTCCTTCTTATTCATCACACATTATATTCGGAGCACCATCGGCTCTGTAGCCAGTAGATCTTTTATATTATTCCTTACCTATCTATATATGTCTTCATCAACTAGAAAGCCGATGAATGAGCATTATAACCTCCATTGGCAACCACCCGATAAGAGGATCTCGCGTGTTATTCTTTGAATACCCTATTTCAGAGTATCAACAGCTTTGTTGGTGATGGAACCGTTATCGTATTCTCTGAATATCCTTTTATGCTTTCGTCGGCTTTACAGTCGATGGACCAGTGTTATGCCTTCATCATATACGAAATGGCATTGGCTCTATAGCCGATGTACCTTTCATTCCCTTTATCACCATCTACTTACGTCTTCATCGGTTTCCAACTGATGTAAAAGTGTTCTAGTCCTTATTGGCAACTGGTCGATAGCAAAAGTGCTTCGGACGCAACTGATGACTATCTCAACCCTATTAGCAGTTAGTCGATTGTATGAGTTCGTATCGACCCATCATCTGACTGACCCATTCTTTTTATTTACTTGTTAATCATAAGGTCAAATTGACTGGCACGCTTGCATCTCCATCACCCCAACGAAGTGACAATGAAACCAAAGGACCTCAGCGTGCTCCCGATCCAACCAACGAAACCAAAGGACAACTGAAAGCGCACACCATCCAACAAAGCCAAAGGATATGTACTGAAGCGAAGCAAATCTCCCAGACCTTGGCATGTTTTCGAGTTTCGATGTGAACACTTATTCATTCGCTAGAGATTAGACTTAACCGATGTAGCCCCACGTTGAGAGCCAGAACCAATCGGTAAAAATCTAGTTGAATTAGGGTGGTAATTCATCATTGTGTTTGATCTGGGTGGATATCTTATAAGGTTTCAAGGGTTCTATATTTATACCCTAGAGTTACAAGAGTCCGATGCGGTTATAAACAACCTCCAAACGTTATTTTCTAAACATAAAAGGGAACTATCTCTAAGAAGTTAACAAAACTAATTAGACTTCCTATCTTACAACATATATTCTATAGAAATAAAGTACTCTACCATTATTTCCATTGCTACATCTCATATTCGGTCCCATCTGAATAATTTTTCGTCTTTGACTAAATTGGATCTATTATCAATCCGTCTGATCGGCTTCATTACTATATCAATAGGACTCTTTCCATAAGTTGATCAACTCTCTAATCATGCCTACAGGGCTTGCCAAAATTTGATGCAAACAGATGGCCACTAGCTTGTCAAGGAAAGGTGCCAAGCGAGTCACCAACAACTTGGAGAATAGCTTACCAAAACTATGGATTAGGCAAATAGGACAAAAATCCTTATCTTGGGTCATCTCCTTCTTTGGCAGAAGAGTGATCAGAGCATCATTGAGTTTTTGGAACTCTGGGACATTTGTTGTGTAGAGGGATGAGAGCACTTGCATGACCTCAACCTTGATGACTAGCCAGGCGAGCTAGTAGAACCGCCCGGTATACCCATTAGGGCTGAGAACTTTGTCTGGAGGGAGCTCTTTGATAACACGCCACACTTCATCTTCAGAGAAAGGTCAATCAAGATCCACGGGCAGCAACGTGGGGAAGCCAATGGTAAGTAGGTTTATACCATGGCTGTGATGTGCTGGAGTACCTAGGAGCTCCGAGAAGAAAGCAAACACCAGCTCCTCCTACTCATCGTGTCCCTAAGCGAGTTCATTGCCTTGCTTCAGCCAAGAAATGAAGTTCTTCAACGATAGTTACGAGCATGGAAATAGAAGAACTTGGTATTAGCATCACCCTCCTTGAGCCACAAGATGCGAGATTGTTGTTGTGCAATGGTATGCTCCAAGGAAACCAAGCCAAGACACTTGCACATCAAATCTTTGAGTAGCTAAGTCTCCAAGGGGGAGAAAGCCCAAGATTCTTGGGCCACGTCAAGATGAAGGATAACTTCAAGGGCAAGGAAAAGCTACAACTTGACACTACGCACATGCTTGTCACTCCAATGTTGCAATGCCCAAACTGTGTTTCCTAGGCGGCCAACGAGACTAGAGATGGGATTGCCGTGGACCGAAAAGGACCACTCATCATGCACCACCTCCAAGAACCCATTAAACTTGGTCCAGATGGCCTCGAAGTGGAACCGGTGGTAGGTCAGGCCAAATAGGCTAGTGTTGAGTAGCAATAGGCAATGATCAGACACCTAGAGAAGAGGCTGCTTGGGGGAAGCAAGAGGAAAAAGCCCTTCCCAATCCATAGAGAAGAAGGCGCAATCCAAAAGGACGAGAGTAGGGTTGCCGTGTTCATTACTCTAGTTGAAGCGACAGCCATGGAGAGATAGCTCACAGAGCTCCATCTTGTTAACAAAGTAGCAGAACCGACCCATGGAATGATGGTGAAGTTTTGACTTACTCTTGTCCTTTACATGGTAAATCAAATTGAAGTCACCAACGATGGCCCATGGCTTGACTAGATGTTGCTGGATGGAGTGTAGCTCGTCTAGGAAGAGCACCTTGTTGTCATCATCCTGAGGCCTATATACCATAGTAAACCATCATGAGTGCTCCAAGGAGCACATCTGAATCCGTGTCATGAGGGAGAAATCAGCAATACGGATATCATAGCAATATCAGATGTCTGATTGCTAAGCCAAGAGAATTCCCTCGCTTCGCCCCAAAGAAGGCAAGAAGGCATAGTCGAAATTAGTACTGTGCATTTCAAGAATTAAGCATTGTGCAATTATCAAGCTTAGTCTCTTCCAAGCAAAGTAAGGGCACCTGGTCCACGCAAACAACATCCCACGCTACATTGCGCCATGTTGGGGAGCTCAGGCCATGCACATTCCACACCAACATGTTTTTGTTAGTTGTCAACATCGGGAGGGAGACTGCTGATAGAGGAGAGGGAGAGAGAGAGTAAGGTCCTAGGTGACAAGGTCGACCACCGCCGCTGCCTCCATCCCATTGTTGGATGTGGGGATGTTTCCCAAAAACAATGAGGTGATGGCGATGATACAATCCTAGAATAGTGACCCTGAGAACAATTCTTCATATGCTAAAACGGTCGCCACCATGGCTGGCACGCCCTTGGATAGAATGCCCAGGGTCGATGGGTAATACCTGACTACAATATTTGTAAGTGTAGGGATCGGCTGATACCAAGGTATCCATGACACGGGAGTAAGAAGAAGACAAAGAGATATTTATATACAGGTTTTAGCCCTTGATGTAAGTATGTTGATGTGAAAATCATATGATATTCGGACCAATGTGTCATACACATAAAGCTCTAAGAAGTTTGCTTAGCTCTAGTGCAGGTCCTTTTAAATTATTGAGATTTAGGGCATGACAGTCAATTTAACATACAATTGACAAAAGAGAGAAAAAAATTAGACCAATAAACCAATAAGCCAATAGGGCGATACAGACTCAAGCTATCAGTTGTCTAACTGATAGAGATTAGTTGAAAAGTTTACGGTTGTCTAGCCAATAGATATTATTTGATAAGTGAGATAAAACTAGCTAGCTTATGTTACTAACTTTATTAAAGACAATCCTGATAGATCGAACTGACCTGAGACAGTATAAGATTGTAGCTAATAAGTTTATGTACGATTGATAGCAGATTAGACGTGATATAAAAAGTGTATCCAATAATGATTCGACATGGATAAAAGTAAAAGTATAATATAAAGATAATTCATCGGCTAGAACTCCGATGTAATATTGAATAACACCTATCAAATTATCAAGATTTACCTTATCAAAAACAATCTAATAGATCAGATCTAACCAAGACAATGTAAGATTAAAAATAACAAGATAAACTTAATAAGTCAATAAATTCTATACCAGCATAATAAGCCGATAAATTCTATACCAACATGATAGATACATCAGATCAAACTAAGAGATTAAATCTATGTAGCCTTAGATAGAACTGAATATATATATAGATAACCAGCAAATGTATAAACTTAGCTAAGATATCAGACTGAACCATAAAAGTCTTAACTAAGTTGATATGTTTACTATATGACGAGACTTATCTCTTGGTGGAGATTGAACTTACAGATGCGGCCTAACTCGAAGCAAGATCTCATCGAGAACAAGTTTACATCTACTCCTAGAGATGGCAATACATCAAATTTCATTGTATTGATCTAATTAACATATTTACAAGACTCTCGGGTATATATATTTATACCCCTAGGTTTACACAAGTCCAAGATGGACACACGAGAATATTTCCTAAAGAAAAAGAAAACAAAACTACTTCTGACTATTTAAAAGAGATATGTACAAATAAAGATTCTTCACTTATGGAAACTTCTTTGAGTCCAGTCTTCACTGGGCAATCCCCATCTACTTTATTGGCTTTCCTCTTCTGATTGAATCCATTAACGACTCTTTAAAATTTTGCTGTTAGCAAAGTAATAGTTCTACTCCTGTTTATATGTATTTGACAATTTAGACTACATGGAGTATAATGTAGAAGCAATCTACTTTATCTAGCATATCCTGCTAGGAGAGCTTCGTACTCAACTGTGTTATTAGAAACCTTGAACTCAAGCTGGATTGCATACTTAAGCATTTCTCCAGTTGGTGATGTCAATACGACACTAGCCCCTTAAGCCTCATCTGTTCATTACTCTATTGAATGTCATAGTGCAAGTCTCGCTAAGTGTATCATTGATAATGGTTTCTGCCTCAACAATCTAGTTAGTGACAAAATCAGCTAAAACATGAGATTTTATAACCGTTCGAGGAACAAAATTGGCGTTAAATTAACTAAGCTCTATGACCTACTTGGTGATGCGTTCTATCACTTACTTGCTTCGAACCACTTCTTCGAGTGGTAATAAAGTAATGACTGTCACCTTGTGAACTTAAAAATAGTGGTGCAACTTTCCTGATATCATGAGAACTATATAAAGCAACTTCTAGATCTAAGGATATCTTATCTTAGAATCATGGAGTACTTCATTGACATAGTAGATCAGTCGTTGTATGCCATCTCATTCAACCATGAGAACGGTGTTAACTGAGTAAGGTGCAGCTGCAATGTATAGGAATAATTGCTCTCGAGGTCAGGGGGCGACAAAGACATAACGGTTTGAGAGGTACCTTTTGTGGTCGAGAAAGGTCTTCTCGGTGTCTTGAGTTCACTCAAATTTATTGTGCTTCTTTGAGAAATTCAAGAAAGACATTCATTTTTCTCATATCTGTGCCACGAATTTCCTCAAAGTGGCCATGCACCTTGTCAACTTCTACACCTCCTTAAGCCTTGTTGGTGACTTAATGTTCTCAATCATCATGATCTTCTCAAGATTTGCCTCAATTCTACTGTAAGAGATAAGAAAGCTGAGTAATTTCTCTAATGGTACTCCAAACATGCACTTCTTCATGTTCAGCTTTAGCCTGTGTTTTTGGAAATTGCCGAATATTTTCTCATGGTCATCAATCAAGCAATCTTGGGCTTTTGTTTTGACAACGATATCATCTACATATGCTTCAATGTTTTATTTGAGTTGGGATTGAAAATCACTTTGACTTCTCATTGATAAGTAGTTGTAGTGTTTTTCAATGCAAGAGGCATTTTAGGGTTTAGGTAGCAAAATACACCATATGGGGTTTAAAACATGATTTTTTTCTCATCCTTCCCTTGCCATGCTAATCTGATGATAACCAGAGTAGATGTCGAGAAAGCTCAACAACTTGCATCCAGCCGTCGATTCGATTAGTTAGTTTATTCTAGGGAGTGGTAAGTGATCTTTTGAACATGTCTTATTGAGGTAGTGAAATCCACACACATTCACCATTTACCATTCGCCTTTCATACCATGACTAGGTTTGATAGCCACTCGTTATGTAGACCTTCTCTAAAGAAGCTTACATATTAGAGCTTGTTGATTTCCTCCCGAATAACCTCCTTCTGATCTGTCATGAATCTTCCTAGGTTTTGTTTAACTGGTTTTGAGTCCGATCATACCAACATCTTGTGCTCAATCACCTTCCTACAGACCTCGGGCATATCAGATGGTTGTTAGGGGAAAACATCCATGTTTGCCTAAAGAAAAATAACGAGCTTGAGTTCCTATTTCTCTCTAAGTTTTGCCCCAATCTTGTCTTCTCAGGATTGGAGTTAAAGAGTAGTATCACCTTGATAGTGTCATCAGGTTTTGCATTGACCTTAGGTTTACTATGCTTCCAAGAAAGTTCATCTATGGTGGGAGGGCATGGATTCTGGTCAACCATGTCGAGATTCTTTATCGCACTGCACAACAATTTTGGTTTTTCCAATGAAAGAACCTTTAGTTGCACAGAGGAGGGGTGAATATGCACACTTTTAATCCTGAAATAAACTAGCAACAGAAATTAAAACTTCCTCTAGAGTATCCGGAACTAATATCCAAAGTATTTGAACTAACCTCACTGTTAGATAGAGAGGCTTGTCTGAAGTCTTTAAAAATATGATCCAAAAATTCTGAATCTACTTTAAAATGTCCACAAGACACTCAAAGAAGGTGAACCCTGAGGGTTGAGGAGGATGCAAGGAAAATAAAATAACATAGAATAAAACAGTTAATGGGAAACTAGGAGACAAGCAATTTTTTTCATAGAACATCGAATCAATCAATCCTGTCTCCATTGAGGAGCTCCAAAGAGCTAGATCACACTTGATCTCTTGCATCACCAAGTTCAATCCTAGAAACTAGTTTAGCCTATAAGCTCTCACCAATGTGTAACACCTAGTCTAATGTGATCACCAAGATTTTCACTAGGACACCGTGCTCCCGCTTTTTTTGATCTTACTCTACCAAACCAATCTCTAGAGAAGAACATAGAAATTAACTAATATACCTCTTTTCTTATAGATGTAAGGAAGACATTCACAAACGTCTTAGACGATTCATACGTTGAATCCTCGTGGGCAACACCTAGTCAACTAGGATGTGGTCCTTTATGAGTAACAAGCTTGATTCTTTACCAGCGTTGATCCACAAGTGTTCACCCAAATTCTAAAGTCCACTCTATCACAAATCACCCGAAAGCACACTTAGAGAGTGAATTAGACTTAAGATCTAAGATTGTAGAGTGAAGAATTTCTAGAAAGCTCTTCGCAGTGGTTTAGAAATAAATGAGCAGCCCCTTTCTCAAAGAGGGGGTTGGTGGGGTTAAATATGCATCCTCTCGAAACTAGCTGTTACTTACAGAATTGTAAACGCCAAAATCTGGACGATCCGATGACGTTAAAGCCGATCGGCTTGGAGATCCGATGGGGCTAAAGCCGATCGGCTGAGAGGTCTGATGAAGGGTTTAATGCAGTCATCAGCCAATAGAGATACTAAGACAAAGCCGATGGAGAACTGTAGAAAAGTCGATCAGATTAGTAGAATATTGGATCGGCTTGAAGACAAGGGATTGTGCAATCGGGATCAGGTTCGAGAAGCCCGAGGGAAGGAAGAAGAAGGATCGGCTTGACTAAAAGAAGATCCGATAGCTACAGTGGAGAAGCCGATCAGGTTACAGCAAAGAAAGACTCGGTTATAAATTGAAAGATTATTCAGATGAAACCGGGTTTGGGGAAGAGCCGTGGACTCCACGGCAGGGTGCTTTTTTGTAAATTATAACCTTACTCAATTAGGGAGGTTTAGCTGGTTAGTTAACTTCTTTAGGAATATTTTCCTTTGTTCTTACTAAGAAATAATGTCCGATGGTCGTAGATGCGTCGGATTATGTCTGTAAATCTAGGGTATAAATATAGACCCCCTAGAAACATGTAAGATATCTCTCTATCATATACAAATTCGGCACATCGCCACCCTAGTTCATCTAGGTGTTTATCGGCGGGTTCTGGCTCTCGACGCGGGGCTGCATCGGTTAAGTCCGATCTCCAGCGAAGGGGTAAGTCCCGCCACCATCCCGATATGTCCTGCTCTGTCTGAGGCTGCATCGGTTAAGTCCGACCTCTTAGGCCGATCGGATGTATCGCATCACGTCCGTGCTGGACCTATCGGCCCGTTAAGCTCCCTCCGCCGTCGTCAATCTTGTGCTGCATCGGTTAGGTCTGACCTACGGGGCTGCCGATGGAAGATCGACCTTCAGGCCTATAGGCTTCTGCACGGCGTATCATCGGAGTGCTAGCCGATGAGTTATCCACGCTCTGTGCTTCACGCCCAGCGCTTCGGCCCTTCGGCCGATACGCATCAGCTTTTAGAGGCGTCCCACGATGTGTAACGCCAAATGTATCGGTCCCCCAGCCGATACGCACCCGCCTTCAGAGAGGCGTCCCCTCATCAGCTCAGCTAGCCGATGGGTTCGTTCCTATCCTTGCTACGGCATAGCCGATCCGACGTCCTCCGTATCATCGCCGCTGGCCCCGGCCTCGTACTGTCTCGGTTAGGTCCAATCTTCGAGGCTCGGTGTTTATGGCGCTACCACGGTGGGCGACGGGTCTCGTGCTGTCATATCCGGAGCGGCATCAGCTTTGCGGCCCGTGCCTTCTTGCGCTAATCATTGCCTAGGCCGTATGCGCACTCATCGGTTTTTCCAGCCGATGAATCACTGTTCAGTTGTCCGGAGGGATCCCGTGCGTCTCGCCATCCTCTGAATACACTTTGGTTCCTCCATCGGCTCTGCGGTCAACCCCTCGTCGACACCTATCCACATTGTCTCTCCAGCCGATCGAACAGCATCCCGATCCTATCGGCAGCCAGCCGATAGCGAGCGTCTGTATCGAACCCTCTCGTCTCATCTCCTTGTCAATTGCATGGTCAAATTGACTAGCACGCCCGCGAACCTTGATGCTTAAGGACATGCAATGGAGATAAGCAGATCTCCCAGGCCTTCGCGTGACCGAGCCGCTGTCCCTCCCCGGTCGCGGGATTTTTTGGCGGCGAACAAGAATACAAATTCTAGTGTATCCACTCAAAATATCCAAAGACTCTAGATAAGCCTTTCGACTAGACAGATAGCTCAGTCCAAAGATTCTAGCCAAAGTGTTTAGAAACTCTAGACAATCCTTAATTCAAGAGAAAGGAGGTTTGGAGTATCTGGTCTAAACCTTCGGAGAATCCAGATAGGCCTCTCTGCTAGACAAAGAGCCCACTTCGGACACTCCAGCATAAATGTCTACATACTCTAAGCTAGTTTCTCTGTTTGACAAAAAAACTTGTCTATAAGTTTTCACAAAACCTAGACACAAAAATCCAAAATACAGGGAGAAAAACCAAAACCCCAAGATATAAGTGATGCAAGTGTTTGTTTATCTAGACTTGTAAGTTTGATTGAGCACTTGCTTTTCAAACCAGTTAAACTTGAACCCCTCTTAATAGTTCGACTCATCCTTAGGACTCAAGAAATAATAAAATTATATTTCCATCACTCCAATTCATTTCTTCTTTTCTAACCTTCATAGGGGTCTTCTTTTAACTAAAACAATCTCTCACTAGACGAATTACTGTGAGATTCTCAATCATAACATATTAGATACCTAATTTCTTATCATCTAACTCAAAACCCAATAGGAGGGCTAGATGCACATTCGATCTTCCCCTTTTTAGTGATCGATGACAATACTCATAGGGTTCACAAGATAGATATAAAATAAGATGTTTCGACTAACAGAAGATAAAAAAACTCCCTGCATATACATAAGTGAAGTTTAAGTCTATGCACATTTTAAGAAAATCATGGGTGTTCCCCCTATTTATTTGCAACCGTGGGGTGAAATGTGTATAAGTAAAATGCATGGAGAAATAAGATGCATATGTCATGATATTTCACAAACAAGAAAAAAATACAAGCAATACTCAAACATGCATCTCAACCTATTGCATGTAAAGTACGATAAATATAAACTAATAGTCATTATATCACACATAAATATACTAGTTAGTACTTGTCTGAAACGAAGAATAAAGTATGCAAACTCTGAATAACTAAAATAACTAAGATTTCTGACAAAGAAAGATTAAAATAAAAAAAGGAGCATGTACTACTCCCATTTATCATTGAAGCACAAAAAGGGAGGGACTATGGAGAGAATGAAGTGGATCCTTCATCTTCCTTATCATCATTGATGCCATCGTCATTCTCAAGCAGTTGTCCTAATAGGTGAACTGGAGTAATGGCTAGCATGCTGATGTTGGATGTCTCAGCGAAAGGCTGCACCAGGGCACCATGCGTGATTGCGGGGACATCATCCTCTTCTCTAAAGGGGTTGATATAGACGAGTGGCTCACAATCAAGAAACACATCAACACTTTGAGATCGAAGATAGGTCTTCTGGCGCAGCTCAATACAATGGACACTATCGATAATGATAGAGCAGATTGAGAAGAGGGCTTTGATGTCTGTTTTCAATGTCGACTCAAACTTGACAGTTGAAGGAGGTCGACGATGAGAGGAGGAGGCACTGGGCCCTAATGGAACAGAAGTATAGGCATGGGGACAATAAGGATTACTACAAGATTCTCAATTATAATATATTAGCTCCTTAATTTTGTATAATCTATCACTAAAAACCCAATATGGGTCTAGATGCACTTTCACCTAGGAATAGTAATAACTCACTTAGGTCATATTATCTTGACAAACTGGTACACGTAGTGAGATACTACCATAAGCTCTTCTAATGATATTCGTTTAAGGATTACATTACATGCCATGTCAAGGTCGACGACATCAAACATAATCTTCTCGGTGCGAAAGTTATCGGGGCACCGAACATAATTAGCAGTGTAATCTTTCTTAATGGTTTTAAAGACGACTCTGTTGTGATCCCGTGGAAGGGTTTATCTGGAGGCTTGAGCTCGTTTCGAGAGATCCCATGGCTTTGAGCGCGTTGACGTAGAGTAGATTGATAAAGTTGCCCCTATCTATCATGATATATGCAATCCTAATATTCTTAAGAGTTGGCTCGAAACCTATAGGATATAGACTTGGGGTGGCATAAATTATTAGGTGGTCATTAGCCGAGAACATTACAGCTTGCTCCGATCACTATAGCCCTGTTGCTTATCACTGGGACGTAGAGTATACTTCACTTTAAACCTTCTTGTACTCCTTCTTAGAAGAATATGAGGTTGAACCACTAAAGAATTAAGTAACCGCAAGGTCAGGAAGAGGGTAGTTGTCCTTCTCATATGATGACTTAGCGACGGAATTTTCCTTCTCGACCACATGGACTCTCTGGTCAGGCTGTATAGTCAACTAAAAGGCCATCTCCTTCTAGAAAACATGGCAACGCTGCACACCCTCCACCTGGTTTAAAAGAAGAACGGTGGTTGTTGTACCGAGAAGGCCTCAGAAGGTCTGATGATGAGAAGGAGGAGGATGACAAACCGCTAGGCAAGTTATCTAGTTCTCGAGAGGGCCGTCGTTGGTCGTTACTATCTTTACACCGTGACAAAGTTTGAGAACTTCGCCAACTATGCCCACCGCTTCATTGATCGTCATCTCCTTGTTGGTGATTTGGAGAGCGGCCATGGTCCTTGTGATAATCTTGGCAAACATTGCGGATGTCCCTACGCTCACAATCTTTTCTACGTCTCTCTAAATCATCACGTAGATCATAACCCTAGCGAGAGCACCGCCATGATGAAGAATCTTGTCATCGAGGTGAACCCTGCGTGTTCTTCTGAGTATGATGATTATTTTTGCCACCCCTAGGGTTAACAGTTCTATCATCGTTACTTAGACCATGTAGGGGTAGAGATTTGTCATCAGTTGATGGATTTTTTTCTAGCCAGTCTCTCATAGCTTCAACAAAGGCAACACCGAGATTGATGATATAAAACTTCATCCTTTTGAGCCACTCTACGAACTGTGGGTTGGCAGATAGATCTATCGAACGTTGATCCAATAGAGACATGATGTCATAAGGAGTTGTGCAGGAGTGATATTTTCATCCATGGAAGGAGTAGATGTAGATGGCGACACCTATCCAAGTACCTCCTTATCTCTTAAGCCTTGCGTCGACTTCTCTAGCTCCTAGTGAAGTCTTCTCGATCACCCCAACATCATAATCGGATATTGAATCTAAAGAAGAGTTCTCGAATCCATATTCTCTAAGCCCGTGAAGAACGAAGGGCTTATTTTGGTTTAATCCAATAAACCCCACTAGACGATCAGAGTCGACATTGGTATTTTGGTGATCATGCTCTATATCATCAGATTGAATATAACAGGGGTAGAGTGGATCACTTATCGGTATAGGCTTGTCGATGGAAGCAGCTTGTCAAGTGACCTCCGCTTGGAACACCCTACACCTAGATAATGAGTAGGAACTTATCTTGTGGATGGGATACCACGAGTGCTTCATCAAAACATTCTTGTTTGGATGAGTTTGAACTCTCCTAACAAGTGGCTTCGGTGTGCAGATTGGCAGCTCTAGTGACGTAGTCACCATCGGGATGGTGATGGTTTTGATATGATGGTAGACGATTGTTGGCCTTGTTAAATCTCTCGGACCCAAACTATCATCAAGACCTTTGCCAGAAGTGACACTTGTTGAAGTTATCATCGATGAAAACCTTTGAAACACCAGACCCTTATTTGGTGCGCCAACTATCGATGGTTAATATCCGACTATGGTATTTATAGGCATAAAAATCAGTTAATGTCAAAGTATTCGCAAGATGTTAGTGAGAAAAGGACACAAAAAGATTTTTCTACAATTTCGGACCCTCGATGTGAATAACAGACATATTCTTGTTTATATGTATTTGATGATTTAGACTACATAGAGTATAAAGTAGGATTGATCTACTTTATCTAGTATATCTAACTAGTATGCAGTGAGATGTAGTTAATGGCTGAAGTAGGCCTCTCCAAGCGAGCAGGCAAAGAAGCTAGAGAGAGGCCCATCGCTCGAGCTGTCGAACTAGCGCTCAGCCGCCGCCAGATGGATGAGAACCGGGTAGCGCAGAAACTTCTTGTCGGTGTGGATGAGCTAGAGTTTGCCGAAGATTGGATCGTCAGGATCCGGCCGGGCATCGGGCTCCGGGAGGAGGGGCAGCTGGTCCCTGGGGACGGCGTCTGGGTTGCGCGTCCAGGCCGAAACGCGGAGAGCGCAGCAGTCGCTCCGCTGCTCGTCGACAGCCCCAACCCAGCAAGAGGGGGAGAGTAGGTAGATCTCCGTGGCAGGAGAACGAGCATGCGCCGGGATGCCCTCTAGCACAAGGTCGACCTTGAAGGACGTGGAAGGCGTGGCTCATGGCCTGCCGAGTCCAAGGCCGAAGGAACAGAGCTGAAATCAGCACCCGGGATGAACGGCTGGGACAGAGCAGAGGCTCTATCACCAACTGAAGGCAAGACTGCCAGGAAGCTGTCATGCGGTGCGACGTGCACCAAGATGGAGCTGGCGGGGATTGAGAGCGTGTCGGCGATGGCGGCCAAGATCTCATCAGGCGCGACGAATAGCAGTGCTCACCCGGACGAACACGGCCCACTGCAAGCGCCGCTCGGCCTCGGCGATCTCCGGCGAGAAGTCCAGGATGAAGAAGCCCCTCAACGGCCGACTGGCCGGCACGCCAACGGCGGCGAGGCGCTTGAAGGAGAAGAGCGAGTCCGGTTCGGCCCCTCCCTCCGCCGCCCGGGCCGGCGGGCTTGGCGTCGTGGACGCTGAGGCCGAGGGGGTGGGGCCCTGCGCTGGGCCGCGCGTGCCTCCGAGGAGGAGGTCGACGCCGAGAGCGGCCGCATGCAGTCCCTGGCCAGATGTCGGAGTCCCTTGCAGCCGTGGCACCTCACCGGCAGCCTGCGCGACGCAATCTTGTGGCCGGTGGAGAGGCAATTAAGACAGCGATCCATCATCTCCGGCTGGATGGGTGGCGGGAGTTCTCGCCAGGCCCCCGAGGGCTTTTGTATAATTTGTAGTTTTGGCTAGTTATCCAAACGCCAGGAATAATTCAAATAGGTTGGTTTAACGATAAATTAGAAACATAGATCAATTGTCTAAAGGATAAAAATAATTAGAAGTTTTTTAGTTTTGTGCTAAAAGGAATTTGCATTCTAAATAAACGACCTTTCCAGGATGATGTGGCTAGATAATAAAGACATTTTACGTCAAAGATCAGGGGCTAAATGTTAACACCAAAGTTTAGACAGCCCGATGATAAATTGGAAAAGACCGATCGGCTGAAGAGGTGTCCGATTGTTATAGGTAAGAAGCCGATCGGATTAAAGTAAGAAAAGACTCGGTCCCAGAATAAAATATTATCTAGATAATTGAGAGGAGCCATAATTTACGATAGGGTAGTCTATCTTATCTTATATGGATAGAAAGATTTAGTTAGTTAATTAACTTCTTTAGAGATATTTTATGTTTGTTGTAAACGCGTCGGACTCTATAAACCTAGGGTATAAATATAGATCTCTGAAAATATATAAGGATCAATCCTTCGATCAATACAACTTGGCGCATCGCCACCCTAGTTTATCTAGATTTCTACTGGCGGGGTATGGCTCTCGACACGGGGTTGTATTGGTTAGATCCGATATCCGGCGAAAGGGTAAGTCCCGTCACTATCTCGATATGTCTCGTTCTGTCTAAGGCTACATCGGTTAGGTTCGACCTCTTAGACCGATAGGATGTATCGCATTAGATCTGTGCAAAATATATCGGTCTATCAAGCTTTCTCCGCCGTCATCAGTCTCGTGCTGCATCGGTTAGGTTCGACCTACGAGGCTGCTGATGGTAGAATGAGCTTTAGGCCTGCAAGTCTCTGTACGACGTTAAATCGGAGTGTTAGCCAATGAGTTATCTATACATTGAGTATCACGCCCAGCATATCGGCTTCTCAGTTGATACACACCAAATCTTTAGAGACTTTCCTTTAATCGTCACGCCAAACGTGTCGGCCTTCCAGCTAATATGCACCTGTCTATAGAGAGACGTTCTCTCATCGGCTCAGCTAGCCGATGGGTTCGTTTCATCCTTGCTTCAGCATGTTCGATCTGGCGTCTACCGTCCCGTTGTCATTGGTCTCGTTCTCGTACTATCTCGATTAGATCCGATCTTCGAGATTCGGTGCCAGCGGCGTCGTCACGACGGGCGACGGATCTCGTGCTGCCATCTCTATCATATGCCTCCATCGGCTCTACAGCCGATGGATCAGGGCCTCGTGTTCACTACACTCGGAGGCGTCGTATCCTTCGTCAAGATCCGCCTACGTCCACATCGGCTTCCCAGCCGATGGAAGCGCACCCTGATTCTTATCAGCGACCAGTCGATTGTAAGAGCCATCTGGACACGGCCGATGACTAACTCGATTCTACCGGCAGCCAGTCGATAGCGAGGGCTCATATCGGCCTGTTGTTCAACTGATCTGTTCGTCTCACCTCCTTATCAATTACAAGATCAAATTGACTGATACGTCCGCACCCGCACCGTCGCGTTGGAGCCGACGTGAAGCCATGGCCCCCGGCGCGCATACCTCGAGCTACGGAGAGAAGCCGACCGGACTGCACTGGAGCTAAGCAGACCTCCCAAACGTCAGCATACTCGCGTCGGAATCCGGCACGAACACTAAAATAATTAGAGTGATGATATTAGCTTCAAATATCAGCCAGTGGTAATAATGATGGAAGCATAGATGCCCTTATTTAATTAGTTTTTTATTTTTCCTTTTTAAATATATGTTTTATATTTTAGGCTATTTCCCTTACGAAAAGTAAAAGCATATGTTTTAGCTAACCTTAAATAATTCTCAATAATAATAATAAAATGGTTTTATAGCACTGAAAGTTTATAATTATGGATATATAGCATCGAAAATCTTCTATTCAATATTGAAAATTTCCACAACTCCTTTATTTATTATGCCTTAAACAAGATAGTTTATTTTCCTAACTTACCCATCTCTTCTTTCTTCAACCTCCCATCCCCTTCCTTCTTAATGCACACTAGTAGCAAGAGCTCACAAAACACAACTGTAGCAAGCGACCTTGAAGGAGGCAGCCACAAGGTTGCTCGGGGCAGCGACCGTGGAGGAACTCGATGGCTACCTCCGTTAGTAGGCAGGGGAGCTCAGGTAGGAACCGAAGGATGAACCAAACCACCCCGTTTCCATATACTTCGGTCTTCAGATTTTTCTTCAGTTTTCACCACCTCCAAATCAAAGCCACCGAAAAAACCAAACAACAGCTAACTCTCGATTTGTTGGCCAACATATGCACATGGTGGAGGAGCAGCCTTCATGGCCCACGCGTGGTGCGCGACCAAGCTGACAAAGTGAAGACGGAAGCTAGCCATGCTATGTCTTAAACCCTCATTAACTAATATTAAAATTTTTAAACTTAGTTTTAAATTGTGCTATATGTTTTTTTATGGTTTCTTCCTGGCTTTTAAATCGCCAGGCGTAGAAATATAAAAATCTTATAATTATTTTTTAATTTGTTTTTTTATAACATATTTATCAAAGCTCACTAGTGTGAAGCTTAGATCCTAACGGTAGAACATAATTTTTAGATCCCTAGCTTGCTAGATCTAGGTGAAGTATAAGATCTTATTGGTAAAGCCATGATAAAGTTCTCGGTAAAAGAGGAGTATCTATCAGGCTTAGATCTTATGGCAAAAACGTCTAGTTGGACCAAGAGCTTGACGCTCACAAGATGATAAGCCATCCTTCGGTTAAAACTGATGTCGAAAAAAATAAATCAATTTAGTTCATGTTTTTTCTTTTGTCCTAAAACATTTCTTAGACTTCTTTTAACATAAATCAAACTATACATAAACCATAAAAGCCAAACGGAGGGAATTACATAAGCTGAACACGCACTCCTAAGTTTAAGAGCAGCAACCAAGGGGCGAGCTTAACGTTGGTTATTGGTGGAAAGTGTCTGATGATGGCCTAGGACAAGGTTTGATGGTGGCAATTGTAGGGGAGCTTGACAACAATGGTCATGGGAGATATCGTGGACGATAAACTGGGGCAAGCTTGAGCAACAACTATGTGTGAGTTCAATGTCTATAACCTAGAGCGAGTTCAAGGTGGCTGCCATGGACCAGGGAGATGGAAGATGGCTTGCTGCCATGGTCAGACTTGAGTGACAGTAAGGGAGAGGGAAGATAGCTATAGGAAGAAGATAGATGAAAGGGCAATGTAGCTACTCCTATTTCACATCTTTGTGTTTTTTTGGAAAAAAAAGAGTAAATGAAACTTAAAAGAGAAATTTGGACAGAATGCTAAATAAAGGAACATATATAACCTTTTGATGTTATTAAAGTAAATTTTGGTGTTACATATTTAAAGTTGTGAAGTTTAATGCTATAAAATCAATTTTCCCATTAGGTCATGATAATAAGAAAAAAAAAGTACATTTGGTCTCCCTTACTATAGTACTAGATTTATTTATATGTAAAATCATATATCCTTCAACTTTAAAACCGATTCAATTTGACTCACTCGATGGTTTAAATGGTACTTTTATCCGACGTGTTCCATCTAATCAAACTATCCTAACGTGGCACTATGGTAGTGATTAAGATTTTCAATTCTAAAGATCAAAAACCGTTCATGAGAGGTATCTTTGGATTTTGTGAATACCGTTGATAAACTGATAAAAACTAATGAAATCTGGACAAATCTTATAAAAAAATTAAAATTCAGTTTGAGTTTTTTTACTTGATCGAAATAACCGAGCGGTTTGTGCTTCCGCGAAGTCCAGACCGGTTTCCATCCGTTTTATAGACCCCGGTGGTGATTATAGCATTGCAGACAAAAATAAAAATAAAATTCCACTAGGACCATATGTCAGTGTCATAACTCTCTCTCTCACACCTCTTTCTCCCTCCTCTACCCCTCTCTCCACATCTTTCGCTCACCTCTTCCTCCGTCGCAGCGAACAAGTGGCGGCACGCTCGACGCGGGCCCGCAGCGTGTAGCCTCAGCAGTCAGCCTTCGCCCCACGGTGGTACGGGCGCAACTAGCGGAGAGGAGGCCTGGGTCGGCGGGGTGACGACGGGAGAGGAGACCTGGTCGTTCTCACGTCTCCCTCCGATGTGGCCAAGGAGCGGTGGCGGCGGCACGCTCGACGCGGACCAACAGCGAGCGTAGGGTAACGGATCCGGTGGAGGATAGCCAGACGCAGCGGCGAGGGGGAGGTCGATGGGCACTGTGCGGCGGCGGCCCCTCCCAATCCAATGCCGCGACGAAGAGAAGGTGATGGCGGCGATATCTGGTCTAAGACGCGGCGGCGGCGGCCCCCTTCCACTCCAGTGGCGCAACAACGAGCAGGCGACGGCATCGGCTCGAAGAGCGTCGACGCCGGCTGGACGAAGCGCCACAGTCGACTCGTCCCCATCGCACTTCGCACTCCGCCAGCCCTCCCCTCCGATAACGCTGGCCTCGTCGCACTACGCCAAGCCTCGGGGCGTCGCCGCCTTTCTCGCACGATCTGCCTCCAGCTCACCGTCCCCTTCGCACACACCGCAAGAGAGATGGGCAGAGGAGAAGAAAGAGTTGTGAGAGAGAGGGTTATGACACCGATCCGTGGTCCAAATGGAATTTTTATTTTTATTTTTAAATGCACATAGATGCCAGTTAGCGTAGTCAATACGGCACGGAGACGAAATAATCATTGATTAAAAGTTGATAGAGTCTTTATATCTGATAAAGTTGAGTAATAAATAGAGGCATTAGTCGAGGGAGGCACAATGGACGTTTACCTAATAATAAATCACCCGAATGCATGGGCCGTGTGACGAAGACTTAGTCCATCTACTAATAATAGGCCCCAGTAGAATCCAGTCCCTTCAAGGTGAAGGCCCACGCCCTGCATCGCCTCGTCTCCTCTTTCGGCTCGGTTCGGTCGCCGCCGGCTGATCCGGCGATCCCCTCCGCTGCCTGCACGTCGTCTCCGGCGGGCGACCATGCGGGGCTCGCACCAGCCTCTCTGCACGCGGGCCCACCAGGCGGCCGCCCTCCTCCTTGTCGCCGCCACCTTCTTCCTCACCCGACTGCTCGACCGGCCCCTCTCCGCTCCGCCGCCCCCCTGCGCTTCCCCATACAGTCCCTGGCCGCACCGTGACCTGCGCATCTACGTCTACGATGAGGACGAGGTCGACGGCCTGCGCGCGCTGCTCCGTGGCCGCAACGACGACGTCACCGGTGCAACCTGCATAAAGGGCCAGTGGGGAACTCAGGTAGCAGCTATTCTGTTGCAGTTAATTCTAGCCCTAACCTCCTCCCCAATTCCTCGAGCTACAAACCGCGTTTGATTTCGTACAGGTGAAGATCCACCAGCTCCTCCTCAGCTCGAGATTTCGAACATTGGACAAGGACGAAGCGGATCTCTTCTTCGTTCCCACCTATGTCAAATGCGTTCGGATGACGGGAAAACTCAACGACAAGGAGATCAACCAAACATACGTCAAGGTGGTAAAACCAACCACACACTCCTTCACCTCACGCGCCTTCATTCTTACCCATCGTCCCTTTGCTTCTCCCCTCTCTGCTTGCAGGTTCTCAGTCAGATGCCTTATTTCCGCAGATCCGGAGGACGCGACCACATTTTTGTCTTCCCAAGGTTCCAACTCCTCCTCCTCTTGGACTTCCTGTTACCCAGACAATAGCCGCTGAAATCCTTTCAATTACCTAATACCGCCCTTGTTTTCCTTGTTTAGTGGTGCCGGAGCTCACCTGTTTCGCTCATGGGCAACCTTCCTGAATAGGTCTATCATCCTTACTCCTGAGGTACACAGCCATTTTTGCATTCATCTTCTTATCTGCTTCACATTTTGTAAAAGACAAAGAAATACTCTGTATATGCTAGTATAACTTACCTAAGTTTTATGGGGGTTTGCCTTCTGTATCATTGTGTTAGACTATTAGAAATATAGTTCTGATCCTCCTTACAGTAAACGGGGTCTTAGTCTTACTGTCTGTATATTTTACTTTTACATGGTATCAGAGCAAGATTCAGACACCTCCCACGCGCCGGCACCTTTCTCGTCGGCGAGCTGACACCTCTTCTCCATTGTAGGCGTCTCCTCTAAGACCCCTCTACCATGCGCTTCTCTTCCACTCCTTCCTCTGGTGTTTCTTCCCGCCGACCTCTGTGCGGATCTACCCTTCGCCGCGAGCTCATCTTTCTTGCGGTTTTCTCTACCGTGGACTTATCCTTGCTCGCCACCTTCTTCATCGCGTGACGAGGAGACGGTCCTCATCCGCCTCCTAGTCCCATCCACCTCTTCCCTTGTGTCTCACACCGTCCTTCTCTCTGTAATTGCGTCGTCGCTCCTCCACACCCGCGCTCTCCACCTCTACCCGCGGCCGGAGCACGTTTTTGGGTCCACGCCATTCCGACGCGTCCACGTGTCCGCGGACACGAAACTTTGCCTCCCGAACGCGAACTTTTCTCCCCTCGCGCCAGAGGCCTTTCTCGTTTTCGGGTCCGTGCCACTCCAACGCGTACACGTGTCCGCGGATGCAAAACTCTGTCTCTCGGACACGAACTTTTCTCCCTTCGCACTCGCGGCCTCTCTCGTTTTTGGGTCCACGCCTCTCTGATGCGTACACATGTCCGCGGACACGAAACTCTGCCTCCCGGACGCGAACATTTCATTTTCATGCCCGCGGTCCCTCACCTCGCGTTGCTCAAGCGTATTCTTCGCTACGTGAAAGGCATCCTGACCACTGGCCTCCACCTTAGCTCCAGCCCGATCGACTCTCTCATCACGTATTTTAACGCGGACTGGACGGGTTGTTCTGACTCCCGACGCTCTACATCTGGTTACTGCGTCTTTCTAGGCGACACTCTGGTCTCTTGGTCCTCCAAGTGCCAAACCACGGTGTCCCGGTCGAGCGCAGAAGCTAAGTACCGCGCCATTGCTCATGCCGTCGTTGAGTGCTGTTGGATTCGCCAATTTCTCCAGAAACTCCATACATCCATTGCCTCCGCAACTGTTGTTTACTGCGACAATGTGAATGCCGTCTACATGACCGTCAACCTGGTTCACCATCGTCGCACGAAATACATCGAGATCGACATTCACTTCGTCCATGACAAGATCGTTCTAGGACTCGTTTGGATGTTTCATGTCCCTTCGACACATCAGTTTATCGACATAATGACCAAAGGTCTATCCACGTCTTTATTCATCAGTTTTCAGTCCAGTATTTGCGTCCGTGTCCCTTCCGCTATGACTGCGGGGGGTGTTAGACTGTTAGACATGTATATATAGTCCCGACCCCCCTGTACAGTAAACAGGGTCTCAGTCTCACTGTCTGTATACTTCACTTCTACACATTATGACTTATTATATCTATGAAAAACATGTCATTCTTCAAAAGCTTACAATGATTGCCGCAATTTTGTTAAATCCCTGTTAAATATTACTGTGCTTCAAATCCTTTGCGTGTGGTAAGATCAAGGCCCATACTGCATTCTTATTCCATCTTATTTAAATGTGCAGCGTAAACGACTCTGTTTGCTATAATATAATACATCAATTTTTTTTCACAAAATCCTAATGTAGATGATAGCGCTTGCACGTCTTGGTCTAATTAAATTGTGTATCTTCTTATTCTTTACTTTGTTTTTTTGTGAGTAATAAGTTGTAAAGGGTTGGATATTCTTGAAATTGACTTGGTTCGTGAGTGGTCTGCTATTATCTTCTGTATAACTCAACATGCAAGCAACCTCTGACATCTTCTTAACGAATGGTTCTATGTTCAATTTTGTTAGGGTGACCGCACTGATAAACGAGGTATGAGTGCTTTTAATACATGGAAAGATATTATCATACCCGGGAATGTGGATGATTATATAGTGAAGCCTGACAGGCTCGCTGTCAAACCAATTCCATTAACAAAAAGGAAGTATTTAGCAAACTTCCTTGGGCGTGCTCAGGGAAAAGTAGGCCGTCTTCAACTGGTGAAGCTTGCAAAGCAGTATCCTGACAAGGTTGCGCTTCCTTCTAATTTCTAAATGCAACTTAACATTGCATGATGGTGTAAGCCTTCCTCTGAATACAATCAGAAGTGGTTATGACAAAAATTTAATGGTGTAATTTACTTTAAGTGAATGAAATGGTGATAGAAAAGTTTATGGCTGATGTGTATTTGGGTTGGTCTTATGAAAAGCTGGAGTCTCCGGAGCTGAAACTCTCTGGACCGGACAAATTGGGAAGGACAGATTACTTCAAGCACTTGAGGAATGCAAAATTTTGCCTAGCTCCTCGTGGCGAGTCATCATGGACACTTCGCTTCTATGAATCCTTCTTTGTGGTGAGCTCTTCCTCAAAAGATGATAGTTTCATTGCATACCTACAATGCTCCTCACAATGTTGACTACAGGAATGCGTGCCGGTAATTTTATCAGATGAAGTTGAGCTTCCTTTCCAGAATGTCATTGACTACACTGAAGTATCGATAAAATGGCCTGCGTCCAAGATTGGCCTGAGGCTCCTTGAGTATCTTGAGTCAATACCGTGTAGGTTCCATTTTCTTTTGTTAGCTGTAGTCATGCATGTATACATGTCAGGCACTTTGCAAGCAGTGAGCATGAGCGGGGTGAGTTGATGCATGCAGATGGAAGAGTTGAGGAAATGATTAGTCGCGGGCGGGAGATAAGATGTCTATGGGTGTATGCGCCGGATATAGAGCGGTGTTCGGCTATGAGCGCTATCATTTGGGAGCTACAGAGAAAGGTGAGGCGATTCCATCAATCCGCAGAAACCTTCTGGCTTCACAACAGGTCAATCGTGAACAGAGACCTGGTTGAGTTCCACGAGTGGAGGACGCCTGTCCCACTGCCATGACCACCACCTGCTCTGTACGTCTATCCATCTAATCTATCTTTGACTTGTCCTCTTTTCTTTCCACTGGATTGTAATTTTTAGATAGATGATGTTGAATTGCAATTTTTTGGATGAGGATGATAGAACTGTGTGTAACTGGTACCCGGGAAATCAAAAGCATTGCTGATGAAATTGCTTTCAGCCCATCTAATAGAGAAGGAGGCACGGCCTATAACAGCCCAAGGCCCAAGCTAATAAAGAATGTAGAAGGGTCTGGGTTTGTCTTGGCCTATTCTATTCAGTATTGGGAGGGATAGAGATAAATTTATTTATATTTTTTTATTAAAATATTTTTAAAAATATATTTTGTTTGAAAATTTTAAAGACGTAAACACCCAACGTCCTATTGTAGTTTTTTTATAAAAAAAACATACAAAATCCGATGTATAAAATATGGCCTTCGTTAATGGTGGGTCGATGGAGGCTAGAAAATTTGGAAGATCGTTTTGCTATTCTAGTTAAGGATGTTTTTTTTCTTATAATAGGGATCACATATAAAATATCGTGACAAGGTGTGCTAGGGAATAGAGGTGCATGTTGTTTTTACATGCGGCTTCTTTGTTCTCTCTTTAGGCGTTATTTCGCTTTCAGAGGACCGTATAGACTCGCTCGTGGGAGGGAGAGAGCAATTGAAAATTTTACAGGTGGCTATCTTGTCGCCATGTATTAAGGCATTTTTAGGTAGTCGGTTGTAATACCTCTTCTAGCCATCTAAAAAATAGAAAAAAGATAATAGAAGTTCGAGTGGAGACGAAGGTAAGTGTCAGCTTTGTTGGCTTTTGGATTTGGACGGAGGTAAAAGATTTATGCCTTTTGCAATATTTATTCTTAGTGATAAAACAGAGTATTATATACAATATTGTTCTAGAATGATAAATAGCTTCGTTTTAGTTTTATTTGTAATGTTTGAAGATATATTGGTATTGAAATATCAAATGTATTAGGGTTTAGGGTGACCTCTATTTCTTCGTGAACAGATATATCATTTTGATTATATGACGGTCGAGTAAATATTAGGTATGAATTATATTATGTAGATTTGCCAGAGCTCAGTCCAATCCTTAAGAATATTAAAAGGTCAACTAAGAAGTTTTTTAAGTAGTATACAATTGGTTAATATGAGGTTTTTAATCAACCCCTAGGTTAACACAATAACTATGTATGTCGTAGTGAGCCAGACAATCAAATATTTTTCTTAGAATTAATGTCAGTGAATTCTACCATCAGGTACATGAAAAATGCATTGTAAAGACGTTGCTCACCTAATATTTTTGTGTCAATGTACAAGAAAGACATCACTGATTTAATGACCGTAAAAGAAGAGGTGCAAGTATAATGGGATGTGATACTGAAACAGTGTTTAGAAGAGGAGGAAAAGGGGAAGTAGAGGAGGAGAAGTAGAAGAGGAGGAAAAGGAGAAGACAGTGAACCTAGAGAATTGGCAGACGAGGGAGAGAGAAACAACACAATTATTAAGATAATAGATAGGAAATATTTTGATAACAAGCATGCAAAGGATGATAAATTATCGGACAAGGAGAGCAGTAATATAAATACCTCACAATGGTCCAACAAGGACTTCTCTAAATTTATTATCTCTAAGTAGTATCATGTGCCATTAGAGTATAAGGAGAACGAGATCATTCAGGAAGCTAAGTATACATATAAAGAGAAATTAATGTAGGTAGTTAAGCATCAAACGATACCACTTTAGAGGGAATTCTAGGTCATGAAGTAGTTAGTGTACAAAGGGAAGTGTGTGAACTTATAAGTGTCCATGAAAGATGTATGCATTCAAGGTTAAATAGATGGATTATTAGAATGTGTCAATCCAATCATAGAAATATTATAAAAATATAATATTTGCATTTGTTGCAATAGAGATGTACTCTGATATTGTGTATAACCTAGGTATGAACTAAGATCAAATATTAGACACATCAAGCATAAATTTAAGTACACAATTATCTATATGAAGTTATAGAGGATGAAACAGAAAATTGTAGAGATGATGTTTGTATATTCAAATGTTCATACGATAATTTGACTTGTCTTCTAGCTTACATTCTTTAGATAAATCTGAAAAACTACTATGACCTCAAATCACTCTCGTCACTTAACTATCTTTAACAGAGTGTGTTTCAATGGGTTTTTTTCATATTAAGTGTGTGCATTCATGCATTTATACATTGTTGTCCTATACTTTGCATCAACGGGACATTCTTGACTAGAAAGTATAATAGTCAATTATTGATAACAATCGGAGTTAAGGGGAACAATCAGGTTTTATCTATGGTTTTTGCTTTTGTTGAGAGTGAGAAGACTGAAAGCTATTACTGGTTTCTAAAGCGGGTGAAGTATGTAGTTGTACGTATAAGGCCAATGCCTTATACTTGATCGTCACATCGATCTTCCTCAGACTATTAGTATTTAAGGAATACTAACACAGAGAAGGGATATGCACAAAAGTGGCTAGATGTTTGAAACATATGGTGAATACATTACATGGATGCTAATTTCTACAAATAATTTAAGAACAAAATAACCTATGGATTATTTTAAAAGGCTTTGTGCCCAGAATCAACATAAGAAATTCAATGAGTTTTAGAGTAGGTTGGACGAATTGTTAATGTAACAAATGGATGAGCAGTTTAGAAGGCTAATACCTATAGTGATGAAACTCTCGAAAATCTAAAATCACTTTTAATGATGACCATACTGTGAGAAGGAGGTCGGTATCTTAGATTAGAAAATTTTTACGCTATATTGAGAATGGGTTGAAGTAGAAATAAACATTACTATATGACGATGGTGATACTAAGTTTGGCATAATGACTATCAATTTGGCATAATGACTATCAATTTGGCTAAAATTAATAATTAGATGATATATAGTGTAAGAGGGTTACTAATTGTTGACTTATCATATATGTCGCATGCATAAGGTTAAGTTTAGGGTTTAGGATTTATAATGATATTTTCTTTGGTACAGCGATGATGAAGTACTTAAAAAATATAAGAAAACCCAGAGTATCGAGTTATACCTTAAAGCATATAGCAATATAGATTCAAAATCTTATATGCTGACAAAGCATGAAATCTACCATAAGAGAGTTATGTAGTAGTGTATCCTAAAGAACGATAGGAACTACTTATGCCCATTCTAAAAGCTAAGGTTATACAACAATCTATGTTTTCATGTTATTGTCGTGAGTTCAAAGTGTGAAATACTGAACAGTTATTTTATATCTTATTTTAGAAATAAAGCTATCTTACATACATAGAGTGGTGAGATATTTGGTTTTTAGTATTGCATGGTATTTCATAACTCAATAATCTTAGGCTTTTTATATTCCGGATCCAATAAAAATGAGGAACAAGGCATGTCATTATAAGACTAGATGAACTCGTAACGATATAGATAAGTTCGAAGCGGTAGAATGTTCAATTAACAAGTGCGACCAAGAAAGAAATACTCATAAGAAATGTCTAAAAAAGGCAAATGTTTTGAGTGAAGCAAAAGCTCCTCTAACAGGAGCAAGGGCCGATACAAGTAAATGCACCGTTTTGAGGCTAACCTGGTTCTTGTATATCTAGTGATTTAGTTGTTCAGTGTAAGTGTATGTATTATTATAGTAGACATGTAACTTAAATTCTCATAATTTAGAGAATCGTGAATATTTTTTATGTTATATTAACTATATGTATAGTATTGTTGTTTACTTTTAATTCTTATAGTAATGTTAATTGCTGTTTATTTTCTCTGACAAAAATTTTGTCGATCGTATGAAATGTATATTATATTTTTCGGTAATTATGCTAACTTTTGTTTATAATTAAATCTTAAAATAAAAATAGATTTATTTAAAATATATTTTTTCTTTTAGATATCTCTATTATAGAGAAAAACACTCTAAGAGACGATAAGAAAGTTGCCTACAAAATTTTAAGCCTCCTTTCCTTTTATGGATGGATTTAGTAATTTTACAAGTGAGCTACTAGAAGGCAAAAAAAACCCCAAAAGCAAATGCGGCAAGGAGACACCTGTGAAAACAGCAGCTTCCTCCTCCCTCTCGTTTAATGCACGATATTTTGCAAGCAACTGCCTTTTATTAGTCCATCGTTAATAGTCAACGAATATTGACACGTTAGATTTTACTATAGAGTGTGATAACAATTATCTATATTTTTTTAAAAAATATTTTAATAAAAAATATAAATAAAAAATCGATAGTGAGAGAGGGAGAGAGATTTTAGGAGGAATCCGAACTAAAGGGCGACGGCGACCGGAGCCGCCTGCCTCTCTCCTCCTCGCCGCGGCGCGCCGCCTCATTCCACCTCACCGCTTCTCCACGCCAACACCAGCGTCCCATTCCCCTCTTCTCTCCTCTCATCCTTCCCTTCTCGCACCGCATCCTTGTTGCACCGCATCAGCACCAGCTCCTCTCCGCGGCGGCACCACCACCGCATTTCTTTCCCTCGCCGACCGGCGCCTCCAGCGTATGTCTCGTCTCTTTCTCTCCTTCCTTGCTCGCTCGTCGCCCATTTACATTGCTTCTTATGCTGCTTGGTTGGATCTCTTGTCTTTGTCACGCACTACTCCACTTGTTAGGGTTCCTTCCTTCTCCTAGATATGTATGCCATGCCCGCGCTACGAATTTGTGTCTACTTGCGATCCCATCCGCGTGATTAATTTTGAGCACATCATTTTCCCTACATTGCTCTTCGCCTGATAATAGACTGTTGTAGTATTGTTGGACATTCCACCCAGCATTGAGTCTTGCAGTGGATGCCTTCAAGCCCAAATCCTCCCTTCTGCTTCATTTATCTACTTCAATTCGGGTGTACATTTTTATTTCTACATTTTTGCATTTTTATGCCATGCTTGTCTGTTTCGAACTGCCAACCCGATGTCATGTGTGTCACGGTTTTCTTTTTCTAAATGTTCGGTCTTTTCTTTTAGATCTACGCCCAGTTTATTAAGCTGTGGGATAATATCTAAATCCTAAATCCTTTCATGCAGGGCTCTGCTTGCTCTTCAAATGACTCTTGACATCAGGATTGATTATCTGTGTTTTCCTTGTTGTGGTTGCTCTGCAACCATATTTTATTTCTTTAGTTCTTAAACCAAGGCCAATTTTGGATCTCATTATGCTAGTATAGACAACGTTCCATTCTCCTTGGTATGGCGAAGACGTCTCTTCCTCCTGGATTTCGATTTCATCCAACAGATGTTGAATTAACAGTGTACTATCTGAAGAGGAAATTATTGGGCAAACACTTACGGTGCAATGCTGTGTCAGAGATTGATCTATACAAATTTGCCCCTTGGGATCTTCCAGGTACATTAACTCTCCCTTGAAAAATGTTTTCCAAGGTTTACCATTTCACTTGCTTCCAAGCTGAAGACCTTTTGATTTTATGTGGATCCACTTGTTTCTGTGGCATTAGTATTCTGCTGAGTGGTATAGTCATGTCTTTCCTCAAAGCAATGGCTTTCATTTGATTTTCTATGCGTGCATCACTGTTTGCTTAGCTCATTTCTGGGCAACCACATTTTCATTTGGATGTAAAAACATTGTGCTTTGAAGGTCACTGGCCTTTGAACTGCTCGTGACTTTTTCTCTCTTGTTTAACTTGGTGCAGAGAAATCTTCCTTGCAAAGTAAGGATCGAGAATGGTATTTCTTTTGCCCACGTGATAGGAAATATTCTAGTGGGTCAAGAACGAACCGATCAACTGAAGCTGGGTATTGGAAAGCTACTGGAAAAGACAGACCAGTAATATATAATTCTCAGACTGTTGGGATGAAGCGAACTTTGGTGTTTCATCTTGGCAAGCCACCTCGGGGTGACAGAACTGATTGGGTAATGTATGAATACAGGCTGGAGGACAAGGAACTGTCTGCTTCTGGTGTTAAACTGGTATGATGTCCTTGGTGTGTTTGTACTCTGTAGTAGTTTCAGTATCTGGCTTACGAAGTGGGTGACCCATCAAAATATAGTTTTCAGTATTTAACTAAGTTTCTTAAAATGCTGTTTTAGTCCTTGTGCATTTTTTGGTACTTAGTTCATGGCAATTGTTCCTTACTCATGTGCAAAACTATAAAATGCATATGTAAAAATTATTTTGATGACACAAGACATACATGAATATATGTGCACCATTTTTGCTGCCTTATTTTGCATTCTTTCCTTTTCAAAAACAATTGCAAGTTATGTATATCCATTTCATCTAATGTCCTCTTCTGGTCCTTCCAATGTTTGTTAGAATACTTTGGTGTGCCTTACAATTAACTGAATATATGAATAGGTATGGCCTCTAAACACCCCATTGCTGAATGTGTGTAACCTTTCTTTTTCCAATACCAGTTCAACTGTCTTCAACTTATGATGAGATCCATCAACTTCTTTTACCCTTTTAATCTTCAACATATGTGTAACTCTATTTGTGTTATCTTGAGATTATATTTATGAACTGCATCGTGAATAGCAAATATTGAAAGAAACACCAAGACTGTCACAACCAGAGCATTGCTATTCTTGATCCTTAAACTGAATTATAAGAATATAGAAAGCAAGGACATTTATTCTTCCTTCTGAGAAAAGATTAGCACTTAAAGTGGTTATTTGATTGTTCTTCTTTATGTTTTTAGCAACCTCTTAACAACATTTCTACATAAATATATTATACTTCTTACCCCTTGTTTCAGGATGCTTGCGTACTCTGCAAAATCTTTCAAAAAAGTGGTCCAGGTCCCAAGATTGGGGAACAATATGGTGCTCCATTCAATGAAGAGGATTGGAATGAAGCGAATGGGGAGCTTTCCTCTTTTGCCTTTTCTGCGCCCCCTTGTGCGCTGCAATCAAGTAATGGCAGGTTGAACACAGCTGGTCAACAGCTGGCTGTTAGTGATAATGTTGAGTCTTCTTTGGACCTTTGTTCAGAAACTAATTACAAGATCAAAGTTAATGGTGTATGCCCTGGCATGACTTCTCCTGGCATTCCTTTTGATATTATACATACCCAGCAGCTAGCTGAGATTATCAGTTGTTTCTCAACGGATCTTTTGAACTCTGTTGGTCAAGATGGTTCATTGGTAATTTGTTTTACAACATACTCTTTTTGTATCTGCTGTTCAACATGCATTAACGCCATTGATGTGTAATTATATTTTTGGGGGGTGTTTTAATGCAGCCTGACTCAGCTGCTGACTATGGTAATAACAATGAAGTATCGTCTGATGATGGTGAAGCAATATTTAATGAACTCGATGAACTTGATTCCCAATCAGATGAGAGCATTTCCAACCATTGTGACTCATGTGGTGAAGACTTCATTCCTCCTATGCTGGAAGTACTTGAAACTGAACAGTACTTGGAGCTGAATGACCTGTCCTTTTCTCTTGCCGATGATCCTGATCCATGTAAGCTGCTGCTGACAACTAATCTATCTGATCAGAACCATCTGGAATTAGAGACCAAATTTGAGCAGGAGTCTCTTGTTGACATTTGCTATACCACTTATGCTACCATATTCAATGCTGCTTGTTCAGCATCAACAGTTGGTGATCATGTGACCTGAATCAGAGGTTTATTCGTTGTCGTTTAATTTAAATTCATGATTGTCCTTTTCTCCATTATTCTCTCTGTTGACTGCCAATGTTAGGTAATTGCTTATTGCTGTTTTGCAGGTTTAATCCCCTCTAATCTTTATAGGTATGGCTCCTATACCTATAGACCTGAATCAGAGGTTTGTTCGATGTCACTTGAGGCGTGTCATGGTTCTTCTGTTTCCTGTTTATTGAAGTGCATTTTACAGCTCAAACAGGAAGGCGGTCCTCAGACTCTGAGATTGGGAATTGCAGCTAGTTTGTGAAGATTCAGTTTGTGCCAATTCAGGAGAATTCGTGGTTCATGGACGTTTCGCTTCCCCCCTAGTTTGCGAAGAAGATGGTGTCACTAATAAGGCTCCAGTACGAATAACTCGCTGGCGACGTTGGATCGCGTGTCCTTTAAAAGATGTTGGAAGCATGATTCTGCAGCGGACAGCCTTATATTCCTGGCGATCCCCTCAGCATGTGGTGCTTACTGCCGTCCAAACTAGCTAGTAGGAATTTCCTTTTTTCCCCCTGTTTTACCTGTATGAGCAGTCTGATCATCTGATGTGTGCTGACGTCAATAGCGAGTACACAGCAGCAGAGCACAAGCTCGTCTTAGGCTAGATTAGAGAGAGATGGCGAAGGTGACTTTTCGTATGTTGCAGATACAATTATGAAACAGATAGAATCTTACCCTTGCCACGCCTCTGATTTTCACTGGACCCCTTGACGAAACGATGAATGTAGTGGTATATCTTAGGGCAAATCAGTTCAGTCCATGGACCAATTGGAGTGCAATAGAGGGAAAGAAAGGTGCAGTCTTGGCGCGGAATTTCAATTACCTTCGCCGCGAGGCTCTGCGGGTCCTTGGTTGGGGTGGTCGGTGCCGACTTGGCCTTGCCCGTCTTCCTGCTCGCGCCGCACTGCTTCTTGGTAGGGCTTATGGCCTGCGTCCTGCGACTTGGGCCGCCGGTGGGAGGAGAGAGGGTAGAGGTTGGTTTTTTTTTTACAACTGACATGGGTCTCACCAATTCTTTTACCAGCCTATTTTAAAATATATTAATTTTTAGCTTTGATATATTTTAGGATGGATGTAGTAGTTTTTATGATACAATATACACATTTATTTTTTTATTTTTAACTATAATTATATGTAAGTAAGACTAGGTGAATGTGCCACGTCGGTGTCAGTAGTATAAAATCGAAATTCAAACTGCATAGAGACTCAGTTTGTATTGATTAGTTTTGATAATCGGAGGAAGATCTATCTTCGGTTTTGTGGTTAAAGAAAGCGAAAGAAACTTCACTGGAAGTAAAATTAAGTTTTTCCCCTTAGAAGTGGATGCGCTTAGTTGGGCCGCTTCTGCTGGCAAATTGAAGACTCCCCATGCCTGGCCCAGCCCGAGTCGAGTAGTTTACGGGGCGGCACGCGTGCGGATCCAGGGGCAAACCGCAAACGCATCTTGTTTCTTCAATTTTCTTCCTCTTCCTCTTTCCCTTTCCCAGCTTTTCTTCTCCTCCTCCTCCGCAACCAGATCAAACCCTAGATCTTATCCCTACCTCCGTGATCCCAACACAGCATACGAAGAGATTATTATGGATTCTTCGTCTTCGTCGTCGTCCACCCAGGCGCAGAGCCAGACGGATTTTGATTACCTCTTTAAGCTGCTCCTCATCGGCGACTCGGGCGTCGGCAAGAGCAGCCTCCTCCTCCGCTTCACCTCCGACTCCTTCGAGGATCTCTCGCCGACCATAGGTAATATCAACCTCCGGCCTGCTTACTTTGATCTCTCAGCCTGCTCAAAATTTATGCCCCTTTCTCTGTTAATCGGTTTTGCGCTATTGCATATTCAGGTGTCGACTTCAAGGTCAAGATGGTTAACACGGGTGGCAAAAAACTCAAGCTTGCCATCTGGGACACAGGTACTAATCAAGTCGCGTCTCTCTCCCAGTGCATGTCTATTTGTTTCAGTTGCAAAGCATTTCTCTTGTATCAACAATCACTCTTATCACACTTCACTGTTCACGCGGATCCAATGTGACCCTGTTCAGATCATTTATTGAGCCTCCTAAGTACGGGTCTCAAGTCAAGCGCCAGCTTAAAACAGCCCCCTGGCTGTGGGAATATACAGGCTAACTGTTGGTATTGAGGCTGTTGTTATGTTTTTAACTCTAGCCTATCCTAATTTAGTTATGACTGAAAGATTTTGTTATTGTTGTTGACTCGGTAGAAAGTAAAGCATATCTGAGCTCAATGGAGCCCAGACAACCCGTGATCACCTCTTATTTGCAACTAGCAATCAGGCCTAATGCAGCCTTCAGTTGAGTCTATTCTTATCTACTTGTTTTATTGCATCAAACAGGCCCAACACACAAGATGTAAGCACTATCTCTATTCCTTGCATACTTCTATACTGTATAGCTCTGTTTGTTTTTATTTTTCCTGCATGTTCAGATGTACACAATATATTAGGGTTCTTTTGGGATGGCTATGGAAAACAGAAAAATGCAATCAGGTTATTTTCTCAAAAGTAGAGCATGATTATTCTTTAGTTAATACTTTTTTTGCTGTTGATAAAAGCGTAAGGTATTATTCTTGGGTAATCGATTTTAGGAAAATTTGAGGATTTGCCACCCCTTAGTATGGTGATCTATGATTTGCCACCCCAAGTGTGTGTGCCAAGTTTTATATTGCAACTGCTAATGCAGTGGCAAAAACTCAAATTTCCATTTTATATAGGGTTAAATCCTATTAACCCCCTCAATTATAGCAAAAGTATGAATTACCCCCTGCTTCCATTTGCAAGCGGTTTTGGCCCAAGTTGTCAACGTGGCCTTCCAACATGGTGGATGACGTGGACCGACTAGCGGGCCCAAGCTATTAGCCTCTCCTTCTCATAGTCATCATCCTCCCCACTCCTCTCTCTCCTAGAAACCTGTGACAGCTTCAAGGAGGCTCGAGGTTTGGTGGCGGCACACTCGAGGAAGGGTCGTCAGAGGGGATGCTTGTGTCGGCGCTGGGAAAGGGGACCCAAAGCGGAATCTAGTCTGTAGCGGCTGCTGAGGAGTAAGAGATGGTAGGCAAGCGGCAGCTAGGGGCTAGGATGGTGGGGCGAGCGGATCTTGTGGGATCTCACCGTCCTCTGCAATCTCTGCCCTTTCTCCTCCCCGACCTCCGGCGCTCCTCCTCAACCTCCACCTCTTCTACCCCTTCTCCTTGATCTCTGGCGCTCCTCCCCAACCTACGTCTCTTCTTCTGCATCTCCTCAGCCTCTGGCGTTGCCCCTTCCATCCTCCACAAGGCTGGCCGTCGCCACGCGGCTCCTACTCAACCTCTAACGTGAGATGGCCATGGAGTCCGAAGATGCGGAGGGAACGCTCGAGGTCAATGGGCCGGTCGCTGCTGCGCATCCTGTCGATGTGAGGAGGCTATGGAGCTCAATGGCAGTGGAGCAAGATCTCTGCCGGGTTGTGCCACCACTGTTCCATCGCTCCCCTTCCTCTAAGTAGCACTAGCAGGCTTCCCCTTCCTCCCCATCCAGATGAGCTCGCCGCTGCCGTCTTCCACAAGATCATGCTGCAGTCCTCCATTGCTCCCCTCCCTCCAAACAGCAAATCAGTGAGGCTGTGGATGGCGAATCGGCGATGCCATCTTGATCTCCATTGCTCCCCTCCCTCCAAACAGCGAATCGGCGAGGCTGCAATGAGGAGAAGGCAGCGAGGCGGTGGATGGCGAATCGGCGATGCCGTCTTGATCGGAGAGAACAATCTCTGAGCGAGAAAGAGAGAAAAGGAGTAAGAAAATAAATAGATGCTGACAAGTAATCTTTGCTGAGTAGATTGCCACGTAATCAAATTTGGGTCACATAGCCGCCACCTATGATCAAAACCACTCTGTTTTCTGTTGGGGGGTAATTTGTCCAGATTTAATAGTTCAGGGATGACAAATGTCCGGTATTGTAGTTGAGAGGGGTAATTCATACTTTTGTAATATTTGAGGGGGGTAAATCGGACTTAACCCTTTTATATACAATGGTTTAGTATGGTGATCTATGATTTGCCACCCCATTTGAGTGCCAAGTTTTATATTGCAACTGCTAATGCAGTGGCAAATACTCAAATTCCCATTTGATATATAATGGTACAGTATAGACATTCAGTCTTGTTTGTCTTTTTGTTTACCTCACTTTTTTGAATAATTAAGCCATGATGTGCTTGTATTCCCGTCTGTTTTCTGAACCTTTGATATTTTCCGTACAGCTTGTCTCTAGAAAACATTACTATCTTTTAACATCCATAGTCACATTATTCTGTTTGTTTCTTATTTGGCATTTGGCATTGTGTACCTGTTATGCAGCTGGACAGGAGCGATTTAGGACCTTGACCAGCTCATACTACAGAGGTGCACAGGGTATTATTATGGGTAATTGTCTTCAACTCATCTCTGCAGATGCTTCCTTCTGTTTGCAGCATTGAAGGAATCTTTACTACTTGCTCCATTTCTGCTCCATTTCTTTCTATAAGGCATGTAGTTTCTTCAATATTTTCCAAAATATAATATAGGTATGCATGTAAACGTTTTACTTCTACTTCTTGTTACTCTCATCTATCACAGTCTCTCTTACATTAATAACAAACAACTGACTACTAATCAGACAAAAAACTCACTAACCATCACATCTCCTATTTCCAAGATATTTAATTATGTGTAGCATGGTTGTTTTAACCCTCTTTCTCTTTCATATTATTTTTTGCCCACTCAAAATAAGCCTTATAAATAGAAATGGAGGAGTGTATTTTAATTCTTGTCGAATATCAAGAGATATATCTTGATCAGTGCAAATTGATTTCTCAGTATACGATGTAACTCGAAGGGAAACATTCACCAATCTTTCTGACATATGGGCTAAGGAAATTGACCTCTATTCTACAAACCAGGACTGCATTAAGATGCTTGTCGGAAACAAAGTTGACAAGGTAATTATTATATGCTTCAATTCTACATTTTCTTCCGCTCTTTATGCTTCACTGAAATTTAATCCCATTCTAGTTGTGATAGTCTTCTGCATAGGTTTCTTCTTCTATGTATGGTTTTCATGTTTTTACTGCACATAAATATAGCTGCTTGGTTTGGCAGGAAAGTGAGAGAGCTGTGACAAAAAAAGAGGGCATTGAATTTGCCAGGGAATACGGGTGTTTATTTCTAGAATGCAGTGCTAAGACCAAAGAGAATGTTGAACAATGTTTTGAGGAACTCGTCCTGAAGGTATGTAATATCATGTGGCTTCATTTTGATTCATACATGGCATGCTTTATTCTTTGCTTCTCCCTCTGTCCCTAAATAAGTATAGTTTTAGCCTAAAAATTTGTCCCTAAAAAAGTGTAATTTAAGTGTAATTGTAGAGTGGTCCACTAGAACTCTTTAATACCGTCACATCTTTTTCTTCTCATTTTTAGTCATTGAACCAATAGTACTTCCACGTTTTCTCTCCCTCGTTTTCTTTTCATATTAATAAAAGGCATACTAGTCTTTTCATATCTTCCTTAATACGTCCTTAACAAGCTAAAAATACACTTATTTAATGACAAAGGGAGTACATGTTTGATTGTGAAATTAGTGCCAAGGGCATAATCACAAAGTTCCTAAGTCAATGGGATCGAGAAACGTAATACGCTACTTATGGGAGGTTTTTATAAGATGAAGACGAAAATGTTCCTGTGTTCCTAGGATGGGGATGACGTTTCCGGGTCGAGGAGCATTGCCATCGACCATGTTTCATGTGACTATGGCCGAGAGAAAGTTGACTATATATATGCGGCGCCATAGCAAATGATTGATTGGGTGTTCAGGGTTTGCTTGCTTATAGTTGATAGCGGACCGGTGTAGTGTTTTGGTGTTTGTCACGTCTGTTTATTTTTTGAGAGAACCAGTAGTAGGTGGCATCATACTTTTTGGAAGCAGAACCATCTTGCAGATAAAACTGTACATTGCAATATGACATAGAGCAATTTGCATATTTAGATTCGTAAAACATATTTAGTGGAACTCTCACAGAAATTATGCATTGGTAAAAGTAATTATGTCAAGTAAGTTCCTTCTAGAGCTTCTATTGGCAGATACAGTTTATATGCACGCTCCGTTAATGATATGCGCTCACATTGCAGATATTGGACACACCAAGCCTCTTGGCTGATGCTTCCTCAGGTGCGAAGAAGAACATCTTCAAGCAGAAGCCGCCAGAAGCCGATGCTGCCGCTAGCAGCTGCTGTTAACATGCTAGTGATGCTAATCTGGGCTCTTTGTTGATGAAATATTGGTTGCTGAAAATGATAAGCTTTGTTTGTGTGGATTTGTTTTTGCTTACTGTATATTTCCATGTTGAACCGCCCACCGCAATGATGCACACGGAAAAAAAAACATATGTAGTCTCTCCATTACGTCTGTAGCTATATAATGTATTAAGTTCAATTTACTGAATACCTACGAAGGATGTTTCCTCTTTTGTTATTATCGTTGTTCAATGAAAGTATGTTTCACCCTCATGTAGTCTCTCTACTAGTCCCGAGCTCGAATGCCTGAACGCCTGATGGACCCGGCACGTCCACAAGGTAAGCAGGTCCTCGTTTCATCACGCTTGGTAGCTCATGCTCTTTTTCTTAAAAAAAAAGTAAAAAAAGTAATGGAATGAAACAGTGCTGTTGACATTGGGAATGTGCTATTCTATGCAAGCAGGAATGAATTAGTCACTATCCGCTGATTTAGTTATTGGTCGATGAATCGGCTATTTGCTGTACGTATGTCATCATTAGTGGGCCATTTGTTCCGATTGATCTGCCGTTAGCACAATGCCACTGGCTGGTAATCTTATGCATTAAGATTGATTTAATAATTTATTTTTAGAATTTATATTAATATGTAAAATAATTAACAAGTGAAGTCATTGTGGGAAATTAAATTTGCTTTAATAAATCATGGCTAGAGTTATTTTTTAAACATTCTTTATGTCTAAAATACTCTGAAATTTTATTGGAATTTTTAGAGCTCAATATCTAATTTTAACACTAAAAAGAGCATTTCATAAATTATTTAAATTAACAAACAAATTAAAAATCCCCTCGGGTTGTTTTTGCCAAGCACTTCCTCTCTACACTCGTTGGCCAAGCATGCTCACCTTCTTCTTAGGCATATTTTCTCCTCTCTCTCACGAGCTAGCCACCCATTCATCCTCGTTTCTCGACCTAGCTACCGCCTTCTATCGTCAGCCCAAGTCACCTAGGATGGCCTTCTTGCTCCTCTCTCCTTGAGCTGAGCTAGCCTAAATAGCCCATCACCTATGGCACCTCGCCAATAGGTAGGACTGGGGGTCTAGCTGTCAGCTTTATCCTCAACCATTGGCTAAGAAGGCTGGAGGAAAGCAGCTTGCTGCCATTGTCCAACTTCACATCGCTCCTGCATGCGCTTACACGTTCAATCCTGTAGACTCATCTCCGCCCACATCCATGCCATTTACCGCCACTTTTCCTAAAATTTGCATCAACCCCAAGCCTACTTCACCGCTAAATACCCCTTCCACTCTGCTGGCCGTTTTCACCTCGCTAGTACTGCCTTAATCAATATAATGTTTATGCAAGGATATGTGAACCCTAACCCCACGAACCACTATACAAAGGTACCATATTTGCTAGATTAACTAATTAGCTAGATCTATACTCATTTGAGAATTGTGGTCATACTCAGTTCGTTCTTCACATATCCTTACATAAACCTTATATCAATTAAGACAGTACTAGCCAACTCATAACAATCATTTCATACGTACTAACTTAACGTAAATTCGTTATATTTTATACATACTCGAACTAAGCAGGGCTAAGCAAAGTTAGCATATATTTGATTTTCAATATTCAAGTTATGCATAAGATATTCAAAATCATATATGTCTAGTGCATAGAATAACAAAGATGTAGAATTATAGGATCAAATAGAAGACATAATAATAGGCCTTTCTTCGACTAATAGAAATTCAAGATAGATAACTTGGTTACTCATCCTTTGAAAAAAAATCCCAAGTTGTCTCCAAAATAAGATGAACTCTACTAACAAGAATAAATAACCAAATTTAATAAAAGCATAAAATAACAAGAAAACAATAAGAGGTTTAGGATGTGGTTTATTTTCTTTCATGGAGGTTTTTCGATTGTTAGGAATTATATTTGGTTTGTAGGTTAGGTTAGTTCGATTTAAGGGTTAAGCAATTAATATTTTATGTGTAAGGATAAGTGGATAGTAATAGTTGAGGTGGTATATGGCATTTAGTTTCTATGGTTGGGCAGTTCCTCTTTAGCCAATGCTAGAGCTAGGTAGCATTATGTCTATCTATGGGTATCTTCTCTAGCCAATGCCAATGGGCAGCATAATGGCTAGAAAATAGGAGGAGGATGCAGGTTTGAGGGGACGTATGTGTAACTCCAACTATGGATGGCAGTGGAGCGGATAGGATCACACAAAACTCGAGAGCTAAGTGTGCGGTGTGCTAGAGAGGCTAAGGGAATAATGAAGCTCCGACTACTATTTGCATCAAGGCGAGGGGTACGAGGAGCACTTCAACCCTAGGTTTGGTTATAGTGAGCTTCATAGCCAGCGGTTCAACGTCAGGACCCTTGGACTACACAAACGTCCCCATGGAAGGTGTGAAGTGCCAATCGGTGGCTTGTTGGTGGCTAAGGGATAAAGGATAAAATTTAAAACGCTAAAGTTTAACTAGAACTTCAAATTGTAATTTCAAATATAAAATTCAAAGGGTATTTAAATAAACTATGAAAATTTAAATCAAAATTTTAAAATATCAAAATGGGTATAAAAATAAAGGGTTTGAATTTAGAAGAATTTAGGTCCAAGTTTGACTGGATTTGGATCTAGTATGGAGAAGATCTAAGCTCGTAAAGATTTGAATCTGAATTAAATCTAGAAAAGAATAGATGTTACTATACATGGGCCCACCTATCGGTCACTGTTTTTCTAATTCTTTTCTCCTTCCTCCTGATTCCTCCCTCCTCTCTCACATTGCTTTGGCTAGGGTTCGGGATTGTGGCAGTGATAAAGCTCGAAGCCTAGTGCATATTTGGAGGGGACATGGAGGGACGCTCAGGTGACCGGTGGGCGGTGACAGCAAGACTGGTATCACTCGCACAAAGCATGGAGGCTGAATACAGCGGTGGGAAGCAAAGGCTAAAAGGGGGAATGGCTATCCGATAGGTTTCTACTCAAATTGAAGATATAGGAAGCTTCAACATGATAAGGGAAATCTATTTTTAGGTTTGGTTACTTAAAAGGAGGCTAGTATGGTGGTTAGCCATGCACGAATATAGAAGCTTATCGAGGAGGGGGCATATGGTTAGTGATCATGAAATTGATGGTAGGTGTAGACACTAGGATGAATTGTGATGCTTGAAACGGAAAGACTCACCGGGAAACAATTAGACGGTGACTTGCGCTTGCGTGAGTTGCTGGCGACAGAAAATAGAGCATGCCAACGTGGACGCGGAGCTCAACGGGGTCTGGCAACACCACAGCTAGTAGGGAGCTTGGAGAAGCTTTGAGTAGGGTAGAACACCACATAAGGATCATGTTTCACTAGAACTTGATGAAGAATTGTGGACCAATAGCTTGGACTGTAGTTGCACAGGAGGTGCTCGATCGGTGGTCCACAATGGTTCGAGTAGCAAGAAGTGGAGCAAAGTTTCATGTAGTTGATGGTGGAGTAGATGAAAAATTGTGGATGAATGGCTTGGGCAGCAATTGCACAAGAAGTGGTCGATCAGTGGTCCACGATGGCTGGAACAATAAAAGGTGAAGCAGAGAGCTTCGTGTAGTTGATGTGGAGTAGATGAAGAATTGTAGATGAATGGCTTGGGCAGTAGTTGCATATGAGGTGCTCTATTGGCGATCCACGATGGCTCAAGTAGCAAGAGGTGAAGCAGAGCTTCTTGTAGTTGATGGTGGAGCATGGAATAGATGATGGTGAGAGAGAATGGCCTAGGGTTCCTTTATAGGGTGATCATGGCGGTGGTGGTGGAGAGGGGATGGGTTCAATTCAACTCATCCGAGGGCTACAGTGGTGCGGGAGCTAGACTATGGGTGCATGCGGTTTGATCAATCATGTTTCAAGGTCGAGATGGTGATGATGGGGGAACTGCTAGCAACGGTAAGAAGCAATGGAAAAAGGTGGTGTGATCCAGTAGAGACAATCGTAACAGTTCAATCACATGATGCGTGGGAGATGGTGCCATGGGTGCAAAGACGAGCAATAATGCACAGCAGCAGATGCAAGCTTGATTGCATGAGCCATAGGTGTGAGCCGCAACATGAGATATGCAGCATTGTGCCATGCAGTGCCCTAGAGTTAGCTAGCAGAGGCGATGGGCACGACGGCACATGTGACTTCACCAATCGTAGAGTGTAGTTGAGGCACATGGCAAAGCAGTGCAAGGTGCGATGGGCACGTGGTTGACAGTGGTAGCACCATGCCATCTCTAGCACTCTACCTCGCCGTAACACCGGTAGAGGTGGTGACTTGGTGACCTAGGCCAAAAGGCCTAAGTGTTGGGTCGCCAAAGGCCATGTACTGGATGGTATTGGGCCAAGGTAGTGAAGAGTGGAGTTGGGCTAACGTTTTAGCCTGACTAGACTAAGCTAGGAATTTTGTCAAACACCTTATAAGCACGAACAAAGAGCTTTCACATTTTTTTAGGATTTTTAGGGATGCAAACTTTCAACGCAACAATAGACTATAGTCTTGTAGGAATTTTGAGGAATTTTTGTGGACAAATTTGAAATTCAAATAAAATTTGAATTTAAGAGGAATTTAAATTCATAGGAAATTTGAATTTGAAAGGAAACTTGGAAAAAGTTGAAGTGAAGGAGTATTTCTTAGCACAGGAGCAATCCATAAGAACTCAAAATTTTTAAGGAGTTTTCTTGTACTAGAAAAAGAGTTATGCCTAAAAGAAGTTTAGGTTTAGAAAAATGGTATTTTGAATTTGGGTTTAACCTAAAGGACTTAATATTTGGTGTAATGGATGTAGAATCAAGAAATTCAAGGAGGTGGTCAAGTTTTGGGATTTGGGACTAGTTTAAATGGAAGATTTGGAATTTAGAAGTGGAGATATAGTATAGATTTCTTGGACCTTATTTTTATTAAAGGATAGGTCCAAATTTGAAAATTGAGACAATACTAATTTTGGGTTATTTCCATAAATTGATGGAAATAAGGAAAGGTTTAAAAGTTCAAGGAATTTAGCTTTAGAAATATCAAACATGAAATAAAAAGGTTTTAAGATTCAAAATTTTGAATCAAGACGTAGGAAACAATTTTTTTTTTGAAATTGAATTTTTAGATTAAGAATTTACTTTATATTAATGTAAATTCAAGAATTTCTCAAAATAGAAAATGAAGAAGCAACATAATGCAACTTTTAAAGTATTTAAATTTTTAGGATGTTACAACAAGCAACGTGGGCAACGGTTGGGTTTATAGTATAGTTGTCTCCTTATATGATGGAGTTGGGTTGAACCAGGTGACGCTACTTATCAGCTTTTGGATCTATCGTGGCACAAGAGGGGATTTCTCACCGGGCATTGGCAGGGCCTAAACCTAAAGTATGATGTGAATCAATAGTGAGGGGATATGTAAAAGGTCCTATCACAATCTCTTTTCGGAATGTCATGGTGGCATGTTGGCGCATGAAAACATATCATGGGATTGTGTTTTATGGTCAAAGTTGCAGTTCTCTAGTTAGAGTTAATCTATTCAAATAGTTATACTCGTAGTTATGTGCCATCAAGCAGAATCACCATGATTAGTTTCACTCTTTAATTAACTTAACTTGATAAATTGGTGTAGTTTAGGTGGTTGGTTGGACCTGTTTAACATGTTGTAATGTTGTTCAATGGAAAAAAAATCTTGACTTAAATAACAACTATTTTAAACACAAATGTTTACAACACCTTTATAAAAAACGCCATAAACCTCCCTCTGTCTTCTCGTGCATGAATGCATCATTGATCTGGCTTGCTTAAGTATGGTAAGTAATACTTAGTCTTGCTATATTTTCTTCTTTTAAAAGTAAGTTGCCATAGTATCAAACATGGATTTAGGGGATTAAGACTTATATCACAGTTATGTTTTGTCTATGGAGTGAAGCTAAACCTACGCTAAGATCAATCTTTCCTTTGTCACATTTTCCAATGTGTTGACTAAGTGCCTCTCATATAATTATTTACACTTTGTTTTCATTTAGATATATAAATTAATTTTTTATTTTGTATTTCCTTGCTTGATTACTAAATGAAAATTTAATATACAAAATAGTATATTAATTAGCTAAATTTTTTGTCATCACAATAGTCCATCTTATTAATTTTATGAATAAAGTTTGTAAGCTATCATGGCTCAAATCACATATTGTACTATCTTAAATAATAATAGAGTTGGAGACATATATATAAATTTTGTTATAGTTATAATAATTTCGTGGTTTTAGTTGTAGTACACTACGGAAGTTGATATTTAAACAAACGCACTCTTAAACTTGAATATTCACTGATAGACACAGTCATCACTATTTTAATATTTTGTCCCGGTGAGGGGACAGAAAAGGCAAAAGAATGCATGAAAGGTCGAAAATGGCCCTTGCATTTCCACTTAGGCCATCTGGGCCCGTATACCCCGACCGAACCCAGCGTGGAGTTGTTTGAGTTGGCTTCGGCAGCGATGGCATCGTGAAATGCTACCGTCTTTTCTCGCCGAACAGACTGACCTCATGGAGTTCATGGTAGAGCTCGAAGAGGAGTCCATGGTGGTGCAGAGCGTGACGCGCACCGCGGCGTTGTTGTACGGGCCCACGTCGTTGGCAGGAGCTAGGACGCACACGCCGGGGAGAGACCGAGCCTGAGCCGGTGCTCATGGACATCGCTGTCCCTAGCCTCGGTACCTCGGCCGCGCCCAAGCAGCCGCCGCGAGAAGCAACGATGGCTGTCCGCGAGTTCTGGTGCCGCATCGAGGGGCACTTCAACGCCCTCTCCCGCGACGGCTTCCTCAACCCCGATTTGATCCCCTCTTCACGTCACCATCAGGCAGGCCTCTGGGCGTCCATCCCTCGTCGCTCCGCTCTATGCGCTCGTCGGTGCGGACCCTCCACTATGACGGGCCTCAACAGCCCCGCCGTTTCGTCTTCATGGTGCGATGGCATCTCCGTTTCCATATCAACGCCGACCGCCGCCGACCTCCACGGGCTGCCTCTCCCTAAAGCATCCGCGACAGCCGCCGCCTGTACCTCCGCCCGAGGCAGGCCCAGACTTCGCCTCCAGTCTACGTCGTCGACGGGCCCAGTTGGCATAAATGGAAAAGGCAAGGGCATTTTTGACCTTTACGCGCTCATTAACCAAATATTAAAATAATAAAAATAGTGTCTACCAGCCAACCGAAGATCGGCTTTTGTAATCTCTAAAACCACAAATTCATCTTGTCCAATAAAAAAATTTGCCATATAATATATATGGTTGGTTACAATTGCACATACGCTACGATGGTATTCGGGGCAGTAGCACATTTAACCATGTTTTAAAGCCTAATTACTATTTTGGCCATGCTTTTTCAGATTTACTTATTTATCATCCTTTTTAAAATAAAGATAAAGCCTAACCCTGAAAAAATTACGTTTATGTGCTTACTCATTTGACCTTTTTTTAAAAAAAATATTCAACCACATTGTGCACTTGGTGTATAGAATATGTGATGGAATTTGTGGCTAAGATATGTGATGAATTTGTCTTAGGTTTAAGAGATTTGAATTAGGTTTGACGAGTTTTGACAAATTTGACAAATATTGATAGGTTTTTGACAATTGTTTATGTAGATTTGAAATATTTTTGACAAATTTGATTTAAATTTTACAAAATTATGACTAAACTTTAATGAAAACAATCCTATTTTTTTACAGCATCAATCCAAAACTTTTGGGATTGAAGAAAAAACACTGATTAATCCATATCCAACCAAATCAATCTCAAAGGACCAGCACACATACATATGCAACGACATCCTAAGGGCATTACAGTCTTCTTTTTTATCTAATTTTATTTTCTAAATCTATTCGGTTAAAATAGTGATTTTTGAGAAGGAAGATCAAATAAATAAACATTAAAAAAACAGGACTAAATTATTAGTTAGACCTAGAATAGAGTAAAAAGCGTAATTATCCCATGGCATTTTGATGTAGGCATCTACTCCTACGTATAGTTTATGATTAGTAGGTATATCGAGGAGGACGGGAGGGACCGACCGGTCACGGGTCGCTGGAGGGACGCGATCGCACTGCGCCACAGGACAAACACCATGGCCTCACCTGTATGGGCTGCTTCGCTAACTAAGCATCAGTGCTACATACCTAGTTAATCAACCCTCCACTCTCGTCTCCTCTAGTGTTAATTAGTTATACAGTATTAGACAAATTAGAGCTTAATTAACAATGCTGTCATATCAATGACATGGCCCCAAGGCCCAAGCACAGCCAGATATCTTCTCTTCCTGGGAACCGACAAACCCACGACGACTCTTCCTGGCCACGAACTTGATCCGATCCTCCCGCACCGATAGGTTTTGGTATGGTTAGGCCGTCATCTCCATCCTTTCATGTGCCAATGAGAAGTTTCTGGAACTAGCCCCATAATTTCTGAAGGAAGCATATACTTCTTCACTTACCAGTACAGCAATGTTTTCTCTATAATAAAAGATCGAGGATCATTGCGTGAATGGTTACTTGCAAAATCAACATAAGAAAGGCTGATTATTGGTTTTTTTTGTTTTGATCAAATTGAGCATTATTGTATAGTATAGTTCACTAATGAAGCGATAGCAAGCACGTACGCGGCGAGGATTGATGGATGCATTGGTGCAGGTGGCTGGCTGGGTGTGTTGTAGGCAGTAGAAGATGCCATCATTGCCGACGACGATACGAATCATACGATATAGCCGGCCGGGGAGGGAAAGCAGAGCAGCAGATGCATGTGAAGCTGGCTGGCTCTCGCTACCCGACGACGTCATGTGACTCCGTCGCTCGGCTGATACCCAACCAACCAGAAACTGCCGGATAACCACAAGACATTTCTGCCCTTGAAAGTCAGACGACAGCATCCCATCAGGGGCAAAAAAGGAAAAGCCCAGGCTCGCATAATAGGAGTACGGAGTACAAACCAAGCAGGCCCGCCCCCGTTCTTGTGAAGGAAAGGGAAGAGGATAACCAACCCACCAAGGAGCACGCAGGCACACACGCGCAGCCAATATTTGGTACGCACGCAACGCCCTCACTCACACTCGTCGATCACACTGCAGATGCACAACCACACTCTCCTCCTCCACTCCGTTTAGGATAGATAGCTAGCTAGCTGCACTGTCCAGCCTAGCAACATGGCCATGGAGAAAGAAGGCGGCGGCGGCGGCGGGTGCGAGGTGGAGGCTCGCGGCATCAACCACCACATCCCCATCCCCAAGCGCGCGCACCCTCTCATGATGAAGATATGGAGCAGGGACGAGGAGGTCAACGAAGACGACCGAGACCAGCTTCGGCCGACCACCCGCCACGTTCTCCGCAACGTCTCCTGCCGCGCCCGCCCCGGCGAGCTCCTCGCCATCGTCGGCCCCAGCGGTGCCGGCAAGTCCACCCTGCTCGAGATCCTCGCCGGCCGCCTCTACCCCTCGCCGCCTCCCGACCTGCTCCTCAACGGCGCCCCCGCCACCAGCGCCGACCTGCGCCGAGTCTCCGGCTACGTCACCCAGCGCGACGTCCTCTTCCCGCTGCTCACCGTGCGCGAGACGCTGCGCTTCAGCGCCCGCCTCCGCCTCGGCACGCGCGTCTCTCCCAAGGACATCGACGCCCGCGTCGACGCCCTCGTCGACGACCTCACCCTCGCCCGCGTCGCCGCCACCAGAGTCAAGGACCTCTCCGGCGGCGAGCGCCGCCGCGTCTCCATCGGCGTCGAGGCCGTGCACGACCCCGCAGTGCTCATCCTAGACGAGCCCACCTCCGGCCTCGACAGCGCCTCCGCGCTGCAGATCGTCGGCGCGCTCCGCGCCATGGCGGAGACGCGCCGCCGCACGGTGCTGCTCAGCATCCACCAGCCGGGCGCGCGCATCGTCAAGATGTTCGACTCCGTCCTCCTGCTCGCCGGTGGCTGCGTCCTCCACCATGGCACCGTCGACGACCTCCGCTGCCTGCTCGCCTCCGCGGGCCTAACGCTGCCCCCGCACGTCGACACCGTCGAGTTCTCCATCGACTACGTGGACGCGCTCCGGCGCCGGACAGCCGGCGAGCAGGCGGCGCAGCTGCCGGCCCAGATCCCGCCGGCCCGTGACCGGTGCACGCTGCAGCAGCTGTTCCAGCTGCACAAGGTGGCCGACGAAGACACGCTGCGCGGCATGGACATGGACATGGTGATGGAGAACAAGATGCGGGCGAGCAGCCGGTACGCCAACTGTTGGGCGCGCGAGGTGGGCGTGCTGTCGCAGCGCTTCTTCAAGAACGTGGCGCGGACGAGGCAGCTCTTCGCGTGCCGCACGGTGTGCATGCTGGTGGCCGGCCTGGCGCTGGGCTCCATCTTCTACGACCTCGGCGAGGAGAAGGTGGCGGAGCGCGTCGGCCTCTTCGCCTTCCTCCTCACCTTCCTGCTGTCGTCGACCACGGAGGCGCTCCCCGTCTTCCTGCAGGAGCGGGAGATCCTGGCCAAGGAGACGTCGTCGGGCGCGTACCGCGTGTCGTCTTACGCGGTGGCGAACGCGGTGGTGTTCTTGCCGTTCCAGCTGGCGCTGGCCGTGGTGTTCGCAGCGCCGGTGTACTGGATGGCGGGGCTCCGGCGCACGGCGGCGGCGTTCGGGTACTTCGTGGTGCTGGTGTGGCTAATCCTGTACACAGCGAACTCCGTGGTGGTGTGCTTCGCGGCGGCGGCGCCGGATTTCGTGGTGGGGAATGCAGCGATCCAGGGGGTGATGGGATCGTTCTTCCTCTTCTCTGGCTACTTCATCGCGCGGTCGGCGATGCCGTCCTGCTGGGTGTTCATGCACTACCTGTCGCTGTTCAAGTGGCCGTTCGAGGCGCTGCTGGTAAACGAGTTCGCGGGAGGGGGAAGGTGCGTGGAACGGGTGATGGGCGCGTGCTTGGCCACCGGAGACGAGGTGCTGCGGCGGGAGGGGCTCGGCGAGGAGTGCAGGTGGCGCAACGTGGGCGTCATGGTGGGATTCGTGGCGGCGTACAGGGTGCTCGGGTACGCCGTGCTCAGGGCAAGGTGCAGCCTCGCGCTCAGGCCAGCAGCAGCACGCCGCCGGGGCCTGATGAGCCTCAGGAGCATGCACGCCATCGCCCGATCGTCGCCGTCATCTTCGTCTACCTCCTGACGTCTGCCGTGGCGTGACGTGACGGGAAGGCAAGGCCTCGACCGGATATATATCTAGTGTACTACTCCTACCTGTATTTCGCTAACACGATCCACGTGTGCCTCCATGGATCGATGGATGCATGCAGCCTAGTAGTACTGTACCATTACAGTAGGACCACCTTTTTTTTTTGTTTTTCCGTGAAGCACAAGCACTCCATTATAAAGTCGATAATAAATAATACAACTGGAAGCACTCCATTATAAAGTCGATAATAAATAATTTTGATGAAATTCAGTCACCATTTGGTTTGAATTAGCAACCAAAATTGGGTACTGATGTGCAGGAAATAATCGGTAAGGTTTGGGTTGGGAAGCACTCAATGTTGATCTTTATAAGACGTGTTTTGATTTTAAAATTTTAAACTTCGTAGGTTTTGTGCATTAATTAGTCAAATAACAGGTAGATTTAATGTATCACAAAATGTTGTATTATATCTATCGCCCAGCGAAAATGTATTTATCAGAAATCAATTATCAATGTTTAATATGAAGAATTTCAAAATAAGAATTTGCAAAAAATCAACTAATGGGGCCTTGATCACTATAAACAAGGTATAAATAAACGACGCGTCCTCCTATCTCTAGATCTGCATGAATTTACTTTACCATGGAATCAACAATATAAGGGTGAGCGTCAGCCTCTCATCCAAACTCAGGCTTGTTTAGTTTATATTCAAAACCAACCATACCAAATTTTAATATTGCTATATTTTGATAAGATCAAAAACTAAACTTTACCATCACAACATTTCCAATTTCTACCAACTTTTCATAATTCTAGAAACTTCTACTCACAAAACTAAGGTATCAAACTAAACACACCACCTTCACGTCTTGATGTTGCCAAAATTTTAGCATTGTAAAATTTGGTTTTACCAACAACTGATAAGGGTTTTTTTTTGGCATTGAACTGAACCTCGGTTCCAGACTTGCAACCACAGCATAACCAACTCACCTTTCCATGTCCTGTTTTATTACAAAACAACGAGGATGCACTGTATTGGACTATAAATCGTGGATCAAGCAATCCAAGAGCATGGAGCTCCTGCTCCTGCTCAATCCTGAAACCAGGCGATGGCAATGCGGGCAGCAGACGACGACCTGCCTGAGCATGCATTGATGCATACCAACAGTCACTGCGCAAACTCACCAAACTAAAGGGCAGTACAAGGGTGCACGTCATGTCACAAAGGAAGATGCTGTCCTGTGGAACGAGACCATGGAAGTAGCAGGCCTCGTTCTCAGGATGTTCATGTCATGCCTTCGCCCTGTGGTGATGATGCTAGTGCTGGTGCTGGGAGGAAGATCTTCTCAGGTTCAACTGTCTCTGCTGCTGTTCAAGGGAAGAACATGTTATTTGTCAATCAACATAGATAAAATGGTTCCATGAAAATACAGCTGCTGAAATGAAAAATGAATATAGCAATATGAGGAGCAATAACATGCCAAGCGACGAAAACAAGCACAGTAGCTACATCAGGTATCTGTACGTTGAAGCAAAACACTCAGAGCCAAGCAATTCCATATGATAGAAACATTCATCATGGAGTTCATTTGTCTGAACAAACAAACCGTAACCCCCGATTTAGATGTTCCATAAAACGATTCATGCATAACAGCACGCAAAGAAATTGAAGATGCAGAGAAACATGAAAGATAAACGATCAGATGAAGTGATATATAAAACACTAAGACCTTGCTTTTTTTATACCTCTCCTTCAATATGTAATATAAGATAGTGTTTCCTTTTGTAGGAAATCAATGGACTCCTATTACCCATTCCTCGATCCCAGAAAGTATAAACTATAAATGAAGCATATAACTGATGGTTACCTCTCCCAAAAGGAAATCTAAGGCTAGGGTCTTTCACGAGGTAGAGATGTCTGTATATGATCTTTTTGTATAGTTACCTGATACATTCTGTTCGTAGATATGCCAAGGTCATTATCAATAGTTTCCTCTTAGTTTTCATCTCTATTCAAGTAGCTGTGTTTTTTTATATTGGTTCATCAAGTCTAACATAACATTTTAGTGACAGGATCCCATACTTCTTTATTAGGACTTAAAACCTGTTGAGACAACATATGCAGGATTGTAAATATGCCAAGGTGCTGATGATTTTTAAAATGATAACCGTAATATAGACACATTCTATGACTCTACGAACATAAAGACTGCAAGAAATTAAACCACAAAATTGTATAAACCAAAGCCAGCCAACAAAAGTTAAAAGTAAGGTTCTCTCTGGTTCTTAGTTTCTTTTTTAAAAAATAAATTCCATCTGCAATACAATAACTAACAATAAAAAAACTTAGCACCGCATCAGCTAAAAGACAGCTGATAAGCACACTTAGCTTATGCCAAACAGGTAAACAAGAGAAAAATGAAGTGCACAATCAAAAGTTGAACAGGATTTTATGTCAATAAATGCATTAGCTTGATTTCATAGGTTTGTTACAAGTAAAATGACCCCAAAACTAACAGACCACACACTCACGCTTTAGAAGTTTATATCTAATTAATACAGAGAAAAGACAATATCCAACTATTCTTCAACATTTTCCTCAGTATCTTGCAACAAAGCTCCTCGCACTCTTGCCCTGAAGAAAAATACCAAGAGTCAGCGCTAGTCTACAACCAGATATTAAAACTTCTGTTCATGTAATAGTAGTGATTCAAGAAAACCATACAACCTCCGAGATACAGGGGCTATCCTCTGTGTGGCTTTAGCTGGAGGAACTTTGATAGGTGAAACTACTGCAGGTTTGCAATTTCATTAGCTGAGAAAACACAGTAGTGTTTGTTTCAATGCTGCATGAAAAAGAAGCATGGTCACCTGGTGTTTTCTGCTCTGCTGGAACAATAACCTGATCAGAGCCCTGAGTCACACCAGACACACTTGGAACCTGATTGGCCACCAGCTTTGGCTTTGTTGCCTTTCTTTTGTCTAGAAAAGAAAGAGCTTCGAGTTGCTTTTGCATTATTTCATTCTTTTCCTGTGAAATCAAACAGTATTACTAACATCATGCAACAATTTATATAACCAACTATTGCAACGTAAAAAAAATTACACAGAAATTAGGAATTGCGTTTCCATTACAAAAACATGCTGAAAATTTAATTAAACAGAGCAAGCAAGCAGCATCAGACAATGAACCTCAATAATAACTGGATCTCCTGGTACACTAGGCCAACACAGAGAACAAGGATGCTGGAGCTTTCATGGCTTGAAAGCTTTCAGGAAAAGAACCGATTACTGAAATCAAGCATTTATATACAGTAAGCATCCAGCAATCAAGTTTTATTATGTCAAAAACTGTGTTGACATCCTTCTGAACTTTGGGGTTGCATGACTTGCTGTACGGCAAGTTGGCAACCTAGACTGCTAATAACGGTTTGACATTATGACGAGAAGAAATGTATTCATCAGGCAGCAGAAACATTGGTCAATAATTAATAAGGAGATTACAAAAAACTACTTTCTCAGATGATAGACTCTCCATCAGCTGTGACGCTCGCTCTTGTTCTGAAAAAGAAGGGATGTTAAAGTTTCAGAAACAAACATAGGTAACAGATACTACTAGACAGTGAATATTGCTTCAAGTGAGTAGAACCTCTGGATGCATGGTCCTGCGTAGTCCTATAAGCGGCATAAAGTGATAGCGAGAAATTGGCAATGACATCATTCACCACGGAGTCAGTAACTCTGTTGAGAGAAATGGTGATGCGAGGTAAACCCTTTGCCTTTGTAGCCACAAGATGGACGCGATGAAGACCTGGATCTGTATCAGCATAGGAAGATAGGATTGCCAATCTGTACTGTGGGGTAGGTAGGTCGGGAAGAAGAAAGGTTTAAATGGAGGGAGAGGTCGAGAGAGCGTGTACCGGAGGGTAGTAGGTTGTGATGGTTTGGTTCGTCAGCGAAGAGGAGCTTGACTTCCCCAGAGGAGAAGCAAGATTTGAGGTAATCCAGGAAGTCGGACCAGGAGCCGCCGATCCCGACGTCGTCTCTCTGCACGGGCGTGGTGATGGACATGGACTAGGGGGAAATAGAAATAGAAGGCTTCTGAGGAGGGCTTACGAGGTCTTCGATGTCGGCGACGGAGAGGGAGCGGTCCCAGGCGAGGGAGTGGAGGTCGGTGGCGACGAGGAGAAGGGAGCGAGCTTGGGAGTGGGCGTGGAAGAGGAGGGGGCGCAGCGCCAGCGGCGGCTTGGCCTCGCCGAAGACGGAGCCGAAGGCATCCATGGCTTGTCTGGCTGCCTGGTGGGCCCACCAAGTCAGACCTCCAGTGCGACTAGTTAGGTTAGGTTCTCTCTGGACCCCTTTGCCCCTCTCTGTCTTGCCGTTCATTGACTGCCATAGAATAGGAGGAGGAGGATCGGGGATGGTGGAGGCGGCGCGGCGCGGTTCCAACTTTGACGGACGCGACGGCGGCGCTGCCCTCCGGATTCTACAAGGCCTTCGTGCTCAGAGACATCCTCGTGGAAGCCGCGGAGCCAGGGCGCCTCCTCTGCCGCTTCATCGTCCCTCGCGACTCGTGGTTTGTTTTGCTTCGTTATGTTCCTTGATCGGATCGCATCGACTGCATCTGACTCTATCTATCTATCTTTCTGGGAATGATTGAAGACCTCGAGCGGGTTCCTGCACGGTGGCCCCATGGCCTCGCTGATTCACCTGGTGGGCTTCACTGTCTTTCACACCACTGCTGCTGCATCTTTCATCAGCAGCCCCAACTCCAGCTTGAGCCTGTCCTCAAGATGAACATCTCTTACTTGGATGTTGCCTTCCCCAATGTATGTCACTCGTACTATTGTTTCGTGCGACTTCCTCCCTCTGAACAGCTTACGAATTAGTAATAGTAAATCAATTAAGGAGAAATGTTTGGTTACTGTTTTGCAGGAAGAGATTGAGATCGACGCAAAGGTTCTTCGTGCTGGCAAGGCAGTGGGGGTGGCTGTTGTGGAGCTCAACAAGAAATTGGGCAAACCCATTGCTCAAGCCCGCTATTCCTTGTACCATCTAGTAAACTGTAATCTGTAATGAAAAACAAACGAAGAGTTCATCTTCTATCCACGATGTTCCTGATGTCCTACAGTTGCGTCAATGTACTCCTGTAAGACTGTAAGAGTGTTTGTTTTGTATCAACTCAACTATTAGGAGTACACATAAGAGAAGAGAATGCTTCAAAAGTGTTACAGCTATGTTGTCTATGGGCTCCTATAGTATATGGCAATGTATCTGTTTGTGATTATCGTCTGATTGATTTGATTTGCTGTCTCATCGTTTGTCTTATATACGAAGTCAGACGTTACAAAAAAATAAAATTTAAATTGATTTCAAGTTATTTTTAATACAATATTTTATAACATTGGTTATTTAAGTATTTACTTATATTTTTTTAATTACTAATAAACCGTTTTTATTTATAATTAGCCAAATGAAGGATTCTCGATTTTTTTTCTATGAGATGAGATGTAGTAGTACCGGACACTAGTAATTCTACCCCCGCCAAAGCAAAGCTGATGTAATTAATAGGATTACTCAACTAAATACAAATAAACGCAACACAAGGAAAAGGGGAAAAGGAGAGCCCGTCCCGTCTCCGTCTCCGTCTCCGTGTCGCGTTGCGTCGCCTCCCGCCACCATCCTTGTCGCCCCCTGGCCTGAAGAAGAAAGAGGCGATTGCGGGCAGTGCCCATCCACGACGGAAGAGAGAGAGATCCCGCATGACGCCACCACCTAGGCCAGGGGGCTACCTAGGCTAGGGCAGGCATGGAGTCCTCCTCCTCCTCGGCGCGAGGAGTAGGCGGGAGGTGGTACACGGGGGGCATGTCCGCCGACAACATCAAGGGCCTGGTGCTTGCGCTCTCCTCCAGCCTTTTCATCGGCGCCAGCTTCATCATCAAGAAGAAGGGCCTCAAGAAGGCCGCCTCTTCCTCCTCCGCTCTTCGGGCCGGTACTAACATTGCTACACAAGTCATCGACTTCACCATCCATTCATTCGTGCCTCGTCTAGTTACCACTGCTACCTTCAATTACCTATCTGGCCACGCATAAATGCCATGCCAGCCATTTTGATCATCTGATGTCGTTAAGCATATTACACTTTCCTCTAAGCCACATGCCAAAATGATCGACACTAAATTTATCATCCTACTGCCCTAAGATTAGTATGTCCAGTGCTGCATTACGTTTCTCGTGTTATTGTCAACCTGGTGAGGCTCTTTTAACAATCTAGCTAGATGATGCCAGCTACAATTTTCAGCTTCTGCTATAATGTTATCCCAGCCTGTTGCTCTGCGTACTTGTATGTTTTTCTATTAACCAATTTAATATCAGTGTGTTTCCTTGTCGGTATGCTGCACTGTGCTTATTTGTTCCATGTTTATGACAGGGGTTGGCGGCTATTCTTATTTGTATGAGCCTCTTTGGTGGGTTGGCATGATAACAAGTAACCCCTCTTCTCTTGGTTTTATCCTTCTTTAATTCTGTTTAGGGTTTCTATAGATAGCTTATTGCCATACTGTTCGTATCTCAAATTCTTCAGTGGTTGTTGGGGAAGTTGCAAACTTTGCCGCTTATGCATTCGCTCCAGCTATTTTGGTCACTCCTCTTGGTGCTCTCAGCATTATCATCAGGTATGCCTTTGACTTGTGGTATTATGTGTTTCATATTTTGAGTTTTACTGGATTTGTCCATTGGTTTGAGAGCTGTCTTTTGTTCTGCAGTGCTATACTTGCGCATGTAATGTTGCGTGAGAAGCTACACATATTTGGCATTCTTGGATGCATCTTATGTGTTGTGGGATCCACCACAATTGTCCTTCATGCCCCAGCGGAGCGTGAAATTGAGTCAGTGACGGAAGTGTGGGATTTGGCTACTGAACCAGGCATTTCCTGTTACATTGCTTTCTCTCTAAACATGTTCCTAATATTACCCAAGGAGACAGTTACTGTACTTTATGAATTTCTTTGTGGCTTAATACCAAGCCCTAACTATCCTATGTTATTGTTTTCAGCCTTCATGTGCTATGTTGCAGTAGTACTTGCTATAGTTACCATACTTGTGTGCCGATTTGTTCCTCTTTACGGGCAAACACATGTCATTGTGTATATTGGTGTTTGCTCTCTTGTAGGCTCTATCTCGGTATGCACTCTCTATTTTAGATTCCAGTATTTTTGCCTTCTTTAGCTGTTTTTCTTTTTCAAAGGTGTTGGTTAAATTGTGCAGGTTATGAGTGTGAAAGCACTTGGTATAGCTTTGAAGTTGACCTTTTGTGGAACGAATCAACTTATATATCCACAGACATGGGCTTTTACTCTGGTTGTCCTGTCATGCATCATCACCCAAATGAATTACTTGAACAAGGTACTCTGGTTTCCTCGCTCTGAATCAAAGTGATTTTTCCCCTTCTATGATAACATACGATGAGGCCAATTGAAATTCTAAGCTCTAACATACCAAAATTGAGATATGAGAAAAGTGGCATACAATTTCAGAAATTTTGTACTCTAGCCCTTCAGGATTGGTTAGTAGTGACTCGAATGTTCAGAATTTTCACTAGATTTTGTGCCTTGGGAAACTTTGCGCATTTATTAAGATTTCTGTGATAATGATTCTCCCCCTGATTTCAGGCACTTGACACATTCAATACAGTAGTTGTATCACCAATTTATTATACCATGTTCACATCCTTAACCATACTGGCTAGTGTCATCATGTTCAAGGTATGATGCTTTAATTGATCTCTCTGATCTTTTCTTCCTTTCTTGCTTCAATCTAAAGTTTGTGTTGTGAATAGTCAAGAATAATTCAGTTCATATTCCTGTAGTTTTCCAAATGGAAATTCATGGTGTTTTTGTTCTAGTAGTGTGAATCAAGCAGTCAATGTCATACACTACAAGATAGGTTGTGTTCAAGCATCCTTCAGTCAGAACATTTTAGCTGTCGATTTGCAAGTGAATTTCATTCTATATCGATATGCAGGACTGGGACAGGCAAAATCCAACACAAATTGTGACAGAGGCGTGTGGCTTCGTAACAATCCTTTCTGGAACATTTCTACTTCATAAAACGAAGGACATGGCCGATGGTATTATGTCAGCATACTGTCATGTCTTTCTTCCTTTCTTGGTTTTGTGTTATGAAACCACGTTGGTTTTTCCTGTAGGGCTTTCAACTTCATCCTCGTTCCGTCTTCCAACCTCTTCCAAACGAGACAGCGAAGGAATACCTCTTAGATCGTCAGAATCATTCCGGTCACCACATTGATATCCGTTAGTTGATAATTAAGCTACATGGTTATACATACATAGGAGCTTGTACTCAAAAGACGAGTCTGTTTTTGGGTATGATATTTAGCCCCTCTCGTTTCATCTGTAGCTGACTCGTTTGTTGTCACGGCATATTCTTCAAGTTCAAAGGTATATTTTCAGTTCGTAGATCTGGCGGATGCTGAGGCAAGCCATTCAAAATTCTCAGGTTTGCCGCTGTTGCTGCTACTTAATTCTTGAAAGACAAGAGGCCTTTAGGGATCAATTGAAGCTTCATGCACCGATAGAATTATTTATCTATCAAACTCAGCTCTAATTTGTTTGCGACCTAAGTAATTCTCGAAATAGATCGCATGTAAACCTCGTGTAGCTTTGTTTTTTACCCAAAACATCCATGAATACTTCGTGGCAGCATGTACGCTTTTTGTGAAGGATGCAGAATTGCAGATAGAAGCAGTACGAAAATGTTGGAGCACGGGATGTTCTCCTGATTCACTAATATAGGCAGCAAGGAACCACCAAGATAATTTGAAGCGAATACATACTGCCGTTAAGGCATGCGACAAATACAACCACGTACCGGCACCTGAACCAACCATACCAGTCGAGAAGTTCTCCCAACCTACAGGCCACTGATACATTTTGCAGGTTCCACCCATCTGGCAGCCATACATCTGCAATGCTACATCACACAGAAAAGAAAGTCCTCACATATAGGGGGCTCAAGCCCAACACAACTCGATCGTTATCAACTTATCACCACATCAAACAGCATCAGGTCGTTTGCAGTCCTTGGAGTCATTAATCCTCTTCGTCTTGGTCCTTGGTTATTGGATGGATGACCTTGTGAAGGACATCATGTATCTTCCAATGATATTGCTGATAGGAAGCGGACCCCTGCTAACACACAAGCCCACATGTGAGATTGTTTAGCAGTAATCCCCTACTTCACAGGCAAAGGTTGCAAATGTAGACTGAAAGTCTGCTATAAAGGCACATTTCACAACCAGCAATGAATCAGCAAAGTTAGAGCGCATTCTCACAACCACAAGCACTAAGCATATGATCATTCTACTCTAGCTCCTGACATTTGGGATGCTTCACGTTTAATCATAATCAAAATTGGACCAGGTCCAAGGCACACCTCAAGGTCAAGAGCAGATCGCTAAAAATGAGTGATTTCCTTGATAATTATGTGATCCTAGGCTAATCCTGAGGTGGTGATCAATTACATACATGAAGGACCAAATGTGGGGATGAAAATGTTTCTTACCAGGCACGAGAATCACAGCTGTTATTACGGTTATCACCCATGACAAATACATGGCCTTCAGGAAGGCGCTGCAGCATCATACATGTCTTTAGTACAGGATCCTGGTCGTAAACAGATAACAGAAATGGATGGAAGAGATCATCCACCATCTGAGGCCCGCTCATTACAACGAGGCACTCAAGAAGTCAACAACACGGAGCAGCCAGGCCACTTTTGATCATCTTCTTCTAAGTAAATGAAGATTCTCTTGTCATTTCTGTTAACCCTTGTGTTAACAGCACTTTAATATCTCTGGACCTGGCAATAGCAACTCCTCAATGTTGTTCAAGGAGACAATGCTCGCATGGATAAGAGGTGCACAAACCATTGCTTCCATTGTGTATGACGAATGGCTTGCTGTGTAATGTTCCTTTCGTGCAACACCATTTATAATAAGCTGCCCTTGCCGAACCTACAAAAATGCATGTATAAGTGGATGTTGGGTGGGGCATTCCAGCACACATTTGATTGATGTATTCATCTTGAATGCTTGAAATGTCCTTTGCTACAGCATATAATAAGTAGAATTAAAAAAAAACATGGATGTAGTGTACCTCAATGAAATCTCCAGGTGTTGCCAGTATCCTCTTAATGAACACAACATCCTTATTTACGCCATAATTCTGACATGCAAAGTGTAGTATAAGCGCATATCGAAGACTGCAAACAAGGAAGAGGGAGGGAAGGAAAATGAAACCTGCAAGGCCGTGGGCACTTTGAAAAACACTATATCACCAATAGATGGCCTCCGAAAAAGGTAGGTGATCTGAAAGAGTGCATATATAGAGAAAGAAATGTCAATGGAATAAGGGGAAAATCCAAATAACCCCCTATAAGTCACTAGTCTTTCTAATCTCCCCCCTACAATTTAATTTTGAGCAAAACACTCCCCACAAGTCTATTTTCTCTTCCAATTTCCCACCTCTATCTAGTTTTCACTAATTTTTCATTGTGCTTAGCGATTTCTCGCATCCTATGGATCTCTAGCATGGTGACCGAAGTTGCTCCCTATGTCTTCTCTTGTTGGGCGTGAGATTTAATACACCTTTTCTATAATATGCGATCACCGTCTTGTTTTATTGCCATACCACTGGTGGAATTAAAGCGTGTAAAATCTGAATGTGGAAGAATTCCAGGGTACATACACCTTTGGTGGCAAAGGGCAACTTCGCTCACCACGATGCAGGCCCATGGTATGAGAGAAATTGCTGAAAACTGAATAGTGGGAAGTTGGAAGAGAAATTGGACTTCTGGGGAGTGTTTTGTATGGAATTAAGTTGTAGGGGGAGACTGGAAAGAATAGTGACTTGTAAGGGGTATTTGGATTTTCCCCATGGAATAATAAAGGATAACGCGCTCATTTCTAGCAGAAATTGCAAGGCCATGCGTTTCTCGTGTGTCGTGGATGAAGTAGACTGTGCATCGATCAGCAGCGATAAGGGAATAATCTAATGAAATCTCACTCTTTATCAGGGAAAAAAGCAAAATAAAGAGTGTAATCACCGATCTAGAGTGTGCTAGTGGAGGATGGATGGTTTCAGTTGAATCTAATGTACAAGCAGTAAGTAAAGTAGTAAAATAGATAAAAGCAGTACTAGGTAGGGTGGTCGGAGCGAGGGGAGAGGAAACCCACCCTTTCGGCGACGGCGCGGTCGGCGGGGCAGAGCGTGGGAGACATGGAGGAGGAGGCGATGTAGCGGACCTCGGCGAGGGCGGCGGAGACGAGGAGAAGGGCGAGCAGCAGCTTGAAGGCGTCGGCGCAGGAGGGCCAGCGCAGGCGGGAGTGGAAGTGGGAAAGAAGCAGATGCAGGCGGCTGCTGCAGGGAAGCCAGGCGTCCACAGAGAGGAGATGCGGAATGAGGCCCCGCAGAAGGCGCGGAGACCCCATGGTTGGAGATCTTCTTGCCTCTCTCTCTCCTCTCATTCTCTTCTGTTTGGCTGTTGGGGACTTTGGGGTTTGGAGAAGGGAGGAGGAAGAAGACGAATCCGCAATGACCAGGGAGACTGCATAAAACAGAGGAGTAGTTGCTTCCACAGCAAGGGTCCTTGGTGAGGTCATATCCGACATTTCGGCACTCTTCTATTAAGTTTCCTCGTGAATGTCTGAGGGTATATCCGACATTTCAGCATTCTTCTCTACTGTCAACCGAGTGGAAATGGATCACACGCTTTGGCTGCGTCCGTTTCCGCTGTTTGGCCGAAGAGATGCTCATTAGAAAGCGTGCTCACCGTACAGAAACAAGAAACCACCTACTAGAACGGGGCCTTTGTTTTCGTTTCATTTTTTTAGAGTCGATACTGTTTTGAGCGCATAGTGTAAAATGATGGAATCATGCGTTTCATTCTGACACTATATTACCATTTCTATGGAATATCAAATCAGCTTCAATAAACAGTACAAGTTACTTGGATCAGCTGTCTTCTTGTTTTTCTATCAGCGTAATTCTCAAACCGTTAAACGTTATGTTTTATTAAAAAAAGGTTTTTTATATAATTTTTTTTCTAAAAAATCAGATAAATATATATATTTTTAAAAGATATATAATAATTAACACTCAATTAATCATACACTGTCGTTTCGATTTACATAAGGCTGATTAGCTCAGCCAACTAGACCTACCGAACCAGCCTTAGTATCATTTATGCCTGAAAACGTACTGGAGTAGTACTAGATACCATCAGCATGTCACAAAACATAGTTAAGGTCACAGTGAGATTACATATGGCGCGTACTGTGTGTATATTGGTCTGTCTCCTCACAATCTGAATCACAGATCCGCTCGCTGGTCGTTGTCGTCGGCCCCAACAGATTGGGGTCGGGAAGGGAGAGGCAGCCTCAGCCTTGCAATGAGGAGCCTGGCAACGTTTTCTGCCGCAACGGCCCCCGTCTCCATGGCGCTCGCTGCGCTCTCGAATGTATTCACGTAGTACAGCTGTTTACCGTCCAGTATTATCGGAGCAAATACTTCTGGAGCTTCATAGTGAGGATACGCAGGCCAGTTTATCCGGATCGTCTCCTTCCTACTACTGTTGTTGTATATTCATTCATGGTTACCACCCAAACACAATCAATTCCAGGAAGATATGTACTATTCGCGCTTAGTCCTTACCTGAAGATCTCATCCAGCAAGCTGTCATTCAGCTTCATACGCGAGAAGACCTTGTAAGTCATGTCCTGCTCGCTGTACTTCTTCAGAATCGAGATGCTTGAAAATGGGATCTCAGGGACCTCCATGGTTCCTATCAGCTCCGGAATATCTGATACAGAGCTTAGACCGAAAAATTTCTGCATCATAACAAACAAAGTTTCAGACGAATCATACTTTACAACCAAACAAGACTGGACTTTCATCAACCAAAGTTTCAGAACATGCTATTTGTTACTTGCTGTATGTTCATTTAAGTAGCTGGCTTGGTGCATTGCTGTGAGAAAGTAGTCTGTTACAGAGAGCAAAACAACACATACAGGATTCAAGAGGCCCCTCACGAAGGTTGCATGGGTATGCTGCATCTTCCTTGGTGGAATGGAGATTGGGGGGCTAAATGTAATGTTCACCTCATCAAGTGGTGTTGCAACCACCGTTGCTGCACAATTATATTCATGCCCTTTATTGGATTTCAGAACATAGTGATCCCCTACATAATGGATTGAGTCGATGCCTTCTTGGAGATGCAAGGTGGAGTTAGCAGCCTTGAGCAATCCAGCAGCTAGTTGCCAGTTGCCCCCTTTGACAGCCCACAATCCTGACTCAGAACCAGATAAAGACACCACACCAGCAAGGCCACTTATACTCACGCTTTGGCCATAGTTGATTCTTGTTATCACCTGCCAAGGATAGGGGACATGATAATACAATTAACATAAACGTTTCTGGAAAAATTAATGAAATGAGAGTTTTTGTTCTCAGTTGAAAGAACAATCGAGAAAACTTGACCTGATGAGTACACTATATGCTTGATTGTTACAACAACAACAACAATCCAAGTAAGTTGGGGTAGATTAAAGTTAAAACTAAACAAGAATCTTCAATCATAGTTCAAACACGTAAATAGCTATTTTACAAGTATTTTATTTAAATATAGATCTTTAGATATATACCACTCTTTTAAGTCCTTTTTTATTGACTTTCTCTATGTTAATTTTAATCTTTATCTATCTCTTTTCATATTATTATCTTAACTTAGAATTCAACAATATACTGATATATCTACGGATTTACTTTAGATATGGTTAAACCATCTCAACCAATATTAGATAAGTTTTTCTTTAATTGGTGCTATCCCTAATTGATCACGTATATCCTCGTTCTAGATTTGATTCATTCTTGTATGAACACAAATTCAACGTATCATACGTATTTTTACAACACTCAACTGTTGAACATGACATGACGTCTTTTTTAGACCAACGTTCTACCCCATATAGCATATCAGCTCTAATCGTCGTTATATAAAACTTGTTTTTGAGCTTCTGTGATACCCTCTTATCACAGAGGATGTTAGATGCTTGACGTCACTTTAACCAGTCTATTTTGATTCTATAGCTAACGTTCGTATCAATATCCCTATCCATCTGTAGCATCGATTTCAAACTCACATCTTAGACACTACTTCTAAACTCACATCTTCCTCCTCGTGTGCGATAGTGCCAAAGTTATATCTCAAGTATTTAATTTTAATTCTGCTTATTGTAAAACCTTTAAACTCAATAGTCTACTGCCATAACTTTAGTTTCCTATTTACTCCTGCGCGGCTCTCATCAACTAACACTACATCATCTGCAAAAAACATACACTAAAAGATATCTCCTTGTATGTATCTTATAACCTCATCTATTAACAAAACAAAAAGATATGGACTCAAGACTGATCCTTGACGTAGTCATATTTTATTCGGAAAGTAACATGTGTTACTATCATTTATTCGATCACTAATTATAGTATTGTTGTACATATTCTTAATAAGAGAGACATACTTTGTTGGGACTTTAAGTTTGTTTAAATCTCACCACATAATATTTTTTTAGTATATTATCATAAGGCTTTTTCAAGTTAATAAAACCATATATAGGTCCTTCTTTTGCTCTGTAAATCACTCTATAACTTATCTTATTAAGAAAATTACTTCTATGATTGATCTTCTGGGCATGAAATTAAATTAGTTCATAGATATCCATATCGTTTCTCTCAAACAATACTTGATAACTCTCTCACATAGTTTCATAGTATGGCTCATCAACTTAATTCACTGGTAATTAGTATAGCTTTGAATATCTCTCTTATTCTTGTAGATTGGTGCTGATATACTTCTCCTACTCCTCAGGTATCGTGTTCAATTAAAAAATATTATTAAACAACTTGGTTAGCTATACTATAGATATATCCGCGAAACATCTCTACATCTTGATTGGAATACTATCAGGACCAATCGTCTTACCTCCTTTCATTCTTTTCAAAACTTCTCTAACCTTAGATTATTGGATCATCCGCACAAAACTACTATTAGTGTCATCTGAAAAGTCGTCTAATTGTACGGTGGTGTCCTCGTTCCCACAATTGAACAAATATGCTTGACTGGTAATGCCTACTAATATGAGTTCAGCTGCTTGATTAATTAATAATTAGTCATAAGAAATGCAAAGCATCCTTCAACAGGTGGGGAAAAAAGGCAATGGTCTAAGGCATGTTGGAGATGTTAGGTTAAAGACATTTGAAGAGATTTTATCTTTAGAAGAAATATGTAGGCAGGAAAAAGTGTTAAGACTGCTATTAGCAACCAAGGAAGTTCAGAACATATTGGCATGTACACCAGTAAAGTACTTGTTAGGAAGCCAAGAGAAAAACCAACTCTGCAGAAAGTTGTGGGAAATGAATTGAAACAAGATTGGAGAAAACATTGAGAAGAATGATATCGTACAGTGACAAGCTCTGAAATAGTTTGAGAATTGAGGCCAGCAGCAACCAGCTCCTCCTCTAGCGTTCTGCGAGTGAGGTCATAGAGGCCTGACCATTTGAGCATCTCCTCAACGGTGTCAAACACAGGTCGGGACTCAAAGCCATTGTAGTAAAGCATAAATCTTTGCAACATTTCCTGCATGCATATATGGCAATAACACATTTCAGCACATTTGTTGTTAATCAGTAAAGCCAACAGAATATTCAACTCAGTCAAGAAAATGACAAAGGAGGCAAAACTAGTTAATCGCATACTTTTATATGATTATCACCCACTAATTGCAATTACTACTCCAGAGGAGCGAAAGAAAACATCAAGAAAAGTTGAGCCTTTCAATTATTTGATCTGTGTGGTTCCCTGTTCATTCTTACCCTAAGAATTAGAATATATGGTAGTTAGAGATATAATAGGATAGGTTTGATTTGTATGGACTCCTTTATCTCTAATCCCTTTCTTGTCTCTACCCATGTATCTCTATTAATAGACCAACCCTGGAGGCTCAATACAATCGAGCAATATTCGCACTATATCCTCTTACTATACAATTCTACACTAAGGCATATGCTTAGAATGTTTATTTTGCTTCATACAAGTTCCCAAAGCAACGTGCGGGGATATCACCTAGTTTAGATGGCAAAGCAACGTGTGGTGCGGGGTATCATCTAGTTGACATGGCAAACAAACAGATCATTGCAAGTTTGAGGCCATTTCCTGGCTGCCAAGTGCAATTCAATATTATTACTATATTAATAGCGAAGCAAAATAATGAGAAATGAATAGAAGGTCATAGAGCAGGAGGAACCTGGACAAATCTGTCCATCTTGAGCAGCGAGAGGCCATAGCGCTTAAGGAGACGCAGCGAGTTAAGAAGGGCGTGCAGCTTGCGGGGGAACCAGGAGGTCCCGGGCGGTAGCGGGCGGAGCGTCTGGAAGACGAAGCGGCGGCCGTCCCAAATCCCGAGCCAGTCGTCGTCGCCATCGGTCTTGGTTGCGAGGCCTAGCAGGTCGGCGAAGTGGTGCACGTGGAGATTTCGAGGGTGGATAATGGAGCCGCCAGCCTCGAAGTGGTCGCCGGCGACGATGACGGTGGCGAGGCGGCCGCCGACCTTAGGGCGGCGCTCGAAGACGCGGAGTTGGGCCCCGGAGAGGGCGGTGGTGTAGTTGGTGAGGAAGAAGGCGGTGGATGATCCGGAGATGCCGCTGCCCACGATGCAGATGTCACCGGCGGCAGCGCCGCGGAGGAGGAGGGGAAGCAGGAGGAGGAGGGGCGACATCGATTGATTGTGTCAAATTCAACGGACGCAGCTTGTGTGAAGCGCGACTGATAACAAAACCCCCGTTCTTTTCTACGCAATTTTTTTTCTTAAACGGTACTTTTCGTACCAAATCGTTTTAAAAAACAAATAAATCTATTTTTAAGGTTTTAATATTTAAAATTCTATTGATTTTTAACTAATAATTTATCTCGTTTTATTTTATGTTAAATTCCCATGGTTTACTTTTTCTTTTTTTTCTTTTTCTGTGGTGTGCCCATAGGCCTAATACTCCTCCTCCCGTCTTCCGCTTGGTCGCCATGGAAGGTCTCATTTAAGTACCGTTACACGTCAACAGCAAATTGTTTCTTCACTTGTTTAATGCAATATTTTACCACAAATTCTAGAGCTCAAGGTTGCCGTGACCTGCGGTAGCAGAAGGATGACCTCCCCAAGTAAGAGTAGGTACAGTAGGCTGACTCTAAAATATTTCAGGACTTTCTATTCCTATTCCTATTATACTATGTGGGGGAGAGATATCTGAAGCGAGCGTCAGATTAATCGCCGAGCGATACCCCAATTTTTCATGCACTGCAGCTCGCGAGCAGCCCGGGCTAGCGATAAAACACGCGTTTGTGGGGCCCGCACCAACTCCTCCTCTACGGCGCATTGAACGTAGAAAGCTGATTAAAAATAATAAGAAAGCTGTCATTATACACTGTTGCAGGGATAAAGTGCAGCCGGCTATTGTACACGTTAGCTTTTAGTATTAGCTGCAATACTCTGACGTGCTCGTTTTTGCGGCCATTAGCTATCTGCACTGTTGACCTGGCTGTAAATCTAATCTAGGAAGTGGCGGCTGGGTACTCAATACGCTCTGACCCACAGTCCATTTGATCATTTATAGCATCACATAGTTAAAACCTGCTTATGTGTGTTCAGTAGCTAATAGAGAGGATTTCGGAAACCCAGCGCTCGGCGAGGAGTCTAAGACTATGACTACTTGTTAAACAGATATATGACAAATAGAAACTTTATTCAGGTTTGAGCAATAGTGGCTTTAGGCTTTTTATAAAAGTATAAAGATTAAACATATATAACCAAAAAATTCGTGAGATGAGATTTTGAGTGGTTGCATAAACTTATTCCTAAAAGTAGTAAAGCCTATGAAAAACCATGAATGATTGGAGAATAGCTCATGTACTTCACCTCGCTCTTATTTTTATTTTTTTACGTGGCATTGTCAAAGCGGCACAGGTATAAATTAATTTTTTTTGACGAATAGATTATATAGTTGTATAAAGCAATTGCAATATCTTAACACGCTTGTTGGATGGATTGAATGAATCAACGGCTAAGGACGAGTTCATTTTAGTTGAAAAGGCTGAACAACTCTCATGTTTTTTTACGCATATATTTTTTGACCAGATAAATAGTGTGATTTTTAAATAAAAAAACTGATTTAAAAAATCAAAAATAAAATTTATTTTTAAAATTTAAAATAATTAATTTATAATTAAATCATGGGTTAACAACTTACCTTATACAAGACGCGATTTGCTCCAGCCGACTCGCTAAATCGTACTCGGCCTAAGATGTATGTACAGTAACCGGTGCTACCACGGTCTCTAACACACAAATGGTGGTCAAAATTTGGTGTAACGGAACGGAGTGACCGCTAATAAGGATCTCAAAAGCATTATCTATCCGTCGTCGTGTACTAAAAAAGCCTGGAAGGCGAGGAGTGAATTTCGGATGGAATTCGAAATTTGAACCACCCCGCGGCGCCGCCTCGCCTCCTCACCCTTTCTGTACAAACAACGCAGGTCTGGTTCTTCCCCAATCCCCTCGTCCCCTCCCCCCAAACCCAATAGAGAGAGAGAGAAGAGAAAGAGAAGCGAGAAGCAATCTCCAACCCATTCCTCCACCATCGTCGGAAGGAAGCCGATGGCGTCCCCTCCGCCCTTCGACCTCTGCGGCGACCTGGACGACGACCTCGCCACCGCCGACCGCGCCAACCCCACCCCTCCTGCGCCGCCGCTCGCTGCCCCGACTCCCAACGGCCTCAACGATCGCCTCCTCCGCCTCACCCGCACGCACCAACGGGGCCCCGTCCAAAACCCTAACCCTAAGCCCCCTCCGCCGCCGCAGCAAGGTACCCTAATCCCCCCTTCTCCCCCTCTCTCTCTCACGGTCTCGCCTGCCTGTCCGTTTTCTAGTAACTCCACTTCCTTCGCAGAGACCGAACCCGCCAAGGTCAAGCTGGTCGGCCGCCGCCGCCTCTGCAAGCTCTCTACCGCCGCCGATGACTCCGCCGGAGACGACGTCAGCATCCGCGACATACTGGACGATCTCACCACCCGCCTCGATTCCCTGTCGGTCGACAAGCCCACCGCAAGGCCCAGACCGCAGGTGTCCCCACTTCCCTGCGCCATCGGAGACCCTGATGCCGATGGTGCAGACGCCGACTCCTCGCCCTTTCTGCTTAAGCCAAGGAGTCGTGTCGAGGCAGACGACAAGGGGAAAACCCCCACTCTTGGATCTCACTTCGTTAATGATGGGAGAGGCACAGTATCCAAATCTTCATCCTTTGTGGACTGTGATGGCGATGACGATGAGGGTTTCGCAACAGGAGCTTACGGTGGTGTTAAAGAGGAGGTGACTAGGAAGGTGTTCAAGGCCTCTTCTTCTTTTGGGGCCCGTGGCAACGATGATAAGATGAAAGCTAAAGGAGCTTATGGCTTTGATACGGTGTCAAGGAAAACCACAACCGTGTCCATGGCCTCAAAAGCTTTTGGGGACTATGATAATGAAGACGACATCAACCAAGATGCAGGGAATGGGAAGGAAAACCATGTGATCGATGAGAATGATGTCGAGGATGTTGGCTGGGAGAAGACAGAGGACTTTAAGATGGAGCCCACTGGGACAGGCGTAACGCGCAAGCCCTACAAGCTCCCAGGAAGGATATTCAACATGCTTTACCCCCACCAGCGCGAGGGTCTCAGGTGGCTTTGGGTTCTGCATTGTAGGGGAACTGGAGGGATCCTTGGAGATGACATGGGCCTTGGCAAGACCATGCAGGTGGGACCCTCTCATCCTTCTACTAATTTCGTGTATTTTTTATTGCTTAGAGAATACTTGTGGTGCCACTGATACTAGTTAGTGATGACCTTATATATATTAGGACTACTGCTCTTCTTTTTCCAAATTAATGGTATGATCAGGGGATGCTTGTGTGTAGTTTGTGTTTTTTATGGTAGGATCAGGGCAGAAGCTTTAATCAGCTGAATCTTTTGTGCTGTTTAGCTCATGCATTTATGATGACATGGAAAGCAGTCTTCGTCCGATAGAAAATAAAACTGTTTAGTCACTACAACAACTGTTATTATCATTAGTTTATTGTTACCTTCATTGCACGAATTACATGGTAGAGTCTATGGAGTATTATGCATATGAAGAGCCGACTTCTGTTTCACTCTAACTGTGCAATCCACTAATGTGTGCTTTCATCCCTTTTTTTATCATGCAGGTTTCTGCATTCCTGGCTGGATTGTTCCATTCCCGTTTAATCAAGAGAGTGTTAGTTGTAGCCCCAAAGACTCTTCTGACACATTGGACCAAGGAACTTTCAGTTGTGGGCCTCAAAGATAAGATCAGAGAGTAGGATATTTTGTGTTGACATATATCTTCCCTCAAATTGATAGAGGTCATGTTAGCTTGTGCTAATTGTTCCCTTTTTTCTAACAGCTACTCTGGTCCCAATGCAAATGCTCGCAACTATGAGCTTAAATATGCCTTCAAGGTTTGGTCTCCTAACATAAATGTCTTCCACTAGCCACATTCCTGACCTGGCTTGTTGCAAGTTTTGGTTTTGTAATACTTACAAGTCGTAACATTTAACATTTGAGTAGGGATTTTTTTTGTTTGTATCATCATTTAGAAGAACATTTGGTTCTTCCATGATATCACAATAAATAGCAACTGCTTTAGCCTATTATTGCCTGTCTACAGGAGGGTGGCATCCTTCTAACAACATATGACATTGTCCGTAACAATTACAAGATGATAAAAGGCAACTTCAGCAATGACGCTGATGATGAGGAAGAAACATTATGGAACTACGTTATTCTTGATGAGGGGCATATTATCAAGAACCCAAAGACTCAGAGGGCTCAAAGTATATTTGAAATACCTTGTGTACATCGTGTTGTCATCAGTGGAACACCTATACAAAATAACCTGAAGGTATCCTACTCTCAATTTTGTATACCTTGTAATTGACACACAATCCTATATGCCTTGTCCTCTTAGTACCAATGCAAGTAAACCTGATTATTCTTGCAGGAAATGTGGGCTCTGTTTTATTTCTGTTGCCCAGAAGTCTTGGGTGATAAGGAGGAGTACTGCACTTATGCCCGTTGCTTTTTTGCATTGCCATTGTTGCTTCATATTACGCAATCTAGTGTCGCTTATTTCTCTTGTTTATGGCAGGTTCAAAGCAAGGTATGAGCTGGCTATCATTCAAGGAAATGACAAGAATGCTACCAATCGACAAAAGCACATAGGCTCAAATGTAGCAAAGGTACTATTCCTTTTGAGGGTTTGCGTTCAAGTAAAAGATGTGTGATACATGATCTTGTTTCATGTTATTTTTGTGCCTGAACTGGATATTTAATTATTAGGAGAGCCAGATTTTCACCTATGTTAGCATTTTGACTATTAATGATTATGGTGTTTACTCTATTCCAATTTATGCAGTAATATTTTTTGTTATTATTATTTCATTGAGAACACAACAATTTGGACACAGACATACTTATTATAGGTACTGCAATCATGTATCATCAAAGTAGTACAGTAGTGTACTCCAGTTTGACTTGTAAAGCAACACATGCATCTTGCATTTAGGTTCCGTACCAACTAATAAAAATGGGCTTTTAGTTGAAGCCATGAGAGGGCAAGCTATTTACATTAAGCCTTCTCCTTTTGTTGCATTCCTTTTGTTGCCACTCACTTTTCCAGATTATTTCTTCAGGTCCGCTGTGCTACCTTTTGTATCATATGTGGTTTTTGGTTTTGTACATGATCATTCCTTCACAGGAATTAAGAGAACGGATAAAGCCATACTTTTTGCGACGCATGAAGAGTGAAGTGTTTCTTGATAGTGGCATGGCTGAAGATAAAAAGCTTGCTAAGAAGAATGAGCTAATTATCTGGCTGAAATTAACATCTTGCCAGGTACAGATCTTTTTCCACTGATGCAGAACTCTGGTTGTGTTATTGGTTAACTGCCATCTTAACATTAGTCTTTCTTTTGGATGCAGAGGCAATTATACGAAGCTTTTCTCAACAGTGAACTAGTTCATTCATCAATGCAAGGGTCACCATTGGCCGCAATCACGGTAAGCATCACCTTCAAAGTTTTTATTTGTATTGATTTTGTTTACCTTTATATGTTGTCAGCATTGTTTAGACCTTTATGTTCTTTCCATTTCCTTATCGAATGTCATATTTCATGTGAGAGTGCATTAATATATCTTGTGTTCTCGTGATGCACATTGTCATGTTGTTTGATATACTCAAATTATCAGAAAAATGATTTATGCATGCTCGTCAGTGCATTTATGTTTGTTTCTTGTTTCTTCTATTCTTAAACAGATATTGAAGAAAATATGTGATCACCCACTGTTGTTGACTAAGAGAGCTGCTGAGGGTGTGTTGGAAGGCATCGATGCAATGTTAAATAATCAGGAAATGGGAATGGTTGAGAAAATGGCCATGAACCTCGCAGATATGGCTCATGATGATGATGATGAACTGCAAGTTGGTCAGGATGTCTCGTGCAAGTTATCTTTTATGATGTCCTTGCTCGTAAGTGTTCTTTGATGATCCACATTTGAATTTTCACCTATGTATTTGTTTATCTATATTCAAATGGTAAATCTTAATGTTGCAGCGAAATCTTGTTGACGAGGGGCACAATGTCTTAATCTTCTCTCAAACTCGTAAAATGCTAAACCTTATTCAGGTGATAAAGTCTATTCTTGTTATTTATGTCCTTGTTTGCTTTATGGTCATACCGTTCTGCGATTCTTTCGTGATTTTGATATATAGTTATCCTAGCAAAGTAATTGTTCTGAGCCCTAGATAAGCTCTGCAACTAGATAATCACATGAAGTCCCAATTTCTTCCTGTCAATGTATAGTCGTCCAATCACATATGCTACTGACAGGTCCCTCAGTGCCTGGGTAGAAACAACCTTTTTGGCTTATCCTCCTGCAGTGCTAGTAATATATATATTTTTTTGGAATTGAGTGATTACATATAGTTTCTATGGGACTTCTTTTTTGTTAACTGCTGTTCAGATATTTACATCTTCAAATTCAGATTGTAGCCATCTTGTTTTCATTTTTAAACAATGTGTGGTTTTTTATTTTCAAATTGGCGAGTGTTTTTGTTAGTTCTATACTTTTTCCTAAAACTATTCCAGAACGTTTTTGCTCATTGAATGATAGAAAAAACATTGTATCAGTCTAAAGTTCTTTTCCTTTAGTGATTGCCATATGCTCATTTGTGAGAACTTGAAAACAAATTATCTGGCAGAATGAACTTTACCTTGAGCTGGCTTTTAGTACACCCCTGATCTACTGCTGACATCTGTTAGACAGACCATTGGCCTGGGTTGTATATATATAGACCCGACCCCCTCGTATACGCTCGAGGGATTCATAGTCACTGTACACTTTCTACATGTTATCAGAGCGAGTCTAGATATCCCGGCGCGCTAGCTTCTCCCTTCGACAAGCCGACCCTTTCCTCCTCCTCGTCGACGTCTTCTTCCCGTCGCCGACTCTCTTCCCGGTACTCCCCTCGCTCTCTCGTCTCTATTTCTTCTTCTCCCCGTCTCTCCCGCAGTCACCTTTTCTCCGCCCCGCCTCCTCGTCCCTCCTCGCACTCGTCTCCGCTCTTCCTCTTGTTTCGTGCATCTCTCCTTCTCTGACGCCGGCGCATCTTCGCGCTCGTCGTCTCCATCGGCTGAACTTGTCCAGCCCTCCATCGGCTAGAAACCTCCCTCGGTTCTTGCTCTTTTCGACATGCTCAACGGCTCTCGGACGTGAACCTTCTCCCCTCACGTCCGAGCCAGTCCAACGTGTCCACGTGTCCACGGACACGAATCCCTGTCTCCCGGACGCAAACATATTCTCTTCGCGTCCGGTCACTCCCTGCCTTTTTCGCGTCCGCCCCACTCTTTGGCCTCCACGAGTCCACGGATGTGAATCTTCTCTTCACGAACGTGAATCCTCGCACGTCCGTGACCCAACCACTCTCTGACCCACCCACTCTGTCCTCACCTACTCCGCTGCCTATTCCCCATCGGCCAACCACTCCTCATCGGCTGGCCACTCCTCACCTACTCCATTGCCTACTCCTCATCGGCTGGCCACTCCATCGGCCAACCACTCCTCATCGGCTGGCCACTCCTCACCTACTCCGCTGCCTACTTCCCATCGGCTTCTCACATCCTTGATCGGCCGATCCGTCCTCTCATCGGCTTCCCCCTCCCATCGGCTTCTCCCGTTCTCCCGTCATGGCCACCGAGTCCGCCCTCAGCTCCGGCACTCTCTCAGTCGCCGAATCTGCTCTAGCCCTCGGTGCCACAGACCACACCTCGGGTACCACCTCGCCGATCTTCTCTCCTCCCTACGCTGCTGTGAACGTGAAATCTCACGTTCCTATCTCGCTTGACCTTAACGCCAATTATTCTAAGTGGGTTTTCTTCTTCAAATCCCTCTGTGGAAAATTCGGCCTTCGATCCCATATTGATGGCTCCACTCCACCTCGCCCCGATGATACTCAGTGGGACATAGCCGAGTGCTGCGTGCGTAGCTTGCTGCTTGGCTCGGTCGACGACTCTGTCCTCGACCTCGCCATGGATGATACCGACCCCGCCGCCCGGGATCTCTGGGTGGCCATCGAGCGGATCTTCCTGGCCAACAAGCAGCCTCGCGCCATTTTCCTCAACGAGTTCCACTCCATGGTACAAGGCGACTTCTCTGTCTCCTCGTACTGTCAGCGCCTCAAAGTTAAGGCTGCTGCTCTCCGGGACATCGGCCACCCTGTGGCCAACTCTCAACTCGTCCTCGCCCTTCTGCGAGGCCTCAATCTTCGCTTCTCCAACACCGCCGATGACATCGCCAACGCCACACCTCTTCCATCGTTCGTCCGGGCTTATGACATGCTAGTTCTTAAAGAACTCCGTCTGGCCAATGATGAGAAGACAGTGGTCCACACCGCTCTTCTTGCCGCAGCCGATAATGGCTGCTGAGCTTCTTGCGCTGCCCCTTCCTCTCGCGGTCCTGGTGGCCATGGCTCCGGCCACAGCAACACAGCCCGCACCGGGAAAGGCAAAGGCAGGACCTGACAGGGTTCGACGCCACCACGACCTACCTCGGTCCCTACCCACCCTGCCGGTCCCACGTGTCCGTGGCTCTGCTACAACCCCTGGGTATTCCAGCCCCAGCCACGCAGCCCCATCGGCTGGCAACCCGGAGTTCTCGGCACCCATCCCTAGGCTCACCTGGCATCGACTCCTGTTCTGCCGCCTCAGCCGATGCTACCGACCGCAACCACCCAGTCGGTTCCCTCCTGGAACCAGGCTGGCCTCGTCGCTGCCCTCAACCAGATGACGCTCCAACCACAGCACCCTTGGGTGCTGGACTCTGGGGCGTCTTCACACATGGTGTCATCGGCTGGTATATTTCGCTCCTGTCACTCCTCTTCCTCCTCTTTTGTCACCATCGGCAATGGTCACTCTCTTCCTGTGCAATGCCGTAGTGACTCCTCTCTGTCTACATCCACCACTAACCTCCCCCTACGCAATGTTCTTATCGTCCCTTCTCTCATTCACAATCTTATATCTGTTCGCCAATTCACACGAGACAACCACTGCTCCATTGAATTTGACGCGTCTGGTTTCTCTGTGAAGGATATCCTAACCCGGCATCAGATCCTTCGCTGCAATTGTAGCGGCGACCTCTACACCATTCCCGCTGTGCCGTTCACCCCACATGCCAGCGTCGCCCTCTCCACCAACCTTTGGCACCTTCACCTCGGCCACCCTGGCCCCGACGCTGTCGCCACCCTCCGCCGTAGCGCCTCCATCCGATGTACTCACAGCAGCTCCACAGTTTGCCACTCATGTCAACTTGGCAAACATGTGCGTCTGCCCTTTTCTAGTTCTCTGTTCTGTACCTCGCGTCCATTTGAACTTATACATTGTGATGTATGGACGTCCCCAATTAAAAGTGTCTCCGGTAATCAGTATTATCTCGCTATACTTGACGATTACACACACTATTGCTGGACCTTCCCGCTCATCCACAAATCCGAGGTCGCCCCTCACCTCACTCACTTCGTCATGTATGTATCCACTCAGTTCAAACTCCCCATCAAGGCTTTACAAGCCGATAACGGTACGGAATTCATCAACCATACTGTTACAAACCTCCTCACCTCGCAGGGCATCCATCTTCGGCTCTCCTGCCCCTACACCTCTCCTCAGAACGGCAAAGCCGAGCGCCTCCTTCGCACCCTCAACAACATCAGTCGCACCATGCTACTTCGCGCCCACTTACTCGCCATTTATTGGGCCAAAGCTCTGGCTACTGCGACGTACCTTCTCAATTGGCGCCCATTTTCCTCCGTTCATAACAACGTTCCCTATGCCCTTCTCTACCGCACAGCGCCCGACTACTCCCACCTTCGCGTTTTCGGGTGCCTCTGCTACCCAAATCTCACCGCCACAGCTTCCCACAAACTCTTTCCCGCTCCACCGCCTGTATTCTCCTCGGCTATTCCACCTCTCACAAGGGATACCGATGCCTCGACCTTTCGACCCAACGGGTCCTCGTCTCTCGTCACGTCATTTTTGACGAGACATGTTTTCCCTTCGGTCTCCTTCATCCGAGATCCTCTAGTGATCTCGACTTCCTCCTCACCAACACCGTGCTGACCAAGTCTCCCCCACTGCCCTCTCCATCGGCCCCCTCATCGGCCGCTGTTGAGGATTTACCCGTCACATATCCCACCACTACTCGGTCCGATGTCCCCACCATCGGACCCCCATCGGACCCACCTTTATCGGCCAATACCGATCCTATTTATCCTTCAGCCGATACCGTTCCCTCTCCATCGAACACCCTACTTCCATCGGCTCCCCCCACCTTATCAGCTGATCCATCTCTATCGGACCGATCGAAATACTCGGCCCACCTGACCTCATTGGATCAGGCCGATCTAATTCCTCATTTTCCTCTTGTCTACAGTCGCCGACTCGGAGCCGATGACGCCCCCACCCGACCAGTTCTTCCCATTACTCCCGCACCCCCATCGGCTCCAGTTCCCTCCACCTCTCACATGGTCACCCGCTCCCAGACCGGGTCTCTCCGACCCACTCCGCGCTACGGTCTCTCCGCCGTCCACAGCTCTATCTCGCCCATCCCGGTGACTTCTCGCTCAGCCTTGGCCGACCCTCAGTGGCGCGCGGCCATGGCCGACGAGTACAAGGCCTTAATGGACGAGACCTGGCGTCTCGTTCCCCGACCTCCCGGCGCCAACATTGTGACCGGTAAGTGGATTTTCAAACACAAATTCCACGCTGATGGCTCTCTTGCCCGTCACAAGGCTTGCTGGGTAGTCCGGGGTTTCTCCCGACGACTCGGTGTCGACTACGACGAGACCTTCAGTCCCGTTGTCAAACCTGCCACCATCCGAGTCGTCCTTACCTTGGCTGCCTCTCGCTCCTGGCCGATCCATCAACTAGACGTGAAGAACGCCTTTCTTCACGGCCACCCGACGGAAACAGTCTACTGCCACAGCCCCCAGGCTTCGTCGACCCTTCTCGGCCCGACAACATCTGTCTCCTTCAACGCTCTCTCTACGGCCTCAAACAAGCCCCTCGTGCCTGGTACCAGCGCTTTGCTGCCTATCTTCGGCACATCGGCTTCGTGGCCTCTGTGTCCGATAGTTCCCTGTTCACTTTCCATATCGGCTCCGCCACTGCCTATCTACTTCTCTATGTCGATGACATTGTCCTCACAGCGTCTTCGACATCTCTTCTCGACTAGATCATGGCCCGACTCCACTCTGAGTTCGCCATGACCGATCTTGGTCCTCTCCACCATTTCCTTGGCATCTCCGTAACCCGTTCCATCCACAAGCTCTTCCTTTCCCAACGCCAGTACGCCATCAATCTCCTCCAGCGTGCGGGCATGGCCGACTGTCACTCCACAGCCACCCCAGTCGACACTCGAGCCAAACTCTCTGCCGCCGATGGCGCCCTCGTTGCCGATCCCTCTCACTATCGGAGTCTTGCCGGGGCTCTCCAATACCTCACACTCACCCGACCCGACCTCACGTACGTTGTCCAGCAAGTGTGCCTCTTCATGCACGCTCCGCACGAACCTCACCTCGCGCTGCTCAAGCGCATCCTACGCTACGTGAAGGGCACCCTCTCCAGTGGGCTGCATCTCAGCTCCAGCCCCATTGACTCCCTCACTGCGTACTCCGACGCGGACTGGGCAGGCTGCCACGACTCTCAACGCTCTACGTCCGGCTACTGCGTCTACCTCGGTGACACTCTCGTATCCTGGTCCTCAAAACGCTAGACTACAGTGTCCCACTCCAGCGCTGAAGCCGAGTACCGCGCCATCGCCCACGCCGTCGCCGAGTGCTGCTGGCTTCGCCAGCTTCTTCAGGAGCTCCGTGCATCCCTCTCCACCGCGACCGTCGTCTACTGTGACAATGTCAGTGCCGTCTACATGACTGTCAATCCGGTCCATCACCGATGCACCAAGCACATCGTGATCGATATTCATTTTGTCTGTGACAAGGTTGCATTAGGACATGTTCGGGTGCTCCATGTACCATCGGCAAATCAGTTTGCCGATATAATAACCAAAGGCCTGCCCACGTCTTTGTTCACCTGTTTTCGGTCCAATCTCTGCGTCCGTTCCCCTCCTGCTGCGACTGCGGGGGGTGTTAGACAGACCACTGGCCTGGGCTGTATATATATATACGCTCGGGGGATTTATAGTCACTGTACACTTTCTACAGCATCAAACTGCATATGACTGTAGTAATGCTTTGGCCTATCTGACCATAGTGTGTTTTTCAATGTTCGTTTCCTACTCCTTTGACCATTTTTATCGTCCTTGTAATGTTTATGCTTATTAGCATCATGTCCGTGCGTTGAAAGGATCCTAACTAAATATATTGTAAGTCTAAAATGCAACATGCTATAAATAATTAATATTAATTGTACTCAAATTTAAAACTTATAAATATGATTATATGAGACCAATTACCACCTATTTATACTCATGCAAATATATAATATTTTTGTGTAAAAATCTTACAAATAACACACACATGCCTATATATTTACAGCCACCAAAGTTCTGGTGTAGAACCTACCATTACCCACCCTCCCCCCAAGTCCCTCTTTTAAAGAGTATTAAGGAGTAGTAGGATATACATTCTGGGTTACTACTTCAACCTACTGGCTAATGTAGCTTATTACTGCAACAGGAGGCTATAATATTAGAAGGCTATAAGTTTTTGCGCATTGATGGTACCACCAAGATTTCTGAGAGGGAAAGGATTGTGAAGGTTCTTCTCTGTCTTTCCCTTTTCATATTTTATGTGATGGGCAAAATTTTTGCTGCTATATGGCTTACATGGCATGCATTTGTGATCAGGACTTCCAAGAGGGTCCTGGAGCTCCAATATTTTTGCTGACCACACAAGTTGGTGGGCTTGGACTTACACTCACCAAGGCAGCTCGTGTCATAGTAGTTGATCCTGCTTGGAATCCAAGGTACCTGAACAATGTCACTTCCGTACTGAGTTTATTGCCTTTTGTTTTAGTGAATGTTTGTCACCACATGTTCTTATTACTAATGCTCCTGTTTCCTATCTTCAGTACGGACAATCAAAGCGTTGATCGTGCTTATCGAATCGGGCAGACCAAAGATGTCATCATATACCGCCTTATGACATCTGGAACCATCGAAGAAAAGATATACAAATTGCAGGTTTAAATATGATCAAGAATTTACTTTCTGTTGATGCTTTCCATTGTGTGTCTAATTCATTGAAGCAACTCATTGAAAAGATGAGCTCATAGTGATATTTAGTTATATACCTCCTTGTGCTTCTCTATGTAGCTCCAGACTATTAACTTGTATTTTCTAGGGGTGAAAGAAGGTAGGGTTTTTCATTGAAGGTAACTTCTTTTCCTAGTGTGAAATTTGAGAGTTTAATGTGGGGGCTAAGAAAAGAAAATGTGGGACTGGTGGCACTTTTTACTGGGTTGTGGTGTCAGTCCTTCACATGTTTTTCCTGCGAAGTCTCTATCTTTCAGTGTTATACCCCTATTCCTTTATTTGCATTTTGCATATTTTCTTCAGTAAAATAAAAGCTAGATTGTGATTATTGAGATAATACAAACCCTTTTTCCAGGTCTTCAAGGGGGCTCTGTTTAGGACAGCTACAGAGCACAAAGAACAAACTCGTTATTTCAGCAAGAGGGTACTTAGTGTGATACAGATCTTTATTATTGTTTGCTCTTTGTCATATTGGATAATTTATACTATGATTATTTTATGTATACATTCAGGATATTCAAGAGCTTTTTAGTCTACCAGAGCAAGGTTTTGATGTCTCCCTGACGCAAAAGCAATTGCAAGAAGAGCATGGACAACAACTTGTCATGTGAGACATCTATTTTATCTGGTTAATTCTAGCACCTCTATTGTGTTCTTCATGAGGTGACTGCTGCTTATGTTACTACATTTTCACAAAAAATAAAGGGTGATATTATGGATAAGCAGAAAATGTGTGGCCAAATGTTTAGGTTGCTCTGCGATTTTCATGGTCACTTTCATATGTAGAAGGCACATGATGATGAATTGCTGCATTAAAAAGTAGTATTTTTCAAATGAATTTGCTGGAGTGGGAGCTGCTCAATCCCTGAGCAATACCTGCTGTCTTGTTGGTAATGATTTCCATGTTCACTGATGAGAAGTTTATTGATCTGTGGCATCTACCAGGGACGATTCCTTGAGGAAGCACATACAGTTCTTGGAACAACAAGGCATAGCGGGCGTGAGCCATCACAGCCTTCTATTTTCTAAGACGGCAATCTTACCTACACTGAATGAGAATGATGCTTTGGACAGGTTAATTTTACTGTCTTCGACGTGCAGCATATGGTTCTTTTGCTTGCAGAAAAATATTGATTTGGCATGTTGCAACCCGTATCAAATGCTATCCCATCTTTGCTGGTTGTTACCTTGGTGTCTAACAGGTGAACTATGCTGTTTCTGTGTGCAGCAATCCTCGAGCTATGCCAATGGCCAAGCACTACTACAAGGGAACCTCATCTGACAGTGTTTCCAATGGGTAAGAAGAGTTTGACATTTCTGTGTATGGGACTTATGGATGCATAAGTTGTGTAGGACCGGTAAACGTGGTGCCTGTTTTGTGTAGTGCTGCCTATGCGATGAAGCCAAAAGAGTTCACTACTCGAACATACTCCCCGAACAGCACAAGCACAGAGAGTCCTGAGGAAATCAAGGCCAAAATCAACCGGCTGTCGCAAACCCTTGCAAACACGGTAGGAGCAACAAGATACCTACCTTACCCTGTGTCCATGAACCTTGTGGTATTGTCTACAATACTTCCCGCGGTTGTAGGTGCTTGTGGCGAGGCTACCAGATCGTGGAGACAAGATAAGGCGGCAGATAAATGAGCTGGACGAAAAGCTGACCGTGATCGAGTCTTCTCCGGAGCCATCTCCGTCTCCATTGGAGAGGAAGGGTCCAACGGAAGTGATCGGCTTGGATGATCTGTCTGTATAGTGTCTTAGTGTAGGGCGTAACAACATGTCGCAGCTTACCTGGCTGCTGGGATGTTCGTTTCTTTTGATTAAATTTCATGCATGCTAGTAGTCACTAAGGTGTGACATTTTGCATGCGACTACTAGTCACTATAGTTGTGACGACCACGGAACATATGCTCATCTCGGATCTCCTCCTAGTATACATGGATTGGAGTGTCCTGTTGTTTTGGCTGCGAAGTGGCATTGTAAATTGAACAGTGCTAGTACTAGTAAGCTGGTATTAGATGAAGTGAGCCTACTTTTGGCCATTGGCAAAAGGAAAAAAAAAGAGGTTTTATCTTTATATTGTTGCTTTGGTTTGGTTTTCGCCCCTTATTTATAAAAAACGTTTACTGTCGGCATGATATTTCTTAAAATCACCTGTATTTTGTTTTGGACCATTTTCAATAACATATGACGGTGAAATTAACCAAATTGTATCAAACAGATACCATGTAGTAATATCGTAGCCGGCAAATCAAGATTGGTGTATGCGTGGTTTTAAGAAGTAAGGATTAGCCAGCAAAAAAAAGGGAAGGATTAATGATGATAATTTTATTTATATAGTTGAGGAATAAAAATTATACAAAAACCATACCATAACCTGAAGGACTTTCAACTTTTCGATTTAATTTTGGCTTCTTTGGCTCTCTCTCTCTCCCTCTTCAAATTCAACACTTAGGGCCTATTCGATTTGGAGGGATTTTATGATAATTTTAAAAAATTAAACTGTTTTTCATAGAAGTCATATAAAATTCATGTGTTTGAAAGATCGTTGACGGGTGTTTGAAAGTTTGAAAGCGGAGAGGCGGGTGAAGGAAATTAATGGCAACTGCATTCGAGAAGAAAAGGAAGGTTGGTTCGCTTCGTCAGTGATCCCGCGTCTCCTCTCCGTTCCGTTCATCTAGACTGGACTACTACGGTCGGTCGGTTGGTTCTTTGTTCCTGCCACCACCGGAGGGGACGGGAAGCCCTCGCCGCCGCCGCCGCCGCCGCCACCGGCCCAATTCGATTCCAATGGCGCCGACATCCCATCCGCATCCCCATCCTCCTCAACAGAAGGACGAGGAGAACGTACTCATGGTAGAAGCCTGCGCCGGCACTGACGCCACCATGAAGATCCCCCGCCGCGTATTCGGGTTGCTCTACCCAGCACCAGCGCGACGGCCTCGCCTGTCTCTGGGCGCTGCACTGCACCGCCACTGGAGGAATCCTCGCCGATGACATGGGACTCGGCAAGACAATCCAGGTTCTCTTCTCTTGTCTTGTTTTTCTAGTACAGTTCTAATTCCTCCAGCTCCATCCATAATAAGATGTTGTCCTCTTGATTGATTGATGCCGCTACCTATTCAATCCAAATCCAGGTTTCTGCTTTGCTGGCCGGGTTATTCCAATTTGATCAAGAGAGCCTTAATTGTCGCCCCAAAGACTGATTTGACACACTGGGTAAATCACCTCTCACTCGGCCTTCAACACCACATCAGAGAGTAAGAAGGCACATCGATCTTTACATGCATAGAGGATTCTTTCTTTCTTATGTACTAGAGTATCTCTCTATTTTTCCATGAGGATTACCCTTCTTTCTTAGTTAATTACTTCTTCTGTTGCCTTGCCTTTCATCTGCATTCCGCCAGCTACTCTGAACCTAGCGTAAACGATCGCAGCTATCAACGTAACAACACCTTCAATGTCTCATCTCACCCTCCTAACTTTAACACTTCATCTGCAATTAATCTTGGCATCAAGCCATTCCATACTTGTACACTACTTGCAAGTTGAATCCCTCTCGTCTTTTGCTAGGAGGGTGGCATTCTACTAACATCATACGACATCGTCCGGAATAATTACATGTTAATAAGAGGCAACGTCAACTGTAACGATGTTGACAACGAGGAAGGAACACTTTGGGACTATGTTATTCTTGACGAGGGCCACATTGTCAAGAATCCAAAGACGCAAAGGGTACAGGGTTTGTTTCAAATACCTTCTGCTCATCTCATTGTCGTCACTGGAACACCTATTCAAAATAAATTAAAGGTACTCTCATTTCAAATGATATGATCATATTATTTACTTTTCCTCTAACCTTTCTATTCTTTTCTTTTACTTGTTCAACCGAACATGACTATTCTGGCAGGAAATGTGGGCTTTGTTTTATTTCTGTTGCTCAGACGTCCTGGGTGATAAGGATGCGTAAGTACCTTACAACCCCCCCTCCCATCGTGTTTTTTATGCAATACTTATGTAAAATCAAGCTATACTTATGAAGCTTGATTTTGTAAAATCAAGCGTTGTGAGATTCTCTTAGTTACTGCAGATTCGAACTTAGGTATGAGAAGCCAATTTTACCGGCGGGTTCTGACTCTTAATGCGGGGCTGTATCAGTTAAATCTAATCTTCGACGAAGGGGTTAGTCCCGTCACTATTCTAGTGTATCCGCTCTAAGCCTGTACGGTTAGTTTCGATCTCTTAATCCGATCGAATATATCATATCACATTCGCATGGGTTATATCAGTTTATTAAGATTCTTTTACCGTCATCGATCTCGTGCTACATCGGTTAGATTCGATCTATTGTTATTAGTGAATTAAGTCTTAGGTCGATAGATTTTTATGTAATGTTTTATTAGAGTATCTAGCTGATGAGTTATCTCTACACTGAGCTTTATGTTTATTGTATCGGCTTCTCATCTTGTCCAATAATTAATCTGTTAACGATTAATCTGGTGTTGATCTGATATCGAGACCTAGCGGATTTTCTTCCCTCAATTAGTTCAGCTAGCTGATAAGTTTATTTATATGTCTGTATCAGACTCGTAACCGATAGTAATCGATGGGTTCACCTATTCTCTTTGTCGTTACATCCGATCTAGATTTCGCTGTTAGTCATGGTTTTATATTATCTCAATTTGGTTCGATCTAAGAGAGGATGAGACGGAGAGGTGACATGGATGGAGAGCTCCTGTTGAGACTGCCTCTTCTGTCTTGTACCCTTCTTGCAGCGTACAAAAACATGGAAGGCTAGCTGCCTATTAGTTACTTTATTCAATCAGAGGTAGTAATATGTAGCATGTAGAGCATATTGGCATCTGCAGCTATATCTTATCCCCGGCTCTGAATGAAGAACGTAGTTAAGAAAGAATTAGTTTAACGAGGGAACTATCTATACATAGTGTGCCATATGTTATCCAAACATGACTTGAGTCAGCAAGCAGAAGCAGAGTTAATTTAAGGAATGCTTCAAAAGGCAATCGTTTGTCTTTTTGTTGATCGTTGGGGTGGGTACATACTATACATACATGTCAAGGGGTCCGGTGGATGAAAGAATTGATGCGCACAGGCAGAGCATCAATATGTAGAATGGATGAAAGAATTTTTTTGCTCTGCTCACAGGCAAAAAATAACGTGTCCGGTTGGTTGGTTGGTCGGTTGCTTGTATTGCAGCAAGGAAGAAGAATATGTAGGATGAAATGAGGATGTATCAAAGGAGAAAGGCGAGCAGGGCGCTGAAGATGGCGTCCGGGCTAGACCACATCCTCCGACGTCTTCTTGCGCCATTGGCGATTGCGTTGTGTAGATGCTCCAGCCGGCCGTCCAGTTGCCTCTTGTGCATTGTCTGCAAACCATTTGGAATTCAGCTGCTAGGTGGCAGGCATTTGCATTTGCAATTGAGAGAGGAAAAGAGAAGGGAGTCGTGGGTGGACCTCGGCGTTTGCAGCCTCCCTGAGAGGACCCCAGCACTCGAGCCTGTTGTAGTAAGCGTTGGAGCTGGAGTGGAAGTGGACCCACACCTTCGCCTCCAGCAGTTCCGGCTGCTCCGCGAACAGCAAAGCGTCGCCATGAACAACCGCCTTGAGAACCTGCATTCAGCTTGTACATGTTTGGTTTGCACCTTGCTACTGTCAGTAGGAGTATTTTACAAGGGATAATTTGCTTACCAGCGGCAGCTCCTTGGAGAAGACGTAGTACCTGAAGCCGGCGGAGAGGCCATGCAGGAGGTTGGCGCCGCTGACGAAGCAGTGCACGTGCAGGGCCATGCCCTCCTGCTGCTGCTGCTGCTTCCACTCGGCGAAGACGTCGTCCGCCCTGAGGCGGCGGTCGGCGGCGATGGTGTCGGAGACGGCCAGGGTGAGGTTAGCGGTGAAGTCGCAGTGGGTAAGGGTGTAGGCCCTGGGGAACCCGGAGCGCTTGCTGCTGTGGCTGTGGGCGAACTCCACCGTCAGCTTGCCGGCGTCGAAGCTGGTGGGAGGGCCAAGCAGCTTGGCAGCCTTGCATCAAACATTCAGAAAGCACTTGTATGTATCAGACGACACACATGGATTATTGAGAATTTGAGAGAGAGAGTTAGATACACACACACCCACCAGCGAGGAATAGAGCAGGTCTGAGGCCCCGGCGTCGCAGCTGACGGCCAAGAAGCGCCTCCTGCCGTGCCGGCTGCGAGCGGCGGCGGCGGCGGAGAAGCACAGGGCGGCGATGCGCGACGCCATCGATAAAGATGCGACCGCCACAGCTTCTATTGGCATCGTCGTGATCGTGCAAGGCCCTCCATACCCTTCTCCCTCTCGCCACCGCCCGCGCTTCCGACCAAAGAAAGATGCGAGCAAGGAAGGAAGAAAGCTGGTGGTCCAAGTTGAATTGGATGAAGAGAAGAGCAGAGGAGAGGGCGAGAGAGAGAGAGAGAGACATGCCTGCGGACCATGGAAGGGCGACGCGACTTGCCAGCGGGCTCCATGCCTCCACGCGGCCTGCTCCCATTCGCTACTCTCCACCCACAAGGATAACATCACAATGCATTGGACCAACCATATAGATGCAACAAGGCCCACTTGTTCCATCAAATTCAACATTGTTCCACCAAATTCAACTCTATTAAGTAATATACTTACACAGAGTTACACCACGCACATCTCTTGTTTGACTAGTCCTCACTGTTTCAGGTTTCAACCTCGAATAAATAAAATAGTCACTCATCTTTTCGAACACGTACAGCCAATGGCTCAGCTAAACAGGCATGACATCCACATTCTCAGAGTGCCAAATTTTTTCATGTACTACATAAATCTCATAATTGCTCCCTACAACATGGCGGGCATCGATTGGGTCAGCTCGGCAGCCTAACGCACAACTCGACCTCATCAACATCTGCTCGCTGCCTAATGGTGTCATTCTCTAAGCCTCCCTCACCAAAGGAGCAGCGCAGACACCTAGCCCGAAATTTTCCAGCACTGCTGCTATTCCCACGCACCATCCCGACAATGGAGATGGAACCCATCACGCTTACCCAACTGCCCTTGCAAGTACTTGAGACGATTTCCCTGAAATTTTCCTAGTAGCACAAATCCACTGCCGTGGTTTTTCAATATCATCACCACTTGTTGTTGGCACATGCCAACTTCCCTCTTCAGATTCCTGCATCAAACAACGTTTCTCAGGCCATTCAGTATAATTCATGCATTACTGGCACTCCACAATTTGATTACGGTTTAGAGTAATCACCTGAATGACGATTGAATAAGGGGGCGGCAGGTGAAAATTCCAACCACGGCCCGAGAATGTTAACCTGACCTGCCCATAGTTTGCAGGATTATCTTGTGTCCATTTTTTTTTTGACAGAAACAACAGCAAGTTTCACTCAAAATAAGTTTTAGGTTCCACAAAAAATGTGAAAGAGCTATTCAGAACTTAGGGACAAGAACAATCGGGCCTCAACAGTGAGCCTGAACTTGTTAGCAAGCTTCACCGAGGCATAACAACTTCTTAAAACGGAGTGCAGTTAACACAAAAGAACTTGAAAGATCTAACTCAATGGGTTGTACTGTGCAGCATTCTACAAAAACACAGATTTTGTGGTTCATTTCTGCAATGATCGGCAAACCTGATGCTTCTCCTTCCATCTGGGAAAAAAACTAGTGCCAAGTAGTTGAAACAAGTGGTCCCGCATCTCATCATTTGTAACAAGCAATGACCGATATCTAACAGCAGCATACAGCCAATACCTGCAGTTAGAACAGGAAATAAATTATTTCAGAGATTCAAAAGTTAGAGAACAATTCAAGGCTGAAATAGCAATTCATCAATTTGGGAGTAGCCATAATCATATCCAAAATCACTCCTTCGCCTAGTGAAGCTTGCACACAATACTGTAAGCAGCCCCTTGGTTACATCATTGAGAGAAGAAGCTTGCACACAATATTGTAAGCAGCCCCTTGGTTACATCATTGAGACATGAGAGCCTACTACCATAACTTTTGCTATGCAACTCAGCTAAAATGTGTGCTTTTTTTTTTCTTCAGATGAATTCACTATTTTTATGTTAAGCAGGAAACATGGCCCCACCAATCATCATTAGAACCAGGAGGTGTAGCATATAGTGCTCCAGCCCTCTGCCAACTCTCCAGAAGCTTTTGGTTTTGTGGAAGTTTTGCAGGACCGCCATTTACTCGGTTCTTATGCAAAATTATCAGTGGCAATTTCTTTGATTTAGTTATTCTCTGTATGCCATTTACAACACGGTTCACCTACAAGGAAAATACGGTCATAATTGACAGTTAGTTGTGCCTGACTGCCTTAATGAAAATAAAAACTGATTTACAGCATTGAAAGATAGATGCCTTCTAACCTCGTAAAAACTGAAACTGTTACGATTGTAAAGGCCAACATTAGCAGCATCAATAACGGCATCGAATGGTCCATGGCACTGGAGCCATTCCTGCAGAGATCAGGTTGCCAATTAGACAGAAAAGCTCACAATGCAGGATATCTGCGTTAAAACAATTAACAGGACAAAAAGTTGTGAAGAAATACTTTCCCAACAGAAATGTGTAGTAGTAATGCATGCCCTTACATTGGCAACTACACAAGTTTATCACAGTGCTCCAGATTAGAATCTGCCAAACAGTTGCAATGTGTCCCAGCAAAACAAAAGAAAAAAAAAACTTGGCCCGGCAAAAAACAACTGCAATGCCTCAAGCAACATGGAATTACTAACAATCTTGACTCAAGAGTTCAAAAATAGAAATTTGCCTCTAGACCAATTTAAATTTTCTTCTCAGCCAACACGAGAAGATAGAACATCAAAAATCCTTGTTGTGGCTCCTACCGAACTGAACTCCCAAAATGGTATAGACTGGTATTCGGCGAAAGGAAGCTACATTGCACACAAAATATGTCGAATTGACTTGTGAGGAGGGTGAAAGGATGGAGAGTGAACCTGAAACTTGATGAAATTGGCGTCACGATTGATCGCTATCTGAGCGACTGACTCCGCGAAGCTCTGTGTCTCTGACGGATCGATGTCTATGCAGACAAGCTTCTCTCCGCAGCACTGGCACGTGCCATCCTTGTCCATCTCGCTTCGGCCAACGCTCCAATGGCCCTTGCCGAGCCACCCCTGGCCATGCCAGCCGCCGCCGCCATTGCGCACCCCTTCCTTCACCTTGGTGGCGTCCCAGTCGTCCAGGCCAGCCTCTGACGCGGCGTCGGAGGCAAACCAGGACTCGACTAACTGGGCGGTTGTGTCGCCCACCTGGCGAAGAAGCACGCGCGCCCTGTGCAGGAGCCTGTACACCTGGTCGGCTCTCCCACTGGCAGAGTTGACGCGGAGCAGCGCGGCGAGCTCGGGCTCCTCCGGCACGACCCCGGAAGCGTCCATGTGAGCCTCGACCCCGGTGGCGCCGTCGGCGTCTCCAGCGTCACAGTAGGCGAAGAGGGCGGGGCCGTAGGAGCGGAGGTGCGGCGCAGTGCCGGCGGTGGCCATGCGGCGGACGATGGAAAAGGCCATGGCGGGGTCGCGGCGGGCGGCGGCGAGGCGGGCGACGATGGTGAGGGTGGCCTCGTTGGGCTGGACGCCGTCAGCCTCCATCCTGGAGAATATATCGAAGCCACGCCGGGCGGCATCGGGGGAGGAGGCGGCGGCGTTGGAGCAGAGGTAGAGGAGGCAGTTGTAGTGACCGACGGAGAGCGGGATGAGGGAATCGGGGGAGATGGCGGCTTCGTAGAGGCTGAGAGCGGTGGGGAGGTCGTTGTCGCGGGAGCATATGTCGAGTTTGGCCTTGAGGAGGCCCTCGGGCGAGTCGCGGGCGCGGCGGCGGCGGGCGGCGTTACTCTCGTTGGGCTTGGTGGTGGTGGTGGTGGAGGAGTGGTGCCGCGGGCGAGCGAAGAGGAGGGAGGAGCGGCGCAGAGAGGCGGTGCGGCGGTGAGGCGGGAAGAGGAGGAGGGCGGCAGTGGGTCGGAGGGTCGCCGCCGCCGCCGCGAGACGCATGGAGTCTCGTCTCTCTGTGCCTCTGCGGTTGCGATTGTGCTGCAGCTTTCTCCTCGATGGGTTTACTCAGCCGGTTGAGAGAAAGACCATAAATGGGCCACACGTAACACAGTCTAGAGCACGTTATTGGACCTCACCTAATCCAAATCCCGTTCAGACGCAACATGGGCCACACGTAGGTCCAACTCCGATTTTTTTATTAAAATATTCAAATAATATTTTTTAAAAAAATGACAAATCTATATCTAATGCTCTATGGGAGATTTATTTAAAAAAAGTCGTAAAATCCGACATGATAAATACCCGTCGGCTCTATTAGCAACGGGTCGATAAGGACCGAGGTAAACCTTATCGTTCTACCAAGTACCTTTTTTTCCTACAATAAAGGTCCGCAGAATGACATGTTGACCGTAGGAATAAGAAGGTTCTACTATTTTTATGAACGATTTTTTTGTCGCCCTCTTCATGAGGGGTTTTTTTCCCATCTACAAAATCTCACCCATAGGATGAGAGGGACTGAAAATTTTACATGTGGCCATCTTGACGCTTGTTATGGCATTTTTGTTATTACTTTACAAATGTCAAAAAGAAAAAAGAGAGATTTTAAAGAAATCTATTTTTATTTAGAGATTTAATTATAAATAAAATTTAGGAGAAAATATAATTAAGATGTTTGAATTATAGAAACTTAGCGTTAATACTTAGAAAATTATTACACCATTAATTAGAGTTTTGGATGATTAATAGGTTCATATGTAAAAAATTATTTAGATAATAACGATAAAAAACATTATATGTTTAATATTACTGTATGGATGCTATTTAAAACTTATAGATATCATAATTTATCGTTCACTTGTAATCAATTGTTGCTAGAGGAACCGACACTTCACTCGTTTGCACGTATTGTTTAATTATTTTCATGTTATATGATTACTATATGGAGTTGTAAGGTGATCTCCTCGTATCTATTTATTGTTTCAATTCATACTTTCTTAGCGTTTTTTATGGGAAAAATTACATATATAGTTATTGTAGTCACGGTGATAATAAAATTAAAACAAATAAAAAAGATGTATAGCGAATTTACGACGAAATCGTAATCAAGAATGTTTGAACAAACATAACTTCTATCAAAGTATTACCACTTATTAACCTCACCACCTAATCACGATCACCACAAACGTATTTAGTATGCTCCCATCATGGAGATAGTATAATAGGTTGTATACAACTAGCCCTATACGTACAACTACATTCTTCACTTACTTTAGAAACCAATACAAGATTTTGGTGTTCCCGCTCTCAACGAAAGCGAAAGCCATGGGTAACAAATGATTATTTCCATTAACTCTAATTACTGTGAATATCTGTCCTCTATGATTTCTAGTCAAGAATATCCTATCGATACAGAATATATGACAACAATATACAAATACATTAATGCACGTACTTAATGCAAAGGAAGCTCGTTAAAGCACACTCTATTGAGGATGGTCAAGCGATAAGAGTGATTTGAGGTCGTAATAGCTTCTCGAATTCCTTTAAAGTATGCAAGATAGAAAATGAGATAAATTATCATATGAAGTTTTAAATATACCAAACCTCATATATACAATATTCTGTTTCTCCTTTTCATGCATTCGTATAGATAGTTATGTATTTGAATTTATCTCCAATATGTTTGATAACTGATTTTAATTCGTATCCCAGGTTGTGCATAACATCGAAGTATATTTTTATTACAATAAATACATATGTCATATTTTTTAGTATTTCTTGTCCCTATATAAGTAACAAATATGCTCTCTAACGATCGATACCTTCTAGCTATCCTTGCATTTACCCTATGTATGTATCCTCAATGGATACCAATAACTTGTTCACACATTTCACTTTATACAATGACTTGTTTGACTCGCGACCTAAAACTTCTATCAAAGTGATATCTTTCAGTGCTTAACTACCTCTATCAATTTCTTTTTATGTATATTTAGCCTCTTAAATAACCTTGTTTTCCTTTGACTCATATGGCATGTGATGTCATTCAGAGATAACAAGTCTAGAAAAGTCCTCATTGGACAATTGTGATGGATTTACATTATCGCTCTTCTCGTTTGACGATTCATTATTCTCTACATGCTTGTTATTAGAATCTTACCTATCCATTATCTCAATGATAGCGTTATTTCTTTTTCTTATCTGTCAATCCTCTTGGCTCCCCATTTTCTCTTCTTCCTCATCCTTCTTGCTCTTCTTCTTCTTGTTCTTATTTTTCTTGATGTTCTAATTCATTTCAACATCATATTCCGTTATACTTATATCCTCTTCATCATATATGGCCATTGAAATAACGTTGTTTTTCTTGTACACTGACACAAGAATGCTAGATGGCCAATCTCGTTGCAACACATTCTCTACGTACCATCTTAAGTGATAGTGATAGTGAAATCTATTGTCATCAATTCCTAGAAAAAAACTTTGGTTGCTTGGCTCTATGACATACATTGTTATTGCGTTAACCAGGGGTTGATTTAGAAAACTTGCATTAATCAACTATACATTCCTAGAAAATTTCTCTCAGTTGATCTCTTAATACCTTCAAGGGTTGAACCGAGTTATATACACTATATGGATCATACCTAACATTTACTCAACCGTGATATAACCAAAATACTACTTTATTTGACATATAAAAATAAAGTTAAACTAAGTAAGAAATTAATCATCACATCTAGCACCGTGCATTCGATATTTTAACACCGGTATGTCTTCAAACATTACGAACGAAACTATATACAAATTTTGGAACAAAGCTATCAAACCACGGATATAAAAATAAATATAGAGATAAAAACAAAACTATTTACAAATCTAATACAATACTTCATGTACTATATCGTTTTATCACTAAGAATAAATATTATAATGGTATAAATCTTTTTATCTCTATATGAATCCACAAGCCAGCAAGACTTCGTCGCTTCCTTTTGCCTTCTCTCAACCCTATCTTCTCATTTTTTTTCTATTTTTTAGAATAAAATATATTTTTGATGGCTAGGAGGGTTTTATAAATAATCATAAAAAATTATGAGACCCCTCCTCTCTCATAGGTAAACCTGACAAATTTACAAACACCCTAGGAGAAAACACTCCATAAAGGACGACAAGAGAGCTACTTATAAAACCCATGTCACCTCTTAGCTTGAGTATCCTCCGCCGCATTTATAGGTGGCCTTATGCCGTAGAAAAAAGCCCTTAGATAGGGCAGTTAGATTACTACATGTAAATTTACTGACCCTACACTGTCCATTATTTTTTACATCGAATTTGCTCTGGTAGTATTTTTTTAAGAAAAAAATTCTCAAAGATCTATAAATTTTCAAACAAAATATATTTTTGAAAATATTTTAACAAAAAATATATAAATAAAAAATCTCAATTTTTCTACCCGTTCTGAAAATTTTTCATTAGTTACGGTATCTAATAAATTTGATAGCTTTTTTTAAAAAAAGAAATTAATGCTATTTGTTTGGGTTTGGAGAAATCTAAAACTCAAAGCAGCTTTCTACTCATTTGTTTTAAAATATAAGGATTTCCACTATTTAAATTCTATACCACAATATAAATATTTATACGCTAATTCCTATGATTTCTATCTTTTCAATGATTTTAAAGTAAATCAAATATTTAGAAATAAGTAATTTAAAATTCAAAAATTAACAATTAAAGTGGCTAAAAATAAATATTTTGATGTTAGCTTAGTATATATTAAACATAAACAGAGGGAATAGTATTGATGTTACAATCCACAATCCTATAAAAAGTCAATTTTCTTTTCAATTTATCTTCGTAAAAGCCATGTGCTGAATTTGTAGGATGATATCCCATCAACTTTTCTGTCAATATTTCAATTTCTAGTTGCATAGCTAGAAAGCATTGAGGTGATTAAAATTTCAATATTAAAATTTTAATGCAAACCATTGTAAAAAGTTTTAAAATATTTTGAATAATATATTATGTCATCGTCTGGTGCTCTGTAAAATATTACAAAATGAGGAAGTGGAAAAGGAGAAAATAACTCATTTTTATTAGTTGGGGGGGCTTGTTAAAATAAGTCCAAATTTTAGTTTAGTGCGCCAACCAGATAGTTTGGTAAACAGGAATTTAGTATTCAGGGAATGATATTATTATGCCATTTAAAATTGTGAAAATTTGCCGACGCGGCGGGACAGCTGTACCCGTAGATGGTGGGCCCTGCCGCTAGATTCCGTTCCCACCGGCGTCGTCTTCCTCGCGATGCAGGCGGCCCTTCTCGGCTGAAGCTCTCGCAGAAGAAGCAAGCAAGCTACTGCTTCGCCTACTCGACACGCGATTCGATCTGAGCCTGATACCTGAGGTGCCTTGCTTCCGCTTCTCCTCCCCTCGTATCGATCTCCCCCCCCCCACCCTCTCCCTCGCGCCGTCACCACCCTCGCTCGCAGATCAATCCATGGTGATACTTTACTTGAGGCGAGGTTCGTTTGGGTTTGCCTTCTCTCTTCTCTCCTACGCTTGATTTGCTTTCTCTAGATTGCTAGAATATGCCAGGCGACCGTCCAAAGAGAAGATACGATCATGACTCAGATGGATACATAAAGGAGGTTTGAGATAGAGATGGGGCTCAAGGTGAAGGATCCGCAGCCACCGGATGGGGATGGTAGTGAGAGAACGGATGGCGCCAACCTGCCGTCCTCGGGTCAAGATCATAGCAACATCCCCCGTCTATCTAGCTGCAGCACCGACAGGGATTCTGGCCTCTCTCTTTGCCGGGTTTGTCACTGTGTCGAGTCTGATCTCAGAGGGGACTCTGCCCTCGGTTTCTTAGGCATTCTACCGCCTTGTTCTGGAGATGCAGATGATGTTGCTACTGCCAGCAAGGACGAACCTGCCTCCAAAGATGGCCGCAATGTCCTCGAGTTCGTAAGCCCCCATGGGGAGATTTTTGTCTGCACCACCACTGACCTGGAATCAGGCCCTTTACATCACCAGGACCATCTCATGGATCTAGGATGCTCTTGCAAGAACGAGCTTGCTCTTGCGCATTATGCCTGCGCACTCAAGTGGTTTATCAGCCACGGTTCCACCGTATGCGAGATATGCGGAAAGGTCGCTGCAAATGTAAGGCCTGTGGATTTCAGTAAGGTCCTTGCCTCCTTGAAGGAATATGAAGCTCTCACGGAAAGGACTTCCACTGGGGACCTCTCTTACTTGCATTATGGGGCAGATTCAGGTGTGGATCCAGACGCTGTTGCAGCGATACGGAGGCAGCGGCTCAGCGAGATATCGTCGTGGTTCAACCCTCAAAATTCACATCTCGCTATTTCTCAGGGCCAAACCGAACAAACACCTGCTAGTCCAAGTAACAATTCTGTAGAGCATGGTGCTGCGGTAGCAAGAGTAGTACATGCAAGATGGAGTTTGGAGGGTACTGGAGTGTTTCTTGCCATTGGCCTAGGTGTTATTGTTCTTGCATGGTTAGTTGCTCCACATGTTGGCAAGGTAAGTTGAATCACCAAGTGCTCTGTTCTTGAGAACCTATGAGCTGTGGCATTTGGAAATTACATCTTGATTCCACACCTTTTACTTTCTGTTAGGATCATTTAAATCTCTTGATACTTATCTTGCAAGCACAGACCCCTTAAGTCTATGTTCAGTACAGTTACATGGAACAACGTGGAACACCCATTTAGTTGCAGAGTCATTTTTAAGATGCCATAATGAAAAAAAATGCTTTGATGCATAAAGCTTCATCTTATAATTCATATCTTAATATCCATTTAACTTCCGAAAATGGCGTGCAGTTGAAATATCAATGCCTGTTACTGCTTTGTCCCAACTAATGCACACTGTGTATCAGATGATATGTCTCACGTCTTTTTCTTATGAAAGTATGGTACTGACCAGCACAATGCAACAGCTAATGTGTGTGGTCTTTATCCAAATATTGTATGACAAAGGCACTTGATCGATTTTTAGAGATATAAGGTGGACAGGCTAAACTAGAAAATATAAACGCAGCTGTGCCGTATAAATATCATCAGGTTGTATTCTCATCATGTTCACTTATCCATGGAATATTATGTGTCGCGTGCAAATTTCTTTCATTTCTCAGTGTCCATTGTGCTTTCTCTGTGTATTATTGTCAAATGATTATCACCCACGCATCACATGCAATTTGCAAGGCTGACATCCAAGTACTAACTTTTGGTGTAATGAAGAAACTTCCATGGACCAAGCAGCTCTGAGAAGAATGGTTTTTGTTTGAATTTCTTTGCAGAAAGCTGCTGTGATTTGTCTTCACATGCTTCTTGGAGGTTTATGCGCGTTGACTATAATAATCTCCCTGAGATTTGTAAGTAAATGATTATTTTCTCATGATATATTTCACTCATTGCCACATGTTGAACTTTTACTGAGCTCATGTATTGAGAGGACTCCTTCAGTTGAGGCATGGTTTCTATGATGCTCATAGACTAATATCCATCAACCTTCATGTTTGCAGGTTTTCTCGAGGATCCAATATGGGTCTATGAGATGTTGGGGAATCTTGTTTGTGTTTTGGTTCCTGGTTTTTGGAGTTTGGTTATCACGGATCCATAGTATACGCTCCTCATGAGGATGGAGGTCATGGTGAGGAAGTAGGTTTTTTCTTGATACCATCCACATCCCCTGTGCAGTGGTAGGATTGCATCTTTGTGTATACTCGTCTATATATATTGCTACTGAATTTTTCGAATTAAATATGTCAGATGTATATGCTTGATCACAAGATAAAGGAAAAATATATTATTGGTGTTACTATGAATTGCTATTAATTTGATATTACATCTACACTACCATATAGCCTTAAAACAGGAAAAAAATGTCTCGAAAAAATAACACAGATGGGAATACAGTCTGAAGATATTTGTCATTTGCGGAGATGCCATATGTATGAATCTTGAAAAAATAAATAAACTTGGGCGAGTTGAAGTGAAACGATTTGCTGCTGCTCCTTTATAGCATCTCCTATATAGTCTGTCCTCCTACCACTCCCTTTTGCACAAACCGTGAAGAGTGAGAGCTCATGTAGCCTTTTCTGTAAGGGCTCTTTTACAACGTAGTACTATTAAAACACAAGAAAAAACGTATGATTAAAATATCATGATATCTTATAGCCTAAGAAATAAAAAAATACAGGAAAACTAGACAGAAAATCGTTTGGATGAAGCACATAAAAACACATAATTTGGTAAAGACATGAAGGAAAATTTACAAGAGGTTAGAACTTATTCTAGAAGTCTTTCAAAATTCCCATGAAACACTGTTATTTTATAGGAATTCCAAAGAAATTTCAAAGATCTAATTCTTCGTTATTTTTCCTATATATTTCAAATCCTTCAAAATCCATCTAGTTTTCCTTTGAAGAGTATTTTTCATGTAAAAAAAACCAATCTGGCCCAGTACTTATATAAATTTATCCTTAGGGTTAATTTTTTTTTAACAGAACTTGAGTACCCTCTCTCTCCCCGATTTTTCTCTTAGTGCACCTGCAATTGCCGGTAGAATTCGATTTAGCTTTTTGCTAAGATTATGGGTGGCATGGAAAACGGTACGGATCATTAGATTAGTTGAGCATTAATTATTATAAATTTTAAAATAAATTTATTTGATTTTTCAAAAAAGCTTATATATATATATATATTAAAACATATCGTTTACTTGGTAGCTCAGTATCCAAGCAATTGCCAAATGGGTAGATTTCTCAGTATCCAAGCATGCTCGTCCGTTGCGGATAGAGCAGCCTAACCTGACCGGGATCCTTTGCAAGAGTAGTTTCAGATCGAACGACGCTTTACCTTCGTCATCCATGGGCTGCTTGCTTCTGCTCTTCAAAATGGTAGTGGCACTGGCAGGATGGTTAACCGCTATAGCACCCTCCTTTCTTTGTTTGTTTCACAAGAAAAGGTAAAGAAAGAAAAAGAAAGAAAAAATAAAGGCCATTAATTGGCAACTACTTCTCTTCTATTCTAAAATATAATAACTTATATTTCAGGACAGAGGAATGGCTTCTTGCTAGCCCAGTAAAATATAGTAGCTGGTGGGCTGAACCATCCAGCCCACTAGTCCCTACACAAGTGCAAGATCACCATGCGATGCCAGCAAGAACAGGCTGACTTGCAAAGCTTCATCAAAGAGAAGCAGCTCAACATGAGTCCCTGGTTCAAGCTACTTTGCACATCTAACATCAGCATATGGTCCTTTCTATATATCCCTATGTTGTAGTACAAATCTTCTCACAGTCTAGCTTAGCTAGCTTCTGCTACTTGGTGGATGGAATGATGATGGATGGTATTGCATTCTCCGCCTCTGATCGACCATCAATACAGGTAGCATAGTCATCTTTCACCCAGTACTGATTCAAGAAGGGCCTCTTCCTCCTCCTGCACCACATATTACAGATAACATACAGAATACATAGGAATGGAAAGGATCAAATTAACAAGTAGTAGGTGTCTTACTACCAAAGCGGTGAATTCTGTCTCTTCGTCTATGGCACCGACAACAGCAGGGTCATCCATGAGTTCCTGTTCACAGAGTACATAAGAAGCATTCCTGCCCTGTGGTCTAAACACAAAGTCTCTCTACACAGGCTACACTGTAATTATAATTTCACTTTGAATGAACCATGTTAGTATAGCAGTAACATTGCTTACATCTTCAGCAATGCGTAGCACACCATCTTTATCCTGCACAAAGGGCACATGTTTTCAGACACAATGTGCAACATTTTCAATTTTTTTGTTTATTTTTTATGGAAAATATTTAGCTTGGAATGTCTCAACAAGTTGAAGAACAACCAACATACCTTCACTGCAACGAACAGAAGAGGATCAACTGGTGTATAAATCATATAATGCGCACCATCCTGCAGGTGTCATGAATGTCAGCAATTACATATTCTCAAGCATGTGCATATCAACAAAACACCAAGGAATATTTAGCAATCCACTAATTTCTGAAACCACGTTGATACAAAGCCATTTTGCTAACCAAATTGAAGCAACAAATCTCTACGCCTTCAAAAGGTACCCCATCATTGCCATCACCAGAATCTGCAGTATTAATATGAACACAGCAATGAAGTGCATAAAAAGATCAAACAAGAGACATAGCATGCTTCATGCTTCAAAGAGATGCTGCAATTGCATATGCTAGTTGTCTTTGTCCAGTCCCCTTAAACTTACAATTAGCTTTAAGTTTCTAATTTTTTTAAAGCATTAGGCATCAAATTTGAAAGGTGTGCATGTGCAAATATCGGTTACATAAGACAAATCATATCATAGGTATGGAAATTGTACTAGTAAAGTTTCTGTTTTGTACAACAGTTGAAAAAAAAGCAACCCTCTCAGTGAGAACATATCATCAAAACCTTTTGTGCAAACAAGGAAGTATGTCATTTTTGACTATTCAACAGGGTAACTAGAAGCATGTTAGTTCTTTTGGTTACCATGAAATTCTTGAATTGCGTCTTCAGGAAAGCAGAAGCCACCCCGTGCAGTATAACAGAACCTGGAAGGGCGAGCCAGAGATCATAGTGTTACGGAAGCTGTGAACATAATAACTAAGAACAATGGCATGCCCTTATATTTCTCCGTTCCATGGAAAGGGTAGACGTTTTTTTTTTGAGCCAAAAAGGTAGACGATTTTGGGCTCATATGATCCTTACCCACTCTCTACAAAGTGCATATGCACTCTAGCAAGGGCATATGCAACAGATGGAATGATTTCCTTAAGCTGGTCATCATCAACCTACATACCAAAGAGACGAAATTGTGTATCATGCGATGGATAAGGATGAGGGAGACACTCTCAATTCCATTTGGAACTATATGGTACGAAATGGAGAGATTTTGAGCATCAGTCTCTCCCTGTGTATGTGATGAATGATCTTGGAGTGATCGATAGAAATCGAGGGCAGAAAGAGGATAAGATACATACGGCAATCCAGCCGCTGAAATTGGCGCTTTTAAGGACCTGCACAGGCCTGAAAGAGAGAAGGAATTGGTTTGACAGGAAAATTTGAGAAAGATGCATGCCTAGCGAGTGAATGAATTGCAATTTGTACATATCAACTGGGCAAAGGAGCATGCACTCGTGGTCCTGTGTGCTTCGGAACACCCTCCTGACGATGCACTCCAAGGGGCGCTTGTTGGTGTCATCAATCTGAAGAAAGAGAGAAAAAAAGGGTGAGTTTTGTTTGCTTGACATGAAATGCTAAAGAGGAGGAGGAAAAAGTGTGTAGACTGACGATGGTGACGATGCGCTTGGAGGCGGCGGCGATGCACCTGCCCTGGTCGTCCAGCACGAAGCCCGCGGGCGGCTTGGGCATAGCGGCCGCCCGTGTGCCCCCAGCGAAGCTCCCCTCGTCGTCTTGGTGGTCGTCGTCCTCCCCCTCGTCCATGTAAGATTGTTGGTGGCGAGCAGGTGGGCCCCGGGTGCGGGTCGGCCTGGGAGGAGGAGGACCTCGCTTCCTGGGAGGCTCGGCGTCGGCGTCGGCGTCGTGGCGGAGGCGGCGTGGCTTGCGGCGGTGTTGGATGGGGCTTGGAGGAGGCCGCTGCCGCAGGGGAGCGGCGCAGGTGAAGACGGAGAGCGCGCGGCGGGTGCGTATGGGCCTCGCCGCGACTGTGAGTTGCACGGACACCATCGCCATTACTCGCTGCTGCTGGTGGTCGAGGAGGATGGAGAGCTATAGCAGGAGCAGACGCTGATGTGGAGGAGGAGGAGGGGAGGAAAAATATCCATTGGGTCCACGGGCCCACCAAAATGTGCTGCTGCTATTGGGCCGGCCTTTTCCTTTTGCTTCATGTTGGGTCTGGGCCGTTGGCCCGTTGCCGCCTCCTCTTTTTCGTGGGATCGATTCCTGCTTCCCTTCCCTTCCCCACAGCCGGCCGGCAGGCAGCTCAGCTCTTGTTGGGATCGGGCGATCGGCGGCGGCGTCGCCCCTCTCCGGTAATTATGTCGTCGTCGTCCAAGCTGCATCTTCCGGCGGACGACAGCGTCCTCCTCCTCCTTACGCACTCCAACCTCTCCACCTTCTCCTCCGACATCCGCGTCTCCAAGCAGGTCAGGTCCCCCATCACCTCACCTCCTAGTCCTCCTCATGACCCTTATCATTTCTAGGCTGCAGACCTCCGTCGAGGCGCTCAAGGAGAAGCTCTGGAGGAAGACCGGCACCGCCGTCGCCTCCATGCGCCTCCAGCTCCGCGATGACACCGGCGCCATGATCGCCGGCCTCGACCGCGACGACGCCACCCTCGCCTCCTACTCCCCATACGACGGGTTACTTACTTCCTTTGCCTTTCTCTTTTTCGGTTCTCTACCAATCGCACCCCAGCTCACTCCATCTCCTTAGGTACCGTCTGCACATTATTGATCTCGATCCTTCGTCAGTCACCTCTGGGGGTTGGTTGGAGGATACTTCCCTTGTTGAAAAGTACAAAATCTCAGATGAAGCATATAATAAGCTTGATAGTAAGTCTCATATATACTTCACACAGCTCTTGCCCTTATAGTGCAAGCTGCCTTCAAGTCCTATACTAGTGCTTTTATTATGTTGCATCAACAATCCTGTGCTGATGCTACCAGTACAAATTACCTCGAGTATTTACCACTGACATCTTATGTTTTGCGCCAGCAAACTTTCGAAAATTCAAAGAAAAGATGGCCTTCAAAAACCCTACGTCAGATGATAAAGAAGTAAGCTTCCTCAAGTTTTTGCCTATCCGTTCCTATTTTTCAACTTGCTTACTCTATTTCTTGTGTTCTTTAGCAATCTGACAAGCATATGGAGGAATTATGCGCCAACATCAAGGTCAGTAAATTTTGTGGCGCATACTATGGGATATCACTAACTAATCTCTTGTATATGCTGATTTTTCCGAGTCAGGTTTTATAGTTTAATTATTAAAACGGTGATTTAGTTCCCCTCCTGCATCCTCAACCATTTGGTCTTTAGGAACTTTTTGAAATGTGCGCGCGAGTTTTTGTGGGGTATGGCTGGGGGAATTGGATCCAAATTGATAGAAGTTTGAACTACATTGTAAAAATTTCCAAGACTGCCCTCCACATCCTCCCTTGTCCAAATGCATCTGTAAATAGAATGCTGGATATACTGTCTTGCAATTGAGGATTACAGTTTCAGACAGCATGATATGCATCGCATCAGTTTTTGTAATTTGTCCCTCTAAAAAAACCCTGATTTTAAGATGTATATGAATCTGTGACTCTAGTGAACACGGCAAGCTTGAAGGAATAAGTGGACATCTTGAGGATGAACTTGAAACTAGCTGTCTTCATCTTTTCTTGATTGCTATGAATCGGAGCAACTGACAAGAGTATTGCAGTGTGTTTTGTTCTACTATCTCCCTTGTTTATTGCAGTTTTCCATAAAGAACGGTAGCATCCTCCTATCAACTGTCTGAATGTGTATCTTTCTTATGATAAGGAATTTGAATTCCGACCATTGGTGATTTATTGGGCAGGTCAGATAGTCACTATAAATAGAAAATAGTTGTTTTCTGTTGCCTATTTTTGAAAATCAGTTTTGTTTTTATTAAAGGGAACACTATGGATTTCATGCATCATTAACCAGTTCTGAATTGGGTTGTAAGCCTTTTTTTATCTAGTATGGAATTGTACCGATCGTTCTCTGTGCTGTCTCTATTATAAAAGAATTGTGCCACAGGTGGGTGATAGATGTGAAGTTGAGCCGGGTGCTAAGAGGGGCACTGTAAAATTTGTTGGCAGAGCTGAAGCTCTTGGACGTGGGTTTTGGGTTGGAGTCCAATATGATGAACCACTTGGAAAGCACGATGGCATGTAAGTTTATTGACAAAACATCACAATGGGCCTGTTCGATAGGTGGTGGTGCGGCGTTGCTGCGGCTGTGCTGCAGCCAGGCAAGGCACAGACCACTGTTGCTGGCTTACAGCTGCAGCTGCAGTAAAAGGGCAGCCGAATAGGCCCAATGAGAAACAACTCATATTTATTGCTCTCATGACTGCCAATTCAGGTTGCATTATTTTGCTCTTTTGCCTGCCCACACATATTTATTGGTCAATTTAATCAACTCCAAAGAGGATAAAATACTAGCATGTCTTTTGCAGTATAAATTGAGGAACACCAAGCACACACAGTTGTAATATCATCACTTTTCACCATAACATTCAGGATGAATATTTAACCAGTAATAAAAATGTTAGTAGTTCGAATATTATTGACAAAACATCAGAATGAGAAATAATAGGCCTTTTGTGTTAATTATTTGATTGGTCACTATAAGTTGTCATGCTGATTATATAATACACTATATTTTCCTGATGATTAGCTTGCTACTTCTCCATACTCTCTTTAGCTAGTATACAAGATGTTGTGACTGGTGAATAATACCAGGTCCCTGGGTAAATAGCTCTTGGTAACATTATGTCTTGCTTCTTTGGTACTGTAGGGTGAAAGGCATTCGCTTTTTCAAGTGTTCTCAAGGGCATGGAGCTATTGTTAGGCCAGAGAAAGTAAAGGTAAATTTTCCTGGCTAGATGTCAACCGGTTCGCTCTTTTGGAGTACATTTGCTCAGGACTAGTTGGCAAATTTGTCTTAAAATTCTGGCTGTATGCGTTTGCTTTTGGGTTTAGTGTTTCTTCAATTGATCTTTTGGAATGCAAGGAGCAACGCCCGTGTGCTTGCAGTAGCGGAGCATGTAATAGTGGATATGAGGTCATGTTGCATTGTATATTCTTAGTATCTCAAGTGGCATTGTGGCTTTTGAATAGTCCTGTTGGATGTTAGAAAGCATCAGTGCGAATATCAAGCATATATTTCCATGGGCTGTTTTATGTTTAGATTTCACGTGCCCCATGGATAGTACATCGGTAGTGTTACTCAGCAGTTGTCTTTGGCTCTTTGCAGGTCGGGGACTACCCAGAGAGGGACCCTTTTGAAGAGGAGGAGATCTAGGCCGTGCGCCATTTACGTTGGAAATGATCGTCTATGGATATTCCTATTCAGAATTGCTCCCGTTAAAATCTTTCGCCCTTTTTTTTTGTCTCTTGGTTTGAGAATTGAGATCATTGAACATGAAGAATATATTTGCGTGTGCTTGTTCCTAATCCCATGCTGGGATGGCCATGGGGAATTGGGGATCCTGCTGTACCTTTCAGTATTGAGCCATCCAGACGCTTGGGGTGCTCAATCATGTGATGAAGCTGAACCCTACCTGTGGGGTTGTAGCGTTCATGTGCTCAATCAGATGCGTGTGAGCATCTCAGTTTGCAGCCACGTACCAAATGTTAATAAGCTGCCGACAATTGTTTGTTTGTTTGTTTGTCTCTGTGTGGGAAGCACAGCAGAGCTGGCAATTTGGAATGGCGCAGAAGGCATTACTAGTATTTTGAGTGTGGCCGCATGGAAAATTGTACTGAAGTCAGCCGCGTTCATTTGATTCCAGTGATCCGATCTTAACGAGTGCAGTAGTGGAGTAATATTTAGGCAGGTTGATTGTTTTGTTTTGTTTGACTAGCGTGGCAAATTAAACAGGGATTGGGGTAGGTGTTACAAGCTAACCAGTACTGACTTTGGACCTTTGGACGTGGGACTTGATGCAACGCAAACAATCGTGTTACGCATCTTGACCCTGCTTTTGATATAGAAGGAGCGTAGACGAGTTATTTTTTAGTTGTTGCTTGGCTAATTAGCGTAATCTTGAGTTTTTTTTAGTTGTTGCATGCTGCATGCTGCGTACTAGTAGTACTACTTTTCTCTTCGTTGCGAGTTGAGGAATATGAAAATTATATGATTCTGATATGGATAAGTGTAAAACAGTGAATTATAAGATATAGAAATGATTGTTTAATTAGGTTACATAAAAAAATATAGACTTAAAAGTAAATTCTATAAGAGGTTAGAGCCCTTATTGTCTAATTTATAAAAATTTTAAAGAAAAAAAATTGTTTCAAAGGCTTTCATTGGAATTTTTCCTATTGAATTGATAGAGTATGTTTGACAGGCACTGTAGGACCATCGGTTGGTCAATAAGAAAAATATCGTATTAGTGAAAAAAAACTTTTATATTTATTTATGTTATTAGCGATTTAAGAAAACAACGATGAAAAAAACCTTAAAAACAATTTCAAAATTTAGTTTTAAAATTTAAACTTTAACAGCGGCGTGTATGTTTTAGACGGCCGTAATTGCATTCGTTTATTTGTCCCAGCAAACCAGATTACCAAACCAAGCAAGAAGTCCTTTTCTCTTTGTGAAGATTAGAGAGAGCATTAGAATAGATCAAAGTGAACTAGGTAAGCAAAGCAAAGATACCCCCTCCCATTTCCAAGCCCCACACACGCGGGCGGCGCGCGCGTATCCTCCTTTCGTCTCTCACACGCGGCGGCGGCGGCGTCGGCGTCGGCGTCGGCGTCGGGTCTCCCCTACCCCATTTGCTTGGCGAGACCAGCTTCCTGGCTGCCATGGAGACGAGGTAGGTAGGGTAGCGCTTCCCTTCCTTCCTCGACCCTTCCTGCCTTCCCGCGATACATAGCATAGGCTCAAATTAAGCTTGGAATTTGGAGGAGACGACGAGGAGGAGGGAGAGGAGATGGAGCAGGGGGGTCAGGGCGGTGGGCTGGGTAACCTGCGCGCGCTGCTCGCCATCCTCCAGTGGTGGGGCTTCAACGTCACCGTCATCATCATCAACAAGTGGATCTTCCAGGTCCAGATTTCCCTTCCCTCCCTCCCTTTTCTCTCCGATTCAAGATTCGACCTTGTCCGTTGCAACTAACGTATCTCCCTCCTCAATGGAGGAGGGTCCTGCAGACATGTTCGTTTTTCTTTCTAATCTCCCCTTTGATTTATCCTAGATTTCCTTGCTTAGTCAACACAACACAACATACTGCTAGTCCGCGGTATCCACCGATTAAAATTTGGCCTATAATATAGTGTACAGATACAGACCGCATTGTGCTTCCACCACCTCGACTGCAATCGCCTGTTTTATCATGTAACACACACACGACACACTACATGACGACTCCCAGTCCCAGCTCAATTCTAACCCCCAGACTAGCGAATTACGGATGCAGCATCCTGCTTATCTTTCCGTGAACTAAACTACAGTGCTCCAGGTTTGAACTAATGCATATGCCATCCATCGTATTTTGTGCAGAAGTTGGATTTCAAATTTCCTCTGACGGTGTCTTGTGTCCACTTTATATGCTCTTCAATTGGGGCTTATATTGCAATCCATGTGCTTAAAGCAAAGCCACTCATTGAAGTCGAACAGGAGGATCATTGGAGAAGGATTTTTCCTATGTCATTTGTCTTCTGCATAAACATCGTGCTCGGAAATGTCAGTCTACGCTACATCCCAGTCTCCTTTATGCAGACTATCAAATCTTTCACTCCTGCAACCACAGGTACAGTCATTCTTTGCTTCTTATACCCCTCACTGTTCCTGTCTTGTTTCCGTTTTCTTAGCATTATCATATTGCTACAGCATGTAACACCCTCCCTGATGGACTGGTTCCAATGCATGTGATGCAGTTATTCTGCAGTGGTTAGTTTGGAGCAAGTATTTCGAGTGGCGCATATGGGCTTCGCTGGTCCCAATAGTTGGGGGAATACTCCTAACTTCAATAACAGAGCTTAGTTTCAACATGTTTGGTTTCTGTGCTGCCATGGTTGGCTGCCTTGCTACATCTACCAAGACCATATTGGCAGAGTCCTTACTCCACGGATACAAATTTGACAGGTAGGTGCTGATCTTATGGTGGGTGTGATGGCTGGTGCTTTAGTTGTGCTGTGAACCGACTTGCTATAATACTGCATAGTAAATTGGATTTTTTTCTTAACATTACCAGCAAAGTAAATCCTGTTAGTTATGATGTTTCCTTGTGTTTTCTGCAGCATTAACACAGTGTACTACATGGCACCCTTTGCCACCATGATACTGACTCTACCAGCAATGTTACTTGAAGGAGGCGGTGTGGTTACCTGGTTCTACACACATGACTCGATTGTTTCTGCACTAGTTATCATCATAGGCTCTGGAGTGCTTGCATTTTGTCTAAACTTCTCCATCTTCTACGTGATCCATTCAACTACTGCTGTGACCTTCAATGTTGCTGGCAACCTGAAAGTAGGAACTTTTTGGACTATGCTTTGTTCTTTTGATATTCTGCTCGTTTCTTAGAACTGATCATTGCGCTGCAGGTTGCTGTTGCTGTATTGGTGTCATGGTTGATCTTCCGGAACCCTATCGCTCCTATGAATGCAATCGGATGCGCTATCACGCTCATTGGCTGTACTTTTTATGGGTATGTGAGGCATTTGATCTCTCAACAGCAGGCGGCAGCCCCAGGAAGCCCAAGAACATCGCAAACAAATTCACAGAGAAGGATGGAGATGCTACCCCTTGTAGGCGACAAGCAAGTAAAGATTTGACAAAAGAACGCACTTTGTATGCAATAGTCATTATGGTCTGGATTCCCTTGTAGTTCCAACTGTTGTGTTCCTTCAAGTTACTGTTTTCAAATTGACCAGAAACTACCGCACACTAAACTTCCTTTCTGTGTACTAGTACATCGGAATTTTTCTACTGCATAAACTAGGATGTCACGCGACTCAAGCATCATTGACTGTGGCTAGATGTTGCTAGATGAGTAGTGCACTGAATGAACAGTTGGGAATCTCATCTAACCAATTTGTAGTAATTGTGTTGGGAATGTGACTAAGCTATCCATTTCTTAGCAATTGTGTTGGTAATGTGACTAAGCTATGTCTATGCTAGCGTAAAACAATCTTCCTCTACCACATAAACCAACAAGACATTAATACAAAAAAAAATTTCTACTACAAACCACTAAACAATACAAGTGAGGGATCAATGATTTTGATCATGTATTTGGGCCTCGCCTGCTCCAAAAGTTTGCCTTAAAACTGCGAGCTTTTGGAGAACATTAAACAAGTGAGCCATCTATTCTATGTACAATACTTAAAGTAAAAAACAAAACAACAATGGACAGGATTTGTAGGACCCCAGACATCCTTATGTGCTCCAATCGTCTGGAACTGTTAGGAAATACTTGGCCATGAACTTCCTGAACCTTTTCTTGTACTCTTTGGGTGAAATTACTGTTGGTGAAGCATTCTTTGGCACTACCAAAGAAGTTTTCACCCATGTCTCCAGTTGCTTGTCCCATGTATACTGCCTTAGGTAATCAATGATGCCAAATACAAACTCATGATTTTCTTTGTCCACTCCCACAAGTAAAGAGTAGTCCATAACATTAATTGACTGCAAAAATAATAAATTTGTCAGCACATATTCTAACAGAAAACATTGTTTCAAAACATATAAATTCTAAGAGAAAACATGATTGATTATATGTGGTTGAAGTGAATGAGTACTTACAGTGAGAAAAGCTGTGTCATTCCAGATTGCCCGCTGCAAGAGATGCTTCATTCTTCCACCAACATATATAGGAGAAGCATGCATATCATTGACAAAGTTTTGATCCAAGTAAACAGTACCATGGCCATTCGAGTCAAAGACGTATCTGGAGAAAACAGCACCTTTGAGATCATATATCCTTGACACTTTGTGTCTGAAGAGAAGATTTTCCATCACCATCAGATCAAGTTTCACTTCTTTGCCATGTCCAATTTGCTTAACCTGAAACAAATAGTGTGCTCATTTCTTAAAAGGATGTATAACAACCCAGAAAAAATCATGAAATTATTCCATACATTTAAAGTAAATTAAGTACCTGAGAGATTCCTAGAATTTTGGCTAGGCAAGTTTGGCTCCCAGTGTCGAGAGAATGGTAAACATGCTTAAAGTAATCAGGTGCAAATTTTATGAAGGACTCAAACTCTGTCTTCTTTATTTGCTTTATGATGAACCTATCATCCAATGTTTTTGCGAAGAAAGCCTTGCTTTTTCCACCTTGAGCATCCCACTTCTTGCATCGGCTTAAGGAAGTGATATATGCAAGCTCAGATGGACAGCATTTCTTCCGAAAGAGTGTAAAACTGATTGGCGTGTACACAAATAACCGAGTGTTTTCCTTTGAGAGATGATTTCCCATTGACAGATACTTCAGGATGAAGTGAGGATGACAGAAGTGAGCTATCATAGCTGGAGAAGAGGTCATCAGATGAAAAGCTTGCATCCGAGTCTGAAGATCCAATAGATGACCATGACGAAGAAGCCAAAGAAGTTCAGATGATGAGCTGTAAGATTTCTCCATTTTGGAGCTCTCACTCCCCCTGCTGTAGGCTGCCTCACCCTCAGCTACAGCATCTAGTAAAAGATGGCAACGTTCCTCCGATATGGCCAGTGCGCGGGATATTATGCTGGATATTTCATCCTCTGATATGCACAACACATTGCCACCTGGACCAACTATGAACTCAGTAGATGATTGCCTGTGCAAGGGGGATAGATGAGATGGAGAATAGTTGTTGACAAGTTCAAAATTTTCCAAATACCCAGCCTGCAGTTCATGCCTGTAACTCACTCTTAACTCGTGCAATGGACTCCAAATCCATCTTTCCCTGTTATCCCATTCAGGAATTCTCAACTGCGTATCTATACCTTCCAAGACTCTGAAGAGAAGGCACTTTTGTGATATGTTGCTCCTCACGTCGTGAATTTTCATCAGTGAAGGTTTCGCTGTTGTACTGCATTGCCTTGATACATCCATTCTCAAAGGGCAATGCACTTTCACCAGTAACTACTGGTGCAGCTGGTTGACCGGCAAATTCAGCAGCTTCCTTGTTGATACGATTTTCCATTCTTTCAGACTTACACTCAAGAATTTGATGGAAACGACGGTCCCACACGTATAGTAGAATCAGAAGATCCTGGTAGAGACAATTTACACCAAGAATTTCATTCACAGAGGAGCTAGACATCCCGCTTTGATCAACAGCCTTCACTAGAGAATACTGTTTGATGATATTGGAATTGACAGTTATCAGAGAGTTTTTCGTTGGGCTGAGTATTTGTGTGTGTGTGAGGCCCATGTGCCTTTATGCATGTATATAAACCAAAGTAAGAAATCAAGAAACTTCCAATCAAAAAATCTCACAAACTTCATGGTATCAGAGCCGAACGGTTGGTGACCGGCGGCGGCTGAACCCTAGCCGAGCAGGTTGAGTAGAGGGAGCGGGAGTTGGTGTCGGCGGCGAAGAGGAACCGAGGCGCAGGTCCGGTGGCCGGCGGTGAGGGAAGAAGTCGACGGCGCGGGGAAGCACCGAGGCCGGCACAGCCACAACCGTGGACGGCAGCAGCCAGCAGAAGGAAGGAGCCGGCGGCGTGGAGGCAGGTGCACAGTGGCTACGTCTTGTGGAGGTCTTGGTGCAGGCGTGCAGATGCATGCTGTGTGTGGCTGTGACTTTGGTGGCTGAGGCAGAGTGGCTGCAGTGGTGGATTTGGTCCTCCGTAGTGGCTGTAGCGGTGGATTTATCTCTGGGGGCTGTGCCTGCGTAGAAGATGGTGAGGTGGGTGGTGGTTTCTGTTCTGTGGTCTGTGGCTGAGTGGAGAAGCACTAGGTGACTGCTGCTACTGTTGTTTTTTTCTTCAAAAATTGAGAAAAATCAGCGATGTCCTTGCTGCTATTGGCTTGCTGGGAAGAAATTGAAGGGTAGAGGGATTATTGCTGGTACTGTTGGTGTGTGCTCTGGGTTTGTGCTTGATTCAAAATGGGGAAAAAAAATCAAGGAGTTGAATAAATTGGTGGACATACTTACAAAGAAACTTAGTGAGGCTCCAACTTCAAGCAATGAAATGGTTCCTCATACTCTACAGAAAATCAAGCTAATACAAAATGAAATCAAGTTGGAAGGTGTCAAAGATTATTTGAGTTGGTTAAGGAGAGTGTTGTTGATTTTGAAGACAAAAGGATTAAAAGGATATGTTACAAGAGAAATAAAGGAACCTGAGAGCACATCAAGTGTAGAATGAAAAACTTAGGATACGACCAACTTTTTCGCGGCAGCATGGTTGCTAATCTCACTATCTACTGCCATTGCTACAACAATTGGTACCATCTCTAGTGCAAATGAGGTGTGGAAAACTCTCTCAAAGCTCTACTCAGGAGAAGGTATATGATGCTAATGGTAGAGGCATAAGGGAAGACAATTGATTTGAAACAAGAGAGCGCTTTGTGACAGAATATGTTGCAAAGTTGAAGTGTCTGTTGTCTAATTTGTATCATTATTATCTTCTTGGGTTAGAGCACTCTGATTGCATAGCCAAAGTGAGGAAGTGGATTGAACACAAGAGGGTTATTGAATTCTTGAAGGGTCGAAATCCAAAGTTTGAACGGAGAAGAGATGCAATGTTTCATCATATTACTCTTCATACCTTGGATGAGGCTATAGCTACTATGGCACAAGAGGAGCTTAAGAAGAAAGTATTGACTAATGCTATACCATCTTCACCAAGTCTCACTTATGCAATTACAAAGGTAAAGAGATTAGAGAGTGATTCAATTATAGTGAAAAGGGACACCTTATATGTGATTATCATACTCCATGAAAGCATGTTTATGGGAGAGAAAGAGGTATTGATAGAGGTAGGATAAGAGGTGGAATGGGTTATGCAAGTAGAGGTAATAGGGGCAGAGGCTATGAATATAGAGGTGATCACAAAGCTAATGTGGTTACTCTTAAAAGAAGATTCTTTTGGAACTACGAATGTTGATGTTGCCAACTTTGCTCATTCAAACCAAGCATTTATGTCCATAAAGAATTCTCATTCAAATTGGATATTAGACTCAGGTGCATCTAGACATGTCATGTTTATGTGTAGGAAATTTATATCCTATAAACCATACCCGTTTACACACATAGAAACAATTTAAACTGCAGATGGAACATTATGTCCTGTTAAGTGAGAGGGCACAATAGAGTGTACTCTTTCAATCACTTTATCATCAGTTTTATATGTCCCTTCCTTTATAGTGATTTTGATTTTAATAAGTTCTCTTGTTGATCATATGGTATGTCAGGTCTCTCTTGATCATGAGAATTATTTAATTCAGGAGAGATAGACATGGAAGAAACTTAGGATTGGTGTCAGGCGTGATAGACTTTGGTATTTGGATCAAGGGAGTATAAGTGAAGCTATGTGCCTAGCATTGATGGCTTTCACAAGTGAAAAAGAGACTAAGGTATTACTTTTGTATTATCGACTGGGACATATATCTTTTGATATTATGAGTAAGATGTTTTCGGATAAACATAAGTTAGCATGTGATGTTTGTGAGTATGTGAGACATACAAGAACATCATATGTGAGTAGGGAACTCCAAAGTATATTGCCCTTTATGTTAATTCACTAAGATGTGTGAACCTCACTTGTGATCTCTATGAGTAGAATGAAGTATTTTGTTGCCTTTATTGATTGCTGCTCTCGCATGACATAGTTATATCTTATGAGACATAATGATGAGGTGCTTAAATGCTTCCAGAACTTTTATGCATATATTAGAAATCATTTTAATGCACAAGTTTAGTTTATTAAAACTGAGGAGTGTGTGATCAGTGAATTTGGTAGCTTTCTCTTATCAGAGAAAATATTACATTAGACTTCTTATCTTGATACTCCTCTACAAAATGGAGTGACTAAAAGGAAAAAAATTATCATCTTTTAGAGATAGCTCGTTCATTAATGTATACTATGAATGTACCTAAATTTCTATGAAGTGAGGCAAGAATGACAACAATTTATCTTATCAACCGAATACCATCGAGGATACTTGGAATGAAGACACCATATGAGATGATATTTTGGGAGAATGAATTTGTTATTTCACCAAAGGTGTTTGGTTACACTTGTTTTGTCAGAGATCATAGACCCTCTATTGGAAAACGTGACCCCTGAACTGTCAATGCATCTTTATAGGTTATTCATCTAGTCATAAGGGGTATAAGTGTTGGAGTTCATCAAATGACAGACCTTCTTAATTATGGATGTTACTTTTAGGGAGTTTGTCTCATTTTATGGTGAAAAGACATATTTGAGTTCTTTATTCATTGACCTTGATGGTCTAACCAGGACAGACCATGATCAACAAAAGGAAGGTGAAATTATGGGTCTCAAGTAGGATGAACAATCAAAGAAGGAAAATGCTGTGGTTGGTTCAATCACATTCCCTATGAGAGATCTAGTATAAGAGCAAGTATGGAGGAAGCCACATGAAGAGAAGAATCTCTAAGTTTACACGAGGAAATGAACAAGACATCTAGTAACAGAGCCAGCTAAAGTTGACAATCAGGTGTTAGATGATCCAAGTCCTATGCAAGTGTCTTTAGAGTCAAGAGAAAGAGGAAGAAGTCAGAGAAGAAGGGTTCAACTTGCCTATTGCCATAAGAAAGGGGACAAAGACTAAGGCAGACAAACCTCCACAGAGGTACAACTTTGAAGTTGATGAAAGTAGCGATGAGAATGGCGTAGCTAATTATGTCTTGTATACTTCTTTGTCATGTATCTACAAGGTTTTTGTGGCATCTCTAGATTCAGTGGCACTCTCAAATGATTGGAGAGAAGCAAAGCACGATCCAAGATGGTGTCAAGCAATGCTAGATGAACTAGAAGCTCTTGTTAACAAGGGAGCTTATACCCTTCCTTAAAGGAAAGAAGATAGTCAATTATAAGTGGGTATTTACAGTGAAGCAAAATCCTGATGGAAAAATAGAAAGGTACAAAACTAGACTTGTTGCTAAGGGATATAGTTAGACGTGTAAAATTGATTATGATAAAACTTTTTGCACCGGTTGCAAAACTAAGTATGGTAAGAACTCTAATATCTTGTGCAACTAATTTTGATTGGCCATTGTATCAATTGGATGTAAATAATGTTTTTCTACATGGAAATCTCTAAGAGGAGGTATATATGGAAATTCCACTTGGATTTGCTACTTCACAAACTAAAGAAGAAAATATTAAGACTAAGAAAATCTTTATATGGTCTTAAACAGTCGCTAAGAGCATGGTTCAATCATTTTAGGCGGGCAATGTGTGGTATGTGCTACAAATAATATAATAGAGATCATACAATTTTCTATCATCATAGTGACGATCATATAATTATCACTGTTGTGTATGTTGATGACACGATTATAACTGGGGATAATTGCTTGGAGATAACTAGGCTAAAATAAAATCTAAGGAATTCGAGGTTAAAGACTTGGGCACATTGAAATATTTCATGGGTATTGAATTAGAAGATCCCTTAGAGGGGTTGTTCTTTCATAGAGGAAATATGCATTGGATTTGCTCAATGATATGTGTATGATTGGATATCACCTAGCTTCTACACCAATTGATCAAAATCATAAGTTGTGTGCTTAGTCAGGAAATCCAGTGAATAAGGAAAGATATCAAACACTAGTGGAAAGGTTGATATATTTATGCCCTACACAGCCTGACAAAACTTATGTTGTTAGTATGGTGAGCCAATACATGCCTGACCCAAGGAATGGCCATATGGATGTTATGTATTGGATCTTAAGATATTTGAAGGAAGACTAGGTAAAAACCTATGGTTTAATAAAAATGGACGTGGAAGACTATTATGATTTAGATTAGCCTAGTTGTCCTAATGATAGAAGTTCAACTATTGTGCTTCTGCTAGTGGCAACCTAGTATCTTGGAGAAGCAAGAAGCAATTAGTGGTGTCTCGTTCAACTACTGAGACAGCAAGGCAATGTCAATGAGTTTGAGTGAGTTGTTATGGATAAGGAATCTTCTTTTTGAGTTAAAGTTATTGTTACATAAAGTTGTGGTGCAACAAGTCAGCAATCAATATTGCTAATAATCAAGTTCAGCATGATTAAACAAAGTTGAGATATATTGTTTTTTCATCAAAGAAAAACAAGATGAATGGGTTTTGAAACTAAATTTGTTAGTGTTTGGATACTTTAACAAAGACTTTAGGTGTAAGAGAGTGCATATGTTCGTGTGACAAGATGGTATGATAGATATCTATTGTCTAATCTTAAGAGGAAGTTTTGAGTTGAGTATTTGTGTGTGTAAAATCCATAAGGCCAATGTGTCTATATGATGAGGCCTATGTGGATATATTCAAATATATATACAAAGTAAGAAATCAAGAAGCTTCCAATAAAAAAATCTCACTAACTTTATTTTTTAGATAATGAATAATAAAATCCGACCTCTCCAGCCAACATGGAGTTATAGAGATGATTAGCATGCATATTTATCTCTAGGCTAGACAAGCAAAGAAAAGAAGGTTTACCACAAACTCGGCTTTTTCTTCCTTCAGCATCACTTCGAGTTGAGAAACATCTTTAACAGGAAGAAAGTCACCACAGTTAATTGCCACCTCAGAGAAAATCTTCATGTGCTGTATTAAGCTTGCAACTTCAGAGAAAAGCTTGACTCCTCTCGCAAGAACCTTAAAAAGTGCAACCGAAGCATTAGGCCCGCCCAACCTGACCCATGAATGTTCACAAGATAAAGCATGCGATGAAAGAAAATTGTAGTACATACATTTCTTTCCTCTTGTTCGAACCACTCATGCATATCGGGATTGTGAAAATCAAGGGTTCGTTGTGGTTTGCAGGCAGTGTAAATTTCAACTGATGAATATTGGAACTACGCAACTTTGGGACCCAACCTGAAGTCACCATTTTTTCCAACAAAAAAAAGAAGGGCGAAAGGATGCTTAGTATCTATTATATATAGAGAGAGAAGTTTTACATGACATGTTAAAAATGGTTCCTGAGAAATGGGAATACATACCCAAAAAATCGCAAGCAGTCCCTGTTGACCAAATGCCCACAAACTGACAGCCTTCTAGCAGCAGAGTGGCTTGAAAAACTGAGTTCAAGGAACTTCCCAAACGAGAGATTACGCGCTTCAATTGATATTAGCACTCTTCGAGATGATTTGGATATCCCACTTTCATGCTCACATCTTAGACATCTAGTCCACATCCAAATTTTTCCTTCAGATTCACCAGGCAAATAATGCTGAGGCAGCAAACGCCTCACACTAATAGTTAGATTTCCATTGCGGTGGGTGTAAGAGTACATGTGAGCATCTGGAGGCTCTCCACATGAGGAACAGCTTAGGTTCTGCCACAGTTAAAAAAAATGTCATGACTAGATATACTATTGGCCTACTATGTCATGTCATGTGTTATCGAAATCATTCATAAAAAATGGACAGGTACCTGATTCTGCAAAATGTCTTGCAAATATCGTCCTAAGGAGACATCGAAATTCCCATGGTAGTTTATGCGGTATAGATGGCTCCTCTCACAGACAACCTGCTTTGTAACACATTGGCTGGACAACAAGATGAGTATGCTCTGAAAATCCATTACATCATCAGCCTCATCTGTGTCCGAATTTTTATTTTCGCTAATGTAAGTGTAACCGGTACTGTATTGTTCCTCATTTCCCAGTGGAACCGACAACTGCTCATGTTTTTCAGTAACTAAAGGATCAGGCTGTGACATTTTTTGGTTGGTTTTGGTGAATGCTTGTTCCTGAAGATCACTTAACTGATCCATATACTCACAAGAATGATCGGGATCCTTTTCCCTTGCCAAGGTATCAGACGCCATTTCTTGGCTGGTTTCAGTGTTTTCTTCATTCTGATGACCAGTTGTGTCTTGAGAAGAAGTTACAAGTAAATAAATATTCTGATAACAGAATATGTCAATGAATCTTCTGAGTGATCCGGAGACTGAGGACAGCAGATTTTCAGATGGAGGTGCTTCATTTGGATCACAGTGGATGGTTGTACCCTGATCAGTGGACGAGTTTAGAGCATCTGGTTTATTTGTACAAGAAACTGTAGCCTGCTGATCCCCATCATGGTATTCCACTAATGATCCTCTACAGGTGACATAATAATCTGTAGGATTGCCAGGAAGTGAACAATTTGAGAAAATAGAAGTTTGATGACTGAATTCTGGTGTCCCGTCATTTCTATCTGTAGAATGTATACACTGACTACGAATCCCCCGAGCGTATACAAGGGGATCGGGTCAGTGGTCTGTCTAACACCCCCGCAGTCACAGCGGGAGGGGAACGGACGCAGAGATTGGACCGAAAACTGGTGAACAAAAGCGTGGGCAGGCCTTTGGTCATTATATCGGCAAACTGATGTGCCGATGGTACATGGAGCACCCGAACCTGTCCTAATGCAACCTTGTCATGGATAAAATGGATATCGATCTCGATGTGTTTGGTGCGTCGGTGATGGACCGGGTTGGCGGTCATGTAGACGGCACTGACATTTTCGTAGTAGACGATGGTCGTGGTGGAGAGGGGTGCACGGAGCTCCTGGAGAAGCTGGCGAAGCCAGCAGCACTTGGCGACGGCGTGGGCGACGGCGCGGTACTCGGCTTCAGCGCTGGAGTGGGACACTGTAGTCTGGCGTTTTGAGGACCAGGATATGAGAGTGTCACCGAGGTAAACGCAGTAGCCGGACGTAGAGCGTCGAGAGTCGGGGCAGCCTGCCCAGTCTGTGTTGGAGTACACGGTGAGAGAGTCGATGGGGCTGGAGCTGAGATGCAGCCTGCTGGAAAGGGTGCTCTTCACGTAGCATAGGATGCGCTTGAGCAGCGCGAGTTGAGGTTTGCGCGGAGCGTGCATGAAGAGGCACACTTGCTGGACAGCATACGTGAGGTCGGGTCGGGTGAGTGTGAGGTATTGGAGAGCCCCGGCAAGACTCCGATAGTGAGAGAGATCGGCAACGAGGGCGCCATCGATGGCGGAGAGTTTGGCTCGAGTGTCGACTGGGATGGCCGTAGGGTGACAGTCGACCATGCCCACACGCTGGAGGACGTCGATGGCATACTGGCGTTGGGAAAGGAAGAGCCCGTGGATGGAACGGGTTACGAAGATGCCAAGAAAATGGTGGAGAGGATCAAGATCAGTCATGATGAACTCAGAGTGGAGTCGGGCCATGATCTGGTCAAGGAGAAATGTGGAAGACGCTGTGAGAACAATGTCATCGACATAGAGAAGTAGATAGGCAGTGGCGGAGCCGATATGGAAAGTAAACAGGGAACTATCGGATGTAGAGGCCATGAAGCCGATGTGCCGAACATAAGCAGCAAAGCGCTGGTACCAGGCACGAGGGGCTTGTTTGAGGCCGTAGAGAGAGCGTTGAAAAAGACAGACGTCGTCGGGCCGAGAAGAGTCGACGAAGCCTGGGGGCTACTGGCAATAGACTGTTTCCGTCAAGTGGCCGTGAAGAAATACGTTCTTCACGTCTAGTTGATGGATCAGCCAGGAGCGAGAGGCAGCCAAGGTGAGGACGACTCGGATGGTGGCGGGTTTGACAACGGGACTGAAGGTCTCGTCATAGTCGACACCAGGTCGTTGGGAGAAACCCCGGACTACCTAGCGAGCCTTGTGACGGGCAAGGGAGCCATCGGCGTGGAATTTGTGACGGGCAAGGTGAGCCTGGGGATGGGCGCCGAGAACTCCAAGTTGCCAGCCGATGGGGCTGCGTGGCTAGGGCTGGGGCGTCCAGAGGTTGTAGCACAGCCACGGACCCGTGGGACCGGCAGGGTGGGTAGGGACCAAGGTAGGTCGTGGTGGCGTCGGACCCTGCCAAGTCTTGCCTTTACCTTTGCCCTTGCCTTTCCCAGTGCGGGCTGTGTTGCTGTGGCCGGAGCCATGGCCACTAGGACCGTGGGAGGAAGGGGCAGCGCAAGAACCTCGGCAGCCATTATCGGCTGCGACAAGAAGAGTGGTGTGGGCCACTGTCTTCTCATCATTGGCCTGACGGAGTTCTTTAAGAACTAGCATGTCATGAGTCCGGGGCGAACGATGGAAGAGGTGTGGCGTTGGCGATGTCATCGGCGGTGTTGGAGAAGCGGGGATTAAGGCCTCACAGAAGGGCGAGGACGAGTTGAGAGTCGGACACAGGGTGGCCGACGTCCCGGAGAGCAGCAACCTTGACTTTGAGGCGCTGACAGTACGAGGAGACAGAGGAGTCGTCTTGTACCATGAAGTGGAACTCGTTGAGGAGGAAGATGGCGCGAGGCTGCTTGTTGGCCTGGAAGATCCGCTCGATAGCCACCCAGAGGTCCCGGACGGTGGGGTCGGTATTGTCCATTGCGAGGTCGAGGACAGAGTCGTCGACCGAGCCGAGCAGCCAGCTGCGCACGCAGCACTCGGCGATGTCCCACTGAGGATCATCGGGGTGAGGTGGAGTAGAGCCATCAATATGGGACTGGAGGCCGAATTTTTCACAGAGGGATTTGAAGAAGAAAACCCACTTGAAATAATTGGCGTTAAGGTCAAGGGAGATAGGAATGTGAGATTTCACGTTCACAGCAACGTAGGAAAGAGAGAAGATCGGCGAGGTGGTGCCCGAGGTGTGGTCTGAGGCACTGAGGGCCGGAGCAGATTCGATGACTGGGAGAGTGCCGGAGCCGAGAGCAGACTCGGTGGCCATGACGGGAAAACGGGAGCAAAGAGTCGATGGGAGAAAGAAGCCGATGGGAGGGGAAAGCCGATGAGAGGACGGATCGACCGATCAAGGATGTGAGAAGCCAATGGGAAGCGGGCCGGCCAGCCGATGAGAAGTGGTTGGCCGATAGGGAGTAGACAGCGGAGTAGGTGAGAAGTGACCAGCCGATGAGGAGTGGTTGGCCGATGGGGAGTAGGCAGCGGAGTAGGTGAGGACAGAGTGGTTGGGTCACGGACGTGCGAGAATTCACGTCCGTGAAGAGAAGATTTACGTCCGTGGACTTGTGGAGGCCAAGGAATGGGGCGGACGCGAAAAAGGTAGGGAGTGGCCGGACGCGAAGAGAATATGTTCACGTTCGGGAGGCAGGGATTCGTGTCCGTGGACACGTGGACACGTTGGACTGGCTCGGACGTGAGGAGAGAAGGTTCGCGTCCGAGAGCCGTTGAGCGTGTCGAAAAGGGCGAGAACCGAGGGAGGTTTTCAGCCGATGGAGGGCTGGACAAGTCCAGCCGATGTAGACGAGCGCGGAGGTGCGCCGGCGTCAGAGAAGGAGAGATGCACGAAACAAGAGGAAGAGCGGAGACGGGTGCGAGGCGGGACGAGGAGGCAGATCGAGACCGTCGTCTGGTCGCGCGGAGGTGGGACGGAGAAAAGAAGGTGACTGTGGGAGAGATGGAGAGAAGAAGAAATGGAGACGAGAGAGCGAGGAGAGTACCGGGAAGAGAGTCGACGACGGAAAAAAGACGTCGACGACGAAGAGGAAAAGGTCGGCTCGCCGGAGGAAGAAGCTAGCGCGCCGGGATGTCTAGACTTGCTCTGATACCATGTAAAATATGTACAGTGACTATGAATCCCCCTGAGCATATACAAGAGGATCAGGTCTATATATATACAGCCCAGGCTAGTGGTCTGTTTAACACTATCATTCAAGAACACCCTCTGATCTTCAAAGAAGTATGTCTCAACAACCAGATGATATGCGGCGAATACTGTGTAGTGCAAGACTTGCTTGATTTTCTTCAGTTCTTCAGTGTTTGCTCCTCTCAGCAGTATCTGCGCGTGCGTATTCAGATGTGTGAAATGCAGATTGTTAGCAAGTTAATCAGCTAGCTAGCAGTTTCTTCCAAATATGATGTGGATATAATGAGCTAATTAAATGGAGATTAATGGGCTAGCTAGAGTGCTAGTACAACTTACAGTGCATCCCAATGGGTTGGAAAAGCCTTCCAAGAACATCAATGTTTTAGGTTGCCTCTTTCCAGCAGGTATAGCAGCGGCATCAATGTTATGCTCCTCGAAGAACTTGTCCATGTGGAAGTAGTCGCAGTGCTTGAGCTTCGGGCAATCCAGAAGATGAGAGAAGGAGAGCAAGGGAGAACCAGAACAGCGAGCGATTCTCTGCAAGCGATGGAGCTTCATATCAAGCAGCAGAGTGACGCCATGCTGCTGAAGAAGCTCCTGTATGTCGCGGGAGACCGTCTTCTCCACCATCACCACGTTGGGCCTGCATGTGTGGATGATCTGAGAGATGGAGTTTCTGAGATTGTTCTTGTCCTGCTCCATGAAGTCGAAGGAGGAGAAGCCGAGATGGGAGTCGACGCCGAGGGCGCCCTGGAGCAGGAGCAGCCTGGGGCTGTGGCACTTGGTGGGCATGTGCTTGTGCACCGCGTTCTTCCTGAAGACGAGGCCCTTGATCACCTCGCATTGGCGGCGGCTGCCGGAGGCCACGCACTTGAGCTTCACGTGGGAGGCGGGGTCCATGTCGTTGCCGGCGGTGCAGGCGTGGGGCTGGATCAGCAGCGCGGCTTCCCAGGAGAGGGCGATGACGACGTCGAGCCACTCCGGGTCGACGCCGGCGGATGCGAGGAAGCGGCTGGCGAGCATGTTGAGCTGGCCGTTCATGGCGCTCAGCATCGCCCTCTGCCGCTCCTCCACCTCGTCGCCCCTGCTGCTGCTACTACCAGGAGGAATCGTAGTAGGGTCGTCGTCGTCCTCGGCAGCCGCCGCAGCAGGTGGTGGGGGTACCCAGTCCCCGTCGTCAACGTGCCAGTCTCCCCAGCTGCTGATGGCGGCGTGGACGTTATGATGAGCAGCTGAATCACCGGCGGCAACAGAGGAACAGTAGCACCGGCCATCCTCCGGCTGATAACTGATGGCCATGATCGATGTGGATATCTTCCCGGCCGACCGCCCTGTACTACACTACTAATCCAACAGCATTCGCATGTATGTAACTTAACTGATTTGCTCGAAACAAACCAAAGAATTGAAGCTAATAGCAAATATCAGCGAAAGCATATGCAACAGCGTACCTGGACATAGATATTGATATTGATAGTATATATTCAAAAGCAGAAGGTTGGCAGCTAGCAGGATGAAGAAGCTGGTGTCCCTTTGGTACAGAAATCGATCGAGAATCTTGTTGCAATGCAAGCAGTTGGCTCCTATCCTAGCCTAGCTTAGGTAGATGATGATCATCATCATCGGGAGCAAAACATGCCTATACACACGTACAGTTATCGTCGTCGTATATAGACTGACTAGTATACTCCCCTCTTATCCTAAATCGCATGCATGATTGGTGTTGGTGGCTGGGCTGGCTTAACTGTCATCTATCATGGCCACGCAGCTAGCAGTTAATTACGACTAAACTACATCAAGGTAAGGACTCAAGTGAATGAACCAGTCAATGCCATCAGTACTACTACACAGAGTCCCCATTCCAGTGAAACTAGATTACGGTACCATTAATAATACATTATATCCAGCATAACCAAATACTACTAAATTCAGAGGTTTCTTTGCAGGCATTTTCTTCGAATCCCATCTTTCTTTTGCTCCTGATGATATATTGTACAGTAATTGACCGAAAAAGAAGATGTAGAGGATGCAGATGGGCATGCATACGTGGTGACAAGTGTGGAGTAGTATATGTGTATGTTGATGATTGAGTGGAGGTGATCATGCATGCCGACACGTACATGGCGCTCAGGCTTCACTGCAGAGCGACGTGTCCTGATGGCAACAGAGCCAATCAGCTAATTAATTCTGCTACATTCATACATACCGACGAGTGGACGACTAGTCTGCATTCATCGTGCATGTGAATCAAATCCCTCACTCACGTGGGCCTGATTTTATATTAGTTACTGTATGTGTTTTTTTGCGGGGAATGGGGGCTGAATTATTGATACACATATACACAATCCAATCGAATGGCTGCAATAATTGACTAGCTTCTTAATTCTCCCAAATACGTATTGATGTACTACATGTTTTTCCCGTGGATGTAGTACATGATGGGCCCTCTGTTTTTTAATACACGACGTCATTAACTTTTTTCATAACCATTCATCTTATTTAAAAATTTAATATAAATATATAAGTAATAATAAATCAAGTCATAATAAATAAAAAATATTGATTAAGACGAATAGTCATTATATTAAAAGTAAATTATATAGATAAGTCATAAGTGATTTGGATGGAAAATCAAGTGGACATTAATGTTCCATGTATTCTCCACATGTGAAACATAAACTAATAGGGAATTACTAGGTTTTATGTGTCCCAAATCTCAATCCCCTGCTTCCTATTGGTTGGATGTCAGCTAGGGGAGAGGGAGAAGTGGGATTCCCGTCGGAAGACTCGTTAGCAACGATAACAATGGTGTCGGTGACAGTGTTGGAATTCCGATAGAGAACCTATAGTTTAGGGTTTTAGGATCAGGAGAGAGTGATGGAGGAGGTGGTAGGAAACAGTGATGATGGCTTTAGAGAGATGTCTAAGGAGGCGATGGACATAGGTAGGCGTCAGCGACAATGGAGCTGCAAGCTTGTTTAGGAAGGTAATGGGTGGGGTCAGTAGCGAGGATGTCAAATCAGAAGCAATTAAGAGACAAGGGTGTCTCAGCAGCGTGAATCGATAGAAACAATAAAGACGGGCGAGGTAGGGGCACCTTGGCACCGCTCGGGCTTAGGAAGAAGAAGCGAGGAAGAGAGAGGAGTCGATTGGGCAAGGCATGCCGATGCCATCAAGGCCGAGGGACGTCGCATTGGGACAGGAGACAGTAGTGATGCTATTGGCACTGTGGGGTTGTTAATTTAGGAGGGTGATGGGTAGGGGTCGGTAGTAGGTATGTTACATCTAGAGTGGTTGAGAGGGCAGAAGTGTCTTGACGGCACGTGCCACAACTCGTCCTAGCACTACCTACAGTGACATCAGAGGAAGTGTGTCGTAGGAGAATGTCATAAACCAACTCCCACGGAACCGTGATTCCGGTACCAGTCCTAGAATAAAAATGTTGGTACCCATGGTCAACAGAGATACATCATTGCCATACTTGTGATATATTATACCTTTACAAGTTGTGACTTTGGCTAAACCTAAGAATCAACCTTCAAACAGAAAAGTAACAGTGGAACAACAACGCAACTAAAACCCAATCCACAAGCAATGGTTTGGGTTTTGGAAGAAAACCCTAATCTTCACCTTCAACTCCCTAAAGGAGAGAAAAATAATGATTGAGTACTTAGGTACTCAGCAAGTTACTGGGAAAGAGTGAGTATTTAAACTTCAAATGGAGGTTAGGGTTTATTTCTACAAACTTTTCTTTTAAAAATATTTTTTTTCTAAAACACTAAGTATGAGTTGATCTTAAAATGGTTAGAGAGAGGCACTTGCCTCAATCCAGACCATGAGTTGCTTTGTAATAACTCAAGTAGACAAAATAAATTTTAGGTGATTAACTGAACCAATGAAATACGCTACCATACCGATCGTCCATGTCGACTCAAAAACTTCTGCCCATAAGTATATTTCACCTTCTATCTCATCTATTAATCCTTTTCATTTCTGTCCTTTCCAAGACATCAACTAATCCCATATCTCTAACCACTTATATTCAAAGCACTCCACTTTTACTAGAAAAGCCTAATCTATAATGACACATGACATCCTGGATTACACTGACTCGTTTCAAACTATTCAGGTCATCCATCAGCCACCAAAGGTGATTCTAGTAACAGTTTCTCAAACCACAAATCATTTTCACAAAGCACTGGCAAATAAATCTACGCAAGAAAAATCACTTCACATCTGCTCATGATAGTGGGCACGGCTGTTCGAGCAGTTTTATCTCTATAGAGGTGTACGTTTTACTCATATGACACGAGCTTGCTCTCTCACTTACCAAGTGAGGAGGTTCATGACAAAGCATTTTCAAAACCATTTTAAGGATATCTCATACCTGATAAATGGGTCAATCCACTCTCAAACAACATCAAGAATTTGATTTTGCATGCTTATAAATCCCATCACTCTCCGTCTTGACCGAGTACTCTGGCAAGCTTTTTTATCCTCACCCTACTCAAGAATACAAGCATGTCACCTCACTTTGCATCTCGGCATTCCTCATCTATTGGCATTCGAGGTATCCTATTCTAGCTAATTAATTAGTTAGGAGTGTCCCATACCGCTTGTGTGGTCATATTGTATTATGATCAATACAATTCTTCAGAGAATCAGTCCTTATATGCAAATACAAAGCTTCTCACTTTGCATCATGAGTTTTTGCAAACTATTTTTATTTTGCAAACCATCGACACAACATGTAGGGTTTTCAAAGCTTTCGCAACCAAAGTTTTTTCCATGTCGACAAACAAGGATAATTGGGTGGACCATATGTACCATGCTTGAATAGTACGGTTGCTGAGGTGCCATGAGATAGAGTGACAAGGGGTAGGGGTAATCAATATCTTACAAGTAAAATGCAACTATAGGATAGGCCGTCAGTTTAACATGGAAACTAAGGCCAATCAAATTTATCGTGCACACTAGCAATGTAATTTTGCAAACAAAAAAATTTATAAACTAGGAGCAATATGATCAAAAAGTGACTTTCCTCTGTCTTCGTCTTCACTTTTCTCGAAAACATTCACCCGAAATAATTTCCATCGTCGTCGACTATGTGCAAAAGGGAGAAAACCACTCAAAACCTTAAATATAAAAGCACTACTATTAATAAATAAATAATAGTGCTATTGGATATATCCCATTTTAGAAAATTTTATAGACTTGAACGGGATTGATCGATGTTATGGATAAGGAGATATGATTTTTGCAAGATTAAAGGATTTTCTATAATAAAGAAAACAATTTATTGAAATTAGAAAATAAATATTCTTAAAAATATTCCTTATTGATAGGTGGAACCCACTAATTAGTGAGAGGGGAGAGGATGGCTCACGGTAGACCGGGTCCATGGTGAGGGGAGGAAGGAGCTAGTGGACTTCGTCGTTGGGCCGGACGATAGGCTTGGCCTAAGAAAGATCAAGGCCGGTCTGGAAGATAAGACTTTAGAAAGTAGGCCGCTCCAAGGTAATTGGCCCAACGAAGGCCACATGAAGAACAAGTCAAGGAAGGGGATTCAAATGAATGACTTGGATTAGGGCTAGGGATACGGGAGATGGTCGGCGACAAGCGACAAAGGAGCTCGGGTTCAACCATGGCATTTTGCCACCGGCGACCATGCTAGCAATAGAGGGGATGGTTTGTGGTAGGTTTGGAAACATCGCTTTGGGAGGGAATGGAAGGAGGAAGGAGGAGGAAACATGAGAAAGGGAAGGAAGAGCTTACCAAAAATAAAAAAATGACGGTCATTTGCGCTACTCAAAGCTCGAGCTCGATACGCGGCATGTTGAGAATGACGAGCTAGCAGACCGGAGTAGTGATGAATGGGTAAAAATGAGAGGGGGTCATGGCCTTTTATAGGCATGCAATAGTGCAAGACGACGGATTCTATAGAGAAGTGATGGTGGAAGATATATTTTAGGTAAGGGCAGTCGAATGCAAGGAAGATGCGACGCAGGACATGGCGTTGGAGGTATGAAAATGAGGAGCAGCAAGGATTGTTTGAGCGACAAAGGCTACAGATCCAACGACGAGGAGAAATGGGGAGGCAATGATGGGACAAGACGACAAGTGGCACTCATGCCCCATGTGCCCATTTGAACGGGCACGTGACCGGCGTGGTGAGAGGAGTGATGGAAGACGATAGCCGTGCTTAGGCACACGTGCGAGTGAGTGTGAGGAAGGCCGTTGGTGACTAATGGGCCCGGTAGGAGGGCTGTGCGGCAGGCACTTGCTCAGACGACACACACATGGTTGTGTGCGTGGTCGCGTGTGAGTAGGCCATTGGACCGATCGTGCTACGCGGGAGGAGGAAGGCTAGGGAGATGAGCCGCTGGGCCGTAGGGAGGTGGAAGTAGAGGAGAAAGAGAGAATGAGACCGAGGCACTGGGCTAGGCTGATGGTGGGATGGAGAAAGAGAGGAAAGGAGACATGGGACAATCAAGTGAGTCGGGGAAAGCGGGAGAGGAAGAAGGATGGCTTGGTTGAACAGTAGAGCGTGATATTTTTTTCAAATAATTTGATTAGAAAGGTTATTTGACAACTTTGAAGAGATATTTGAACCCAAATTTAATATTTGAGCTCACACAAATCTCAGGGTTGCACACAAGGCTTCTTGAGAAAATTTTGGTATTTTTGAAATGGATTTAAATTTCAAAAGAAAATTTGGTAAATGATAGGAAGGAAAAGGACATGATTCAAAGAAGGATTTGATTTTAAATTTGAAATTTGTAATGAGGATTTATTGAAGGGATTTTTGGAGGACTAGGAATCGGAGGGGATTTAGGATTTGAATTTTTAGATAGGTTGAGGGAGAGATTTGAATTTCAAAATTTGAGTCTCTAGATTTTGGATGATTTTGGATGGGAATTTTGAATCGGGAAATGAATTTTTGGAAGGAGATGTGACGATGGCCTTGGAATTGGATACAAGGAGATATCAATGATCTTAGAGAAAGAATTTGAATTGAAAAACTCAAATTTCAAGATTTAAATTTGGATAGGGATTTTTATCTAAAATTTGTGGTCGCAAGGGATCTGATTGAGATCTCGGTACTTATTCTTTAATTCACACTTAACGAACTAAATTTTTAAAATTAGGGTTTTTATTAAAATATTTTTTAATGGCTACCTAAGTGTTACGACATGAGTCGGCAAAGATGGCGAAGACGGGTGAGGCAGGCACCTTGGCACCGCTTAGGCTTATGGAGGAGTAGTAGGGGTGGGGGAGGGACAAAGGAGCTGGTCAGGCAGGGCACGTCGACACTGACACCGGTGAGGCCAACAACACGGGAGAGGCGGTAGTGCGGGGTGAGGAGACAAACGGAAAAGAGGAGAAGAAGATAATATTATTGTGCTGCATATATCTTGGCATGATCTGAATTTCTTAGATTTTGTGATTATTTTTATGTGATTGAAAACTAGACATCACGAAGTAATAAAATTCAGTGCCGAACATGTATATATATTAGTTGATCAATATCATTCAGGCGAATATATTTTAATCAGTTGATCGTGCATGCGTGCGGGCATCCTCGCGGTCCAAGTGTCCATCACCCGGAAATGCCAGGCAATCAGGCAATCAGCGAACGTAGCAATCAATAATCATGAATGTATACTCCAGGGCAGCAGAGGCTAATTTTCAAAATAATTATTGGACGATCTCTTATGGCTATCGATATATCCATCAAACAATGAAATGGGATGTTGATTCGCCATCATCAGGATAGATTATAGATATAGCTAGCAAGCAAGCAGAGAAATTAAGAGAGAGACATGGTAATATAATCATATGCATGGAAATCGATTAATACTCCTATATATAACTCCAGGGATTAGATTGTACCACACATATATATGTAGCAGATAGCGAGGAAGAATTGTGGAACATACGTTCAGCTGGAATGGAATGATGCCTGAACCTGGAATCAACTAGAATTCAATCATTAGCTACCGCCATCGATCGATTGCTCTGGATTAATCGATGGATGGCTATGATTCAACATTCGTCTGGTGGACTATATAGCTTCTGCAGACCTAATAATCATCGTCGTGGAAATTGGAATTAATCATCTGCGTGCATTGTATATTTGAATTGAAGAGGATATACAGTTAGTGCCACTGTTGATCAATTACAGATGAGGATTTCACGCCTGTCACGTCGATCCAGACGGTCGATTGGATCTTCAAACCTTTTGGGCCTTAATTTTGTCTACATACATAAATATATTACCCGGATTATTCTTTACAGATTTTTGGTCATATCTCTGTGCATGAATATGCGTGGGCTGGATTACAGAAGCCAACCCATGTACATATATATGACTACCCTTATTGGGCCATATCGGGCCAATTTGCTTCATGTTCAATGTCATGGGGCCAAAACTAGAGTCTCTTCTACTACTTCAAAACACAAACGCCCCCAATGAACTCTTCCCTCACTCCTAAAATATAATCAGCTGCGTCCAGTGTATTTGGTTCATGGTTTAAGTTGATATGATATTGCCATTCATATTTTTTGGGTTACATTGGTCCAATTTTTTGTTTGGTTAGGTGGATGAGATGATCTAATTTCTCCTTTTGGTTAGATGGATGATGATGGATGAAATGAAAATAACAAACTATTAATTAACAATAATGTATGCCAATTATCGTTTACGTTACCCTAATCTATACTTAGTTAACAATAAAATAGATGAGCTCAAATTTGCGATCTAGGTCCGAAAGCACCAACATTGACGACGTCTGTGAACACCACACACCTTTCTTGAGGCGATATCATGACTCCCCCTCTCTCACCTTCGTGCTTTGGGGTAGGCTCTCTAGGTGAAACCAAGTTTCAGATGCTCGAAATAGCAACATTGCCATCTTAAATGTCACAACCCTTTATGAAGACATCGTATTGGAGATTTACTTACTAGTGATGCATCTTTGATGGTGGTGTACTCAACAGATCGGCTTTGATGGCTATGCAAATGTGTTGTGAATTTAAGTACTGTTTGGAAGGTATTTTATTATACATATAACTCACAAGATATGTGACCGATGTAACAAAAATAAATTTAAATTAAAACTTTTATACTTATGTTTTTAGCTATCCAAAAACCAGGACCGAGTGACACAAACAACGAAAAAATCTCTAAAACAATTCTAAAATTAAGTTTCTGAATCCAAATTGGTTGCTTCCTCCCACTAAGTCTCCCAGCACATTATTATCTCTCTTTTTCATTACATGCAAGATACACCCATACACACTCAAGAGATGGAGATCAATGAATTTTACTAAATTGAATTGATAAAAAGTATACCTGTGTATGCATAGCTATGGCCATAAGGTTTTAAACCTTATTGAGGTAAATTTATAAGCACGACACTAACCAAAATGAAAGAGATGAAGAGAGCAAATTGATGATTATCTACTCTAAAGTGGATTGGGCGATTTGCTACCAAAAATAAAGATAGGGCGGAGGACCGGAGATGCATAGTGCACCATATTTATATTGCAACCACATAAAAAAAAATAAGTACAAGCACAAAAGAACAATTCCAAAGTGGCTAGCCCTAGCTGGCTGCTGGACAGGCGCTGTGAGGCAGGCCGCAAGGTAGACATGGCCACCGGTCATGTCTAGAGGCACCGCTTATGAGCTGGCGGGTGATGGGTAACGTGAACAGCCCATTAAGAGAAAGGAGTTTTAGGGTATGGAGCGACGCGAGTCGTAGCTACACCAGCCGACCCAACGAGTCTGCTACTGTAGAAGTGCAGAGAGAGACACACGGAGGGGCAGGGGCATTTGTACAGTGCAGGTAGAGGCACGCACGTCCAATGAATTATTCTCCCCCCTTCTCTTGTTGATTGCTCAGGTCGCGCCTCGCTTTTGTTTCTCAAGCCCCAACCGACATACATCACCCATGCATATATACAGCCACTCGATCTTTCTTTATTCCTTATTCAGTTTACCAACAAAATATCGATATACATCTAGTATATCCATAGTGGAAGAGCTGAGCATCCTGATGTACGCATGGCATACCTATATATATGGCCAGGTATCTGGCTGCCAGAGGAGCATTATTTCCGTCTGAGGTTGATCTTGACCAACTCGAGTTGACTGGTAATTAATTTGTAGTATCACAATAGGCAAGCAAACATCCATCGTCGATCATTCATGTGTGATTGCCCTTGCTGCCCTGCTAGTTCTCGTTCATTATATATTAATTTGTTTCTCTACCTAAGATTATGTAGTTAAGATATGGATTTTTTTTACAGTTGTCCAAAACTTTCTGGACCATCCATTATGCTTGGATCCAAGGGTTAATATTCTTCTTACCTCTTAGGTGGTAAGATGTCATTAATTAGTATTTAAATCCTATTACTATCTTTTTCTACGCTGAAATAAGGAAGAGGGCAATGTTTCATTGCAAGTAGAAGATTCATAATAAATACCATAAATAAATCTGCTAGTCAAAGTTCAAATTTTGAACGATAATTGTGATAATAAAATTAGTCAGATGCTATTTCATTTCTTGCTTCAGTTTGTAATCAAGTTTAGAGAATAATTTCAAAATTTTGAGTATATATTTTTTTTCACATATAACAATTAGAGACTCCAAATACAATATTTTTTCTTCACATTGCAAAACTCTTTTGATTTTACTTCAAATATCATCAAACTTTCAAAAAAAATGAAATTTGAATATGTAAGCTTTTGTGGTCTCATTGACATGTAGGCCCTTAAGTTTTGAACAGATGATGTTGCAATATGGTAGGATTAACATGCATGGTTAAATTTGGAAGTATGATATATCTATCATTACTTTCCTTTTTCGCATTAAATCATTAATGGAAGGATTATGAAATGAGCTCATATGTTTTTATTTGATAAAAAATAAACTATCAATAATCAACTGTTAGGATTTTTAGGAGCTACACCGTGGAGGTATGGGGGAGCACTGCCCCTGCTGCTGGTGCAAGTCAGTTGTCGTGTTTGTTAGCATGTCATTCTCCTAGCATAAAGAGCACGCACCAGTGCATTTGCATCATTGCATTTGCAGCCTGTCTCGAGGATAGCCTAATTAATTAACCCATCCGTGACGAAAAATAAAATGTTGTTTCATATATGTTTCAAGTCAAATTTATGAGATTTTAAATATTGCTACCCTTTTCCATATTCAGATTGAACACACTAAAATTATATTCGTAATAATACAGCAGGAGTAATTAGCTATCAAATGTATTTCTAATACAGTACCAGTATATGTTTTGGTGACCGACAGGATATGCTAGCTACTAGTATAACTAGCAAGAACTCCTCGCGTTGCTACAGCAACGCTATTCAACGTGTTTAAAACATAAGAGTTTAATGTGAAACTATATTTTGTGGGGCGTAGGAGTTTGAAGAGTAGAGAAGATATGTACTACATACGAAGAAATTTGCTCATTTGATATATGTGTTCTTATGATAATCAATATAGGGCATAGAGCTTATGTAGCTAAATGTTGCTCCTTTGAAACATATCATTTAAGAAGTTTTTTTACATAAATAGAAAGTGAATGGTTTCTTAATCATCGTTAAGTTTAAAGTTGTATTATAATAGTACATATGTAAGGTGAACACATAGTATTACTGTAATAGTAAAAATATATTATATGTTGGGCTCATTTTGTCACTCTCTTGACGTAGAACATAGTAAAATAGTTAGATCACAAATTATTCAGATTGAACATATTAAAATTATATTTATAATAATACAGCAGGAGGAATTAGCTATCAAATTTATTTTTAATACAGTACCAGTATATGTTTTGGTGACCGACAGGATATGCTAGCTACTAGTAGTATAATGCTAAGGGCAGAGTTCGCTCTAAGAAAACGAGAAGAGCAAGTCAGCTCGTGTAAAATGAGGTACGTTATTATTACATAATTAATTATGTATTGATTATTTTAAACTTAAAAATATGTTTATTTTGATTTTTTAAATAACTTTTCTATAAAAAATTTTAAAAATATATTATCTAACATTCTGAAAAATATACTAACGAAAAATAGGTCAGCTAATCAGCTCAAACGAACTCGTCCTAAGCCAATAATTTTCAAACCATCGCATCAAAGCGAGCATCAGCATTAAGCGTGCGTGCTTGATCACAGAATGGACAGCTGTAAGGCATGGGCAGTATATATAGCGTTCAATTAGTCATTATAGGCGATACCGTAAACATTGTTTACGATCCCTTACCTATTTTATTTCTAGCAATGGCAGCTTAGATAGAATGAGTGGCTAGGCTGAGCAACTTGGTATAATGTAAAACGAGAAAAATCATTAACTCATAATTAATTAAATATTAATTATTATAAACTAAAAATATGTTTACTTAATTTTAAAAAAAAACTTATATATATATATATATATATTTATATAAAAATATATAGTTTCAAAAAAATGAGAAGTTGTTCTTAGCTAGAGAGCCACAAGTGGCCTAAGATACGTCATATCAAATAATAAAAACTATATTAGATATCGCGTGTACATTGAGAGAAGAGAGTGAGAAAACAAGAGAGATTATATTGTTATTTTATTTCTTATGTCCTATATTGTATATATATAACTCAAGCTATAAATTACTATAAATATCACACTCACGATTGAGACTTATCACTATCTTTTAATTGCCACATTGTGGATGCCATAGGTTGACTGGGTGTGTGTATATATATTGAAATGAGACTGGTGTATATATATTGATCGATCGATGGTCCTGTAAATGCATGTCTAATAACGGATGGATACGCACAGGAATTAATAGATGAGAACAACTCCCCTCCATCCAAGCTATAGAATAGATCACTCTCATGATCGATGCAGGACTCGTTTCAACCGATGGTTGATCGAGCAACGAAACTAGAATCGCTTCAGATCGGGCCTTTAAAAAAGAACTTCAAATCGTGGTGGATTGCCATTACTTACCATCATGTATGATTTACTTCGTCTATTCTAAAATATAAACATTTTTAGTTAGAGAAATCATCAACATATAGCTACTCGTTTCAACCGATCGTTGATCGAGCAATGCAACTAGAATCGCTTCAGATCGGGCATTTAAAAAAACTGGATTTCCACTACTTACCCTTACCCTCATGTATAATTTACTTCCTCTATACTAAAATATAAACAAAGATATTAATATAAACGTGTAAATGAATTGAATGGTTAGATTCATGATAAAATATTTGCTGAAGCTATAATAAAAAAACATAAAAATCGACTTACAATGTTTTAAAATTTAAAATTTAGCTAAAGGATGGAGAGCTTGGAAACAACATTTGGGGTAGTGATAAAAAATTAAGCACTGGACAATAGGATCGTGCAACAAGCACCAACAGCTTCTTCCTAGCAAACGTCCTTGAACTGTTAACAACAAGCCAGTGGGTGATAGAAAAATTTACAAATGACTCTTTAGTGTTTACTATTTTGGTATGCTTGTAGATATGATTGATAATGAATTTGATTCTATCAAAAGATAAAAAGTATCTAAATAGGACCGAGTCTAAGAAAAAGCTCAGATTATTTTATCTCTATATAATATATCTTATAAGATTAGTTAAGTTTAATTAGTTTTATTAAATTTTTAAAGATAATTTACTTTTATGTTTAAAAAATAACGTCCGAAAGTTATTTGTAACTATGTCAGACCACTCTTATAACTTTAGAGTATAAATATAGACCCCTATTATATTTAAATCATCTCTCATATCAATACATGTTCGATACATCGTCACCCTAATTTATCTAAGTTTTTACTAGCGAGTTATAGTTCTTGACACGGAGCTACATTGGTTAGTTCCAAACTCTGATAAAGAGGTAATTCCCGCTATTATCCTGGTGTATTCATTTTGGCTAAGATTGCATCGATTAGATTTAGCCTTTTAGTCTGATTGGATATACCATGTTACGTTCGAGTGGGATTTATCGGATTATCTAGCTCATTTTACCATCATCAGTCTTATGCTGCATCGATTAGTTCCGACCTACTAGACTGCTAATAGTATATTGAGCTATAAGCCGATGGGTCTTTACTTGGTGTTTCATCGTAGTAGCCAACCGATGAGTTATCCACACATCAAGCATCCCGTCTAGTGTATCGGTTTCTCAGTCGATATACATAAATCTTAAATGATTTTCTTTGAGTCTTACGCCTAGTATATTAGCCTCAGCCGATATACATATATCTTTAGAGATTTTTCCTCATCGGCTCAGTTAGCCAATAGGTTCGTCCATTCCTTCCGTTCGCGCGTCCGATCTAGTCTCCGTCGTCTTTGTGGCATTAGTCTCAGTCTTATACTGTCTTGATTCGATCCAATCTATCGAGCCTGTCTCTAACAATACCATCGCTGTGGTCATTGGGTCTCATACTTTTAAGAGATTGGTCTCACTCCTTTCTATTCACGCATACTTTATTCGAAGCACCATTGGCTCTACAGCCGATGTGTCTTTCGTTTTCTTCGTCGTCATTTACCCATGCCTTCATCGGCTTCTCAGTCAATGGAAGAGTGTTTTAGTTTCTATTGGCAACCCACCGATAATAGGAGCGCATTGGATACAGCCAATAACTATCTCAACCCTATCGGCAGCCAGCTGATAGTAAGAGTTCGTATCAACTAATCGTCCGACTGACCCATCTGTTTATCTCCTTGTTAATTACAAGGTTAAAATTGACTGCATGTCTGCAACCCTAACAACCTTGACAAAGAGACCTCGAAGCCAAATGACATATACTAGAGCGAAGCAGACTTTCTAGACTTTGGCATGTTTGCGCTATCGCATCGGGCCTCTATTGACAAACACAAAGGACCGATTCGGCGTGAATACTTAGTCATGAGTGTTTTATCCTGTGGCAGTGGTATGCTGGTAGGAAAGGTCTATCGTTTTTTAGCCATCCTCCTTACAACCCTTTGCTTGGACTTTTTTTTGCCTTTAGGGCTTGCTCTCTTATTATGGTGTTTTTTTTAACGGCGGACTATAAAACCCCTCCTGACCATCCCAAAATCCAATTGAATAAAAAAATAGAAGAGAAGGTTAAGAAGACACGAAAGGAAATTGTAAATCCATTTATAATATTTATTTTTAATTATAAAATGAAGTAGTATATATAATTATTATTTTAGATTTTTTATTTCTTGATCCGTGGTTTGTTAGTTTCGTTCCAAAATATATAATATTTTTATTCGTAATATTTGAAGACATATCGGTATTGAAATATTGAATGCACGATACAATTAATTTCTTGCTTAGTTAAAATCTATTTTTTCGTGAATGGATATGTCAAATAAAGTGTTATTTTAGTTTTATTATGGTCGAGAGAATGTTAGGTATAATAAATATAGTGTAGATTTATCAGAGCTTAGTTCAATCCTTAAGAGCATTAAAATGCTAGTGAGTAATTGTTTAATGTGAGACTTTCGAATCAATCATCAAGTCAACGTAATAATAAATATGTATGATATAGCGAGCCAAACAATTGAATGTTTTTTTCTAATTTGATATCGATGGATTTCACTAAAAAATACATTACAACGAAATTAACCAACTAGCATTCTTATATCAATACATGAGATAGAAATCAGTGTTTCAATGTCCGTGTAAGATAAAGTGAGTCTAGCTGATGACAAAACAGTAAAGGAAAATGAGTTCGAAGATGAGAATTGGCTGATAAGAGAGAAAAAATACACCATTTTTAAGATAATAAATAAGAAATATTCCGATAATATAGAGTGCGGTAAAGGATCGCCTAACTCTCGTCTGGACTTATTAATTTTTATAGATGATGCTACAAAACGATAATGGTTAGATGACAATAGTCAACCTATGAATTTTCTAACTTATTGGTCCGTCGTTAATAAAAAGTCATATCAAATTTAACGGACGGTCTTTTATAAAAAAAAACTTTCTGAAGGATGTTAGAGTAGATATTTACATATTTTTTTAAATATATATATAGTTTAATAAAAATATATAAATAAAAAATTGGAGAAAAGACAACCGATAGGAGGATCGAATATGCACAGCACATGCTAAAAGGCAAGGAAAGAAAGAAAGGAGGAAAGGAAGAAGAAACTGCAGGCAGGCAGGCAGGCAGGTAGGAATCTGAGTTAAAAAAAATGGTGGGCGAACGAAAAGAATATAGCAACAACCAACTTTGTTCCTCCTGCCTGCCGTGTGGTGTTCCGTTGGGTGTGGCCTTCCTTGTGCTAGGCAGTGCGCGCATTGTTTGAGCGTTTGCCTTGCCATGGCGCCCCGGATGGGTTAACTGTCTGCGTCAACCGCTCTGACGGGTACTGCTACCTGTCGCTGTCGTCGTGAAAGAAGCTTCTGAGTGTAGTGGAGCAGAGTATAGTAGTTTGCTGTACGTATGGTGAATTGGCAAGGGCGGACGGAAGGCAATTGGTTCCGGGAGAGTAGGTACGTACGGAGTGATAAGGGCGGAAATGATGGATCAGAGGAGGACGTCGGGCTTGGCGGGGAGTCGCTTGTAGAAGTTGAAGGGGACGGAGGGCGGCTTGCTGCGGAAGCGCGGGTGGCGGAGGAGGTAGAGACCCACCACCAGCGCCACCACATGGAACGGCGTCACGTACAGCACCACAGCGATGAGCAGCGACAGCAACACGCAGATGGAAGTGGCCCTGGGTCGCGCCAGCTCAGCAGCGCCTGCGCCCTCTCCCCCTGCGTGGCCAGGTCACCGACCACCGTCTGCACCCTCCCGCCCACGCTCCGCAGCCGGCCGTACCTCATCCGCACCACGTCCCTCGGCTTGCTCGTCGGGAACGTGTCCAACTCCTCGTCCAGCTCGTCCGGGCGCACCAGCTCCGCCTCCGCGTGCGACAGCACCGTGTCCATGTGCGCCGGCTTCCGAGGCCGACGCCGGTAGTTCCACACCCCGATCACCAACAGGTACAGGAACACCGTGGGGAGTATCAGCTCCGGGTAGCACACCAGGATCAGGAACAGCACGTGCACCAGGATCGTCGTCACCGGGTTCTTCCACTTGCATATCCCCTCCATCCACCGCGCCACCGCCACCGCGCCGGAGAAGAGCGACGTCATCCGCTTGAAGTTGGCCTTGCTCCGACGCAGGCTGAACATGTGCGAGTCCACGTCCAGCATGTACTCCACCACCTCACGGTGCAGCGGGGGCTCCGCGCGACCCAGCCGCGCCGCCACCATCTGCATCGCCTGGAACCGCAGGTAGTCCATCTGCAGCACCGAGATCGGGTTCGTGTAGTGCATCTTGGGAAGCAGCGGCTTCCCGTACATGGCAAGCATGTTCACCCACGCCGTGCACGTGAAACGCACCGCCAGGTGAAGCTCCCTGGTCTTCTTCAGGCCCCCCGGCGTCAGCGTCATCAGCGGGTACAAGTGCGTGTACACCCGGTCCGTCTCCAGCGTCGACAGCCGCACACGCACCTTGCCGATCCGCTGCTCCTTGGCGTCACTGCCGCCGGTCAGGTGGCAGTTGTCGAACACCGCCACCGTCACTACCGTGCACAGGTCGAACACCTCCCAGGTGTACTGCTCGTTCCACTGGGGCGCCACCGTGTTCAGCACAGTCCGCGTCCGAACCCACTTGGCGCCGTACTTGGCCACGCAGTAGGGGCTCTTCCCGGCCGCCAGGTTGCCCGCCCCGAGGATGCCCAGCTCCAGGATGCCGATGGGGCTCTTCCGCAGCTTCTTCGCCGCCGGCTGCAGGTCGCTGCTGTAGTGCGTCGACTCGTCCAGCACGTGGTACGCCGTCTCCAGGCTCAGCCGCAGGTGGATCTTGCTCGCGAACGACGACTTCAGCTTCGTCGCCTCCGCCGCTGCGGCCTCGTCCGCCGTCAGCGTGCGCGACAGGCTGAACCATTTGGCTTCGATCGCCTTGTCCAGGTCGTTGCGCGGCACGTAGGCTGCCGCCACCGGGATGATCACGCGCCCCACCGGCTCGTCGCGCCCTGCCGCCACGCGCTCCTCCACCGTCACCACCAGCGGCTCGTCGAACGGCTCGGCGGCCACAAACAAGAACTCCTCGTTCCACACAGGGTTGACCGACCCCTGCGGCCGCGTCTGCCCACCGAGATGTACCTTGACGATGCACGGCGCCAGCGGGCGGCCCTTCTCGGCAGGAATCAGTTCCTGCGCCGCGATGGCCACCACCTTGACGTAGATGAGCTTGGGCGAGTAGTACACCTTGGAGCGCGTGCTGGAGAGTCCCTCGAGCGAGACCGAGTGCGCGTCCGAGTGCCAGGCCTCCGGGAACGCCTCGTCGACCTGCGTGCCGATCCAGACGGCGAGCATGATCTCGCCGTGGCGAAGCTTCTCGCCGGAGCGGTCGGCGAGGCGGTACCACTGCGGGGCGAGGGGGCTGTCGGGCGGGATGTCGGTCATGTCGAAGACGACGCGGCCGACGAAGTCGTCCTTGAGGACGACCTTGTCCTTGACGACCACCTCGAGCTGGCTGGACTGCAGGTGGTCGCGGGAGAAGGCGAACACCTGCCGCCACACCGGGTTGGGATTCTTCTCCAGGTGGCGGGTGACGCCCTTGAAGTTGCCGAGCTTCACCTCGACGTAGGGGTCCAGCGCGCCGGTGATGTCCATGGTGGGGAGGTCGCGCGCCTTCACGACGCTCACGTACAGGTACGACATGGGCTCCACCATGTCGTACGTGGACGCGATCTTCGCCGCCGAGGCCACCGGCGCTCGTGGGCCCATCTTGGCCGGCAGGGGTGGCTTGGTCTCCACCAGGCCGAACGCCGACCCGGACGGCGCGGGTGCGGGGACCGGGCCGGCCGGGCGCGGCATGACCACTGTATGGCCTGGTGGCGGGGGCGGCGCGGCCACCGCGTGGAGCGTGGCCCGCCTGGGTTCACAGGCGGCGGGGACGGAGCGGAACACGCGAGGCTCGTGGCTGGTCTTCCCCTTGGACTCGGCCGCCGCTGACGTGGACTCCGGGGGCTGAGCAGAGGCGAAGGCGGCGGGCTTGTCGGGTTCCCCGGTGGCGGCGGCAAAGGCGGACCTGACGACCCTGGCGGGGTCCTCGGCGGCGGCGGAGACGGGCTGAGAAGGCGTCTGCTGGTGGACGGGGATGGGAGCAGGGGCGGCAGCAGGGGGAGGAGCAGCAGAAGAATCGTTGGCGATGAGGTAGAAGCGGAGGGCGATGTCGCCGGAGACGCGGGAGAAGAGGCCGCGCTTCTCGAGTGGGTAGCGCAAGAGGATGGCCTCAGCGGGGGAGGGGGAGAGGGAGGCGGCGGAGATGCGGACGCGGCCGAGGAAGGTGTGGGGGCGGGCGGCGTGGTGGTCGGTGAGGCTGCGATCGTGGTGGACGGAGACGTCGACGGAGAGGGAGTGGAGGCGGGCGGGGTCGCGGACCTCGAAGAGGAGGGTGTAGTTCCATTGCGGGGAGCGATCAGCGGGCTTGGTGGGGGTGCGCTGCTTCTGGCCGTCGAACTCGACGTCAACGAAGGCGTTGCAGGCGCCGGAGCCGTCCTTGGGCGCCAGGTCCGAGGCGTCGGAGATTTCCACGGCGAGCTTCATGGCGCATCCTCTGCTTAGCTTTCTCTACTCTAGTGCTCCTCCTCTGCGCTAGTGCTCTCACCTGCCGCTGTATTCTAAGTTGCGTTTGAATGGAGAAAAACTATACGCAAAATAATATTATCTCTTAACATATAATTAATTAAGTATTAATTGTTTTAAATTTCAAAATAGATTAATATAATTTTTTAAAGAAACTATTCTATAGAATTTTTTATAATAACGTAACGTATATTTCAGTCGCTGTCGCCAGCTCATGTGCATGACGTTGGAGAGCATATCAATAGGCATAGGTGCGAGCACGGACCGACCGAGCGGCGCGGGCGCGGTTGGTTTTGGCGGTGGAGATGATCAAGTCCATCCCCAATAATAGTCCAACATGATCATGGAGGAGGGGCTCTCCCTAATTGATTACTAGTATTCATTACTGTAGTTGTACTCCTATTAAGCGCTAACAACAGGCCGGTCTAGAGGAAAACGATGGAGTGACGCCACACACCGGTTACAAAACTCTCCTATTGATCGTTTCGTCGGCAGAATCAATCAAGTCGGGTAGAATATAATGTACTATTATAGGTCCTTTTCCACACCACACGCTCCCTTCTTCTAGACTATAAGGGAATAGCAAATAAAAACCCTTGTAATTACGTGCAAAAAAATATCTTCAAAACCTTAAATACTAAGCACCATAAATACAATCAATAATTAAAATTAGTATTTGAGAGTGATTTAATAAACAATATCTTTCCCATAATAATTTACTATTAATCAATAATATCATGAATAAAAATATGTTTAATATCAATATGCTTACTAAATATATAATTTTTGTCAAACAAATAGCACTCTGACTATCACAATAAATATTATTAATATCCTAATGAATAACAAGTTTATAAATAAGACCTCGCAACCAAATAAATTCTTTAATAACTTCAATGATAGAAATATATTTTGCTTCACTAGTAGAAATAATTGAAGTGAATCCTTTTAACTGACAGCAAAAAAAAATCTAGAAATATAACTTTTTTATCAAGATCTTAACCAGAATCAATAAATCTAACAACATTATTTGTATTTATTTTATTCTTATCAAACATCAAGTCAAAATTAAAAAGAACCTTACAAATAATAAAAAATCTACTTCACGGCATTTCAATGTTCTTTGTTAGGATTATACTTAAATATGCTAATCACACTAATTGCATGAGCTAAATCTCCTTAAGTATAAATCATATCATCTATAAGATTGCCAACGGCACATGTAACATACAGTCTTTCATCTTCATTAACATAACATTGAATTGAAGATAATTTAAAGTATGAAACAAAAAGATTTTAAAATAGAATTATAATTATTAAGATTAAATTTGTTAAGTAACTTTTCAATGTAACTTTTTTGAGATAAAAATAGTTTATCAGCCTTACGATCACGCTGAATTTCCATGTTAAGAATTTTCTTTGCAATATCAAGATCTTTTATCTCAAATTCATGACTAAGTTGAGCCTTCAACTCACCGATTAGTGATTGTTATAAGAAGTAATGAGCATATCATTGATATAAAGCAATAAATAGATAAAAGATCTATGGAAAAATTATTTAAAATAAAAAAATTGTCATAACTGTTATGTGAATATTATTGTGCAAACATAAAAGAATAAAACCTTTTATACCACTGACTAGTATTTATTTCAAACCATACAGAGTTTTCTTATGATGATAAAGTGAATGCTCTATTCTAAGAGCAACAAAATCTTAAGGTTGTGTTGTAAAAATCTTCTCCTCTAAATCTCCCTGTAAGAAAACAATTTTAACATCAAGTTTCTTTAATTTCAACTCAAATAAAACAACAAAAGTAAACATCATTCAAATAGAAGAATGGTGTACAACAGGACAAAAAAAATCGTTGAAGTCAATACATTCTCTTTGGTCATAACCTTTCAGCACTAAATGGGCTTTCAATCCTACAGATTTAACTCTAGAAATACATTCCTTATTCTTATAAATCCATTTGCACTTTAATGCCTTTTTACCTATTGGAAGTTATACCAAATCTCATGTATGATTTTTATTAAGGCTTTCAATTTCTTCATTCATAGTTATCAATCACTTAGAAGAATTTTTATATAAGATAACTTCAAAATAAGAAGAAGTTTCAATAATATCACTGACATCTCGAGCAGAAAAAAGAGCATAATAAGCCATTATCACGATATCTAACAGGCAATTAAATATTATTATCAAAAGACGTAAAATTGTTATGTGTTAGTGGTAACTTGTTGTGTAGTAGGAGTATCTAAAGAATCTGAATCAACAATAGGCTAAACTACCTTAAAACCTACATTCCTTGCAACAACTACACTAGTTTTAGATTCAATTATGGCTAAATTAACACTACCCAAGGAGGAAAAACATTTTCATGATAAAGTGACATCTTGACCAATAATCAATTTGTGAGAATCATAACACCATAAACATTATCTTTTGACATCAGAACCATAGCCAATAAATATGTATTTTCTTACTCTAGTCTCTAATTTTTCACCGGTAACATGAGCATAATCAGGACAACCAAAAAATCATAAATTAGAATAATTAACTAGTTTACCTAACCAAATTTCTTCTAGAATACGAAAATCAATGGCAGAATTTGGAGAGTAATTGATTAAATAACAAGCCGTTGAAACAATTTCAACCCATAAAGCATGCTTATTCTATAGGCATGCATTTAAAAGTATGTAACGAACTTTGTTTTAGAAGAGTGCAATTCATACGCTCTACTACTTCGTTTTGTTAAGAAGTTACTGAAACAGTCAAATATCTTGCAATACCATAATTAGCATAGAAATTATCAAACTCACCAGAGCAAAATTTTAATCTATTATTAGTTCTAAGCTTTTCCACCAAAAATTTTCACTTCTAAAACACTAAAAGAGTTTTATCTTTATATTTTAAGAAATAAATCTAATCATATTCATGTCCACCAATAGAAATGACGAGTAGAAATAGTAAAATTAACCCTCTTTGTTTGCCAAAATATTATGTTTATAGAAATCAAGTTTACCAATATTGTTTTAATGACCTTTCTTACAAAGTTGATGCATAGATTTCTCACTCATACGACCCAAACGCATATGCCAAAGCTTGATGATGTGAGAATCTGATGCAACAGTAGAAATAACTACAACACCTGTAATTGTATATCCTTGCAAGAAACAGTTCTATTACCCTTTAAAATAACAAGCATGCCTTTCGAAATCTTAAGAAAATTATTGTCACTAACATATTTATATATCAAGTATTCAAGAGTTAACAAAGAAATAGGATTTCTTTTTATTCTAGAAACATGGTGAATATTTAAAAGAGTCCAACAATACTATCATCATGTGTCTTAATTTAAACAGAACCAATTCTATTAATTTCAAGTGAAGACTCACTAACAAAATTACTCTTTATATTAACATATATGAATGGTGCAAATCGAGTAGTTTGATCATCTATACTAGTAGTGCTAATTAGAACATTTCCATTAGAATCACTAGCAACAAAACTAGCCTCATGAGATTTTTCCTTTTGATTTTTTACTCCTTTCTTCTTTTTTAATTTAAAGTAATCGGAAATATCAAGATATGTTTTCTTACAATAACGGTAAAATACTCTGGATTTACTGGATTTACTTATATCTTGATTTAGATTTGGACTACAATATAGAATAATCACCTTTTTGATGATCTACTTTTAACTATTAAATCAATGTTAACTTTAGAATGAGAATCAATATCAAATTTCTTCTTGGATAATAAAGTTGATTTAACATCCTCAAAACTAAGGGAATCATGATTACCATATATCATAATTTCTTTAAAATGTTTAAAGGTAGGACACAAAGAGGCAACCAACAAAATACTCTTATCCTTATCATCAATTTTCATATTTAACTTCTCAAGATCAATAATGATATTGGATATAGGTTTCTTCTGGCATACGAATTGTGTATAGACATTTATTGAGGCATAATTTATTTACGAGACTTTTCTTCATATATAACATCTTCAATTTCGTTTATAATAAAGATATAGATGTCTCATTAATAATTTTACGTAAAACATCTATAGACAAGTTGATTTATATAGCGGATAACTTTTTTTATCAATTACTCCTATTTATCATCTGTCATTTCTGTTATTTTTGCACCCAATGACTTGTTAACATCAATTTGTGTAATAACAATTTTAATTTGAAACTGCCATATACTGATCTTACCATCAAATTTCTCAATGTCAAATTTAGTGGATGATATGTTAAAAAATAAATTATAGATTAAAAATATGATAGTTTTAAAAGAGAAAAAAAGCTTTCTGCTACGCTTATATGTGGATGTAGAAAAAAAAACTAGGAGTGATTCTGAGAAAATTTTCTGGCATGTTCGCTTCGGTGTGTTAGCAATTTCCACCAAAAATTTCACCACACTCGGTCATGATAGGAGGTGTCACGGTGTGGAATTTTTTCCTCATCTTAAAAACCATGCCCACAGTTGATGGCCATAGATCGTTGCTCGATCTGCCACGCTTTGATGCGACGGTCAAAACTGCTGCCTTGCTTTTTCTCCTGTGCACGTAGAGAGGAGAGACCAATTCGGAGTATGAATCAACTCCACATCGGATTTCATGAAATTGATATCATCAAAAATTAATCTTATCATAGAATTTCGCTGAGAAAGACAAACATGTCTCTGCGTAGGTCAAATTTTCAATATTCTAATACCACTTATTAAGTAAAAATGGAGCAAAATAAGACACACATTTTTAATATGGAAAAACTCTTCAATAAAATTAACTTATAAATATATATTAAAGTAAAAAATAATATTAAAATAGTGCTAATATTTTAGCCAAAATCCTCATGAATTATGAATGGAAGAAGCGGACCTGGATTCATCTGGCGCCGAGCCTGCTTGCCATGCGCCGATGCGGTCATTATAAAAAAGTACACTGTATATTTTATTTTCTTACACAGTTACATGAGTGTTACACTAAAATTAAATTGATTAATAAAAAAAAAGAAAATGAATTATGAGACTGAGTTTAAAGAGAAACTATAGAAAACACGACATAGAATATATATTATAATATAGATAAGTTTAATTAATTATGTTTTCTTTGTCTTTAGTAAATAATATACAGAAGTTGTTTATAATCATATTGAACTCTCATAACTTATATAAATATAGACTCTGATGACCTTGTAAATTATGAATCACAGTTCAAATACAATCTTGACGCAACATAAGCTTAGTTTATCTAAATTTTTACCAGTGGTTTTAACTCTTGACGTAAGGTTGTATTGGTTAAATTTAATTATCTTGATGTATCCGTTATACCTAAATCTATATTGGTTAGATCTGATCTTTTAGTCTAATAAGATGCATATTTACGTAGTTCTACCGGCTTATCGAGCTTGCTCTACTGTCATCGGTCTCGTGCTATATCGTTTAGATCTAACCTATTAGATCACTGATAGTAGATTGAGCCATATATTGATAGGTTTTTACGCGAACATTTTATCAGAGTGACAAACCGATGAGTTATCTACACTTTGAGCCTCATACATATATCTTCAGAGAATTTCTCTCATCGGCTTAGCGAGCCGATAAGTTCGTCCGTTCCTTCCGTCTTCGCGTCCGATCTAGCCACTCATATCTTCAGAAAATCAGGTCTCGCTCCTTACTATTTATTGTATATTCTATTCAGAGTGTCATCAGCTTTGTAGCTAATTGGTCTTTTTTCTTATTACTTGCTATCCGCATATGCCTTCATCAGCTTTTTATAGTCGATAAATGAGCGCTACATGCTCTATCGGCTACCAACCAATAGAAGAATTGCACATACTACTCATCGAGCACTATATTCTAGAGCGCCATCAGCTCTGTAGCCAATGTGTCATTTCTCTTATTCCTTGTTATCTGTTTATGACTTCATCAGCTGGAAAGCCGATAAAAAAATGCTACAACCTCTATCGACAACCAGCCGATAGCAGGAGTTTACATAGTATCTATTGACTACTTTATTTTAGAGCGCTATCGGCTCTACAGTCGATATGTTTTTTCATTCCTTTCGTCGCCATCTATCTGCGTCTTCATCGGCTTTTTAGCCGATGGACAAATGTTTCAACCCCTATCAGTAACCAGCCGATAGAAGGAGTACATCAGACGTAGCCGATAATTATCTCAACCCTATCAACGACTAGCTGATAGTAAGAGTTTGTGTTGGCCTATCGACCAACTGATTCATCGGGTTATTTTTTTGTCAATTGCAAAGTCAAAATAATTAGCATGTTCGCAAATTCAACAACCAAAAGACTTTAGAGAGCCGAATGGCCTAAGCTGAAGTTAAGTAGATCTTCTAAGCCTTTTGTGTTGTCATAATCGCATTAGACCTACATTAGCTCATGCTCACTCGCTTTCTCGGTGCATCTCTCTGACCAGTCCGATCTCCTCTATAGGCAAACACTCTTTTTGGCACGTCTTGTGGACAATCAAGAGTGCACTTTAATGTATCTCGAAGCCGAATGAGCTACAATAAAGCTAGTCTTCGATGTGTCTGAGTGCATCATATTGGACGTTCATTAGCTTATGCTCATTTGTCCTATCGGCATGCCTCTTTGCCTGTTCTGATCGTCTTGTGCGTCAACAACGAGGCAAGCAAATCTCACACACAGACACAGCGAGCCGTGCATAAGAAAAAAAACCAGTCTGAAGTCCATTTCATTTTCATTCGATTTCATTTTTTCCCTTCAAAAATCTCAGAATTCCCACGTTGTATCTTTTTCCCTCTGTTTAGCTCATTCCTCCTTGGCATATTGTCTTGGCATGAGAGTGCAAGGCAGCAACCAGCCAACTAGCCAAGCAAGCGAGCAGCAGCAACTGAGCTAAGCAGCATGGCGAGCTCGATGTCGGGTTTCCACACGAGGTCAACAACGAATGCCATGAAGTGCGACTCCACGATGAGCGGCAAGCTCGTCGGGCTTCGTCGCTAGTCAGCTACCAGCGACTCCAAGAGTAACGAGCTCGTTCGGATTTGCAATGAGTGTGCTCGACGGTCGATGTTGTGGCTTCCTCGTGAGCTGCGATCTTGTCGTCTAGTTGTGGACTGGCGACAACAAGATTTAGTAGCAACTCGTGGCGGGCTGGCGGCGGCAACTTGTGGGCATCTATGGTAAAGATGGTGGAACCTACACGGCAAGATAGGTGATAGGCCGCATCTCTTCGAGGCTGCTCCCTATGTTCTAGACTGTCCTTATGCCGGCCCAGCATGAACAGGCTCATCGAGGCATTGGACTATGTTTGGGCCACGTTGATAAAGAGGCATACTGGTATGGCACGATATGACGAATAGGCCGTGCTAGGCTGACACGACCAGTTTTAGTATGAAGCACAATAAACCGTGCCATGCTAGCCTGGCACGGCCTAAGTCCTAGTGAGTAAGTATAACAAAGGTACTTACCTACCTGTTCCTATAGCACCCCGCGCAGCGCAATCCGACGATACCTCAATGTTGCTGTTCTAATCGCCGCCCTGCTTTCTCCATCCTGCTTCTTCTCTCTTAAATAAATGACTAAAACCCAATTCCAAAACATAAATGCATGCGGTCTTTCACTTCTCCAAAGCACAAGATTACCCAGTAAATTAACAATCGATTATAAAATTTTAACACGCACCAGATCATCTGATGGTGGATCGAATGGTATGATAGAGACTAGAGAAACTTCATACTAGTTAACCACTGTATCACACGGCTATTATTATTGATACTATTTTTTTCAATACAAGGCTGACTATATTAAATATAAACAAATATTACAACCTTGTTACATGAGAGAAAGATATTAAACTTGCCAACCCAAAATAAAGATGCTCTGATGCTCCACGTCTTGAAAGTTGGAACACCTCAAGAGATACCAGTAGATAAGTGTAGCCATACTCTGACCAAGTATACGAATCAGCTTATCAGCATCAATGATCACCTTTAGTCCTTTGGCAAATATGTAATTGGTATCACCAACAAACAAATCGGCAACCCGACATATAAGCCTTCCTATATCTTTAACGAAGACCTCGCAAAAAAAGGTAGCTATAAAAAAAAACAAAAGGAAAAAGAACTTAGATAAACCTAACTCTATAGATATGCTGAGAGATGGACCCACCTGATATATTAAAACTCCGAAAAGACTTTATTAAAAAATAAAAAAAACTTAGTTGAGAAAGACGAGAAACATGCTTCGGCTGCCAATCAATAGGTACGTCGGAGACAGAGGAATACATAGGTTATTTTTTAATTATAGTAGCTTACATTAAAATAAAAATATAAATAAGAATATAAGTACATATCAATTTATGACTTGTTAATTATTAATTTCAATTTTTATAATAAATTAACAAAATACTAAATTGGGAATTGAAGATAGGTGAAATACCATATTTATTAATTCCTATTTTTTAAAAAAAATCTTAAGTGTACATGATATTTCAAATAAGGGTATTGCTAGATTTCAAGCGTTAAAATTCCATTCACCTGACATTGCACATTCCTAAGTCTAAAATTATAGTGGTATGCAATGTGCAATTTTAATTTTTTTAAATTTTGTTGTTATATATGGTTTTACTTTATTTTTATCTAATTTTTAATATTTTTTGCATGCAACTTTGTAAACTTTTATGAATTGTAGGTTTCTTTCATGTAATTTTACAATTTTTATATGTTAGAACAATTTATTGTTACAAGATAGGAAGGAGTGATTAGAACCATTGAATTCTCGTCCAAGGGATGGGAAAGTGACTACATTTTTTTCAGTCACCTGGAATCTACACTCTCCGTAATTATTTAACATGAATACTATAATCCTATATGATTGTCCCTCAGTGTCTTCAATACTATTTTCCTGCTCTTTGGTGCAGCCACGCAGATTGAAAATAGCAGAGCCGTCGGATGGATTTCTGCTCGCCGCCAAAAAATCCCGTGATTGGGGAGGGACGACGGCTCAGTCACGTGAAGGCCTGGAAGGTTTGCTTATCTCCAGTACAGATCCTTAGGTATCGAGGTTCGCGGGCGTGCCAGTCAATTTGACCCTGCAAATGACAAGGAGGTGAGACGAGCGGGTCCGATACAGACGCTCGCTATCGGCTGGCTGCTGATAGGTTCGAGATGCTGTTTGATCGGCTGAGGAATCGATGTGGACAGGTGTCGACGAGCGGTCAACCGTAGAGCCGATGGAGGAACTAGGGTGTGCTCAGAGGATATCGAGGCGCACGGGATCCCTCCGGACAGCCGAACAGTGATCCATCGGCTGGAGAAACCGATGAAAGCGGATGCGGTCTAGGCGATGATTAGCGCAAGAAGGCATGGGCTGTAAAGCTGATGCCGCTCCGGATATGACAGCAAGAGACCCGTCGCCCGCCGTGACAGCGCCATCAACACCAAACCTCGAAGATCGGACCTAACCGAGACAGTACGAGGCCGGAACCAACGGCGATGATATGAAGGACGCCGGATAAGCTATGCCATAGCAAGGATAGGGACGAACCCATCGGCTAGCTGAGCCGATGAGGGGATGCCTCTATAAAGGCGGGTACGTATCGGCTAGAGGTCACCATCTGATTCGCGTACAAGGATGACTCGTCCTTTGAAATGCCTTTCAGGTTTCATCCGATGAATGCCTTAGCCGATGAAGAATCGAAGTCCATCTTTTTATCCTCCATAACTCCTTGTCTTCTACCGATTGGATTTTTAATGGGCCGATCCCAACATCTATCATACGAGTTCTACCATCCTTCGGTTAGTGCTCGTCAGTTGGGCTTCGACCAACTCTCCATCGGCTTGTTCTTCAACAGCAAACTCCGAGCCCGCGAAGAAGTGAAAAGCGGCTTGGAGTATGACCGACTTAGTTCGATGACATCGAACTTGTCCTTAGGGACTATCTCCACCTTCGAGCCTTGCATATCCAATACCAAAATTTTCGCTCGATGGTGGTCAGAATGGGGAAGGCACTTGTATAGTCTATCGGTTGAATATTATTGCCTTCGCCTCAATCCCGACTACATGGAATCCGATGAAGAGGTAATCCTTCTTTCACTATCATGTCTTCATCGTATTGAATTTCAACTGTATCTTAATTCCCGTAATTCCACAGGCTGGCGACAAAGACGCACCTTCGACCAGCGCAAGTGGTCAGCCGATTATCTATCAACCTCCATCGGCCAGATCCCTCCTTGGGCAAAGCGGTCCACCTCCATCGGCTCTCCTCCGAGTGTCGCATGTGTCAGGGTCAAAGCGCAAGAAACCGTCTGCTCGATCGGTTTCTAAGAGACGGAAACCTGATGCCGATGTTGTCATCGTTGCATCGGCTTCGCGAAGCCCTTATCCTGTGGCAATTCTAACTCCTCCCGCATCTCCGCTGGTAGGTGTCAGCGTCAATTCTCTGTTGTCTTTGTTTTATCCTGACACCTTCGCTTTGCAGCCTGAACCATCGGCTCCCGAGGTCCAAACGTCGGACCCTGTTACTGGGGCTGAGCTGATGGTATCCTCTGAAGTTTTAGCATCTACTCACACTGCCCCACATCAAGCTGATACCCGCACAAGAATTGCTCCCACTGTCTCTCAGGTACGTCCATCATACATGTCATTTTTCTTGACTTATGATCTCCAAGTTTACTAATGTTGTTATGCAGTCGTTAGCCGATCTATTCTCCTTCGACATCGGCAAATACCTAGAAGCAGAGGAAGACTCAACCACCAGCACAGCGATCGAAACATTTTTGCCAGCTGATGCATATGAGCAGTTGTCAGATATTATGCATCGGCTAGAGGTTCCGATTGACTCGCTGGTGGAAGACTGCGGGTCGATCCGGGGACGACATGCAGAAATTCAACACCTCCTGCCTGTGGAACTATCGGATGCACTCACGCCTGCTGCTTACTTGGAATTCCAAAGGACCCAGCTGATTGCATCAAGACAACGAATAGCCGATCGCGCTGAGCAAAGCCACCTGGCTCACAACGATCGGCTGACTGCCCTTGATGAAAAGAAGAAACTTGATGAAATATCAACTGACCTTCAACACGCCAACACCAAGCTTGGCCTCTTGAAGAAATGAGAAGCCGATTTGATGGCGGAACTCGACAAGGTTCGTAAAGACATCAATTCCATCGAGTCCCATCTCATCGGCCTACCAAAGTCGATCCAAAACCAAGAGGCCAAGGTAGCAGACAAAGTACGGCTAGCAGTTCGCCGGCACAAGAACTTGAAAACTATCCCTGGATCAGACAAGGATGACAACCGCGCTATCAATGATATAGATCAAATCCGTCTGCGCGCGATCGAGGCCATTAAGAAATTCTTGTAAAACTTTAGCCTCGGAGAAATCCAGATGTCATCTTGAACATTAACTTTTTACAGTAAACTTCAAGCAGCTTGATCAACAAAAGTTGTGTATATATATTTTCTGATTACGACGTCTTAAACTGTATCGACCATCTGTAACCGATATAATCATATCGGCTTTCGTATATTAGGAATCAGCTACGCCTCAACCGATTTAAACAGTATCACTAGCCGATACCAATTCTGAGAACCCGTCCGTCCTGAAAAGGAGAAATCGGCTATGCTCAGCCGATTTAGATGTCTTCCCGATTGGGTGGCCGTTCTCCAGACTTATCATCCCAAGACCCAATCGGTAACTTCTGATGTGTCAGCATCTCCTCTTTTCTTGATAATCGTCTCTCGTAAGCCGATATCACATGCATCAGATGTGTTAAACCGTTGAACTCCTGGGCAGAAAATTTCCACCTGATGCGACTTGATAACCCCTGGAAGGCCAAATCGGCTAATTGTTTATCGCTCAGAACAAGACTATAACATCAGCTTCTGATGTCCTGGAAACATTGGATGTATTCCATAACTGACTCTTATGCCTTTGTTTAACCGATGTCAAATTTGACAGTCTCGTTTTTTGAATCCCAGTACAGAAATGTCCATGGAACCATTGTTCCAGATCGGCCCATCCTTCAATCGAGTTCGATGGTAACGAAGAAAACCATACGAAGGCCGATCCAGAGAGGGATAAAGGAAAGAAACGGACTCTGAGAGCTTCCTCAGCCGATGCTTCTCCACACTGTATTAAGAATCGGCTGATGTATTCCAATGTAGATATGCTGTCTTGTTCTGAGAATATTGAGAAATCTGGTATCATGTATCGGCGAGGTATTGGAACTCTGTTAAACCATTTTGGATATGAGTGCCGATACATTACTGTTTGATCCTTGGGTTTGATACCAAATTGATCTTCCACCGTATCCACAATTCTGGTTAACCAATTCTTCTTTCTTAAATTGTCTTCCTGATCATATGGAGGTGGATATGGTACCCGATTCTGCTTATGATATTCTCCATAATGATTTCTCTGACAAAATTCTGGAGGTTCCTCCTGCTGTTGCCCCCCGAGTCGATCTTATATTGGTGGATACATATTTGCCGATAGGTCCTTATTTTCCTCTGTCTCTATCGGTAAAGGCACATGATCCTGATCGGTTTCTTAAGCCGATGACTCTTGTATCACCTTCCCGATCAGATCCTGTAGTGTATCCATCCATACTCTTGATGGATTACTGAATGCTTGATAAAATAAGTTGTTGAACATCTCTTGCAACGGCTTGGAAGAATTCACGGGTGCTGAATGACCTAATTCTTTCATCAAAACACATTTTGATAATTGTGTTTTTTGAATCGGCCCTTGTTAAGTCATACTGAAAGATTCCAAACAGAGCTTCTGAAAGTTGTCCATATTTTGCTCTATATGCCGCCTCTGGTCTTCATTTAAATCCTTCATGGTAACTGGAATTTTTATCTTCTCATCGGCTTCATCTTTGGATGAATATGTCTTAGAATCCACCTTTTTTTAGACATATTCACAACAAGATGCCCCCCGGGTTGATGAGGAAAATCTGACTTCCAATCAGGCACTTGTAGAGTCCCGCTGGTTGATGAATGGAATTATATCACCAGCCGATGAAAGATCTTTAGCCGATAAACGGTCTTCAGGTTTCTCCAACCGACGAATCCAGTCCAATCGGCTAATGAATGAAGATTTCTACCCGATCGTCCGATGAATAAAGTACAGTTCTTATCGGCTGATGAATGAAACCTTTGGTCCCACCGGGCGTGCCAAGAAGCGTGCTCGCCGCCAAAAAGTCCCACGACCGGGGAGGGATGGCGGCTCGGTCACGCGAAGGCCTAGGAGGTGTGCTTGTCTCCAGTGCAGATCCTTAGGTCTCGAGGTTCGCGGGCGTGCCAGTCAATTTGACCCTACAAATAACAAGGAGGTGAGACGAGCGGGTCCGATACAGACGCTCGCTATCGGCTGGCTGCCGATAGGTTCGGGATGCTGTTTGATCAGCTGGGGAGCCGATGTGGACAGGTGTCGACGAGCGGTCGACCGTAGAGCCGATGAAGGAACCAGGGTGTGCTTAGAGGATATCGAGGCGCACGGGATCCCTCCGGACAGCCGAACAGTGATCCATCGGCTTGAGAAACCGATGAAAGCGGATGTGGTCTAGGCGATGATTAGCGCAAGAAGGCACGGGCTGCAAAGCCGATGCCACTCCGGATATGATAGCAAGAGACCCGTCGCTCGCCGTGGCAGCGCCATCAACACCGAACCTCGAAGATCGGACCTAACTGAGACAGTATGAGGCCGGGGCCAGCGGCGATGATACGGAGGACGCCGGATCGGCTATACCGTAACAAGGATAGGGACGAACCCATCGGCTAGCTGAGCCGATGAGGGGACGCCTCTCTGAAGGCGGGTGCGTATCGGCTGGAGATCCGATACGTTTGGCGTTACGCGTCGTGGGACGTCTCTAAAGGCTGATGCGTATTGGTCGAGGGGCCGATGCACTGGGTGTGAAGCACAGAGCATGGATAACTCATCGGCTAGCACTCTGATGATACGCTGTGTAGAAGCCTATAGGCCTAAAGCTCAATTTACCGTCGACAGCCCCGTAGATCGGACCTAACCGATGCAGCACGAGACCGATGACGGCAGAGGGACCTTAACAGGCCGATAGGTCCAGCACGGACGTGATGCGATACATCCAATCGGCCTAAGAGGTCGGACCTAACCGATGCAGCCTTAGACAGAGCAGGACATATCGGGATGGTGGTGGGACTTACCCCTTCGCTGAGATCGGACTTAACCGATGCAGCCCCACGTTGAGAGCCAGAACCCGCCGGTAGAACCTAGATAAACTAGGGTGGTGATGCGCCGAGTTTGAATATGATCGAGAGATATTTTATATATTTTCAGGGGGTCTATATTTATACCCTGGATTTACAGACAGAGTCCGACGCGTCTACGACCATCGGACATTATTTCCTAATAAGAACAAAGGAAAATATTCCTAAAGAAGTTAACTAACCAGCTAGACCTCCCTAATTGAGTAAGGTTATAATTTACAAAAATAAGTACCCTGCCGTGGAGTCCACGGCTCCTCCGTAAACCCGGTTTCATCTGAATAATCTTCCAATTTGTAACTGAGTCTTCCTTTGCTGCAATCTGATCGGCTTCTCCACTGTAGCTATCGGACATTTTTTAGTCAAGCCGATCCTTCTCCTTCCTTCCCTCGGGCTTCTCGGACCTGATCCCGATTGGACAATCCCCTGTCTTCAAGCCGATCCAATCTTCTACTAATCTGATCGGCTCTTCTACAGTTTTCCATCGGCTTTGTCTCAAAATCTCCATCGGCCGATGGTTGTATCAAACCCTCTAACGGACCTCTCAGCCGATCGGCTTTAGGCCCATCGGATCTCACAGCTGATCGGTTTTAGCGCCATCGAATTCACCAGATTTTGGCGTTAACAATTTCTATGGCACGCATATTCACTTTCTTGAGCTGAAGCTCATTGTCTTTTCCTTAACCATGATAATACGATCCATCTGATCAAGAGTGGGATCCTTTTGTCAACTTGTTCCCGGCTAGTATAGTGATAGGTAGATTGGCAAACAAAGCCCACAAGAAAAGGAATAGGAAAGAAGAGAAAAGAAGCGGGGATGGTACAGAAGTATGGAGACTGAATGCCATAAACAACCTAACCCAGGCAAAGCCCAGTCCAGGCCGACGTGAATCAGCTTGGGCTTTAAGTTGTAGGCCTGCCTGCTTTGGATTGCTAGGGCGGGGTGGCATGGCCTTCTCTAATTGGCCATGTAGGAGTGATTTGGTTCCACTACTATCAGCAAGCGTAGCCCTCCGTGTATAAATCCATTTTTTTTAAAAAAAGCTGTCCATCTCATCACAAATATCTGACATTTAAAATAAAATTTGATCAAATTATTAAAATGTAAATTCTACCACTAACATTCTCTCAAATGCTTAGTTTTAATGGCTTCATTGGTTGACCAAAGATAAAAAATACACCAAACTGCGTATTAGGGGGGAAAATAATTTGTGATTAAAACTTTTATATTTGGCATATTAGGGGGAAAATAGTTTGTGATTAAAACTTTTATATTTGGCATATTAGGGGGAAAATAGTTTGTGATTAAAACTTTTATATTTATATTATTAGCAACTTAAACGCCAATACTAGAAAAAGAAATTACAATGAAAAACTCTTAAAAACAATTCTAAAATTAAGTTTTAGAATTTAAATTTTAGTAGCAACATATACGCTTTAGACCGCCCTAAAATATAAGGAAACATAGATTTGCCTTAAAAAATATTATCATATTAACATAAAATTACTATGTTTATATACTTATTTTAATATAAAACTGATGTTTAGAATTTCAAAAGTTTAATGGAATCTTGTAAAATATTTTTGACACCACTGAATTGTGCTCTAGGCCGTATACCTAGCTTTATGTTAGCCTGGTAGTATAAAATACGTACTACGGAAACTACCTTTCCTCGGCGTGGTGGTACTCTTACAGAGAGAAGAGAAGTAGAAAAAGCCAGTAATTAATTAGTACTAATTAGGAGTAATTAATGAAAGGATAGGCCGAGCTAAACTAATAAGCTCAGGTCAAACCCAATGAGCAGCTCATCTGTACTCCAAATGGGTTTGTAGGGCAATTTGGGCCCTTGGAGCGCAAAAGCGAAATTCAAAATTTGACCTCACCTCGTCATCCAATCACACTTTTGAGGAAAAGAATTTTTCTTCGTTTGTTTATCTTTAGGGGTATATAGATTTATCTATTTATTTATTAAAAAAGAAAGAAAGTGAGAGAGGAGTGAGCCGTGAGCGTGTGTTGTGTCCCATCACAGCGCAGTCTCTTCTCCCAAGTATCAAAAGGGGCCTCTCTACTCTCGCCGACGGCGCCGCCACCCCACCGAGCTCGCCTCAGCCTCAGCCGCAGCCGCCGGGGCTCCTTCCTACCTAGTACTAGTCTAGTAGATTGCTGCAAGGGTACCGCCGGAATACAGCCATCTCCTCCCTCCCGTCCCGATTTCAGCCAGGCGTGTAGAGTAGAGTAGTGCACTGCATCTGCATCTCTCCGCCGCCTGCTCATCTGGATCTGCAGCTTACCTGCATCTCTTGCATCTATCTATCTCCCTCCACCCAGATGGCCGCCGCCCACGGGGGGGACAAGCTAGGGTTCAGGGCGGACGACGCCCTCAGGTTCCTCTTCGGCGAGGACGTCCTCGCCATGCACCACTCCGCTGCCTCCTCCTTCGACAGATCGCAACCCGAGCTCCAGGTCTTCAGGGACGTCTTCTCTCCAGCTGCAGCTGCAGCCCCCCTTCTTCATGTGGCCGAGACGTCATCCCTGCTCCCCGCTGCTGCGCCTGCTTCTGCGCCTTCACCTTCACCCCACCACCACGCGCTGCAGCCTCAACCCCTCGTCGAGGACGCCGCCGTAGATCCCAAACATCACGCCCATTCTCACGGTCCCGTGCTACATGGGCGACATGGGAACGGGGGGCTCGAGCTGGACGCCGCATTGCAGGCCTTCGTAGCTTACTGGCAAGGCGGAGGCAGCTCTGTAACCGACGCTGACCTCTTCCATGACACCCTCGACATGATCCAACCAACGCCGCAACACTCCGGGATGTGCGCCTTGGGTGCCAGCAGCAGCAACAGTGGGGTCGAAGATCCATTGCCTTCCTATATGGAGGCGCTAGCAGACTTCTCTGATTTCCACAATGACGCTCTTCTTTCCGATCCCTTCTTGAATCAATGGCTTCAAGATCAGCACCAGTTCCCCAATGATATGTCCTTCGCATATGACCAAGTTCAAATTCTTGACACTAGCCATACTCTATATTCAGCTACCGCACCAGATCTGTCTGTCACTGGGGCAGGAGCAGACCACTTCTCTTTCTATAGAAACACGGCCTACGATACTACGCTTCTGCCTCACCTGTCCCAGGACTCTACTGCTTCTGCCAAGTTTGTCCAACTTGACAACCTCTGTCTGAATTTTGGTACGCCAGGTGCAAGTTTCGGTTCACTTGATGACGCCGATGTCCCTGCGGACGGCAGTCAACGCTATGGCACTACTGCTGTTGTTTCCAAGAGGAATTTAAGCAGGGAACTCCCTGATCAGCTGGAGGCACATGCACAGCGCCTTTTCATGGATGCCGGCTGGACGATCAAGCCACGGAAGAGGAATGACAGGGCTAAGATGGCATCCTATTTCACTGCACCACACAGGGAGGTCATTCATACCTCGCTAACTCAGGCTTGGAAGTTTTGTGGCAAGAAATTGTATGAAGCTACCCCGGGTTCACAACGTGGAAAGTGTCCAAAGGAGTGGTCAGATGTCGATACATTTTGGAAGGACCTCATAGATACAATGGCTTATATTGATAACACACTAGTGAACCACCAAGACGCACCCACACTTCTTCAACGGTGGCGGCTTTTGGATCCATTCATAGCTGTCGTGTTCATTGGTAGGAAAATTACTGCTCTGCAACAACATAAAACTCTTAGAGCTGTTGATAGTTCAACCTTTGTTCTCGATGACAGCAGGAATATGCCCTCAGAAAGTAAGATCATGCTGAAATCCAGTGATTTGTTGCCCACTTGCATTATTCAACCTACTCCAGTGATCACGGACTCTGATTGTAGCACGCTAGCAACTGAGAGTGGCAATGGGAATCATGCATTACAGAGCTGCCATGACTTGGAGGATGGCCAAAATGGGGATACTAACCTCAGTACTCTCTGCACACAGAGTCAGCTGTATTGTGCGGCAGGTGACAGAAATCACAGAACAGAAACTCACATTTCTGAAAGGGAGCTTTGGTATGGAGCAACACTTATTAATAACGCAGTGAAAAAGGCTAAGAAGAAATCCAAAAGGATATCAGATATTGATTCAACTGGATTAGATGGACTGCATTCTGAAAGCTTTATGCAGCCCAAGATGGAAATTGTATTTAACCAGAAGACCGATCTAGCAAGCGTGGAATTGTCTTTTGCAGAAAACAATACACGCTCTGAAGAACATGGTATCTGTTCATCTGTTGGCACATCGAAAAGGCACTTGAAAGCTGAATCCAAATTAGCAAAGCTAAATGCAAACAACCAAAGCAACAAGATCGACGTGCTCTTGCCTTCAGAAATCATGCAAACCAGTATGTTACAGGGTGAGGCGACTGTTGAGCAACCTGCAGGATATGACATACTCCCAGAAAATGGTTCTACTCCAAGGGAATCAGGTTCCAGCAAGTTTATCCCCATAGGAAATGATGAGAAGAAGTTGCCGTTGCTGAAGGAATCATCTATTGGAATTTTCCCCATGGATGTCAACTCTGTTCCTGTTAACCTGTCCTACGAATCTAATGCTGCTGTCCTGAAAACCAATTTATCTCAGGAGTTACTGACCTGCAAGACAGTTGCCGCTAAAAGAAAACCTGCTTGGGCGAAGTACGCCAAGAAAAGACCCTGTGTGTTACGTATCAATGATGATGATCTTTTGATCACAACTATGGTGAAAAATAGGGATCTTGGCTCCTGCCACAAATTTTCTGCAGACTCGGTTTATTTGGATGCAAAGAAATTTTCAAAGTTTAAGAGCCCAAAGAAATGTGGTAGGCTACTTGCTCGAATGTCTGGAAAAGGAGGATCAAATCTGTTGGGTGGGAAGAGAGTAAGTTTGGCACGGAAAACAGTTCTCTGCTGGTTGATTGCCACTGGCTTTCTGACCGTAAAAGATGTTATACAGTACCGGAATCTGAAGAGCAACAAAATTGTTAAGGATGGGCAGGTTACCTGGGAAGGCATTCTGTGCAATTGTTGTACCAAGACCTTTTCTATATCGGACTTCAAGGTTCATGGTGGTTGCAGTTTACCAAAGTCCTCATTGGGCCTCTTTCTACAGTCTGGCAAATCGTACCCTCTATGCCAGGTAGAAGCTTGGTCTGCTGAATTTGTAAGCAGGAAAAGTGATGCATCTGGTAGAAAAGTTGAGGCAGTGGATGAAAATGATGATACGTGTGGTTTCTGTGGAGATGGTGGTGAATTACTTTGCTGTGACAATTGCCCATCAACGTATCATCAAGCTTGTTTGTCTGCCCAGGTATCTAGCTTCTCTACTGTGTCATTGTTTGTATATTCAATAACTCCCCTTCATGTTTCAGTTAGAAGACAATCCCTTGATGTTATACCACTTTGTTCCTGAAAATTAAACTGATCACTTCTGTTTCATAAATTATTTCCTTCATGTTACATTTCAGGAACTTCCAGAAGGCAGTTGGTACTGCCATAACTGCACATGCCAGAGTTGTGGGAATCCAGTTAGTGAAAAGGAGGTTTCAACATTCTCGGCAATCTTGAAATGTTTGCAATGTGGAGGTTCATGTAATAATTATGATCCCTCCTGTTTTGTCTTGTCCTTTGCATTCTTTCTGCGATTGTTGGGTTGTACCGCTGTGGTAGTTAGTGCATATTCCACAAGACTGGTACTAAAACACCTTCCATTGCCGTAAAGTGGATGAGTATTTTGGTATTGTAGTCATTTTGCTTCTTATACCTCAATCCTTTGCCTTTTATTTTTTCCCTTTTTGATCCTTGTCCCTATCTGCTGAGAGATAGATCATTACATTAATTTGTAGCTTCTCAGTTTCCACTGAAGTAGCTTTAGAGGTAGTTCATCTTCTATGTATAATTGGGGCTTATGCATCCAAGAGCCCATCTAGCATTTTAGCTGCACCCTATTTAAGAGTGCTTAAGCTTCTGGCAGCCTTGAGCTGAGACTGAGGCAATTATGTCAGCTCATCATTGCCATTAATTTTGCCCATTATTTATAATGTACAGCAGATGAATTTGATTTTTCAATGTTTATATTTAACTTCGTATGATGTATTCTTGTTTTTTTGCTGGCAGACCATGATACTTGCATTGACCAGGAGATGCTGCCCAGTGGGGATAAACAATCTAACATATGGTTTTGTGGGAGATACTGTAAAGAGGTAATGTTTTTTTTACAAGATGCTGCAGTGCAATATTATTTAGTTAGTCACTAGAGCCTAGTTCAGTTCTGGCTCTTCATTCTTTGTTATACACAATAGTTGCATCTACCTCATGTGCTCCACCAGAATCAAACCACTAAACAGTAGAATTTTAGTACGTGTTGCATTTATTGTTCCTCATGCTTGGAAAAGAAAAACATTAGGTGCAAATCTATGGCCACAAAGAATCAAGCCGAGTTATTATTTCATGTCACTACAAATTCTACCTCTGTGCACCTTACAAATTGCAGGTTTTGGTTTGGATATTTCTTGAAGAATAGTTTTGAATATTCTTTTCCCTACTATTCAATATTTCCTCACAAAACACTTTTATGCCATTATTGCTAACAGATATTCATAGGATTACACAATCACGTTGGAATAGAGAATTTTCTTGACAACGGGCTTTCATGGAGCATATTGAGGTGCAACACTGATGGGCGGAAGCTACATTCTGTCAAGAAGATTGCGCATATGACAGAATGCAATACAAAATTAGCAGTGGCTCTTACTATATTGGAGGAATGTTTTGTTCGCATGGTGGATCCTAGAACTGGTGTAGACATGATACCACATGTCTTGTACAATAAGGGGCAAGTTTCCTATTTCCTCTCTACCTACTTTCATTTCCCCCAGTAATAAGCTAAGATAGCAATGTGCAAGAATTATATGCATCAATAGGGACAATTAAACATGCATTCTCCCAACGTATGGCATGCTTTGAACTCCATGTCATTTGTGAAAATTGGATATCTGACTACCATATCAAATGAAGTAATGAGCAAGAGGGCCAAGACAAGAAAACCCAGTTAGGTCATTGCATTTTCATTGCCTTTTATCCTTTTTATGTATGTCCGCTAAAGATGCAATGTTTTTGCATTAGTCCATTGAAAGATTACATTGCTTATTCAGCAATTCAAAAATGGAAGAAATTGGGGTATCGCACATTGCTTTCGCATACTAATCTACACAGTTGATATCTTCATGCCATACTGGAGATACAAACCTGTACTGAAATCTTATATCCACTCATGGAACTGCCAATATGAGTAATAGCAAATTAAGATATCAATGTGTTTCTTTCCTGTTATATTGGGAATTTGATTTACCAGTACTTGCACCAGTTATATTTTAGTGAACATTTGCAAAATTTACTAACATGGAGCACATTCCACCAGATCGAACTTTGCTCGCTTAGATTACCAGGGGTTCTACACAGTAATCCTGGAGAAAGGCGATGAGATTTTATGTGTAGCATCTATCAGGTAATGCCTTTGCTGACCGTGTTTTAATTTTTCTGGGCTTGTACATTTTTTCTTCTTTGCCCTTAAGTATTATTCTTCAACTGAGGTGATTCTTGTGATATCTCATGCTTATGCCATTGACTGTTGTCATCTTGTCCATGTAATCCAAAACTAGCTGTTAAATGAGACTATGCATGTGAACAGGAAAGTGCATAGACTTTGCATTGCCTCCGTACCAAAAAAGAAATATGGGCACCTGCAACAGGTGGAATGCCTAGAGGCCCACCTGTCATCCACAATTCTTTTGTTAGTTTGTACATTCACATGCTGTTAAACACTGTCACTGTTATGTTGTTTCCCCTTGCCTGTGTTCTGTTAAAAATCCAAGCTTAACATTTTCTGAAGAATCACATCTCGCAGTTGATTATTATTAGAAGAGCGCATACATCTCTCTCCACTTCGAATTGGTTATATGTAGCTAATCAGTGATGGCTTTCTACAATGGAGATGTTTAGCATGAAAACCTGTAGTCAGGTCATGTCCTATTTCTTGTAGTTCTTTTGATTTTAATATTGAAAAATTCTTGGAATCCTGAATGGTTAGATAACATATAATCACTAGTGCACTGCTGTTGTTCTTCTACAGCTAATTGCCAGTTTTCATATGATGAATACGTCAGCAAAGTGTCATGGATGAAAACAATGTTGTTGAAAATTATATAGTAGATAATAAAATATTATATTGTGATAGTTATTTGCCTCAGTTATTTTACTATATGTTTTAAATTTCTATTTCCCCCTGATACGGAGATGATTATGATATTTCTGTTTCTGTCTTATGCAGAGTACATGGGACCAAAGCAGCCGAGCTTCCATTCATTGCTACTTCTGTGGATTATCGCCGCCAAGGAATGTGCCGAAGACTTTTGAACACCATTGAGATGGTACACTACACTTTGGAAATGAGATACAAGTGTACTAAGCAAATTATGGACTTATCATGATAATGCACCACGAACAACTTTGTTTAATAGGACTCCAACTGAGCTATAAATTTTAAGATGTGATTTTCTTCTAAAATACTTGTCTAGTTCAGTCACTGTTAGCATCATAATCTTATTTGCATGTCAAGATTTGACCATGTGAATTTTCCTTCCATTCAATGTAGATGCTGAGATCATTCCATGTTGAGACGTTGGTCCTTTCTGCCATCCCAGAGTTGGTTAATACATGGGTGTCAGGATTTGGTTTCAAACCCATTGAAGATGATGAGAAGAAACAACTTCGTAATGTAAACTTGATGTTGTTTCCTGGAACATCCTTGCTAACTAAAAGATTGGATGGAATTATGGCTGCAAAACCAGGTTAACTATCTTCTGGCTACCATTGGTGACATTTGCGTTCTTTGCTATATATTTTTGGGAACTCCGCCTATGCTGTCTTAACATAGCAGGTCCTAAACTCCGATAAAGCAGGGGGTCATGTCCCTAAAAGATTATGTTAGGCTTAACGAGCCAATGTAAGACAGCTACTTAATTGGAGATCATACGTGAAAACCGTCGGAGCGTAACTTTATTAGCGACACGTTATATCAGAATTCGGGTATGGTGTTAAACGAGCAAGGGACAAGTCACTACTCCCTTGGTGATGCGGCATGTCGTTATCTAGATACGGTGTCAAGTGAGCAAGTATTGGGTCATCGCTTCCTTAGTGGCGCGCTTGTTCACGCCAAATCAGTCCTTCGTGTTCGTCGATGAAGGTTCGATGGAATGTTGCGAATACGCCAAGACTTGGGAGAATTGGTTAATTCTAGTGCAGGTCCTTCGAGTCATTGAAGTGCACTCCCGATGGTCCCATCGGGCGTGCCAAAAGTATGTTCGTGCCGAATCGGTTCTTCGTGTTCACCGATAGAGGTCTGATGGAACGTCGCGAACACGCTGAGACCTAGTAGATCTGCTTCGCTCCAGTGCAAATCCTTCGGCTTGAGTTCCTTTCGTCGGGGTTGCTAGAGTTGCAGGCATAACAGTCAATTTAACCCTGCAATTGATAAGGAGATAAGTCGATGAGTTAGTTGGCCAATGGACCGATACGAATTCTTGTTATTGGCTGGTCGTCGATAGGATTGAAATAGTCATCGGCTATATCTGATGTATTCCTGCTATCGGTTGGTTATTGATAGGGGCTAAAGCACTCGTCCATTGGCTGAAAAGTTGATAAAGTTGTAGGCAGATAGTGACGAGGGGAATAAAAGACATATCAGCTGTAGAGCCGATGGTGTTCTAGAATAGAGTAGTCAGTAAGCATGTATATGTACTCCTATCGGCTGGTTGTCGATAGAGGGTATAGCGTTCGTTCATCGGCTGAAAAACTAATGAGACATGCGGATAGCAAGGAATAAGATAAATGATCCATTGGCTACAAAGCCGATGGTGCTTCAAATAGAATATGTGATGAATAATAAGGAATAAGAGCCGATCTTCTGAAGATACAAGTGGCTAGATTGGACACACAGACGGAAGGAAGGGACTAACCCATCGGCTAGCTAAGCCGATGAGAAGAATTCTCTAAAGATATATGTATATTGGCCGAGAAACTGATACACCAGGCATGAGCCTCTGTGTATGGATAACTAATCGGCAAGCCACTCCGATGAAACGTCGCGTAAAGACCTATCAGCTTATGACTTAATCTACCGCCAGCAATTTAGTAGGTCGGATCTAACTGATGCAGCACAAGACCGATAATAACAGAAGATCACGATAAGCTGATAGAACCCACACGAGCGTGATGTGGTATATCCGATTAGACTAAGAGATCGGATCTAATCGATGCAGCCTTAGATAGAGCGGATACACCAGGATAGTGACGGGACTTACCCATTCGTTTGAAATTGGATTTAACCGATGCAGCCCTGCGTTGAGAGTCAGAACCCATCATTAAAAAGCTAGATGAACTAGGGTGGCGATGCGCTAAAGTTGTATTGATTGAGAGATAATTTACAAGGTTCTAGAGGGTCTATATTTATATCCTGGAGTTATAAGAGACCAATGCGGTTACAATCTCTGGATGTTATTTCCTAAACATAAAAGAAAACTATCTCTAAGAAGTTAACAAAACTAATTAGACTTGTCTATTTTACAAGATATATTCTATAGAAATAAAAGTAAAATGTTGTGGTTTTCACGGCTCTTTACACTCGGTTTCATCTAGATAACTTTTCGTCTTTTGACTAAACTGAATCTATGCTCAATCCATCGGATTGGCTCTTTCCTTATATTAATTGGACTATTTCATAAGTCGATCAACTTTCCAATTCTGTTTGCGGGACTTACCAAATTTTAGGGCAAACAACGCTACATCGCCGTCCGGGTGTAGTAAAAATAGGCAAGGGTCTTCATATCTGACTCAATGGGAAAGTCACACCTCAAGTATTCAGTCTTAGTTTTGCTTACTCTAAAATCTTTGGACTTAAGAGTCTGCCGCTACAACTTTAATTTCCTATTTACTCCTGCGCGGTTCTCATCAATTAACACTATATCATCTGTAAAAAACATACACCAAATGATATTTTTTTGTATGTTTTTCGTAACCTCATCCATTACCAATGCAAAGAGGTAAGGGATTAAGACCGATTCGTGATGTAGTTTTATTTTAATTGGAAAGTAACCTGTGTTACTATCATTTATTCGAACATTAGTCATAGTATTGTTATACATATTTGTGATGAGAGAGACATATTTTGTTAAGACTTTATGTTTGTCCAAATCTCACCATATAACATTTCTTGATATCTTGTCATAAGCCTTTTTCAAGTCAATAAAAACTATATGTAGGCCCTTCTTCTGCTCTCTAAACCGCTTCATAACTTGTCTTATTATGAAAATTGTTTCTATGGTTGATCTTCTGGACATGAAACCAAATTGGTTCATAGAGATCCGTATCGTTTCGCTTAAACGATGTTCGATAACTCTCTCTCAGCTTCATATTGTCTCTTTTGGACATGGCAAAATATCTCAATCGATGTTGGACAAGCTTTTCTTCAATTGGTGCTAGCTATAGTCGATCACGTATATCTTCGTTCCGAACTCGATCCATTCTTGTATGATCACAAATCTAACGTAGCATACGCATTCTGCAACCCTTAGATGTTGAACATGATGTTTTTTTATAGTTCAACATTCTATCCCATATAGCAAGAAGGGAATACAAGAAAAGACAAACGTGTATATTTGAATTGCAAGGTAATACTAGGGGAGTGTTGTTTCTCAATATAAGTTTTTAGTGTTCGACTTTCAATTTTAGCTGCGTGCCCATAGGGATAAACAAGCCAATATCGTAAGGACAGAATGGTGGAAATTAAAAAGAGAAACGTCAATTGTCTTAAAAAACAGAGTTATAAAAGACGGCTTTTGAAATGAAGAACACGACACAAACATGTGGAAAAAGATGACAACCTGCATTCGGAAGGTGGCTTCAGAGGTGCTTGGAGTGGCCAAAGGGAGTAGATATGAACCTAAAGATATTTGGTGGTGGAACGAGAAAGTCTAAACTGCTATTGAGGAGAAAAAAGAATTTTATTGGCTTTTGTACCATGACAGGAGTGTAGACAACATAAAAAAGTACAAAGTAGCGAAGAAGTTTACAAAAAAAGTTGAGTAAGGTAAAGAGGTAGGCTTACGAGTATCTTTACAAATGATTGAGTATGAAGGAAGGAGGAAAGTACATCTGTAGGATGGCTAGGGTTTGTGAGGGGAAGACAAAAGATCTCAACCAAATTAAATGTATTAAGGACAAGAGAGATTAGCTCTTAGTGAAAAGAATGATATCAAACATAGATGTCAATAGTATTTTGATAATTTGTTTAATGGTAACAATGATAACATAAACATTTAGTTAGATCACTCTTTTGATGACACTGACAGATGCTTTGTGCGAAGGATCTAAGAATCTAAGATTAGAGTGGCATTGAAAATGATGAAGTGAGGTAAGGCAATGTGTCATGATAGTATTCCAATTGAGATGTGAAAATGTATCATAGATTTAGTTATAGTATGGCTAACTAAGTTATTCAACTATTGGGTCAAATAAAATGCTTGAAGAGTGGAGAAGTATATTGTTACGGATCTACAAGAATAAGAGAGATATTCAAAATTGTGGCTGGAATTGTGGCAACAGATTCTAGAGTTAAAATATTTTAGGCTAAGCACAACTAAAACTGAATATATGAGATGTGACTTCGACATTACTACACATAAAATGAGAAATGTTAGTTTAAAGGGTCAAGTAATGCTCAAAAAGGATATCTTTCACTATTTAGAATCGATACTATAGAGAGATGGAGATTTTGATGAAGATGTTAGTCATAAAATCAACGTGGGTGGATAAATTGGCGAAAAACATCGGACATTCTCTGTGATAAGAAGGTAACTTAAAAGCTAAGAGAAATTTTATAGAATTATGATTAAACTTGCGATATTATATGATGCAGAATGTTGTCTTATAAAAAATAATATATTTAACAATTAAGTGTTATAGAGATGCGTATGTTGGATTTATGGTTATATAAGAATATATTGAATTCGAAATGATAATATATATGATAGGCTAGAGGTAGTACTAATTAAAGAAAAGCTTATTCAACACTGATTGAGATGGTTTGGATATATCTAACGGAGATTTCTAGAATAATTCGTGCATAGTAGAATCCTAAGGCGTAAAAATAATATAAAAAGAGATAGGTGAATATCAAAATTGACATAGAAGGAGACAATAATACGAGACTTAAATTGTTGTTATATTCTTAAAGTTCTAGCCTTAAATATGAATATATGTAAAACAACTATTTTTTGACTGAACCTTGATTCGTAGTTTCTGTGGGTTTTTAATTTTAGTCTATTCTAATTTGTTTGAGACTGAAAAGATTGTTGATAATGCTGCTATATATTTTTGGACTTCTTTCATCTTTTGTTATATGTGTAGTAATACTGGGTGTTTGACTATGCAGAAAAGGACAAGGATGAATACAATGTTTCTGGATTACCTAATGGTAAATGTTTGCATAGCGGGGAAGTAAACGGGCATCTTGAACTCCATGATCTTGACTTGTTAGAGGCAGAGTTTAATACTGAGGATGCAACCGATGCTTCTATCAGAGCACTGAAACATGAATGTGGTCCTGCAACATGGTTTAATTCTGCCAAGGTTTGGTCCATCAACATTATAAATCTTTATATTTTCCTTGATCAATTGGAAGTAGAGGACTACTTTTTGCTTGACAAACATTATTGTTGCAAGGTTAAATCGCCACACTGTTAAAATGCACCTCATACAAAGTGCTAATTCAGTCAATCATAATATATTATTTCAGAGTCAGCTCTCCATGATATATGTACCTTCTACAGATGCAGCTGCAATTTGTAATAGAGAATCTCTTAGGTCTATCCCTAACATAATAGCTATCATGGTCCTATATTTATGCCAAACGTCAAGACCATCATAGTGCCTTTTTCCACTCTGGGAGAAATCCATAGGAAGAGACCATATCTTGAGACCATATATATGTAATCTAAATCAGTTATTAATATATTTCAAAATCTACATTCCTACCATTGCTCTAAATTTGGGCATAAATGCTTGGATTGTGTTCAAGTGCTTTCCTTTTCACTGTCACTCAATGCAAATAAGCAGAACCTTTGTGAATTTTGTATATGCATACAGCCCATTTTCATTATAATGGCTTCATGGTCAAACATTAATGTTTTTCAAGCTGTATACATAGTAATGTTTTATCTCATAGCTATAACCTATTCATGCATATGTATTTATGTTATTGTCCAGCTAGCTGTTGGGGAAGTGTGATTTTATTTTAAATTGAATTTCTGGGCTGTCTCTGGCTGTTACTCTGTGTTGGGCAACTGTTTGTGCGGGCTACTCATCCTTCCAGTTCCAGGTATTCCCCAATGACTTGTTTGCAAGAAATTTGGGCACCTTTATTTATCGCATTGCATGATTTTGGGCTATGTTTAGTGCATGTGAAAGTTTTGGGGTGTGTCTGGGTTCGTTGCTATATCCCTTCCCTTTCTTTCTTTATAATTTTACTTTTGTTCCTTTTTTGGCAGATTGAGTTTGTAACTGATATTTTATTGGGTGGGTAGATCCCCCAGAGGCTATCTCCACAATCCATAATTTTTTTAGAATCCTTCGGTTTAATTTTAGGTCAATCCATAATCAAAATAATTAGCAAAATAGAACATTAATGAAGCAATAGTTCAATAATTATTTCTCAATTAGAATTCAATTGGTTCAAGAGACAATTGACACCCTGTAAATCCTTAGCAAAAGTATATATTGTCATCATTCTTTACTCATAATTGACAATTGTTTCATCTAAGATATCCCTTCATTTGTATATAGTTTCAAGTAATGAAACTCAAACCAACTTGCCTGTGCAAGTGGGCAGACTGGTATAGTGGTAATTTTCCCTTACCACAGCTCTTTTGTTGCAAAACAGAAGGCATCTTCCGACTGCAGTTCATGATTCTATTTCCTCCGAGCTGCAGGTTAATGGATCAGATTGAGCTGGTCGAGCAAGATTTTCTATTGAATTGGAGAAAATACAGTTAAGCTAAGAAATCTGAGAAACACCAAATGGGCATGGTCAGATGCTCCCGTCTATCCCTGAAATATGAAAAATGAAGGCATCTTCCAGCTGCAGTTCATGCTTCAATTCTCTCTGAGCAGCAGGTCAATGGATCGGATTGAGCTGGTCATGCAAGAAATCACATGGCATGTTTGGATGGCCTCATCTATCTCTGCAATGCACCGCACCGCACACCGGTGTACACACCACGAGCGCTGGCTGATCGTGTGGTGGGTTTCCGTTTGCTTGCGGAAGGAGGCGCCAAGCCGAGGCGGAAGGGAGTAAAGGGCGGACAACTAGTCGTGGAGCGGCGGGAGCGCGTGTCGAGCGCAGGCGCACGACATGTCTCGATGGATGGCTGAGATATTTTTTGCTTTGCTGAATGAAGCACCTGAGTCATGATCACTTGGACATTTCAAGAACATGACTGGCCCTTTTCGGAGTGATGTCTATAGGAATTTTACCTTAGCTGTCTGCTGTCACTGTTGATAGGAGGTCGTATAAGCTGCATGGTGGCCAGAAGGGTTACTTGCAGAAACATGGTTTACATTTAACCCTCTGGAATATATGAATGGTTGCACCTATCAGCCATTGAAGCTGTTTGAACATGAGAGAGAGTAGGGGACAATAGTGGATATTGTATGAGTAACTCTTTAATGGGGATCGCATTGCAAAGTTCAATGAAACTGAGCGGACAAACTAATGCAATTCTGTCCTCCGAACAAGCACATGCGCCAATCTATCAAGTAAGTTCCCTCTCTTTTAAATACTACAACGGTCATTTGTTTCATTGCTGACTCCACTGTATTCTCGCATCTTTTTTGTGTGCGGTGTTTGAGAATTAATTTAGGTCTACTAAACTGTTACATCCTCAGTGTTTTGTTTGGTCAGAATAATAAACATACCTGTTGCAGAATTACCGTCCAGATGTAACTATTATACTCACGCACTTGAACTTCACAATCTTGGTGCTCGCCAATTAACTTATCTCTGATGTTTTGTGCGCCTTTGCCAAAAAAGGCGCATCCCTCATCTTTATCTGCCTCGCTTCAGTATTTACATTACATTGGTCTGGTTTTTATTTATTATTATGGGAGATAATTTACCTTTCTATTTTCTCCCGAACTTCCAGGATTCATATTGCAATGCTGGTGATCAACAGACCATTTGTCAGATGTGGGAATAGGCATAACGGTCTCATTATGGTTCATTTGAGTCTTCATCTTCCTGGCGCAGTTCCTGCCTGGCAATTTTGAGCAGCTGCTGGGGCTGGCGCGTCGCATTGCAGTGCAGATTTACCTTTGTTGGTCTGCAGCCAGATAGTTTTCTCACACCTGATACATCCCGGGCTATCCAATCTTGAAGTTTTTATAGTAGTACTACACTAGAGAAGTTTTTCCGAACCAAAAAATTGTTTTTCCACATTTGAATGTACTACTATTTAGATTGTTAAAAGGCAAGCACTTTTGCCCAATTTAACATGCAGCTGTTCATGCTTTTCCTGGAACATTGGAAAAGAACGTTGGTTCGTATTTATACTTGGATGGGCAACACGACAAATGCTAAACTGTAGAATGCAATGTCTTTGATCAACGCTGTAAAAGTAAAATCAGGAAGTGAAACAAAATACAGTAATCCTTTACAATAAGAGATAATTGCTTCCATTAGCCTTGGGAGATGGAGGTGGACGATGCAGGCAAACTATTCAGGCAAGGCCCTTCAGTCCCTAAGTAGCAGGAGCAGGCGGTGACTTGTTCTCGTGTTGCTTGGCCGTGCAGCATAGGCAGGAGAAGAAATGCGGGCATGTGGTGTGGTTAAGCTCTCAAGCTGGTCTCGTGTATCTCTATAATTAAGTGGGTAGTTTCTGTAGAATTCTACTAGTATCATGTATAAACAAGTTTTCCCGATGGTTTGAAAAAAATCATATTGAAAGTCTCGAATAATATTCTATTAGGAATCATCACAATGAAAAATTCTTGAAAATGGAAAGCTCGCTGAAGACCGGGAATGTAGTTCGGAGGTGTTGTATCCCTGGTCGAAAGATGCCCAGTCTTTTGAAAGCTGAATCGTATGTTTTTATTTCCTTCGATGCGGGCTATAACAGAATTACACAAGCACATTCTAGCACTATGGTATTGGTACTGGTAGTATGGTTTCACTGAATAACAACATGCATATCAGAAGATGAAATGAGCAGGCAATTGTATTAGAGTTCTTTCTCCAGAAAAAGAGAAGGGAACATGCTATTGCAGGTAAAATTCCAAAATCCAGAGTAAGTAATCAATACATATTAGCAACACAGATTACATTACGAGCACGGGAGAAGCAGCAGCAAATGAATGAAGCAAAGAAGCATCCATCACTCGGAGGAAGGAGGAGGCGTCGGTGGCGGTGACTGCTCCTGGTCCTGGCCGGACTGGAGCGGCGGGAGGAGCTGGAACTTGCGGCGGGTGTCACGCGGCGGGAGGGGGACGGCGAGGAAGTGCTTGGTCTTGGAGATGGGGCGGGAGCGGCGGAGCACGACGACGTCGCCCACCTTGAACTGGTTGTCCGGGTCGTGAGCCTGGTACTTCTTCTTGATGCGCTCCCGGCGCTTGTACTTGGGGTGCGGAGCCAGGCGCACCACCTCCACCCCCACCGTCTTGTCCGCCTTGGTCGTCACCACACGCCCCGTCAGCTGCTTCGCCGCCTGGATCGTCAGCGCCGTCGCCACGGGCGAGGAGGCGGCGGCGCCATTGGCCTGGAGCCGCAGAGGGGACACGAAGGGGGTGGTAAGCAGCATCTTCAATTCGCTCCCTCCCTCTCTCTCTTCCTTCCCTTGCTATCCTTCCTGCCTTGCCACCCGTGGAAGCTGAAGAAGACGACGCAGAAGCTGAGCCTGACGGATAAGGTTCCCGTCGGACGCACAACATATAACATCACCAGCCCAGCCCATTTGAAAACACACTAACTAGTGTTCGTATTGTAGGATGGAAATGGAAGGTCAGCCGAAAACAAGACGTGCTCAGAACATTAGACACCAGCTCATTACTCACACCACCCAAGTCGTTAATAAGCGATATATATGCCGATACATCCGTAGAGCAACTACCTATGCCTACGAATCTCAGGCTTGGATGATTGGCATAGGTTAGATTTCCTTTTACTATATATATTCTCTGTCAACCCCCCTTGAACATCAGGCTCAAAGTTTGTTTTCAATCTTTCTTTTGTTTGTCTCAATGTTTTTTCAATTATTTTTTTTATTGGGGAATGAATCAATACAATCCAGTCAAGGACAAAAAAAAAGAACCTACACCTAAACCCTTGACCCATAAAATACACACTACAAAACCTTTCAACAACTCTATGTTGCTGCTGGGTTGCCAGTGCCAGTGGAATGACAAAAAAACAGAACCGAGTCCACTGAACTGACCAGTACAATGGAACCAACCTACTACAATCAAGCACAGCTCTTCGATCCAATCGACTCACAGAAACCAAAAGGTAACAGCTTTCATTCTGTCTGTCGTGGTAATTTGTTCTTACCACTCACTTGTGCTGGAGACAATTGCACATGCTACTCTCAGACAGCAGTCCTGTGCGAACCATATATTACTAGCGGTGGAGCATACAAAACCAACTGGCCAGAATCCATCACATCATTAAAATCACAAACTGGCGCTGGACGATGAGTTTTATTTCTTCTCTCTGCCTCCGTCCCGAGGTATAGTAAGAATAGACAACCGAAACAAATTCCGTCGGTCCTCATACTCCGTATCTGCCTAATCTCTGAACTACTGCTGGTTCTAGGGTGGACATGCACTGTTCCCAACCCCCACTTCCAAGCATCTATGGAAAATGTTTTTGTTAGTTTGTTGCATATACCAATACAGAACCAGAATGGGGAATCCTTTTACTCCCTAAGGAAAAAAAATACCTTCTTGTACCCATTCAAAATCTGGCACACTTCGTTGTGTAAACCTTCATTCTTTATCTCCTGTAATAAACAAATAAAGTGAGCTCGTGCAGAATACTGGTGCAGAAAGCATGTCTAATACGAAAAGAATCTCACGTTCCAACTTGCACAGGCCTGGCAGATATAAGCTAACGAACTTACAGCTCCAGTTGGATTTGTTGCTACCTAGTATAGAATGACAGTATTTTGTGTAAGTCAGACAGCTTTGAAAATTGTAATAGTAAGCAAAAGCTTGGATGTACCATTGCACATAGACCATGGAATGCATCCTCTTTCTCAAAATCATCTCGTATCCTGTACATGACGAAAATTAGATCCATAAAGGGTGCAAGAGGGCAAAAGGACAGAAAAAAGGACACTTACATGCACAAGGCATTGCACCAGGCTTGCATGAAATGGTCCACGTGAGGGGCCATAATGTCTGGACAGACCCAGCAAAGCCTCCCAAGAGTGATTGCGCTATTTTCAAGAAGTGACTTATTCAAGCCCTGTTGGTATGGCACGACACATGAGGCATTTAGCTGAAAATGCTCACTCAGCTAAAAGACATGATTAGAATAACTGAAAAGGCATTTACCTCAGGAGATTTTAAAATTGGAACCAAGCATGAAACTACTGTGATCACCACAGGTGAAATTTCTTTGCCAATCTGGAAAGGTATAATCAGTTGGACATACCCACAGCAATTTTACAAATGATCAATGAGTACTAGCATGTCGGAGGCATAAAAGTAAACTAGGATTTGCGCGTTGCCCGCCAACTTAAAAATGCAGTGTCAAAGTTGCCATGTGGCAAGTGGGGGAGCCCCACAAATGATTAGCACTAGAAACAGTAACAAAGTTTTTTAAGATATATGCTGTCAAACTGGCCATGGTACTAGTTGCTCAGAAAAGAAAGGAAATCAAACTAGGGTTGTCTCCTTTTTGAAATAAAAAAAAATTAGGGTTGCAAAAGTGGTACAGAACCTTGATTGCCAATTCTCCGATTGCCCAACAAGCATTATTAGCAACTGAGACAGCATCCTTCACACAATGCGGGTTCTGCAGCAACAACATAATGTGAGGAGTGAATTGGAGATATTACAATACCAGAGAGAAAATATTTACCAGCTGCTTTGCGGCAACATTAAGGAAATCTTGAAGGCGAGGATGCAAATGTATAGGGCAAACCTAGTACATGAAAGTTGTTATTTTTTTATTGGCTAGAAAGCAACTTAAAACAATAAAAGGTGGACTTTGGTGGTCTGCAACGAACCCTAGAAAGGTCCCCCAGGAGGGCCAGAGCACTTTGTCGAATATCCGCTGCTTCATCCATACAGCATTGCAAAAGTACATCCCTCAAACTGCTTTGTGCAACCTAAACCAAAATGAAGATGTCTTACACAGATCGAAGGGCTACACACATCACAATTTAATTTGAAGTGTCTTATCAATAAATAAAGGAAATCAGTATGAAGCATAATATTTTTCTGCAACTCCCAAGTTTTCATTCAACTAGACCATAGTTTGCATGACCAAATTTCCCAGTCACTTGACTTGCTAACCATCATCTCAACTATGTACTGATCTGTACCTTAATTGCAGCTCACAGTTTAATATACTATGGACAACCTACAGAACTTGGATTCTCTTTTTTTGGAGTTGCATTACTTAGTATTTGTAACCCTAGCTTTCTTTCTGCTATTAATCAGTATTTCTAATACACAAAAGCACCAAATATTACCCACATGTGGTCTATCACTTCAAGCTAGACAAGTGTAACTAGCTCCCAGCAAGAAAAGGGTGGTGGAGGATTCACAAGTCTAACCAGCCTCTGTGAAACTTAAGCCTGGACCATCCAACACAAACATATTCACTGCTGATATACTCATTGCGCACCCCAAAACTATCATTTATTAACAGAGGTGAAATGTCTACTTTAATGTCATGCACCAATGAAACAGGTTGGTTTGTCTACTCCGCACATATGGTACCCCTTAGTGTGATTTATTCCAAGAAATTCATCACATAATCTATGTGCATATAGAAAGATTGTAATTTAGTTTATTGTAAGGGCATGGAAAAGGTATGGATCTTCTACATATTACTGAGGTTGATAGGTAAGAGAACAAAGAGCAATTAGTATATTATTAGCAGGATACACCATTAACAAAAAATACCAAAAAAAAGAAATATCACTGGCCATACAGTTGAATTTACCAGGCTTTCAATACCAGCATCAAGTCCTTCTGCAAGTCCTGACAACAGGTCCAATGCACACACAATGAATTCCTTATCATATAATGCACCAGCTGCAGCAGGATCAACCTGCATGTAGAAAAAAGTGATCCCATATAAGTTTCTTTGATGCAGGTGGAGTTAGCAGCATTCAGATTCCAGCAAAGATCACTGCCAATTGAATTGACTTTTCGTATAATTGAGAGGAACAGCGACAACCCTGACAAGGTAACAATTAGAATCGAGGATGGGCATTCGGTTTATTTGGTTGCTACGGTTCGGATCCATCGGTTTTCTAGAAACTTGGTTTTCAATCATGAGAAGCCAAATTATTCATTAAAAAACTATAAACTGCACCAACTAAACCGATATACTTCAGTTTGGTTTCTCGGTTTTACCGAGTAAGCTGAGAAAAATTGGTTGTGCCTGTTACTACTCTGCAAGCTTGGCACATGCACTGTGTTGTGGGATTTTGGCCACGATGGTAGTGGGAACTGGCCTAGACAGGTTATGGGCCTCTGGGATTGGTGAAAAGGTGGTGGAATCAATGGGCTTTTGCATCAATGAAAGGTACTGGACATTGAGGCTTTCACACACTCAGATGGGATCACAGTAGTTGATTGGTTATTTGGTTTCCTCGGTTTCTAGAGATAAAAAACCGATCAAAGAGCTGAAGACCGAGCCAGGGAAAAAATAAAACCAAAGACAACACCAATCACCAAACAAACCGACAGGTTCGGTTCTGCCTTCGATTTTCAATGTTTTTATGCCCACCCCTAGTGACAGGTCCTGTCTGCCAATCCTCTTCAATTTTGTTTGTATCCCTAATCCCTATCTCTCCGTCTGTTCTTTCATAATAGAATACTGCACAGAGTACAGTAATGTAAAAATATAAGTACAGTAACGTGTACAGTCATTACTCCTATTCCACAGCACCAGAGTACTGAACAGACCACAGAACATGATACAACAGGAGAAGAAACTCTGTTGAACAATTCATAGGGCATGTAACTGATGAGAAGTAACTGTTAATGTGGTTTTCAAAACCATAAAAATGGCAGGTATGCAAACCTTTAATGTGGCTTTCAAGGCCATAAAAATGATTAAGAGATGCATTATTTATTAGATTTACCGATTAGTACTAAACAGCTACAAATTAATAGGTTTATTACTTGGGTTGAAAATAACCAACTTGATATCAGCTATTAATTTATCTTCCACTAAAATAACAAAGGAGACCATTAAGCATTTGATGCTAACAGATTTGTAGTCACATGCCAGAAAAATAGAGTTAGCTGCTTGGATCAGAAAGATCCAGCGTCATATCATTAAGGAAAGATTAGTGGCATTCATCTAATTTTTACTATCCTTAAGATCCAGTTGGAACAGAAAGTTCCCTGTTCATTCTAGCAACTAAATAATTGGATTAGCGTTATTGACTGGCCCTGCAAAACAAAGTGCATTTCTTCAGTGCAATGCTACTGTTAGAAGTTGTGCAACTGTGTTTCGTATTGAAGAACAGTCACAGTCAAGTTTCAGTTCCACTACAGATCAATAAATACCACACCAAAAAAATTTTGAATTCTAAGGAGGTAGAATACTAGAAATAGAGAGGATCAGTGAACAAATCACAAACTGCATAACTAAAATCCATTAAGTATAACCGAAAAGAGATACCGCAGATAGCTATGCTTATGGGAGAAGCAAAAGAACTGTATTCCTTAATAAAAGAGGGAAAAAGATTGCATAGACCTTTGCCATGTGCTGAGATTGGATAAGATTGATACACCTCTGAAACACTGGCTCAGCAAACTGAGAAAATCCTGGTCCCAGGGCCTGAAATAAATAGATCAATTAATTAATAGAAGGAATCGAGGCCACAATATTTTATTTCCTCTGTTTATAAACGTTTAGGACAAGATTTGGTCAAATTTTTTAAACTTTCACCAACAATAATTTCTCAAATTCTTAATTTAAAACCTAAAAAGATGGGTATACTTAGATTTGTCTTGAAAAATGCTACCATAATATCATAAACTTATTAGATTTTATAAACTTATTCTAATATAAAATTGATCATAAAACTTTATAAAGTTTGACCAAATCTTATCATAAGCATCAAATATTTATGACCAAAGGAAGTAGTTGAGAAAAATCTTCAATAGCTTAATTAACAAATTGAACAGACTTTCTAGTTTCTACCTAAATCACAGAGAATTTTTGAAACCATCTTCGAAAAGACAAATCCCAAAAATGTAGATTCAAGTTAATATTGATCATGTTGGTGCCAGCCCTCATAGACATATATCCGTATGTTTCAGACATCTTTACTTGCATTATTGGTTAAATATTTCAACACTGGTTCTGCTTTTAGAAAGATCAAGCACTCAAATGAACCAATTGGTACATGTATAATATCATGAGGACATATAAGAGGAAGCTTCACAATCTTTGAGTAAAGTATTGAGGTAAGAAACTCTTGGTTGATCACGATGTGAAGAGTCAGCTTCTATTCTAATTTGATTCTCTATTGTTACTGCAAATTAAAATCTTAAGTTAACACAAGACAAAATGGACCAAATTTTCATCAAGACCGTTTTACTTACTGTATGAAGATTATAACCAAAATATCGCAAAAGATGCTCTAAATGGATATTAAGGGACCTTGAAATTAAATTTAGCATGTTCAAACTAGAGAACTGAAGAGGTAAGCACAGACAAAAACTGTAAGTACCTGAGCAATAGATGTAAAGCATTCAAGCAGTGGAAATAGATCTTTATCGGAGTTGGCAAGTTGCTGCCATTTTATGATTAGTGGTGGCATAAATATATCTAGATATTTCGCCTGAACAACATATTAAAAGTAGTTAGTTATAAGTATAGGAAACAACACACATAAAGAATCAGACAAACAAAGAAACATAATTGCTTGTTAATAGAAAAGAACAAACAAGAGAGATATTCATCAAAATCCTTTGCACCTGGTTAAGCTCTGCTCCGACAGCATCAGCAAGAGTACCAAGAGCATCATAGAGTATTCGAAGGTTTCGTCTCTGCTCATGAAACAACACATAGAGTTAAAACTAATGAGGCCTTAGGAAGCACTTACTGAATTGCATTGTTCAATGCAATTGCAAAATACAACTTTAAATTACAAACAACCTGGTATTTTCCATAGGCACACATAAGGTGCTGCAAAATAATTCCCAAGTGTGGTACTAGCTCTTGAGCAGCCTCCTGAAGACAGAAGAAAATATATAATAATTATACAGAAGATTTCAAAACAGACAAAGGTTCAAAGATCAAGTAGATAACCTCTTCAAGCGTTGCAAATGCTGAACACGCTGCCTCCTGCACTCTTTTGTTGGTATCCAAAATCCTCCTTAACAAACCTAAGAGGATTTTATCAAATTGTTCATGACCATTGGGATGCTCTAGGCTCTGCATCAACAAAAAAGAATGTACAATAAGAAGTTGAGAACCATCTATGGATTGCACATACATAAATAAAGAGCAAGTCCAACTCATAGAGCATTATATGAACACAACAAACCTTTGGAAGAAAATCAATCCCCCCCCAACACACACACACACACACACAAAGGCCCAAATAGTAGAAAATGCAAATGCCATTACAAATAAATCAAAATGAGTAGTTTGCCAACTGATGTTTAAAAGCCAAACACAGTACACTGAACAAACATAACCAAACTCCACATGTCATGAACCTAGTTTAAATGCACGATACAACAAGGGAAAAGAATAAAGCTTTCAAAGGAAAATAATAATCTTCAACTATAGAAGACGATAGAATCAACACTTATGAATGCTCATATTACCTGTACAATGAATTTACTATATCGGGAGAGGGTCCAACAAGTAATACTCCGTATAAGAGGAAATTTATCGTCAAGAAGTGGAATAAGAAAAGCAACAATCTGCAAATGAATAGAACATGTTAGGAAAGGTAAAGTTCAAAACAAATAGGGAGGCAGAATAGACAGATGAAGAAATAAAAAATATAGTCTCAATACATGCATGCTACTCTTTTCTTAATGAGGTTCAAGGATTTTGAATACAGCAATAGTTAATTGATAAAATTACCTGCGGAAGATGGGGATATAACCCGGTAATGCATCCCTCCGCTATAGCACCAATAGACAAAACAGCAGCTTCCCTCTCCTTCCACGCATCATCGTCAGTTCGAGCCAGATTTTGCTGCAAAATACACAAAATGGTGTATATTTAAATGATTCAAGGTCAGAAACAGCACACAGCAATTAATGGTACTCAGAACATATGACACTTGGCCAACAATCCAACAATGATGTGAACAGTGTTCTACAATAATGCTTCCATATTGAACCCTTACAAACAGGTCTTCATAAGCAATTGACAAAAACAGAATATAATTCATCTCTTTTTTTACAAGGGAAGTTAGAACTCCCAAGCCCCTTAACTTGGCAAACCACAACAAAGTTTATTCATTAAAAAAACAGGAAATAAAGTCATATTACATCAACAGTCCAAACACAAAGGTAACTCACCCCAAAAAAGTACAGGAATGAAATTAATAAGCTGCCCAAAAAAATCTAGTTCACCTTGGAACATTGATTATCTGCAGCCTAAAGCTATTTTTTGAGATTGACAGATAAACTTAAGCATTATGGTTTATCAGCTTCTATGAAACATATGACAATGTAACTGCTGTAACAAACCAGAAACTGCTAGCTCATATGCTACCAACTAATCAAGAACCATCACACCAGTTTCCAAAGGGAAAAAAAAAGATTGGAAGTGCCTGCTGAAAAGGTGTGTTCAAGACCAAATTCTACAATTTGCAAATTCAGATCAGAGCAAATGCCAAATATACCTAGAATTCAGATCAGAGCAATGCTCAGGGGCCAATGCATCACAAAATATCAACCTTTCAATAAATGATAAATCTGCTAGCCATAGTAGAATACAGAACCAGAAGAACAACTTACCTGTATCAAAGGCATTAAAGTAGGAAGAATGTCATCACCGAAAACATTAGAAAGGGCATCCAGGCCAGCGGCACTACATTTTCTCAAATTCCAAACATTTACGGCATCATCATCATCCTATCCATAAGACAAGAAAAAATTGCTATCTTCATCTCGACAGTATAAGTTGGTGGACGTCATTAAGCTTCTTAAAAAACAAATAATATTTCTGGACTCACATCGTCTTCTCCAGTTTCAGATCCATGTAGTCGAGAGGCATGGAACCAGGGCTTCAAGTCCTGTTATACAATGCCTATCTTGTTTAAAGAAATAAAAGCAGAGAACATATAGCTGTAAAACATACAGCCACTTTCCATTTCTTTTAAATTTTAGGGTTGCCCAATCTAATAAAGGGGAAATAGACTAGGCAAGCTGGTAGTAACTAACTTCAAAAACAAACAAAAAAGGTAGCAAAACCTCTGATACACCAGTTACAGATCAAAACTACAGGACTGCAAGGTTAATCTAGGTCATTCACTGAGAATTTATCATTACAGAAGATTTAACCAACCTGATCCCTGTCTGGAAATGATTCGTCCTCCTGAGAATATATAACATATATCAGAGCAAGTCACTATCACCAATAACCCACCAGTGAAATATGCAAGATATAAAGAAAATTTACCACCTCAGCATCAGCAAGTGATTCGTCATCATCAGCATAGACCATGTTCGATAATAATGTCTACAAATGAATGCAAGTGAAATAGTGTAAAGAAACTGTAACCAGCTCTCAAATGCATCGGAACTAGTTTTAAAGAGGGAAAGAGGCAGTTACTGGGATTAAGCGTGGCAAGAACTCTCTCAACCCTTCAGGAGGCATGCTGACATCACAGTATGCAGACCTAGAAATGCACCATAGTTAATACTTCAATAAATCATTAATCAACATAAAAGAAACTAGTGGCTACGTTGCAGCTGATGATAGTTTATTTAAAATCAGAAGGATGGCGCCTAATAAAATGTGAGCATAACGGACTATTGAAATTTTAAGAATAAGAACAAGTAGTTGACACATAGATATGACCAAAATATAGTTTTGATATGCATGCTGGATTACCATGTTTATAGGGGACATACCAGAACTCACAAGCCTCGAGAGCAACTTCATCATCTGAATCTTTATTAGCTTGCAACATCAATTCGGTAACATTTTTCAAATGTGGCTGCAGTTTATTATCCAATGTTAGATCCAACATAAGACTATATGAGCATAAGCAATTGAAAAATCTACAAATGAAGATCAACAACCACATAGATAAACAAGCAATCCTTGTCAAGGACAGTTGTTTATTTCTTAAAATTGGAATAGCAGAAATCTGAGCTCAATAGGGTAACATCACAGACTTCTCAATGAATAAATAACAAGAATCAGTGCAAAGTAAACCTTGCAGCAGGGCATCAAAAGTATTGTGAGGGAAAAACAAACAAAAAGAAAACAGCAGATATTGGATAGTTTCTGCACCACACACACACACAAAAGGAAAACTAAACATTTTGTTGCCTGGCTATGAGCCATGGCATGAGCAGCAAGTGAAAAGCGTATGTATGTGGCATTTAATCTGGTGTGAAATATTTAGATCTTAGGATTTCTCAACTCAACACATTCTTTCAGTCTAAATAAATTGGGATAGACTAGAGTTAAAACCCAACAAGAGCCTTTAAATCATAGTTCGAGTACGTTAATAGCTACTTTCTATACATTCTTATTCAAATACAGATCATCAGGTATATCCCACTCTTTCAAATCATTTCTTACTGTCTCTTTCTATATTAATTTTGGTATTCCTTTACCTCTTTTCATATTATTATCTTGATTTAAGATTCTATAATGTACTGGCGCATTAGATCTTAGGATTTGTTTTTAAAAAATAAAATAGAACTTATGGTAATTTTATTTGAAATCTGCTGAAATGCCCAAGCAATGTGCTAGTTACCTCCAAAATTGATGGCCTTACTTCAATGAGCTGAACCCAGGCTGAGCAAACCTATCAAAGAAACAGGAAGCAGAACTATATCAAGGTAAAACATGCAACTGAGCAACTGAATAGTACATAGGAGCATCTATAGATACTCATTGTGCTCCCTCCAGTCACAAAAACATGTCATTTTGGACATATTTCAAGTAAAACTTTAGAAACTTGAACATATGTCTTTTAAAATATTTAGATTGTATGTACGAAAATCATATATGTAGATTTGCCTTCGTTATATTATAATTTTATCAGGGTTTTCAAATGTTCTCCGGTAGAAATTTAGCTGTCGGATTTGCATTTTGAAGACCGTGTCAATGTCAAAAACAACATGTTTTTGCAACCGGAGGGAGTTGTCAGCTAGAAAAATGAACTCATAAAAGGATGAAAGGAAGTCTAGGTAACTAGGTTAGCAAAGGAACATCTTAAATGATAGAATCAGTGTTAGGAGTTTGGATTGTGGCTCTGATTGGTAGGTAGGCCTCATTGTTCTTAACGGGTATAATCAGGCTTTAGTTATTCCGGAACTAGAAAGTGTTCTGAGTTTTATCTTCTTTTGATTTAATATGGATCTTATGGGATGCTCTGTAAATTTTGTACTTCTATACATTAATATAATTATTTTGGTAGGGTTTATCCTCCTATATTTCCATAAAAGAAAGTAGTTGAATAAACAACATAGTGTAATTCTCTATGGTGAAATACCAGTTTCCGAACATCTGCTGAAGGATCCTTTGCAAGGTTGAATAAACCCTGAAGATACTGATCCATCGACATGTACAAAGCCTGCATATAAATGAAAATGAATAGAAAAATTGTTGAGCAAGGTAAGACATAGAGAGGGGAGGGGTATTCTTACTGCTGGCATGACCACGATGTACTGATTAATACAGCCCAGAGCTAGCTTTCTAAGACTCGCATGTATCGATTGGAAAAACTGAGAAATCAATTGAGCAGACTGTTAGAACGAACCCTGGGCACATGTTGAACAGAGTGTGCAAACAAGTATACACCTCCACAGAGGCACGTTATGAAGAGAACATGCATTCAGATGGTGCACACAAACAGATAAAATTTGTGATTTTACAGATTGTGGAAGTGAAAGTACACACACAATGTATGTGTTTGGTACTTATAGATGTAACACAAACCTGCAGTAATCTTGGCATAAATACATTGATTGGCCGTTCAGGCAAACCAGGAACATCAACATCAAGCTCTTCAGGAACATCCTCACAGATCTATCATAGAAAAACAAGTTTTGAGCATGCAAATCATGTTCAAGTTCACATAGAGTATTCATGCTATAGGTTCACTACTGAATTACTGCTTTAGCGCGTAGCCACCAACTGTTAGAAGTCTTCTATGTGCGGAATCAGGAATCAGGCTCAAATATATGAGAGATGTTTACCTTGTATATAGCGTCCATAGAACCTTCCATATGATCCAGATCATTACTGTCCAAGCATTGATGTAGAGCTTGAAACAACTCAATCCATCCAGCAACTCTAACAATTTGAAAGAGTACACTTATAACTGTTCCAACTGTGGATCTGATTGCCTTATTGGTTGCCCCTATACATGGCAACAGCTCAGACTTTATGTACTGCTGAGAAGCAGGAGGCATGGAGCTGAAAGTAGCCCGGAGGTTGTTTTTTAGCAGAAGACCAGCAGCTTGCCTGACTTCAAAAGATTTTCCCTGGCAAGAGATTTGACTAGATGTCAGAGAAAACATAAACACCAGGAGGTTATAGGGTTATAAACATATGAAGATTAAAGAACACATTTAACTCTAGAAAAAAGCTAATAATCTGCAGAGTTCTTACAAGGCTAAATCTGCATCAGATGGGAAGTCATTTAAAGTGTCCTAGCATTGGTCAATCATATAAACGAAAAATAGTCTTTCAAAGATTGAAAGAAAGAAAAAGGCAATTTTAAATTTCTCATCCTACCTTGATGCCATGGTTTAGATAAATATCATGCCAACTGTATGTGTAATTTTGTACAAGGAAGGAGTGCATAGCAAATCATATCGAATGTATTATTTCTTGATTGATACTCCATGAATCAAGACCACACTACTGTATGGTGCACTTACACCTTAAACCAAAACAACAGTATTGCTTCAATTCGATCTGTACATCTAATTAGGGAGCAACTAGTTATTAACAGGTGCCCACCCTATATTTAAGGTTCCATGTGATGTTGCCTAATCCCATAAAAAGTAAAACTCACTAAAACCTGAGGTCATGCAAATATGTTGCGCTAGTGGTTGAGCTATGACTCTAAATGTTTCCAGGTTTTGCTTTTCTTGTAAAATATAGAGTTTTACCCTATCACAACAGCAAATAATCCGAGGAGTAATCTATAAATTCGGAGGTTGTACTTGAGAAAGCATGCATGACAAGACGGGGCATTGCAGTGGCATAAACGCATGATTTAGTTGCTGCTCATTTGGTAAAAAGCTGAAACCCTTGTAGAACCCCATATGGAGACATGACAGCTAAAACAAGAAGAAAAGGAGTGTGAGACATTGCACGGGCATGTAGGCTAGTGTGCGAGAAAAAATAAATCAATTTTTAACATAGCCGTAAGCATGTGCGTTGTGATCAAAGAGCGATGAAACATGTGAAATTATCTCGAACGAGCAGACAACAGGACAGTTGAAAACAATGAAGAGCTGCTGACCATCCAAAATCCCACCCGATTAGCATGAGTTACTAGTAGTGTGGCGATTCTACGAAACGAGCAAGTCGGACGCTAGAAGCAGCAGCAAGCGCAGATAGCGACCGACCGACGAATTGGAGCTCTAATGTAAAAGCAGTAAAACGGGGGCAGAGCAAGCAGAAAAGAGGGGGAAAACAAAAAAAAACGATGAGAAGAAGCGGCGCGATTCAGATCGAAAGTAATCCTGCGGCTGGGGGCATCGCATCGGTGAAAACCCTAGCGAGGGGGAGTTGGGATGGGGGAAGGGAAGGGGTAGAGCCTAGGGTAGAGGGATGATGACCTCTCCGCGGGCGAGGAGGAAAACCAGGTAGTTGTTGAAGTCAGGGAACTGGCTGTAGTGTTGGAGCTGCTGCCAGATGCGAGCCTGGTCGGAGTTGGGGGAGATGTGCGCCTCGAGGAGGGTGCAGATCTCGCGGAGGCCCTCCTCCTGCGGCTGCCACAGCGCCGCCATCGCCGCCGACGAAGCTGCGAAGTCGAGAAGGATTGGAGGAAGGGGAAGACTAGACGAGGCGAAGGCCGAGGAGAGAAGAGGGAACCCAACAACACAAGACAAGAAGGGGAGGGGGCCATTTAATCAAATCAATCGGAGTCTCTCGGTATGTTTATTCCGGAGTATCTCTTTTTACTATTTGCCCCTCCAATCTATCCGTCTAGTATTATCATTCTTTGATTCTTTTTTTTCCTGAGGAAACTACGTCTCGGATGCCCGTTTTCCTTTTAAAAAATCCGATGGTTAAATCCCTCGGTTCATCACCGATCAGGCGTTAAATTATACATGGTAAAAAAATCAGCCATTAAAACATTTTTAAATCAACACTGTAAAAACACATTGTTATAAAATATTTTTTTCTTTTATTAAAATATAATCATGTCACATTTTATTATAAAGATTTAACTAGGACGAATAATAATTCTAGAAGCAACGCAGCTGATTTTTGTGCCTCCATCGGGCGACCGACTCTTCACTATTCTCCCTCCTTTTCTTTTACTATTTCATTTTCAGCACTATCTCTCTTCTTCTTCGGGTGCGTTCGGCAACTTTGTGGATGGGGACTGGGAGTTTACATTTCTTCTTCTGATTCTTTCTGTAGTTTTAAACACTGTTGTTTTTCTTTTCTTTTGAACGGAAATCGTTTGATGTTTTTTTCACATGAACGAAAGTAATGCTTCTATTGATTCATGGTTTATATGAATACAAGAATGCACTTTTTTTTCGATTCTATTTTATTATATTGAAGACGCAAACAGGCACGCACAATACTCGCGCACCCCACAAAAAGTGTGCACCCTTTATTACACATTCAAATAAACAAAATCCAACATCAAATCACCGATTTCACTATATTTTTACTGAAAAAAAACTTGTGTAAGTATGCTATGCATGTACGACTCCACACCATCGTACTTCTGCTGTTTGGGCAAAATACATGGATTTTAATTATATGCCAATCATTTTAAGTTCTGCCAATTGACGATACATGTTGGATGGCCTGTTTGGATGTAGCCGTTCTCAATCTTACCAAAATGCTGGCAAGCTAAAATTTTGGTATTTTTGGTAATGCCAAAATTTTGAGCAAAGTGAGTTGTTTATTTTGATGCCAAAATTTTGCAAAGTTAGTTCAAAGCTTTCTATTCAGCCTTGCTATTTTGGTATTGACCTTTTTACCAACAAACCAAACTAGCCTATATGGGTATTTTGGCAATACCATTTTTCGTGCGATTGCTCTGAGCATTGAACAAGCACACCCTAAATATCAACCCAATCGAATGAAAACAACGTCGTTATTAATTTCTGTCCACCTACCTAGTGTACCTACATTTATACTGCACAATTTCACAGCATGTATATATGCGTGAGTGGCTTGGTTTTGTTGGCAATTAAGCCACAACGACTGTGGTCGATCGACAGAGTGATAGTCTGATAGATATGTATTGTTTCGTAGCAACACATATCCATATATGCTAGTAACGCTCTCTCTAACTGATCAGAGATTGGCATCTTTTGCGGCGGTCTCCAGCGGTAGAAACAATCTTAGCCATTATTAGTTCATAAATTTTATAACCAGTAAAACACAATATTATGCTTATTTAATTGTACTACCATTAATTAAGGTATTAGTGGCTTATTCAATGAGAAAAAATAAAGTCGTATATTGATTATACTGTACTTATAAGAGAGTTACAGACCTCTATAGAAATTTATCAAGAAATTAAGGGCATGTTTAGTTTGTTGCCACTTTTAGTCCTATCAAAATTTAGAATGTCAACTTTGGTGTTACCAAAATTTAACAGTGTTGATGCATTTAGTTTGAAGCCTTACTAAACTTTAGTAATGTTTTTCTAAAAGTGAAAGCTTTCAAAACAACAAATTTTAGTAGGGTATCATTGGCGGTGTTATTTTCATTGTTACCCTACCAAATTTTAATATTGTAATTTTTTACATGGTTGAAAGTGGCCACAAAGTGAACATGCCCATAGTCTAATCCCATTAAAAATTGTCTGTATGTATATATATCGTACTAGTATTGGTAGGTGGATAGGTGAAGAGTATTGAAGGAATAAAAGTTATTGATTTATAGATTGAGGATAGCTGAAAAGGTATAAAATAATTTATTTTAGAAAAAAATTTAAACTGTAGGATTTAATTTATTTAAAAACGGAGTGAGTATACATCTTAATTCTCTTGTGCGCTAGCTGTGTAGTAAAACGGATGATTAAAGGTGTGCACACGATTGATGTCTCGGTAGATCCAGCTCGATCAAGATGATTAATATCGGGTAGCTGGCCAGGGAGCACGACCAACTGCATGCATGCTTTTCATTTTGTTGTTAGCGAGGGCCCTTGTGATGACATGACAGCATGTACTATGAATGCATGAATTTCAAGTAGGGGACAGGCACTACTGAATTTAGCTGATCTCACACAAATAGTATACTAACTATATACATCCACTCATGCATGCCCGCTTCGCTTGCATGCATGTAGATCTATCTCTATCTCAAGTACAGGAGTCGATCTCGCTAGTAGGAAATTAACGAGAATATAGCTAGTGTGCGTGCATGCATGGTTAAATTTGTTGAGAAACAATGATGGATGCAGCTAGGTGACCAATCGAGCTGATGGAATCTGCGTTGCGGTGCGTGCAGGTGGAATTTGATACTAGAATTAAAATTAGAGGAAAACAGAAAAGGGAAGTGGCCTGCGTGAATGCGCATGATTAGGGAGAAAATGGCGTATGCAAACAGTAAAACGTGACACGAGCTACAGTGCTTACCATAGCTATAGTAAAAGTAACTGTAGAAAACACAGGCAAATGCTGTCCGGTTGTCTGCGTTGTTTACTGTAGATTACTGTTGCGATTGATCTCGTGCGCCCATGTTTGATCCAACGGCTAGAAATAGCTAATGGCATGACTCACTCTGGCTCCCTGCCTCTGCAGCGGGAATGGCATACGATACGATCCGGTGTATACGTGCGTCGCGCACTGCACGAGCTTCATGTAGCAACAGCAATAGTACTGATCAGTATATACTAGTACTGGAGTACTCCTACTCCTATGGTCCTAGTACTAGTATAGAGAAGGTGTGAGCAAGCACAGCCCTACAGCAGTGTACGCATATGCGCAGTAACAGTGTCCGCATGTACTCCTATCAGCCGCGCATTTCGATCTGCGCTTCCGCAACAGCAAACTAATGTTGCATCGATCGGAAACGACTGTATTACTCTCTCCACTCTAGAAAATTATCATTTTAAGTAATAATTCGGTCTTTAGAAAATAGTTTTTTTATTATAGTATATATAAAAATATCAACGAATCTATGGTGTTATTAAAGTACTTTTTAATATTAATATATAAGATATACTCTCTATATTTCTTTAACATATAGTTATATTTCTATAAAGTTTTTAAGGTTTGATATCAGTTTTATATAAAACAATTATTATTTTTATCATAGAGGGAGGAGTAATTAGCTGTAGAACAGTATTACTAGGTTCAAATTAAATTGCTTGCAGACAGGCATCTGCTCTGCTATGCTAGTAGGAGTATTGAGCTACTAGTGTATAGTGCCATGGCTGTATTCATCGGTGTTTGATTTTTCGTTTCATCAGTAATTACTGCAGTCAGCAGCAGTGGATAGTAGTACGTAGTGCTACTTGTTCTGAATAATGTCTAGCAGAAGATAATGTCCATCTTCTCTATCTTACCACGCACCGGTTCTGAATAAACATACAGGTACTACACCCTGACAGAGAGCCAGAAAAAGGTAGTTTAACAGTAATTGCAGCCTTCCGTATCATGAACTTTAGAGGTTAGATAGGATATGGCTATTTATATTTTTAGGTTATGGTGGTTTTTTTTGATTGAGTGGATATGGTACCAATTTTTTTTATTTGGTTAGATGAATAAAAATAGATGGAATAAAAACAATAAACTATCAATTAATAATAACATATGTTAATTATCGTTAATATTATCACTGCCTTTACCACCCACCGCTAGGCTGCCTTCTATCCTGGAGTACCACCTCCTCATCCTCCTCTTCTCACCCTTATCAAAACCTTAAAATCTAAAGCCTAACTCTACTGTCGGTTACGGTCACTGAAGCTAAGGTTAGAAATTTATAAAATTTTATTTCCAATCTTTTGTCGAATATGATTTATAAATTCATTATTTATTTTGTCAACTATATTTCCTAAGAGCATGCCCAACTGTCTCCTAAATAAAACCCAATCCTAAAAATTTGGGTTTGTTTATGAAAAAATAGAACCAACAATTCCTCTACAGAGGTGTCTAAAATTTTTAGAATCTTCAACTCTGCTTTTGTCGCCATCTAGTGAAAAAAGCTGGCTCCCCAAAATCAATTGAGCATGAGAGGAGAGGAGAGCTATAGCATCAAAGGTGGGCGAGCTGAGTTCACATGGGAGGAGAGGAGCCACTTTTTTATTTTAGTGTCAATTTTAGGCTATATATTGGAGAGAAGTATATTTCAAATCCTTAAATATTTATTAGAGATTTAAAAAATATTTAGGGGATAGAATATTGGGTATTTGTTGGTGACGCTTTAACAATTCCCAAGAACAAATTGGTCACAAATTTTTGACTAGGTTATTGCCTTGTTCTGCGTACTACGGTTTATTCAAGAATGGAGGGCACTTTTTTAACTACAGTAAATGTTTTTTTCTCGTCAAATCTTTTTTACCTTCACTGCTCTGCAACCGGAAAGATATATATTGCAGTGGTACTATCAATGTATACATGTGCTGACAGATAATCTCAATTGAATATACAGACGAGTAATCGTAATGTTTTCTTTACTCCGGGCGGAACTGCAAAGGCCTGAGTGTTATCAACGGGATGGCTTACTCCTACTCTAGAAGCTAGTGGAGATAATAATACAACAGCATTCACATAGTCAATATATAGCCAGTGAGAGAGCTGGTACTCATACGTCCTGAGTGTCGTACAAGCAGGAAACGGAGAGGAGGAAGACTCTTCTGCTACACAGGAAATGAAAAGCACAGAAACACAGAAAATGCAGGATCGAATGTTATGCCATGTGATATGAAATTCTATAGAAATTAAAAGCGTATGAATTTGTTGAATTGATCTTTTGGATTCTTTGTATGAAACCCATAGGAATTTTAGAAGAAAAATATTATTATAGTAGAGTTAAAAGGAGAGAGAGATCTTGATCTTGGACTTCTCAAAGGAATTTAAACTTAAGGCTTGGGCCCATGCTTAAAATTCTCCAATAAAGACTTTGGGTCTCTGGAAGAAAGGGATCGAAGAAGATTGAGGCGATTAATTCCACATGGAATTATTCCCCTCTAAATCCCCTTTAACACTTTAAAGTATGCATTAACCAAAAGTAAAACAGATTCCTATGGAATCTTTTCAACCAAATCCACCGAAAATAATCTTAGAGAATTTGTATCCTATAAAAATCCCTCAGGGGCTCCTAAACTCCAAAAGGTAATAGACATCAGATCAGCCGCCAAGCAAAGCAAGCCACCCTAATTCACAGGATACTAGATATCCAAATTAGTGTAACTTCTCAAACTACTACTATTATCAAGCGTACATGCCTGCTGGCTTCTGCTGCACTATAGATTCTATCATTATTATAATTTATTTATTTATTTATTTATATTATACCTTATATATTTTTTACTTAACTCTATTGAAAATATCACATACTTATTTGTATATGAAAAGATATATAAAAATATAATAAGGATTATATAGTCCAATTTGACAACAATAAAGTCTTGCTCATTAAGATCAGGTTGGCGGAGAGGATTTTGGATATCGTCACGAGCTGGGATTGCAGCAGAGCACACAATGTAGCATGCAAGTTTAATCTGCATAATTTAATGAACGGAATAGCTTGTCATTCCGAAGCAGCAATCCTGTACCTTGGAAACGCTGAGATACTTTGGTAGAAGCTCATAGAGAAGTGATACAGCAACAAATGTTTCCCAGTTTAATTTAGATGTATAAAGATGTGCAATAGATTTTAATCAGCTAATTTTCCAGACATGTAGCAGGGCAAGCTCAGATCAAAATAGTGACCGAAACAAAATTATCTAAATTCTTTTCTTTGGCAAAGAACACAATTCTGTTTCAACAGGTCATAAAGCTAGCTCTCAAACGCAGAAAAACTGAACTAAAACTACAGGACTGAAGGAAGATGTCAATGTAGATTATAGTAACCAATATTTGCAAGTTATTGGACATCCAACCAGAAAACAAGATTGATCATTTTGCCTCGATGAATGATGGGATCAAAGAACGGAATCAACCTGCACCTTAGCACAAGGCTGGATGGCGAGTCGGAGGATGCCGGGAGAAGGCGGCGAGGCATGGATGGGGAACTCGGTCGGGATGACCAGCACTGGCGATGTTTGTGCCGTACAGACAACGGCCCAACCCCATGCCAGCCCTTTTTCGGAAAGGCCCAATTCAACCACAACCCTTTTCTCTACGACCCAGAAATTTACAGCCCACTAGACTCATGGCCCGATTAACTATGTGCCGTCTCTAGCAAGTTTTGTTTCAGCTTCAGCTCCGGCCGGCACCTCCTGCACTGCATCATCAGCTTCTACTTCAGTCATTCGCTCCTAATTAATCTTCATACACGCGCATAGAGATTAATTAGGAATGAATGAACGAACTAAACAAACACACAACTATATACACACATTTTTATATTTATACATATAACCGGTTGAAAAAATATATTAAAATATAATTAGAGAAGTTTAATAGATATATGATTAGCTTACCGATATTACTAATTAATTCTTCGCTTAATAATTTAGTGCACTATATTGTCGCTGGCTACTCTTTGCTAGTACTATTCACTACTATACAATTTAGGGTACTGTTCATTTAAATATTTTTTATTTTTAGAATTTTACTGTTTAGTGAAACCTACTTTCAATGTTGTTTCAAAAGTTTTAATGTCTTACCAAGTGCTTACCATATTTCTCAACTATTTATTTTTAGAAGAAATTTCTTTAATTATCTCTAGTCAGATATATTCTAATTGAGAATTTATCTTTTTCGTTCCACCCGAATGGAACACTTTTCCGCGCTCATAGGTTCTCATAATGCATATGTAAGATACAAGTTATAAACGAGAACTACTAAAGATATTTCTCTTATAAAATCAGTAGCATAAACACTCGTCTAGAGGCGCTCTTGCTTAGCAGGCAATGAGGACTTCTTAATAGTTGTTACTACTTAAGAGTATTTATGAACTCTGGTTAGAGCTGGTGTCTTTCACTTTATTTTTTGATGGATTAGTGTCTAGACACATATGTAGTATCGGCTTGGTCATCGTATCGTCTTAGGGCAAGCTTTGAATTTCCTTTCACAATTAAGCCTTATTGCATCAATAATCAAGCAAAATATGAAACGGTGCTTAAAGATACTTCAAACGTTAAAGGAAATTGGAGCTAATACTACAGAGATTATTGGATATTTATTGTTGGTAATAAAGCAATTATGAGATTTTGAAATTATATCATGAATAATGCCAATAATTGCTTAGGGGATTTAAGATTGTATTGGTGAGTCATGTTCGTAGAGAGTAGAATGCAGAAGCCAATAATCTTGCACAAATTGCTTCAGGTTATTATCTAATTAGAGGAGATATAGAAGTCAAAGTAGCTATTATTGAGGCCAATGACTGGAGAAAGGAAATTATAGATTATTTATAAAATCGTTCACAATTGGTTCAAGAAAGTTTTGGTAGAAGTTCACCAAATACATTTTGCTTGATGAGGAGCTACACTATCTAATGATTGAGGAAGTTTTACTGAAATGTCTAGATTAGAAGAGAACAAAGTGGTTATGTGTGAAGTTTATGAGATCATTTGTGAAACTCATCAATCGGTGTACAAAATAAAGTGGTTGCTTAGAAGAGTTGGATATTTTTGGCTGACGATGTTGGAGGATTGTTTTAAGTATTATAAGGGATGTCAAGATTTTTAGAAGTTTGAAAATGTTCAACGAGCTCTAGCATAAGTTATGAATCTAATTATCAAGACATGACCATTCAGAAGATAGACAATTGATATAATCGGTCAGATATATCGTACATCGAGCAAAGTGCACAAGTTCATATTGGCGACAATGGATTATTTCATTAAATGGATGGAAGTTGTTTCTTTGAAAAAAAACTTATATCCAAAAATACCATAGAATTTATCAAGGAGCATATAATTTACAGATTTAGGATTCCTTAGACGATTATAAAAAATCAAGGGTCTATTTTCGTGTCCAATGAGTTCTAACAATTTGTTATCGGTATGGGAATCAAACTGTTGAATTCATCTCCTTATTATGCTCAAGCCAATGGATTGGTTGAAGATTCGAATAAAAGTCTCATCAAGTTGATCAAGCAAAAAATAGATGAATAACCATAGAGGTGACATACAAACTTAGCCGATTCACTGTGGGCCTATCAGATGGCTTGTTATGGATATACGCAAGTACCGCCATATCAGTTGGTGTATGGACATGAGGCTATGCTACCTTGGGAAACAAACATCAGCTTTAGAAAGACATCATTTCAAAATCAATTGACATATGATGATTATTATAATTCGATGACTTATGAGTTAAATGATCTAGCCTAGAATTGGCTACACATCCTAAAAAGGATTGAGGAGAATAAAGCTAGGGTGTCTAGACATTACAATAAGAAGATATTATCTAAATTATTTGATGAAGTAGATCTTGTGTGGAAGCTGATATTACCGATCGGGTCTAAAGATAACAAATTTGGAAAGTGGTTACCTAATTGGAAAGAACCCTATCGGATAAGTCGGTGTGTGCCAGGCAATGTGTATGTATTGAACAATATTGAGGGAGATAAATTTGCCAAGGTATGCAATGGGAAGTATTTGAAAAGATACCATTCTAACATTTGGATTGATTCTTAAATTGGCTAGATGCGACCAATGTCTACATAGGTTATCAAACATATATAAAGCCGATGCTACCTATATCGTTTAAAGATAGACGATACTGTACTATCGCCTTTAGAAATATTTCCAAGAGAGAAAATATGTTTTAAAGATGGTAAAATTAGTAGATCAAGCTCGAAGACCAATTTGTTCAGGGATTATAAAATGTCATCGATAAGTATGAAGGTTTTACATCAGCTAAGGAATTTTTGAATTGATTCAACCACTCACATGCGGATCTTATTAGCTTTGTCAATGATACAAATGTAGTATTTAGCGGAGTTCGAAATAGATTTGATGTTCTTGCGCCAATGAAGGATCCAATGAACCATCTCTATGAGCTTGGCCTCCTGCTGTTGAATTACTTGGGGCAAGCCACTGAGCCGAAGTTCCTCAAACTTAATGTTCTTACGTATTTTTTTCTAATTCAACCAGTCAGATCGACCTCCTTTTTCTTTACTTGTTCGATACGGGTTTAAGATTGGGTAGGCATTGCCATCATCTCATCGAGCATGACTTTCTCTAATTGGACAGCTAGCCGATCGATTTGTATGTCCTAAACTAAGGTTCTTTGGTCAACACAATCGATCGTGTGTTGTCTTGCCTTGATGACTTGAAACCGATGATATTCCAAAAAGGTTGCTAGAGTCAAAGCATCAACAAGTTCTTTTGGCAGTTGATCTTCAATATCGATAAATCTCACCTAAATTGGCATGGAGTCCTCTACTAGTGCATTAATGGGGCTCTCCAACTGATGCAAAATATGTCAATTGAGTGTAGAGATTAGCGAAGAGGGACGGCTTTGTCAGTATGCTGGTGACTGCTTCTTCCTTTTCTAAGTATTTACTAATATCAAAGGGGGAGAGATCGACTAAGGACTACATATCGATAAAAAGTTTAAGGTTAGGACAATGAAGTAAGACATATGGTTGAAATAAGTAACTTTACCTAGGGCAAGATGGTGCATTCTAGAACATCGTTATCAGCCATAGCAATGGGTCTTCTTGGTGATGTCCGATGTTCGATGGAGAAGCAGTAGTGGTCATGATGATTTCGGTATCACCACTATGCTCGAAAGCTTAGAGTTCAGACGTTTGCAGTTCTAGAATAGCTTGGGTAGTCATCGGCTCAGGCCTAGTTAGAGCAAAGGTTGACGTATGGGGATTTAGAGCCGATGATTCGCGCTGCGTCATGGGTTGAAATTAATTATGTATGATGTAAGTGAAGGACTGGAAATAACAAGAGAGAGCGTGCATACCGAAGCCGATGTTGCTTGGAAATCCCGAATTTGGGTAGTCTAAGTAAGGGTAGTTGCATCGGCTGAAGTTTTTTTTTCTTATGACCTAGATAGACTAAAGTTTAATTGCGCTTCTGGACTGCTGGTTTTGACCCTTAGAGGAGAGATGATGGCGTAGGAGCATTGGATCCCAAGTTTGGAAAAGCCAACTAAGGTTTATAAACAATCGGTTAGCCGCTTTGACTCATCTCAGAAAGCGGTTTTATCGGGAGTCTATAGAGTAAAGTCATAAATATCTGAGAGTATAAGAATGAGAATAAAGAAAGAAGAGCATAAAAGAAGATACCTCCTCATCGCATTCAACATAGTCTTGGTTTAGAGATGAGCAATAGTGGGTAGCCGATAGATTAAAAACATGCTTTCTCCATTCGCTCTACCATATGGAGAAGAGTTTTAAACTGTTAGTACAAATCTCCTATCTAGCGAGTTCTTCTCGGGGCAATGATTCTATTAAAATTCTAAGCCAATCATATTCTAGTGCACTCTTCACCATGCCTCTGGATTGAACTTTATTGATGAAGAATAAACCAATTGGTAGCTATCCGAATCTGAGTTAGTGGGAGCAAGTCAATTGATGGTAAAACTCATGCAATGGCTGTTACGATCGGCCCAAAGTGAAACCAGTGGGTAGGAGGCATGGAGTGATGGCTGATATGAAGATAGACTTGAACTCTTTGTTAGTGACAACATTGGAAAAGTTAAATTTGAAAGATCCTTCAAAGGTTGCCATATCATCATAGGCAAACCAAATAAAGTCCTTCCTAGTAAAACCATAATAAAAACCTTTCAACCATCGACAGATTTTGACAAGAGACATTTTGCAACCTAGGAAAGCCGATGTTGCTTCTCCATAATATGTACATCGGCGTTGGATGGTTTCTTCATCTTCTATGTGTTTCACCGAGGGGAACTAGAAGCTTTCGAGAGAAGGGGTGTTCATTGCCTTGGAGTTGTACAAGTTCAACCATAACTATAGAAACCACCAAGGACCCCCAATGTGTCTGACGAGCCAACCATCCGATAGCTTTGTGACTACTTGGTGCAACATCAAATATATGGCCTCGAAAAGATACCTATCTAAGGGGATATGCTAATGATCAGCTAATCGTTCTGTTAGGCATTGTATATTTGTCGTCAAACCCAAAGTTAAGCCACAGAAGAAGAACCTTTTGAGCCACAAGTTTAGGAAAGGTTATTTTTTCGATCGTCGACTGATCCCGATGTTTTGCTATGGGTTGCTATGTACTTGGACCAGTCGTCAACATCCTTAGTCTGCAGCCAATGGCGTGGCTTGAATTAAAGAGTGGATGGATTGATGTATGCGGTGGTGTTAAGGCAGGTCAACATGGTCGTATCTATCAAGTTTAAGGCCATCGGCTCATGTCCGAACAAAAAAGTGTTTAGAGTATCAAACCAAAATTAAGAAGCCGATGCAGCACAAGTGTTAACACCAAAATTTGGTAAGCCTAGGAAAAAATTAGAAGGACGATCAATTTAGTAAAGAAGAGTCCGATTACTACAGGAAAGAAGCCGATTATAAGAAGCAAGAAAGTATTCGGTATAATTATAGAAGACTATTCAAATGAGGCTGAGTTTAAAGAGGAGCTGTGGAACTTATGACAGTGTATTCTATCTATGTAAATCGTATCTTATATAGATAGGAAGGTTTAGTTAGTTTAGTTAAATTCCTTAAAGATATTTTCTTTTTATCTTTATTAAGAAATAACGTCCGATGGTTGTTATAAACGCGTCGGACTCTATAATGCCAGGGTATAAATAAACCACCTGAGAGCCTATAAATCATCCGTTGATCAATATAACTTCGACGCATTGCCACCTTAGTTTATCTAGTTTTTTATTGGCTGGTTCTGGCTCTCAACGTGGGGTTGTATTGATTAAGTTCGATTTTCAACGAAGAGGTAAGTCTTACCACTATCTCGGTATGTCTCGCTTTGTCTAAGACGATACCAGACGATACCAATTTTTCCAACCTGGAAGTTTGCTAGACCAAGATTTGAAGCTAAAGTTCAATCATTGGTAGATATGGAAGCATTTTTGAGCGGAATCTGCTGGGTTTTTGCAATGATAGTCTATTAGATCTTTGTTACCTATGTGGTCTGTGGTCTAGTTAAAAGTAATATGGGTGCTCTACAATAGGGATTAGGATTTGTTTCTTAAGGTTTTATAGGAAAAATAAAGAACTATATGAACAGAATAAGAGGCACCTGATAGACCTAAAATGCAAAGAGCAAAAAGAAAATCAAATAAGAGGTTACATCTAGGACAAAGGTTGAAGACACTATTACAAAGGCTGATGGGGTTGTGCTAGAGTAGAAGAAGACATAATCTTCGAGTCACCGGAGATCGGTTGAAGTAGCAGGAGATGGAGGCTTCTAGTCACTAGAGATTCACCGGAGCAGAATGAGATGGAGGCATTGAGTGGCTGGAGATTCACCAAGGGATTTGAGGAGGCAGAGAGTTTCTTCCAATAAGTACGCAAGATGTGAAGTGGGAGAAGAAGGTTTTTTATAAAAAGAATCAATGGATAAGACCATGGACTGTTTGAGGCATTCTTACTTGAGCTGGGTCAAATGGACTATAACGGGTCGTAATGAGCCATGAGAAAATTTTAGAGTTATAAAAGCCTAGAGAGGATAATTCTGAAGCGTGAGTCCTCACACTCAAAAATTAGAGGTCATGTGTTAACACCAGAAAATAACCATCATTAATTGGATTCGGCAAGCAAGAGGAGGTGTTCAATTTGAGCATAAGCTAAATCTAATGAAGACATGACTCCATGTCTAGTTTAAACACATACCAAATATGATGAGAAAATAAGTTCTGTTACCAATACATGTTCGTGGGCAAGCCAGTCTTGCTTATAAATATCTCTTCTAAATAGACAACAGTAGTCACTTTTCTTTTCTTTTTAGGGAGTTTTATCCAATACGGTTGTTTGTAACCTCATCAGACTCTTCATAACCGAGGGTATAAATATATACACTCAGGGTCCTGTAAGATATCAATTAGATCAATACAATAAATTCAGCGCATCGACATATCTAGAGTAGAAGTAATGTAGATCTTGCTTCGAGTTGGACCACATCGGTTAAGTTCTATCTCCAACGAGATATCAAATTGACTGGCATGCCTTAAACCTCAACAATTTAAGGAACTACACTAAAGATAAGTAGACTTTCGAGGCCTTTGTATGTGTAACGCATTAGCATGGATATCAGATGATTTTCACGTCAAAATAAGGGTGGCCAGCTTGGGGGAAGAAGGAGGCAGCTTGGTGGCATTGGACCGAGCCTAGATGGGCTGCACAGGCTGCAAGAGGGAAAGATATGATGGGCCAGATGAGGTCATGGCCCAAGGGCAAGGGAGAGAAGAGCTAGGTTGTTTTGGTTGCGGCCCAAATAGGGAAGGGAAAAAGAAAAGGTGTTGGGCCGTAGAAAGAAAGGAAGGAGAAGGTGGTCCAATGACATAGTAGGCCTTGATATTTTTGTAAATAATTTAGAAATCAATTCATAGTAGATTTGAATTGATGTATGAAATTTGAGCTTGATTCTTGTATTTATAAAATTTATAGGAGGTCAAAGAAGATATATTTGACTATAATTGTAATATTTGAAATGAAATTTGATTCTTGGTTAGATTTTAGATAGATTTGAGGAGATGATACAATGAGATAGGCTTCGATGACGGTTTTAAATAAGTTTTGGCTATTGACTTCACAGAGATTCAAGGGACTTCGTGGTAGACATTTGATTAATATTTTTAACGGTTGAGAGATAGTTTATTCTTGAATTAATTTAAATAATTCTAGATGGTGGAAAGCGGGGGGAGGGTTCAAAGGAGAGTTTGATTTCCAAATTCTGATTCCTATGTTCATTTGGGAAGAGATTTTTAGGGTTAAATCTTAGGGTCTCAAGGATAGATAAAATTAGAATATTAGCACTATATCCTTAATACACAAGAAAAAAAACAAAATTTTGAAACTAGAGTTTTATTAAAATAGTTTTTTAATGGCAACCAGGGCATTACACTAAGGAACCAACCTTCTCCCATTTTTACCGGATTTGACACATCCAACTCAATGCCTAGGCGAGAGATGCTAGATTGAGGTGGCATGAAGCCCGATGAGGGTGCTCGGTAGTGACATCATGGATTCAGGGCTAGTCTGTCCACCTCTCTAGCCCTCCTCCGGAGGCAGCGGTGGTCCAGACAACAAAGGCGGAGATCTAGGCCACCATTCCTATCATCTTCATCAGCAGATCTAGTGTCTCCTTCCCCACCCATGAATCGGAGATGGCATTTGCGGCATCCTATGATAGGAAGCAATGGTTGATAGCACACTCCTCTTCGACCACCATGTGCCCGACCTCTTCCTTCCTCCCTCAACGGAGGCGTTGGTCGATAGCTTCGACAAATAGCCATAGCGTCGACGTGACAAGATGAGCCCTCGTCAGCCCATATCCTACACCGGGAACAAGAGAAAGTAGGAGGCAGGCGTCGTCCCTTCCACGCACTTTGTTGTCCCTCTCTTCATCCAGCGCCAGTGGCTAGGATTGGACGGATATGGTCTCACTGCCCCAAAACGGTGTAGATCTGGCGTCGTTGAGTGTCACCGATGCCTCTTAATTTGGCAATGGATATGGAGAGAGTAGCGGCAGGCTTAGAGACAACGATGCAAACTCCAATTTCATACCTAACCAATGACTCAGACTTCAACAAATTAGGTATGGTGGTTAAAGCGACAGTTAGGACCATTGGCGAGGTCGAGGCTAGCATTCACAGGCTCATCAGTCCCACGCAGATGAACTCCACGGAGGCAGCAGTAGACACACCGATACCATATTCTCTATGTCTGTCTGTTGTTGTTAGTTTTATTTTCTATATTTGGTTGCTGTTTTTGCAGGGATAAGGATCATGCGTAACTAGGCCTACTGGTAGGTGTTGTTTTTGTGATTCATTCAATACATCTCCTTTCAACTAAATTTTGGTTTGCTCAATCATGAAATCGTGTGCAATGTTCAGAAAACTGTTTACATCTGATTTTTTTTCAGTCATAAATTGGTGTGTGTGCATTGTTTAGAAATCTGGCAGTACATCATTTTCATGCTCTCATCTAAATTTTTGTTTATTCAGTCATGAAATCATGAGCAATTTTTAGAAAACTGTGCTCATCTGATTTTTTTTTTTATGTTCACGCATGAGCAGACCTGCAGCTAGTGTTGTTTTTGCGATGAATTTAGCACCCCTTTCCTGCTCCCACCTGAATTTCAGGCTAGGACTAGGACGAGCCCAAGAAGCACATCGTCCGCTCCTCTGCTATGGACAGCTCTGGCTCTCGTTTGATCTGTGCGTCGCCTTGCCTCTCCGCTGCCTCCTAGCCGCACACGGCCGACGAAATTCTTTCTTCTACCATTCTTGATTTTGTACAGTTGACTAGGTAGAGCACTTTCTCTCCGTGTGCTTCTCCATGCCACGATTATGACAGCTGACCAGTCTACCAGGAGCTGTGCCATCGCCATCTACATCTCCACGACCTTGGAGCAGTCTCAGAGTGTTGTCTGTTTATCTACCGAGATGTTTTGATTATGTTTTTGATTTTTTTTTGAATGAATCAGTGGTGCTGCAAATACATCTGTAATTTCTTTATCATGCCCTGTACCTTTGTATATTTTTTTATTCATGCTATGTATGACGATGTAGCAAGATATTACTAAAAAATTTACTAACCAATAAAATCGGAACCTTACGTGTTGGTGAAAAAATACAGAGCTATGGACAGTGGGATTTTTGTTTTTGTTTCTCTATACTTGTTGGAAAAAAAACTAAATGATGGATGTGGGAGTTATATGAGTTGGTAAAAAAAATCACTAAATGAAGGATTTGGATGTTATTCGTGTAAGTAAAAAAAATATTAAATGATTGATGTGAGAGCTTTACATTTATTTTTTTTAGAAATTCGAAACCTAAGCATACGTAAAAAAAATTACTAAACGATGGATATGGGAGATCCTTACCAGAAATTCAAGACATAGGCATACGTAAAAAAGTTCCTAAAGGACGGATGTGGGAGATCCTTACCATAGTAAAAAAGATCCTTATCATATGTTAAAAAAAACAAATCATGGATACGGCCATATGGAAGTTTTACACGTACAATATTTTTTTTAACTTATGTGTGCCCGGCTGGATTCGCACGGAGGACAGGTGAGGAACGGGAAATTCGGAAGGGGACGGGAGGAGAAAAAAAAAAGGAAAAGGCGGTTGGGGACGGAAGAAAAAAAAGGAAAAATCGGAGGGGGAGGGAGCATGGAGCTGTGTGAGGCCCGCGTCGTATTAAAACACGATTTAAATGTACATTTAGATGTTTTAGCGTATTTGTGTGTATATATATATATAAAAGTTTACGTATGATTTTTCTTTTTGGAAATCCCAAAACAACAAAAAAAAGCTTATATTTCTTATTTTAGAATAGATGTATTATACTTCTTGCTTTAATATATCTATAAGATAAATTTTTAACGCATTATTACTGAGAGCATTTTTTATCACTCATACCTTGATATATATATATATATATATATATATATATATATAATACGAGTTAACCGCGATTTGAGGGAAGACAGGGGATCGAGGTAGGCCTCTCCTGCACTGCAAGCAAGATACTAGAAGGTTGGTTTTATAATGTTGCTTGCTGCTATGGCCGTGCCTAATGCCTTACCCGCCCTACCTCTCGCACGTATTCCTTTTGCCTTGTCTCATGAAATATCTGCCTTCTCCTTTTCATTCCATCCTCGATCCATCCGGTTATATATACAGGGGTGTTTACATGAACGCCTCAATCGACTCCCATGCATGCATGCTCCTCGAAACGGAGGCCCATTTCTCCTCGATCTCGCTTTAATCTTTTTTGGCTACAATTAAGGAGGGTAACCAGCTACAGACGTTGCTGCAGATTTGATCGATCGAATTGGTAGTTACTAGGAAGTAACAATGGCAAGAGCTGTTGTGTGCTTGGCTCTGGCCCTCCTTTGCTTCTTGGCAGGTAAATATATAATTGTACTGCATATTATATATACTCATCAGACAAGTTAAATTAACGATGCCATTTCTCACCACATTTGTACCAATTGCTGATATATGCTTGTCATGGCATGCATGATGTTAACCAATCAGTCATTGTGCAAGTTTTTATTTTTTATTTTTTGGAAAAAATATGTGCATGTATTTCAGCAACTAATAATTAGCAATTCCCTAATTGAATGACGTGGCATATATATATATGGCGCAGGTGGTGGCGTGAGAGGCGTGGAGTCGGCCCGCGTGTTCACGATCATCAACCAGTGCAAGACGATGATCTGGCCGGCGGTGACGCCCGGCGAGAGCTTCGGCGGCGGCGGGTTCGTGCTGAAGCCGGGGCAGTCGATGGTGTTCACGGCGCCGGAGGGGTGGTCGGGCCGCATCTGGGGTCGGACGGAGTGCGACTTCGACCAGGCCGGCAACGGCTCCTGCGCCACGGGCTCCTGCGGGTCGGAGCTCAAGTGCGGCGGCTCGGGCTCCACGCCAGCGACCCTCGCCGAGTTCACGCTGGCCTCCAAGGACTTCTACGACGTCAGCCTCGTCGACGGCTTCAACCTCCCCGTGGTGGTGCAGCCTCTCAACGGGCAGGGCAACTGCACGGCGGCCGGGTGCGACGGCGACCTGCGGGATAACTGCCCGTCGGAGCTGTCGATGAAGGTGAACGGGAGGACGGTGGCTTGCCGGAGCGCGTGCGACGTCTTCGACACCGACCAGTACTGCTGCAAGGGGCTGTACGGCAACCCGTCGACGTGCCAGCCGACCTTCTACTCCAAGAAGTTCAAGGCGGCGTGCCCCACCGCCTACAGCTACGCCTACGACGATCCCTCCAGCATCTTCACCTGCTCCAACGCCGACTACACCATCGCCTTCTGCTCCAACAGGTCCAATTATTTTCTTTCTTTCTGCTTCCAACTTCTTCATGGATCAATGGCCGTAATCTTCCTCTTGTTAATTATTTTGCTCTTGTTAATAATTTTCAGGAAGCGATCGGTGTGCACGTACCACAACAATCGGCTTGTTTGCAGCGGCTCCAGCCGATCTTGGCCGATCATGCCTACCATCTTTTCTGCGCTGCTCTTCAGTTTTCTGGCTTTGCAGTTTTCAGTGTAAGGAGGATCGTTGGCATGGAGAAAACCAACCTGACATACTCTACTAGTTTTTCTTTTCTTCCTCGATCGTTCTGAGAAACAAAACTGCGCATGCACGTGCTATACAGGTACTGTACTTTTCATCAGAAGAGATTGGTTCATTCACATGTGAATACTACTGTATCATTCAGTAGAGAGAGACAGGTAGCATAAGTGACGGCTGTTCCTTTTCCTCTGTTTTTCCCCCCAATCATATATTATAAGTACCCTACCTGTCCAATGGATACACGGTACCACTTCATGATATGATATGATGATTTCTCAGTGTCCTGGAATATCTTTCACTACACCTTTTTTCCAATATTACCTGTAGCTACTAGCTAGCCTCCTCATTAGAAAATGAAACATATACTTGGAGCTAGAGAATCAAGAACAGAGAATTAATGGTGCTTCATACTTGATTGTTAGAATTTTGCTCACAACGGCGAGGTCAATTTCGGGCTGCTTACGGCAGCGGCGTCCTCGTTCAAACTTACAAACGAAATCGACCAGATGGATCGTGACAATCTGCGGCCGGCGGCGGTCATGAGATGAGAGGGTGAGTGGAAAGTAATAAACAGCTTAGCGAATAGATAGTGATATATCAAAATATTATAAGAGATATTTTGATAGCAGCATTAAATAATCACATATTATAAATAATAACTTTCTAAAATATTAACAAAACAACTAAGAGATAAATTAGTGATATATCAAAACATATATAATCGATGAGTTTAAACAGAAATTTAGTTGTACTCGAAGAGTTTATGTCTCGTTCCAACTTAAGTTAAATTAAAAAGTAAACATGATGTTCCACTCTTTAGATGTTATAACCCTCGAGAATATAAGGTTATGAGAGAAAAAACAACTAATAAACTTATCGTGGTTTGTGAGAATGTTTTGGCTAATTGATGATAAACGATTAAAAAATTAATGCAAATATTGAGTAATAAGTAGGCATTAGATATTATGATGTTGAAAAATGAGCAAAGACAATGCTTAGAGCAAAAGAGTTGAAGTTGTAAATATTCAGACAAAATTTGTAAGATAGAATATCAAATTGTTCTAAAACTACGTTAGACCAAACAATCTAGTGCGATACCGGATAGTTGGGTTCTACAAGGATTAGATAGTCCAAAAGTTACTGGATAGTCCGAGAGAAGGTGGACATGAAGCAACAATAGACATAAGTTGTTCTGAACCGAATGGCTCAGCGGATGATGGGTCGGACAGTATAGAAATAAAGGCATTGTTGGAAAGTCCGACTTTATGGTGTAATGACTAAGTATATCAGTGATTATTGAACAAGCATAGAGGTCCGAACAGTCTAACCCGGTATCGAATTGTCCGACTCTATACAAGTTTTGACAGTTTTTATCAACGGGAAGAAACAGCTAGTGGACGAGTTGAGACTATAAATGTATGGTGCTATAAACTTAATTCTAGACTTTTGTACATTCCTTTACCCTAAAAAAACCAAGCAAGTGTCAAAGAGTATTGTGAGTATATTAAAGATCAATTATGTTAGAGTTAGGCTTGAGTGTTCTTGTTTAAAAAGTTAAACCCTCTTTCAACTCTCTCTCTTTGATCTTGAGCGGTAAGTTGATAATGGCTTTAGTTGAGAGTATGTAAAAATAAATAATTGTAATCTCAAAGGCATAAAAGGAGTGTAGTGCGCCCAAAAACCCTTGTGAAGGTTCTATTTCGCCTCTGGAAGGGAAGATGTGATAATACTGAAATCTAAGTTTCATTTTGATAAATACTCAGTAGAGTAACCTTTATTGAAGGTTGTAGCTTGTCCTCCAATCTCGAAGCCTTGGTGGCCGCTTGAAGACATGTCTAGGCCTTAAGTTGTCATTTGGAGATTGAAGACTGAAGCCATATTGGAGTTTGCTTAGAGAGAAAATGAATAATTAAGACTCGGCTCTTCGGAGCTTCTTAACGGAGATGTAAAATCGATTGGATCTAAATTTCGATAAATACAAAAATCACTAAGGTCAGATTGTCCAAGCAACTTCTATTTTTCTATCATCGGCACTGACTGGCCTATCCGACATAGGCCAGATTGTTTGACTCCCACCATTAGTTAGATTGTTCTCTATTTAGTTTCTAATTTCACTATAAGTTTTAAAATTTTGGAAAATATAATAAACAATTATTTACTCTCCTCTAACCAATATATACAATCCATACTGACCATAACTTGAAACCTAAGTCGCGAGCTAAGGAGAAGGAAACCAATGCAAATTTTGGCACGGATCCAACGTCCAAAATTCAACATACCACACATGAAGGTTAGCAACGCCGAATAAATAAATATTTCCTTAGAATTTTAAGTGTTTGCTGTAATCATCGTGCACACATTAATGCGTTAGTAGATAAGAGCATCTCTAGTGTGAGTAAAATCTAACCGTGCATGAAACAACCGAACACAACACATTGCAGCAATCAACTGTTATGCGTCATAGCAAAAATGGATAAAAAGGGGTCGTCGAACTCAACGACTACAAAATGGTTTGCAGACGTTGGCTGGCCGCGCGAGGGAGAACGGACGCATGTGATTGTGATATTCTTTTTTACATGGGACCCACACTCGATGTGAAACGTTGCAGTTACCGAACCAAACTTTTGTTAGATCACAGTATTGGAACCAGTACTGCAAGTGCCCTAAGGTGGCAGAAGAATAGTAATGAGATAGACAAAGAACATTAGTTAATTGTGCCAACAAAATTAGCCAGCGGTGCAAGAAGGATAATAATGATCGAGTATGGGTGGTGTAAGATCGATCGATGAGAGTGAGAAATCGGTGAAAGGATTTATTATCTCAGCAAAAGCCGGTTCATGACCTCAGGTCTCAGTGGGAGATCCTGAGGACAGATACGCCTAGCTCAAAGACACTTGACCAGCTACAAGCATGCAAGGATATATCGAACAAAGAAACCGAAGGCCAAGGAGGCCGGAGCATCGATCATGGCATGGCAGCTAGAGCATAACAACATGCCACATGCATGCGTCTATATTTGAGTGCAATATTGCATCTTGTTCACATCGATGATCGATGCAGCACAACACAGATCTGCATTATGTAGCTAAGCCATGATCATGACCAGCCCCACACATGAAGTGACGATGAAGATGCATGGACTGAATTATTTCTCGATCTCCGGGTGTCACTCTCGCTCCATCGCCCTGGACCTCAGAGTAGTACTTAAGAAGTTCAGATAGTACTCCGATCCATAACTAGTACTTCTCCTATATGAACATGAGCTATGATGTTACCTATTATTGCATTGAGCTGGCTGTCTGTTCATCCTTCTTGACGAGCTAATGACGACAAGGATTAAGATTAGTTGATTAGGATGCGCTATTGGATATGTGTGGTGATGTTAGGGCGCATACAGCTAGCGTACGTCTCGGTTGGAGGAATGATTCTTGAAACCTGCGTTACTATCGGTTTAGTATTAATCTGATGATGGCGACATGCATGATTTGAACCTGAACAAAGCTTGCACAAGTATAGCATTGTTAGTTAATCGAGTTATGCTTTGTTTCTTTTAAGAGCGAGCGGCAGAGGCGTAGGCAGCATCTCTCGTACGTGCTCCCTGCCCTTATAATTATGCGTTCGATGCCAACAACACTGAAGTCTAGATCGAGCGGGTTAAATACTAGTAAATTACTCCTGCACGCATGCCATTTGTTTTTATCCCTTTTCAAGGCTGATGAACAAGAGCCTGATGGGGGGCAACGCAAGCTAAGAGGATGGGAAGGAAAAGATGAATGAAAGATGTAGTATAGCCTATTTAAAAATAATATTAAAGCTATATATATAAATATATAATAGATTAGGTCTCTATTTGTCTCCTCTTCTCTCATAATTAATGTATTTATTTTATTTACCTTAGAGCATATATAAAACTGAGTTAATACTTAATATTTGTTTCTCTTCTCCACGTGTGCTTGGGATATAGCCTATATTAAACCTGTTCTAACAGTATAACCAACTAATAGCTTTAAAAATTGACATAACATTTACAATATTTAGTAGTCTACCTAACATATAAATATATATACCATATACCATGTTATTAATATATAATCCATATGTCATATACATATACACATAGCGTTTTTAGGGTTCGTGATATAGCTGATTATAAATCTTTTTTCTCTCTCGTCTTTTTAGAACCCGCTTACATCAAACTCTTAGGAACAGTAGAGGGAAACTTCCCCAAGGAGAATAAAGAAAAAAGAAAAAGGAGAAGCTTAAAGCCCATGCATTCTCTTGTGTTCTTGTATGAAGAAAGGCAGCAGCCCAGGGCGGATGTATGTTGCGTTCCCAGATGTACAGGTAGCTCCTGCTTTTGTAGTTTCGTCGTCTTTATTCTTTATTCCCTTCCGACCGGCGGACCGTGCATCCGGGTTGAGGTTGATGCCTCATCTGCAGCTGTGCCGGGCGTTAGTAGTGGAGTAAACTCACACTAGTCACAGTGAGTTTGCAGCTTGCGGTTGCAGCGGCGAGGGAGGAGGGGTCAGTCTCAGGCTCTCGGACTCTCAGGCTCAGGAGGACCATGGGCGGCAGCATGAGAGGCTTTCTACGGACCCCAATGCATTGCAGCAACCATGCAATGCTAATCGAAATCACTAACTCCAACAGAAGAGTCTCTCTATCGTCCTTGTGCTGCTCCCTTTTTCTTTTCTTTTGGGCATGCAGATCCATTGCTAGACATCATGCTGCAACTGCCACTGCCATGGCCACTAGCTCTGCACCTGCACAGACAGCCTGCTCCAGCAAACATCCAAGCCGTGTGTTTGTTTATGCTCCGATCGATCCCCGTCCAAGCCGTGTCGTCGCTGTCGTGTCCTCTTACCATCGCCTTAACCCTACTTGATGTACCACTCCACCCGGCTTCATTTTGTCGCCGACTTACATAAAAACGCACAATAAACCAGTATAGAACTTGACACACTTGCATGCAGAGACAAAAACATCATCTACATAAGCCCAAACTGAAAAACTTTCAGTATCTACCTTGATTTATATTGGATATATATTAATCGAGGAGCATTCTTCCCCCTCCCAGTTGGATTTTCATTGTTATGGACTGTATAGTTAGTTTCAAGAATATCTGCTTGCTTTCTTTATTTTCTTACGTCCTAATTAGCCCTTAACAACATGACCCAACTAATCATTATTCCAAAAGCAGGCGTAGAAAAGATACGGGTGCTTGGGAAACAACAAGTTAAGCCTGTCTGTATAGCGAATAAACGTCTGCTACTAGTGCATAATATCAGCATGTTATCCGGTGCTGTTTCAGTAGACAGGGGGATAAAATGTACTACCCTGACTAAATAAGTCTATTTTAACACATGCTTATATATGCATGCTTTGATTTGATGGCACGGACTGACCACATGAGATGAGGAGGTGTCGAAAAATCATTGTGAAGGCCATCTTACTTCTCTCTCTCTCTCTTACCGTTCTAAAATATAAATTTTTAGATTTAAAGGTTGTTTTATAAAATAAGATTTTTTTATAGTACTATTTTTCTCATTAATTATTTTTCTATTTAAATTCCTTTATGTATTAACTTTACCTATCATTCCATCTCCATTCATTTTATATTTATTTTTTTACTCTTCATCTTTATTAAATAATTAAGAAATAATTGTATTTTAACACGGAACGAGCATTACTTAACCTGACACAACTAATTAGGCAGGCAGCCATTTACCTCCGTCTCTATCTCACCTGCTTAATTCCCATCTTCGTTTTCATCCTCCAAACTCCAAGGCATGGAGAAAGCATCTCCTACTAGTAAAGCAAGCAACAAAGCCGAGCTACTCTTTAGATAAGGAAACAAGAAGAAGCATCATTCACTCCACTAGCTAAGCTTCGCAAAAAGATAACGAATGGTGGAACCGGGGAGAGCGGCAGCTGCGCGGGAGACTACCGCCTCAGCATCAAGCTCTGCAGGCTCAGACGCGGCCATGAAGAAGAAGAAGAAGAAGAAGAAGAAGAAGAAGAAGAAGAAGAAGAAGCAGCTGCTGCTCGCCGCTAGGAAGGTGGATGAGAAAGACAAGAAGGTGGATTACAAGTGCAGCAGCGGAGACGAGTGCTGCAAGGTGGACAGCCGTCATCAGTGCACAGAGCCGGAGAGCCCTTCCTACAGGTTAGCTCTCAGGAGCTTCTTCTCCTGCAGAAACAGCAGCAGCAGCCATGCCCACGCACACCACCACCGCGCCGCCGACTGTAAGAAGCTCGGCTGCAATTCCGCCTCCGTCTGCAAGCTCAAGGCAGACAACCACGCTCCGCGGGTGATGCACATGAACAGGCCGGCGGAGGAGCTCAAGGTGAAGAACAAGCCGCTACCTGAACCGTACTGCAAGCGCAGAGCGTCGGTGAGCGCCTGCAACAGAAGCAGCGAGCGGTTCGTGAAGAAGTCTGTGAAGCAGCAGCAGCAGGAGGCGAGCTGCTTGCTGTCATCGGCGTCGTCGTCTTCGTCGACGGCGGGTGGCGGGTCGTTCCGGGGGATGCAGCAGCTGAGCCTGAGGCGGCTGTCGGGGTGCTACGAGTGCCACATGGTGGTGGATCCCATCAGCGGCGTCTTGAGGGACAGCTCCTCCATGAGGGCGACCATCTGTGCCCCTGCCCCGACTGCGGCGAGATCTTCGTCAGGGCCGAGTCTCTCCACCTCCACCAAGCCGTCAGGCACGCAGGTAATCAGTTAGCATTAACCATCTTCACTTTAATTACTAATTAATTTTACCACCTTGCATTGTTTCTCCCTTCTTTTTTTCAAGTACTTATGGTCCTCCATCAGCTCCCAGTTTTTGTTTACAGTTACACTACTGAACGGCATTCCTCGTGCTCTCTGCTACCCCCGTCCTAGGGAAAACCAGTTTCTGAGAAAAAATCTAAACAAGAAGTTGGTTTTTTTTTCTAGGACCGAGAGAGTACACTGTAGTAATACACTTGGCAGTATACATATGTATGTACATTCTCTTTTCCTGACTATCACGTCATCAGATCATATGAGCTGGGATGAGCTGAGTATATATTCTCGCAAATTGCTCCTGCTCAGCTAAAAGCAACTCTCGTGGTCCTGTTGCGGGCGGATCGAATGAGGTTAATTGTAATGTTGGTCGGTGCTGAAAGTGAGCTTCATTCCTTGTAGCTGCTTTTCACGCTCTCCATGATCTCTGTAGATATGAGTTAGCTACACCAGTAGACAGCTTAATAACTACAGTAGTACCTCCGGCAGGTGGAGAAGATTGATGCATGGTTTGGGCCTGTCAAATCAAGTGGAAAGCCACCCGTGTGACTGTAGCAGGTCGCTGCTGCTGCTACTATATTCATTTTGACCAGAAGAGAATGAATGAAGAATGCACCGCCCTATGTTATAGATGGGCCGTGCATGATGAGGGGAATAAAAATAGGTTAGGCTTAATTTAGCTGCAGCAGAAAGCCTGAGACGAAGTGATGAACATCAATTAGAGGAGGAGGAGTAGTAAAATGTGATGAAATGGTACTCCATGAATGCAGTGTCGGAGCTGGGGCCGGAGGACACGAGCAGGAACATCATCTCGATAATCTTCCAGTCGAGCTGGCTCAGGAAGCGGAGCCCCGTGTGCGGCATCGACCGCGTCCTCAAGGTGCACAACACCGCGCGCACCCTCGCCCGCTTCGAGGACTACCGCGACTCCGTCAAGGCCAAGGCCGCCGCCGCCACCCGCGCTGCACCGCCGACGGAAACGAGCTGCTCCGCTTCCACTGCGCCACGCTCTCCTGCGCCCTCGGCCTCCACGGCGCCACCCACCTCTGCGGCGCCTGCGCCGTCATCCGCGACGGATTCAGGGCGCCCGCGGCGGGGGCCGGCATCCGGACCATGCGCGCACGACGCGGCCGTGTCCGAGGGCGAGCGGCGGGCGATGCTGGTGTGCCGGGTGATCGCCGGGCGGGTGAGGCGGGAGCAGCGGCAGGAGGAGTACGACTCGGTGGCCGGGACGGCGGGGCTGTACTCGAACCTGGACGAGCTGGAGGTGTTCAACCCAAGGGCCATTCTCCCCTGCTTCGTCGTCGTCTACAGGGCCTGGTTATTAACCCATAATCTTAGCTCCCTTAGTCATTCCTTCACCATTTCCTTCGCCGTTCGTTCCTTTACTGCACGACATCGATCGATCGATGGCCCCCTTTAATTAATTCGCCGTTCTTCCCTCGCTAGCTGCTCCTAACTATCTAGATCGATCAGTACTGAGTGGTGACCAGATCGAGCAGAGCCATATATATAGAATCCCTCTAGTACGTAGTTGTGAACGGTCAATGTAATCGGTAGATGCTACTCCTACGTACATTGCATACTACAGCGGTCGGCCCTCGATCGATCGTCTCAACGGACTGACGGTTTGAATTTCATTGCCATGATCCCGTTGACTGACCCAAAGTTGTATTGCATCGTGCCTCCTCAGGCTCAGGTGCTGTTTGAAACAGGAGTTTTGTGCCCATGCTGCAGGCTCTGATGAGTTTGGGACAAAAAGCATAACGGCTCAGCAGTCGATGATCTGCCATGAATTTTGTTGTCGGAGAGCATAAAGGCATCGACTATAGTTAGTAAAGCGAATGGCAGCACCACGCATGGCACCATCTAGTGGTGTTCCGAGCCAGCCGACCAGCCAGCCTTTTGAGTACGTGCACTTCAGTTCAGTGGACCGGAGGCATCCCACTAGCTACCAGTGTGGGTGACAGCGGCAGAGAGATGGAGGTATGGGTGGGTCTAGTTCAAGGTTTCCTTGCAAACGAACCATGCTTCTTCGCGTGTTATTGGCCAGCTACTCAGCGTTATGACTATACTCGTTTATTCATGTCACTGTCACAGGCCCGTGCGAGGCATATTTTTATCTTGGTTGCTCAGTTTTTTTTCTCTCGATACACCGGTTATCAAGCAGTTCTTTTTATACGTTGGATTGGGGTGGGAAGGGAAGGAGGACACTGTGCTTGTGTTTTTAAGACTGTAGAGAAGAGATATCATGAAATTTCTTCCGCATGTGTTTTTTTTGGTCTAAAATACAACTCTAAAACACTTTAAAAAATAATTCTAAAATACACCCCGCCTATCTCCTAAAACTGTTCAACTTACTTCAATTATTCAAACCGGATTGCTTTTTTTTCTCTAATGGACTTATAAAAAATACAAAGGGTATACCTGTATTTATGCCCATACTTCTCATTAAAAGTAGTCAAATTTTATTTACACTAGAGCCCCACGTGCTATATATCTTAAGTAGCACGCCTCTATATGATCCAGATGCGCTCGGCACCACCTGTACAAGTTTTGAGAACTATTGAACAGATCCTGATCTGTGGGGCCGCCGCCACCTGCTTCTTCTCTACTACGCGGCCACGCCCAGATGCGCTTCGTCGGCTACCTGCTGTTCTTTTAATTTCTTTTTTTGTTGTTGTACAATCTGTTTTGTGGAAAATACTCCTGTGCAATTTCTTTACTAAACGATCCTTGTTCTGTAAAATACTATTGAATAAATTCTTTATTCGCATGGGGCCGTATTATTCAGTTTAACAGTTTGTATGGGGAAAAAAATATTGTCCACGTCATCATGTAGTAAAAAAATTACTACCTCTTCAGTGCAGGAAACTAAAACTAAAACTAAATAGGAGCAATTCGTGGGAGTAAAGGGTGGTTAAAAGTTTTAGGGAGGAAGGGGTAGTAATACTTTGACTGGGCGAGTCGGCGAGGTGAGAAAGCGAAATGAATGGGAAGCAAGGAACCGGACCGGGGGGCGGTGGAGCAGAAAAAGCGCAAAAAAGGGACACGGGAAAACGGGGGAGAGGCTGTAAATTTTAATCTTACGCTCTAATTTTTTTTCTTCCAGTGTTTACCATGTAGTAGAAATAGCGCCCACCTCTGTGTCTATCTCTCTCCGTCAAGTCGTCAAGTAAGGAGCAGGCAGGCACTTCCGGCCGTCGCCGCCGTCCCCGGCCGATGGGGAACATGACCCGCTCCGACTCCCCCATCTCCCGCCGCATCGTCCTCTCCTTCCTCGATTTCCTCAACTCCGGTCAGTCTCCCCTCCCCTCCCCTTTCTCATAGCACGCTCAATTTTATTGTTTTGCTGCCCATCATCGAGCCTACTAGTATGGGTTGCTTGCTTTACGACCGCCCTGCTGCTGCGGATCAAACCAATCCTCTACGTCGTCACTTCACTTGCAACCGCCCAGCAGCCTGCTTCGCTTAGGATCGTTGGGCTTCTGATCCTACCCAAGAGTAGTAAGTAGGGTTCCATTTGTTTCCCTGATTTTTGCCTCCCACCCCCTACGCCTTGCCTAAATCCCATTTCTTAATCATTCTATTTTTCAATTCGGATACTTGATTGGAGTTGCGTGCATAGGTCTTATGCTCCTCTTTGCTTCCATGACATCTTGTGCTGATTATGGATCTTATCTTTATGCCATTCACTCGATTACCATGCCCTTTTCCTTCTTCTATCTCTGGATGAAGCATTTCGCACATCGAAGCGACCTGGAATTTCCTAATATTAACTAGTTAGCTACAGTAGCAGCATATATTTGCGATAATCACCACCGAAATCTAACCAGCAGAATATGCCAAGATTTTTTTTAAAAAAAATGCACAGTAGAGACAAAATTACCAGCTTAGCCCCTTTTCCTAGAATAATAGATGCACAGTGATGCAAATCCATTGCTTCTCCTGACATTGGAATTCTGTTTGTAATGCAGTTGAGTTAGCTCCCGGGGCTGATCCTGAAGCTGTTGAGGTTGCTAGGGAATGTCTGGAATCCGTTTTCAGTATCAACTCTTCATCTGTTGGCGAAAGGGTATATCCGGGACTTCTACTTGAACTGTTTAGCTCTATGGAAGCTGGTCGACGAGATAACTCAGGACCCGGCCCGGTATCACAATTGGTATCCAACAAACCTTCTTTCAGTGCGAGCACTTCAAATATCCAAGAAGACTCGACTAAATGTACAACATCAAATGTATGGTCTCCTCTCTCTCTCTCTCTCTGTTTTTCAGTTGTCACACACTTATCACTGGCATCCGTCTTCTTTCATGCCAAGCTATATATATATATAAAGAAAAACATATTGGCATAACATCATGCATATGTTTGGAATTACATTACGGTTATAACTTACATCCTAGTACTCTTATAAATCATGTTCTTTATTCTCTCTGTTTTGTTATTTCCTTTAACAACCTTGATAAGAAATATTAGCTTCTGATACTGTCGTTCTGCCTCTCCTGACCAGAGTGAAGGCCAAAATGAAGATACCTTCGACTTAGGTATGACTATAGCATAAACTGTTGGCTGTCTATATGATCAGATGTCCAGATAATGTTGGAAATATTAAGTTTGTTTTTGTAAATGGCGTTATTGCCTACCGAGTAATGATGAATGTAGGAAAAATCACTCATTGAATTCAGCGTTTACTCATCAACTTGATTGCTATTTGATCAGATCATTCAGGGGATGAACTGTTTGCAAAATTCTATGCCGCACTTGATGAAATCAATTTCTTTAAAACATCATCTGCTGGAGCTGAAGATCCTGGCCAGCTATCAAAAGCAACACAATTCTTCGATGATGCATTGCTGGTATAATAAGCGATATTTACTCGTGTAACTCGTTCTCTTTTAAACCACAGTAATATATCATGATTATATTGTCCCTACACCCTGCTACCAAGAAAAAATTATCCCAAATGCTCCCTTGTTATCTAGGACACCCTGCTTCATGGAGATTCTCTTAAATGACTATGGCAACTTGGGTAATGGCACTACTTGGACAAAGAGATGGGCAACTGTTGAGATATTAGGCAATCATGGAACTCTTTGTTGGACTGCATGCTACTTTTTTTCTTGTTTGACTTAATTAGTCTACTGTTTTTTTTAATTATGAAGTACAATGAAGGGTGTCAGGAATTACTCTACCATTTTTTTAATTAGTCTACTGTTTTTTTAAATCTCCTTGTTTAGGGGATGCGAAAGTCAGGAAGGAAAAGGGCAAGCTTAGGAGACCTTGCAGAATTCTTCAAGTCAAAAGGTATTTTACCCACAAGCCTTAGTCTTTTCACTTATGCTTTTTTTTAGCATAGCATAATAATTGTTTTTTGTTCATTAGGTAGTGAACCAGTTTACACCTTACTTTTTTTACTTTAATTAAAACTTCTTGTTTGAAAATTCTTCTTCTTTTTTTCATTTATCAATGTAAAAAGAGTTAATTATTCTGCAGTTCAATCCTTCTGTAGCTAACTGCATATCTGTTTATCAGGTAATGAATTCATGAGGTCAAAACAACATCTTAAAGCTGTAGAACTGTACACCTGTGCTATTGTGTTGAGCCAAAAGAATGCTATTTACTATTGTAACAGGTATGTACAAATTAATGACATTTCTGATGACCTTTTTGGTGAACATGTAGGATGCACCGTGTAGCGGTTTTCTTTTTCAGCTGAGTAACTTTCAGGGATAAGGGTCAGAATTGCCAAGTTCTTAATTAGAACAAACGTATGGGAAACTGTTAACATAACGTCTTTTACTCTTGTTATGGCAGCGGTGTTAACAATCTTTACTGCCTTACAACTGTGCACTTGTTTCTCACAAGAACAATTTTCTGCTTCATACATTACTTTGATCCAATGTAACATGAAAATTGAAAAGTACATGCTACTTCCAGGGCTGCTGCATATACTCTGGTTAATATGTTCAATGAAGCTGTTGAGGATTGTCTGAAGTCAATTGAAATTGACCCTGAATACAGTAAAGCATATAGCCGACTTGGATCTGCTTATTTTGCTTTGGGAAAATACCACGATGCTTTGTATCAGGGATATTTGAAAGGTAGGCAATCCATAAATTTCAGTTAGTTTTGCTGAAGCTGTGATACATCCTGCTATACACTGCTTTTACAACTGTTACAATTTTTTTCTGGGAAAGCTGCTGCTTCTTTGAATTGCGGTCTGAAAAGTTGAACTTTATTTATTTTGGTACAACCTTACATTTTTACCCTTCATTTTTTTGTGGTGCCTGAATCGTGATTTGGAGATTCTTTTTGTGTTTCAACTCTAGCCTATTCTAACCTGATTGGGACTGAAAGACTGTGTTGAGTTAATTTGATTTTCTTTTTATGATTCTTATTGCCGTAAAGCACTACAATGATGTATTTTTTGTGGTGTATCCTTTAAAGAGATGTTTATGCAATTAATTGCCTTTGTGGTCAAGCTCTGCAGCGAAATCCATGTCACATGCTCTCAGGACCGCATAGACTCTGATTCACATCAAGCACATACTTTCAACCTCCATTGCTTCTAGTGTGTAGTGATTATTATGCTCCTCTTTTTCTGGATTAAATTAACTGTTCTGGTTGCAATTCTGGCATGAATCTAAGTTGCATTTTGTATATCCTGTAAAGTAATGCGGGGGTGCATAATGAACTATTTTTTTCTTCTTCCTTCAGCCTCCGAGCTTGATCCTAGTAATGAAAATGTCCGGCAGAATATTGAGGTATGGTTTTATGCTCTTATTTTCATTGACTGGATAAAAAGCTTGTTTCATGCCACTCCCACTAATGACTGATGGAATTTTTATCCCTGCTCTATGCCTGGACTTTAGGTTACCAAAAAGAAGCTGGCTGAACAGAGAGGTCCACCAGAAGAACAGGTACTGTAACTGGAAAACCACATGCGCTTTTTAGTGGGACTTTGAGATTTGTCCTACCTCCGGCAGACATACAGACCATTGTTTTTTTTAGAAACTAATTTGTGCATTTAAAATTCATTCTTGCAACATCTATTATAGGCATAGAATGTTGATTTTGTTTGGTTACATGAAATTCATGTTTTTTGGGGGTTTCTTTGTCCTTTCAAAATCACCAACTGATCAGTTTTGTTGTGTATAGAATACATACGCAAGCCAAGGTCAAGCATCACAGCGACAGTTTCCTGGTCCATCAAGCGGCGGTGTTCCATTCACATCTTTCCCTCCTGGAAATTCTCCAACTCCTGAGTTCTTCACCAGTATCATTAACCACGTATCTGATATCAGTCAACAATCATCTGAGCATTCCATAAATATAAATTTGAATGACATTTTTAATCATGCAAATGTCAATGGGAACAGTCAAGGAACACCTCAGACAGAGACTTCGAGTAACCATACCCCACCTGCTTCTTTTCCAACCGATACTGCAGTTCCTCCACCTTTTGCCTTCACGGGCTCAGGTTCTGAAGGAAATCGTCCACAACAAACTTCAAGTGGACATGAAGGGGAGCATGGCCAACCAGGCATGCACAGGGATGCTGGCATCCAAATAAACTTGGCAGGACCAGAGCAGGCTGCAGAAGCTATGAGAGCTGTGATGCAGATGCTTGCGCCACATATGAGCCCACATGAAGGTGCACCTGGGGCTGCTAGAGGTTCGTTGATAATTCACATTATTTATAAGCTGTTTCTCTATAGTAAACTTCTCATTTTGACATATAGTATAACATAACAAAGGACTATTTCATCATTTCTGTCTCTTTTAGTTGAAAAGAAATGAAAGATTATTATGCAGTGTTTGTCTCTTCTGAAAATCGTCACAGTGTATTGAAAAACTATGGTGGTTTCTGTTGCATCGGTAATTGAAGGAAACAGACTGGTCTCTCTTTAGAAAGTCCAAAATTAGTGTGAAAATGGTTAAAGTTTGTAGTACATGCGGTGTATTTTCTCGGTTTTCTTTGACAAAGCATGCTTCCCTCTTTTATTACCAATGGTAAATGTTTCCAAAGAAACTAGCTATGATTCCAATATAGTAAGGAATTGTTACAGTGGCATAATCAGGAAAGTGTAAGAAATATCTACAGTACCCCTTTTATTTCCTCTGTTTTATTTGTTTGATTCAAGAACCATTGCCATGTAATTGGTTGATCAATGGACGAGTTAAATATCAATCATTGTATGCTGTATGTCGTTCTTGCAGGACCAGGCTCAACCTGAGGAACAAGATGAGCGTAACAGTCTAGTACGAGTATGGGTACATGCTCATGTTCTTTTTGGTATGTTTCTTTGCCGACCAACCTTGGAATTTCAATGTGGAAGCTCATATCGGGATTGGGCACGTTATATCTGTTTAATGGCATCTTAATTTCTTGCTTGCTGTATCTTCTATGCTTGCATTTTCTCTGCATATAAGCATTTATGTATGATGAATTCATGATAAATCTATGTTGGTCATGTTTGGTGAAGTGTATTATGCTAAAATTTTGTAGGGAAATGAGTACTTGTGTCAGTGTTTTGATGATGTATGCTCGCATTGCTCTTTGGTTTACAGTTGTAGTAACAAAAGTATTAACCATTGAAGCTATTGCATTGAACTCTAGACAATCGTCCTATAAATGTTGCTGGTGGCAGTTAGCAACTCATGTTTTTGGAGCAGAGTTATTGTGCACATCTACCTTGGAGATGGTTAGAGAACATGAGATACACAGGCTGAGGCCAGTATAAGAAAGCTGTACTCTGATTTAGGTTGTGTTTAAAAGTGCTGAAGGATAGAAGATTATTTGATTTTTATGATAGTTATTTAATAGTATAAATGGTTAAATTAACTACTATAAAGTTAAAAATCTATTTTAGAAAAATGAGATAAGAAATATCTGTATAGAATTTTTTTAAAAAAACACACCGCTTATTAGTTTGAAAACGCAATTATATATAAAGACAGGGAAAAAATTAGGAAAAAAAAGCGAAAACAAACGCAGACTGAGTCGGAGCACGGTACAGGGTGGTCCAGAGTTTGGGAAGTAGCGATTACATCCAAAGTGAACCTTTTTGTTGTACATCACATCATTATCGCCTTATCTTTTTCATTCGAGGAGGAATAAAATAGCTGGCTGGTAAGTCTCATCTCCAATCTAGGAGTGCCTGTTCAGATTTGAACTTCTGTGATTGATGTCCATCTTTCCCTTTTTGGAGCTTGAGACTTTTATTGTTGAACTCATGAAAGCCGAGGTGTAAACAAAGATGGGTCAATCGGTCAATCCGGTTCACTTTTCTGTGTTTTGGGCCTCGTAAAGATTGCAGCCCAGCAGCAAAGCAGGTTCATGACAAGACGTAAATTAGAACTGCTAGTAGCGTGATTTTCTGCTGTCATACGATGCGATGGCATCATCGTTGTTGTCCCTCCATCTCTCGTGTGTTGTTATAGTCAGTCAGTCACAACTGGTACTTACAGGTGACAGGCGAAGATTATGGGAAGGCAAGGCATCATATGATGCAAAAGGTTTTCGCATCCTCCAACATTATGAATCAATATTAGACAAGCATATCAGTTTAGTAGAAGAATCCAGGGCTATTCATCTTGATACGGATGGCTGAGATTCATCTAACATCACGGCATTATTTTTCTTTGCCTTCACCGTGTAAAGTAAAAAGATCCAAAGCCGCTGCAAAGGGCTCCAAAACAAACAGTAGCATCGTTACGATGACCGGGAATTCTAATAAAACCATGCAATCATCAGCAGAAAGCATGCAGCCTTGGAGTGTCTATCGAACCTCGAAACATTTGAGATTTCCGGTCACTGTCAGGGCATCTGATACAGGTTTAACCTAACCCGAGCCTTTCTTGGCCCACATCATCATTGTTAAAGAAATGCCAATATTATTTGTATGCTAGTACTACATAGTAAAGTGAAAAAAGATGCAAAGCACGAGGGAGCCGTGAGTGACTGATTTCTTTACTCTACTGCGTAGGAGCCGGGAGTGGTGAAACTGGGAACGACGCACGGATTAAATTCAGATATCACTACTAGTGATTGAGATTAGCTGTAATTGAATTAATAAGAGCGTGAAGGATGATTCAGAAGGCTATCATTATGTATATAATCTGTCCACGACATGACAATGTACAAATAAGTCATATAATTAATGATTTAGTATTGTAGATAACATATAGGATAGGATGTAAGTAGGCCATTTAGTAACAAACAAACAATATGCTTGGCGGAGGAGAAGGGTAATGGGATGAGGAGGAGATTAGGAGAGCAGGGCGAAGGGGTTAGGGGTGGCGTCCGTTCCTCAAGTCTAGCCACACAGACAGAGGCACAAAGGCTGTCCAAAAGCAAATCCATCTCTCATCGTCTTCCGCCGCAAGCTCCGGACGACGAACGAACGCGCCGACCGACCGTCACCAGCTCTCGCCGCCCTCCTCCCAGCTGCGACGAACGGATCTCACCTCCGCCCGCCACGGAAGAAGACAAATGGGCCGCCGGATTTAACCCCACGGAACGGAACGCATTGCTACGATTCGCCGCCACCGAGCTTCCCCTACCTAGGGTTCATGCAGTCGAGGTCTCGCATTCGCGGCCGCGACCCCCCGCCTCCGCCGTCGTCGGGAGGACGTTACCGCCGACGGTCGCCCTCTCCGCGCCGCCACCCCCGCGGTCGCGACCCACCTCCCCCGTCCCAGCCGCAGCGACGCAGCCCCGACCGCCCCCGCCGCCACGAGGACAGGCTCCCTGTCCCTGTCCCACCCGACATCGTCCTCGGCGACCGGCGTTCGCGCGCTGACGTCCTTCTCGAGGCCGGCCGCCTCGCCGCCTACTACCTGGCCGCCCAGGGCGTCATCCCCGAGCACCGTCTCCACGCCAGGGAGGACCCAAAGCACAACGCCACCTCCCGCCCCGAGCCCCTCGCTGCCGGCGGATACACCGCCAAGCGGGACGACACGTACCATGACCATGACGACGACCCCAGGTGGCGCCGGAATGGCGCCGCTGACGACTGGGGCCGTGACAAAGTGGACGATGGCAGGCTATCCCGTAGATCGGGGTGGGACAGGAGGAGCCACAGCTTTGACAGCAGGCGTAAGTATAATGATGGCGGCGGCGTTGATCGGGGTGGCCGCCGGAGCCACGACTACGACGAGAAAAGGAGACCAACCATGTCACGGTCCTATTCACAAAACGACCGCCGGGTCTCCAGCGATAGCAGACTGGATCGAAGGCAGAGAAGCAGGAGCAGAACCAGGACAAGGAGCTATAACTACGGCAACCAGAGGGATTCAGATTGGCAAGCAGGCGGTGGCGATTTGGATCATACCAAGGTGCTAGAGCCTAGCATTGTCCGTCATGGTGCTGTGGGATACGATGATGCTGATGATGTGCCAAGAGATCTGAAGGCACCTCCCCGTTCAGTGGTGGTTATGGAGACCAAAGAGAGTGCCAGCCAAGCTGCAGCCACTGAAGACACAGCAGAGGTGGAGTTAGAGATCATCGACGTTGATCAAGGTCAAGATATCTGTGGGGATGAGGATGGTGAGAATGCAGCTCCTGGCTTGAATGATGCAAATGTTGGTGAAATAAATGTTGCCCAACACAAGCTGTCCAATTCCAACGAGGATGGTGTTCATCTGTCAGAGTCTGATGGGGAACCAGTGCATAGGCAGTTCCAGTTCAGCGATGGTGAGGCTCCCATATCTCCCGAGGATACATGTTTGATAGAGACAGTGGCCGAGGAAATTAGGGACGAAATGGAGGCTCCACAAAGTGAAGTTGAAACTGATTATGTTGACCTTACCAAAGATGAACAAGAGCTGCCAGCTTGGTATGGGCTTTTTGACCTCAATGTTGTTGAATCTCAAGAAAACTGTGAAATGGTTGAGATTTCCAGTGATCCACCTCTAGATGATGGTCATGATTCTGTACCTGATCTAGTTGGTCAGATGAGCCAAAGCACAAATTGTGTTACTTCAGGAACTCAGGGTCAAGACGAATGTGCAGTTGACAACCAACAGTTGGAGGATGAACAAGTGCTTCTAAATCGAAGTGCTGGTACACATGATTTGGACAATGAAGAAGTGGTTGGAAATCAGACAGGCGATGAACATGGACAGGATAATCACCAGTTGGAGGATGACCAAATGCATATAAATCATGGCATGGATGTGCATAATTTAGATAATGACATTCTGAACAGTAAAGAAATGCTTCAAAAGCAATGTGCAGATGAGCATGCAGATCATGGACAGAAGAAGGAAACTGAAGAAATGCTTCTGAATCAGGGGCAGATCACCTCTGTAGAAGTATCGGAAAATTATCATATGAATGGAGAACAGTCGCAGCTCAACCATGATGCTGATGAACATTCAGGCGATGATGACCCAATAAAGAGTGAACAAATGCTTCTGAATCATGTTATGGGTGTGCATGATTTGAATAATTATGACCAGAACAGTGAACAAATGCTTCTAAATAATGGTGCAGGTAAACAGGCGGCAGATAGTGCTCAGTTACAAGAAGATCAAATGCTTCTAGACCAGGCTGCAGATGGACAAGATACGCTTCACAATCAGAGCATTGGCCGAATGATTCCTGTAATCAATCTGGAAGACAATTATGAAGAGCAATCTGATACCATAGAGTTTTTAGAATCCAAGTAAGCTTTTTTAGATTCTTTTTGTCACAATCTCAATGGGGAGAGGAAAATCCTTTGCACTTGAACATGTTCACTATACAGAGGTGACACCTTACATAAGCTTACTGATAATGTTCTACCAGAACATGTCTGTTCTCAAGGCCAGCAAACTTTGAGTATTCCTGACCATCATCAGACTAACATCCCAGCAGCTGCTTCTTCATCGGTTGCCCTGAACTATGGAAATAGATGGAAGGGGTGCTGCTGTTTCACAGGTGAGATGGCTTTTTAGAAACCTGGCACTTGTTATTTCGGCTATTACTTTTCTTGCAGACATTTTAGCATCTGCTAAACTAATTAGGGGTTCAGTTAATGTGTGTGTGTGTGTGTGTGAGTGAGTTCTCTCTTTATGATTCCCCTTGCCGCTTAAGATATTATAATGATGTTTTCCATATTTCAGGAAATCCCAGTGATGATGAATTGATGGCATGTTGTATGTTGCTTTGAAATACTGTTAGGTATTCTCTCCTGCTTCTGTAAACGCTGAGTTTTCCTCTCATAATATGTTTCTTTGGTTTCTTGGGACTTCAACATATGAGCATATGACTTCATAAATCTACTTATGTATCATGGACATTTTGATCTGAGATACTGGGGTAAAGATCCCCCACACTGTTTTCCTCCTACAACTTAGACATTCCTGCTGTGCGTTTTATTTGATGACTAAATACTAACATTGATGTTTTAGGAACTTGCACTAATAACAAACATATTGGACATTACTTCATCACATTGACTTTGAAATTTAATCGAAAATAGATAACAATGGATGTATCCAGCCTCCTGGCCATCCGATGTGATAGTGGAATGCTGAAGAAACATCAGTTTCGCTACAGCACCTGCTTTAGCTAGAAGCCCGGAAGGCCTGGAATTTCTTCAATTTTCAGTCCGCGTGTTTCTGCATGGCCACACAATACATGATACAGGCCCAGGATGGTCATTAAAATGCTGACAGTGTTTATCATTAGTTGTAATTGGTCTGGTTTGCAGTTGCACTAATTCCTGTTGATTCTGACTGATGAAATGATTGTTTTTGTGCTCTGGTGATAAATACTATCTTTTTGTATTAATCATCTTCCCACTTCCATACAGAAATGAAAGATGTTCACTAGACATTCTTACTACCTTTTCTGCTTTGTCTGTACCTTTTAATACTACTTGCATGAATGTAGATGATTTATGCACCACAACGGTTCAGTTCTCCAATTCATTGATCTAGTTTTTTTTTTGTGCATACACAGTAATTAGTTCATTAATAATCAGTCATGCTTTTCTGCGTATACCTTTTGTGATGTAAGGCAACATATCGTGTTCAATTCTCAGTTCCCTGCTTCATTAATTGAACCTACTTTTGGGCTGAAATGCTGAAGAAACATGTGAATTTTCAGTTTTTCTTAGCAACAAAGTGTTAGAGTGCTTCAGCCCTTTTTTTTTGCTAATATGTTACCCATAATTACCACTTCGCTAACTCCCCTTTTATTTTCCAGAAGTAATCATGTTGTGATACTGCCATCCTCTGAGCTTGGGAAATCTCTGTGAACCATGTTGTTCGTGTCCTCAGCTCCTACGCTTCAGCTTTACCGATATCCTGAACCATGGGAAGCTGGCATGCTGAAGTTGGTTGATCGGTCATTGTTTGTTTGTATGCTGTGCTGTAGTAAGTAGTAGTAACAAATTTTGATCCCCAGAAATCACAATTCCGTGCTGGTCTAGCGATGCGTCCTATCCAGAAATCAGCTGATATAAATATATCTGTAGCAGCAGCATAGCTCTTCTTTTACTACTAACGATATGAATCCTGTTCGTCTAACAATTCTCTGCTGCCTTTGTGCTCCTGCTTTTACTTTGTGAGCGCAAAAGGACACTGAAGCTCTGTGTCACCATGCAGCTCATCAAGCAGAGATGACTGCACGGAATCTAGCAACAATCACTTGATTCCGCTCCGCCGACCTAACAAGAGAGATGGAGCTGTTGATTGCAACTGCGTCTAAATTCAGACCGCACAATGTGGTGCTTTGGTACAAAGCAATTGGATATTTGGATGGATGCTGTTTGGATGGTAACGACAAATGCACATCAACAGCACATTCTCCTGCTGCACTGCATACGTCTTTCAAGTATCTCTGAAAGGAACATGAACATAAAACAGCATGTATGTATCTATGTATGTACTGTGTCAAGTGTTGTTTTGTTGTGGGGTGTCATTGGAGCACCGACTGGGTATGAGCATGATATGTACGGGGTTGGGGTACAGGGTTTCACAAGGAAGGTTCTGTTCTGTAGGAGAGATGATGATGGACAGATGGGACTAGTATCTTTGACCTGATTATTGTGCCGTGCGTGTGCTGGGCAGTATATTTGTCGGTCCTATGTCGATGGATAGGTGTATGTCGAGATGTGGTTTGTTTGACCCTGAAAATGTCCAAGGAGAAGATCCATCGGCTGTCTTAACAACTCCAGGACAAGCATTGGGCTGAGTTTGGCCGCATGCCGGTGGTGTTTTGGCGTTGCCCATTGGCCCATTGCCATTACGGTGTGTGTGTGTGTGTGCGTGTGTTCGTGCGTGCGTGCGTGCATTCATGCTCCCTGTCCTGTTGATGGAGGTGATAGCTACCTACCCTCCACATCTCCACTTGTACAGTCCAACTCCAAACTCCAACCTAGGGAGAGAGAGGAAAGATGAGGGTTTTCTTTTCTTTCTGAAACTATATGATCTGGCCAGTGTGCAGGTTACATGTTTTTAATTTACAGGAGGTGCAGAGACGAAAATTCCTCTTGGTTTGGGATAGAGTAAAGGGCTTGGATGATAGCCTTTGTTTGTTTGTTGTTTGACCACGCATCTGGACATGGCAAGCATGTCCCACTCCCATGGAATTGAAGGTCGCGTGCAGCTTGTAATGGGGTGGCCCTGTCAGAATAGAAGAGAAGAGCAGCCTGGGCCTAGTTGGTCTGTATCCGAAGAGCTTGCATGCATGTGAATCTTGTGCTGAGGTAAGTAGAGATTTCCTTAATGATTTAGCTATGCGGAGGCAAATCCCAATTCCCAATCGCGTCAATTTCCTTAATGATTTACTCCAGCTCGCTCTCTGCTGTGCTGTTCTGGAGCAGAGATTGGATAACCGACTTGAGGAGGAGATTAATTTGGCAAATTAACTGGGCGGACAGGCGTGCAGGTATGCCACTATTGGTACAACAAGGAATGGTGCCCACAGCCCATGTGCATCTCTCTCACACACGCATTCATAGATGAATGAATGCTCGCATCCTCTCGTTTTCTTTCCTACCTAGTAGCACAGAAACTTCTCTTTCTTTCTTTCTTTCTTTCTCTCCAATAAACGCATGCGTGCATGCACCGATATAAGCAAGCATTCCTAGCTAGATTCAACTCATTTACCTTTTCGATCTTCTCCTGTCCTTGCTTCATTTGCCGACCACCCTCTATCGATTAAGCTTCCATCCCTAATAATTTGGGCTTCCATTCGTTCATTCATTCAGACGTACGTGGGGGCGTCCGCTCATTCCTTTGTTCGCTCGCTTAATTCTGCTCTACGTACTCGCTTAGTTCTGCTCTACGTACTTAAAACGCAAAATGATCCATCCAATTAGTTAGCTAAAGCAGCATACATATGCAAACATGCAGATCTCGCAGTCCAAATCGTACTTACGGAACGGATTAGCTAAGTGGTCCTTACCAAACTAAGTAGTTTGATCGACCAGCTCCATCACGTCGTATTGTTCGATCAATCATTCATCCACCCATTCATTGTCATGAGTTCGCACATTAACGAAATGCAGTTGCCCATCTTGTATGCTAATATACTATTAGTATATATATGATCCGTTATCCGCAAAAAAAAAAGGTATATATATGATCCGTTGACAAGCTAGCAGTCCAGCAAACTGCAGGTCGATTAAATCATTGGTTTTCTTCAGTCCGTACACATACACACCCTTGAAACTGCAGACAGATCAAGCTACTGCTAATTAAGGTGGCTAGCTTATCTCTGTATACATCCATGTAAGTAGTTAATTACGATCTTAAATGAGCAATGGCGTCGGTAACACACGTACGCTATCTGGATGGTTTCCTTCACTTCACGCAATATGTAAACCGTACACGTTCGTACTTAGGTAGCTAGGTGATCAGTGTAAGTAAAGCAATTACCTCACATATTGATCGATCATTATTAATTGTTGGAGATTATATTGATACGATGCTATTGCAACATGACAGTATATATGATGGTCCAATTAAGCTTGAGAGCGAGCTATGATCAGCAAACATGCATGTGTGTTAGTTGTCTTTGTCGCATACTTAGCCTATATCTATACCTGACTGACTGACTGCCACTGATAAATCGATCAGTCCATCCGATCGACCAGCAGGCTTCAGGCAGATCCAATTCCATTCATCCATATGTACATTCAAATTATCGTTGGATTTATCATAAAGGCTTCAACCACAAAGCTAATTAGGCAGGAGGCAGCCTACGCATGGCCACACGCGCGCTGTCCTTCCTTTCTCCAAACTTAATAACATTACACGTGCCTACGTGCAACCAGGCCACTAATAATTAATCCATCTGCCTAGCTCCAAACAGTACCAATCCTCTACCTTTATTATTATTATTATTTCAGAACTCTCTGAAAGTCTGAATCTGATGCATGGTATGTCCTGTCCTGTCCTCTTCTCTTCTCTTCTGTGATAATTATATTAAAGAGATGAGAGGATGGAAAAAGCTTAAAGGCTAGTATTTTATCAAGCAAACACAAAGCAAGACTCAAGTACTCTTCCTTCCGTTGTATAATAGTTTTATATTATATTTTTTTAAGCCAAACAATTTTTATTTAACTAATACCAACATTTTCAATAAAAACAAACATAATATGGAAATATATTTGATATTAGATATGATAAAACTAATTTAATACTATAAACGTTATTCTGTTTTTCTATAGATTTAGTTAAACTAAAAAAAATAAATTAAAGAAAATCAAAACAACTTAATATAAAACTGACTAAGAGAATAGCTAGGTAGTAACGCTTGTAGATACGTCCATCGGCTTATGTGCAGCCCCAGCTGACGACCTAGCAGCTAGCAACTAACTGGAGTATAATATCAAGACGAAGGAGACGAAGGCAAGAAGCCGCCGCAGCAGCAGAGTGACCGAGCCATGAACGACGGCGCCCATGGCCATGGAGGTGCAGGAGGCGGCGGCGACAGCCCCTTCTGCTACTTCCACCCGCGGGAGGTCGTCGTCGGCGTCTGCTCCCAATGCCTCCGGGAGCGCCTCCTCCTCCTCGCCTCCAAGACCTCGCCGGCCGCCCACCTCCTCGCCGACGGCCCCTACAAACCGCTCCGCCGCAAGACCAGTAGCATCTCTCTCCCCAAGGTCTTCGCTCTCGGCTCCTTCCTCCAGCGCCTCGACTCCTCCCGCCACCACCGCCCCGACGACGCTAACTCCGACGCCGACACCGCCTCCATTGCTAGCCTCGATGGTACACCTGACCTCACCGACCCCGCCCTTAATTGCCATATTAATTTTTATGCTCTTCAACCCAGTCGCTCGCAAGCTGGCTAATTGTTCTTGTACTACTGGCAATTAAAAACCACCAGATTCCTTCATCTCCATCAAGTTCGAGGACAACGGCAAGGCCACGTGGGACAGCCAGAAGGCGAAGGCCGCCGCCGCCGGCGACGCCCCTCCTCCGGTGGCGAAAAACACAGATACAGATAAGGCGGCCACGGTGACGACGGCAGTGGTGGAGCACGTGAGGCGGGGCGGCGTGACCCGGTGGCGGAAGCAGGTGGTGGGGCGGCTGCTGCAGCTGGCGCGGTGGAAGAGGTCCGGCAAGGCAGGCGGCGCGGCGGCGTGCCAGCTGGGGCTGGACGGCAAGAAGACGGCGGAGCGGCCGTCCAAGGGGAGGGGGAGGAGCTGGATCCGGAGCCTCACCAGGCGGCGAGCCGGCACGGCGGTCAGCTAGCTTCACTCCTTGGCCTTGCCTTCGTCTTAATCTGGCCGGCCGGATTGCTCGTTCCTCAACTTCATACTCATTTGTTTACAGTAAGTACATGCATACTCCTATATGATATGATATCCATGGAGGATTGGATTGGAGATACATGTATATAGGAATGGATCACAACATATTATTATCTTCTACAGAGAAAAATAAGGCAAGCTGCTGCAGCATTGTGTTTTGTGTAATGTAATGCAGAGCAGAGACATCGATCGATCCATCATCCATCTTCTTGTTTGTTTTTAAGTTGCAACTAAGAAATGTGGTTTTTGTTCGTGGGTCTTGAGTTTTTGTTCCTGCTACTCTGTAAGCCAAGCTTGGCTGCTAGTCTGAAGTTTGTTGAGAGGCAGCTGGCAGGAGAGAGAGTGTATTGGTAACTAACGACTAGATGATTTCATTGTGCTAGCTTAGCTGTGGCCTGTGGTTGAAGTAATACTTCATTTGGTTCATAGAGAAGGTTAGATTGAGGGACCGACGCGCACACACATGTGCACGCTTGACATGTCCCATAGTACCAAGCTTTTGCTTGGTATCCACTTTTTCCTTTCTTCCTCTCGCACTAGCAGAGAAAATACTACCTACTCAGATGCAAGCTGCGGTCCAGTACTTGCAACAAGGAAATAAAGCCACGAGATCTAGCCATCCACAATTTCATCCTTTCAAGGCAAAAGGAGATTAAAAAAGACCATTTTGACTGCCTTTTGATGAATGAAGAAAAGACTATCTAGGACAAAAAGAAGGGAATTGGGAACAGATAGCTACCATGGTGTTGTAGCGTAGCTGAAAAATCAATCAATCTGCACTCGATCACCTTGACAGAAACACACTGTTGCTATTGATTGTACCATCTCTTTCAGCTTTGGTGGCGAGTTGAGGTGGGTGCTGAGTTGCATATCATCCTGCTTGCCTTCATTTCCAACAATAGACTGCTCAATCGTTTGGACACATCTCTCAATCTTAGGCTGGCTAGCATCCCCTTCTCCTGCAAAAGGGATCTATACCACACCAATATATATATAGTTCCCAGCATCCTCCAATCCATCGATCAATCAACACAACACCAGTGCATACAGATTTCTACTAGTAAAAGCATCACCATGTCACTTGAAGTGCCTCCTCCTTCTACCATGTTAGACAGATCACTGGACTGGGTTATATATATTTAGATCTGATCCCTTTATATACGCTTTAGGGTCTTAGTCACTGCACATATTTTATATGTTATTAGAGTAAATCTAGACATCCCGGCGCGCTAGCTTCTTCCTCTTCCTCGTCAACGTCTTCTTTCCGTCGTCGACCCTCTTCCTGGTACTCTCCTCGCTCTCTCGCCCCCGTTTTCCTCTTCTTCTCGTCTCTTCCGCAGTCACCTTCTCTTCTCCGTTCCACCTCTATGCGACCAGGCGACGGTCTCGATCCACCTCCTCGTCTCGCCTCGCACCCATCTCCGCTCTTCTTCTTGCTTCGTACATCTCTCCTTCTCTGACGCCAGCGTACCTCCACGCTCGTCGTCTCCATCGGCTGAACTCGTCCGCCCTCCCATCGGCTGGACCTGTCCAGCCCTTCATCGGCTGGAACCCTCCCTCGGTTCTCGCCTTTTCTGACACACTCAATGGCTCTTGGACGCGAACCTTCTCCCCTCACGTCCGAGCCAGTCAAACGTGTCCACGGACACGAATCCCTGCCTCCCGGACGCGAACATATTCTCTTCGCGTCCGGCCACTCCCCGCCTTTTTCGCGTCCGCCCCACTCCTTGGCCTCTACGAGTCCACGGACGTGAATCTTCTCTTCACGGACGTGAATCTTCGCACGTCCGTGACCCAACTACTCTCTGACCCACCCACTCTGTCACCACCTTTTTCCTCACCTAATTCGCTGCCTACTCTCCATCGGCCAACCACTCTTCATCGGCTGGCCGGCCCACTTCCCATCGGCTTCTCACATCCTTGATCGGCCGATCCGTCCTCTCATCGGCTTCTCCCTCCCATCGGTTTCTTTTTCCCATCGGCTCTTTGCTCCCGTTCTCCCGTCATGGCCACCAAGTCCGCTCTCAGCTCTGGCACTCTCCCAGTCGTCGAGTCTGCTCTGGCCCTCGGTGCCTCAGACTACACCTCGGACACCACCTCGTCGATCTTCTTCCCTCCTTACGCTGCTATGAACGTGAAATCTCACGTTCCTATCTCCCTTGACCTCAACGCCAATTATTTCAAGTGGGTTTTCTTCTTTAAATCTCTTTGTGGAAAATTCGGCCTCCGGTCCCATACTGATGGCTTCGCTCCACCTCGCCCCGATGATCCTCAGTAGGACATCGCCGAGTGCTGCGTGCGCAGCTGGCTGCTCGGCTCGGTCGACAACTCTGTCCTCGACTTCGCCATGGACGATACCGATCCCACCGCCCGGGATCTCTGAATGGCCATCGAGCGGATCTTCCTATCCAACAAGCAACCTCGCGCCATCTTCCTCCTCAACGAGTTCCACTCCATGGTACAAGGCGACTCCTCTGTCTCCTCGTACTGTCAGCGCCTCAAAGTCAAGGCTGTTGCTCTCCGGGACGTCGGTCACCCTGTGGCCGATTCTCAACTCGTCCTCGCCCTTCTGCGAGGCCTCAATCCCTGCTTCTCCAACACCGCCGATGATATCGCCAACGTCACACCTCTTCCATCGTTCGTTCGGGCTCATGACATGCTAGTTCTTAAAGAACTCCGTCTGGCCAATGATAAAAAGACAGTGGCCCATACCGTTCTTCTTGCCACAGCCGATAATGGCTGCCGAGCTTTTTGCGCTGCCCCTTCCACCCGCGATTCTGGTGGCCATGGCTCCAGCCACAGCACCATAGCCCGCACCGGGAAAGGCAAGGGCAAGGGCAAAGGCAGGACCTGGCAGGGTCCGACGCCCTCACGACCTACCTCGGTCCCTGCCCACCTATTGTTGGACCTTCCCGCTCATCCAAAAATCCGAGGTCGCCTCTCACCTCACTCATTTCATCACGTACGTGTCCAATCAGTTCAACCTCCCCATCAAGGCTGTACAAGCCGATAACGATACGGAATTCGTCAACCATACCGTTACAAACCTCCTCACCTTGCAGGCATCCATCTCCGGCTCTCCTGCCCCTACACCTCTCCACAAAACGGCAAAGCCGAGCGCCTCCTTCGCACCCTCAACAACATCAGTGGCACCATGTTACTTCGCGCCCACTTACCCGCCACTTATTAGGCCGAAGCTGTGGCTACTGCGACGTACCTTCTCAATCGGCGCCCATGCTCCTCCATTCAAAACAACGTTTCGTACGCCCTTCTCTACCGCACGGTGCCCGACTACTCCCACCTTCGCGTTTTTGAGTGCCTCTGCTACCCAAATCTCACCGCCACAGCTTCCCACAAACTCGCTCCCCGCTCCACCGCCTGTATTCTCCTCGGCTATCCCACCTCTCATAAGGGATACCGATGTCTCGACCTTTCAACCCGACGGGTCATCGTCTCTCGTCATGTCATTTTTGACGAGACATGTTTTTCCTTCGGTCTACTTCATCCGAGATCCTCCTCTAGTGATCTCGACTTCCTCCTCACCAACACCGTGCCGACCAGGTCTCCTCCACTGTCCTCTTCGTTGGCCCCCTCATCGACCGCTGCTGAGGATTTACCCTTCACATATCCCACCACTACTCGGTCCGATGTTCCCACCATCGGACCCCCATCGGACCCACTTCCATCGGCTGATACTGATCCTATTTATCCTTCAGCCGATATCGTTCCTTCTCCATCAGACACCCCACTTCCAACGGCTCCTCAGTTTCCATCAACTCCCCCCACCCTATCGGCTGATACATCTCTATCGGACCGATCGTAATACTTGGCCCACCCGACCTCATCGGCTTAGGCCGATCTAATTCCTCTCTTTCCTCTTGTCTACAGTCGGCGACTCAGAGCCAATGATGCCCCCACCCGACCAGTTCTTTCCATTACTCCCGTACCCCCATCGGCTCCAGTTCCCTCCACCTCTCACATGGTCATCCGCTCCCAGACCGGGTCTCTCCGCCCTACTCAGCGCTACGGTCTCTCCGTCGTCCACAGCTCTATCTCGCCCATCCCGATGACTTCTCGCTCAGCCCTGGCTGACCCTCAGTGGCGCGCGGCCATGGCCGATGAGTACAAGGCCCTAATGGACAACGAGACCTGGCGCCTCGTTCCCCGACCTCCCGGCGCCAATATTGTGACCGGTAAGTGGATTTTCAAACACAAATTCCATGCCGATGGCTCCCTTGACCGTCACAAGGCTCGCTGGGTAGTCCGGGGTTTCTCCCAACGACCCGGTGTCGACTACGACGAGACCTTCAGTCCTGCTGTCAAACCCGCCACCATCCGAGTCGTCCTCACCTTGGTTGCCTCTCGCTCCTGGCCGATCCATCAACTAGAACTGAAGAACGCCTTTCTTCGCGGCCACCTAACGGAAATAGTCTACTGCCAGTAGCCCCCAGGCTTCATCGACCCTTCTCATTCATCCCGACGACGTCTGTCTCTTTCAACGCTCTCTCTACGGCCTCAAACAAGCCTCTCGTGCCTGGTACCAGCGCTTTGCTGCATATCTTCGGTACATCAGCTTCGTGGCCTCCGCGTCTGATAGTTTCCTGTTCACTTTTCATATCGGCTCCGCCACTGCCTATCTACTTTTATATGTTGATGACATTGTCCTTACAGCGTCTTTGACATCTCTCCTCGACCAGATTTTGGCCCGACTCCTTTCTAAGTTCGCCATGACCGATCTTGGTACTATCCATCATTTCCATCTTCGTAACCCGCTCCACCCACGGGCTCTTTCTTTCTCAATGCCAGTACGCCATCAACATTCTCTAGCGTGCGGGCATGGCCGATTGTCACCCACGGCCACCCCGATCGACACTCGAGCCAAACTCTCCGCTGCCGATGGCGCACTCGTTGCCGATCCCTCTCAGTATCGGAGTCTTACTAGGGCTCTCCAATACCTCACCCTCACATGGCCCGACCTCACGTACGCCGTCCAGCAAGTGTGCCTCTTCATGCACGCTCCACGCGAACCTCACCTCGCGCTGCTCAAGTGCATCCTATATTACGTGAAGGGCACGCTCTCCAGCGGGCTGCACCTCAGCTCCAGCCCCATCGACTCTCTCACCGTGTACTCCGACATGGGCTGGGCAAGCTGCTCCGACTCTCGATGCTCTACGTCCGGCTACTGCGTCTTCCTCGGCGACACTCTAGTCTTGGTCCTCAAAATGCCAGACTACAGTGTCATGGTCCAGCGCCAAAGCCGAGTACTGCGTCGTCGCCCACGCCGTCGCCAAGTGTTGCTAGCTTCGCCAGCTTCTCCAGGAGCTCCGTGCACCCCTCTCCTCTACGACCGTCGTCTACTGCGATAATATCAGTGCTGTCTACATGACCGCCAACCCGGTTCATCATCGACGAACCAAGCACATCGAGATCGATATCCATTTTATCCGTGACAAAGTCGTATTAGGATAGGTTCGGGTGCTCCATGTGCCATCGGCGCACCAGTTCGCCGATATAATGGCCAAAGGCCTGCCCATGTCTTTGTTCACCAGTTTTCGGTCCAGTCTCTACGTCCGTTCTCCTCCCGCTGCGACTGCGGGGGTTGTTAGACCACTGGACCACTAGGCTGTATATATATAGATCCGATCCCTCTTTATACACTTGGGAGTACACATTTCTACGTACATCCTATCTCTGAAAAACATAAGATTGCTTTTAAACCGGTTGATATACCAAGTGACAAGCCAGTCAGAAAACATGAACGAGAGCAGGAGACTCATTGAATATGGCTTTTATCATCGACAAATAATGAGCAGTACGAATTGCAGCAAGTGAAGGGTAACCAGAAAACTAAACATGATAAAGAGTATATGGCATTGAGAACTAGAAACCGATTAGTCTATCTAAGTGCATTTCTGAATTTCCATTGCAAGTAAATGCATGAATATCAATGAGAAAGTAGTACGTCTTGGAAACGTTTAATGGGATATACCTTCAAAGCCTAGCACCATCTTCATTGTGGCCATTGGTAAGTCAGTCAAGTGTGGCCATTGGTAAGTCAGTCAAGTGGGCTTGTGGAACAAGCTTCTTCCTTGGCAGTTTCATCATCTACACCCTCGGAACCTGATTCATTTGTGCAGAAGAAAAAGCAACATTGGTATCTCCTTGCACAGGTGATTCATTGTGACGCCAAACAACTGTACGGTCTTCATTCCGTCGGATGGAGATGTGTTTAATGAGCTGTTGGACGGTGATCCATTTTGAGGATTCACAATGGCGGAGGAGCCACCGCCTAATAAGCTCAGTGGAACTTTCATGAGCCGAATCGATCCTACGTACTCGTCGATGGAGGTCCGATACGATCATGCTCAAACACGTCGATGTCTGACAGATCTGCTTAGTTCTAATATAGTTTCTTTGGATCTTTAGAGTCTTGTGGTTATCGAAGTTATAGGCGTGCTAGTTAATTTAACCTCTAATTGATAAGAAAGATAAAGTTAGATAATTGAGCCGATCGATTGATAGACCGATACATACTCCTACTATTAGCTAGAATTGCTAATAGGGTTATGATAGCGATCGAATATAAATCCAATGCACCTTTGCTATCACCTGGTGACCGATAGCAACTATAGCATTCATACATCGGCTAGAAAGCCGATGACGGTATAGACGAATATCGATGAATAAGATAAAAGACTTATTGTTTATAGAACCGAATACACAATAAGCGCTTGAGAGCAAGGTCTAATCTTCCGAAGGGACGAGACCTAGTGACCATCGATGATAGTATTGTTAGAGCCAATCTTGATAGATCAGATCAAACTGAGACAAACTGAGACAGTATAAGCCTAACACTAACAGCACCAAAACGACAAGAACTAGATCGAACATAATGACGAAGAGACCGGATGAACTCATTGTCTGCTATCGGTTACGGGTCCGATACACGCATATAAGTAAACTCATAGGCTAGCTGAGCTAATAGGAAAAATAAAACCCGGTAAGTCTCGATGCTAGGTCTTAATAGAACCGTGTTAGTGGATTAATTGTTGTATAAGATATATGTATATCGGCTAAAAAGCTAATATACTAGGCGTGAGGCTCGGTGCATGAATAACTCATCGACCGATCACTTTGATAAAACGTCACGTAAAGATCTATCAACCTATGACCCAATCTACTATCAGCAGTCTAGTAGGTCAAATCTAACCGATACAGTATGAGACCAATGACAGTAGAAGGATCTCAATAAGTCGATAGAAACCACACGAACGTGATGTGGTGCATCTAATCGAATTAAGAGATCGGATCTAACCGATATAGTTTTAGACAGAGCGGATATACTAGGATAGTGGCGAGACTTACCCATTCACCGGAGATTAGACTTAACCGATATACCCCTATGTCGAGATCTAGAATTCGCTGGTAAAAAACCTAGATAAGATAGAATGGCGATGAGCCGAGATTATATATTGATCTGTGTGGATAATTTATAATATTTTAGGGGGTTTATTGTTGTACCCTAATGTTACAAGATATTGTTATAAACAATATCCAAACATTTTTTTATAATAAAAAATAAATTTTCTCTAAGAAGTTAATAAAACTAATTAAATTTATCTAACTTATAACATGTATTCTATAAAGATATAATTACTCTGTTGTGGTTTCTACGACTCCTCATCAGATCTAATTTTATCTAAATAATCTTTTATTTTTTTTAAACCAAATCCATCCTTATTTATCTGATCAACTCTTTCATATATCAATCTGACATTTTTATAATTTGATCGGCCTCTGATTCTGTAAAATTTAAAGATCTCATTCCGTAAAATCTGAAGATCTCTTGGGAACAGAGGTTGAGTCCTCAACGTTGATGTGGATGAAGATGGTATAGCTGCATGGGCATTGGCATTGTTACGCCTTGATCCCCGACTGCCAGCAAGAAGTTGGGAGTGCAGTAGCATCGGCGGCACCAACACGGAATCCCCATTGCACACTAGAAATCTGAAGCCCCATGGGAAGAGGAGGGAAATCAACAGGTTGGACCTGCCAAGGATTAACATATCTGTTTTTCATGAAAGATGACGCCGCGGAGGCATCCCATTCAACCTGCACAAGCACCGAGCAGTAATGTCAGATGCAGCTTGCTATGCGATGTGCAATGCAATATATAACAAAAAAAAAAGATTGGAGACACAGAGTAGCTAGCTAGAATTGTACAGGTAGAATCAGAAATTGAAGATATCCTGAATCATCAGACTCGATCGTGGTGCAACAGGAATAAGAGCAAAGCAATCTCCATTATAAAAAGATAACAATTAAGCTAGCTGAAATGAACGCTAGACCACAACTTATTAGGCATTCATCTACAGCAACCTGGCCTACGGACAGAATTGCATGTAAGATATGTTGCGGCGGCATGGGTACCAGGGTACCTCGTAGCATCACGATCAATTTAACATTGGCATCACGATCATCAGAGAGACATGGCGCGGAATTGGCATAGGACAGAAGGACATAGCGTGACATTGGGATCGCAATCAACGGACGGGACGCGCAACACGGACGCCATGGTGATCAATCAGCATTCGGGGAGAAATGGAAATGGGGGACAGAATAGAATACCTCGAGACTGCGCCTGAGACATGCGACGTGGCGCGTGTCCTCGGCCTCCATGACCTGGATGCGCACCTGCATCCCCGGCCTGAACGGAGTTGTCAATCCCTTCTCCACCTCCATGCGCGGCACCACGAACTCCCCCGAGCCCTGCCGCGGGTAGTAAGTCACCGTGAAGGGCGCTTGTTCCGCCGCCAGTCGGCCGCGCCATCGTCGCGCGCGGAGAGGAAGTGGGGTTTGTTTAGGGTTTAGCGGAGGCGTTGCGGGAGAAGGGTGGAATCGTTTGGCTTCGATTCGACTCCTCTCCTCTGCCCTCGATCGCCTTCTTCCCTCCCCGTGCGGATGCCTTGCCTCCCTTCCCCAATTTAAATTTGTAGAGACACAAATTTTCCCTGTCTTTAATTACTCCCACTTTTGTTTGTTGGAGTATAGAAAACTCCATCCACTTTTCTACTCCGATTTTTCTCCCACGTTGGTTTTTTCGTCCCGTAAACGAGATATAGACAAAGCCTTTCAAATAGAAGAAAATCCTACAGAATCGGTTACAATGGATATCATCCTTACCTGAATTTACATTGGGCCATTTTTTACATAGCCATCTCATGATTTAATAGTGTGGTCTTTAAAAACAATTTACAGTTGTAAAATAGCAAATAAATTCGATAAATCATAGCTATCATAGTTACGTGACACAACACGTTCAATGGATTACATCTGGCACACGATTCATAATGTCTGGCACACATTATTACTTGCTTCCGTTTTTACACGGGCGATGCAGTTGGGACGTACGTCGCGGATGGATGCGGTCTGTTATCTGATTTCTCTCTCCCCGTTGATTTGTTACAGGAGATTAGCATGAACACAAGTTATACTACTCGAAACTCCACGCGTTGCTGTTGAAAAATTATATGATAAAACAATACATACAAATTATAAAATATACTTTCTTAGTATACTATATTTTGTTTTTTGTCTTATACCTCGATCAATTATCTAAAGGTTATAAATAATTAGAATGTATGGTGTGTCTTTTTAGAAAAAAGAGGTATTCGTGTCTTAGGTTTTTAAAGCTTTTACAACTTTTTTTTCTAGATGATAAGGAGGCGTGGGAGCATCGATACTATTCAATATGGTTGCTGAGGTAGAACGATAAAGAATAGGGATCCTCAATAACCTATAGATAAAATACAATCCGTTGGTTTATCACATAAACCGAGGACGATCAATATACTAACAATGTAGTTTTACAAATAAAATATTTTATAAATTATAAGTAATATTTTTAAAAGGTGACTTATCTCTATCTTCATCTTTGAAAATCTGTGTCCGAAATGACTTCCGAGGACGATGCACAAAAAGAGAGAAAACCACACAAAATTCTAAAAATTTAAAAATATTATTAATAACTAATAGTGCTATTATGTATACTTAATTTTAGAAAATTTTTGAGCCATAAACGAAATCAATCGGAGCTACGGATAATGAGATATAAATTTTTTAAGATTAAAAGATTTTTTAGAATTTAAAAAATAATTTATTCTCAAGAATATTCTTAAGTCACTGACAAATAGGGTATTAGTGAAGAAGAGGAGATCATGGGCATTTGGTCCATGGTGGACTAGATCTATAGGAAGAGAGAGAGGAGAGCTGGTGCACCATAGCCTTTTGGGCCAAGTGGGCCATCATTGGTGGCCTAGTCCACCTGAGCGAATCCCTATTGGCACGCGGTGCCCCACGGTGATAGTCCACACATGGTTTGGATCAGGGGTGTTGATCGTGCAGTATATCGACGGCCGGCGATGGTCGACATCAAACTAGTGAACAGTGCCATCTTGCCAGCAACGATTATCTTAAGCTCAATGAGAAGGAAACAACAAAGAGAGTGGATGGCTTGAATGAATAGAAAGAAGCGCGGCGGTGGCAATAGAATCTGCCATTTGGACATGGTCATTTGAACTACAATATTAATTTTGGCCTTACTCTATTTCTCTTTATATTATTATCTTTTAACTTAAAATTCTATAATGCACTAGCGTATCTGGAGGTCTCTTTTGGACATAGTTAAAACATTTTAACCGATGTTTGATAAGTTTTTTTTAATTGGTGCTATCCTCAGTCGATTAAGTATATACTCGTTCCGGACTTGATTTATTCTTATATAACTATAAATCCAACGCAGCATACGTATTTCTGTAACATTTAGCTGTTGAACCAACATTCTGCTTCATATATCATAGCATGTCTAATCATTTTAGATCAAAGATTTAGAAACTTGAAATGGAATTTTTGGTGGACTAGTAGGAGTGAATTTAAGAATTGAATAGAATATTTGAGATTACCAAAAAAAGAACCTCTAGATTGGAAGTGAGACAATTTTGATATAGATTTGAATTTTGAAAAGGAAATTTGAAGAGATTTTAGGAAGGGAGTGGAGAGAGATTAAAAAAACATTTTGAATTCAAGATTTAAAATCTAAGCTGAGGACTTAGAGGATGAATTTATGGTTGATCTGATTTTAGATAGGATGTAAGAGACATTCGAATTATAAAATTCAAAATTCAAGGGGAAAATTTTGAGCTGAGGTTTTTAGAATTCAATGAAATGATTTAAATAACATCTTTGGCACTTATGTTCTTAATCCACATTCAAAATACTAAATTTTTTAAAATAAGTTTTTTATTAAATGGCTTTTAAGGGTGTGTTACAGACCCCGCCCTCCCCTTGTTAACAGCATAACAATATTAGCCGCCCTCAGTCAGGCTAGATGGAGCGGCAGGGAGAGATGGTTGAGAGAATGAGATAGACAGTGGCGGTGCAGGGGTCACATATACGCTTGCTAGTGGGCTTGAGTCCAATCCAATTCCACCCCAATCCACCATATCACAAGGCAGCCCATCGAACCAACCTGCTCCACTTCCCCAAAACCAGAACAGTCCACCTTCAATTTCAGTCCAACCCGCCCTGAATAAAAAGATCTTCTGGTGTATTTTTCGTTAATGGAAATTTTCTATAAAAAAATATTTTAAAAATTAAATAATTCTATTTTTAAATTTAAAATAATTAATACTTAATTAATCATACGTTATTATGCATGCGTAATTTGCTCCAACTCAGAACTCATAAGTCTGTTAGCACAATATTGTAGTCATTCTGTACACCAAACCACTTGTCAATTTAAATTCCGGCTGCAAAACAAAGGCAAAGTTAGTAATGTGCCAGTCTCAGATGCTGCATACACAAATGATGTTATTTTGATAAATATTCTAAAAATGACATACAGAAATTTCAGGATACAAATTCTTTTCACTGACAAGTAACCTTATTCGAAAAACAAGTCCAATCCAGTGGAAAGTGGTACTATCTTTTATCCAGCTCTGCATTTAACTGCTTAAAATTCGTTCCTGCTGATTTCACACTCCAATGTGTAATGATACATACTGATCAAAACAACCGCAGGCATCTCTTCATCAACCTGTCAGTCAAAATGAGGCATTGTCATATGGTCTTGGTCTCGTGGGATTATAGATGTCTGAAAAATAGCTTAGTAAGCAAGCATAAATTGTACAGGAGGGCCAAAACAAATTAATTCCACATGGCCCAAGGTAAAGCACAATTATACCTTTCTTTCCATATTTCAGAACACAGAGCTTCATTTTTAGATCTTTAAAGTTCTGGAAACAATCTAGAGTAAACATGAAAAATCATAAATAGGCATCAAGGATAGGTCGAATAATCAGAGAATGAAAGGTAAGCAAGATGATATCTTAGAACAAAATCAATGACCTAGTAAGCATCATGATTCATGAACGCATTAGTAAACAAATCCGTCCACAACTATTTGCTCCAAGCTTAACACTAAAATGAAGACGTGGTGACCTAGGAAGCGCATCGTGACAAGATTAACCATTTTCGTTCTTAACCTGGTTACATCAGCAGTGCAGCATACAAGTGCAATGCAGCATGAATTAAATTTTAAGTTACCTAGGTTAAAGGTTCTGTCAGAAGTGGGACAACAGAAGCAGAAAATATTTTCTTTTTTTCCGAAAGATCCATCCCATTCAACTCACGTTATATTTTGGAAGGGAAAAAAAATGTGAAAACTGCACAGAGGAAGAGATAAAGTTACCAGCAAAAACAGCAAACATGTGTCACTCTCACCATCCTCTGGCATCCAAAATCTGCTCTGAAATCCTCTGAATTAGATTCTCATTGGCGTTCTCCTCCTGATGGAAAATCTGCCTTTTAGATGCAGAAAAGAGCTATCAAAGTGAAAGTAGTTATCATCTTTGACATGTACAGATAACCAATAACATACTTCTTAAAATGGTAATTTTTGTCCCATCGAGGCAGAACAGAAACAAAAATAACTGAAAAGTTGAACTCTTGTTCATCCGCAAGAATTGAGTGAATAAACGCTAAGGTTGTCCAAAGTTGCAACTTGCAAAGTACAGATTTTTTGGCTAGTTCATGCAAATGCACTCGAAGTGTTCATGCACCTAATAGCAATATATACCAATGCCAATAACATCAAGGGAGAAGAAGTATACAATATATCATACTGGCCCGAAATATGACGACATGATCCAACCTTTATAATTGAGGACTTCCTTTCAGCAGCTGGTAGTTTATGGGAGTAGTAATCTGCATTGATGTGTATTAAACAACACAAGTAAATATGATTGGATCGTAAATAATTTCCACTGTTGTAAGCCGTAACATGGTTCAAAATGGTAATTAAAACAAAGGCACTGCACTACTACATATCCAACATAAAATTCAAGCACAAGCTAGCCTGTACAGAAGTTAAAGTGAATACCAAAAGCAGCTCTAACGATTCATTCTTATATTTAAAATGGAAAAGGTTAATCATAGTTACCAGAAGATGCTGTGCATAGAAAAATCCACTAAACCAAAAACCGTCGCCAATTAATGTAGTCCATTAATCTATCCATGCTAATCCAGTTCTTCCATAATTATGCCTACGAACATAAGATGCCACAAATAAACTGACAAAACTGAAGAGATAGATTGCTTCTAGCACCGAGAGATAATTTCTTTAACTGTTACAACACTGATCACTGGACCATATATATATATAGATTCGATCTTAAGATCTTAGTCTTACTGTGCATATTCTTACCTGGTATCAGAGCAGGTCTAGACATCTCCAGCGCTAGCATCCTCCCGTCGGCGAGCTGACGTATACTTTCCGTCGTCGACTTCTTTCTTGGTATTTCCTCTTTGCTGTCTCGTCTCGACTCTTTCTTCCCATCAACTCCGCAGACGGTTTTCTCCTTCTTTACCACCCTTTCCCATCCCTTGCTCCTCCACGTGACGAGGCAATGGTCTCCATCCGTCTCCTCGTCTCGGCTCACACCCGTCTTCGCCCTTTTCTTGCCTCGTGCATCTTTTCTCCTCCGACGTCGGCGCACCTCTGTGCTCGTCGTCTCCAATGTACCCACAGTAGCTCCACCGTTTACCACTCGTGTCAGCTTGGTAAACATGTGCAACTGCCCTTTTTGAATTATATATCTTATACCTCACGACCATTTGAGCCAATACACTGTGATGTATGGACTTCTCTGGTTAAGAGTGTCTTCGGTAATTAGTATTATCTTACAATACTTGATGATTACAGACACTATTGTTGGACATTTCCATTCACCAACAAGTACGAGGTCGCCTTCCACCTAACTAACTTCACAAAATACATTTCTAACCAGTTCAACCTCTCCATTAAAACTCTACAATCCGATAATGATACGGAGTTTGTCAACCGTACTATTTAAACCTTTCTCACCTCCCAGGGCATCCATCTATGTCTCTTCTGCCCCTACACCTCTCCCCAAAACGGCACGGCCGAACACCTCCTTCGTACTCTTAACAACATAAGTCGCACAATGCAGCTTCATGCCCACCTACCTGTAACTTATTGGGCTGAAGCACTAACCACTGCAACTTACCTTCTCAATCGACAACTATGCTCCTCCGTTCACCACAACGTTCCATACACTCTTCTGTACCGCACGGCGCCCGACTACTCCCACCTACGCGTTTTCGGGTGCCTTTGCTACCCAAACCTCATCGCCACGGCTCCTCACAAACTTGCTCCCCGCTCCACCGCCTGCATTCTCCTTGGATATCCCTCATCTCACAAAGGATACCGATGTCTCGATCTCTCCACCCACCGGGTTATTGTCTCTCGCCATGTCGTTTTTGATGACCTGCTTTTCCTTCGGTCTGCTCAATCCGAGATCCTCATCTAGCGATCTCGACTTTCTCCTTACCAACATCGTGCCCTCTTGGTCTCCTCCACCGCTCTCACCTCCGACCCCCTCATCGACCGCTCCTGAGGACTTACTGCTCAGCTATCCCACTACTCTTCGATCCAATGTCACTCATATCGGACCCCCATCGGTCTCACCACTCTCATCGGATTCAGCTGATCCTGTCTTCTTTCCATCAGACACCTCACCCTCATCGGCTCCTCAGCCCCCATCGGCTCATAACCACCCATCGGCCCATCCGCCTCCATCGGCTCCCCCCTTCCTATCGGCTACTCCATCTCCATCGGACCGACCAAACCGATCGGTCCATCCACCCCCATCGGCTTAGGCCGATCTAGTTCAGCCCTTTCCTTTCACATACAGTCACCGATCCCGAGCCGATGACGTCTCTTTCCACCCAGTCCTCACCCCACCTACCATGCTCCCATCGGCTCTCGTCCCCTCCATATCTCATATGGTTATCCGATCACAAACCGGGTCTCTCCGCCCTACCAAGCGCTACGGGCTCTCCGCCGTCCATTGTCCTATCTCGCCCATCCCGATGACTTCTCGTTCCGCCCTGGCCGATCCTCAGTGGCGAGCAGCCATGGCCGATGAGTACAAGGCTCTTATGGACAACGAGACTTGGCGCCTCGTCTCTCGTCCTCCCGGTGCCAATGTTGTGACTGATAAGTGGATCTTTAAGCATAAATTCCACGCCGATGGCTCACTTGCCTGTCAAAAGGCACGCTGGGTAGTTCGGGGTTTCTCCCAATGCTCCAGTGTCGGTTACAACGAGACCTTCAGTCCGGTCGTCAAACCCGCCACCATCCGGGTCGTTCTCACCTTAGCTGCCTTGCACTCTTGGCTGATCCACTAGCTCGATGTGAAGAACGCCTTTCTTCACGGTCATCTGACAGAAACGGTCTACTGCTAGCAACCTCTAGGCTTCGTCGATCCCTCTCGTCTCAATGATGTCTGTCTCCTTCAGCGCTGTCTCTACGGCCTCAAACAAGCTCCTTGGCCCTGGTACCAGCGCTTTGCTATCTACCTTCAGTACATTGGCTTTGTGGCCTCCGTGTCCGATAGCTCTCTCTTTACTCTTTACATCGGCAACGTCACCACCTATCTCCTCCTATACGTCGACGACATTGTTCTTACAGCGTTCTTGACGTCCCTCCGACATCAGATCATGGCTCGACTCCACTCCGAGTTCGCCATGATGGATCTCGGTCCTCTCCATCACTTCCTTGGCATCTCTGTCACCCACTCTTTTCACGGGCTCTTCCTTTCCCAGCGCCAATACGCCATCGATCTTTTCCAACGTGCGGGCATGGCCGAATGTCACCCCACGGCCACTCCGATCGACACTCGCGCCAAACACTCCGTTACCGATGGCTCACTCGTCGCCGATCCCTCTTAGTACCGAAGTCTTGCTGGTGCTCTCTAATACCTTACCCTCACACGACCTAACCTCACCTACATCATCAAGCAAGTGTGCTTTTTCATACATGCTCCGCGCGAACCTCACCTCGCACTGCTCAAGCGCATCCTTCGCTATGTAAAGGACACTCTCCAGCGGGCTGCACCTCAGCTCCAGCCCCATCGACTCTCTCATCGCGTACTTCGCCACGGACTAGGCAAGCTGCCCTAACTCTTGACGCTCCACGTCCGACTACTGCGTCTTCCTCAGCGACACTCTAGTCTCCTAGTTCTCAAAATGCCAAACTACAATGTCTCGGTCCAGTGCCGAAGCGGAGTACCGCGCCGTCGCCGAGTGTTGTTGGCTTCGCCAGCTTCTCCAGGAGCTCCATGCACCTCTCTCCTCTACGACTGTCGTCTACTGCAACAACGTCAATGCTATCTATATGACCGCCAACCCGGTGTGAAAGTTCAGAGGAGCGGAGGAGAACACCGACGCCCTATCTGGGTCGTGCGATGGTTGCGTGTTGATTGGATGCAGAATAGCCCCGTATGTGGCAGTTTACATATAGGCGTTACAACTTAAGGGCAAAGCCAAGAGATCTTTTCTAAATATAAACCTTCTATACATAGATGATCTATTTCTATCATTAGACAATCTAGATCTCTTGGCTTTTGGCACAATATGGTAAGGTAAATACACATGCATCTAACCTTTCTATCTAACAGCCTCACTCAATATGGTAAGATAAGCACAATATGGTAAGGTAAATACATATGCATCTAATCTTTCTATCTAACAGCCTCCCTCAATCTTAACCGCTCTAGGTTTAGATTGACTTTGAAATTTTCTAACAGCCGAACAGACAAGGTCTTTGTAAAGCCATCTGCAATTTGATCTCCTGATGAAACAAATTCAATCTCTAGTAATTTTCGAGCAACTCTTTCTCTGACAAAATGATAGTCAACTTCAATATGTTTTGTTCTGGCATGGAAAACAGGATTAGCAGACAAGTACTTTGCACCAATATTATCACACCAAAGTCTTGCTGCCTTTGGACTAGGAATACCCAATTCACGCAGTAAAGTTTGTATCCACATAACTTCTGCAGTAGCATTAGCAATTGTTTTATATTCTGATTCTGTACTAGATCTTGAGACAGTAGCTTGTTTTCTTGCACTCCATGATACAAGATTAGAACCCAATAATATAGCAAACCCTCCTGTAGACCTTCTGTCATCAACACTGCCAGCCCAGTCTGCATCTGAAAATGCACTCACCAAAGTTGAAGGAGACTTCTGTATTTTCAAGCCCAATTCTATGCATTGCTTCAAGTACCATAATATTCTTTAAACTGCTACCCAATGTACTATGGTAGGTGCATGAAGAAATTGATAGACTTTATTAACAGAAAAGGCTATATCAGGTCTAGTGAGGGTTAGATATTGAAGAGCACCAACAATGCTTCTATACTGTGATGTATCATCTGGTCACAACAATGATCCTTCATGTAATGATAATTTTTCACTAGTGGATAATGGAGTATTAACAGGTTTGCAATATGACATACCAACTCTTTTTAGAAGATCAGAAGCATATTTGCTTTGAGTGAGAACAATGCCATCTCACACCTTGGCAACTTCTATACCGAGAAAATAATGTAGATCTCCTAGATCCTTTAGAGCAAATTCCTCCTGCAAATCTTGAAGTAACACTGTGGTAGCATGTAGTGTAGAGCTGACTATAATAATATCATCAACATAAACAAGGAGATATATGCTAACATTATTCTTGCGATAAAAGAACAAAGAGGTATCAGCCTTTGAAGATTGAAAACCAAGTGATATCAATTTAGCACTTAGTCTAGAGTACCATGCTCTGGGCGCCTGTTTCAGACCATATAAGGCTTTATCTAGGCGACAAACAAAGTTTGGTCTTGAAGGATCTTCAAAACCAGGTGGTTGTTGTATATATACCTCTTCTTCAAGATTGCCATGGAGAAAAGTATTTTGTGCATCAAGTTGTCTGAGAGTCCATCCTCGAGAAACAGCAAGAGACAGAATAATACGAATAGTAGCAACTTTAACAACAGGACTGAAAGTTTCCTCATAATCTATTCCATATCTCTACTTAAAACCCTTTGCTACCAATCGAGCTTTATATCTATCCAAGCTACCATCAGATTTTCTCTTTATTCTGTATACCCATTTACAACCAATAATATTTCTACCCTTTTGAGGTGGAACAAGGTGCCAAGTTTTATTCTTCATTAAGGCATTGTACTCAAGATCTATTGTATTTTTTTAATTACTATCAGCTAGAGCCTCATCAGTACTACTAGGTTCCCCTGTAGTTGTCAAAAATCCATACCTGACAGTACCATCTGTGTATATTTTCTCCTTGCGTATGCCACTTTGAAGTCTGGTTACAGGTCAGGTTGCAGCTGGAGGTGCCGCAGACGATCTCACATGCGGATCTGTTGGCGCAGCAGCAGTCTGGCCTGCCTGGCCTAGCGAATCTCCCGCGCGCTGGAAAGAAGACGTGGCCGCGCCTGGTTGGTGCGACGCGTTGTCCGGATCGGGCGCCGTCGCGAGAGGGGAAACCGGAGATAGTGTGGCGTCCGGCGGTTGGCCAATGGACGCGCTCGAATCAGACTCCGATCCCAAGCCCGCATGCGAATCGCCTCCGGAGTTTGCGCCTATCTGGTTTGCTCCGTGTACACCGGTTCCTTCCGAATTTTCACCGGCTTCTCCCTGATTCTCATCATGCAACTCAGAGGAAACATTAGAAGAATTAGATGAACCATTAGCACATTGATCTACTGCATGTTCGCCCTCTACATATGGATAAACAAGATCAGAAGGAAGACATACGATCTCGGAGCGAAGATGGGCACCGGCATTGGGATGCAGCTCGGTGAAGGGAAAAATATTTTCATCAAAGATCACATCCTTGGAGATGTAAACACGGCCAGTGGAGACATCAAGGCACTTGTAGCCTTTGTGCAATGTGCTATAACCAAGAAAGACACATCTTTTGGATCGAAATTCTAGTTTGTGCTTATTATAGGGGCGAAGATGAGACCAACAAGCACATCCAAAAACTCTCATCGAGGAGTAATCTGGTTTTTGATTAAAGAGACACTCTAGAGGCATAGCATGACCAATCGTTTTGCTGGGTACATAATTGATGAGATAAACTGCTGTTTGGAAAGTTTCATCCCAAAATTTTAGGGGCATAGCCGTATGAGATAAGAGAGAGAGACCGACTTCAACTATGTGACGGTGTTTTCTCTCAGCTGACCCATTTTGCTGATGAGCGTGTGAGCAAGAAACAAGATGAACGATGCCAGCTTTATTAAAAAAGGAATTAAGTGTCTGATATTCGCCTCTCCAGTCAGTTTGCATGGCAAGAATCTTACGATCAAACAAGCGTTCAACAAGAGCTTGAAACTCTTGAAATTTTTGAAATACTTCAGACTTGTGCTTAAGAAAGTAAATCCAGGTGAACTTGCTAAAATCATCAATGAAACTAACATAATATCGTTTTTGACCAACTGATTCTGGTGCATGACCCCAGACATCAGAGAACACAAGTTCTAAAGGAGACTTGGAAATACTAGAAGACTTGGGATATGGCAACTGATGGCTCTTCCCTTGCTGACAAGCATCACAAATTGGTTGACTCAACGACTCATCGATATATGGGAGACTATTATTACTGATAACTTGCTTAACAATTAACGAAGATGGATGACCCAGCCTACTATGCCATCGAGACAGGGGCAATCTGTTAGAGTTGTATGCTTGCTTTATTGTTGGCGTAGGTAAAGGATAGAGACCCCTATGACACCTTCCTCTAAGAAGCGTATTCTTCGTTTCCTGATCCTTAATTAGAAAGAAATCAGGGTGAAATTCTATAAAGACAGAGTTATCAGCGGTAAGATGATGAACTGAAACAAGATTTTTCTTGGCTTGTGGAACGTAAAGAACATCATTTAATTGTACGTTACGAGTGGGGGTACGAACTGTAGTACGACCAATGTGACTAATGTTCATACCTGTTCCACTAGCTGTATGGATCTGATCACCGCCATGATACTTTTTCTTCAGAGACAGCTGCTCGAGATTGCTTGTCACATGATCCGTAGCACCGGTATCAGTATACCAGTTGGTGTCCACGCCATATGAGTTTGTAGCTGATGCAACAAGACGCTGATCTGGCACAAAGTTCTCATCGAACCTATGCTAGCATTCAGCGGCTGAGTGATTCTTCTTGAAGCACACCTGGCACCTGTTGTCATCTGAATCGGGTGCACCACCAGATGTCCCGTGACTATTGTTGTTGTAGAAGCCGCGGGAGTTGTTGTGGGAGCCACGACCTCCTGCAGGAGGCCCACGACTGGACCCGCCGCGGCCAGACTGCGCGCCCCCACACGAGGGGCCTCTCCCACGCGCCTGGTTCTTCCCGCGCCACAAGCCACGACCACGAGATGCCAAGTTTACCGATCCAGACCCAAGGCTGCCTCCATAGATCAAGTCCATTCTAGTTTCAAAAATTAGAAGTTGTGAATAAAGCTCACCAACGGAGATGGGTTCCACTCTAGCGCATAGAGCAGAGACGATGGGCGAGAAATCTTCGCCCAAGCCGGTGATGATGTACTCCACCAATTCTTCATCTTCTAGGGGCCGTCCTGCAGCCGCCATGTCGTCACCAAGAGCCTTCATCTTGGCAAAGTACTCGGCAACGGACGAATTCTCCTTCTTGGTTGTTGCCAGAGCAATCCGCATGTTGACGGATCGCGCTCGCGTCTGTGACGCGAACATGTCTTCAATGATCTTCCAAGCGTCCGCCGCGGTGGCGCTGGTGGCCACCTGCGTGAGGACATCCTTGGTGACCGACGCGAGGAGGTAGCTAAGGACCTGTTGGTCTGTGGCCTCCCAGTCTTCGCACGCCGGATTGGGAACCCTCACTTCCTTCCCATCAGCGCCCTTCTGCACAAGCTCCGCCGCAGGTATAGGGGTGGCACCCGTGAGGTACCCCTGAAGACAAGCACCACGGATCGCAGCACGCACCTGTGCCTTCCACAGGGCGTGATTGTTCTTGCTAAGCTTTTCCGTGACAGGCTGGGCGAGGAGAGGATTGGAGGAAGCAGATGATGACGCCATTGTAGTTGCGGAGAGGAGATGCAATCTACTCAAAAGCGATGGCTCTGATACCATGTGAAAGTTCAGAGGAGCGGAGGAGAACACCGACGCTCTATCTGGGTCGTGCGATGGTTGCGTGTTGATTGGATGCAGAATAACCCCGCATGTGGCAGTTTACATATAGGCATTACAACTTGAGGGCTAAACCAAGAGATCTTTTTTAAATATAAACCTTCTATACATAGATAATCTATTCTTATACATAGACAATCTAGATCTCTTGGCTTTTGGTACAATATGGTAAGGTAAATACACATGCATCTAATATTTCTATCTAACAGCCTCCCTCAATATGGTAAGGTAAATACACATGCATCTAATCTTTCTATCTAACACCCGGTTCATCATCGACGCACGAAGCACCTAGAGATAGACATTTATTTTGTCCGTGATAAGGTCGCACTAGGACAGATTCGGGTGCTCCATATACTATCGGTGCACCAGTTCACCGATATTATGACTAAAAGCCTCTCCACGCCTTTGTTCACCCGTTTTTGATCTAGTCTCTGCGTCCGTTCTCCTCCCGCTACGACTACATGAGGTGTTAGACCACTAGACTACTGAACTGTATATATATAAAGCCGATCCCTGCTATATAGCGTTGAGTTATTAGTCTTACTGTACACATTGTTACATTAAAAAAAAAACTGCAAGATAAAAGAAATCAATTCAATCATTTAGTAGCCCAAATGAGCAAACTGCATGTCAGATGGATATTGATCTAATCACAATATAGAACACTCAAGAAATCCGTAACGCTCAATACGTGCTCGATGAAATGCGTACGTGCTGCCAACTTCCCGGTCGCACCAGAGCTGCCCTCCTGCATGAAAAAAGAACACAAAATAGAAAAAAATCAGAAAAAAGAACGCCACAATTTCTTTCAGCGGAGGCCAGCTTAGAACGAAAGAGGTTCCACACTGTATCCAACCTTGATTTCATTCTTGTTCTGTGCGTACACAAACAACATTGCCATGTACACTGCAATATAGAAACAATATACGTTCTGCATGTTGAGCAAAACCTGTTGATAGATAATTTAGCCTGAAAGGTTCTATTCCTTGGAATTGAGTTACAGACTACACAAAAAGTAACAAAAAGGTGGTTTTTTCATGTACTTTTGCCTAACGAAAAAGGAAGCAGATCAAAAGACGATGTCACGTCCTAAAGCACAAATTTAGTAGGTAGGTGTTGCAATTGGTGTTGTTCCGTTACAAATTTAGTAGCTAGGTGTTGCAATTGGAGGCTCAAAAGGCTGGATTATAATCTCAATTTTTTTTGAAACAACTACACAACAAAAACATGAACAACACGAATACCAGGTGTGAATGAGCTGTTTTAACTTACCTTCAACACCTAACTGATTGATGTATTTCAAAGCTCCACAAACAATTGCATTGCACTACAGAAATATATGATCACAAATTAGTTCATGGCAATTCGTAGTAGATTTTAATCACTTGGCTATTAAGTTCATGCACTGTGATCTATATATGCAGCAGTAGAACAGTCACCAGAAGAACGACGTGATTAATTCCTTATAATGTTTAATTTTCTGTTCACACAATTTAAAATGCAAAACCAGATAGCAAGGCTGGTTCTGTGGCACAGAATTTTATAGTAACTCATGCAAACATCATCACTGCAACGACATTTTAATAGAAAATACAGTCTGTGTTAATAATGGTAGAGTCAGAAAATTGTATGGATGACTAATTGCCGGCAGATTTGCATGGAAAAGGTGCCGTTAATGTACCAGTAACCAGTGTAACCAACCTTTCACCCCATTTTTCCAAAGAAAAATTTAAAAGTTGTAAGTTCAGACTTAAGAATTAAAATTAATGGGTGCCAGGACATTTGCAAAGTAAATTGTCAAAGTTATTCATGTTGATATGTATGACACCCAGCATGAAACAGTGTGCACCAGCTATTTGTGAATGTCGAGAAACACTCCCTTTGGATATTGTCATGATGTTCTAAATAAATAAACTTTGTGCGCTGATTTGTGTTGCAAAACATATGAAAAACCTGACAAAATTGTGAAGTTGCAACATTGTTTTTGAAGACAAATCTACAGTTACAACGGTTCTTTTTTCAACGTCATTGTTTTGAGAATTAGAATATCTGTCATTTTATATACCAGATTTTATATACCAGAGGATGTAGATTGTGAAAATTAATAAGTTCAGCGCACCTAAGCACAATAGTTCAGCACATATGTACGCATTATCAACTAAAAAGTTTCAGCCATATATTCACTACCGAAGCGTACATAGAGATTTTGGCAGAATATATATAGATATATATATATATTCCCTTTTTAACTTTTTGTCCGACTCCTATGTCTGTAAAAAAAAAGGAAGTTAGTTCTCCCGTACACTCATAAGAAGCAGAGGTGTTTTCATGAATTATTATAACTAATATCCATGCACACCAAATTAAGTTAATTCATATCGGGCAGCCATAGAGGCAGCTTATTTACAGAAACGGGTTCTCCTATGTATGACTGATACTTCCATGCAATTTGAAGCCGCTCGAGTACATTTCCTGACTTTATATCCTCCAGGAGGCTCTGCTCACAGTAGTCTTTGATGTTGGAAATGCTGTATTTGTATGCAGTTTTTTTTAGATAGCTGTATTTGTATGCAGCTGCAAGCCTGCAGTTAGTAAAATTAATTAAGTGGATCTGTAGATGTACCCACTAAGCAATGAGCAGGATTACTCAAGAGACCTATCGACTATGTTGATCATCACGATTTCTTTTCCTTGGAATAATTCAGGAACGATATGCTCTCAAACAACAGGAGAGCATCCTGAAAAGATGGCTTTGTATCAGCATGCGAGGAAGGGTTAATTTGGAGATCTCAGTTTCTTGCAACAATAACTGTGCACCGTATACCCTCATTACGTCAAATTGAAGAACAAGCAGGTAAAGCATCATCATGACTGCAGAGATTTTGACATTTTTTCATTTGTATGACAGTGCAGTTCAGATTTCACATCCGGTTGATATAATACACTGATTTGCTGGGTCTGGGTGAATGGTTATTGCAGGAAAACCGGCAGCCTAGTACTCTTTGGGGATGACAAAAGGATCTCTAACTTATTGACAAGCTTGGAGTTAATTTCACCATTCAGCAATTACCTTGAGCATTGGGAAAAGTAAGAAAACCCTGGCTATTAGGGGAGAAAGAGATGATACAGTGAACACACAAACACCATCATTCGTCAGTTCGAAATAGAGATCTATTTTGTCCCTGGCTATTAGGTTTGGAAAAAGCATCACAAGCTCATGCAGAAATCATGGACTGAGGCACCATTTGGAAGGCAAGATTTTTTCCCCTTCAATATTCAAGCAGGAATTGAACTGCCTCCTACAGAAATTCGCGCTTTGCTGACAGTCTACGAAAGAACATTTTTCTAAAAAAAAACAATGGGAAGAATTTCATTAAGAAAACAGTCTACGAATCATAACAGTCCTACTCTGTTTTTAGTAATGAAAATAAATCTAAAATCTGAAGGGGTTTTTTTTTACTTGTTTCTGGGGATCAATTCAATCGAGCTGGAAGCCCTGGAACATGCATTAGGGCGGATTCAACTGAACCCCCAAACCTTTTGGGGAGCAAAGAAACTGTTATTAGTATTAAGGTTACCTCAAATTTCTAGGAGAGAAGCTAGGGTTAACACAAATTCGAGAAAAAAAGTGCGTGGGTAGCGAGAGATGAGAAAGAGGATGTGCTTAGCGGATGGATACTCCGCAGGATGCGGCGGAAGCAGCAGGAATTACCTTAAAAGTAAGAAAACCCTTGCTGCAGTGGAGAATTTGATCAGATCGTTTCCTAAAGAGAAACTGCATTTGGTCTCGTTTTAACAAACACATGAGATTGGGGTCTTTTGGCCCTTCGATTCAGAAACTGAGGCTGCATCACATCATCTGTTTGTTCCTACATTTTCGTTCATTTTAAATACTCTACAGCTTCTGAAAGGAGGAACATTAACCGAACATGGAAATGAAGCGAAGAGACAGTGAGATTGCTTAAAATATGTATTGAAAAAGAGAGAGATAAAAAAAGGTCCCACCGGGATTCGAACCCAGGTCGCCAGATTCAAAGTCTGGAGTGCTAACCACTACACCATGGAACCGATCTTGGCTTGGTGCCTGTGAACAGATTATAAGTCCGTGAAATGAAAAGAAACTCAAATTCCAGACGATAATGTATGCGCAACAGAATAGTAGTGTAGTACATGCTTGTATACAGCACTCGCATCGCTTTGTGTGCGTAGCATAGAAATCAAAATGTTTAGAGCATTTTATTGACTGTTTTGATTTTTGTTTGGAGAGATAGAGAGAGCGCGGTAAGAAGAAAAATGGCAAGTCGCTAGCAGTCACTGCTATCTTCCAAAACACGAGGGCTTGGTTACATACATGCATACACATAGCGTCGGCGACAAGTGGTCTGGAGGAGTTGGCGGTGAGCGATGAGACAAGTGCACAGGCCCTAGATATTGGTAGCGTACGTGCTTTCTTGTAGTCTGAATCGAAGGAGATCATCTTCTGGATCGGTCGGTTGCCAGTCAGGAAACTTGAAGGTGCGAAAAGATCGATCGGTGTGAGTTTGCTTGGAATATTTGTGGACGAGGAATTTTCAGTCGTCCCAGGCAGCAACACAAGCAGAGTGCTTTGCTCGATCCTTTGTTTGTTGTGACATATGCAAGTATAGGGGAGGAGTACCTGGCTGGCAAGCGTACGTACGTACAAGAGTAGGTAGCAAATGAATGGTGATTGATGAGATGCAGCCAGTGGATGGATGGATGGATCCCAAGTGGGCGACGTGGCTGCTTCCTAACCCTTGCTGCTCGCCGCCTCATCCTCTGGCATCTCTGCAGCAGTCGTTGGTTGGAGCGCTATTAAAACCCCGGGCGCGCGCGGGAATCGAATCATCGTAACGATCGAATTCCAAGCCAAGATTCGTGGGTCTGTAGTGAGCTGCTAGCTAGTGACTACTAGTTTGATCGATCCATGGTCAAAGATTAGCTAGCTAGTGAGAGTAGCTATTCTTTTCATATGATTGGTAGTGCATTAAGTTTACAAATCTAGAAAGAAGAAGATCAAGGTAGAATGGCCGTGGCGATGGTGGTGTCCGGCCTTGTTGGCGCCGCCCCTCGGCTGATGAGATCGTCGCCGATGGTTCTTCCAGTGGTGAAGCAGACGAGGAGGCTGCTGGTGGTGGCCGCGTTGAAGAACAGGACCAAGGGCGCGCCGGCTGAGAGCGCCAAGTCGAACAAGAAGTCGCCCGTGGAGGACGGCATCTTCGGCACGTCGGGTGGCATCGGCTTCACCAAGGAGAACGAGCTGTTCGTGGGCAGGGTCGCCATGCTCGGGTTCGCGGCGTCCCTCCTCGGCGAGGCGGTGACCGGCAAGGGCATCCTGGCGCAGCTCAACCTGGAGACGGGCATCCCCATCTACGAGGCCGAGCCGCTGCTCCTCTTCTTCATCCTCTTCACGCTGCTGGGAGCCATCGGCGCGCTCGGCGACCGCGGCCGCTTCGTGGACGACGCCACCGGCATCGAGCGCGCCGTCATCCCGCCAGGGAAGGGCTTCCGCGCCGCGCTGGGCCTCAGCGAGGGCGGCCCGCTCTTCGGGTTCACCAAGGCCAACGAGCTCTTCGTGGGCCGCCTAGCGCAGCTGGGGATCGCCTTCTCCCTCATCGGCGAGATCATCACCGGGAAGGGCGCGCTGGCTCAGCTCAACATCGAGACGGGCGTCCCCATCAACGAGATCGAGCCGCTCCTCCTCTTCAACATCCTCTTCTTCTTCTTCGCCGCCATCAACCCCGGAACCGGCAAGTTCGTCACCGACGACGACCAATGAACATGTTTCGTATCCAGATTTCGCTATCTTTTGCTTAATTTAATTAATGAGCTTCTGCTACTACTAGCCAGTCAATCCTATCCTCTGTACAAGGACAACTCGTACTTGCACTTCGTCTTCATCCCCTTGCATCTACTGTCGTACTATTTATAAATCATTAAATTCAGGACGCAATCAATTGCTACCATTCTCAAAGTCTTCTGCCAAAGCGACTCGTCTGTCGTGCTTCTTCCATGGGCACGTATGTGAAGTGAATGCTTCTACATATCCTCCTCCTTAAAAACATCATTAACTTACACAAAAGTGAAACTAGATCCGATCCTTTATATACTCGAGGGTATTAGTCACTGTATATATTTCTATATAATATCAAAGTAAATCTAGATATCTTTGGCGCGCTAGCTTCTTCCTCCGGCGAGCCGATCTTTTCCTCCTCATCGTCGACGTTTTTTTCCTATCGCCGACCCTCTTCCCGGTCCTCTCCTCCTGGCACTCTCCTCGCTCTCTCGTCTCCATTTTTTCTTCTCCCCGTCTCTCCCACAGTCACCTTCTTTTCTCCGTTCCACCTCCACGCGACAAGACGACGGTCTCCATCCGCCTCCTCGTCTCGTCTCGCACCCTTCTCCATTCTTCTTCTTGCTTCGTGCATCTTTCCTTCTCTAACGCCGGCACACCTCCGCGCTCGTCATCTCCATCGGCTGAACTCGTCCGCCCTCCGATCGACTAGACTTCTCCATCCCTCCATCGGCTGGAACCCTCTCTCGATTCTCGCCTTTTTCGACACGCTCAACGGCTCTCGGACGCGAGCTTTCTCCCCTCACGTCCGAGCCAATCAAACATGTCCACAGACACGAATCCCTGCCTCCCGGACGCGAACATATTCTCTTCGCATCCAGCCACTCTCCGCCTTTTTCGCGTCCGCCCCACTCATTAGCCTCCACGAGTCCACGGACGTGAATCTTTTCTTCACGGACGTGAATCTTCGCACGTCCGTAACCCAACTACTCTCTGACCCACTCTGCCACCACCTTTTTCCTCACCTACTCCGTTGCCTACTCCCCATCGGCCAACCACTCCTCATCGGCTAACCGGCCCACTCTCCATCGGCTTATCACATCATTGATCGGTTGATCCGTCCTCTCATCGACTTCTCCTTCCCATCAGTTTCTTCCTCCCATCAGCTATTTGTCCCCGTTCTCCCATCATGGTTACCGAATCCGTCCTCAGCTTCGGCACTCTCCTAGTCGTCGAGTCTGCTCCGGCCCTCGATGCCTCAGACCACACTTCGGGCACCACCTCACCGATCTTCTCCCCTCCCTACGCTGCTGTGAACGTGAAATCTCACGTTCCTATCTCTATTGACCTTAACGCCAACTATTTCAAGTGGGTTTTTTTTTTCAAATCCCTCTGTGGAAAATTCGGTCTCAGGTCCCATATTGATGGCTTTGCTCCACCACGCCCCAATGATCCTCAGTGGGATATCGCCGAGTGCTGCGTGCGCAGCTAGCTACTCGGCTCGGTCGATGACTCTGTCCTCGACCTCGCCATGGACGATACTAACCCCACCGCCTGAGATCTCTGGGTGGCCATCGAGCGGATCTTTCTCGCCAACAAGCAGCCTCACGCCATCTTCCTCCTCAACAAGTTCCACTACATGGTACAAGACGACTCCTCTGTCTCCTCGTACTGTCAGCACCTCAAGGTCAAGGCTGCTGCTCTCCGGGACGTCGGCCACCCTATGGCCGACTCTCAACTCATCCTCGCTTTTCTGTGAGGCTTCAACCCCCGCTTCTCAAACACCACCGATAACATCGCCAACGCCACACCTCTTCCATCGTTCATCCGAACCCATGACATGTTAGTTCTTAAAGAACTCCGTCTGGCCAACGATGAGAAGACAGTGGCCCACACCGCTCTCCTTGCCGTAGCCGATAATGGCTACCGAGCATCCTGCGCTGTCACTTCCTCCCGCGGTTCTAGTGGCCATGGCTCTAGCCATGGCAACACAGCCAGCACCGGGAAAGGCAAGGGCAAAGGCAAAGACAGGAACTGGCAAGGTCCGATGCAATCACGACCTACCTCGGTTCCTGCCCAACCTGCTGGTCCCACAGGTTCGTGGCTCTACTACAACCCCTGTGAACCCCAGCCCTAGCCACGCAGCCCATCGGCTGGCAACCCGGGGTTCTCGGCGCCCATCCCTAGGCACACCTGGCATCGGCTCCCATTCTGCCGCCTCAGCCGATGCTACCGACTCCACCCACCTAATCGGTTCCCTCCTGAAACCAGGTTGGCCTCATCGCCGCCCTCAACCAAATGATGCTCCAACCACAGCACTCTTGGGTGCTGGAATCTGGGGCGTCCTCCTACATTACGTCATCGGTCAGTATACTTCGTTCTTATCACCCCTCTTCCTCCCCCTTTGTCACCATCGGCAATGGCCACTCTCTTCCTGTCCAATGCCGAGGTGACTCCTCTCTGTCTACATCCACCACTAACCTCTCCCTTCACAATGTTCTTATCGTACCTTCTCTTATTCACAATCTTATATCTGTTTGCCAATTCACAAGAGACAATAATTGCTCCATCGAATTTGACGCGTCTGATTTCTCTGTGAAGGATATCCCAACCCGGTGACAGATCCTTCGCTGCAATAGTGGCGGAGACCTCTATACCATTCCCGCTGCGCCGTCCACTCTACACATCAGCGTCGCCCTCTCCACCAACCTTTGGCATCTTCACCTCGGCCACCCCGGCCCCAACGCTGTCGCCACTCTCCGTCGCAGCGCCTTCATCCGATGTACCCACAGCAACTCCACAGTTTACCACTCATGTCAACTTGGCAAACATATGCGTCTGTCTTTTTCTAGTTCTCTCTCTTGTACCTCACGTCCATTTGAACTTATACATTATGATGTATGAACATCTTCAGTTTAAAGTGTCTCTGGTAATCAGTATTATCTCGCTATACTTGACAATTACATACACTATTGCTGGACCTTTCCGCTCATCAGTAATTCCGAGGTCGCCTCTCACCTCACTCACTTCGTCACATATGTGTCCACTCAGTTTAACCTCCCTATCAAGGCTCTACAAGCCGATAACGGTACGGAATTCGTTAACCGTACTGTTACAACCTTCCTCACCTCGCAGGGCATTCATTTATGGCTCTCCTGCCCCTACACCTCTCCTCAAAACGGCAAAGCCAAGCGCCTCCTTCGCACCCTCAACAATATCAGTCACACTATGCTACTTCACGCCCACTTACCTGCCACTTATTGGGCAGAAGCTCTGGCTACTGCGACGTATCTTCTCAATCGGCGCCTATGCTCCTCTATTCAAAACAACTTTCCCTATGCCCTTCTCTACCGCACGGCGCCCGACTACTCCCACCTTCGTGTTTTCGGGTGCCTCTGCTACCCAAACCTCACGGCCACAGCTTCCCACAAACTCGCTCCCCGCTCCACCACCTGTATTCTCGTCGGCTATCTCTCCTCTGACAAGGGATACCGATGTTTCAATCTTTCCACCTGATGGGTCATCGTCTCTCGTCATGTCATTTTTGATGAGACATGCTTTTCCTTCGGTCTACTTCATCCGAGATCCTCCTCTAGTGATCTCGACTTCCTCATCACCAACACCGTGTCGACCAGGTCTCCTCCACTGTCCCCTCCATCGACCCCCTCATCGGTCGCTGCTGAGGACTTACCTTTCATCTATCCCACCACTATTCGGTCCAATGTCCCAACCATCGGACCCCCATTGGCCCTACCTCTCTCATTGGCTTTAGTCGATACAGTTCTTTTTCCATCGGACACCCCACTTCCATTGGCTCCTCAGCCCCCATCGGCTCCCCCCACCCCATTAGCTGATCCATCTCTATCGGACCGATCGAACCACTCGGTCCACTCGACTTCATCGGCTCAGGCCGATCTAGTTCCCTCTTTTCCTCTCACCTACAGTCGCCAATCCGGAGCCGATGACGCCCCCACCCGACCAGTTCTTCCCATTAATCCTGCACCCCCATCGGCTCCAGTTCCCTCCACCTCTCATATGGTCACCCGCTCCCAGATCGGGTTTCTCCGCCCCACCAAGCGCTACGGGCTCTCCGCCGTCCATAGCTCTATCTCACCCATCCCGGCGACATCTCGCTCCGCCCTGGCCGACCCTCAGTGGCACGCGGCCATGTCCGATGAGTACAAGGTCCTAATGGACAACGAGACCTGGCGCCTCGTCCCCCGTCCTCCCGGTGCCAATATTGTGACCAGTAAGTGGATTTTTAAACACAAATTCCACGCCGATGGCACCCTTGCCCGTTACAAGGCTCGCTGGGTAGTCCAGGGCTTCTCCCAACGACCCGGTGTCGATTACGATGAGACCTTCAGTCCCGTCGTCAAACCCACCACCATCTGGGTCGTCCTCACTTTGGCTGCCTCGCATTTCTGGCCGATCCATCAGCTTGATGTGAAGAACGCCTTTCTTCACGGCCATCTGACGGAAACGTTCTACTTCCAGTAGCCCCCAGGCTTCGTTGACCCTTCTCATCCCAATGACATCTGCCTTCTTCAACGTTCCCTCTACGGCCTCAAACAAGCCCATCGTGCATGGTACCAGCGTTTTGCTGCCTATCTTCGGCACATCGGCTTCGTGGCCTCTGCGTCCGATAGTTTCCTGTTCACTTTTTATATCGGCTCCGCTACTGCCTATCTACTTCTATATATCGACGACATTGTCCTTACAGCGTCTTCGACATCTCTCCTCGACCAGATCATGGCCCGACTCCACTCTGAGTTCGCCATGACCGATTTTGGTCCTCTCCACCATTTCCTTGGCATCTCCGTCACCCATTCCTCTCACGGGCTCTTTCTTTTCTAGCGTCAGTGCACCATCGACCTCCTCCAGCGTGCGGGCATGGCCGATTGTCACCCCACTGCCATCCCGGTCGACACTTGAGCCAAACTCTCTGCTGCCAATAGCGCACTCGTTGCCGATCCCTCTCACTATCGGAGTCTTGCCGGGGTACTCTAATACCTCACCCTCACCCGGCCCGACCTCACGTATGCGATCCAGCAAGGGTGCCTCTTCATGCACGCTCCGCGCGAACCTCATCTCGTGCTGCTCAAGCGAATCCTATGCTACGTGAAGGGCACCCTCTCCAGCGGGCTGCATCTCAGCTCCAGCCCCATCGACTCTCTCACCGTGTACTCCGACGCAGACTGGACAGGCTGCCCCGACTATCGACGCTCTACATCTGGCTACTGCGTTTTTCTCGATGACACTCTCGTATCCTGGTTCTCAAAACGCCAGACTACGGTGTCTCGGTCTAGCGCCGAAGCCGAGTACCATGCTGTCGCCGAGTGCTGCTGGCTTCGCCAGCTTCTCCAGGTGCTCCATGCACCCCTCTCCTCCGCAACCGTCGTCTACTGCGACAATGTCAGTGCCGTCTACATGACCGCCAACCCGGTTCATCATCGACGCACCAAGCACATCAAGATCGATATCCATTTTATCCGCAACAAGGTCGTATTATGACAGGTTCGAGTGCTCCATGTACCATCGGCACATCAGTTTGCCGATATAATGATCAAAGGCCTGTCCACGCCTTTATTCACCAGTTTTCGGTCCAGTCTCTGTGTTCGTTCCCCTCTCGCTACGACTGCGGGGGTGTTAAACAGAACAGTGGCCTAGATTGTATATATATATAGACACAATCTCCTTTATATACACTTGGGGTTTTAGTCACTGTACACTTTTCTACACAGCATCTCAAACCCCAGGTTACGACCAGAACCACCAAGGAACCCAGAACCGATCCCAATACACAACTACACAAGAGAAAGCATGGCAAAACCTCAATATAGATTTCACTACACAATCATATGCTTACTTAACCTTTCCAATTCTCAATCTAGCAAAGTCGAATTATCTGTTTCAGCTGGGTCTCATGGACTGGATGCCAACATGCAATGCCTCTATACTCCTCCTGAACAACAACATCAACGTACACAAAAGTGAAATTAAATCACAAGAGAGAGCACAGGCCACGAGTATTTACAGCAGTTTGTCGCCGTCCAACAAAATCAACAACCGATAAACTGCAGCATCTGAATATGGAGGAGTACACTGTTACCTGAACGATTATACTTTATTTTACTAGAGGGCAGGTCATGCGTCGCTGTCAGCTTATGCTAGTGCCATTCAGCGTCCGGACTGGCTTTGCTTTGCTGGTACGCCATGCTTTTGTACTGACGCACACTTTGACTGGATCTTAATATTACGATTCGCAGATCGATCGTTCGATTCCGATCGTGGGATAGATAGTCGCTCGCACAACTAGTGCTTCCTACCTGCTACTTGCGCTCCATGCTATCCATCGCGATCGATCTATCTATCCCACGTATACAATTATCCATATGTATACAACGTACTTTCGATCGAATCCAGTTCTTCAATTATAGCTGCTGCTGCTGCTGCTTTCATTTCTCTGCCAAACGTCAACTGAAGCTTACTTAACTGCCACCAAACTGAAACTTTCCTAATTCTTTGCCACCTGCGTTGAGCATCCATCCATTTTTCCATATGTTGCAGGATCTCTCTCTCTGTCTTAATCGACTCGGTCGTTTGTGATGTAATGGTTCTGGTATGCTAATCTCCACAAGTTAATTAATTACAAGCCATCAAGGCCATATGGAAAGCGAAAGCTCCAAAGGTTATAACAAATAAATCTCCATGCCAAGCTAAGAAATTGACCGATTAGTGGTATTATTTCTCTAGGTAGGCAAATTAAAGGGGCGGTGGCCTAACTCAATCCTAGGCCCGAGCGAGGCATGAATGATGAGCTCGCTGAGATCTGATTAGACAGGAGAAGAGGCTATAGTAAGTGGACAGCAAGGCACATGAGCACTAACCTAGCTAGCTTCGCTTGTGTAAAGCAAACGAAAGAATTAAGCATGCATCATCAGCATTCCGCACAACCCGAAAGTTCAGATATCCAATCCATCACTTCAGTTTGCCCTTCTGATGATAGGCTAGATTAGCAACCTTACTGCTGGTCGTCCTTGCATGATTCCAGACCTTTTCACTTGCTACCAGCTTGGATCATGCCAACTGGAGTGCGTATTAATTAAGCTGCTTGTCACTAGTATTACAGATAGATCAGTCGACAGTTAATCATTGTCTGAATCTGATGGCCTCGGGTTCAGGTACTGATGCCAAGTGATGTACAAGTACAAGCATGAGTAGTCCACATGAACACGGAAATGATTCCGGCTCCAGGACGGCCAGCGCTTATCTGACAGATTGGATTGGTAACTGCTACAGTCCTTTCCTGAACATAGCTACCCTAGGAAGAATTGCCGGCCTGAATTTGAGTGTCCCCGCTACTGTAGCTATAGCATGTGGTAGCTAGAGATAAAAATCATGTGGTCGGATATATAATTAGGATGACATATTTAATAATTATTTTTTTCGTCCTAAAATATAATCTAATATTAGATTTGATATAATCTATAAATCTGAACTTCACGCTAGAAGTACCATTCAGATTTGTAACACTGAGTTGCTAAAATATAGACAGTAGTATTGATCCGTCCAAGTGGATAGACTTATTGGTGAGACGTCATATATTGGGTTGAAGCTTATTAGTTTAACCGTGCATAGGAGTATATAAGCACTGAAAGCGACAGGTTAAATAGGTCATGGGTTGTGTCCTCGTCAGAACAGAACCGTACAGCACATCGGTGATATACACAACTCACATTATTTGGACATATATACACAGAGGAAAGCATGCGTTGGCGACGACGGGTGGATGTTACTGCAAAGCAAGTAAATCTATTGGTGATGGTGCTTGCATTGTGAGTAGTACTCAATTTGATCTGTAAAGCTGCCTGCTCGGATATTTGTTGTTTCGTGTGTGGGCTGTGGCTGATGAGGCTGCAGGGAAGCACTCAGTAGGAGGCGGACGCAGGTAAGGTTGCCATCATCCGTCCATGTGTGGTGTCGTGTCAGCGTTAGACATGTCTAGTGGTTGCCCTTTGGCATATGCAACAGTGCGTTAGGAAAGCAACAGCAGCTAACATTAATTAATCGGTATATATATCGCTGCCTTTTGGAGTAGTAGTTAATTAGTCGATCATCCAAGGACGGACTAGGAGTGTGATACTACTGGCAATCGTAGAAAGGTACAGGCAGACAGCAGTGGTCGGCATCTACCATAGCTCTCCGTTACTAACTAACAGTGGTGATGATCGGTGAGTTGAGAAAATGATGCGTACTCGTAGGTAAATGAGCATGCAAATTAGGAGCGATATGCAAGGTAGGCCTTGTGCCCTGTCCTGTCTTTGATTTCCTCCCCTTCTCTCAGTCTGTTTGTCCATCTATCTGGATCTGTCTGACTTGCAGGTTATCTGCATCGGCGTCATATCCTCCTCCTCTTGCTCTGCGGCTTTCCTCCTGCTCCTGCTCCTGCTCCTCCTGAAGAAGCAGAAGAAGAAGCACCTCGTGAAGAAGCAGAAGAAGAAGAAGGATAATTGACTGAGAGAAGAGAAGACAAGGAAGAAGGATGGACAAGTACGAGCCTGTTCGGGAGATCGGGGTGGGCAACTTCGGCGTGGCGAAGCTGATGCGGAACAAGGAGACGCGGGAGTTGGTCGCCATGAAGTTCATCGAGAGAGGGAACAGAGTAGGTTATAGCTTACGATTCAGACTCTTGTCTTGATTACTTGGTATTAGTGTTTATCAGTAGCTAGCAAGCAATCAAGGGAATTGAAATAGTAATGATCGATGATGATGATGATGATGATGATATATATATATATGGATGCAGATCGACGAGAACGTGTTCCGGGAGATCGTGAACCACCGGTCGCTGCGGCACCCCAACATCATCCGGTTCAGGGAGGTGGTGGTGACGTCGACGCACCTGGCGATCGTGATGGAGTACGCGGCGGGAGGGGAGCTGTTCGAGCGGATCTGCGAGGCCGGCAGGTTCCACGAGGACGAGGCGAGGTACTTCTTCCAGCAGCTGGTGTGCGGGGTGAGCTACTGCCACGCCATGCAGATCTGCCACCGCGACCTCAAGCTCGAGAACACCCTCCTCGACGGCAGCCCGGCGCCCCGCCTCAAGATCTGCGACTTCGGCTACTCCAAGTCGTCGGTGCTCCACTCCCGCCCCAAGTCCACCGTCGGCACGCCGGCCTACATCGCCCCCGAGGTCCTCTCCCGCCGCGAGTACGACGGCAAGCACGCCGACGTCTGGTCCTGCGGCGTCACCCTCTACGTCATGCTCGTCGGCGCCTACCCCTTCGAGGATCCCAAGGACCCCAAGAACTTCCGAAAGACCATCTCGGTTCGTACTCGGGATCTTCTTCTTCCTCCTCTTTTCTTGAGTTTCTGCTCTGCGTATACATACATGTGCATGGCCAATTATATTGCTGATTTGCTAATTAATGGCGGCTGCAGCGCATCATGTCTGTCCAGTACAAGATCCCCGACTACGTCCACGTCTCCCAGACCTGCCGCCACCTCCTCTCCCGCATCTTCGTCGCCAACCCCTACAAGGTATGCTATGATTGCTATATATATATATATATATATTTTGGTATCTAGCTCATCAAGATCAAAGCTCGAAGCTTTATACAAATGAGTCATTATTCGCATTATATTGCAGCGCATCACCATGGGCGAGATCAAGAGCCACCCATGGTTCCTCAAGAACCTGCCGCGCGAGCTCAAGGAGGAGGCGCAGGCCGTCTACTACAGCCGCCGCGCCGATCACCATCCATCCAGCGCTGCAGCTGCCGGTGCCAGTGGCAGCGCCGCCAGCGCGGCAGCCTTCTCGCCGCAGAGCGTGCAGGACATCATGAGGATCGTGCAGGAGGCGCAAACCGTGCCCAAGCCCCACAGGCCCGTCTCCGGCTACGGCTGGGGCACCGACGACGAGGAGGGGGAAGAAGCAGGTGAGGAGGAAGAGGACGAGTACGAGAGGACGGTGCGCGAGGTCCACGCAAGCGGGGAGCTGGACATGGCCAACCTCCAAATCTCATGATCGGTCGATACCCCCTCCAACCAACCAAGATCATTTCGTTTCCATCAACTCCATCTACTACCACTCACTGCACTGATTGCGTTTTCTCATAGGGAAACAAGCTTGGCTACTTTACGTGCATCATCTCTTGATAAGAGTAGGCAGCATTCATTGATCGATGTAATCTACTTTACGTGCATCATCTCTTGATAAGAGTAGGCACCATTCATTGATCGATGTAATCTACTTTACTGGAGTAGTTTGTTATCATCTTTCTGCTTACCTGTCATCAGAATCAGAGACCAATGGATGATGATGATGATGATGTAATTGCAGGGGCCGGGAACCAGAACCAAAAACCCACACTCCCCCGGCCCCTCTCTGTATTTTCAGCCACAATCATTTTACTGTTACTCCGGAAATGACAACTTGAGTTCGGAATTCCTAGCACCGTACTAGCTCATTGGAATCAATCGCACCTCAGAATCTCTCCAAATCCTCTCTCACGGACGGACTACTTATTTGTATATCAAATAAATAACTACATTAGTATAAAATGTATCACTGTATAAGCATACAAGTTATAAAAAATAATTTTAGCTATATATATATATATATATATGCTAGTTAAAGTTTAATTTGTTATTTTTATTATAACTTTGAATATAAATTTAAACTTATATATTTATTTATGAATATTCATAGAGGGATATAATATTACATATTGATCAATCTTATATATTTTTTAATTTTTTTTCTTAACTATTTAATTAACATGCAAATATACGAATCCTCACCCCCTCTGACGGTTCATTTCCACCCAGATTCCGCGCACGTCAAGCATTCTGCTTTTGCCATATAATAATTTAGGGAAAATAACTCGCACATTTCACCTCTCCGCTCGTGCACCTTTTTCAAAAAGGAAAGTGCACCTGTCTCGTTCGATCATTGATCAGGCCTCTCTTCTTGGCGCACAACTTGACAGCAATCTTAGGACTCCTCTGGAAGAATGGAACGGACGAATTTTGCCCTTACACAGATGGGCACTGGGAGGGAATACCCAAAAAAAGACAAAAGAAACGTAGGCGATACATGAACACCTGCTTTCGTTACAGACAATAACATAACAATGTTTCAAATAGCCAGCAGAAACACATTGCTAGATTACATGCAGGTCGACAGAAAGTGCTCTTCAATTATACTACCAAAGTGCCCAAGTTTACCACTTGGCAACTTCATAAGCTGACAGCACAAGACCACCAGGTAGGGAGAAAATTTGCAAAATTTCTGATTGATTGGCCTTTCTTAGACGAGACACAAAAAAATCTCACCGGTTTTACTTACATCATCTAATGCCTCATTTATGTTTGAATCCCCCCCAACTATCCCAGAAATGCATTACTTACAATCATAATTTGAGCATGCGAATTCAGAAGTTGTGGCTGCCGGCCCAGATAATCCTGATGGTTCCGTATGCTCTTGCACTCGAGCTGTTTCCTCACCACGGCCGCCATTCAGGAAATTAATGCCCTCTGCCCTTACATAATCCATCCTTCTTCGTCACCGCTGCTGAAGGAGCCCATAATATCACTCTCATCACCATCCTCTCCACCCATAATCTCCAGCAGTCCTCCCCCGTCAAAATCACCTTCATCAATGAACTCAGCATCATCGTCGTCATCATCATTTTCATCCCCACTGTCAATATCCTCATCGTCACCACCATCATCGCTGCTGTTACTTATATCAGAATCACTGTCACCTGTTATATCAGTCAAAGGAATAATACCATCTTCTGAGTCATCATTGTCATCATCATCTTCGTCGTCCGTGTCACCTGCATCCTCCGGATCTGAATCATCATCAGTTGGACGCTTCCTGCCAACTTCAAATAGGCGAGCAGATGAGAACATCTCATCAGGGTCATCCATAGCAACAACCCCAAGAAGAGAATCATTGGGTTCAGTTGCAAGATCAAGGACACCACGGTCAATTTGGACTGTTGCAATATCTGAGTAAGTCACGGCATCAATCGTGCGGAATGCAGGGAATAGAGGATGTCTGACCCTACGAGTATGAATGGATGATGTTACATCGTCAAGATTACGCCTGAGAATGGCGTAGATAACATCCCCTCTGCCATTAAATTTTATTACTGTCTGGTCCAGGGAAGGAACACTCCTCAGAAGCTTAAATTTCCTTAGATCCCACACTTCTGAATTTATTATTACCTGCAAAGTATGGATGGCAGAGATGAGAAAACAAGCACACCAGAAACAAATTCCTCTAAAAATATTGATAATTATACTTTACAGTTTAGTGGCAAAAATCAGGATAATAAATTCATTTACGTTACTTCCATGCACTCCTATTCTACTCAGACAGTCTTGCAGACTAATTATGGAGGTCATTTATGTGGAAGTCGACACCCAAAAAATCAGGTGGCTGAACAAAAAATGGGACCAACTGGGTAGCAATAGCCCTCAGCTGCATAAGCTGTTGAAATATGAGAATCGACAGTTGGTTCATGATTGTTTAAAGAAATTGAACAAGAGCAGGCAAACCATTACCCAATGGTTTAACAACATAGCTTGGCCCTGAGACAGCTGCATTAAGTACAGGATCACAGAACACAAAAAGTGCATGGGCAAGTGACAACAGAAAATCATAAATATGGGTTCTTCTGTACAAAACTTACTCTCCATTATGAATTATAAGGGTTTGGCTTTTAACAAGATTTAAGGAACAAATTAGAGCGGAAGGTTAAAACAAGTTGAGAAAATATTCGACTTTGCAACAGAGGGAGTAAATCTCTTGATGCCATGCTCTGAGATGAACAGAAGTATAAACTAACAAAATAACAAAAAGGTTCAGGAAAAGAAAATGAACCTCATTGCCAGCTGGATGGAAGCCACCACCGCCGTAGTCAGTGAACTGGTCAAACTGATGGACAGGGTTTGGACTTCGTCTATCCCACAGGACCCCATTCCACAACAACATTGTATCCGATGGACTGAAATGTATAATGGGTTGTACATAACCCCGGCCACCTGAATAGCCGGAGTTATCAGGAAGCCGCAGATCAAGATTATATGCCTGGACATCATACAATAGAACCACCCGACGAGTCGTATCAGTGGAAAGGGCAGCAAATGAAGTTCCAGAATGGCTAAACCGAGCAGCTTTGCAACCCTCAAATGTGTGTAAAGGCCCCCCAGATACTGAGAAGGCATCCCAGACTTTAACCTCATTTAGGCTGGACGTGAGAATCAGCTCATTTCCACCAGAAGATGCCGACTCTACTATTGTAACAAGCTGTTGGTGGCATGTCTGGGTCTCCAGGATATTTGCAGTGTTGCAGTCAAATATTCTTAATTCCCCAGTGTGGTTTCCAGCTGCAACTCGTGATGCATCACCAAGAAATGTCATGCAAGTCAATAGTGAGGATTCATCACGGCAAACACGGCATAGCTTGAACCTGCTGTATATAAATTGGCGATCCCTACGAGGTATTTGAATCCCACTAAATTGCCTCCTTATCTCACGGCTTCCCATGCGAGCAGCTATGTTTGCTGGTGCGCAAAGGCTGTGACTGGGCTCAGGGCAAACATGAGGATGCAACAGAGGTAGTGGTGGCAAAGTTGTTATTGGAACAGGACATTGGCGGTGTTGATGTTTCAAGTATTGTACAACCAGTGAATCGAGCGTCATGCGCTCCAAATTTACTGACTGTTGATCACTTGCACCATGATGTGGCGTGGTAATTGTTGCTCCAGGTGTGCCTTGAGAATCGTCCAGGTTCTCCATGTAAATGTTGTTGAAATTCGGCCGTCCAGAATGAAATGAAGCAGTAGGAGACTCCACTGCCACTGACAGTCCTCTGCGACTAGGAGCAGGAGTTTGGAATACAGGAGATTGGCATGCTTGATCAACCATTGCAGGGCGCTTTGCTGCTGATGCTGAACTAAGATCCTTTGTATCCACTAGCTTCCTCTTCTGTGGCAACGATAATGGGGTTTTATGAGATGTCTCAGCATCTCCAGTATTGACGGTAGAAGCAGAGCAAATCATATTGTCAACATTCCCAGGAGGCACAGGACTTTTCAGGCCATTGCTTGCTCTATTACCAGAAAATGGATGCAAAGGTTGAGTTCGCTTCGAGAAACTGGATGAGAATGACAATGACTTCTTCTTTGATGAAGGCAAGACAGAATCAGATCTCTGGCCATTTTGGTCTGTAGTCACCTTTGTTGTATCTGGCACAAATCCCTGAACACGACCAGAAGGCCACTGTTGCTGAGCAGATGATGTCTCCAGGGCAGCAACCTGGTGGACAGGAGTCACTGCAGCTGTCGATGGCAAAGGTGCAAGGTCAGCCTCCTTTTGCAGCATAGCAGCAGTAGCAGTAAAACCAGATCCAAGGAGATGTTCATGTATCAGTTGCATCAGTTCCCTACACACCACCAAAAACAAAAAAACAAATGTAAATGCCCAGACACAAAAGCTGGTGAAGTAATGGAAGAGAAACCATACAACAGTCAAACCTGGAGTGGTACGAGACAGGAGTCGCAGCAGCAATTCCAGCTCGTTCAATACGCCTCAGTGCTGGAGCAGCGGCATCAGTCGCTGCTAAGGTTGTTTCTTTTCCAGAGTTTGTCAGGACCTACCAAAATAAAACAGCAGTCATAATTTACACACGACACAAGACACATCCAATACATAATTAAGGTAATATAGCATATATATTGTCCATGTCACAAGCGGGGATAAAAGAAGAATATTAAGGAAACACAAGTTAATTCTAACACAGAACCACTAATTTAAGTTGCATCAGCTGCTTATTACACACTCTGCATTCATGGTAATTGAGGAAATAATACAAAATAACTACATAATGCATCCACCTTGTTCCACATGATGAACAGTTAAATCAAGAAAAAGACACTCTAGGAATGTAAGTTCTTGAGCAATTTATATTTGCATCACAATAAATAATACAAGTCCCTTACCGCAATTAGTTCAATTGCCACTTGGGTCAGTTCATTTTGCCATCTACTATTATCTCCAATTGACTGTCCACTGGTATCACGGATCAGTTCTGATAGTTTCTTTCCTACCTGAAACAATAAGAAGATAGTTATACACGAAGTATATAATCTTCAATCATTTTATTCAAGATTTAACTAATTTGTTTTGAACAGTATGTAAAGAAAGGACCCAAGTATGCCAAAGCGGGGGGAGTACATCGTCAGTATTAATGCAACAAGTCTGCTTAGTACTTACTAGTGATTATGCAGTGAAAATGTAGTCAAGCAACCGCTAAAAAAATAATTTGCACAAATCATAGCCAGAGGTGTAGAAAAGAAATAGGTAAATGGACAAGTATGTGTCCCAACAGTACCTGGAGTTTAGTGAGTATATGTGCAATCGCATCATCTCTAGCCAACCCAAGCAGAACACGGCACGCAAGTGCTCGAATAGGATCAATAGCTACAGGAGGTGTAACCATTCGAGAACTGAGAAGCTGTAAAAGAATCTTTATACCATTATTAGCTCTGACCACTTCTCGAGCTTGACGATACCCTTGTTCCAATTGAGCAGCAAGACCAGGACCCCCGGCTCCTACTCCTAAAGATATTCTCCGATCACCAACCACCCCAGATGGCACAACAGGTGTGCTAATATGCACAGTATTGCTCTGTTGTGATGTGTTACCATCACCACAGCGTTCCCGAGATTCACCCTGATTTGCAGTTATATTTCTATCCATAGTACATTTTTCAGCATTCCTGTCTCTGTTCTCTGAAAATGCCCCGCCAACTGCTTGGGCAGCTGCAGGTTGCAGGTTACCAGCTAAGGATGGCTTGTTACTGATAGAAGGAGGGGGGCACACAAGATTGACAAGAACATTCAGTGCTGGACAGATCACCTGATACACAAATGGTAATTAGAGATTATTTCAGCAGCCACATTTTAGATTTATAATTTATTAAGCTTATTAATCTATTTGACAACGAAAAACTTACCTCAGGATCAACATAGCCAAAACTGTTGGCTGCATCTAATAGGACAGACATGCCAACACGATTGTTACTTAACGTAGCATGTACTATCAGTTTGCGGCAGTATGGCACAAGTGTTGTAATGTGAAGAACTCCAAATGCATATTGTGTTAAGTCATGCAGATAGCGATCAGTAGGTGGAGCCTGAAAAAGATTGTTATGGGTCAAATTAGGTAAACAACGAACTTGGTTGACCAAAAGAAAATGTACAAGCTTCACCTGGCACAGTTCTAGCATTGTTATATGGCCATTAGATGCCAAAAATTTATCCAAAACAGGCCAACGAGCTCTTACAAGAGCAGGACCTAACTTTCGGTCCCGCTGGATCTGTCGAAAAACAGCATCCATAGCCTCATTGCCAATGTCAAATGGTTTGTAGCCAGCTCTTGCACTAGAAGTGTTCCGAGCAATACTACGGATACTTTTGCTTGGTCGAATAGAATCAACAAGCTGAAGCAGATGAGCCCTAAAGTACTGCCTTAGTGCAACACATGAATGGTACGCAACCTGCTTTTCTGATGCAGTCAGAACTTCAGCAGGCGACCGATCATTTCCCTGGTTTACATTAGAGGACCCTAATGCCCCAGAGTTGCGACCAGACCTTACAGAAGCAGCACCATGTAAAATACCTAGAAATTTTTGCATCCCATCCCTTGCATCAAATGAATCCAGAATAGCTTTGAACACAAAGGCAGCAGCAAAGAATATGGCTGCATTTTTCCTTGCTGAATCTTGCGGACACTCAAGAAGTTGAAGTGACAGTTCAACCACATTATTAAGTGTGTCAGATGAGAGCGCACAAATACGTTCCATGGTTGACTGCAAGCATGAATCATATTTCAGCAACTCAAAGAGGAAATAACATATCACCTGTAGTACTGCATAGACAGGCAATTTAGGTTTTTAGTGTTTACCTGGAGGGAACCAAAAGTAAATAAGCAGGCAGAAAGAGCAGTATATGTCTGAGCAATCCTAGGAACAGAGAGAATCTTCTGAATACCACCACGGTCAACAAAGAGTGCAGCAAATTTCCGGTGGGCAGCCAGGGCACAAATTAATCGAAGGACATCAGGCAGAAGTGTAAAGTGGCCATGTCCCCCCTGGTCTTTAATGCTCCGTTGCAATAATGCAAGGCAAACATCAACACCCTTTTCATGGAGAACAGGACCCAATGCTTCAACATACTCTCCCAAAATCTGTAGACACTGAATGCTATATTTTTCTCTAAGTTGTAGGAGCTGCCCATGGTCAGTGATAACAAAATCTTCCAACTCATGATCCTCGCTGATTTGCACAGGCTCTTCCACCACATGCTCTTCACTGACTTGGTTAGAGCTTCTGTGACACCAAATCAAACGCTCAGAAAAAGATGAGAGCAACAGCGCGGGGTGTTATGCGCGCGCGCGTGAGAGAGAGCATTTAATCCATTACCGTGAGACACTGGTTGACACAGCAGCATCCACTACAGTAGCTGCTGCTTTCTCAGCAGCTAATACAACCGCATCACCATTATTTCCAGTTTTCCAAACCTTCAGAAATGTAGACAAACAAGAAACTGTTAATATGGTATGGTAAAGAAAAATTGCCAGTGTATAAGAATGCAAGCTGTCTTTTCCATACCTCCAATGCAGCAGATTTCACAAGCTCGGCAGCCGCATCACCTGCTGCTTTTACAGCCTCGTTAGGTGCATTTGCAGATCTGGCTTCAGCTTCAGCAGCTCTCACAGCCTTTAAAACAATGTCAGATATATCCTTTAAGCCAATAATACAATCCTTGAACCGATCCTCGTACTCTTCTTTGGAAATTGCACTAAATGGCTCTAGGCCTGGAGAGCTGCTGTTCACATCAATGGCCTTATTTGCATCCTCGATCCTCACCACATTCTTCTCTCTGCTAGTCCGAGTTCCTATTTTCAATCCTGAGGTTGGTGATGAAGGTGTTCTTTCACTTTCAGGCAAGCTTTCACCTGCTTTGCTCTTCCCCCTAAGTCGTGATCCTGTTCGACTCAACTTCCTCTTCAACATATCATCTCTCGTATTTTCATTCATCTCTTCATCTCTTCCAGGCCTCAATGCAGAATGCCTTTCCCCAACTCTTGACTTTGTATCATAAATGCTTGCACTATAAGTTTTATCATTGGTTGCACCAGCCTCCATTGCGTCAAAAAGATCCAACGATGAATCAGCATGCTCAGGTTGCAGAGAGGCAGCATCATCTATCCACCGTTCTCCATGTGCATGCCGTGTTCCCATAATATTGTCAGAGTTTTCTGAAGTTGGGTCAATTGAAATTCCATCTCCAGACCTCATTCCATCCAATCGAGAACTGTCTTGAACCAGACGCGATTTGCTCCTGTTCTCATCCCTGCTCCGAGAATGCTTGATATCTAGTGGAAGATTAAAATCTTTCTGGGCAGACGCAACATCCCCATGCACTCGTACACGCAAAAAGTGCATGAGCTTAGCTGATACCCCCATGGTTAAGACATCTTCTACCAACTGCCCGCCACTGGGAAGGACACACACAAAAAAGCAACAGTTAGGTAAATAGCAGAGGTAGTTGAAAGCAAAAAAGGATGGTACGCAATCGCATGTGAAACAAAACTCATGCCATTACCCACACAACGCCATAGCAAGCAACCCAATGGCATATGTCCGCAGCATGTCAGCATCTGTTGGCTTGTTATTCTTTCCTAGATGCTTTGATTCACACTCATTTGACGCTCCACCATCTTCTGTCACCCACTTCTTTATATTTTCTACGATAGCATCTTCAAATGCATGAGGATACTGAGGCTGCAGAGACCAAAATGAAAAATGAAAGGTTGGTATTATTTGGTTTGGAGATGAGAAGAAATGTAGAGAGCTTAGTGTGTGGACAACATAAAAGAGAGAGACTTAGTGTGTTGACGACATAAAAGAGAGGGAGAAGCTAACCGTCCAGGCAGAATAGCAGCTTAGGAGCAGCCTAGCAGCAGCAGGGCGTACTGCAGCAGAGTATGAATTGTCCGATAAGAACTTACAGAACACTAACTCATAAAAATCGTCATTCTCCTGCCAACGGGATAAAATAGAAGAATGATTCATTTAAGCAATAAGCGGGTAAAACTAAAATTATGATGATGTAGTGTATAGAACTCTAGAGTGCTCACCCGGAGCAAGTTTGCCAGCTTGCCTATTGTATGGGAGTTCCTTGCGTTTGTGTTATTGTACGATGGACTATTTGCACATTCTTGTGCATATCTGCAGAGAAATAATATGGTTAAGGAAAGCAATCTTAGAAGCAATGCGATTGAAGAAATATGGTGAACCATTTCCCATTCAAGAAGGAATAATCATCCTAATGGCAGTTTCCCCCGCAATTGGACAGTGACTCTTGTGAGATAAAAATGGAAAATTCAACTTGTTCCACCAACACTTAACAAAAGTGGGGCAAGTTTGTCATACATTTTTTTCTTTCCTATGTAGAAATGAAAGGTAATAGAAAAGGGGCCCGCTCATACATGGCTGATATAAAGTTGTTTAATGCATGATGGCAGCGGTAAGCAAACGAGCAAGGCATCTAATTTTACCTACGGAGCAGAGCACTCACTAACTGGACAGACTTAGGTTGTCAAGAACAGCGGCATGAGTTTCGTACGAAAAATATGCAATGCAGCAAGATACCTAATAAATAAATGAAAAGAATTTTTTGGAAGTGGTGGGTGCCCTAGCTGCACAAGGCAAAGGGAAAGATCATGCAACACAGTAAGAGAGCATGAGCCCTCAAACATGAACCGAGGCTTGTGACGATGTGAAGCAAGAAGAGGAAGAGGAAGGTAGAGCTGGAAATCATGAAGCAAGGCAACAACCTAGGTAAGAGAGAGAGAGAGGGAGAGAGAGAACAAGAGCGCAGGGGGTGGGTACCTGGCTTCGTGGGCCTCGCAGATGGTGGCGAGGGTGTGGAGGAGGCGTGGGTTGGGGTTGTCCTCGAGCTCTACGACCCGCGTGATGATGGCCTGCACGCGGGTGAGCAGCGCCTCCTCGTCCTCCTCCGTCGCCGGCGCAGGCGCAGGCGCCGCCGCCATTAGAGAGAGAGTGTGGCGGGTACAGGGTGTGGTGTATTGGCGGGCGGCGGCGAAGATAGGTTAGGGTTAGGGTTTGGGCTGCCGGAGAATACCCTAGCGGCGGCGGAGGAGGCTGGGGGTGGGGGGATGGGCTCCCGATGGCGGCGAATCGAGAGAGAGACGGCGCAGTATTTGTTCGGGACGCCTCCACAAGAGAATAAAAGGAAAAGAAACCCCTTTTGTTGTTGGAGACGATGAGCAAGGGTTACGTCTGGGCTTCTCTTCCAAGGCAGGCCCACCTACTGCCTGCCTGTTTCGGCCCATATGTCAGCGGCCCGTACTCTACTTGTTTCGCAAGCGCATGCCGACCTCTATTTCTCTATATTTAGGCCCATATATTCTTGGTGTGTGCTTGGGCCTTGGTAGACTTTGAATTTTGTTACTTGTTTTTAGTATAATTTTAGCTGTTTCCTTTCCTAACAAGACAGGTTAAAAAAACTCACCTATAACTATTTCTAAAAACTATATTTCAAATTATCTTAAAAAATGCTGAGCTAAGCTGGACATTAAATACTAGTACTAGATATAGAGGTCAAAAGGAAGTCACAATATTTTTTTTCTCTGCACCTAAAATTTTTCACATTGTTTAAAGGGGAAAAAAGTATTTACACCGTCACGATTATCGTGGTGGTCTATGAGCTATACACAATTATATCTATGGACATAAACTAAGAATTGAATATCAAATCTAAGCTCTACTTTTACATACAAATTAAATGCAATTGTAGTTGTGGAACAACAAGTTAAAAGTTGTAAATCACGACCAAATCAATTTTTAAAGTCTAGCTCCGATCCGCGCAAAAAAAAAGGAAAAAAACCCGTTAGTTCTACTTTATACACACACGTACCTATGTACGCAAAGACGACATTTTTTTTTCAAAGATATATATGACAATCAACTCAAACACAACTACTGCTTTACATACAAAGAGGAGAGAGGTAGCCATGATTGCATCTGCACTTGCATTTGCCAAAGTCAAATATGGACTTATGCATGGATGGCACTTAAAGACGTAGACATAGGATCGAGTAGGAGATTGCCTCCCGGCAAGGGCGCCGGCCTCCACCGTACCATAGAGATTGATCGGCTATTTGCCGGCCGGCCGGCCGCCGTACCAAAACTCCTGAACCATATGTATTCCTATATGCATATGTGTATCATGTATGCACTAGCGATCTATTGGGAATCGATTCGTGCAGAGTTTGCAGGGTAGCTATCTCCATCGGATCAGATCAGAGGTGACTAATCATGATTTCCAACCGCCCGGCATACACGCCGCCAGTGCTATTCTGTCTCTGCTTAGAGACACATGCATCATCCCGTTCAGTTCAACGGTTACTTAATTAGCTTCTGAACTGAATACTGTAGCCAAATGTTCGTATGCTTGCAGCTCGGTTGCTTAAACAAATTAATTCGATGGATACTCATGTGTGGTCTTTAACTTTGAACAGATTAAATTTGATTAACAATTTTGCTATATATTTATCAATATTTTTTCTCTAAAAAATTGTCAAATATAAATATTATTATATTATTATATTATAACTTATATATTATATATACTTAACTTTTAACTTTATACCGTTAGATTTGCTTTAAGATTAAAAATAACAACGCACGTACGGATGAGAGGATGGTCCTGCCACCTTCACTTCACAGAAATAACGTGTTAGCACGGGATTTTTTTAATTACATCAAGTTGTAAAGTTGTATTGTAGTTATATGTAAGTTATAATTTAATATCGTATTACATTTACATCTGATAAATTTTTGGAGAAAATTATTGACAAATGTATAGATATTTTCATTGAATAATATATATAGTTTATTTAATTTATTGGCGCTGTCTAGGTATTAAACATGCAAGGCACCTGCTTTATTAATTAAACGCGGCATGTAGGATTAAGTGGCGATCGAGACTGACGGGAATTAATTTCCTTGGATGAGGATCGATCGATATGCATGATGTTGTATGCATATATCACTATATATATATATATATATATATATATATATATATATATATATACGTGACCTGAATGAATGGATGGCTAGCAGCTAGCTTAATTAGCTAGAGGCCGTGGGATCGACAGGATGAATTAAGATCGATCAAACGACGATGCGTGATGCTAGTCTCTGTCAATCTGTAGTTTGTTTCAATTCTCTTTATCTTCACCGGTATTATGGAGTAGTATTACTATTATACCGCATCATCATCATATCGATCCCGCGTCAATAAAATGCACTAGCTATCGGTAGTGACGTTGACTGACCACCAGCTAGCCTGCACAAACAAGCATACATATATGTGCATGTAATAGTTGTTTTTTTTCCTTAATAACTGGAGCCACATGATGAATGGGAAGAGATTACATGATAGATAAAATTAATTGACCTGGAAATAGAAGACACATATACGTGTAGTGGCGAACTACGTATGTAGATCTGAAGGAGAACAAAGTAATTCAGACGGGATACTGACGAATGAATGACCCAAATAAGAGATAGCATGTTTGTATTTGTATTTGTATATCTGTGTGTGTGTGTGTGTGTGTATACACACACATACTACATATGTCGTCAGTACGTAGCAGCTAGCTCGACCGCCAGCAGTAATTGACAGTCTAAATACTGTAGGAGTATATACAAGATATATATGTGGATTCGAATAATTCGATAGGTGCTACTCATTCACGCATCATGATGACCCGATTACTAGCAAATCGATTGATTAAAATTAGCTAACAAGCGAGCTAGCTAGCTAGTAGAGGAGGGAGGTGGCAGCAGCAGAGTCGTGGAGCAAGGCGTCGAGGAAGTTCCAGTCGATGGGGCCTGCCCCTGCCTGCTGCTGCATCACTGCTAGCAATTCAGGATGACGACGACGACGACGATCAGCAGCAGCAGGAGCAGTAACATTGTTGCCGCCGGCGGCTGTAGTCTGCACGGCAGTCGGACTCACGAGCCGAGGGATACCGCTCAAGATCATCTTGGATTCCTCCTCATCCTCCAAATCTAAGTCCAAGGATGAGTAGGGCAAGCCACCGGCGACAGGTGCAGGAGGATGAGGAGGAAGAGCGCGCGAGGCCGCCAAGAGATCGTCGTCGTAGTAGCCGGGCTGCTGCTGCTGCTGCAGGTGAAGTAGAGGCGGCGCGTAGGTGGTGGCCGGGAAGAAGCTGCAGCTGGACGGCGGCCTCTGCAGGTGAAGCTGATGCAGGGTCGTGGGCTTCTGAAACGCGCGGCACACCACCCAGCCCTCCTGCTCCTGCTGGTCGGCGACGAGGCGGTACTCGTGGATGATCCAGTCGGTCTTGCTGCCGTTGGGCGCGCGGCCGCGGTAGAAGACGAGCGTCTTCCTCATGCCGATCACCGCCGACGACCTGGAGGACAGCACCGGCTTGTCACGCCCCGTCGCCTTCCAGAAGCCGGCGGCGGTGGCGCGGTTGGTCCGCGTCCCGCTGGGGTACTTGCGGTCCTTGTAGCTGAAGAAGTAGCAGTCCTGCTCCGCCGCCTGCTGCTGCTGCCAGGTGGTGCCGCCGCAGCGAGCTTGCAGGTCCCACGGCTCGATGCTGTAGAGATCGACCTCCTGGATGATCCCGTCGACGAGGTCGACTGGCTGGACGACCTTCCGGGCCAGGTAGTAAGCCACCAGCTCCTCCTCCGTCGGGTGGAACCTGAACCCCGGCGGCACACGGTACGACTCCGACGCCACCGACTGCTCCTCCATCGCTCCTATATATGGCGAGCTAGCTAGCAGTTGATGGACTCGTTCGGTGAGATGCGAGAAGAAGAAGATGAAAATGAAAATTAACCAAGCTAGCTTGCGTGCGCTCCTGCAATGCTAATTGTTAGCTAGCTCTGGTACTTATACTGTAACTAATCTTTGGTACAAAACAGCACGCGCATGTCCTGTCGATTTTCGGCCTTCAGTAGTGAAGGAGAAGAAAGAGACAGACAGCAAGTTGATTAAGGCTCGGATGCGATCGAGAGGCCACAAAATTAAACAACTCAATTAACAAAGACCAGCCGGTTGGCTAGTACAGTATACGTACGTACACCACTACTACTGTCTTGCACGCGTACGTCGTATAATTAATTCTGCCTTAGCTATTTATTGTGAGAGTGAAGCTCAATCGATCGCTGGCTGCTTCTTCTATCGATATGATTCGATCTCTTTTGGTTTTAATTTGGATGATGTATATATGTGTTTCTTTGAGTGCACTTCAGGATAACCTCTACCAATGGCATGCAACGACCTACTGCCTGCACCAAATATATCCTCACATGTATGTATCTGAATCAACAGATAGATCGTTGCACCATGAATGTCGTCCTTCCATCGATCAGCGCCCTGTATTTTTCAGTCAGCTAATTTCTCCTGGTACAGGCCAGTAGTGTACCAGTACTGATCTCAATTAATTCTAGCTCAATCGCTCGCTAGCTGGTCAATTCCCTGGTAGACTACAAACTAGTATACGCGGAAAAGTCCTTTTGTTATCTAAGGGAACCATACACTCATTTTATGCATGCCTACCAAAAGTCATATAAAAAATTTAGTAATATAGATTGATATGTATCACGTTTTTATGTTTAAATTCGACCCACATAAATAGAAAAAAAAACTCCCTATGAGGTCGTTTTAGCCCATCACACCTTTTTTTGGGGTTATAAGACATTCTGGCTTGATTACCTTATGTGGATTATTTTTATTCCTAAACTAAATTTCTTTCCTATTGCAAATCGACTTCGTCTCGTCTGCTGTCTCGCGTCCTCTCCAAATCGCCTCGGTGGCGTCTTCCCATCCAGTGCTACCGCCTTCGCCTCCGCCGCTAAATCAATCTTCTTCCGAGGAAACGCTCCCGCGTGTAACCATGAGCGGCAGCGGCAGCCTGAGCAGGTTGGACTCTCGCATGGAGACGCTCCTACCACCGCTCCGATGCCTTTAAGATCAACATCTAGAACTGCTTCGTCCCCGATCCCAATCCCAAACTTCACCAATCAATCTCTGTCGATCTGATTGAATCATGGTTTTTTTGATTTCATCGCTTAAAACGTTTTTTTCGAGGTACATATCGGTAGAGAAGAACCAGTCAATATACGTGAGGTTGTTTTCGGAGCTTGGCCAGCTAGCCAGGGATTTGTTGCATCTGTGGTTGGCAGCGTCGTTGTTGGATCCATGGTGTGGCGCCCCAAACCTCGCGAGTCTGAAGTTAGAGTTATGTAATATGTAACAGTCCCACGATATATATCCTAATTATACGATATAAAATAATCTAATATTATTATATCATTGGAATAGTTCAAATAGAAGTTATACACCCCAAATAGACAACATTATAGCATAAAAGGCAATAGTGGGAAATGGCACCAACACAGCTAAAGCAACTAAACGATTAAATGATAGACTAAGCACATGAGCACGGTTTAGAAATGAGGCCTTAAACCCTAAAGTACTTTTTTTTAAAGAAACTCATCGGCGATAGTATCATCTTCTTCGTATATTTCTTTAAAATTTAATATATTTATATAAATAACAATATTTTTATTTTTATTTTCAGTAAGTCATAGAAAAGATGACACATTTGGATTTAGCTTAATAATAGAGGCTAAGATATTATTTACGAAAACAACCTAATTTCTTTTGCAAAACAATTATAAAAAGAGTATCACATCTTAATCAATTATTTTGTAATAACTTATCAATGATTAGTGGATTTGTATACTCTTTATTTATTTCTTTTTTTTCTCTATTAGTTTCTTTTCACTTTTTTAGACATCTCTTGTAGTTATCTTAATTCAACTTCTTAACGGGCCATCTCAACTCAAATGCATCTCTCATCAAGTCATTATAAACTCCTATAGACTCTATAGTGCCAGAACTGTTTCTAACCACTTATATCTTCCATCTACCATGTGGGTTGACTTTGAAAATAATTCATATCACACAGACCAATTTTGTAAATATTGACAAACAAAACTACATTATAAAAATCATCTTATTGGCAACTTGATTGTGGGTACGGTTGTTCGAACGGTTTAAACTTTGTAGAGTTATATGCTTTATACACGTGGCACGAAACTAGCATGAATTACTCGTCGACACTGAAAATTCGTAATGAGGACTTTTCAAAACTTATAATTGGTCAAGTCTCACAACATAGTTAACCCTAGACATCTCTACTTAGAGTATATTAGAAATGCTCCTACAACTATCGATATCATAATTGTCACAATAGAGACAAGGCCATGAAGGGCTAAGTATCAAAACACACTGTTAACGTTAATTTAGAAAGCCCAGTGATAGATTAGAAAGATAAATTGACTAACATATTCGCACCCGCACCGTTGCGTCGAAGACGACCGAAACCCCCAACCTCTAGCGCGCGTATCTCGAGCCACGGAGAGAAACCGATCGATCTACACTAAAGTTAAGCAGACCTCCCAAGCGTCGGTGTGCTCACGTCAGGTTCTGACGGTTCGCAATTTATCTTTATTTCATAAACACACCGATAAGACATCAGGTTTTAGATATTTGTTTGGAACTCCACGTTTCCTACACGACAGTAGGATCGCAGCTGATGGATTGGATTGTAAATCAGCGATAGGATTGACAATTAGGCATAATAATTGTTTGGAACGCAATTAGGCATGTTGCTTGCACCGGGAACTAGACCGGACTTATTAGAGAGCGAGCAGCTCATGGATTGGATTGTCAAAACTCATCGGCCAGGCTGACTCCATAATGGTGAGCTAGGCTCTTCATGTTTCCGTTCTGTATGGCATTCTCCAGCATGTCGTACTTCTTGTAATTTCCATCGAGTAATTCTTGCTGCTGCTTTGCCAGCTCCTTCTCCTCTTCCAACTGATTCTGACAGGAACACAAACACAACACATCAATGCCATGTTTCAAGATCAAAGCAACAACAACATGTTTATTATTATACTTGGACTTGGTCCTGGTAAACAACAGCATCAATATCCCAAAATACTGTCCTGGTACAAACACAATACTTGGACTAACAACAGCTGGGCAAGTGCATAATAGTTCTCCAGTCATGCTTATGGTTATAGTTACTCGTGCTAAATGAAGAATGTGTACTCAATTATCCATTTCTAAATTACAATATACAAGAAGAGTCAGCGATTTAAGCATATTATATGCAGACATTTCTCCAGGTCAACAAACTTGTTCATCATTCAGAATAATTATATCCATACATGCAAAAATATATTATTTAGGTTGGCATCTCCAGGTTCTGATTTTTATGCAATATTTAGTAGCCTACCCCACTATTCTCCTGAGCAATTGTTCTGCCAACTGATTCATAACTGGAGATTACCACGCAGAAACTATGAGGCGTACTGGGCATAAAACAGACATAAGATGGTGATTCTTAAAATATGGTTAGAAGCAGTGAAATACATAGCCCATCTAAAAAGGAGTCACAGCTCACAATTCACTAATTTACCTTTATGAGTGCCATATTTTCTACTTCTTGCCTTTTTGCTAGGATCCTCAATTTCTTCATTCCTTCATACTCTGTTCCATCTTCTTGTTTTACCCACCGGAACTCTTTCTTGATGCCAGGGCGAGGAGGGCGCTCCCGAAACATCTCAGGCTTTGCACAGGTAGCTCTTACAGGCCTTGGCATTCCACCAATTATGAAAGGGAAATCATTCATCAAGTCTAGTGCAGCCTTAGCTTGTATTTCATCATCCAATTCGACCAATGCAGCAGAAGGAATATCGTACGGGATTGTGTAATTAATAATGAACTCCACATCGACAACATTTGCACATTGGGCAAGAGCTGCTTTAATTACTGAGCTCGTGACTTGAGGGGAAAGATGATCAATATAGATAGTCCTCTTGACCTTCTTCTCGAAATCAGCATACGCCTTCTTAGCATCTTCATTGGATGCCACCATGGGAGTCTAAGTTCTGTGGTACACAAGATCAAGTTGCAACGGTTACTCAAAACGCTCAGGTATATGTGCAAGCACCAAGCAATGAACACACTATAGACTATAGCATTTTCTTCATCACAGAATAAAAGGAACACATTGTATAAAAGCAAGCATTTTCTTCATCACAGAATAAAAGGAACACATTGTATAAAAGCATAGCACGATTTAAAGGGGAGAAAGAGATGATACAGTGAACACACAAACACCATCATTCGTCAGTTCGAAATAGAGATCTATTTTGTCCCTGGCTATTAGGTTTGGAAAAAGCATCACAAGCTCATGCAGAAATCATGGACTGAGGCACCATTTGGAAGGCAAGATTTTTTTTTCCCCTTCAATATTCAAGCAGGAATTGAACTTCCTCCTACGGAAATTCGCGCTTTGCTGACAGTCTACGAAAAGAACATTTTTTTAAAAAAAACAATGGGAAGAATTTCATTAAGAAAACAGTCTACGAATCATAACAGTCCTACTCTGTTTTTAGTAATGAAAATAAATCTAAAATCTGAAGGGGTTTTTTTTTACTTGTTTCTGGGGATCAATTCAATCGAGCTGGAAGCCCTGGAACATGCATTAGGGCGGATTCAACTGAACCCCCAAACCTTTTGGGGAGCAAAGAAACTGTTATTAGTATTAAGGTTACCTCAAATTTCTAGGAGAGAAGCTAGGGTTAACACAAATTCGAGAAAAAAAGTGCGTGGGTAGCGAGAGATGAGAAAGAGGATGTGCTTAGCGGATGGATACTCAGCAGGATGCGGCGGAAGCAGCAGGAAGAACGACGGCGCCCCTGCTCGCGGGATGGAGATCGGCGCAGGCGGCGAGCGGGCGGGCGAGGAGACGAGACGGAAGCCGACGCCGAGCGGCCGAGGGGACGGCACGCACAATGAATTGATTTTAGACACAATTACAATTGAACTACGTTGATATTTCTTCTCTTTTTTCCTTGGGCACAGTTACGCTCTGAATCTGAGATGTTTGGATCGTTTTGGATCGATGACAAACTGTGCCCTACCAATTTTTCGGTAGTTTGAATAGTAAATGTGATGGTTTGATTTGAAGCCAAATGCTTGGTAATGAACATGTTTGATTTGGCACAATTCTACGACTTTTTTCACCTTAATATAAAATTTGGCTCCTAATCCGCGTCAATCCAATTACACTTATTTATAATGTTAAAACTTATCTAGTTTTTGACACTAACAATATTTAATATTCTGATAGGGTACTAAAAACAAAAGTCCATTGCGTCTAGCGGTATGAGCTTGTTTCCGATTGTAGCCTTGCTCAACCTAACTACTCCCTCCAAATATTTATTGTTCATTTGATCATACTTTTAAAATTTTGATGACTAATTTTATGTCACAATGCATTTATAAAATTTAATAAGTTTATGATAGTATTTTTAAATACTAAACATTTAAAAAATTAATGATGGTTATAATTTCCTTAAAAGTTTGACCAAAGCTCGTTCCGACAAATATTTTTTTTACCAGAGAGAGTACAATATTGGTAAGCCAAAAACTTTAGTAATACAAAATTTTTGATAAAGTTGTTGTTTAGTGTGATGCCAAAAATTTTGCAAAGCTCATTCAAAGCTTTGCTCTACCCTTACCAAAACATTGACATGCCAATTTTGTGGCAACAAACAAATAAGCTCATGCATACTTTACCATTACTTTTTTTTTTACGAGAACAGCACTGAACCAAACACACCCTTGGTAATAACTAACACGGTTGTGTCACACCCTAAAAAATCACCTATTAGTAAATTGGCCTTAGTAAATCATTTTCTAGAAATCATTTAATAATTAAAGGAAGTGTTTGAATAAAACCTATGACAAAATTCAACACCAAATTGAGTTAGATAAAATATGATAAGATGGTCAGATATGGCTGGTAAAAAAAATAAAGATATACATCATTTTTTTTCTTTTTTTACCCAAAAATAGCGGGAGAAACTCCTATTGTATTTTCTATTAGAAATAATAATATTTACATGTTATATTTACATAGAAGGGAAAAGGAAAACAAAACTTCTATGAAAGGTTGTCAAACCATAATGTCAAAACTGGTTTATCTACTTCTCTTGCTCTATGCACATGTAGAGCAAATTTCACCGAAAAATGGGTATTCTAGGAAATGAGAGTACATCAGTTTTTTCTTAACAACAAGGTGACAAATCTTAAAGCTCAATTATAGTTGCTTTCTTCTCACTGTATAATATATGATGGTTATCTCTTTTATCTATATGTTACGTATATTGGTATATCTCCTAATTCTTTTTATTGATATTTTTGGTCTTTTTTACTTATATGTTCATTTGCACTAATTTTCTTTTCTAGGAATCAATAGATAATCAACCATTTTCCTAGTTCTCCTATATAGCAAGCATTGAAAATTAAAGTGTAAGATTTGAAAATTATAGTATAAATATATGAAATTTATAGTATAAAATTTGAATTTTTTTTCCTTGAAAAACGTGGCCCCAAAAATATTGCAATCCCGATAAATATTGGTTACCATGTAAGCAAACTACATTGCAAATAATCTAATCAAATCATTTCTCTATTTGATTCAAATAGAGATGTTTGTCAGTGTTTGTCAGTTGAATGTGTCAAAAAGGACATTGAGAGAAGTAAGAAAACGCACTGTCCACGTAGTAGGGAAGAAAATTCTCACCGCCATGGTATGATATATGCTCATTTATCAATAATTTACTAATATTATTAAAACTTTATAATTCTTAACACAAATTTTTTTTACCACAACGCAATATGAAACTACAAATTAAATTGTGTTCCTTTTTACCACAACGCGATGTGAAACTACAAATTTGTCCTCCTCGTATTATTCAGATGTTTCATCTTCCTCTCGTTTTCTTATTGGTCTGTATTTTGAATAATGATATTGCAACTTACTAGCTGGGGCCGATAACCGTTGCACCTTACCACTACTAGCTAGCTCGTCGGCTAGCCCTCTGTGATATATATTATTTATGATTTTTGCATGTGTCGGTAATATTTATTGTATATATTAATAATATTTATATGCATCCAAGTATAAACCATTATCTGAAAAATTCAAGTATAAACATAATCAGGGGTACCAGGGTGATTGCATGATTGATTCGTTGTCCCCCTCACTTTTCGTAATTTTAACAATCGATTCGTCGTAGTCAGTACAGACAGCCTCGCTAGCTAAAAAGATGCACATCAATGGATCCACCGATCGATACTACTCCACTGCATGCATGTATAATGGAGTATTATACTAGTACTAGTATGCATGTATGCAATAATCATTGCACTGCAACTCCACTATGCACTATCCTTAGGGATAAATTTGAATAAGCACTTGTCGAGATACAATCTTGCAAGTTGGTGTTTACGTTCTTAGAAATTGTTTTTTTCTAGGACGGAAGGAGTAGCTATCAACACCACATTGCCGGCCCATTGCATTGCAACAACCATTCTCTCGTCAGTCTGTGAATGGAGTATACAGTATACAACAGTAACAACTATAGAAGAAGAAGAAGAAGAAAAGCATACTCAGCTCTGTTTATTTCATCGAGCTGCAAAGAATTGATCGATTGGCATAATAACGAATCTGACTGGGAAATACATATTTATGGTTGTTGGATCCGCAAAAAGAAGGAAAGAGGAAAGAAAGAAAGAATGCACAGATCGAGAGAGAAAGAAAAGAAAATAAATAGAAGAAGAGGCCGCCTCCTCAGTTAACGAGGAGGAGGAGGAGGAGATGAATGGAGTAATCCGAGCAGCTCCTGATAATTTTGCTTTGGGATAATCGTCATGGATCGATATGGGGAGATGTTCATCCATGGATGGATTTCAGAGGTATTTGCAGGCCTTGTAGAGGGAGATGGGCTTGTTGAGCTTGGCGGGGTTCATGAGCACCCTGCACTCGATGGCGCGTGTGAACTTGGGCTTCACCAGCGCCCCGAGCACGTACGCCCTCGAGTGCACCGTCGTCCTCAGGATCATCGGCACCGGCGCCACGCTGCCGCTCGCCTTCCCATTCCCTCCCCCCGCCGTCAGCGTCGGCCCTCCGCCGTACAACGGCACATTGTTCCCCGTCACCCCCACGCTCACCGTCCTCCGGCTGCTCCTCGCCTGGTAGAACTTGTTCAGGTCGCCGGCGGCCAGTGTCAGCTGGCTGTACGACAGCTGGAACGGGTCCACCGTCACGTGGATCCCGAAGAATGTGCCCGTGTTCCGGTAGGTGAACTTCACCGTCGAGTTCGTCGTCGCCATGTCCGTCGGCACCAGCGACGCGTCCGTCCCCGCCTGGATTATGAAGTTCTCGAACGTGATGCTCTGCAATTCACCATTTGTGATTTCTTCATTAGTAACAAAATTGGTTTCTTTTCATCTATATATCGCTTGCGATTGCGAATCAAAGCTGGTATCAAGATGAAAGTAATAAAGCTATGAAGTTACCTTCATGACGATCTGTGGCTTCTGCGAGCGGCTGGCGCCCCAGAGGACGAGGGCGAAGAAGGAGAAGACGACGACGAAGATGAGGAAGTACTTGTAGCGCTTGGGGATGCCACTGCGCTCGTCGTCGTCGTCGAGGAGCCCCTCCTCCTCGATGACGCCGATCTCCTGCCAGCCCTTGCCGGGAGGGGCGCCCTTGCGGCCGGAAGACCTGTCGGCCTTGCGCTTGGGGTGGCCGGAGAAGCGGCTGGAGGAGGAGTCCCTACCGACGGAGTGGCGCGGCGACCCCATGGGGCTGAGGGCCGGCGTGGAGTGCACGGAGGTGGCCGTCTTCTCGCCGTCATGCGAGTCCCGCGAAGGGCTCTGCACGTAGTAGACGGGGCGGCCGCCGCGCGACGTCGGGGACCGCGGCGGCGACGACGGCGCCAGGCTCGTCACCTCGGAGTCCGTCTTGGCGTGCATCTTGACTGAATTCTAGTTGCTTCTTCCTTGTTGATCCGGCTGCTCTCTCCTCTTCTTGATCTGCCTCGGCCAATGGACTAGGAGTGAGCGAGCGGTAGTTAAGTGCAGCTCGCCATCGCTAGCTAATGACTAGTTGTAATAACTGTAGAGAAGGGATGTATCTCCTACTCCTCCTAAATCTAATACAGTGATGAGGTGAGGTGACTGGTACTAGTGGTACGAGACACAAGGCAGGAAGGCAGCGTCTAATTGAAGACTAGCAGGAGCAGCGTGCGTTAGTCGGTGGAGTCTCCTACTCTCCTCTTTTGGACTCTGGAGGCCAACTAATTTTTAGCTTCCTTGCAACTACTGATGGAGTATAATTACGTTACACTCGCGTGCATAATCTTTAGACTTCTCTTGTAGTTTCATTACACTAAAAAATACCATTTTTTAAGTCTACATGAAGTTATAGCTCTGCTTCTGCTAATATCCGAATCCAGTATTTATTCTGTAGGATTAACAGACATGGGGTGAGAATGAAAATTTCCCGTGGGAGCGAGGATAAAGTGGCGGCTGCATGTTACACGGAAGTGAGCACTGGTATGGCCATGTGACGATGAGAGCCGGACGGACCGACGGTTCATGCGAGGCTGGCATTCCCAATCCCAGCCAGCTCACCACATGTACTGTCCTCCATTTCCATCTCGCACCTGGATCCTGCTTTGCCTGCTCTCCCCTCTTCTGCCCTCCATCTCCGTCTCACTTGTTACACTTGCTGTGGGCAATCACACAAACGGATACATACACCTTACCGGCTGTAATTTGTAAATATGTTAGGGCTGCATGAGCCTCACGGTCACGGTCAAAAGCTTCATTGCAAGCAACCACATGTAACATGTGTGTCTAGAGTCTCTTCCAACTACCATTAATCACTTGACACAAACAATTAAAAGACAACTGTGCGGCACCAACCGTTGACCATAAAAAGTAGTTTATGCACGTCAATCGCCATCTTCTCATCAACAGCTAACAGCAATGAGAGAGAAAGAAAAGGGGCATATATCATCAACAAGGATGAGAACTCAAGGTTGTCTGGATTTGTTTTTCTGTCCACTGGGCCAAAACCTCGCGCCGCTTGCAACCATTTCCCGACAAGCTCACAGTGGTAAGTCTCACAGAAAACACACCGTCGCAGTAACTGCACACTGTTCTATAAAGAATGCAAGGTACAGAGACAGACTTGAGAAACCAGAACAGCAGATCTGGTAAAATAATCTGCAACACCATATACATACGTGCAGGCATGGTTTTGCCTCCAGTATCAACCAATAGTCTTTGCCTCTGGCTTATGACTTTGGCACACCAACCAACCACGCTACACAGACAGCAAATTGCACTATTGCACATCACATGATCTGCCATTTCACTCACAAAAATAGCTGGCTTACAATATTAAACTTACATCAGAAGCGCCTCTCGGTATAAGTTGGACGCTATGACTTGCTTCACCAGAAGCATGTACTCAACAGAGAGGCATCAAGAATATGATAGAGCAAAATTTCATGGCTAGAAGTGAACTGCGAGGACTTGTAGTCATAGGGTTTCCGGTGGAGAGTGAGCCTGGCCACCTTCAAGTAACATGCTGCGGCTGCAATAGGATCTTGTTGTGCTCGAGGAGGACTGGAGAGACCTCATGTCGCCACTGTGGGGAATCAGCTCGTTCCGGTGGACGCCACATTTGCTGTTCCGAGGATAAAATCCCCCTTCTGCATCTTCCATGCCTTCGCCAAAGCTGCCATTCCCTGGATCCAGCCTCTCCGAGAGCATCCTGAGCACTTGTCTAATGGACGGCCTCTCCCGCCCTTCTCTCTGGGTACACCACTGGGCAATGCTAACCACCAAATGCAGCTGATCCATGTCAACCAAGCCCCTGATAGTTGGGTCCACGAATTCAGGTGTGATCTTTCCGGACGATAAGTGTCCCTGTGCCCACTCAACCAAATTCCTGTTGTCTTGGATTGCTCTCCGACCAGTAACCAGCTCCAGCAAGAGCACACCGTAGCTGTATATATCACTCTTCTCTGTCAACTCTTGAGTTACCACGTATTCAGGATCCATGTACCCTGCAGTTGATTCGTTGAGAGAGATGAGCAAACCTACCAGTAATGATCCTCAATGTCCTGTGTATGGAGAGTGCCATTTCTCAAATCTATTTTATAGAAATGCAATCTCGTAACAGTTGCCAACTGTGTTCCTATTACTTAATGCAGATCCATGGTTAAATTCACTATAAAATGACTTTTGAGGCAATAAATCTGAATTTAATCGGCTAAAATAGCTATTCTAATTGACTCATATTGAAAAATTTACCTGGGGTCCCTCTTAGATCTCTGTTGACAGCTTCAAAGCTGATGCCACCAGTTCTTGATGCATGTGCAAGACCAAAATCGGCAACCTAAATACAAGATTCAGCAAGGTTTTTCAGCAACTGCAAATCATTACAGCTAGAAGTTATCATCATATCACATGACCAAACCTTGGCAACAAAATTCTCATCTAAAAGAATGTTGCTTGACTTGATGTCTCTATGGCAGAGTGGAGGGTTACAAAAGAAATGGAGGTATTCCTGCATGAAGAACAAACATGGTCATCCATCATAATGCAGGTAAGATGTACAGAAAAGGGAGTTATATGCATGCATAAATATGTGAAATATCAACAGAACTTATTGAACATAGCTCAACTGCTCAAGTGTAATTCTGGACAACAAAATCCAGGAATTTTCACCCTGGTTCTTCCCAAAGTGCATTACATAATGGCAGGTAAACAAGCAATGCCAGCTCAAGCCAGAAGAAATCGGATCGAGAAACCATGGTAACATGCTGGGAGTTACCAGTCCCAAGCAATGTTCTACAGTGCACAACAAGTTCAAGACTTCAAATGCCTCAGCTTGAATAAAGTTGGCTATGTGTCATTAGTCAATGATGTCCTCTCTCAACACCATGGGCCAATTATTTAGAACCTTAGGGAAGAAAGTGCAAAAGCTAATTTGTGGAAATGCAAAGAAAGCACCATAATTCCAGCCAACTAAAGATTCCTTTAGAAGCAAATGGTCCAAAAAACAGGTCACCCATGCCAACTTGATAAGTTATATACAGCAGGACCACATAAATAAGTCAGAGCAATATTTATTGGTCAGTAGTTTTATACTAGTCATAATATTTCCCATGCAGACAAGAGTGGCTGATCCTCCTACATGCTACTGTAGCATTGGCTTGCCTAGAAATTGAGCCCAGAAAGGGACAAAATGCTATCACGTTCTACACAAAATAATGTACATTATTAGATCAATTTTCAAAATATGACTTTCAGAGAGGAGCAATCTCGAAGAAAAAATAGATTTGCTGTCTTCTCAAATTTTAGTAAAGGTTTTTAGCCTAGGTTTGAGTGTGATCACTTGTCAACGATTTATCTTCTTGAGGCTAGAAGAGCAGGCAAGCGATGTGTTTCTGGTCCTGCTTCAATAATAACTGTTCTGTTCTCTTGAGAAATTCCATTGTAATTGTTCGTCTGGTGTCCCATGAAGTGCATTTTTTAAAAGATGTTGTAGCAGTTTTAATATGTACACATAACTAAAATCAAATAATGTCGTTAACCTAGGCCCAAAAGGTAAAGCAAAAAAAATCGAGCATAGATCTAATGTTAAGTAAAACAATAGTAAAATACTGCAGGTGCTAGAGCAGTGTTGAACTATTGATAAACTTAACTTGATGTATGTTTGCTGAATGATGCATCTCCCATGCTTTGACTAAACTACACGAAAAGATCTTCATAAGGCCAAGGAAGCAGTTTCATTAACTAGAGCAAACATACCAGAGCGTTGGCCACATCCATTGCAATCTGTAGTCTAGACTGCCAGCTTAATGCCTTTCTTCCAGATGCTGTAGCAATGCAAATTGGAAAACTTAACAGCAACTCAAGATATAAATTATATGTACAGAAGATTCAAGATATACAAAGCAATCATACAGTGTAGGCGATCCTTTAGGCTTCCGTTTGCCATGTACTCATAGACAAGAAACCTGACAAGTATAGATATAATATGACCACAATGTAAGATCTGTAGTACAATAGGACAAAAAGAAAACAATGTACCTTTCTTTCCTTTCGATACAGAAGCCCTTGAGGGTTACAAGATGGCGATGATGCAACCTAGCTAAGAGCTCCATTTCCTGGCAGAATTCTTCCTCAGCTTGTCTTGAAACCTTGTCCATCCTCTTTACAGCAGCTATAGATCCATCACTAAATTGTGCTTTGTAGACTGTTCCAAAACCTCCCTTTCCAATAACTGTGCTGAAATTGCTTGTTGCTTCCATTGTTTCTTTGTAACTGTACCTTTGGAACATTGGTGATTGACCTGAAAAGAATGTAACACTTTGGTTTGGATCAGAAACAACAGCATAATGAGGTGCTCTGTTCAGTTTTTTATTACTGCCATACTAAAGCCCAAAGCTATACTAGTCAATGCACAACAACATAAATAGTAACAGACTATTCTTCTTAGACTCTTTTTTCACAGAACAAGCTTGACATAGGAATGCATAAAGCAGTTGATAAACGCTGACATCAACATTGGACATAACAACGTAACATAAGAACCTAAGCAAGTTTTAGGCAGACATCACATTATCTGATTACCATGATTGGCTGACCATAAACAAGCATTTTTACTAATGTGAACTATGGCATTAGATATAGACTAGTTGAATAGAATCATGTGCACAAACCTTGTGGACATCTCCAGGATTGACTCGGACAGAATGAATTTTCTGGATTCTGAGTATGAAGGTCTGCATTCTTCAATTCCCTGTTCTTTCTACGAATTAGTATGACTAAGACAAGTTGGAGCAGAACAGCGAGCAATATAACCGCTATCCCTATCCCCGGAATCACTGTAATCCTGTAAGGCTGGTGATGTTTCTGCAGAACACTTATGGTCTTTGGAGCTGGAGCATCAACAGGGGTTGTTACATTTGGAGAAGAAGCTGGAGTTGATGTGACAGATGATGGCCCTGATACATTCCCCAAGTCACAGAGCGCTCATCTTTTAAACATAATCACAATGCAGCAGCAGTAAATTAGTAATACCTGGAAAAATAGTGATCCCTTGAACACCGAAGAAGCACCTGACAATGTCATCGTATGAAAAAATGCCCTTTTGAGTTGCAAGCGTGACAAAAACCGCGTTGCGACAGACACTAAGGCCAACGTTATCATCGGAGCCAATGAGGCGATGCAAGTAAACAATGCCGTAATTCAAGCAGGTCTTGCAGGTGATATCCAGGGATAGAGGACCCCTGCAGCTTCCAACAACGTCATTGAAATTTGGGGACCGCATCATTTCCAGCACGGTGTCCCGTCCGGCACACTGATATGAGACCCTTATCTTTGGTCCCAGCCCACAGATGACATCGGCATCAGTGGGGATTCCCCGTAGCTTGAATGTCTCCGATACAGAGCTAAGACATATCTCAGAGAAGGCAGGAGGGACACCCAGCCTGCCGGTGGCATTGGCGTAGCGAGCCATGGAAATGGCGACGAATGCATTGATGAATCGGCAGCATGCCGCCCGCTGCGTCGGATCAGAGCACGCGGCCGAAGCTAATGTGAAGTTGGCCCAACTAAATTGCAAAGGGCAGTCTGTAGAGAAGCGCGCTGTTATTGTTAGTAGAGAAAAACTAGTGGTAATTGGAAAGCAACAGAAAACGTACAAAAATTGGTAAGCGCCCGATTATCTGCATTGAATCGAGTGAGCAGGAACTCAGGCAGAAGAAAAAAGGTGCAGTTTTCTTGTACAGATGAGGTAGGTAGCGAGTAAAATAAGGCGAGCGATGGAACTGACCTCCGACGGCGGTTGCCGCGGGTGTGGGGGAGAAGAAGAAGGGGGAGGCGAAGGAGAGCAGCAGGAGTAGGAGGGAGAAGAGGCCGCGGCGGAGGGGCAGCGCCGGCATTTGGTTGGCGGCGCGGAGGGGAGCTCACTGAGGGCTAGCTTGCTGCTCTGCGGAAGGGGGGGCAAGGGTTTTCGGCTTTTGGCTGCCTCCTTGCTTTTCCCTGGGTCTCTCGCCGTCACGGCCCTCCCTTGCTACCCAAACTGAAGGCATGTGCCTCTCAGTTCTTCAAGAGCCGAGCTGAGAATTGACCAAAGTTTGTTGGAAACCTAAAATTTTGCCCCAAAGTTTTGAGAATTCGCCCTACACTTGCGTGGGAGCTAGACATTCCCGACCGAGATGGAGTAGGCCGGCATTTGGGCCATGCCAAACAATAGAGGCGAGAAAGTGGACTCCAGCAGAGACGCCCATCCGCTGGCCGGCACGACGCAGCGCCGTCCAGTGAGCAGCCTGCACATCACGTGCATGCATTGCAGCCACCTACTGATTTGCCAGTACCACTAACGATCTCCCTCGATTAATTCTGCTGTGCTGTACGCCATGGGTGTCCGCCCACGCGTACTACAGGTACAAGAAGAAGAGAGGAGACCCCAACCGCCGGCTTGGCCTTGTCTATTTCTAGTACGTGCTCCCCGGCTTCCCCGCGCGCCTAGTCACAGTTATCGACGAACGCTATATCTCTGCACCGCGCGGGCATGCACGAACGGATGAACCATCCATCCGCCTGCATGCGATGGCCGCCGCGACGCTCCCGCCGCTGCTCGCCGCGGCCGCTCTTGTTGCCGCCTGCTGCCTCGCCGGGGCCGACGCCGGCGCGCTGGTGGGCGCCACGTGCGCGCCGTCGAGCTGCGGCGCGGGGATGCGCTGCGCCAGCTGCTCCCCGCTGCCCGCGGCGGGACCGGCCGTGTGCTCGCGGACAACGCCCCTCGACCCCAAGGCGCACGTACGAACGCACTGTCGCCGTGTCTCCTGTCGTGTCATCGAAACCAAATTGCTGCATTTTGATTGATTCCCATGGGGTTGCATGCGTTGCAGGGCACGGAGCTGGCGTTCAACCGGTACACATGGCTGACGACGCACAACTCCTTCGCCATTGTGGGCTCGGCGTCGCGCACCGGCACGCCCATCATCGCGCCGCCCAACCAGGAGGACACCGTCACCGCGCAGCTCAAGGTCTCTCTCTATCTGTGGCTGCATGCTGCGTCGTTTCTGCTCGTCGCACATAATCGTCCGAGTATTCTCTCTCTACACAACAAATCATTCACCACAGCACATCACGGTTCGTTCGGCACTCATCAAAAGCCTAAAGTAAAAGCTGATGCTTTCGTCTCAAGGTACATTGCCCACGCCACACCGCACCTTTTGTCAACGTGCGCACCCACTCCCACCAATCCCAATTTCTGCCGCTTGCTTGCTTTTTGTACGCGTACAAAACGTCAAATGGTCGACTGTGCTTTCTGGTCAGTCAGTGCAAGCAAGGCCTCTTATCTCTTCAGCTAGGCTGTGTTAGCGAGAATGGGTTGGACAACCGATTAACGTATAACTAATTAAATATTAGTTTAAAATTATTTCCAAAATATATATTAATATGATTTAAAAAAAACAAATTTCTTATAATAATTTTGTGTAAAAAACATCCCGTTTAGTAATTTGAAAACTGTGCACGTGAATAAAATAAGAAATATTTGCAACCGGTGTTGTATTTTATTCAATCAGACTTCTCTATGGTTAAAAAGGTTATCTCTACGAAAGCTATTCACGGTCGGTGAGAAATCAACCATATTTATCAATTTAATTATTTAAAAGGATGCTTAAAGAAATTAGAAAAATCAAATTTTATATATGGATGGAAACAAAAATAATATCACTTTTATAAAAATGATGCTCGGTCTGTGGGAATTCCCGTCCCCTTTCCATTCCAATCAACCAGCGTGTGGCCTTGCATGTCTGCACAGTACAGCTGAAATATCCTGCTCATCTGCATTACAAACCGCTATTACTATACTACTTAGTACTAGCTAACTACAGAATCTTGTTTAATCAATTATACCACCAGAGAGTATAATTGATGTACTAGTGCATCGCAGAATGGCGTGAGGGGCCTGATGCTCGACGCGTATGACTTCCAGAACGATGTGTGGCTCTGCCACTCGTTCGGCGGGAAATGCTACAACTTCGCTGCCTATGTAAGCCTGCACAGCTAACTGACCGAGTGACAGAAGCCAATACGTTGTTGTTGTTGTTGTTTAATTTGTTGTCGTGGATCGATCAGCAACGTGCAGTGGATGCGCTAAAGGAGATTCAGGCGTTCCTGGAGGCGAACCCGTCGGAGGTGATAACGGTGTTCGTGGAGGACTACGCTGCTCCGGGGAGCCTGGGCAAAGTGCTGAGCGTGTCAGGGCTGAGCAAGTACCTGTTCCCGGCGACGAAGATGCCCAAGGACGGCAGCGACTGGCCTATGCTCAAGGACATGATCGCCCAGAACCAGCGGCTGCTCGTGTTCACGTCGAAGCAGGGGAAGGTGGCCAGCGACGGGGTGGCGTACGAGTGGGACTACGTCCTGGAAACCCAGTGTACGTGCAATCTAACCGCTGCTTCGTCTTCTTCCTCTGACACACACCCAGTAGATGAAACGTACGTACGTGCAATAATCTCTGCATCATGTCGATGTTGTGGTGCTGGATGGTACGTGCAGACGGGAACGATGGGCTGGTGGGCGGGTCGTGCCCGAAGCGTGCAGAGTCCCGGGCGATGGACTCCACCAAGCAGTCGCTGATTCTGATGAACTTCTTCAGCACCAACCCGAGCCAGAGCTGGGCCTGCGGCAACAACTCCGCGCCCCTCGTCTCCAAGCTCAAGGCCTGCTTCGACGCCTCCGCCAAGCGCTGGCCCAATTTCATCGCCGTCGATTTCTACATGGTCCATATGCTGCCTGCTACTCTGTTGAGCACTTCCATTTGATAACCTGTCTCTCATTCTGACGACCGACGTGCAGAGGAGCAAGGGCGGTGGAGCTCCGTTGGCGACCGACGTGGCGAACGGCCGTCAACAATGCGGCTGCGACAGTATAGCATACTGCAAGGTTCGATTTTTCGTAACAATCGAGGGTATATATGCAGGCATATTTGTGAACCCAAGCATATTCTACATACGCAGGCTGGCTCAGCGTTCGGGAGCTGCACCTTGTCAGCGCCACCAAAGACGCCTGCTACTTCACCGGCGGCAGCGGCACCAGAGACGGCTCCTAGTGCACCGGCGGCGGCGCCCCCAGAGACGGCTGTTAGTGCACGGGCGGCAGCGGTGTCCATGAAGTTAGAGGAAGACGACACGACGGGCACATCGGCAGCAGACACCGCCAAGTCCTCTGCTGCAGTGAAGTCCTCCTCCTCTAATCGCTCTAAACTGTCCAGCAGCTTCCTCTTTGGATTATTGCCATCTCTCCTCCTCCTCCTTCTCCTTGTTTCAGATTGATCAAGCATTAATCCAACTCATTCGACGGTGCTAATTACGACTACTATAGATGTGGATAGACTCCATAATCCATATGCATCTCCTACCTAGCTAGCTAGTTTCCACCGGACTCCTGCTAAGTGCCGCATGTACGTGTGTGTCTATATATATATATATATAAACCTAGCTACTACTAATTAATTAGAATCTCTTGTACAATGGACGGATGCATGCATATTGACATCAATTAATGTCTTTCAATCTTGTTTCGCTGGTACGTTCGTGCCCATCCAGGAAAGAAAAAAAGAAACAACTTAAGCTATATATGCTCAGTAGATTAATTGTGATCTTAAGAAAAGCAACGAGCTCGATAAGAAATATAGAATCCTTTTGCCACTGAGTTCAAGCCAGAAGCACACCCTCCTGCAGTGCGCGCCTCGATCATAATCTGCGCCGTCGGATGCGAACGGCTGCATAGGCTCCATATTATTCAATGAAAAGGCAGGCCATATAATTTGCCGTCTTTCAAGAACGGACCACCCAAGGCCTAACAACTTTTGCTAACGGCCCAAAAATAATTGATGTCACAAGGGAAAAACTTTGCCATCTCGGCCCACAAAAGGCCCAGACGACTGACATCAGTCCACTCAAGGCCCGCAATTTTCCGTCGTCCCATCTATAGCCCATACAAATTCCTGGCCGGCTGACTTACGGCCTATACATTTTGCATTTTGGTCAGCATGCAGCCTTTCTACGAGGAAAAAGTCATGTCACTCATATAAGGTTTGAATTTTAATCGCGTTACTCAGCTATAAAGCTGAATATAACGTATCCACTACCTTTTAAAATCAGTATAAATATAGCCAAAAGACAGTATTGATGTCTGTTTTAACTAACATAGCGTATTGATTAGATCTTCATCTCACGTGACAGAAAAAAAGTAGCACCCACATGACTCTATCTTCTTTCTCCAACCTAGCCTCTTTCATCTCTTTCTCAATCTCTCTCCTTTCTTTCCTCATATTTCTTGACAAAAGCTTATGGTGGCGGCCTCTCCTCTAGTGGTCGACAGAGTGCTCCCCTTGACTTTGTTGGATATCCCTAGATTCTTTACCAGTCCAGTGGAACAAATCTTCTTCTACTCCTACCCTTACCCTGTTGATCACTTCCCTACCCACCTCCTGCCTTCCCTCGTCTCCTATGACTTCAAGGAGCTTGTCAATGGCGGCCCGAGGGATCTTGGCTGGCTGTATCTGCTGATGCCATAGCTCTTGACAATGTATCTACATTTATAACACATTTAACTGAAAGAACTATCTATTATTTTTCAAATTATTGTAACATTTGTAGGAATTTTAGATTTCACATTTATTTAAGTTGTTTTTACTGTGTTTTTTTTGGTGTTTCATGAATTTCAAATGTCTACCAAGTGTTAAAACTTCTCATCTGTGGACTTCTCGTGACTAATGAATTATAAATATTTTTTTGCAACGAACAATGAATTATATGTTCATATAAAGTCATGCAATGGGTTGAGGCGAACATATATTTGTCATAACATTTGTTTCATTTATATGACTATTGGTCTTTTAATCAAGATATTCTCTAATCTTTGTTGCTATTTGGTGTCTTGAAACACATACTTTGTAGCCTATATTTTTATGTTCCGGTAGTACTAATGTCTTACAGACTATCTTGTAGCATATGCCATATGTTATCGTGCTACTTCTTAGTAACACATTTTTTAATGTGTTTCAAATATATGTTACAACAGTCTTATTCTGTAGTAGTGTTTGTTGCTTAGATACTGCACATAATAAAAGTCCCAAATGCCCCTGTCATCACATGTTAGGGTCCACTTCTTCCTGGGCGAGGTAGGTGAGCAGGAAAAGGAATACATGCAGCACGATGGTTGGGCACCAAGGGGAAGGAGGTAGGTTTCGGTTGTCCCTCACGGCGACGAGCACCAACATTTTCAGTGGTGCCATGGCAGGTGGAAGATGACGGTAATAGCAATGACTCCATGTCCATCAACCTAGAGGAAAGAAGATAGAGAACCAAATTAAGGAGATGGCTTGTGGTAGTCGCCGTCTAGTACCGGAGATGCTTGAGGTCACATCACATCTCTTTTTGTCATCTCCTACAACTATGCCTCACAGGGACAGTCAATCTGGGGTCATCAAGGTAGTACAATGGTGGATCCGATATCGGCAGCTCGGTGGGATAGTGGAGAGGATGTTTTTAAGTCAAGAGACAACATATCCTATAGCGGCTACGCGTAGGGACACCTTTTCCTCCACCACAGTCCTACTTTCCGACGGTGTTGCCTTTATCATCGTTGTGCGCATGCCTCTATTGTTTGCCATTGAAGAATAGGAGATGTGCCTCTGTTAGTCACTAGGGCCATTGGGGAGAGAAAGAAGAAGAATGACATACTAGTAGGAGATGCCTCTGCTAGTTGTTAGGTCTTGGGTGGCTTGCAAACAAGTGATGCAATGCGGGGAGGAGTACAATGAGAGAATGAAAAGGCTATAGAGAGATTGGGGTCATTTCTAATATTTTATATTGTTTTCTCAACTAAAAATAAATATTTAAATATGTAGGACGTTCAACAATAAATAACCATATTTGAGATTAACTTTTGATATCTAAATTTATAAAGTAACGATATAGTTGATTATCCTATTCTTTTTTAAAGGATAACTATGCAGAAAAAATATTGATAGTCTATATCATAATATAAATTTGCATCGCCGCGCCATTGCGCGGTCCGGTCATATCGACATGTGGCCAGCTTCTTATCCGTAATCGTTAACGACATAGACATAAGACATGTGGCGCTACTTCAAACGGCACGTAGGTTGTACGCGTTGGAATACTCACTCCTCCAGTAGTACAGTGTGAAGGCGTGCCCACTCCTCCACTTGCCCTTCTAGTTGCAGGGAAAACTAATTAAGCTATAGAAAAAGGCAACCAATCATAGAAAAACACATGCATTCAAGTTACTCCACTACTACTTTTCGTCCACCATGCGAATACTATGCGATAAGCTTAGCTTTAATTCGCTGTTGGCTCCGATCCGTCAGCTCATTCCTCCCTCGATCTACTAGAAGTAAGATAAAACTTTAGTGCCTTATTCTCCGTCGACGACGACCGGGTGATCGATGCTTGCATGCTTGGAGCTAGCTAGCGATTGGTGTACATGCTTGCACGTATGAATGTGTGTGTTGGTGTGTGATGGAAAAAATCTGAGGTAGTACTACAGTGGTTAGCTCGGCCGCGGCCGCTATCCTAGTTATATGTGTTTATATAGATAACAACCACTTCTGGACGTGAGGAAGCCACAAGCAGCTACCGGGCATTATCAATTAGCTCAGGTAGATCGAGGTAGCGAGCTAGTTGTACATGATGGCTGCAGAGAGCAGTAGCGCCCGTGCAGTGCCCGTCATGCAGCTCGTCTCCACCTTCGCCGTCCTCCTCTCCCCACCTGCAGCCGCTGCGGCTGAGCTGTCTGTGGACTTCCACGCGGCGTCGTGCCCGCAGCTGGAATCCATCGTTTTTCTCCTCCGTGCAGGCGGCGGTCCAGCAGGAGATCGCCCTCGCCGCCGGTCTCCTCCGCATCTTCTTCCACGGCTGCTTCCCACAGGCACGCATGCACCTACGTACCTTATACTACTATACAGTGTAGTTGTATATAACTGGTGCGAGCTCGTAACTTACTATTATCGATGACGAATGAATTTAGGTCAATCAACGTACTACGTAACTAACGATGTATATGTGCAAACGTAAGCACACACAATTAATTAATTAATAACGTACATTAATCAAAATGAACATACATCAACAGGGGCGCGACGCGTCGGTGTATCTGAATGGCACCAATTCGGAGCTGGAAGAGGGGCCCAACAAGTCGCTGCAGCTCGTCGAGGACATCCGCGCCAAGGTGCACGGCGCCTGCGGCCCCACGGTTTCCTGTGCCGACATCTCCGCCCTCACCACGCTAGTCCCAAAATAATTTTGCAGCCAATTAAAACTCATCTTTTACATAAGTTTAAAACAGCCATCTACAATTATAATAGACTTTTTTTTTATAAGTGATTCCTAGCCATCTATAAAATACATTTTTACACGCGTACTGTCGCTTGCAAAAATGATTTTTACTGGTACAGCATAGTTTTGTTGCATGCAAAAATATATTTATCAACTAAAATTTTTATATAAAATTAATCTTAAATTTCATGTAAAATTTATTTTAAATTATTATATATCCATACAACCAAATAGTGGGCCAAATTATATATATTAAAAGACATAATTTAATTAATATATATAATTAAATTATTGTACATATATATATGTATTGCAAATACTTAAATTTATCACTTAGTTTTTACAATAACTAAATGGAAACGACGAAACTACCGTTATTGTAACTTTCCTGTTGCGTGAATATAGCTTTTTGTTGAAGAAGATGCTGTGAATGTGGCAAATTTCACAATGAATAAAATGACAGAGGTCTTGTATCATGTTCTCAATTTCTTTGTCATCAAATATTTTAGACATCTATGCACACATGTCATAAAATATCTAATATGTGCAGATGTAGAGTCTTTAAATGCATATATTAGCTTATATTTTTAGAGTTGCTATACTACGGTATGTTGGACTTGAGGTAGTGGCAACTGTTCAGATTCTTGTTCTCTTTACGATACAACATGCAATGATTGACACAAGCGTGAATCTTTTGCACACCTAATGACAAAGAAGATATGAGTTTTTTTGCTTGTCATGTATTTATTAACAATGAGTTTGAATTTGGCAGCATTTTAAGAGAACCAATGAATCGTCAAAACTGCTGTCGAACTAATCGTTGCTAGCCTTCAACATAAGAAGTTCTAACATAGAACAAATTGCGAAGAAGTCATTTTCACAACACTTTGACTCATCATACAATAATTACTTTGTTACTTTCTATAACGCCTTAAAATTATCTAGGTCTCTTGCCGACTTTATTATGACTTTTGGTTTCACATGCCATAGTATCTCCTTTAATTTGATACTAGTATCATCCATCATTATACGATCATTGCTATCCATCACCATAATAGAATCATCATAAATAAAATCATGAATACCGTCCTATAGACACGACAATCACGCCATGTTTAGGCCAAACTATATAGCCCATATCAAACCCGCGCCGAATCAAGTGAGACTTCATAACTTTTATTTTTTTCGTGCTTTCTTGATTTTGCAGTCTAAGTATGAATAAAATATTTTCTTTGTCATTTTACTCATAGCATACTTATTCGCAGTTTCGATGAATTTGGACAACTTGTTAAGAAACAACGGTTAAAATCTTGCTATCTCATATATCTATTTCTGTCTATTTATCTGTAAATATAAAGCACAATATAATATACAATTTACAAATAATTTAAATAATATTTCCCTTTATTTTAATTCTAAATTAATTTTTTAAATTTGTAAATATAATATTTTTTAAATAATCAACCCTTTTATTTCCTTCACATACCGAAGATTCTAAATGAAGAAAAATGCAAAGGAATCTAGAGAAAAAAATAAGAGTAATATTATTTAAAAAAACTAAAGAGGCTAAATTAGAATTCTCTCTCCAAACTATATCTAAAGAGATTCATTCACCTTCTTGATCTACCATTAGAAGAAATAATTGCAATAAAATTTATAATCATTAGTTGAGAAAACATAACTAAAGAAAGATTTGCAAAAAAAATTGTGACCTAGAATTGCAATATAAATTTATAAAATTATTAAAAAAACACTATTTTTTATTCCTTTCAAACAAATATTTAATTTTTTTAAAAAAACCCACTAAGGATAATGAAAATATGATGCACTGATCGTAAAATATATCAAAGATTCAAATACCAAAATCTTCTCCACTATTTTCCTTTTTTACTTGAGAGAGGAAGAAGCTATATAGTAGAAAATACAGTAGAATAAATAGATTTTACAAATGGACCAACTTACAGGATAACTAAAAAATATATTATTTTTTAATGTCCGATAGCATCTGTATGTCAAAAATTGACCCTTTTTACAGACGGCTGATGATAATGACAGTCTATAAAGATTTATTTTTATACAAGAGACGTGTTGGACCGAACCATGTGATCTAAACCCAGACAAGCGTCTCCAGCTGTCTAAAAATATTTTTTTCACTCTTGCATCAAAATTGCATTTAGAGTAGGAACACCGTGACACCGTCGTCGTCTCCGGTGGCCCCTCCTACAACGTGACCCTCTCGGTCAGCAAGACAGCCTCGGCCCGGCCTCTAGTGACAGCGTCGGCAAACTCCCGTCGCCGTTCGAAGGCAACGTCGACGAGCACCTAGAAAATTTCGGAAGCAAGGGCCTGGGAGAGCCCGCCGACCTGGTGGCGCTTTCCGGCGGCCACACGGTGAGGAGGGCGCAGTGCGGCTTCCGCAGGCCCGTGGACGACGACTTCTCTTGGAAGTTGGAGGCCAACGGCACCGGGACGAACTCCACCCGGCTGCAGGAACTAGAGAGCAAGCCGAAAACTGCGCCCATCGTCAGGCAGTTCACGCAGAACAAGGCCGCCTTCTTCGACCAGTCTGCCAAGTCCATGTTCAAAGCCAGGTACCCAGGCTCGACGGGAACAACGGCGAGATCTGCCGCAACTGCTTCCTGTCCAACGCACCGCGTCTCGTCGCCGCCGCCAGCGATCAAGACGGGTTCGCCGCCTCTGCGTGATGGATATAATACGGCGGAATTATGGATCGAATCGAGATCTTCAGTGTGCTGTACTGTATGTACCATACGTTCGTACTTACTTTTGGGCTTCTATAAGTTCATTTTGGTACGGCTCGATAATAAAGTAATGTTTTCTCCTAGCTAGCTAGCTATGCCTTTCAATAATTTCGATCCGTATATTTTATTTGTTGAGAAAGGGATCGATATTAGTTTACATATATCAAAGCTTTTTTTCACATACATGAGAGTTTTGGTACGAACATGCATGCTTGTGAAAGATGTTTAGCACCAAATAATTTATATGTTGAGAATTAATAAATATGCATATTGCAATTTTGACGTGGAAATACGGATTTGGAGTTGCTTTTTTGCGTCCACAGTTTTTTCATGATTTAATAATTTAGAAATTCGAAACTAAGAAATGTGAGGTATGTGTTGTCTTCAACTCTCACTATTAGTATTTTTATTAATTTAAAACTTTAAAAATTTGAAAATAATAATTAACAAGTTCATTTTACCACTGTTTCACCTATTATTACGGTGTAAATTTCCTTCGATTTTATTTTTTCATTCCTTGGCTTGAATTAGTACTTTCACACAGCACCGGGACGCGACAAGGACAAGCTAGGATGAAACGAAAGCGACGTGGTATGGAGGAAGAGCACGGCAAGCAGAACCGAGAGCATGCAAGATTCAAAGTAGTACCGATCGATCCATTATTCTTTTGCTTGCCCAGTTGGCGGGTAATATGACGATCGAACAAGTTTGGAGATTGATGTTGCATTGATGGATATGTAGAGAGGCTAGTAGCTAAGCTCTTAATTACGTTGTGAATGTAAGTGGTGGGCGGAGCAGATGATCGATCGATGTACATATATATACAAGGACTCCTGTTAACTAATTTTAAGTTTTGCCGAGCCCCCATGATCGCTGCAAGTGCAACTCGTGCAGGCCCTACCTCTTAATTCTAACATTTCGGCCGGCCGGCAAAATTAATTTAGTCAGCAACGTTTACACTTAATTGCATGCTACTCTTCCGTTTCCTCCCCCCCCCCCCCCTCTTTTCTAAAACTTACTCTCCTCCAAAAAAACATATGACGTTTAACTTTTTTTAATCAAATAACTTTGAAGCTATCAGTAAATTCTAAAATAATAAGATTGTAAACATATGTAATAGTATATCCTGAGTAATATTTTTATAACCACATAAGCTTATTTCACATATTTTGTAAACTTAGTATATATAACAGGATGACATATATGGTCAAAGTCACACCACAAAATTACCCATTAAAAAGTCTAGCGACATAATTTTGACCAAGGAGTATATGTGCGTAACATTGTTCGTTTTGAGTAAAAAGAAAGACAATACAAGATATTACAAGTAGATACTTAGGTGATTGTGGAACACATTTAGGGACTGCCTATTTCAATTCAACATAAAATCCTCAGCTTTGGACAGCCTGATTCGTGTTGATATGGTATTTCAATCTTATCATCTTCCCTATCATTCTTTCCGAACAAGCGCTTATTCCTTACATCCTTACCTAATGCTAATACTATTACCACTACCTTTCTTGTCCAGCATGCCGCCGTCTCGCCTCATCGGCTGGCCAGAAGGTGCCAACGACATCGACAAGACTCTCTCGATCAAACTCTCTCCTCCCTTCTCATCTTTCTTGAGTTGATGGTGGCAAGATACTCTCATCTTACCATCTTTCCTGTCTCTAGCGGCTCCCCTCCGTTAGATCAATCATCATTGGCCACCGCCTCCTAACTACAGTCTTTATTTTGTCTCAGCCGTCAACATCGGTCCACCGCTCTCTTTCATCTTCGCGGTTCCGACTTTGTCACCATCATCTCGTCACTCGCCCATGTTCATCGCCTACCGCTGGATCATAGCCTCCTAGGCCATCCCTTTCCCATCCCTCATACTTTCACTTCAATCCAAGACTCTAAACCCTAACTCATTGGATTGTCGTCGGAGTTAGAGGAGGAGTTGTTTTACTGAAGCATGAATAATGAAAAAGATTAAAAGTTTGTAATATTTTAGCTTTAATTTTTTGTCGAATGATTCTGAAACATTAATGCGAGCAGGGAAATTGAATATATATCGTAACTCGAGAAATGCATGAACTTTTGACTTCAGGCATGGTTCGGGGTTGGGGTTAGGCTGAAAATTTTCATGGTATTGTTAATGTTGAATTTGGTCAGATGGACATGAGGAGTGCTTATCCGTAGAACCCGTTAGCGACAGGAACATGGCATTTGAAACATCAAACAACGTACGTGTTAATTGGAGTACATAGCTAGTGTCCAGCCAGTGTGAAGGCGTGCCCACCCCACCACTTGCTCTGCCCTGCTGGCTACAACGACAAGCTAGAATATGCATGCAATAAGTCTCGATAAGATAAGATAGCACTAGTACTCCACTAGCGCTTTTCATCCGCCACGTGATAAGCCTGTTTTCTCCGCTAGCTCCTCTTTATTCCTCCATTTCTTATAGAAAAAATATATCAATATATTTTTTAAGTAACTTTTCTATATATATATATATATATTTATTTAAAAAATATACCGGTTAAAAAACATATACATAAAAAAACAGGATAATAAATTATGAAAACCAAACAAGGCCTTAGTACCTAGTTAACCGTGTTTCTTTCTTTTCTCTTATTCTCTGTGCTGGCGGCGAGCGGGGTAATTCATGCACGCAGGTACCCAAGGCTCAGTTCGGATACGACTGTTGGTGGCTTAAAAAATAGGATAGATCATTAGCATATATTTAATTAAATATTAACTATTATAATTTAAAAAACTAAATTTATTTGATTTTTCAAAAAAGTTTTATATGGAATTTAAAACGCATCATTTACTATTTAAAAAAGTGTTAACGAAAAAGGAGATGGTTTGGCCAATCAACCGGGCGGCTAAGCGATTGGTGTACATGTATATGCACACGGATGCATATAATGCATGTGTGGTGTGATGGAAACTGAGCTGAAGTGGCTACTAGCTAGCCTATAAATAGCGGCCAATTATTGGCGTGAGGAAGGCACGAGTGGCAGCATTAGCGCGTTAGCTACCTGCGACTCGTCCACAACTGCACTGCAGAGGTAAAGATGGCGGCAGCGTGCAGGAGCGCCGGTGCATTGGCCGTCCTGCAGCTCGCCTCCATCGTCGTCGCCGTCCTCCTCTCGTCCCCACCTGCAGCTGCTGCAGTTGAGCAGCCTGAGTTGTCTATGGACTTCCACGCGGCGGCGTGCTCGCAGTCGCAGCTGGACTCCATCGTGCGCTCCGCCGTGTCGGCCGCGCTCCAGCGTGAGATCGCCCTCGCCGCCGGTCTCATCCGTATCTTCTTCCACGACTGCTTCCCGCAGGCACTAACTAATTAATTACTATACTTTTTACTTCAAACCGAGCAGTTCAATGATTAGTTCAAGCAAAAACGATCTTGTACTAATAGCGAACGAAAAAAAAAAAACCAACTGCATGCAGGGGTGCGACGCGTCGGTGTATCTCAATGGCAGCAATTCGGAACAGGACATGGGGCCCAACGCCAACTCGCTGCAGCCTCGGGCGCTGCAGCTCGTCGAGGACATCCGCGCCAAGGTGCACGCCGCCTGCGGGCCCACCGTCTCCTGCACCGACATCTCCGCGCTCGCCACCCGCGCCGCCGTCGTCCTCTCCGGCGGACCCACCTACCCCGTGCCCCTCGGCCAAAAAGACAGCCTCGCCCCGGCCCCGGAGAACCTCGTCAACCAGCTTCCGGGCCCGGGCACCTCCAGCGTCCGGCAGCTCATCAACAAATTCGGGAGCAGGGGCATGGGAGACGCCGCTGACCTGGTGTCGCTCTCCGGCGGACACACCGTGGGGAGGTCGCAGTGCGCCTTCGTGAGGCCCGTGGACGACCCCTTCTCCCGGAAGATGGCGGCCAACTGCAGCGTCAACCCCAACACGAAGCAGGACCTGGACGTCATCACCCCCATCGTCTTCGACAACGGCTACTACATGGCGCTCACCAAGAGCCAGGGGGTGTTCACCTCCGACATGGCGCTCATCAAGGACCCGACCACGGCGCCCATCGTCAGGCAGTTCGCGCAGGACAAGGCCGCCTTCTTCACGCAGTTTGTTAAGTCGATCGTCAAGCTCAGCAAGGTGCCAAGGCCTGGCGGGAACGTCGGTGAGATCCGCCGCAACTGCTTCAGGACCAACGGAGCACGCCTCGTGGACGTCGTCGAGGCCGCCACCAGCGTGGTAGAGGGGTTCGCCACCTCTGCTTGATGGATCAATCTAGATGACTGGTGTGAATGTCTGAATTGCGATGTACTGTGTATGTAGTACGTCTTCGTCCGCCCCTTTGGGTCGGTTGTTTACGGCCGTGTGCGCGATAATAAGACGTATTTCCTTTACCCTACTGTAACTTGTTTTAATTTTTATCTTAAGTCAGTACTTCTCTAGCTCTAACCGTCTTTTTAAGAAAATCACAAACATCTATAATTTTAATTAAATTCACTTTAAAATATATAGTTTTACTTAGGATAAAACTAAAACAACATACCGTATGAGATAAGACAGAGAGAGTACTTTTTTTCAGCTTTTGGACGATCAATTTACAATTCAAATATACTTATCTCCTACTTCTCATATTTTTAAATATATAGTAACTTCTAGGCTAGCTATTTGGCTGGTCTTTTTCAGAAGTTTAGGCTACTACTTGGTTGGTTATCCCGGTTATACGGTTTGAATTTCAAAAACTTTTTATAAAGATAAACCAAATAAATCTATTTTTTAACTGTCCAATATTGAAAGTCAAATTGATCGTTTTGCGTGTAGATGATAAGCTCTGTTGATCCTCCGAATCTAATGCAACCTTAGCTCTTGCCACAGCTATTAAGAAGAGAGTTCAAAGGTCTTGATTGTCTCCTGGAGGTGAGTGGGCGTGGGCTCAGATTGGTTAGAGTGATAATAAACCGAGGGATGATAGTACCTATAGTAACTAAGTAAAAGTCACATTTTACCTGTGCTAGATTTATATTTGAGATAAAAATTTAATTTTATAAGTTATATTTTGAGAAAAAAAAGTTTAATAGCATAGATTATACTCCAGCTCTTTATAAATATATGATGGCGTTGACTTATTGGCATACGAATAATTCATCTTATTTAAAAAATATGTAAAAACATTTATTTTATTGTAAATTATTTTATCATTAAAGATATTTTAAAATATATTTTATATTTTTTATATTAATTTTTTAATACAACTAATGGTCAAACGTACATTAAAAGTGAACAACGTCATATATTTAAAAAATGGGTGGGGAAGTGTTTTACACAACTTTGAAAACAAACAGCTAAATTTAACCTACGTGTAAAAAAATGTTTATGGATAATGTAAATTTAACTTATTGACCCACACGCTCCGGATGCTGAGTTGCTGGCTTCGTCCCCTTCAGCTTCCTAGAAGGTGCCAGGTGATCGAATTCATCGAACGGGTGATTTATTGTAGTTCGTCGACAACTCGACATGTTTCACTACAGATACCAGGAAAGATAGGTGAACAAAACGTGGCCCTATTAATTGATGCAGTGCAAACATATCCCGCAAATTATGCTGAAGAGTGTCGGCAATCAATCTTAATCTAGCTCCCAGTCAACAAAATGCAGGCAAGATCAGGCGATCTTACTTAAACAAAAGTACAGATATAAATGTACGCGATTGCATGGGAAATTGTTTGTGGATGACCGATCTCACGTATTCACGTGTAGTTGCTTCCCAGTTACTCAACCTAGCGGGCGACCCATGCATGCAATTCTGACTATATATACGTCTAATTTTATCCACATTATATATTAATTTTTTGAGAGGTAACATATGTTACACGTCACCTAGCATGCTTGCTCTAATATATCATAATAATTTTATTTTATTTATTTAACCTTAATCTATTTTATTAGCTTTTTTTTATTTCTGATAGAGTTTGTGTAGACAGTACCTTTTGTACGAGAGGTAGCTCTCCTCTCTGCTCATTTCTCTTTTTCATCTTATTATATGAGCTTATATGGTATTTTGGTACATGTGCTTAGAGGTTAGGATTAATTTCAACTCTGATCTGCAGCGTCATCAATACTGCTAATTCCTTCTCTTATAAATACCGGCACCATGCATCCATCTTCCTGGACGAGATCGAGGACAGATCGTCGCATCACCACTGGGTGTAATTAAGGGTGTGTAGTGAGTAATTAGCCGTCGATAAAATTGATGGCGTCGGGGAGCATGTGTCTCCTCCTTGCGCTCTTGGGCATTGTTGCCCTGCTCTCGCCGGCAGTGTCCACGCGGTTCATCTCTCTGCCCACCGATCATCTTCCTATCACTGCGGCGCCGCCCCTCGCCGATGGCCTCGCCTTCGACCTCTACAGCAACTCGTGCCCTCAGCTGGAGACCATAGTGCGCTCCGCCGTGCAGGCCGCGCTCCAGCAGGAGATCGCCCTCGCCGCCGGCCTCCTTCGCATCTTCTTCCACGACTGCTTCCCCCAGGTACTTACTAACCCTTGATGTTAATTAAGTAATGAACGCTAGCTCGATCTGTCAACCTAAGCTACTAAATTAATTGCTTGGATTTGCAGGGCTGTGACGCGTCGCTGCTTCTGACGGGAGCCAACAGCGAGCAGCAGCTGCCGCCCAATCTGACGCTGCAGCCGCGGGCGTTGCAGCTGATCGAGGACATCCGCGCCAAGGTGCATGCGGCCTGCGGGCCCACCGTTTCCTGCGCCGACATCACCGCCCTCGCCACCCGCGACGCCGTCGTCGCCGTACGTACTGATGCTTGCCCATTGCTCATGTACACTGCATCAACGTACTGATGCTTATTGCTAATTAATTTGTCTGTATGCTTGCAGTCCGGGGGACTGCCCTACGACGTGCCGCTCGGCCGCCTCGACAGCTTGTCGCCGGCTCCCAGCGACGCCGTCTTCCAGCTCCCGCAGCCCACCTCCGATGTCTCCACACTGCTCAACGCCTTCCAGATCCGCAACCTCGACAACGTCGACCTCGTCGCGCTCTCCGGCGGCCACTCCATCGGCAGGGCACAATGCAGCTCCTTCTCCAACCGCTTCCGCGAGGACAACGACTTCGCACGTAGGCTCGCCGCCAACTGCTCCAACGACGGCAGCCGCCTTCAGGAACTCGACGTCACCACCCCGGACGTCTTCGACAACAAGTACTACAGCAACCTGGTGGCCGGTGAGGGGGTGTTCACCTCCGACCAGGGGCTCACCGGCGACTGGCGCACCAGCTGGGTGGTCAACGGCTTCGCCGGCAACCACTGGTGGTTCTACGGCCAGTTCGGCAGCTCCATGGTGAAGCTGGGACAGCTCCAGGGTCCTTCAGGAAACGTCGGCGAGATCCGCCGCAACAGCTGCTTCGTGCCCAACAGCCAGACCAGCCTTGCGGCCGCCAGCGACGATGAGTTCGCGGCGTCTGCTTGACATCATCACGTCAAAACTCAAAAGGCTTGTGTTGTACTTGTGCTTGATTAGAGCACTAGCCGTCACGTGCATGCATGATACATTCCTACTTGTAGTGCAGTGCGTCACGTGTCGTAGTTTAATAAGAGCATCTCTTAATCTGTTGAAGATGCCCGGCTCGTCGTGTACCCTTTGAGTTACGACAGATGTTTGAGAAATCTAATACTGCCCCACTAGTCATACAAGAGTGTTGTTTTAAGGAATGACTTTTTTACATATAGGTGCTATTGCACCCGTTATTTGCATGCGATTTAAAATAGTTAGAAAAGTTTGACAAAAAATTAATAACATTGGTTAGGATAACATAAGAAATAAAAATAATAAAATAAGTAGCGAATAATACACGTGCAGCGCAAATTGAATTTATTTATTTTTATTTATAGGTCAAAATACTTGATTATATCATTATAATACATCTTATCAAAATTTATAATTTTTTATATAATCATTTAAGTGACATGCATATGCCTAGTTTCTTTCGGGTCGTTTTAAGCGGTGTTGCTATTCACCTGTCGATGGAAATCTCTCCAAATCTCGATCGACTGTTGAAAGCCATTGTATCAGCATCGAGCGCCACCGTGGCACGGACCGGACACGCGAACAACACAACACAGATGGAGAAGCGTCACGGTTCGGGCGAGTGGTGGTGCTGGGATTGTGTCAGGAGGATCGGGAACGGGTTAGGGTAGTATTTGCACAAATCTCAATGGCATCTAAGCCGTCCAAAAATCGGCTAAATCATTTGAAGAAATCAATCACATGATAGATAGACATCTCCGTTTTAAGGCTTCTCAAGGTTAATAAGATACAACTTTAACCTCTTAATTCTTTTAAATATATCCAAAATCACCTAAGCTATTGTAATATTATGAAACCTTCTTTTATACTAACAAACATGGTTATATCATTATCGAGACAAAAAAGTAACGAACAAATAAAGGGAGAAACAAGTTTTCTTCACCTGGCATTGTTTAAATGCGGAGAACTTGCACTTAGAGGCGAAGAGAAGGAGAGCCAAACCTTACTGTGTTAATGAGTGAGTCCCTTCTTGGGTTCACTCCATGCATATATATATATATATGTGTGTGTGGGAAAAGAAAAACTTTCCATTTACCTCTTCCACCACCTATGATTAGTTAGATAAAATATAAGTACGTATCAGGACATATTTTCTGGATATGTACTTAGATATTCCGTTGTATTGTATGTATTCTTTAGTGGTGGTCGTCTATTCCTAATACGTAAGCTATACTACGACAATCATTCTCATATGCATAGAATTTAGATTCTAAATAATAGCTAGGTGAAAGTTAACTTAAGTGGACTGCATGGATTCTAAAAAAAACATTCTTTGGTGGTTAGAGGGGGTTCATATGCTGCATGCACATTTGAATGCCAGTCTAAACTCTAGCATTTTGCTTCATATGGCCTCCATGGTACATGTACTTTGTATTTTGTACATACGGTCTGCATACGAATTCTATGCTTCAATGACCTGGCAATCAGTTGACAGATAAATGCACCCTTTATTTTCCTGTTGATTGCATCACCGAAAGTCACTTTACTCTTTAGTAAATATAGTCATTTTGAACTTACGGCCATTAGCTATATACAAAACCTATTTTTATGGGCCAATAGTATAAATTTAAATAGATACATTCGTAAAACTGATTATGTCAAATCTAATCCTATATTACTGTATTTTAGAATTTTTCATGTCATCACCAGCTATAGTCTTGTAGCCACCCCGGGTCGTCGGCAAAATCCACTGGTCTGCATAATTGGAAGATTGTGGGTGTGCAGTCTGGTTTCCACAAGCTTAGATGCATGTAACTGTAATTTACATTAGCAATAGTACCCATTGTTGGCCACCAACTATAATTTGAAGTGGACAAATGCACATGCTTGTATGCAGAAATGTCAGGAAACAACAACTTGACTTTTGGGTAGGAACGCATGCATCCTCTTGACTGACTCGATCGATCCACATCATCTAGATCAGTACTGTATTAGTAACTAGTACAGAAAAGCACGTGCCCCCCCAAAAATTGATACATTTGCCTAGCATGTGGCAGGCACAATCTGGAAGACACTCAAAGGATTCCAAGGCAGCCAGATCCTCCTTCTAAAGAACAACGCGAAATGACAACTTACTCATTCTCCGTATTATTTAAAAGTTTTTTATATAAGTTTTTAAAAAAAATTAAAAAATTATTTTTTAAATTTATAGTAATTAATACTTAATTAATTATATTTTAATTGCACATAATCTATGGAAATCAGCCTTAATTGCACATGGTTTTATTGGCCTTCCATTGATTTTTGTTTCTCTGCCCTGGTTTGTAGCACTACCTGGTTCGTGAAATCAAAGATGTCTAATTGGTGGGGGCGTTAGTAAATAATGTATTTTTATTTAAAAACATCTATAGAAAATAGTTTAAAACATATTAATATATTTTAAGTTTTCAATTAATATTTAATTAATCATATATTAATTAAATTTTTTATTTTATGTGACGGAAGAGAAGGTAGCAACCGCTCTCCCAAACGCAGCCTAAACAGAGATATAGCAATTAATTGCGCCATCACCACTTGCTAATTGATTTTTTTTCATACACTAGGCCACTTGCTAATTAATTGAGCAACATCATGGCCCACTGCCACGTTATGCTTGCAATGTAAAAACTATCTCCTCCCTCTTTTCTACTTGAGATCAGTGTTCAAAATTCCAGAATAAAGCTATTAGGATTTGTTTTATAAAATTGATATAATTAGATTTATTGCTACAAATTTATTCATACTAATATAGTTTTGATTCAAAGTTATTAAATGTGAGGTTTAAAATAACTGAGACATTATTATTGCACAATACTGATATGTGATGGTAACTAAAGAAATGAGCCTAGCTGGTCAGCTTTGTCTTTGTGGAAAAGTCAGCTTTATCTTTGAATAGTTAACATACATCTAACCGGTTAGTGGTGATATAATAAGGTGGTGTTTGAGATAGATGGAGATAAAGATGAAGTTAGTACATATAAAACGAGAAAGTGATTGCATATATATAATTAATTGAGTTTTAATTATTATAAGTTTTAAAAATAATTTATTTGATATTTTAGAATACTTCTTCTTTAAAAATTTTTACACGAAACATACCATTTAGCAAGCAGTTTAAAAAATATATTAATAAAAAACTAGATAAAATTCACATCTTAATAAAAAAGTATAATTATTAATCTTTGTCCTTGTACATATGCCGCTAGCGGATCAGATCGAGCTTGGACATAACAATTAATAAACAGCAACTAACACCTTGTTAATGTTTTGGCTTGAGCAATCAAGCCACAATCCTAGACCAACATACGTTATATTCCACAATTCCACAAAACAAGGGCCTGTGTGTGCGTGCGTGCGTGTGTGTGTGTTTAATTGTATATGGAGGGATCGATCAATGGCAGTCAGAGTTCGAGCTGACTGACCTTTGTTAGCTGCTAGGTACTCCCTCTGTCCATAAAAAAAAAAACGATTTCTGTGCAGAAGGACTTGTTCTAAAAAAAATCGATTGCTATGCATTCAATTAATAAATGTCATTTGCAACTCTGTAGTCAAGGAGGACCGAGGACATCGTCTTTTTTCTCCGTTCATTCACACGGAACACCATCTTCTTCCTCCTATTTAGATCCCCTCATCCTCCCATTTCTCTCTCATTCACCATGCACGCTAGCCAGATGGAACTTTCCATCGATCTCCACCTTACTCTTTCGCTCCGTCCCTTCCTTTCCCTCCCACTCTTGCTCCTCCATACATCTCTCTCATTACTCTATCCCTCTCTCCTCCCTCTCACTCTTTCTCATGACCTTTCACATCTTGCCTGATACGACAGCTCAGATGCGATGGGGGCAACAGCTGCGGAGGACTATGAGCCGACAGATCTGATTCATTTGACGGCTTCAATGGATGGATGGGGTTCAGATGTGAAGTTGGTGGCGTAGTGGCAGCAAAGAAATGCGAGCTAGCAGATCCGATGCAGGGGCAGCTCCAATGGATGGATGGGATTCACCTATAGCGGTAAGCTGGTTTATGGGGTTTTTTTGGGAGAAAGTGGCTACAACATACATAATGCATGTCAGCTTATGAAGGTGACTTACATGCCACGATGCCATCAAAGGATTACAAGGTGACAAATGTGATGTAGGAGGAGGTGGCCTTGGCGGAGAAAGACATTGGCTATAGGATGTGTGGACTAACCCAGTTGTGGAAGGCGTCTCCCACAATGAGATGGACAATCCAACATACAACCTAAGGTATGTCTACCATTTAATCTGCTAGAGCATTTGTTTGGAATAAATGTGCTGTAAGAGTTGTAAAACAGACTGACCACTCATCAAGTGTTGGACTCAATGTTATTTATTGGTTCATATTTTTGTCCATAACATATAGAGTTTTAGTTCCTCTAATTATTAAAGAGGCGTGAAACTTTTGATTTACTGACTATTTTCTATGTTACTATCAGGACATACATCCTTGAACTATAAAAATGTTGACTAGTCTTGAATCTTTGAAGTATATTAATTACTTTGGAAATAAAAAGTTAGAGGTTGATATGTAGTCCTAAGAAATTTTGGAAGCTCACACCCCCTCTCTGTAGACTATGGTAGTTAATTCTGTCCAGCTAATAATTCATGATAGATTTAAAGGGTCCAAAGCAACCAAATAATTGTAGGATCATACTAAGCTAGAAGTTCATCTATTTATAATCACCATTACTATGTACTTACATAATCCAAATAGTTATTCCACTGAACGTTATTAAGTAACTCATGGATTGCATTCCAACCAAACGAAAGACTCCTTTAGTTTGGCATTGGAGAAATCTGTACTTTTCCTGTCAAGGAGCAATGCAATACCTTGAGCTCTCTATTATTTTCCTTACTCCATGAACTATTTGGTTGATTTAGGCTCATTCTAATATCATCTAGATATTGCAACAACAGTTCATAGTTTCAATCCCAAGATGAATCATTGAATTACATGTGCATGTGTGTATTGTAGTTTTATCAAGTCATGTGTTTTAAAAAATTTGAAATTTAAAGTACAATCTCATGATCACATAATAAATTTCATTTTGTTATTTGAAACTATGGTGAGCTTGCCAACTGACCTCATCTTATATTCTTATTCTGTTTTATTGTTTCCAAGACAATGCTTCTAGTATGAAAAATCCATACAATGATAGCGGCCTAGAAGATCTCCTACAAGACCCTGAGGGGTTTGAAAAATTGATAAGGAACTTCCTAGATATTTTGAAGTCTCGCTTTTCAAAGTGTTCAAAGCGTAGGAAATTTGCACGAATGCTCAAATTATGTGATGGTTAGGTGGTTATAAATGATAGTTTATCAAATTGTATTAAAGTTGGTCAACTTTTGGTTGTGTATAAAAGTTTGTTTAATTATGGTAGTATATGAGATTAAGTGGTTATAAATGGTTAGTCTATCAAATTATGTTGAAGTAGGTCAGCTTTTGGTATTATATGAAAGTATGTGTAATTATAAGTATATATAATTATGGTAGTATATAACACTAAGTGGTTATGAATGGTGGTAAATGAAATTATGATGATGTATGTGACATTGAAGTGTATGAAATTATGAAAAGTTGCGAACAAACCATTACAATTTGAAATTATAATAAGCTCCATCTCCTTTTTTTTTCTAGGAGTACTTGTCAATTAGTTGCGTGATTGTCTTTAAGTGTAAACACTTTTTTCCTTCAAAAATGGCAGCAGCTAGTTATGTATAACAAGACATAAAAGAAAACAAAGGGCGAACATTTTTTCCATGACTAATTGGATGGCATGGATAAGCGATTGACAGTCTAAATTTGACCACAAGCTGAAACCACTATAAAGCTTCACACATTGCATGAGTAAGTATAATTAGTTACATAATGCTGATCTTAAATTGTCATATGTACAATACTAAGTTTGTCCAAAAATTAAAACCATGAAAGAGCTTCTCACATTGCATGATTTAATATAATTAGTTGTGTAATAATGATCTTGCATTGTCATATAACTAATGATCACAACTAAAGTTACGATCTTGTATCCATTTCCACTGCCAACTTTCGTGACCTCCAACATGCAAGCTCATAGTGTTAGGAATACCATTGAATTTACTCTCATGATGGGCCTAATATTCTTGCTAAACATTCTTTATTAGCTTATCCATATTTCTAGATACCCTTCTATACGTAAACAATTGGAGAGATGCAAAGAACCCAAAATCTAGGGCATTCATATATGGGGAAGTAGGAGGTTGTGCATGGGCAAATAGTGGAACATCTACTGGCACTTGAGAGGGAGTATTGTCTTGCTGATTCCATATTGTGTTGTGTGCATCTTCTCGAGGCCAGCATGATATAATAGCTGGTAGAACTTTAGCAGCCAGATGTGATCTCATAGTATCTCGATCAACCTTAACTGCCTTCAAGACTAAAGTCCCCCTTGGTCTATTTTGACTTGTCCTTTGTGCTGGTTCTAAGCAGTGCATCAAGCAAGTTAGATTTACAACCAAGTAATATATCACATCTTAAGTACATATGTATGTATTAAGAGGTTGCGCTACCTTTCTAGTGAAAGGCCACAAGCCTTTCTTGCCGTCAAAAGTGCACATATATTTATTGTATCTAGGCCTAACAAAATGCCATCAAGAACATAGCTTTATCGTTAGAATTTTTGTTTTGCACAGCCATGTATGAATCATCCTCCTAAGAAAGCATTAAACAGTTCTTGTCCTTTTAGTGGTGTTGAACCATTTCTCATCGATGCGCACAATGTTGTGCATATCAATGAACTTTGGTTCGCTTAGCAAAGTATGCAGATCTAACATGGAAAGACACCCCTTGGAGCCTTGATTTTTTTTGTTTTCCTCCTTCAAATATGGCTTAAGTGCATTTGAGTGATGTATTAGCTATCCTTCTTGGAACATTCTATGCATCATGCTTTTTGCCAAACCTATGGCTTGTATAAGTGATTGTGTATTGCTCCTTAGTTTCAAAGGAACATTAGCAACATGTGACTGGTCAATCTTGGGTTTTTTTTACCTTACATTAACTGCTATTCCTTGTGCATGGCATTGCTTCACTCTTTGCCAAATTGCTTGAACTCTAGGACTTTTCACATTGAATAGTTCAACAACTTTAGTTGTGGCATTTTTTATTATTTTTCCATGTTTTGTTCTCCTAAGCAATTATATATATATATATATATATGTGTGTGTGTGTGTGCGCGCGCCTGTCTGTTCTGTCTGCCTGCCTGCCTGCCTGTCTTCCCTTTGTCTATTAGTTAGATTTTTGTTTGGATGTGCATCTTTCTCATCAGAATCAACCAACTCTTGTTCGAAAACAATGTGGACATTAGCAGCATACCCGTCCAACTCCAGAAGTTCATTTTCCATGCTTTAGATCAGAATCTACAACAACATTTTACTTATGTGCTAAAAAAGATAGGATATATTAGCAACATGTGTACAAGTGCTTAGTTTCAGCATGTGATTTAATCTCTGATATGCTTTTACCATGTATAACATATTTTAAAATAGAGTGAAACATCGACGTAATTTGCTTTGTGTGCAAGATTGCTATGGTTGTGAATATCATTTTTGTGAGTCTGTTATTCATGTCAACTAAAATTGTTTATCTACATGCATTCCTAACATAAAAACATATATATTTCTATAACATTGAATATATCATTTTTTAGTCAACATTTTACCTCATATAGGTCTAATCATCGTTTTTCTACGGTACCCCTTATCACAAATAATATCAAATGCTTAGCGTCACTTTATACAGCCCGTTTTGATTCTATAGCTAACGTCTGCATCAATATCCCCATTAGTATCGATTGTAGATATCAAAAGATGTTCTTTTTGGATACTGCTTTACCTGCTAAATTCACATCTCTCCTCGTGTGCATCAGTACCAAAGCCATATCTAAAGTATTTAAATTTAATTTGTTTACTCTAAAACTTTTAAACTTAATAGTCTATCACTACAACTTTAGTTTCCTATATATTTTCACTTAGCTTTTATTAACTAACACAGATATTTACTTGTATGTCAAAGAGATACGTAATCAATACTGATATCTGATATAGTTATATTATAAACATGTGGCTTATTTTAAAACTATTATTAGAGAAGGAGAAAGTATCAAGATAGACTTATATATTCTCCCTGTGTGAGATTTCCTAATGAGTTTGAGAGCATTTGTATCCATTTTTACCGTCATAATGTACATGTGGTGTGTAATTAATAGGTTTAAAACTTCAAATTCTTGCCGCTAAAGAAGAGTGTGTCTGTGTTGTGCACCTGTCAGGTGCTGATGTGGAGATCACTTTTGATAATTATTAGAGTATGGATTTTCTAATTAATAGGAGCACTTTGATATTTTAATCTTACCACTAAATATGTATTGGGCTTTTAGGAGTCGGTATTCTGTGGGACAGAGGGAGTGGGTACGTATCAGCAACAGTGAGGACGATGGCGTCCAAGCTGGCCATGGTTGTGCTACTGTTATCGGGCCTTTGCGCCGCCCGTTGTGCGGCCGTCGTCACCACCGGCGAGCCCATCGTTGCCGGCCTCTCCTGGGGGCTCTACGACACGTTGTGCCCGCCGGCGGAGGGCATCGTCGGTGGCACGTCACCGAGGCCCTCCGCCGCGACATCGGCATCGCCGGCGGCCTCGTCCGCATCTTCTTCCACGAATGCTTGCCGCAGGCACGTACTACCATGCTGGTTGCTGGTTGATGATGACTAAATCATGCCGGTTACAGACGACGACAATGAACAACTACTCCTAAATAACGAGTTTTAACTGACTAATGGTCGATGATGTCATAATTAGGTGCAGGGGTGCGACGCGTCGGTCCTCCTGACGGGTGACAAAAGTGAGCAGCAGAAGAACGGACCGAACGCGACGCTGCGGCCGTCGGCGTTGGAGCTCATCGAGGACATCCGAGCCGCCGTCCACTCCGCCTGCGGCCCCAAGGTGTCCTGAGCCGACATCGCAACGCTCGCCACGCGTGACGCCGTCCGTCGCCGTACGTAACACACGCTAGCTCTCAAATCGTTTGGACTAACACTCAAGAACAAACAAGTCACAAGAATGTGCATGCGAGCAGTCCGGCGGGCCCTACTTCGACGTGCCCCTGGGGCGGCGCGACGGGCTGGCACCGGCGCCGCAGGACAAGGTGTTCGACCTGCCGGCGCCCTCCTTAGACGTTCCGGCGCTCATCCAGAGGTTCAAGGGCCGGAAGCTGGGCAGGACGGATCTGGTGGCGCTGTCCGGCGCGCACACCATCGGCGGAGGCCACTGCCCCAACTTCAACGACCATGGACCCGGCGCTGGTGAAGAAGCTGCAGACCAAGTGCGCCAAGGACGTGCCGGAGAACACGGTGGCGCAGGAGCTGGACGTGCGCACGCCCAACGCCTTCGACAACAAGTACTACTTCGACCTCATCGCCAAGCAGGGGATCTTCAAGTCCGACCAGGGCCTCATCGAACACCCGGAGACCAACCGCACGGCCGTCCGCTTCGCCCTCAACCAGGCCGCCTTCTTCGGCCAGTTCGCCCGCTCCATGGTCAAGATGAGCCACATGGACGTCCTCACCGGCAACGCCGGCGAGACCCGCAGCAACTGCGCCGAGCCCAACGGCCGCTCCTCCGACCTCCTGATCGCCGGCGACCACCAAGGCTTCGCCGCCGACGCGTAACTTATGGAGTAGTGATCGTTTGTGTTTTTTTGCGCTAATAATTAAGAGGACTCCATCTGCGCGTGGTGTAGTTCGCACAAATGCAATCTCTGCTTAGTTAGAATGTTTTTCTTCGTAAAAGTTACTACCTCCTGTTTGATGAAGGGAAAAGAAAAGAGTAGCCCGGGTAAGATAAGACGAGCTATTAACATATAATTAATTAAATATTAATTATTTTAAATTTAACAAAAAATAATATAATTTTTAAAGCAATGTTTTTTAAAAAAAACGTTTCGTTTAGCCGGAAGCTTGAAAAACGATGTGCTTTTTCAGCGCTAGGTCGTTCTCTTGAACGCTCAGGGTCGAGACAGAGCAATTGACTGCATGTCGAATGAATCATCATTAGTGCTAATCATCACAACTGTCTTTGTCACGGTATGAAACAAAGTGCAGGTTGTTAATTTGAACAAAACTTAAGGGTAATAGGACTGCTGGCCTCTCTCTCATATGTGACACCACTACTTGTGTACTCGCCTACCCAAGTGAGTTAAAGCGCATGACTAGATGCTCTGAATCTGGGACAAAGCTGAATGGACGGTGGATTGGTCGACGTCGTCCCGAGTTTCCGCACGATCACTAATGCAAATGATGATCACGAGAATGTTTTGGGACAAAAGAATCCAATAACTCATCCAATTAGGACCGGTTCGTTAAAAAAAATCCGCTTAGTTTATTAAGATAGTACGTTGTGTTGTGTTAGAGTTATGATATCATACCTCTTGCCTGCGTTGTATTCGGCCCTCTGTTCGGCCTGTTGTATTTATACTCCGCTACCGTGCGCTCGTGTGTGCGCGAAAATCCTAATCCCCATTTCGCGTTTGTATGTTCAAATGGTATCAGAGCGATTCACCACCGTAGCTCGAATCCAATCCTCTCACTGCTCGGTCTCTCCGCCATTTTCACCCGCCTAGGCTTACCACTGCTTGATCTTGCCACCCGTACACCTTCTCGCTGATGTTGCTACTGCCGCTGAGATCTCGCCAAGCCCTATCGCTATCAACCCACACACTTGCCACAGACGCTGCGTTGCCGCTGTTGCTGAAGAGTGTACACAAATCCATGGTTCTCGATACCCCTGCGAAGCAAATTGGTCTACAGCGCGAGGTCGCCAAGTTTGAGGCCAACGCCGCCCACAGAAGGGCGACCGAGGACCACAAAATCGTCCTTGCCGCATATGAGGCCAAGTATGTGGTTGTGCACGCACAAGCCTTTGCTATCCTCAACAACAAAATCCTTGTCCCAGAGATACTGAATCATGCTGCCAATAACTACAGCCGGTGGCAAACCCTCTTCCTTGTCGTCTTGGACAAATATGTCATAACTGACCACGTCCTCGCTAATGTCGACAACTTTAACCGCTTGGCATGGATGTAGATGGATTGCACCGTCATAACCTGGATCTACGACACCATCGTCGCCGACCTCCAGCAGACGATAATGTTCCGCAATCCAACTGCTTGCACCGCTTAGTCCATTCTCGACTCGGAGTTTCTCGGCCAGTGCGAGTCACACGCACTCCTTCTCTCTATCGAGTTACGCACCGTTAAGCAAGGGGAAACCTCTATCACCGACTTCTGCCACCGCCTTGAGACGATGGCCAGCGCTCTCTATGAGTTCAGGGATCCAGTCGGCGATCACACCCTTGTGCTGACTCTTCTCCGAGGACTCAACGGCAAGTTTCACCACACGGTCTCCAACCTAAAGATGCAGCGGTCGTTCCTTACCTTCGATGAAGCACACGCTCTGCTTGTTCTCGAAGAGATTGACCTCGACGGAGCCGCTAAAGAGGTTCCAACCTCCGCCTTCGTCACCACACACCAATCATGCTCCCTCGGTGGGTCAGCTAAGGGGGTTCGGGACGAGGCAGCCACGGGAGCTACAACACCAATCTATGACCCCCCAACTATCGCCGTGGTCGCGGTGGCAAACCTGTCCCCACTATGGCGCCAGCACCTTCAACCCCGGACCTCGCCATGGTGGTCGTCTACCTAGTGCCCCCTTCCTCAACCCTTGGGCGGGGACAGTGCAGCTGTGGCCGCATCCCTACGGCCCTAGCTGCACCCTGAGGGCGACACCATGCCTACTTGTCTCGCTGTTCAAGCCCCAGCCACTCTCATTGCCTCAGCCTACCCTCTCTACTACGCCGCACCGCCAGGCTCTAGCCCTCCTCCGGGTTTCACCTACAAGGACGTGCCCTCCTCACCACTAGGGTATGTGTGCAAGGGTCTATCCTCCTCACCGCTGGGGTTCACTTGCAGTGGGCCGTTTGGTACTCTTTCGACCTTCGGCACTGTGTCGCCCGCTCCGCCAGTGCCGTCGTTGGGCTCCTAAACCCCGATGGCCGGTCCTTCCTAGGATCAAATATCCCTCATCAACAATTTCAACACACTGTCTCTAACTCCGCTAGCCTCCAATGAGTGGTACATCGACTCTGGAGCCAGCTCCCATATGGCCAACACAACTGGTATACTTATTTCTTTTCATCCTCCATCTCAATTCAACTCTTCATCAATTGTTGTAGGAAATAGAACACTACTCCCTATCACCTCTATTGGGTCATCCACCATCTCCACCCACAATGATTTCTTGTTCTTTTCAATGTTTTAGTAGCTCCTAGCATCATCAAAAACTTTATTTTAGTTCGTTATTTTACTACCAATAACAATTACTCCATTGAGTTTGACCCACCAATTTGGTCTCTCTGAGAAGGACCTACAAACCCGGAGCTTGATACAGTCGTTTTGCTTCTCACATCATCTCTCTTGTATTTGTTGAAGCTAAGTCTAACACCTCACTGTTCATCTATCGCCGTGACACTAATATGGCCTTTTTGCTTCTCTACGTTGATGACATCGTTCTCATGGCCCCCTCCGAGTGACTCCTTCAACAGGTTATCTTGGTTCTCAGGCAGGAGTTTTCTATGACAAATATGGATTCACTTCATCACTTCCTGGGCATCACTGTCGATCATCGAGATAACGGTCTATTTCTCTCACAACAATAGTATATGTTGGACATTCTGGACTGTGCCGGTATATGTGACTACAAGCCCTGCAACACCCCAGTGGACACTCGATCCAAACTATCTACCAATGGAGTTTCGATACCGGATCCTACTCACTATAGGAGTATTGTAGGTGTGCTACAGTATCTCACTTTTACTCGACCGGACATTACATATGTCGTTCAGTAGATCTGTCTACATATACATGACCCTCGAGATCCCCATCTTACCTCCATGAAATAAATATTGCGGTATCTATGAGGTATCTTGGATCTCAGTCTTCATCTTTACCAGACTTCATTGATCGATCTCACGGTCTATATTGATGCTGATTGGGCTAGGTGTCCCGATACTCGCAAATCTACCTCAGGTTACGCTGTTTTCCTTAGAGACAATCTCGTCTCCTGATCTTCCAAGCGCCAGCCGACCGTGTCTCGTTCTAGCGTCGAAGCCGAGTAACATGTCGTGATCAATGGCATCGCTAAAGCTTGCTGGTTATATCAGCTCCTCCAAAAACTTCATTGCCTGATTCGCTGCGCTACCATCGTGTACTACGATAACATCAGCGTCGTCTATCTCTCCACCAATCCCATCCAATACCAACGAACCAAACATATGAAGATAGACCTACACTTCGTTCGTGAATATGTCGCTCTTGGTGAAGTTTGTGTTCTACACGTTCCTACTTCGCCCCAGAACGCCGACATTTTCACCAAGGGTGTACCGACGTTCATCTTCTTCGAGTTTAGATACAGTCTGAATGTTCGCTGTATTCTTAGTTTCGATTGCGAGGACGTATTAGACTTGTAATATCAGGCTGCTCAGCCTACGTTGTATTCGGCCCATACGGCCCACTTGACATATTTGGCCTGATGTATTTATATTTCGCCACCGTGCGTTCCTGTGGGCGTGAAAACCCTAATCGCCATTTAGCGTTTGCGCGTTTGGACCAGATTTTACAGCATGCAAGCTCGACTAAAATTGAAAAGCAAGGTAGAAAGAAAGCATCGGAAATAAACAAATACTAAAAACCTTGAAAAAGACGGCCAGTTCTGCTTCTGGATGACCCCTCCTGATGCTTGGCCCGCAGCATGGCGGAGAGAAGCCCAGGAGATGATTAGCAGCAAAATCGCAGGGGTCGGTTTAACTTGGTTAGTCAGTGAATTAGCGCGGTGATGTTGTTGCCGCATGTGTATAACTATGACCTCACCATGGGACGGCTCCCCCATAGCGATCGCTGACATTGCCCCGGGGATCAGACGAGCCGAGCCGGGAAGACGGGCTTCATTTGGGCCTCCAAAACTAGAGCACTCCAGTCAATGCGCCAGCCAGCACTGCCTACTGGAGCATTACACACTTCTTTTTCTTTCTTCTGCCTCTCCTGTATAAATATCCTCTCACTTTCAGTTTCACACCTCACTTTCTTTTCTTGCATCAATCACCCCCTCCATTTTTCTCACGACAAAATTGCCCTCGCCCTAGCCTGTTACCATTACATTGATCTCTGCGACTACACAAGAAACATCTACTGTTACGACGAATCATTTCCATCAATCAGCCTAAACCGACTATGGAACACCCACATATCAGCGGTCCGGAGCTAACATAACAGCAAACTGCCTAGGTTACAAACTTGTGCTATAAGTGGTCACACAGCACGAACTAGTATCTGTTATCATCGGCGACCTGCTACCTATCATCTTGTTACTCAAACACAATTTACTCTGCATCCATGGGAGGTAAAAAAAGGGCAGATCGCAATGTCTCAATTGCAAGTGTAAAAAAAAATGAAATTATATTACAAGGCATTGCCAGTCCAGAAGTGACCGAGTCATGTCCCACGGATGCCAAGGACCAACTGCATGCTACTGCAGCTCAGCTAAGACAGACCCAATCAAGCAGGCAGTATGCAATTCGCCAAAAGAAATGACCAGCAAACTGAAGCATAGCATGCACTCTGTTTTTACGTATGGAGTGCGCATTTATCCACCATTCTACTACTATTTCTCAGTACTAGAAAAGAACACACCACGCAATGTAAAATGGGCCGCAGATTCACACCCAAAGATTAAAATGCCAGGGAAGTTCAATTCACAATGTAAAATGTTTTCATTCAGGTTATCACAGAAACTAGAAAATTCTCTCAAACTGGACAGTTCAACAAAAGGTTAGTTCCATTTCCCAATTAAAAGCGAGAGGTTGCAAGAGCTAAACAACCACCGAAGCAGAAAAAAAAAAGGGGAAGATAATGGCATTTCGCCCAGGTAAGAAAAAGAAAAGGAAAGATAATAAGATTTCGCCTTATTGACCAAGCAACCTGCAGCAAATTTGCCGCAACAGTACTCTACTAGGGATAAACACCTTGGCATTGACTTCTTCACCTGACTGGGCTTCATATTAAGGTTCTAGGGTTCTAGAACGTTTAAACTCACACCAAACTCACTTGAATAATTCAAACAACACAACAGTACTAGTTTTACAGTGTTATACTTAAGCAAAGGGTAAATTAAATACAATACAGATTACACAAGTCAACTAACAGTACCGCAGAAGTCACCTTAAAAATGAATACCACAATCAGCCCATCTAGTCATAGAAGTTCTCACTGAGGTCACTGCAGTCTGCAGATGTTTCTAAACAGCCAGCAGCTACAGACATTAATAACACAGTGGCACACTGCCATAAACAGTACGGTCCATCATCATTTACCTATGCATTTTCTGAATTACAGTACAAGCTGCAATCCTAGCTAAGAGGTTTCTAATGGAGAATCTTGTATCATACAGTGCCCAGTGGGATTTGGCTTTTCCTAAATGATTTTCAAGGTTATTTTAACTTGTAGATATAAGTGACAATAACAATACAAATTTATATCCCATTTAGTGATTTACTAGTTCATATCCCAAATAATACAACAAAAGCGTAAATGTGTACCTTACATTTTGAATGTCAGTTAAGTAACCTTAAAATTGAACTTTCCACATAGATATAATCATTCCAACAAAGCAGGATAACGCGTCCAGCAGAAGAGTATATGTGTGTGGATTATAACTAATACTAAATAGAGAATACCAAACAATTTGCTTCGATCATATTGATCTAAGCTCAATAAAGGTCACAAAAGCAGACATTTGCAAGGGGATGTTCTACATATTCATCCCAACCCAAATGTCCTACCCATTGGGCTTTCCTTTTTTGCATTATTGATCATAGACTGTGCCAATGGAGCACATAAGGGATGTGCCCATTTTCAAATCTAAACACAAAATGAAACAAAGGGCAATAGAAAGAAAATGAAGCATTGTTTGGTCTTTTGAACTAGAACAAGAACCAAAACAAGTCAGTAATCAATAAAATTCTGTATTCTTTTGTTCTGATCATATACATTTGTTGGAACAAGCAAAATGTTGGGCATAGTGGTATCATAACCTCATATTTCAATATCTGAGCTAGCCTATCCGATTGAATAGACTACTCACGCCCACGCCTTTACAATATAAATCTATTCCACAGACTAATCATTGAAAGAAACCAACCAGAGCGTTCAGCATTACCAAACAAACAATGAATTGAATAAACAATATTAGACCATTAGTATGAAGAACTGCTCAAGTAAGGATTCACAAACTACAAAGACAAAAAAATGAAAGAAATAGCTCGATTTTATCATAACTAAGGCCAGGCCTTCATGCAGACACATGTATATGTAGATGATAACTTTTACAAGAGAAGCTACCTCATTCTGATCGGTGGAGCGGCTGCATTTCACACAAAGTTCGATCAAGCAATGACGCAATGCCTCTTCATTCGGCGTTGTGCGGCTTACTCAGGTAGTCAAGGATTTCTGTCCGGGTGCGCACAACTCTGTGGAACATCTCCCGCACCTGGCGCTCAAGAGGGTCCAGCCCATCCTTGAGTGTCTCGCAAACTTGCACCAGCTCCTGTGCGGCCTCCTGCACCTCAGCATCCTTCTCCTTGGCCAAGGGGAACTCCACAGCGTCAGTGAACTCCATGAGCTGCCGTGAGCAGCGCTCAATCTGGTGGATCTCCTTGAGCAGGCCGCAGGAATGCTTGCGGTCCTTCTTCTTGGACTCGTCGAGGATGCGGTCGAAGAGTGTCATGACAGGGCCCGCCCAGGGGAAGGTCCTGGGCACTGCTGTCAAGTGCGCCTGGAGGCCGCGGTCCTGGCATGGGATTGCTGCCACGAGCGCCCAGGCGACGACGAACAACACGGCGCCCATGGTGTAGACGGCGGAAGCGAGGCCTCCCGTGGCGGTGATGTCATGCGCGCGGGGCACCGTGAGGCCTCCCCCGATTGCCTGCAGCTGGCGCGCGGCGGACCAGGTGCGGGAGACGCTCCACGAGAGTGACCTGAGATGGGATCCAGAACCGGAGCCGGAGCTCCCGCCGCTGCTGCTCCTGCGGTGGTGGTCGTGGCCGTGGGAAAGGGAGTCCCTAGTATCCCCGGCGCGGCCGAAGGAGCGGTTGCGCTGGCCGACGACGCCCCCAGCGTCCTTGTCGTCGAGCATGAGGATGGTGAGATCGGTGAGCGCCTTGCGGGCGCGGCGGATCTGGGCCTCCCCTCGCGGCGCGGCGGGGTCGGAGGAGGAGGAGAGAGCGGCGGCGGCGATGGCAAGGTGCTTCCGCCACTGGCGGATGAGGTCGAGGCCGTCGCGGAGGGCGTTGCAGAGGTCGAGGGCCTTGACGGCGCGGTCGAGGAAGTCGAGGAGGAGGCGGTCGAGGGCGAGGGGTTGGGAGTTGGCGAGGCCGAAGAGAATGGCGCGGAACTCCTCGAGGCAGATGAGGAAGGAGTCGAGGAGGCGGCGCGTCCAGGCGAGGGAGAGGAGGTCCGGGGCGGCGGGGTCGGAGGTGTCGGAGAGGAGGTCGAGGAGGAGGGAGGCGGCGTGGCGCTGGAAGGCGTCGATCTCGAGGTCGGAGAACGATGAGGAGTTTCTGCGGTTGTGGTGGTCGGGAGGAGGGATCTGGTCGCGGCGGTGGGAGAGGAAGGAGCGGCCCAAGGAGGTGAGCGGCGCGGCCGCCGACGAGGAATCGGTGGCCGGCATTGCGGCGGCGCTAGGGTTGATTGATCGATCGATCGATCGCCTCCCGTTTCCTACTTGTCGAGGGGAGAGAGAGCGGCGAGGGGATACCGGGATAGGGGAACAAGAAGAATTTAGGTATTTCAATTTGGAGCAAGCAAAGCAAAGCGGCCATCGAGGGTTTATTATCATTATTATTTCCCATCCTCCCCCGATGTTATCAAATACCATCCTGTCCAAACACTGTTTTAATTTTTCATCGTAGCCTACAAAATTATTCTATTTTACTCACACCATCTTAGATTGATATGACATAAGATAAAAGATATCCATACTAACTTTGTCTCTCTCACTCCCTCCACTCCTCTTTTGGTCCTTCCATCTCATACTCTCATACTCTCTAACAAGCACATCAATCTTATAGGAGACTAGAAAGTCAGGCTGTTAGTGTCTAGGCTATCGCCTAGAGCGACGTGGTAACTCTAAAGAGAAAATCTCGACATGTTTACGTTAACGCCATTTCTTTCATTGCCTCCTTGGATCCCATCATCGTCGTTACTACACCAGCGTCGGAGTGAAAAGGAAGAAGGGCCGTCGAAGCCAGAAAGGATTGGCGACATCAACTCTAAATCTAGCATTGGCTGTTGCCATCAAGATCTAGTCGTTAGCACCATCACCTACCGGTGTACTCGGTTGGATGTATTGTCGATGGGGTAGTAGGCTCTTGCTTGCTATAACGGCTAACAACAATTGTGTCCGAGCTCTGAGCATAATCATATCATTGATTGTGATCATATCTTTGAACTTGACTTTTCCATCATGATCATATCTTTAAGCTCATAGCCCAATTTTTACTGTCGATAAGGCCATGTCACTTAAGTTGAAGTGACGAGAGTGGAAGAATAACTCCCTTCAACCGTAACTATGTCTTCTAAGTTTATCAATTAGTCTCTACCGCCGATGGGATCGCTGTCACCAAATTTGAGAAAAGAAAGAAGAATATAAACAGGAGAGCAGAATGGAGAGACATTAAGGTCATTTCTTATTTCTTATTTAGATAGCTGAGTTGTTACCAACAATGACAAAAAAAAAAGGTCTCAAATAACAAATTATTAAAGTATTTGAAGATGATAGTATCTCAGAACACGTCGTTCGGAAGGATGGCAAATAATCAGAAAAAAAAAACCGAAAGAGGGGTTTGTCTGTCGGTGCAACGACTGTAGCGCTTCTGGTCTCTGACGAGGTGGGGTCAGGGGTGGAGTTGTCACCACCCTGGCTCAGCCTGTCGCGTTGCTGGCTGCCAGCCCTCCTCTCTTCCGCCCTACTAAAATATCCTACTGCTCTGGTGTACGTATTATGTTGTGTACACTCCCAACGTGTGTTTTTGTAAACGTTGAGTATTAATGTTCCCTATATTGAGTATGCGGAAATCATCATCTACATAATTTTTCCTAAGAAAAATTTTCATGGAAAATTTCCATTGGACAGCTGAAAAAAAGAACGTTTTGAAGGTATAATTATGGATACAACTATATAAATGTATAATGTATGTGCACTAATTACTCTTAACTATCTACCATTTTAATAAATACAAAAAATAATATACACGTGGGAGTATAAAGGCATGTATAAGGAAAAGATTTCTACTACCTAAATTCAAATAAAAAATTTCTATTAAATTACTTATTCGGTTTACAATCCGATTATACCACTGTGTTGGATGTAATTAGATTTTCATAGCAACATCGTACATGATTATATTCTAATGAAAGATGTAAAAAACATTATCGTATATATAAATTACTTTATATTTGATTAAATTACTTCTTAGACATTTATAATGTTGTGAATATGTTACTTTTATTTTTGTTTTTAGTTAGTTCTATTATAATTTATGTTGATTCAATTTAAATTCTAGATAGACTGATGTTTTTACCCGGCAATGGATTTATTTTTAATGACTTGATAATTTACTTTCATTTTGTGTTAAGTTACTTTTACAGTTTTTGTAAATTAATTTTAGACTTTATTGGATTTACTTTCATAGATGTCTAAGAAATAATTTAATCAAATCTAAAAGTAATTTACATATATGGTGAAAGTAATTTACAACATATAATTATAAAGGTTTAATTGTAATGAACACAATAGTATAATCAGATCATAAGGATAATACTTGGCTTAAATATATATATATATATATAGTTGTCAAAAATTAACTAAAAAAACAAGCCGTGCACTAGTTAAGGCAAAACAATGTATATGCACCGTTTAGATTTTACGTATAATTGTACATCTCAATATTTTGTGTATATATTTTGACAGTTTCTAGCCTTCTAGTGACGTTGATTAATTAGTCATGTGAACCAACGACCGAGTTGATTTTAGTTGCAGGGCAATGCGCAGCGCATTTGAAATATCGGTAAGGATCCTTAAATCCGAGGGAAGGAATTTGATATTAGCCGTCAAAGTCAGATTTCGTTTTGATAGAGTGACGGTAGACTCTGAGTAGGTATGAACGTATGCATGTTATGGATAGTATGTAACCCAAAGACGACACCCCGTGGAAACAAGAATTCTCAACACGTGGCTCAATGAGCTACATAGCTCACGTGTAGGAAAAAACACACACACACACGCAAACAGCTCAAAGCCACGTAATTGATTGGCCCTTCGTCGTCGTCGTCGAGCTCTACTCAACCGTACGTGTCACTGGCAGCTGGGCCCAGGTGTCCCACGAAAGCAGCAATACGGAGTACAGAGATGTTCTAGCCGTAGCAGCGTGGAATACGGCACAGCCGCTAATCTCTCTTTTGTTTTGATTACTTAACCCCAATCACGACGAACTGACAGACAAGCTCATGGTCATGGCTGGCAAGCGAGGTTGGTTTTGTTTTCTAATCGCAGGCAAATGCCGCAGCATCAATTTCGTCTGGTGCGGTTGGGTTTCGATGCCTGCCTGCCTGCCTTCAATTAATTAACTAATTAATTAAGCAAACAACAAACCCATCCATCCATCATTAGCTTAGCTACGATTCGAAGCAACAGATTAAGCCGATTAATGAAATGATGCTGACATGGCTACTGACAGCTAACGCGTAGTACTACAGATACTGATTATTAATGTAATACTACCCTAAATAAGCCACATCACAACTCCTATCCTCCATGAGTATATTATAGTGCACTAGGTTTTTCTAATTATTATACTAAACTCGTCATTAATTAAGGAGTAATACTGTAGCACGGTACCGACTTCTTTCACGGAGACAAATGGCCACCCCGGTCGGTTGGCCACCTCAGACAGTCAGTAGCTACCAAGATATAAACTTAGATTGATAGCTATTGCTGTCTGGCCATAATAATTCTTGAAAGCTCTTCATCTCCATCATTTTACCTCTCAAACCCCACATTCAGACGACCCACTCAACCATTCTCTCTCGCTCAAAACTTTGCCGAACATACAAGAAACATGCTCTATCATTTTCTTGTTCTATCTTACAACAACCATCTACACTTAAATCATTTTTACAGTTCTAACAAACACGCCGGAGGAAACAAGGATTCAACAAAAGATCTGCACATGCACACACAGGAGACATAGAATTATCCTATCCTAAAATACCATACACTCTCAGGCTTAGGTCCTCAGGTACACTGGAGTGCTTTCTGATCGCTATTCTACTCATCTATTCACATGCCAGCTTGGTGTCAAAGCTGGTCAAACAGATGGCAAAAGCCTGGAAGGCTGACAACGGGTACCGGTAATCCATGGTGAACATGTCCTTTGCAACTTTGCCGAATTGTAGGATTACCGTATCATGGTTGGATGAGGACGAAGAGCTCGATGGCTGGGAAGGCTGGGTCTGCTGTTGTGCAGCCTGCCCTGCCTGTGAAGGTTCAGAGGCTGCTCCAGAAGCTGGCTGAGGTGCAGCAGCTATCAGCTGGAAGTTCTTCACTGAAGCCACTGTCACACGCCCACGGAAGTTGAGGCACCAGCATTGCAGCTGCTCATGCCACCTTGGTGCTTTGTTCCGGAGAACCAAAGGCATGTCCTTGTTCACATCATCGCCATCTTGCACTTGCAGAGCCCTTACCCCAAACTCAGAGAAGAGAGAACTACTGAAGTCTGTTGAATGATCTGCGGAGTACTTGGAGAAGGAAGTTGCTGTACTGCGGAAGGACTCCTCGAATAACCTCGGGAGGAGCTCTTTAGGTTGGCCAGGCACAATGCCGCCAGGCTCTATCGCTGATGCTGGGATGGAATGCATAGCACATTGCATCCGCCTTGGTCCCCGGGTACCAAGCACATTTAGCTCATAGTTCACCTGTGCGATGGGATAACAACCGGTTGGAACTTTTGGGGAAACTTTCCTAGAGGAGAACCGACGGTTCGTCCATTCTTGTGAGCAAAGTGTCCCAGCGTTGTATGGAGGCTGTGTGTCATAGATGATGAATTTGGTGCCGAGGAAATTTGACCTGCAGTACCATGGTGTATGGCAGATTATTATGCAAATATCTGTGACCACATGCATGTGACAATGTGGGTGCAAGAAGGTTGATGGCAAAGGAACTTTACCTCAACTTCCCAATGTAGCCACTACTTGATCGGGAGATATTTTTGGAATCCATAGAAATGATGTAGTCAGTGTGTGTCGTTCGCCGGCTCCTTTTAGCTTGTAGTAGGAATTTTCCAGTCTCATCAAGTACAGCTACAAGATGCAATTAAAATTGTTAGATCAATGTCTAGTTTTCTCTTCAATATACTACTCAGAGTACTGAACGAGTTATCTGAAAATGCTGTAGGTAATCTCTAAGATTTAGTCAAAGAAGTCCTTTATACAGCAGAAAACATGGAACTATGGCACATCACACGTTTAGTTGAAGTTAAAAATCATGTTGTATGGGAGGTTCCAAAGCAGCATCATTAGATCCACAAAAGACCAGTAGTTGCAGCCCTATGCATTAAATGATAGTACTGAGTGTTTGCATAACTGCAATATCTACATACCAAGATACATTACTTTCAAAGAGACAATAGAACTAGTATACATCGTTTACAAAGATGGTAGCAATCAATGGACGAGAAGAAATTTTATGGAAGACTGTTCTGAGGGCAATAATTACCATATTGCTTATGGTATGCATGATGATAATCAAATTCTTTTCGATCACTCAACAAGTTCACTTACTTACAGCAAGTGTTCGCTTCCAGTCGCTTTTGAACAGACTAAAACTTCATACTAAAACTGATTTTTCAAAATTACTGAAGATGACCACCGAAGTTCTACTACACCAAGCATTAAGTCAAAAATTGATTTTAAAAGGAGGTTTTACACAAGAACAGATAAAGACTGTCACTTGATGCTAGGAATAGGACTGACCAAGTAAAGGACTAAAATAGTAACAAAACAAATATATTTGTACTGTCCAGTTTATCTGCCAACAGATATATCTATTATAATATTGGGAAAAAAACAGTGCCGATTAGGACAATAATGGGAAAATGGAAAAAGATTGAAGAAACATACCAGAGCTAAGGCACAGGTAGAGATGATATGTTAGTTTTGATTTGTCCCTTTTTATGAAACATTGGATTACTCCATCTCGAGGTCCAGGCTGAGCACAAGAGATGCAAACCATTCTTAAAAGATAAAGGAAATATCTTATCTCAACAAGAAAAAAAGGGCAAACAGATGAAACCAAAGGGGCAAACTTGAACATAACATCTCATCAATTCAGAGTTATTTCATTAAGAAAGAAATTGGTAAGATAATTGGAAAAAACAGGTTACACATAAGATTCAGACTCAGTAACATAAGTCATGTCCCAAAAAATGTAAAAACCCCAAGGTCCAAATTTTGTTCAGTGCCCAGCCCCCAGGGGGCAGGCCACACATGTATATCACATCTTTGTCTTTCACTCTTATTTATTGTAGAAGAGCTAACCAGGGAGTGCTACGCATTGGACCAAATGGCACTACTGTCTACTAGTGCAGCCCAATGTAAACTGACAGTGAAACTAAAGGTTGGAGAATTACAAGAGCATCACAGAACTCCAGCACCACTCAGGGAATAATGGTTGAAATAGGAATTATTGAAGTTATTTGTTGTTGGATTCAGTCGTTACCTGCTTAAGAGACACTGGAAACGTAAGCTTTCCACAAAATTCTGGGTTCCTCACAATATCCTTGCACATGTCTCTCCACGTTGTACAAACTGAAGCGCAAGCAACAACATCCTTGCGGGATGGCCAATTGCTATCATCTTCCTCCAACCTTTTCATCACGTCGCGAAGTAATTCAGGAGGAAGACCAGCCCACTTGCTTTGCTGAGTTACGACAGGCCCGTCATCCAGCTCACTTGAAGGTCCAATAGACTTACCTCTGTGACGGCCGGAAAAGCCTGGGATTCCTGAAATCTTCACCTCGAAACTCCGCTTCGATAGAGTCCCAAAACTCTCCCTGAAATCACGGACTATGCTGCGGAAAGTCATCTCCAGATGTGATGCAAGTCAGGAGTAAGCGACCGCGATTCTTGACAACTGCAAAAGATACACAAGCTGCAATTAACAACTGATAGCAGAGCCATCAAAATCTGCAGAAATCAGCTCAGCCTCAGAGGCACTGCTCATGGAGAATAGAAAAAAACAGAGCTGGCAGAATTATAGATCTTAATTAGCTATCCTCAAGACTCAAGAGCAAAGATTGTTTGTATGTATGTACGTATGGCCACATGATGTCACGTTGAGATATAAGAAAATGATCTGGTGACATGGCATATCATTGCCAAACTTGTGAAGAAAGTCAATCCCAAACTAGAGTATGCCATTCTCACTTGAATAATCTGAGCAAGCTTTGTCTAGGACCAGTGAGCAATATATATATTATTGGGAGAGAAGTGATGCTCCTAGTAGCATTAGGATTCTGCAGCGCCCATCAGACAAATCTGGAACAAAGTGGATGGGTTAATTGGAGGGAGAGACATGCAGTTGCGGGTGGATCTCCAACCAAAGCTGAAGTGGCGCAGAGGAGGGCTGCAAAGAGAGAAGAATGAATACCTTCAAAGCGATTCGGACCGATACGGTGGCCGGTGGAATGAGGGTCGCCCCTCCAGACCTGCTCGCCGGCGTGCCGTCCGTGAGAGAGAGGAGGGCCGCACGGCACACACGGGAGAAGGCTATGGCGGTTTCGGCGAGGACAGGAGGCTCTGGGCTGCCTTGTGGGCCCTGCGAGTGAGGAGAAGAAGACGGATGCCGGCGGGGCGTGCTCCCGGCGCTGCAGATCGGAGACAGAAGAAGAGAAGACAAGACTAGAGGGAGACGGTGGCGAGATGGGTAGGCCGAGGGAGGAGAGAAATAGACGAGGGTGCAAGGGGGGTATTTTCGTAATTTTCCTCATTTCTTCTTTTGCACAACAAAACCATATCATAGCACTACTAAAACCCCGATTCTATCTAAATCATTGAAAGCAGTAAGTTAATTTGTTAATGCCATATTGCTAGTTGGGAACTTTACCAGTGTCACAATGTACTACAGGTGTTTCAATCAACCCCCCTCTCTCTATATATATACACACAATATAATACAAAATTATAAACAGAAATATATTAGGAGAAAATAGGTTCGGTTCTAGAAAATTGCTACTCACTCCAATAAAAATAATTATCGTTTTCAAGAAAGATACCGTCTCTAAACAATAATTTTAACCACTAATTTATACTATACTATATATATATATGCTAACAAATATATGTTTTATTAAAATACTTTTTAAGTTCATATATACGTATGTTTTTAAAACAAATATTTTACAAGTTATTCATAGTCAAAATTTTTAACATCAATCTCATTCAAAACAATAATTATTTTCAATCTAGACAGAAATATTTACACATTCAGTTCATCTATGTTGTGATAGGATCTAGACTACAATAGTTTTAATTGACCCACAGTTATATTTGAAATCCAAGCAATAAGTATATCGGACACAATTTTATTTTTAAATAAATTTCAATCTAGTTCAGTGCAATTTGCACAGCAAAAAATTAATCAAGCGGTTAATTATAAAGTAGGGTCAGTCTTTTACCATCTTTGTCTAAAAGGAAAACGATATATTTTTTCATGTGGAAGTTGGAAGAAATTACCCTTACACCTTAGGATATGAACATACAAAAATAATATATTTTCAATATTATAAATTGGAGAGACCACCCAAGACAGTGGTGAATAAGTTAAAGAATGTTTTCATATGGATATTTGAATTTGGATCAAATTAAATTTCATTGAATTACACAGGGTTAACTAGAAACCACTAGCTTGAGGGAGTACTTCAATAATACTCTTTTTTAAATATAATTATTTCTACATATGCTGTTATAAAAAAATTATTAATAACAAGTTTAATTATATAAAATTAATGTTTTTATGACCTATCCTTTAACTAGTCTTATTTAAATATGAAATTAAAAATAATGAAAGATATGTTCTTATTCTCATTTATTTCTCTTATATATCTAGAGTAAACTCTCTTATTCTTATATATCTAAAATATATATATAATATATAGAGTAAACTCTCTTATTCTCTTATTAATCTTAATTGTTTGCATATGTGTTTTTTATATTTATATGTATGCACATCTTGAGATGGAGCTTATTTTATATTTTATTTATTATGTATTCTTAGATGATTAACATAAGGATAACATACATGGAAATCCAACGATAAGTTTCAATTTCTATCTATATATATATTGATATGTTTTTTATATTTTTTTCATTTTATTAATATATACATGTGAGACTAATATTTAAGAATATGAAGATCATGTTATCTATATCAATATCACATATATTCCCTCTCTCTGTATATATAGTGGATTTTCTCTCTCTATATATAGTGGATAAAGTTCACTTTTAGCTATACATAAATTTACCTATCACGCTTATATTTTGTGAGGAGCCAAATCTTATATATATTATAGATCCATGTTATTTACCTACACTTTAAATTAGGGTCTTTATAGTTGAGCACACATGCAACTATATGACACTTATTGATACTCAATAATTCTATTCATATCATTCATATACATCCGAGTGGTCATCAAGTAATGATGACAACTAATTTGTTAGAACTAATTTTTTTTTGAGATATACAAAGAAATAGGTCCTATCATGATGAAGCAAATAGATGGCACTATGGGTTAATGGTTATCAAGCCAAAGACATCATCACGTCGACAAGTATAAGGTCAAGCGTGTGATAACAAGAAATTCTTGATAGAGATTGATCAACCGGTTAGCAATTAGTGTTGATCATAACTTAAGAATTAACCACGAGTCAAATGGTACAAGACAAATGTATAATGAAACTAATAATGAGTTTCTTAGTCTTTTACTGATCTTGGTGTTGGGTGAAATAAATAGATTGTTAAATAGACATCGTACTATCAAAAGGAGTATATGAAGTGAGCATGTGGATCATCTTGTGACATGTTAGTTCACTTACACGTAGTGAGAGTATCTAGTCAAGTGTGGTGAGACTTTTCTTAAGTCCCATCCAAAGAGAGATGTGGTCATATTCAATAGGAATGAGTGACCTCTTATAGTTATGTCTACTCGAGTAATCTTTAGAGTTTGAACCCATTATCCTTAAGAAAAGTTATTATTATTGGATGCATTATTCATGGATTTGATAGCACTTTAAATAATCTTTCCATAGAGTATCGGTTTCTAACACCCAAATCATGAGATATCGTTATTTTACTGACTATTGGTCATACTAAAAATTGACTAAAGGTCTGACCACCAAGTGAACTATGGTTCAACCGCAACGGTCTGACAAAAGGCATACAAAGTTTTTTGAGGAGATGCAGAGCCGTTGGAGTTGACCCCTATCAAACCTAGTCACATGCAGTCTAATCAAAGCTGAGGATAGTTTGAATAACACCCTCATGGTGGTCTGACTACCAAAAGCTTATGTGACTGTTAACGACTAGTTTTCTAGCTGTTGGCATGGTGGCCAGTTTGATCGAGCCACCCTTGGTAATCTAATTGATAGACCATTGCGAGCTAAGAATTTTGCTCCTAATAGCTAGTTTAGCTTCATGGGTGTATAAATGCACCCTCACCAATAGCAAGGTTAAGTTTTTTGGCACTTAATTATAATATCTTGAGCTCTTCTAAGAACTCTCACACCCTTGAGCGCTTAGGTTATGTAGTGAAGTGTTAAAGAGTGAGTTAGAGCCAATCTAAGTGCATTGCTTCATTAGAGCTAGTGCGACACTTGATCATTCTCAGTAAGCATCCTAAATTTATTACTTTTAGAGGTTGCCATCTTCTAAACGGCATAAAGGAGTTTACCTGGTGATCTTCGCAAAGAAGATTATGGAGTAGGCTTGGTGGTTGATTATAAATGCCTCAATGTTCGCTATCTCTAGAGTAGAGGAAGGACAACCCCTAGTTATCGAGGCTTATGTAGAGCAATTTGGTACCAGCTTCTATATTATCCATCTCTTAACAAGTAGATTCAAAGGCTTATTAGTATAAGCGGTGAAGTTGGGCTCACCTCAATGGGATTAGAAAATCTACAAGTTTTCGAATCTCGAATGAACAATCGTTTATCACTTATCTTTTTTTTATTTTGTTGTATTTACTTTAAATAAGTTTACGTACTAAAGATTATTTATGCTAATATCGTCCTAAACTTTAAATCTCAACATAAACCAGTTTCTTTGTGTACTTAGTTGAGACTAGTTGATTTAGATTTTAAATTATGCAAAATTGTTTTGATTTACACTTCTATATATAAAAACTCAGTTTAGCCAAAAGTTTTTAAAACCATCTATTCACCTCTCTAATTAGCCTTAGTGATCCTGCACCTAGGTTATATAGTTTGACTCTCATTCTACTTCTCCATCACAAATACAACTCCAAGTTCAATAATACTAATTATTCTTTAATGGTAGACAACATATCATCAACAATAAAATGCCCATGAATCTTAAGATATCCGAGCCAATATTCAAATATACTCATAAAGATATAGTGTGCATTTATAGATATGAGTGTACTCATGTTTATATAAGCGTCTACATCTATGTTGTGTAAAAAAACTTATATATTTTATATTTTACATACGCCTGAGTATATAACTTATATTTTATAAGGGGAGTATAAAATAATGGAGAGTTACGTGCTACAGTAAAATAGTTCAGAGAAATAAGGCAGACAACAAGATTGGTTAGTGGAGCCATAAGAGGCGAAAGAGAATTAAACATGATCCGCTTTGCGCGTTTGCCTTTGCGAAAGAAAAAAAAAAGACAGCAACGTTCTCCACTTTGGCAAGCATAATCTGACATGGAGATCACTAGATATATATGCGATAAAAATCTACGAAGTCTATTGCTGCTGAAACACATGAATCGCTCGCTGTGCATGGAGACAACTGAAAAAGATCGCATCTTGTCTATTTCATCCTGCAAATATTTGTTTCTCTCTGATTGGGAGGCAAGCAATGCATGGATCGGATATGTAGCACTAGTAATCAATCTTATATATGCATCGAGTCAGCTAAGCTCTTGCGTTTACATAATTGCATGTGCATCCACTGAAACTCTGACTCTACTAAAAAGTAGTAGTACACCTAAGCTTCAGGCTCGAGTATTTCAGAATAATCTTGATTCCACATTTGTCGGATCTACTGAAACTTTTCTGCAACTTTTTCCCTCTCGAGCATCAATATGGTCCAGTAGTAGTACAGAACGACATGATAGCTTAGCTGCCTCCCAAACACTGCTGCAACTGTGAGCAGAGAAGGCGTTTTTGCGTTACTATCTGCTAGTATTCTGCTGTCCGTTACAGGTCAACAAACTGAATCTGACATGACATTTTTCTGTGCTCTCTGAAGAAAATTACGCGACGTGTATCTTTGAAACTTGCTTCCTGGCATTGATTCTCTGATTGATGCTGTTGACACTTATATAGGTTTAATCCATTCCATTTTCTTCTATACCATTGTCCTGCTAACTAAATATCTAATTTTTGTGATTCAGATATTTAACGACCTGGACAGCCACATGAGAAATCTGAAAAATATAGTAGGCGAGTCGAAAACCTAATTAAAACATTTCGTTCGGTGGAGCACTATCAGCAATGTATACAGAGAAATATTATACTCCCATCACACCTGCTGCTTCTTCTGAAGTGCTTGCAATATGCAGAAGAGACAGGCCACAACAAGTGCCTGAACCTAGTGGAAATCTCAGAATCACAAAGCGATATGAGCTAGTGTACTTATCCATCAAATATGAAGGATAAGGAAAGCACAAGGCAATAACACAAGATGACTTTTTCCACATGATGAAGGAAAAAGGCATGGCAAAAATATCTCAAGAGTTTTATCCTGCATCGAGTTCCCTTTTCATGATGAAGGAGAGAGACAGAGAGAAATTGATCATCCTTGTCAGTTCGGCGGTGCTAAGATAACCACCACCTAATACCTTGTGGTTATCGATCTCTCAAAGATTGGTAGTACTATTTAAGCAAAAGTAGCCTTGATTAATTGGTTGCCAAACATCATTGCAATGGCCTAATCAGGCAAACCAAGACAAATATCAGTCACTGTGCATATAAATAGTTCAGTGGATGAATAAAAGCAAGCAGCATCATGGAACTGCTGATAGCTACATCTAACCAAATGGTCCAAACTCCAAATAAATGTGGTTGCTGCTGCTGTTATTGCTGCATGCTGGTATCTTTTGCCTCTTAGTCTTCTACTTCTCCCGGTCTTGTGTTAACTTGAGGGGTCTTGGATCGAATACACTTCACCAAATGCAGCACAAATCATTGGATACGCGCAATCGTATCAGCGAACAATATCTAATCATATTACGTACCATTCATACATAATAGTTATATTCGCACTTGCAGTCTGTCTGCTGCAGATAGAAGTCAAATGTTTGGGGAATGCATGCATATGCATACGAAATCACGTGGAAACAAACAAACAAGCAAACAGGCAGATAATTAAACAAATGGATGAGGGCAACTAAGCTTACATAGTGCAAACAGTACTACTAAATCTGCATCTGGTTCTTTTTTAACGCTAATGAGTACTGCAAGTAGCAGTAGGCCAGTTCCCCTGAAAACTAAACAAAACGAGACACACGAGTGATTCAGAGAGAGCTAATAGAGACACATCTCGTCGGATAAGGTTAAAAATATCGCGATCTGTCATCCCCACCAGCACTGAAATGATGGATTAATTCTTCTCGCTCGAAAAGATCGCAAAGAGACTATTGGCGATAGTCGATTTTGACAAGCAGCTGGTGGTGATAGAGATTTAGCTGATGAAAATCCGAAGAAGCTGAGAGAAGCAGTTTCTGATTTTTAGTTTATTTTCTTGATTTCGTTGAAAAATTAGACTATTTAGAAGAATCTTTTTATAAAAAAAATTGCAGTTGACACAAGCTCCTTAAATCAGCCCAAAGTATTAGTGGAGCTCAGCTGGCTAAGCTAGGTGGAGGTACTCCATGAGACTGCAACCAGCACCACCTTGGCTGCCTGCTTGCTAAAGGCTGAAGATATATATGGATAGTGCAGCGGCCACTACCACCAGCAAGATCGATATATGTATCGATTCAGTTTGTGTTGTGATTGATTCAAGTAAACGCTTCTTATATATGCGAATTGAAGAATATATATATGTGCGCGCGCGCGCGCGCGCGCGCGTACGTGATGCTTCGTGTTGGAGGAGCATTTTTTCGTTCGTTCGTTCGACCCGTGGCTTCTTTTGTTTTGTTTGCTCGCTTTCGTGGGCGTATCTAATGATAAGCTGCCATATCTCGATATGTTTAAGAATAATGTTTTATTAATTAATTAGTTGGGTGGGGAGCAAACATCGCTCATATCGTGTCCCTACTTAATTGCATGCTGTAACCAGGATCGGATTCTTCTCCATAGAATTAAAATTTAAAAAAGACATTTTTTATGATTTTGCGCATATATATATATTTGAAATATTTTGTGGAAATATGCATTTCCCGCAGGTTAGGATGTGCCACAAATCTCTCACTCCCCGTCTTGCCATTACTAATAGACACCTAATGAACTACGAGATCGTTATTATTGGACACGATGCTAACAAAAATATATTATAGTAGAAATAATAATAACGATTAATAAACATATAACCTAAATAGTTTGAGGACAATCAACACATCAGAGACTACAGTGAAAAAATACATCATAGCTAACTTTCAAGCCACAAACAATGGTTTGGGTTTAGGATAAAACCCTATTCTTTATGCTCGCTTCTCTGAAACCTCTAAAGAAAACAACTTTGACTATATACGTAGTTAGCAAGTCACTAAAATATAAATATGCACAGGCTTTAATACCTAGATTTATTTCACATCTCCTATATATATTTTATATATATTTAGAACTCATATACGTGTATTTATCTGAATTGAGATCACAACTCTAATCCCAAATGAGAATAGCTTAAAAGTAACTCTATTTAGTATATTATATTATTTAAAAAGAAACATATACTTTAACAGAAGTCGTGAGTCACTTTGCAACGATATTAGCGTCACCAAGCTCCTAAAGTAGCGTCACCGAGCTCCTAAAGTATGTAGCATCTCAATGGTTTTAACCTTATTAAATATTTATTAGTTTATTTTCACTTTCCAAAATCTTGAGCCTCAGCCTAAACTATTATCTAACAACATCCATAGAACACAACCTAAATCATTAACCACGGATTTTAGAACCTTTTGCCCTCAGGGGGCTCATCATCCACATTATTCAAATTTGACTCACTTTACGTTCATTAACCTTATTAGTTTTTCTATCATAACTAGGGTTTTCATCTCACCCTCTCAGTATGAAACCATCCGGCTTTCAAGACAACAAAGATCTATTCTTGACCAAACAAATTAGCCATCAGCCACGTAGCCTAACTCTAGAAACGATTCTCAACCCACAACTTTACTTTACAACCAAACAAATCTATAAGAGAGAAATCACTTTATATCTACCCATGATCACAGACACGACTGTTTAAACAGTTTGGTTAAAAATTTCTGTAAAATGTGCACGCTTTACCCACATGCCATAAGGCTCTTCAGTTATCCATCATTAGTGAAGACTTGCTACAAGTTCTTTCTAAAACAAAACTAGATAACCAGTTGCCAGCCAAAAGGTGTTAGACCAAGTCTCGGGCAAGTCCTAGACTTTTCATACTCTAGATCCCATGAACATCACTTCTCATAATTACTTTGGTGATTCCATAACTCCTAGCAAATAAGCGATCATAGTCTCACTAGTTAATTTTCTATGGTCGTACCATAACACCTATGTAGTCATACTGTACTATACTCAATGTTGTTTCCCTAGGAATCGATACTCATATGTGAATACCAAGCCTCCACATAGGCAATGACTTCACACCACGGTTTCCTTTGAAACAACCACGGTTTATTTTGCAAATCACCGACATAAAATGTTGATTTTTCAAAACAATTCACAAACTATTTTTCCAACACGATCTATTTATCCCAACCAATTATCTCATTTTTTAAGAATAATTTATTCTTTAATTATTAAAAGTAATTACTGGAGGTCTCAGTAGCAGTGGTACGAGCCTCAAGTAATAAAACATAGCTCACAAAGGTCAGGACAATCAATTCTCAAAAAAAAAAGATATAATACAACAAATAGATCAATCAAACAGATCAGTTAGCTACCCTTACATATTCCTAATTATGTATTTTATAAATATTTAATTTTATAAACTAGCATCAAAATGGTCGAAAGAGTGACTTGCCTTACTTTTGGTCGACATAAAACTCTTTAGATTCCGTGTTCAAGAAATTTTCATTAGCGAACTACGCATAAAACGAGAGAAATTCAAATAAAACCCTAAAAATAATATTATTAATAAATAATAGTGCCATTGGATATACCTCATTTTTAGAAAAAAAACTCTAAAAGTAAAACGGAGTCAATCGGAGTTACGGATAAGAAGATAATAATTTTTAAAGTTTAAATTGACTTTCTAGAATTAAAAAGAATTATTATAAAATATAAAAAGGAATATTTCAGTATATTATCCAAAGAAATTAACTGATGTGGCCTAATGTCAGTAACACCGAGACGATGCCAAGTTTGTGGTCTATCAGGAACCGAGTTTACTGAGGAAGAAAAAGAGTGGTGTGGTAAACTTGGCCCATGCACATGCGCGCTAGGTGTGAACTGAGGGAGGCCAGGTCCATACGCAGTGGCATGGTGTACTGTGAACCTTGCTCGTGCACTACCTAGGATGGGTGCATTGAGCACACGACATGTGCAACAGCTCACTTCTTGGAGATATAGTGAGGGCATAGGAAGAAAAAAAAGGGAGATAGGTCTCACCGATGATGAAGAATGGGCAATAGCAACGTTTCGACGTGGTAGCGGTGGCTTTGATGGTCAACAGGGACTGGGGTAGCAAAATAATAGAGTCCCTATGGTGTGACAGTGACAATGGTAGCTTCCGATAGCACTTTAGAACAACAAGGTGAGGTGAGTGACAAGAACACAGAGCTTAGGAGAGGGGGCGATAAGGACAACGGCCACTATTTGTGTGGGTGGAGAGGGAGGAAGCAGAAGAAATAGAAGGTGATGAAGCTAGAGGCAGAGCTTAGGTTCCGAGGTTTAAAGTCAATCTTCAATACGTTGTAATAACAAACGATGGGTATATATGTACGAGCTTACTTGTAAGCTTCTCTTCTTCCTACCTTGTCTCTACTGATTCTCTCTATTGATTACATGCTATATTGCTACTAGGTTAGAGTGTGGGAGAAAAAAAAGTTGTCCTAGAAGGAGGTGTTGAGGGTTTATCATGGTGGGTAATGAAGTGATGAATGAAAAAAAAAAACATGTTTGTATGTTGGATTTGCTCCTTTTGTCTCCACCTGTGCTTTGCCTTCTGCTTTTTAAGGTTTGAAGTGAGCGAATGAAAGAAAGGCTGAGAAAGAGTTGACTTATTGAGAAGGAAATAAAGAGGGGTGAATGAGTGTGTGCATGACCTTGTATGTAGCCTTCTCCTCCCACTTCCTCTGTTCCCAGCCACGTTCGGCTTGTGTTGGAAGATATGGAAGGAAAGAGTCAATATATGCCGCTGCTGCTACTCTATTATGATCTGGTTATTTGCTCGTAGAAAAAGATAGAAAGAAAAGAAAAATCCTGCTGGTTTAGCTTGTGGTGGAAGAAAAAAAAATGTCTATGTGCATATGTATGGCTTCAGGAGGGAAAAGAAAAGAAATGGGAGGACGTATGGTCTGTTATTTAGATTCGAAAATGAAATTTGAATTTTTTAAGATGGGAAGAAAATATTTGCCGGTACGATTGGAATTTCGAAATAAAAATTTAAATTTTGGAAGTTTTGAAGTATCAGAGAATATCATGATTTAAACGAGGTTTAAATTAAAATATGATGTTTGGGCTAAAAAAATTAGAAAAACTTAGTGGAGTGAATTAAGAAAAAAAATTGATGTTCTTTTTGGATAAAAAAATTGTGCTTGAGTGATTATTGGAGAATAATTCACAGTAAGCAATGTGACTTCTCTAATAACTATTGGAAAGAAAACAAGGGAAGGAAAAGAAAAAAATATTTCAATTTGAATTCATCTTAAAAGTGGATCTTAGCAGAGGAATGTTAGATGGATTGGTATCTTAGAAAACAAATCAAAACTATTTTTAGTAAGAGTGAAAATTTTGAAATTAAAATTTATTTAAAATAATGTTTGATCGTAAATAGAAATTCGGCTCGTTACACATGCCGTCGCCGGCAGCTCGAAGGTGCGAGAGTGACAGGAGATGTGGTGCGACGCCAGCGCGCTGACCGCGTCGAACCCACGCGGCACGTGACCATCACGATGACATGGCACTGGGGAACAGTGTCGCCCCCATCCACAGGGAATACATATTTCTGTAAATATTTTAAAATTTTGTAAATAGATGTCAAATCGTCAAAAATAATGTATATTTTTAATTTTTTTTCCTACTCCATGTTGCTATCTATTGTGAAGTTATGAATGAACAAAATTCATAAGCAATTAGACAGCTAATAATGCTCAAGCCTCCTTGGATTTTTTTTAATAAAAAGCACATGCCAACGCAGCATGAAGTATTTTCAGTTATGGCCCTGTTCTCGTGGATTTTAAACTTCTAAATAGTATATTTCATAAAGCAACATTTTGACTTTACGGTAGTTAATGCATTTATTTATATGCTATATTCTTAAAAAAATTCAAAAATATATATATTATTCACGCTACCAGAGACTGGAAAGGTTCATAAGCTCCAGATGTTACCGTGTGCAATACTTAAATTTTTAGCTTGGAGTGAATTGTACTAGGGAGCTTTTTTTAAAAAAAATGGACTAGGGAAGGCTGAGAATACGACAGCTTTGTCGTCTTTATTATCATCACACATGTATATGCGTTTCATGAGGAGGAGAACCTATTAATTAATTTATTTTTATTTTTCTACGGAGAGATAGTCGTAAGTCGTTGGGATAGCAATTGGCCAGAGATGGAGCGTATCTTGAAGAGAGAGAAGTTAACAAGAGGAAAACGTCGGCACGTATATGAAGCATTTACGCAGGCAGCCTGTGATGAATGGATGGAAACCTGACAGGTCAGAAGCCAAAACCGTTTGAGAAATGAAGAGCTGCCCTGGGTACAGTAGGTAGTATGTGTGACGACGGCTGGTATGCATGCATCCAGATCATCCATTCGTTGCTGTGAGTGTGACGCTGACACGCACGGACTTGATTGCTTGCATGTTTTATCCGAGTCGTCGTCGTCGCCGCGGTATCAAACTAGCATCAATCAAAGGGCGAACGAATCAACGGTTGGTTGGTGGTGTGACGAGTGACGGAGTGAGTGCTTGGGTTGGTTGGTCAGGCCCAGCCCAACTCTCTACCATGATTCAACTTGGCCCAGCCCATGACCTCCTTGTAGCTATCCTCTCATTATTACAGGACAGGCCCGGCCCGTCTAATAGTCGAGAACAAGAGTAGCCCGTCCATTCCAGATGCTGCAGATCAACGCATTAACTGGTCCGGAAAGAAAAAAAAATTCTTCTTTCCCTTGCCAACGTTCTCCTCTGTCTACTTCTGCCCATCCGAAGAAGAACAACTCAAGAAGAAGAGAGCACTCCGGGTTACATTACAATTGCCAGCAATCATGGAATTTTAATCTCCTCCTACGTACCATACATCCTACGGTCGGTCGATCTTGTCGATCGACCACTCTCGTTTGCTGGTTGGTTGGTTTCTTTGTTTCTTTGTTTGTTTCTACAAGCTAGCTAGCAAGCTACTCGCACTGATTAATTAGTTATCCTTCAATCTCGTACAGAACAGCGATCAAGCCGGCCGTGCGTGCGTTAATTAGCAGCTGATCGATCGAGCCAACTAATTAAAAACCGCAAGAACGATGGATGTATCTGTCGCTGTGTCGTAAAGAGGCTGCAATCGTCCGGTCCGATGATTCTTCAGAGGGCTGCGCCGCCGTGGTGGCATCAGCAGCTGCCGCTGCAGCAGCTTGATCAGCTTGCTGGTTCTGCGCGTGCGCCGGCATCACGACGACGTCGATGTGCCGCTGGTCGTCGCCGACCCTGGCGGCCTCGACGGCCGCCTCGCGTCCCTTGCCCCAGAGCACGGCGTAGAGGCCGACGACGATGAGGACGCCGCCGAGCAGGGTGCCAAGGTGCATCTTCTCGTCGAGAAGGAGGGAGCCCAGCACGGCGACCACCACCAGCATCAGCGGGCTGAACACCGACGCGAACAGCGGGCCACGCCGCTTCACGCACCACGACAGCACCACCAGCATGACGCCGGAGGCGAGCACGCCGGAGTAGAGAACCGACAGCAGCCTGATGTCGAGCCCCAGGCGCCACTGCGAGGCGTCCCTGTCGAAGCAGAGCGCGAACGCCGCCGACTGCACGCCGCTCATGACGCACATGAGCGCCGTGCTGCTGTAGTGGAACGGGTACTCGCGGCTCAGCTTAGCCTGCAGGATCAGCCACAGCGCGTAGAAGAAGCAGCTGCCGATCACCAGCATGGACCCCATGACGCGGTTCCCGGGGGCCTCGCCGGAGGCGGCCAGGCCTGGGTGGCGCGCCTGCAGGGCGGCGACGAGGTCGAGGTGGGTGTGCCAGGGGGTGACCTCGGCGCCCTTGTAGAAGGTGAGCAGCATGGCGCCGCCGACCCCGAGCAGCGTGCCAGCGACCTTGGCCTGGCCCGCGGCGGCGCGGATGGCGAGGCGCTCGTAGCGGCAAAGGACGGCGAGCACGAAGGTGACGGCCGGGATGAGGTTGGTCATGGCGGTGGCGAAGGTGGCCGACGTCAGCTTCATCCCGGAGATGTACAGGTTCTGCGCCAGCGACCCCCTGCACGTGTAATTACACGTCAGCATGCAGACCAGACAAAACTACACGTCAGCAGCCACAGACACCGAGAAGCGCGGTGACACGTAGGTAGGATGGAGCTAGGTTAGCCACGTATGCGCGTACGTATGATGTACGTATCACATCAGATCGAGGTGCGTGTGATACGTACGGACACGCGTACGTGGCTGAAGCAGCCCTACGACTGTGCGACCTAATTGAGCTAGGCGTACGTCATCGTCAGCATCGGTGTGTGCACAGCTAAACTTTCTGCGTTGGCTGTATGCTGCCACGTCACGTAATGGTTAGTATCAGAGACCAATTAGTGGTAAAGGAAAGCACTAATTAAGCGACCGGGGCATGCATCCAGTTGGGTCGAATTTGCAGTGGATATGTTAGTGGAAATCAAAGTGCAAAAGAAGCAAGGAAAAAGTGCAGATCGATCGACGAGCGGCGTAGGCAAAATAAACACGAGTGCTAGAAAATAGGAAGAGGTAGATAGCTAGTAGTGGTAGCATAACAAAAGGCACTAATCACTTAATCAGGTACGTAACTTGAAATGCTACCTAGGTAGCTTGTGGTTTGTGTCCAAGTGATTATCCGCTGCTGTCTTGTAGTCTTTAGATGCTTTAGATGCTTTTTCCTCACAAAATAATACACTACTAACTTACTTAAGGATGGTCGTCGGGCAGCCAAACGTTTTGGTCAGCCGGCAAGCACCTCGTGACGGGCCCACCGACCAAAACACACATGCATGCTTAGCTTACTAGTACTAATACAGTGCTAAGCACGCAAGCATCATATATGGAGTAATATATGTTTCCTTTTTTTTCTCGATTTTTATTAACATTATGTTTTGTAAAAAAATATATAGATGCTGCTTTTAAAATATTAAATGCATTTACTTTTAAGTTTATAATAATTAAAATCCAACCAATTATACGCTAATAATTTTCTCGTTTTATATACTCTTACTTAATCTATATCCACCTCAATCTCAAACGGGACCTATGTGCATGTGGTATCAGCTATCTACTCCTTTCGTCTGACAAATTCTAATACTAAACTGTATGTGCGTGCAAATTAAAAAGCTATAGCGCCTAAATTTTCTTAACGTGCTGCATGCATGCTCTCATTATCTAACTAGGAAAATGCTAACTATATGTAAATAACTGTTAGTCCAATATACAGTGGATGCAGCGATTAATTACCCGGCGAGGCCGCAGAAGAAACACAGCATCAGCACTCTCCACGTCATCTTTGTTCTGTTCTTCCTGCATCGTGCACACACGTAAACAGATTATTATTTATCTAAAAACATATTATCATCATCATCATCATCATCATCATTATTATTATCATCATCATCATCATCATCAGAGCGTCTGATGAATTCTCCCTCCCCCTTGATATCTATGATGTGATTATGTGTATACTGATCGAACCGGCCGCAAACTAAATTAAGCACGAAAGAAATTAATCAATATAAAATGCATGGGGCGAGAAAAGGAAGGAAAGGAGGAGTGACCTGGGCCGTTGATTTATATCCAGGCTTAATTTTCGCCCGAAATAATAAAGGATGCATTCATGCATGGGGGCGGTCATAAAGGAAAAGAAGACACGTATGGGTTGTTGACCGCGTTTCTCATCCACATATTGTTTTACAGAAAAGCAAATACAATAGTTTTGAGGCAAATTAAAGAAAACATTGATGTGATGAATTGAAGGCGAGGTAGAGATATTCAAATATGTAATGCAACAACTTAATACTAATATAATCCGAAGAACAGAACAGAACAGGGGGAAGCTAGTAGATGGTACGTATATAGCAGTTGGATTACGGACCTCTCGACGAAGTAAGCGAGCGGCGCGAGAACGGCGGAGGCGAAGAGGTAGCGGTAGGCGACGAGCACGCGCATGTCCATGCCGTCGCACACCACGGCCAGCTTGTAGAAGATGTTCACTCCGGCGAACACCACCTGCACCATCACCATCGCCGCCACCGGCTTCAGCCCCTGCACCACCTCGCCGGCCCCCATATTATCCACCGACCGGCCGCAGCTGCCTACAGCGTACGATCCCCTGACGGCCGGCCTTACTGATTTCTTTCGATCGACCGGATCGATCAATCCAAGTGCAGTGATGGATGAACTGAGTTGAGTTGGGCACGCAAGGCAAGAGATGTCTAGGGCTATTGTATTATTTGGGTACGGTGGTGGGCGCTCGATCGATCGATCGACGGATTGAGTATGAATTGATCTTTGATCGTAGGTGGATTGATTTGGAGGTAAGCGCAGAGAGGCAGGCAGGCGAGGAGTGTGTGGATGATGATGGTGTATTATATATAGGCAGTCAGAGAGATCCATGGAGCTAGCACAGGAGACCAGAACAAGCGGACGGCCACGAAGCCGCAGGGGGGAGACGAGCGAGTCGCCAGTGAATTCAATGGGAGCTACCATACTAGTGCTAGGGTAAAACTGTTTTTTTTTTTCAAACCTTAAAATAAAATCAAGCGTAATATAATATTGGTGTGGACTATTAAGTGCTTTCTTCGGAAGATGAAAGTAGTTTTTTTTTCCTGTGCATTTTTATGCGTATCAACATAAATGCAATTTATATTTTCTATAAAACTATGTTAATCAATTGTTAGTATTATAATTCCGAATCATCACGATCTATACGTACACCTTTCTCTTTTCTCCAACTAACATGGTTCTTTTAATAATGCTCTCCACTAAGCATTAAGTATATAAGTGAAAAAAAAGACACACACCACTCACTCACATGTCATTTCCTTTCTCTCTCCTATTCATCTCTCTCGACTACCTCCGCCCATTGTGCTCACTTCTAGCCTTGATGACAGTAATGGCGGAGAGGCGGAGGCAGTGTCCTGGGCCTTATCTTGCAGATGATGAGAAAGGAGGAGGAGGTTATCATGAGCTAGATCTAGGTAATGGTAGATGCATGCAGATTCAAACGGCATGGGGTTGGAGGAAGCACAGATCCAAACACAAGAAGGGGTCACGATGGCCTAGCAAATCGTAGGTGGTTGAATGTGGCTGTGGCATTATCAAGCCGAAGCCGGTAGTGCTCTAAGAAGGGCTTGATGGCACCTACCTAAGGCTGTATTATGGGTAGGATAGCATGATGACCGTGAGAAGGACAGGGGTGTGATACGTAGGGAAGGACACTTTCTGTAATTTTATATTACATTATTGTTTGGACGTTCCTAACCTTTCAATCATTCATTTGTGACGTTCTAATTGTTTCGTGATGTGGTGCTTTATAACTATACATTCTTGTTTCTCTCTCTCTTAAAAAAACGTCTCAATGCTTTGATAATTTTGTTTCACTGTGTGTTAGAGAATATTTCATATTTAGTCAACTGAAATATTTTGGTCGTCTGATTTTGTTTTTCTTGGATCGGGCATCCGACGTCTGATCTTGTCCTGATAAATTTAAAAGTACAAATACGAGAGAATCCCCATAAGGTAGGAAGAAAATAAAACACAATGATCTTTTCGTAATAATAACTGGAACGATAAACGCAACGTAACGGAGCATAGAGGACAAAGAGCAGAAGTTGAAGTCCCAAAAGGCGAGCGAGCTAGCTAGGCTAAAGCTGAAGGGGCATCTTACATGCATGCACATGGTACGTTGTGCGTACGAGACGCACTCGGCGGCCGGCAAGAAGCTTCGCGCGCGCGCGCGAGCGAGAGAGATTTGCGCGCGGAATTAACGTCCTCCTCCACCCCTCGATCGCCACCGCATCACATCACCTTTTTCACATCCACGTCTTCTTTTAGTTTCGATCTTTGCGGCCGGCTTGGGTCTAGCCTGCGCCGTCGATATACGACTACGGCTAGAACAAGATGAGCACGCGTGCCTAAGCGGGGCCCCACCTGTCGGTGCCTCAGATCGTCCACAAGCCGATCGAACTGGCATCTCCTGCGAGCTAGCTCTGCATGCCGCGAAACCAAAATAAATAAATAAAAACCCCGCAGTTGCGTACTTGCTCGTTGCGTCGCATTGGCTACGTAATTTTGAATTTAGCGTGCACATGTCTTCTTGTTCCATTTATTTGTCGCCTCGTCGACAATAATAACCATCACTTTTGTATTAATATAAGCATATTTGAAGTTACGGTTGGAGGCAAGATTTTACCGAGAGTAGGGATAACCATGTTGTTTTAATATTTTCACTGAAATTCTGTTCTTTCCATCAAAACTAATAATTTGCTACGTATGAGCCTCAGATCCAACCTACCCCACTCGTGCCCCGTATCTACTTAAGGTTATAAATACTTAAGGCTTACGTCAAGATTCAATTAAATTTTTTTAAAAAAATAACCATTAATTTCATATTAAAATAACTATATAAAATTTAATAAATTTATGATATTATGATAATATTTTTGAACCAAATATATATACCTTTTAAAACTTTTTGAAAACTATTTGATGGTCAAAATTTTAAAATTTTAGCTAAATCATGCTCTACATGTCAAATATTTATGATTGAATATAGTATATTTTCTTTCTTACACAAATACACGCATCTATCAACCTGCTAGCGGGTGATGGTCGGCCGAGTGCATTTGCTAGTCATCCATCCGTGTGGATGGAAAGAAAACCCCAACAATATCTTACCGGGTTCATGAGTATCTGTACATAGAGGTGATCGATCGATATATCGAGGTATCCAAATCAAACAACAATATACTACCAATTAATACAAGTCATGCACGTGAAGATTCGATAGCTCGTGCTTTGCTCCGCTTAATGTTGCACTTTACTACCTTGCAAGGTTGAATATACCAAATTCAGCATGATGATCCATTGCATGCTTGCTTGCGCCTAAAACACACCGATGTTTCTGCTTCCTTCTACCCAAAAAAGTGGCACTACATCTCTAGTTTTCTACACCCATGGCACCATGTATTTGAATCATACTAGTACTACACTAGTAGCAGTGCATGCCAAGAAAAAAAAACGCAGATTACTTACATGAAACCACATAGAAACATGGATAATACACGCGTGCATTGAGAGAGATAGGAGGTTGCATGAAAACGTTGCCTCTTCTCTGCCTCAAAAAAAAAGTGCTCACTCCTTTCTTTTCTCCATGCTGCGTGCTAGCTACCAGTAGCTTTCATGCAGGGCTTTCAGGGAAGCTGCAACTGCTTTAATCCCCACATATGTAGTAGCGTTCAGTGTTATAATAGTTAGTCAATACAGTACAACTACGACTAAACTTTAGATATTAATCACTGTCATAGAAATACATAATATTGTTAACAAAATTTAGAACGAAGTCTATATCCTCAGGGTTCTAATTAAGGGCGTTCGTCCCCCAGCAACATAGCACCTAGCTGCAATGAGTCTAGGATCGTATCGTCATCATCTTCTCACTGTATTTATATTATGACGTTCATCTCTTTTGTCAGGTTTTAGAGTTCAACTCTAACGCTACCTCTCCCATCTATTATAACTCTCTCTAAGTCAAATTATGATATAATAGGAGTAGTATATTTAATATCTATTATAACAAACGTTATATACACCACCTAAAAAGTCCTTTAGACTTGAGCTTGTTAAATATGTAATCTAAATTTTAGCTAGTAATATATTTAGATTAGTTTATTTAGTAGAAATTTAAGTTTAGATGATTAGTTTTCTAAGTAGGACTTTAAATCTTTATCTTTCAGGCTCTAACATTTTTAGTTTATATATTCTTGTAAGCCGCATTAGAATGATGTGACAACCATATTATTCTAATCAATGATCATTATCAGTCGGCACCCATAATTTTTTTCCCGTAAAGCTTTTTCATATAAAATTTTCTGTTATTCATATAACAAGTGATATTAAAATATTGGATAACTATCTACTCCACACGGCTGTCACTGTGGTCGTTCCGCCGATCCGATCTGTTCGGAAGATCGATCCACCATGCAGCCGCCGGTTCCATTGAGTTCATCGTTGATGAATCAATCTGCTCGCGACGTCACCCGTTGTCTCGTCAATTCATCAATTTTTTCAGCGAGAAGTTTGAAGCCAGTTCCGAAGCAAGGCGAGAGCTTCGAGTCGACGTCGCAGATCAACCGGCATAACAATCTATGATAGTAATCGTCCACAGCGCATTGAGCAAAAGAAGTAGCCGGCGTCCACCGAAGCAGTACTGCACACTGTATTGCCTGCACACTGGCGCAGGGGCAAGCAGTACTGCCGAAATCGATCAACAGCTCACGGTTTCCGAGGAGAAGTAAAAATCAACCAAACCAAAGCCCGGTTTTCCACTGTTCCTGTGAAGAGAAAATTTTCTGGTGGTTATTGCTGTATCAACATGCCAATTTACCAGGAGTTTTACTATGGAGATTTAGATACTTCATTTTATATATTAGAGTGTATCATATTTCTGCTATGGTTATATATTTTCATACCACTAGATTCAAGATTTTGTTTCTAATGATGAGTTTAAAGTATGATCTGTCTAAGATGTAAAATTCTCATTACGGTAAGTAAAGATGTGAGATGACACATCTATCAACAACAAGTCAATATTGTCATGCACACTAAGGAATAAAAGAAGTAGCATATTCAAGTACCTTGCTCCTATCTAGATCATAAGTTGATCAAACTTTTTGAAATTTTGCTACCATCATATACGCATCAGGAGGTTTATCAGGTGATATAAGTATTTCGTTTTCTATACACATAAGTATAACATTGTTTGTGTTCATGTTATATAATTTCATAGCAACATATTCAGGATTCAATCCCGATAGCTAGTTTGAACTATGATTTATCTCTTCTGAATCAAGGGTGTTATACTTAGTCCTAGTGACTATTTGGCGCGTGATGATTTTACCTATATGAGAAATTCTTGGTGATGGATGATTTTTATGCTACAAGAGAAAATTCATCTTAAGTTGGAGATTATTAAATATGTAGAATTTCAGCTAGCAATATATTTAGATTAGTTTTATAGTAGGGACTAAGTCTTTTCATATTACATTATTAGTTTCCTAATATAAGTTTTTACTTATTATAACTCTAAGATTTTTCCTTTATATAATTTTGTAAGCTATATAGGAAGTGTGCTATAGCTCTGTTTTTCTCTTACGTTTGTAACCAACTCTTTAATATTGATTATTATCGGTTGGCATCTGTAGTTTTTTTCTATAAGAGTTTTTATATGTGTTTATATTGTGCATCTATTTTAATAATAGGTTTGTCTTGTTTGTAGCTTCATCGCGAGCTATCTTATGAGCCTGCACCAGACTCATTGTCATCAAGAGACTTTGCTATCATTGTGACTTCTTCTTTTGGACTCAACCAACAACAATGATCTACCTTCTTTCCTTTCATCACAGTCGTCTTTGCCAAACGAAATTGGACTTCATCTTAGTTGGCACAGCCCTGACTCTCTAAAGACCATGTTCACCATCATCTTTCATCTTAAATTTGATTTGATCTAATTCATGACTAGATAACCTATATCATTATCAAATAGACAATCAAACTCAACAGACGTATAAAGATAGAGAACCCTTTCTTTTTTATTGCCTTATAAACCGAGTTAACAAATCTAACATCCATGCTTTCTCATTCTTAGATTGAGATCATGATATTTTGAGAAGTTGAATCATTTGAATAAATTATTACCATAACGCTTGCTCTTCCATCTCTTTAGTGATGCTGCTTCTCATATATTCACATCATACTAATCCATAGATCTTATATATATATCTGTACTGACAAACAACACCATTGACCCATCAACAATATTTGACCGGTCGTTAACTTGGTATACTCATCCTTCTCACCAAGCTTTTCAGTACTATCAGCACCAATATATTCAGTGTCGTCTGTATTAGTCTTCACAATCTCATTCGCTCTTAGACATCAACAAGCAGATCACCCATCTGTTGCCTGCTTCACTGTCTTTCTTCGTCCTGCTTTTGGTTCGGTCTGGCCAGCACTCGTCACGTGCACCTTGTTCCCGAGCCATACCTTCCCGCCTTGTCACCGTGAGACTGTCTAGAGAGTTCCCGAGGAGTCTTCGTGCCGAGTCACTATTTTGCGCCAATTTTGTGCTACATCAAATCTTCCCAGGCCCTGCCTTTACCATGCTCAAGAGAGTCCCAATCAGACTCAATTCCAAACGACCGAGCTTGTGCAATCTGATTGCACAACTTGGCTCTAATGGTCGCAGAAATAGAAACCAACTCAACAACCGTGTCCGCCTGGGCCTCTGTTGTGCTCGCTCACGTGCGACTTCCTCCTAGCACACAGCCTGCCGCACCACGCTCATACGCAAATTGTGCACCTGGCGATGACAGTTAAAGTCACACTGTTAAATTTAACGTTGTAATAAATAATAGAGGATAAAAACTCTTTAAATATAGAATGAGATGCTACATTGAGGATGAGCATTTATAATCAGAGCTTGAAGCATAGGTTTCGACTAAATCTCATTAATATTATATCAACTAACTTTTATTATATATGTATATGCTATGAGGTAAGCCATGATACAATAACGAAAAGGAGTATAGATAGTGATATAACTAATTCAGAGCCCTCCTCCAATTTCATCATTTATTCGCACAATTTTGCAGTATGAAAAGAAACATTAGTCTTAATTACAAAGAAAGCTGATTTTATTTGGAATACTATTGGGAAATTATAGTCTTGCACGTCGTACCACAAAAGATCAGTTTGATGATAAAAGGCATATATTCTAGCTAGCAATGACGCATTGATATGCTGACATCAGAACCAAATCCTGGAAAATACGATCCCTTTATTCCGCGCAAGTGTGTTATTGACAGGTGTAGATTATAGTCAATAATAAGGAACACATTAATTTCATTGAGTCAGATGCTGTATTTCTCCTCAATTTGATGTGGACTAGCTTTGGAAGGGCAAGCTAGCTAGCAAGCAGCTTAATTTGAAGTCACTAATTAATCACAAGATTATCGTGTATATGATGCACATATATAGGTCCCCGATAAAGCAGCTTTGCTAAACGTACCGTAGGCTTGACCCGGTCGCTAACTTTATTAATTGATGAAAGAAAAGGGATTTAAAGAAAGAAAGCAACGTGAGAAAGAATAGATGCAGCTAGCTAGCTAGTGAATAGCATATTCCAATAATACGATGACTCATCATCGACGGATGTTAATAGTCATGCGCATCTATATATGATCTGCAGGTAGAGTCTCTGTCTGTTTCATGATATGGGGCTGCCTTAATTTCCTAAGCTAGCTGCAAGTGTGCAACGAGTGAAGCTATACACACACACACACACACTTTATCTAGCTATACTTAACGTCCATTTCAATCGGCCATAAGAACCGTCACCCTTCAATTAATTTGTCTGATCGATCGATAGATATATACGTACAACGTACTAAAAGAGATGGATCGATCTATACCTGGCAGCGACGCACTTACGTACGTACCACAAACATGTCCATACACACGCATCATCTTTAATAATTAGCTACAGCTAGTACGCACTTTAACATTTCATTTCTGTGCATATACGACTAATCGATGCATACGAAAAGCTCATTTATCCAGCTAACTATAGCTTAATTACGGTGCAATGGTCATGTTGGTTGTCAAATAATCAATCTGGTGTGTCATTCAGATCATTGATACTTACTTTGTTTTATATTATATTATAAGAGTCTTTTTTGAAGTTAAATTTTTAGTGATTAAGTTTATAAAAAATATAATATCTACGATACTAAATTAGTTTTATTAAAATTAATATAAAAATATATTTTGATAGTATATTTATTTTAGGTTGAAAATAATTTAATTAAATTTAAAGTAGTAAGCTTCTTGTAATGTAAAAACAAGGGAGTAGTACAGTAGCTAGCTATCTAGCTAGGCTTCTCCAGCCGGTTAGCTAGGCTGATGCCCTGATCGAGCCAATTATACCTTTCCCTTTTCCCTGTAACTATGCAATGTTAGCTAGCTGTGCTGTATATATGCATTAGGGTGGAACGCGTCCTTTGGGCGCCCTATCATCTGTTTTACGTGTGATTCTGTTTCAGTATTGAACTTTTGGTTAATCTGTTAGCCACCATAATTGTTCTGTTAATTCAAATAGCTCTGTTTTCCAATTAACAAGTCGTCATGTAATCTTAAATTAAAAAATAGTAGTTTTGATAATATCTACCAGGTAAACTATTGCAGGAAACCTATAGCAACACATTCGTACTGGAGCCACTAACAACAGCTATGATTCGTCAGTCTGGACACTGAACAATATCTTTACGGCAAAAATTGAAATGCAAATAGCAAGGTAAAAAAAAGCTATAAATATGGTATATTCTGACTAGACCTATTATCAAATACATTTATATTGATTTTGTCTACTACAATAAGGATTTTATAATTATACACCTCTCTCCAGCATTTTCCTCTCTAATGTTGCGGAGAATTGCATGTACACTAAAATATAATCTGTTGCAAGTTCTATATAAACACAAGAATCACCGGCTTAGGTCATGGCTCATAGAACCTTAAGTAAAAAAAAGGCATAGAGAACATCTTAGCAATACCGTTAAGTTCTAATATAATAGTTCTGATGTGTTGACTGCAAATTTATTATAGACTCACCTACAGGCAGTTCATATCTACCTAACTATGAGTTAATTTGCCTATTAAAGATCATGTTACACAAGCATTAAACATCACACTTCCATGTAAAAGCATATGATTGTTTTTTTACAATTGTCAAGCAGGTGCATAATTAGTTTCATACTTGGTGACAACTTTGATCCAGACTCAAGCAAGAACACAAAATATATTATGAAAAATCTGAGAAGGGATTATCAGTCTGATTTGATGGCAGTAACTCTCCAACAATTTAGTTAGCTGATTTAATGGACCTGAAGGTGTGATAGCTCCATCAATTTCCTTCTCTTATCTGAAAGCAGACCAAATGAGGCAGGATACAAATCAGCTATTATTAGAACATATAGAAATACAAATTAGAGGCAATTTTCATATAAGTAAATAATTGTTATCACTTAAAGTATAAAAAACCGGTATATAGTAGTATGCATGGCATTATTTTCTTAACAATCAAATATTTATACAGAAATTCTGTTCGAATGAAACATAATTCTTCAGGGGGCAAGCAAATAGTCAGGGTACCGTTTATTCATCAATTAGCAAAAATAAAGAAACTGTAACTGTGAATTAGGAGAAAAATCTCATGATTTTTCTTATATCACCTTTTAGTTTGAATTCCAAACAGAAAAAATATATAAGCAAGTATCTATCCTAAAAGAAAAGCAAGAATATTAGTGTTATGTATATATGAATCTGATCTAAGTTCACCACTACGCTTACCAATTAATCAAAAAGATCCTCAATTGATTATATGATACATATATACTTAATTTAATTTAATTGAGCAAAAGCCTCGCTAAAATACTATCATTTGTATTCATATTTATAATTTGATTGAGAGGTGATAGGTATAAAATCAAGCTCATGAATAATCTATGGAGTAGCCAGGAGCAGTGCAGCCCTAATGAGAATACCTGAGACTTACCACAAGCTGTAGCCCACATGCACCCAAGTCAAGATAATTAAAAATGAGGACTCCAGATTTCTGAAACTAAAAGTAAGGTACATGAATTAGCTTTTAAGCAATGTATGCTATTGTTCTATGTAAAAATAAAAAAACAAAAGAAATATTAGAAAAGAGAAACCAATTAGATTAATTACTCAAGGATTGTCAATAAATTTAACTAAGTATTAGCATTATGTGCATTTTGGAAATGTAGTTTTATCATTTACTTCATGTAATCTAGAATTATAAAAGCATAAGAATAAACTGCAGCAAAAAAAAAATCATGTAGCATAAACCGTGATAGACAACCTACAACCAACCATCTTAACAATGGGTTACATAAGAGCAAACCTACACCAGATAAGTGCCTGGTGATAACCCCCTGACCTTGTAATATGACTGGCTGGAGTATTTTAATTTTCTTATCTCCAAAACTCCAATTTGAAACCACGTATATAAGTAGACACGTATATAAATAGACATTAATAGAACTGTCCCTCTAGTTTCTGTTCAAATCATCAAAGATGACAACATTTAGTATTTCTCTAAATTGGCCAATGCAGAGCGTACAATCAAGGAATTAAACCAACCGTCAAAAAAACATACAATCATCAAACATCACATCATTTAGTATTTCTCTAAATTAGCGAGCACACTATTACAGAGAGTACAGTCAAGTAATTGAGTCAACTATCAATCACACATAAATTCTGAATAACATAAAGGAAATGCAAAATTTTGGTTGCTACCAACCTGATTACCTCTAGATAAAACACAATTGCCATCACCAACCAAACAAATCTTTACAGTAGTAAAATCTTTAAAATGTTTGCATGTTTAAACATTATGTGGAGCTTTTAGGTCTGAACCCAATAAACAAAACGTAATTAAAGGCATATGTGTTTTAAAATCTTAAAATAAATAAAGTGACACCTACATTTTACTTGGTTTTTTAAAAGGAGAAAACAATAGACATATAAACATAAAATCCAAATATCTCTATTTCATTTGTTCTGAAGTCAAATGTGATATTTATCTCGACGGGCATGTTGCTGCATAAACTATTACATGCAGATACACCCCACGCATTGCCACGGGGATGTTATCGTGACATAATGCCTATCGTAATAGTGACTGAACAGTAAATAAAATAGATTATATATCTCCAATTTTGAGTCATAGGATCTTGAATGATAATAGATTGTTAAGCAGCTAGTATAGATTAGATGAATAGATGAACACATTAATAACAAGGTCTTTTCATGCCATACTGCATGGACAAACTTTGGCAAATACCCTCTAGTTAGCAATGCTCTCAGTCACACCTATCCAAATCGATAAACATCATAAAGTTACATGTTTCAGACCAAGTGATCAAGTTATAAGGTAAATAACCACTGGGAAGAGACAAAAGAAAGTCAGTTGTACTGTTAAGAATTAACTGGTTTTATAAAATTGTACTTTATAATATTAGAGCTAAACCATAGTATCTGTATGGCACAAAAAGAGATCAATGAAATATCTAGCATTATTAACATTCTTGAAAGCGAAAATTTTTCACTATTGTAATGACAATGGAAATTTTTAGTATTGTAATGACAATTTAATCAATATGGTAATATTTTATATCACTGAGAAATTTAAGTAACTCTAAACACATGTGCCAAACAATTTCTAGGAGCACAATGCTCACAACATGTAAGAGGTGATGTCATGGTAATAGAGCATTTCTAATTTAATCAGAATATCCACTGTTAAGACCAAAAGAAAAAGAAAAATATTAGAGTGTCACGGAAATAACCCACTGTCATCTATATTGCAAAAGCCAATGGTGAACCCACGAAAGAACATGTGGCATTTATGATTATATACATCCCAATTTATGAATGCATTATTGTTGCTGAGAGAGTATACGCATGAGAGAAAAAAATAGATGTATTAAAATACCATCATGGATGATCCACCAACATATTATTATCTTAGAAATCCATAGGCACGACACCAAACCTAACTAAAACGGTAGACTATCTAATACAGTTGCCATGATGCCCACCAGCATAATTCTGTTATAGCATCTTGTTTTCATCTATGCATAAGCTTGGTTGGTATCTTGCATAGCCTCGGTCTCTTGAAAGGGATATTTTAAGTTTAATCACGGTAGAATAAATATCATGCATAAATATAATATCTGTAGACATATAATAGAAATGCATGGTAACAGATTGATAAATATCTGTAGTAAAATAGTTACCATCGTGGGCAAGATTAGCACATATACTTAGTTGATGCTTGCTAGCCTACTAGAAAAAGCATATGGATTGGCAAATTAGATGACGTGCATTTTCTGCCTCCATGATACGTAAAAAACAACTGATCATATATTTCTAATATCTAAATTAGTAAACTTGATGGGGTTAGTGTGCAACAAAATCAGTAAGTAGAAACAAAAGAAAGGCTAGTTTGGTGGAAATTAGGCATGCACCCTCAACTTCCCCCACTAACTTGAGTATGACAGTTGAAATTTTTGCAAAACAAAATGGGAAAATACCAGTACAAAATTCTGATAGGAAAGAAAAAGTGTGCCCTCCTCCTCCCCCTCCTTGTTCTTGGGAGAGAGATATACACAGGAGTATATTTTTGTGCACTCTTGACTCTTCAACCGGGGACAAGGAGTAAAAAAGAAAATTTACATGGGCCGCGCCAGCCTGAATAAGTGGGCTGTGCGGCCCATATAGTAGGCATGCATGCGACCACTTGAATTAGGCACGTGGGCCTAAAACCAGCCAACCGAATTTCTTCCTCGCTTCTTCCACCGTCCACTTCTCGCGGAGGAGGGGAGATTCCGAGAAGGGGCGGACGGCCGGCCGGCGGCGAGGGCGAGGGCGAGGGAGGTTGGGAGAATCGAATATTCCTTCAATTTTCAATGGAGGAGTAGGAGGGGGAGTTGGCGAGCACGCTATCTAATTAGGTTTCCTTTGCTTGTCCCCCATCCATTCCCCTCTCCCGATCCCCTCTTCTCGCCACGCGACGGGAGGTAGCTACCTGAGCTACGATGCAGGCCGCTGCGCCATGGAGGGCCGTGCTAAGGACGACCCACCTCCTCGAGCCCGCGCGCTTCGCCGCGTCCTCCTTCCACTCCACGCCCGTCTCCTCCGCCAAGTGGAAGGACAAGTTCGATTGCAAGGTCACTCCTTTCCTTTCTTTTCCTCCCAGCCCCTTTCTCCTCCCCCTTACCCCTTTGGGAATCCTTTCCAACATTTTGTTAGGCCAGGATAAGGATGCGCTGCAATGTGATGTGGGGAGGATATAGAGAGAGCATAAGTGATAATCCAGTTGGTTTATTCCACCATCAATCGATTCACCATGTGCACAATGTGCCAAGGAAATGGCACTGAGTTCTCCAGATTGCACACTGTAATCGCAGGAGTAAGGAACATACCCGGCGGCTTTCGTGCCCATGCTACTCTTTGATAATAGGCTTTAGTAATGCCCGGTTAGTCCGATTCTGTCGAAGTACTTTGAACTGTGCTATTCTATCGATGCTTATTCTGCAACTTGGTGTTTTATGTTCCGAAACAAAGCACCTCAATCGGATGCTAGAATACACAACCAAACATTTTAATTTCCAAACTTGGAATCTTGAGTCATCTGTATGGCAATTGGTTATGCCTGGTTGGTTTCAGTATGAATGAATGAATGAATGTAAACATCTAGCTAGTCCAGAGACATTCAAAAAATTCAAACTGTCATGTTCTGATCGCAACAAAATTTTAAATATTTGACCATGTCAATGACATCAATAGGTGTTCATGAACATCGGTTTCATTGCCCGTAGAACCACAGCCATTCGACTTGATAATGTAATAAATATGATTTACAGGATTTATGTTTTGTTTTTTTCCCTTTTTGTATGCCTTGTGCTAACACAAACTTCCTGCTGCCAATGCTTTATTCAGCATGAACACGGAGCGCGGAAGCTATCCAAGGTATGATTTGACATCTTCCTTCGTACGTATCACCTGATGGATCTGATTAACTTTCTCAAACGACAGAAACTCAAATTAGCATTTTGGCTTGATGCTTGATGTAATAAAATAACTAGCATATTCAATAATAGTGCTCCATTATGTAATAAAATAACTAGCATATTTTCAGATGTATTTTATCAAATTGACATTTTTTCTTCAGGGTACTTGCTTTCTCATATGAATAATCAACGCATTTTTCCTTAATTACATCGTATGGTTTTGTAGATGGAGTAACAAAATATGGTTTTATTAAAACAAGTATAATACTGATCTTCCAGAGGGGTTGGCGAGGAGCCAAGGATCACCTGCTGAATTTTGTTAAGAAGGAATTGTGGCACATAAGTAGCTGGCCTTTTATTTATCTCATCAATAATATTAGTATTTTCTGTCTTTCCTATTACACGTGCCACATTGATGATGCTTCCGAATGTTGCTAATGTAATACTTGTATTTCATTCTTGCTATCTTTTTGGCCTTTCAAACTCTCAGAAAGGCAGTTGTTCTGACAAATAACTTTGCTTCAGAATTATGAGAGGTACGTTGTTCGTCAAAGACGAGCAGAAGGAAAAAAAGCCCTAAAGGATTATCTTCTCTATGGAAAAAGTTCACCTCATTTACAGGTGAGAATTTCTGTGAGTTGTCATTTGCACATTTTTGTTCTTCCTCTAACTGGGATAATTAATTTATTTTTACTCTTCAAGAAGATTTTGATGCTAATAGTTTATTCCTATTAAGATAAGATATTTTCAAAAATAACCAATAATGTCTCAATATACATGTGTTTATCTAGGGTGGAAATACGGGCAGCTATGCTAATTCACATGATCTCCCACGATTCAAAACCTTTAGGAAAGGATCTCACTCTCATGTCTCTACAAAGTCGCAACAAGGAGTTCACCATCACAGAAAAAGTATGTTTCTCTTCCAAAATGAAAATAGATGCGCATTGCCTTCATCCTTGAATTTATTCATGTGGTTTTGAGCATCTCTGAACTCTCAAGTATCACGTATCACATTCATAATTTATATGTGCCACTCCAGTGGTATCTTAAGGTCATCTGTGGTGGGCTGGTGGGTTAGCTTAATCACGTGTTAGTATGATTTCAAGTCTTTGAACAGGTTAGGTTAACCCTCCCTAACTAGCAGGTGTCTGTGCAAGCTCTAACAAACCTATTAACTCTTGTTCCTTGAACCAAATGCAGCTAGCTCTAGACCTTCTGTTATGTTTTTTCTGCATATCTGTAACTGTACATTTCAAGATGTTACTTATTGACTTGGAAATGGTGCAAGAATATACTATCTAAAAATTATATAGATCTGGTATTTAGCCATATATATACAAGTAATATTATCAGATATGTTCATAATACTTCATTGTAAATGATAGTGCTGTTTATCGAGTTGTAGTGATCTGCTGAGCATGCATAGGCAGTTTGTTGTGTCACATGGATTTGCGCTGCCACCCACTCACACAGATCACTCAAGTTACTTTACACAGAACACCATAAACAGCACATAGGTAAGAATGTCCTTATAATATTTTGCAGGTAAAAAAGACAGGGAGAGGTTCTACAATTTCTTTTGTGAGGAGTATTATGTGCATCCTGACAATATATTTGAAGCCATGTTCAGTGAGAATCATCGTTTTACCTGGTCCCATATATCGTGGGAGAATTTTAGCTTCAGAGATTCATCGTCCAGATTTAGAAGGACTGGTGAATCGAAGAGAGAAAGAGTTTCTAGCGATAGTGACAATGAAAGCGAAGATGACACCAGTGAAACAACCAACATTGGGTCACATGCACACAGAGCCATCCTTGGACTACCACCTTGTGGTCCATTAACTCTAGATGCTGTCAAAACTGCGTAAGTTGTGAATTTTTCTACCATTCCTCGAATTATTAGTCCTGCTATCACTACGATTTCTGTATGGCACTACAAGTAGTGTAGTGCTTCACTAGGGTGTTCACCTAAATTACTTCGGGTGTGCAGTTTCCGGGCATCTGCTCTGAGGTGGCATCCTGACAAGCACCTAGGCTCATCGCAGGTAACGCAATGCCTTCTTGTGTGATAAAAGTAAACAACTGCATACGACAGTGTCTTGATGCAGCCAATTTACTGATTTGTCTGTAATAAATCAATGTGCAAAACAACGGATGGTAACAGAGGGTATAACTGTATGTCTGTATGCTTTGTTTTACATATGTGCCCAGGCCGTGGCCGAAGAGAAGTTCAAGCTTTGCGTCAACGCATACAATTCTCTCTGCAATGGCCTCAAGGCTGCTTAGTTTTCCTCTTGCGTCGATGGTGGTTGAAGCTTGCAGTTGCTGGAGGCTGTGAACTCTCAGTAACAGCTTTCCAAGATGTAGCTGAAAACTTGGAAGGGCCAAGGCCAAGCATGAAGCATCAACTCAGCATGCCGTGGCTGCTGCTTTGTTTGAGAGCATCAATGGGATGACAAATTCAGTTCGCCAACTTACCAAGCTCTGAGAAGGAAGGAGATTTGTGTTGTATAACAAACATGTACGTACACTGTAACCTTTATTCATTCCTTTGATTTGATCTCCATTCCTTCAATGAATAAAAACAAACGTTGTTGAATCACAGAAACACACTTACACAACAATATGAGAAAAGTTGATCAAGAACATATCCCCTGTTTGCGGTTTCTTGTGTCATTTTTTTTGTGTGACATGCTCGAATGACGATTTGATTAACATAAAATCAATTATCTGGACGATGTGGCATCATGTTGTCAGGGGTGTGTATGTTATGATTTGGCCGGGAGAAAGCGATGTTTGTTGCATAAACATCAATGACGATAGCAACAACCTTGACAACCTTTACTCACAAACCAATCAATCCCTAACAGAGATCATAGATATAGAGCAGAGTGGTTAAGGATAAATAAAGTTGCTTTTGCCACAGTGGCTGCTGGTTGCGATGTGAGTGAATGTGACACTGACTGACGCTTGAAATAATGGGGCATGTGAAGGCCTCTCACTTAAGGACAATTAACATAGAACATTCTACTAATAAATCACAATGAATACGACAAGAAAGAAAGGGAGGGAGGGATTACAGATAAACAACTCTTCCTGTGAAAATCAATCAAGCAATCTCCTAGATTGGAGCAGTTGAGAGGAGATCTGAGAGCGGCTACTCCTAAATGACAAGAAGCTCATGATACGGATGAAGTGGAAGTAGCAAGGAGTAGGCTAGAAGCAGAGGATGGCGACGGCGGCGGCGACGGAGAAGGCGAAGGTGGTGATGAGGAAGGCGAAGTGGATGGCCCAGCTGCGCTTGAACTTGGCCAGGTAGCTCTCGGGCGGCTCCTGGTACGGCACCTCCACGTCGGCGGCCGACACCACGTCGCCGGCGGACTTGAGCATGCGCAGCTTGTCCGCCGCCAGCGCCAGCGTCAGCTTGTGGCAACGCCGCTGGTACCTGCACAGCCGCATTCGCCAGTGCAGTCAATTGTAAGCTTAATTAAGATGGTAAGTGAAGGGTGGAACGAAATGGGGGAACCTGAATCCGTTGAGGCATCGGAGGTGGTGGGCGACGGCGGCGTAGAAGGCGAGGTGGGCGAGGGAGAGGAGTCCCGCGGGGGCCCAGAGGTGGCGGCACTGGAGGCGCGCGGGAGGGGACTGGGCGACGGCGGAGAGGACGAGCGCGAGGAAGAGGAAGAAGGCGAGGAAGAGGCGCCACAGCTCCTGCTTCTGCGCGTCCGCCGCGCGCTTCTTCTCCAGCGTCTTGTCGAAGTGGAGCTGCACCACCGCCCCCAGCGCCTGCGCCGCCGCCTCCCGCGCCACCATCTCGCCGCCGCCGCCTGCCCCGACGTACGCCTCGCCCACGGCCATCCCCATCCGCATCTCCATCCGCTGCTGCTGCTGCTGATGTTGATCCATCTTAGATTTTGGCTTCTCTCTTAGATTGGATGCTACTAGCGAGTACTCACTCCCACTCACTCACCAGCAGATGGAAGCAGCCCATTTTTACTCTACTGGGATGAGAGCTTCGCAGCAACAGCAGCCCGGCAAGTGAAGCAGCAAGCTGGTGGATAGATTCATGGATAGATCCAGTAACGTATGAGAATACCACCGCAACACATGCTTCCTTTCTGTTCCATTCGCTGGCGTTTTCCTTCTTCAATTCGCGTATACTTTTGTACGACTATTGTATTCATGTATATTGCGCGCGAGCCTCGTCTCGTCTCTGCCACGATCTACCAGTAGCATATCATTTTTCACATTTCCGCACAAGAAAGAAGAGAAGATAATAAATCCATCCGCTCTGGACCAACGTACTCTGAAGTATAAATTCTGTGATCTCCCAACTCTTGTAGCTAAGCTAGCCTAGCTAGTATGGACAAGAGAAGAGAGCATAGGATGCTAGAGCCTTGTGTAATTATTGTGGGGAGGACAGTGCGGCTGTTGTTACCTGTGTGGCCGACCGACCGACCGAGCTGAGTCCAAAGCGCCGTGGAATCCAATCGAATCGAGCTGAGGAGGCAAAAGCCTAGCGCTGTCAAACATGAGCCCACATGGGGATTGGAACTACTAGCGCTGCCACTGTACCATCTCTCTCTCTCTCTCTCTCCTCACTTGGACAAGTTTACAACCTACTCGGCAAGCTCCCGTACCCATTTTCAAAGGTTGATTGGTTTGTCCGCGATGACCAACAGATGATGAAACAAGGCACATTTATCCCTCTAACCTGGCTCATCTCTCTCAAGTCTCTACCAGGTTGGGTTTGACCTGGAAAAAAACATATACACATAGCTGTTTGGTTGATTGTACCGGGTTAGCTCGGCTATCATGAATTTTTATGGTTTAGTACCACTATCTCGAGATAATATCTCCATATCCTTAGCCTTAGGTTGGCTTACCCTAGCCTCGAATTAGTCGACTCGAGACAGCTATCTTGAGCTGTCCACCCTAGATAGACGACCTCACACGAGCAACCTTAAGCTTTATTTTGCTCCTTATGACTAGATCTGAGGATGCTTAGGATCATAGTAAACTCAACTATCCTAATCACCGTATTGAATGCAATGAGACAAAACATAATGTCTGGTCTGATTCTAGCGCTTATGTACTTATAAGACAAATATATACCCTAATAAATAAATAGATAACGTAGGATAAGACGTATACTATCTATTATTGTTAGATGACCAAACTAGTCAACCTACTATTTAGCCCATACTTTGCATTTATTTTGCCGTGGCGTTAACCGGTAGACCTCCTACTGTAGTCGGCGATGGGAGCTAGGCACTGTAGTGGAGCAGCATGTTAGAAAGCTAGACTAGCTATATTAAATCTTGTATGCTAGGGCCTTTCTCTCTATTTTTATTTCACTTTGGTCAATATGGTATTCCTTATATATATAGGTAGCTGTGTGAGAGGGCTTCTTCGGAAGATAATCCAATCGCTAGAAGCAAGATGAATACAAATCCAATTGACATATATTTAAAAGAAATTTTGTTTGTACAAGTTTGAATGTGGTTACCTCTTCATTTGATTGGAAAGAATTTAACCGGCTAATAGGTAAATAATTTATCACATGTAAAGAATAATTTTAGTGTTTCAAAAGCCTGAAGCATTCTCTACCTAAACTAATAGTCATCATAAACCGGTGAAAATGTAAAAAAAAAGAGAGAGGGGGGTGAAACAGTAATCAGTTATAAAATTTCAAGACATGGACAGCATATCGATCGGTGTTATATCTATTGAATCGGTGGAAAAAAAAAGAAGAAAGATCGCATCGTTGACGAGCTTCTCCGCCCGTAGCGCCTGCAGCTCGTCGGCTGCGCAGCCACTCACCCCGAAGCTTGCCGCTCACAGTCCCCGCCAACCTAGCCTCCGGATCTGGTGGCTGCTCGTGGATGGCTACCAGATGTACCGTCTAGGAACTCATGGCCGCCGGATCCGACCGGTCCAGTGGCTGAAGAAGGAGAGGAGGAGTTATCGACGAGGAAGATGGTGGCTACGAACAAAGAGAGGAGCAGGAAGCAGCTGTGCGGCGACGGAGATTGCGATGAGTCGAGCAAATGAGGGAGAGGGAGGTGACAGGAGCACGGTCCTACGCGTCCCCACACCTGCACCCCTCCGTCCCGTCACCTGCATGCATGAGTCCCAGCTTGGACGGGGAGCGGAGCAGAGCGAAGCTCAACTGGAGCATTTCTCGCGGGCCTGGCTGCGGAGGCCGTTTTGCACGCACGGATCCAGGTCCGAATGCCCGTGCGGGCAACCAAACAACCCCTCCTACACCCACACATGGGAGCCAGGTAACCAAACACTCCCTAATTACTTGAGCAGGTGCAAAGTAATTTGAAGCAAATCTTCTCAAAGAAAATGAAAACAAAAGCCTTGAAAGGGACGTGATTTTCTACCATCACAAAGAAAAAGAAAAGTTTCTCCCTTGTGATGTGTAACTAAAGGTGCAGGGGTGATATCGGATATTCCCACTTACTGCCAAAATATGGGAGCTCCCAGACCAAAGCTTGCACACGAGACACGCACTAGCACAGCCCTCGATGGATGTATCTTCAACTATACAAGCACTCCTTCTTTAGGGACTCATTTTGTATCAAAACGTTGGAAGGAGGGAGTTAAGCAGAAATTGCCATTCCTTCCTTCTTTAATACAGGAGCGAATCACAGCTTGACTGACTAGTTGAGTTGTTCTCCTCCGATCCCCCTCCGCCAACTTCCACCGCCGCGCCGCCACTTCGCCTCCAATCCAAGGTACCCTCCCCCTCCTCCTCCTACCACTCCTCATCCGCGCTATTGTCAGGACTTGGATTTGTGTGCTGTGGGTTGCGTCCAATCTAAGCCGGAAGTTATTACATCGAGTTTAGCTTATTGCGGATTTGTTTCTGCTTCCAAAGGGATCGGGGCTCGTACATGACCCTGGATCTGAGTGTAGGTAGGAGTTAGGATCAATCGGATCAACGGCTCTATGTTGTTCAGATGCTGATCTCATGGATGTTAGCCTCAGGGGGTTTATACTGTACGAACTATATAGTTGACTGTATTTAGTTCCGGTAGGGAAAAAGAAAAGAACTTTGCAAGTTGCAAATCTGCTTTTTGCTACATGTTTGCTCGGCCTGCTACGCTGCTACTCAAGCTAATAAAAAAGAGTTTTTTTTTAATCCTGATAGCAGCTATATATATAGCCTATTGATGCTTGATCTGTGGTTCCTTTTATGATATGATCATAGGAGGATGAGTGAAGAGGACTCCAATGCTGCTGCTGAGCAGCCCAGGCGCGCCCCTAAGCTCAACGAAAGGATCCTGTCTTCCTTGTCGAGGAGATCAGTAGCTGCACATCCGTGGCATGATCTTGAGATCGGTATGGAACTGTCTTTCCATCTCTCTTTATGGCTTACCCAGAACACTACAAGACAAGCATCATCTCACTTAATTTGGTTCAACAGGCCCTGGCGCTCCTGCTGTCTTCAATGTTGTAAGTACCATCTCTGCCTTATCCATGCTGACAAGCTACACATATGATGCCAGAGTGCAAATCAAGTTTTATCTGTCCAATTAATATCGACTCTGTAGAAATCCGCGACAGCCTATGATGTGTGCTAAATTTACAGTTCAATAGGTGTTGTATTCACCAGTTACAAACAGGTAACAGATACTGTGAAGGAATAAAGAAATTTACCCACCAGGAAAAGAGCATAATGAATGATTAGAATTCAGCCCTAGCTAACAAACCAATTTACTCAGGCAAGAGAGTGGGGTTACTGAATTTCAGTTAAAAAAGAATTAAAGACATCCTTGGTAATGTACCAAACCTGGTACTTCAAGTGGTTTGATACTTTGATCAAGCCATGGAACAATAGATGCCAATCATAAATAAACCTAGTTGGGAAGAGTATTTACATTTATAAATTCTCAACATTTCTAAATCTTTTTGCTGATCTCCATCAGTTTGTTGGCAAATTTGTTGGTATCGTGGCAGCAAGCATCTATCTTTTGTGGACTCAGCATGTGCCTTCTGTAAATCTTGATAGTAGCAGGATGATGTGTAGCAGGTGGCAGGTGTAGCCATATGCTGCCATGGGAATTTTATGCTTATTGAACTGTTTATTCTTCCTTTGGATAGGTTGTAGCTAGGATTGTGATTCTAATTAAAATGGAGCCTTTTTGGTGTAGAGTAATGGGCACGTCGTGAATTCCACCTTTCCCCATTTTTTTAATATTAAGATTTCCACCGAACATTTTAACTTTGTTGACATTTGATTCTGGTGCAACAAGAAGGAATGTTAGTCTGCTGGCAACCAATTGCTTCTGAGTCAAAACAAGTGTGTCGAGTGGTTTTGATTGTTCTGTTCAACAATACTAGAAGCTTTATCTACAGTTGGTTCCCGATAGTGCGTGCAACTTACATGGTTAATGGCTTCCATTTTGTATCACACCACAGGTTGTTGAGATCACAAAGGGAAGCAAAGTGAAATATGAGCTTGATAAGAAAACTGGACTGATTAAGGTATGTGTTCTATTTGTAAAAAGATTGCTTGCATATTATTACCACAATTCTATTTCAAGAGCAATATGATTCATTTCATAATTATTTTTTGGTGTAATTATCTAAAGAATTAAAAGTATGGACCACCACCATATTCTTGTGTCACTTTGCTGTATTATTTGATAAGCCTGCATTTATAAGCTGTAGGAGTTTATTTTGTAAAAGAATATTACATTTTGTTAACGTGCTTCATAATGACAGGTCGATCGCGTCCTATACTCATCAGTTGTATATCCTCATAATTATGGTTTCATTCCAAGGACACTTTGTGAAGACAATGATCCAATGGATGTTCTGGTCCTGATGCAGGTAACTCCAGTGTACTTTTTTTCTTAACATGCAAAACAGCCCTTTGCAAGTGACAGTGTCTGAGAACAGGGGATCAGCTTGCAAGTCCTTTGGCATTGACGCTTTTGAACCAGTACCAGTAGCTTTTTAGCTGCGCCTCAAAACCATTCTTTTTTTACTGCAGTATGGAATATATTATGCATACTCTGCCATTATCTTGTGGTAATGTCTTCTTTTAATCCATACAGGAACCTGTTATTCCTGGTTCCTTCCTCCGAGCTAGAGCAATTGGCCTTATGCCTATGATTGACCAGGTATATTTTGTTCTGTTCTGTTTGTAGCAAAGAGAAAAGAATTGCATGGCTTCATTCTTTGTTTTTTTACTGATGATAATTGCTGTTGTGACCAGGGTGAGAAGGATGACAAGATAATAGCAGTCTGTGCTGATGATCCTGAATACCGTCACTACAATGACATCAGTGAGCTGTCTCCTCACCGCCTCCAAGAAATCAAACGCTTCTTTGAAGACTGTATCCTCATAATCCGTTTTATGGTTTAAATTGCATATCCCATATAGTGTAGTATTTGGTCATACATATATCTGTTACTGTCCTTAACAGTATGTTTTTAGACAAGAAGAATGAGAACAAGGAGGTTGCTGTTGATGCATTCTTGCCTGCCAACACTGCTCGTGACGCTATTCAGTACTCCATGTAAGTTCTTAGTTCTGAAGTGAACTATAAGTCTATAACATGATGTGATTGTGTGTGTTGCGGAAAAGGTATGAAGATACAACTATTCTTTTTGGCATATATTGACACATTTTTTTGCTTATTTAATCGCAGGGACCTTTACGCGCAATATATCTTGCAAAGCTTGAGGCAGTAGGGCGCCGTCCGATCTTTACCGTGAAAATATTGTATTTGTGCCAACTGCAAAATTGGAGCAGAGACTTTATTCACCAAAATGGAGTGCTATGGGACTGGCTATGATTTCCTTAAATCTCCAGCTGTGTACCGATTTGCATGTCGTTCCATGCTTACAAATTATGAATAAGTGTGGTCTTGGCAGGCATGGATTTGTTCTGTCATGCTTCTGCCCCTCTAGATCATTTATTGAAATGAATTAGTGTTCTTGTTATATTATTTCTATCTGCTCTAATAGTAGTACGATGATTTTGCTAGACATGCGTCGGCCATCGATTTTCTGTATAAATTTGCGCAAAATCTAAACCGAGCATGCGCACTGGTTGGTCTATTCGTGCGACTCTTATCTCACCCGTCCGATTAGCGGGTCAAACCATGTGGTGAGAAGCAGGCACAAACGCGTTGGCTGGACGCGCCGCTAGCTCTAAGCCTGACGCCAACTTGAAGATGTCTCACATGTCAGCGTTTGTTGTCAAACTTGCAATTACAAAGCAGAAAAAAGGCAGCACGTTAGTCGATTGGATCTACATGATCACGTATTATAGCTCCATTACTCAAAAGGAAAAATTACATCTTTACCACCAAAAACAATATTTTGGACTCATTGGTATCGGCTAAAACCTCCCACGAATACCACAACGTCTACTTTCTCCTGGTAGACTTGAAATAGGCCCACCCGAGATTACAGAAATGCCCTTGTGACCTAATTGAAAAGATCGATCCAGGGCTCCGGGCTGAACGGCTTGACACCACAATAGCCGCCTCCTGTTCTTCTCTTTGTGGCGGCGCAGGAGGAGAGTCTTTCTGGCCGCACACGAGGTCCTCTCCAGATCTCCAGAGCTACCAATGGGGTCCAAATCAGAGAGCTAACATTAATCACATTGATAGCATAGGCCAGTTTGTTGCAATTAACAGTGATGCTGAACTATCATCTTTGCTTGATGCTAATCTCTTGGAGAGGCAAATCAATTTGTTTGTCAACATAGAGGACAAAATGGACAAGATTGTGGATGGTGAACATGTAAATGTAGGACAAGCTGTGGATGGTGAACGTGAAGAGGAAGGGCAAGTTGTGGATGGTGAACATGAGAAGGAATGGCAAGCTGTGGATAATGAACATCAAGAGAAAGAGCAAGCTGTAGATGGTGAACATGTACCAGAAAGGCAAGCTGTGAATGGAATGACAGAAGGAAAGATTTCAGATTGGCAAGCTATGTTTTGGACCGATGCTCCTATCGGTGATCCTCAAAGTTTATACGAAGAAAATGAACCAGTTGGTGTCAATAAAGAGCACCTGTATGGAGTGGTAAATGCAGTACCCCAAGTTGGGAGTCAGATGCCTATTGCTAATGAAATTTCTACCTAGGATGTACCAAATGAATTTGACCCCCTATATGTACCTGAGGACGCTGAACCATTGGATCAGAACCGTAAAGTCATTCCTCAGTTTGTGCACGATAGGGAAAACCTCATATTTAAGAAAGTTGTAACATTTCCGAGTGTATCTGAATTCAAACTTGCTTTTAGACAGCATGCTATAAAAGGCGAGTTTGAAGTGATAATAAATCATAGTGACAAGGAAAGGTACAGAGCATCTTGTGCTTCACAGGATTGCAACTGGAAAATATATGTGAAAAAAGAGAAGGATTCTAGTACTTTTACGGTATAACGCATTACTTGTATATTTACATTATGTACTACCTTTCATTGACTAAAATATTTAATGCACTGTGTAATATTTCATTATTTACTATTGTAGATCAGAAAGATTTCAGAAAAGCCCACATGTTTCACAACAAGCAAGTACAGAAGGTATCAATAAGAAGGGAAAGCAAAGGCAATGCAAAAGAGGTAAATGTTTCGGTCATCTGGAAAAAAACTTGTAAGGAGTCTGAGTGGGTTGACCATACAGATCTTGATAGCAGGCCTGTACAGCCTCCTAAATCTAACAAAAGGTACATGCCAATTGCAATTACTATGTGATATAGCGAATATGCAGTATTTCATTACAAAATATGCTATCATTTCGTAGGAAAAATAAAACCAAAGTTGTTGAGATTGCACCACAGGCTCCTCCAGTAGAAATATCATCAATGACAGAGAGTGGCAACATTTCTATAACTCAACCTGCTCCAAGAACCTCCCCAAGGCTTGCAAAAAAGAGGACAGCTGCTCTAGGTGCATCTACTGCTGCTACAAAGATGAAGAGAAGTTTGATGGACATGCTTATCAACTAGGGTCATTCTAACCTGCAGTTAATTACAATATTTTGTTGCCTATGATGCTAGGTTGTAAAGCCTTCCGGTCCTCTATATGGAACCTTGTATTTTGTTGTACTCCAGATTGATGGAACCTTGTAATTTCTGGTAGTCTATATCCTAGTATGTTGTGGTCCTATATATGGATCCTTGTATTTTGTCAGTAATCCTATTCTCAAGTTGGGTTTCATTAGTATGTACTCAACTACCCAAACAACCGGCCTTAATTTTTGAGCCTATTGCTCCAATTTTAGCCTTTGAGCACTACCAAATTTTAGCCTAGTACTGCTCTACAGATTTTGAATTGCTTTTGAACAATACCATTTCAAATAGCTGCACACCAGTGCCATCACTTAATATCTGAAATCTCAAGTATCTGACCATGTTTATTTCTTAGAAACTTGAAGAATAGGAATATGATTCAGTTCACAACATCTAATCAACACAGATTAACACACATTATCCAGCGTTCAACACATGCACAACTGATAAACACCATGAGCATCCAAAAATTGATTAACACCAAAAGAAGCATCCATATAAACATGAGGTGCATCTAATACTAACATTACTACCATTCTACTACAGCAATACACAACTAAAAAAATTCGAAGCGTCATCATACTGTCATGATTGTGGTATTCGTCCAAACCTTTTGTCACCATTACAGCACACACCTACAAGCATAGGGGAAAACAGTGGAAAATACAATAATCTTGGTGTGGTCTGACTACGAGAACACATGCATATTCTTCAACCCAACCGTCTGCACTATAGACGAGGTGCCTACAAGCACCGACGATGGATGACGAGCGAAGCATCAAGATGCTATGTTACAGGTTGAGAGTTCTAGAGTTAGGGATTTGGGAGAGGAGATGAGAAATTGAGTGGGAGGGAGAAGGGAGAAGAGTTCCAGGATTAGGGATTTGCGAGATGAGATGAGATGAGAAATCAAGTGGGAGAGAGACGGGTGAGTGATGAGTCAGCAGGGCAACATCATAAGCGGTGTTAGCTAGGGAGATCACGGTTATGGTATTTGTGAAAGGTTTTAGCCAGACCTTAGTGGTACCAATCAGAGTCCAAAATATTTGGTGCTATTAGTTGATACAACATCACTTTTAATGATATAGACGTAATTTTCCCTTACTCAGAACCCATAGCAGCTCTTGCTCTTCTTTTGTGATCCCGTTGGGGAAAAAAATAAAACACCAAGATTAATAATGGTTTAATTCCGTCCATTGGATGCTGTCCGATTAGCAGTTACTTTCAATTTTTGTCAAAATTACTTCTATACTTTACTAAATTTATTTCCTCTAATGTGATGAGTTAGTTTTCTTAGTGGTTAAAAAAGAACAATTTTTGTGTATGTTTTTAGTTACTTTTTTGCTGATAGAGTTACTTCTAATTTTGTGTAAACTTATTTTAGTCACTTGTTGCATATAGTCACTTTTGTCTTTTGATGAGTTAATTTTATGAGAATGCTAGGGGACGAAGATGAGGACATGATACTTAGATTAACATCATTGCACATCTTTACTCTCTCATCATGAATTTGGCGTTGTTCTGCCCACATGCCACATGCTCACACCTTGAGTAAAGCCACCCGTTGGAGCGAAGCACCGTAACGACGCTAGTAGTAGAAGGCAATGCCAATATTAGAGCTAGTGATGGTGGTTAGGGTGATAGCAAACGGTAGCACAAGCAGCGACGCTAGCTACTAGCAATAGCAAGGCGATGACCACGACAACATTAGAAAGCTAGGCAATGATGACATGTGTCCCTCTCTATACCTTAATATCAAATAGTACACTAGATTTGATACCTTCAAATAGCAAACATGATACCTAGGGTACCAGATCTAATATCTGTGGGTATCATCCGAGATACCATAGATACTTATAGGTACCAACAGAGGATGATGTGTCATATGACATACTTGCACACAACGCCGACGAGGAATACGACTTCACCACCACATCGGCTGCCATTTGAAGCTCCAAATCCAACAACTTAGTTGGGAGGAGGAGCCTGAGCCTATTGGCATCCTTTTCGATGGTCTCCCTTCTCCTTGATTGCATCCTTTCGTCATGTGAGCTAGATCTGATAAGGGTTACCATGCCTTAAGCATGAGACGAAGGAGGATACCACAGGACTAGCACCATCCACCACCCTCATTGCTAATGTGCCCTCAACCTGGATCTAGTAGGAGGAAGGGTATAGGCCTTTAGATCCAACTCGAGTGACGTGCTCGACCGTGGTCATGTCTGTCAACAAATCAACTTAGGAGAAAGAAGGAGAGAGGAAGCATAGTAAGAAAGAGGCCGCAAGAGGGAGTAGAGGAGGAAGAGAAGACCGAGGAAGATGAGAGAATAATGCACGGTGGTGGTGGGTTCGTCATTAAGTATCGTGTCATGACGAGGTTTTAGGCTTTCTATAATTTTATCGCGTGTAAGTTCTGCAGAACCCGTCATCTCTACCCACGTCTAACAGAACGTGAGCTCCCTGCGGCGGGGTGGGGGTTAACAATTAAGTCATGGCGGTCCGCACCTCAGCTACCTCGGGGGCGGCAGGTTGTGCGTCCTCAGAATTCTCATCGCCGTCGACCGGACGTGGTCACACGCTACGGCCTTTCCCTAACTGCCGTCAAGGTAAAGCCCACCACCAACGGGCTGCACGCCTGCACCTGCACAAGGGCAACTCCCGCTGCTACCTTCTGCCACCACACCAAATAACAGCAAAACCAGTAAACTTCACGTATCCACAGTCAACACATCAAGCACAAAATATATGTATTATTTGAATATACAGCATCACTTCAATCCATGTATTTAGGAAGATTTTCTTGAAATGATAATTGGAACAACTCTACCGTGCACGGTTGCAACAAAAACCTATGCGCACACTCGGCTCTTCTTCTTCTTCCCGTGGTCGTGTGTTACCCCATCCAAGTCGAAGTCCGGAGATGTGTCTTCTCCATTCTCAGTCCGACTCCTCCTCCCCTCCCGTTCCTAAAGTCAGGGTCCGTGCTTGGTGCTAGACCGTTAGTGCACGGATTTGTTTGAAGAATGTAACCCAACAATTATTCGAAGTAATAAAATTTTCCGTGCAATTGCATCAGTTCTGGGTGCTAGATAGCGCACGGCCTTAAATTAACTCTTTTTAATTATATATACCGATCATGGCCGCCGCCGCCGCCCCTAACGGCAACAGCAACGGCAACGGCAATCATCACGGCCTGCAGGAGGGCGACGGTGAGCTCAACCCTGAAGACCAGCTGCAGATCAACGACATCGACCGAGTCTTGGAGAGATCTCTCATACGCCGAGTACATCATCGTCTATCTACTTGCATCATCTTTTCGTTTTTTGTACATGCAGAAACTGCGCGTAGCGTAGATGGCAAGGTGCAGCGGTTGTGCTCTCCCCGGACGGACGCGCTCACCCTCCTTTCTTAATAAATTCGGCATTGGGTCCTTCTCCATTGTCCAGCGTTTTTTTACATGTAGTACATCTATACATATATATCGTATCATGCATGTATATGATTGTAGGTACATAGATATGTTGATGTACGTGTGGTGTGATGATATATATATGTGATGCAGATCAGGGTGTTGGATGACACCATCAGGAGGCTTGAGCGGCTGTTCAGGTTCACCCAAGCAAACAACCCTGGCCCTGGTGCGCTGCTGAGGATCAACCGCGCGAACGCCAGGACATCGACGCTCTACGCCCAGCTCCACACCTACATTCGCCGCCGCAGCCGCCAGGACCAGCAGCAACAGGTGCGGGCGCCGCCCCCCGCCGGCAACATCGTCAGCAACGGCAACGGTGCCAACAACAACAACGCTGCTACTGGGGCTCCTGCTGCCGATGCATGGCCCTTTGATGCCATGCCGTGATGTTGATGGACGCAGCTAGCTTGCTTGTATGCTGGCTGGAGATGATGAATGTTGCTGTCGTTTCTTTGTTGATGTTTTCTAGCTTATTGATGAAGTAATCATGAATTTATATGTACCGATTTAATCAGCTTCCTCATAATTAATACCCCATACTAGCATTGAACTTTACATTAAGCTAGCTAGCAGCTGGCAAGTGCAATGGATTTTTAAAAGCTAAATTGAATGTGTAGAGAGATCGAATATTTTTTTAGCTCGCCTTGCCTCTCTAATTGATCAATCGGGTGATCTCTAGATTATCCCATGCATCATTTTTTTTAGAAAATAGATTAAAACCTGACCTTTATATCTAACATGGATCTACACAGCATGCATTTAGACAAGAGTATATAGACTCAACCTCAAAACAATCAACAAACGAGCACTAAGACTCACACTCCTTACAAAACATTCAACCAACACACACACCAAAACCAGAAATGTGAAATCGGTTGAGTATGAATAAAACACGATCGATTATGGCATGACTCTATCTTATTGGCTCTATAAAATTGGTTCTAAAACATAGATAAAACGGTTGTCCAATGAGGGTGAGATTTTCTCTAGAGATGTAACCCTGGGTTACTTTTAATTTTTTTCCTTATTGTTTGTGTATTCCTACGACTATACTGTAATGTACCATAATTTAATTTAAGTAATACTCCAATATTCAGCAATTGCCTACCTAGTTCACGTAATAAGAAAAGGATGGTGGTAAAAATCAACGTAGCTGAGTTCGAATAAAGAAGGATTTGCCGCGGACTTACAGATTTCAAGGTGTACACCTGCAAAGCGCACCTTCTCAACCTTTATACAGCCGCAAGGTAAGAAAAAACCTACGTGCAACCATAATAGCAGCCCATATAATCAAGATTGCACCGTGAACTATTTCCCGCTGTATTGGATGAAGTCTTTGTGCTTATTAATTTCAGGTCATGACTCTAGCACACGACGACTTTGTAATTAAATGAACCGATCTATTTCCTGCGTAATTACATGCATAACCATAATAACAAACTACCGACGTGTAACTAAATTTTTTGTCTAGTTCTGTGAAAAATGTATCAGCAACTATAATTTTTTGTTAAGCTAGGACAACAATTAATGTGCTGGTGTATGCAAGATATTTTCACTTGTCTGTGTATTATTAGTGCGTTACATTCTTCCTCTCTACCCCTCATTATTTTTCTTCATTGTGCCATGCGGAGTGCGGCCTCTCCAGCCACGTCAGCCATATCTCACGTCATGCTAATAGAGAAGGGTGAGAGGTAGGTGGGCTGGCCCATTAGTTAGCTGCATTAGGCAATCCTATGCAGCCTATCAAAACGTTCAACTGGCTTACTCCATTCCACAATCCGATGCACGGTTCAAATGGAAAAGGGCCTTCGTTTCGACCGGCCCGACCTGGCCGTTCGCGGTTTAAGACGGGCTCAGATATGTGGCTTTATATTTACGGGATTGCTAAAATTATGGCGTCATATTTTTCATTTAATTTCAGTTTATTTTTTTCCTATGATTGTTCTTTCTAAGTATACTTCTATCTCTCATATATACTATTTTAAGTAAATAATAAATTAATTTTAATTCTATTTCTCTTGTACATTGTGTATTATAAAAATTATAATGTAAATATTAAAACTAATAATGCAATTACAATGTATGCTTTAAATTTTACAGTGTAATTTATAGATAATTTCTAGTGTAAAAACAATCTGACTATTTTTTTTTGAAAAATATGGGCGACTCCCTATATTTATGCGAAAAATTGTGACCTTTTACTAAGATAAGAGAAGAGGTAACATCCTAATTCCATATGTATCCACGATGGTAAAAGGAAAAAAAAGATCTTTGTTAGTATATTAGATAGTGGGACACAAGACAAAAAATCCTTTATTAATAAAAAAAGAGTGAAAAAAGTAGAATAAATACCAGCTGTAGTTAGTTTAGCTGCTCAATGAGAAGGAGGCGAAAAGCAAGCGAGAGCAGGCAGGCCTTGCCAACGTCAAAAAGCTTGGTTTTGTTTCGTCATTATATGTTGTAGTATATATCCATCTGTTCCCAAGGCATATAAACATGGTTTGATCATTAGTTCAAGCTGCCTTAATTATGCCATCGATCGGGCGATAGGTGCGCCTGCCATTACAAAACATATATAGATAGAACCCGCACATGACATGCAAAACATTATAATTAACAAGATCGATTTAGCACATGGTTGCTTCAAAAAACTTAGGAAGAAGGAAGCAGAAGCTTAATTTGCATGGATTTTACTTTACCTACGTAAAGTCGTCGATTATTAATTAGGCCTAGCTCGGCGGCCGGAGCAGACAAGCAATCTTGTTAATTGCGTGTGAGCTAGCTAGGCTGACAGGCAGGCGGGTAGTATTTGTAAGCAGAGGAGATCGAGGACAACACGAAGAAGGCGTGCATGCGCTCATGGCGCGAAAAGATCATCGTCCACAGTTTAGTTTAAGGCAGCAAAAAAAAAAAAAAAACTAGTCATATGCCGCTGGCCTTGAAGAGCCTCATGAGGCCGAAGGTGACGCCCATGGCCGCCCACCCCCCGACCACCACCCGCGCGCTCGACCGCACCGCCGCCGCCCGCCCCAGCACCGCGCCCACGCACCCGAACGCGGCCAGCGCCACGGTCGCCACCGCCACCACCACCGCGATCCGCTGCCGGTAGTTCACGATGAACCCGGCCGCCAGCAGCGGCACGATCGCGCCCACCGAGAACGCCATCGCCGACGCCGCCGCCGCCTGCGCGGGGCTGGGCAGCCCATTCTCCTCCTCGCCGCCGCGCTTCCCGTCGCGCTCCAGCTGCGCCAGCTCCACGTCGCGCTGCGAGCACACCGACACGAACTCGCCGATGGCCATGCTGCACGCGCCGGCGAGGAGCCCCGCGAACCCGGAGATCACCATGGCGCGTGCCTCCGCCTTCACGGCGCCCACCCCCAGCATCAGCGACGCCGTCGACACCAGTCCGTCGTTCGCGCCCAGCACCGCCGCACGCAGCCAGTTGGCGCGTTGCGCCAGGTCGTCGAACGCCGTCGACTCCTCGCCCGACAACACCGCCGGGTTCTCGGCGTCGACCTTGTTGCTTCTGTCGTTGTTCATGGCCATGGCCTACTAGGTCAGCTAGCTATACTAATTAATTCCCGTGTTAGCTAGCTAGCTTAGCTTAGCTCGAGTGGATGGGTAGTGTGGCGAGCACGCTTCTTGGCGTGTTTTATAGTGGTTTTCAGGAGGTTTTGGTGTGGCCACTGCGTGTCGCCAACTAATTTAAAAGCAGCTACACTAGCTGCTGCAGTGCGTTCAGCCATAATATGCATCGATCATGTATGCAGCCATCGATATATATCGTCTCTTTTTATCTATCTAGCTCTAGACCGGCACCTTCACTTTTGCCCCTTGTATTGCTCCTCGACATGAAGCCACCACCATCACACGAACAATTAAAGCGATCGACCTATTGTTCATCACTATCGGTGCTTGCCGATTGTGTATGTGCAAACATTTTTGTATATAACATTATTCCTCGACTTAAATGACAGAGGCTATTACCAGCGGGCTTGATTTGTCGCCGAAATAAACCTTACCATCAAAACATTACCAAATCTTAATTGGCGGTATACATGCATAAGCCAACTTCTCTAGCGACTTAGCAGTGTGCAATTATGTATGTAGTGTCATCTGTGCCAGCATTTTGGATATGGATTCTAATCCCTGGAGATAGCATTTTATTGTATAGCTTTTTCTTACAAACTCAATACAAATAGTTGTGAAAATTCTCCAAATTTTTTTTGACAATGTAGAATATAGCGATACACGTCACTTCACCAAAAAATAATCTTAAAATCAACCTAAAAAAATAGATTCAGCTGTAAATAATACTGGTTAGTATTTTTTTTAATTGTTCGATGTGTGAGCTGAGTTTAGACTTACTATTTTGCGAAATGGTATATATGTAATATGAGTTTTGTCAAACAAAAAAAGAATTTTTGAGCAAACATATGGATATCCTCGAGATTAAAAGAGTTTTTTTTCGGATTTCTATTTTCTAGCTGTACTGTTTAGTGAAATTGTTCATCCAGTCCATGGCGCTGATCGATTCCCTGTTCTGACTTATGAACACTAACCCATATAAAAGTACGTACCTAGCGCACACTTGATGCTTTCAGCGTCAAGGAATTAGTGAAAGATGTTTGGAAGAGAAAACAGGTTGGCTGAGCATCCTCTGCCATAACGGCGCTATTATTATAGCCACCGATATGTAGACCTCATCCTCTTATAGACCCACACTTCAGTGCTTGTAAAAAAAGCTTGAGCATATTTCACTACATTTGGTGGACTACTGCAAGCAGAAGACTCGTTTGAAGTGAACCTGGGTGACATGATGACATTTCGCTGTGCAACATACAGCTAGCGCTTTCTTTAGCATATGCCTTGCAAAGGAAAGGAGCATATGCATGCACGAAAGATCATGTTGCTAGCCCAATTTACTACTAGTAGATGATTTTATAGATATAGAGAAAAGGATTGTATACAGGCCCGTTAAGTGGCTGGGGCTGGATGGCCAGCCGCTCAGCCGCACAAGCCATAAAAAAGTGGGCTTTCTCCGTCTCGAAAAAAAAATATATTTTTAACAATTCGACAAATAAACCCTAATTAGCAGCGAGAAGAAATAAAAAGAATTACGGTGCCCCCCATTAATACTTTGGGTTGTATTTCATAAGTTCTAATTAAATGCACATGCTTCAGCCTAATTGGTTATTACCCATTTATCCCTATAAATGAAGTTTTTTAAGATAAATTTTAAACATTGAAAATAAAGTTTTTTTATGGGACAGAGTGAGTACTAATAAGAGAAGTCCATCTTAGCCTATCTTAATCACTATCTTTACTATTTTAGCATTAATAATTAATATATTCCTAATTGTTGTTAGAATAACATGTATCGAAGTTATATAATTAAATGAAAGTATGCTTTTACTATATGAATTTTCCAATTTTAAGATCCCATTTTGTATTTTGCACCGAGTCTTCAAATTTGTTTGAGACGACCTGGTTGTACATAGAGCACAATTCTATCTAGCTCCATCAGTCAAACTGTGAGGGATTCGGTTAAGTTAACTTGACAGGGAGTGTTCTCCTTGTCGGATGAAACCACATTATTTCCTTAATTGTCACTTCATATTTACGGCCAGTGCTTGGGAGTGGAATTGCACTTTTTTAACATGAGAATCCAAGACGGAACAAATTAAAGAAAGAAAAGACAGCGGTCTGTATTCTAGATTGGCTTCGATCTAGCCATGGACGGATCTGGTTACTCTCATCTTGCTCCCCTCGATCACAAAAGAAACACACACACACAGATATCAGTCAAAATGTAGTAGCACAAAATTGATTTTCAAGGTGCATGCAATGCAAATATATATTAATCAATTAAGCAAAGGAAATTGCAGGCATCTCTCTCGTGGAGACTGTTGTCTTTTTTTATCCGAGCAAAATAAAGGCAAGCTTTGAGCAGACATTAGACATGAACTTTGGAGGGAAAGACGACAAGTGATGAATGGAATCACAACTTTGCAAACGGAAAAAAAAAAGAGGAAGGAAAAGGCCGATGGGCTCCCTGCCGGGCCGGCTGCATGGACAAAGATCATCGACAGAAGAAGAAGAGAAGACGAGTTTTCAAAGAAGAGCGAAGAGGACGATGACAAAGTGCAGCAGAGCAGGTCAAGATGTTGGGTACGCTGCTCGATGGCACCCCCATCCATCCATGTATGTTGGAGACTATGGGCTATGGGTGCAAGAAATAAAACAATCTAGTGGAGAGATTTGTTGTATTGATTATTCGTGAAAAAACGGGGCGAGAATGAGTGCTGAATCGGCAGCCACTGGACGATCGATCAGAGAAATGGTAGCTGCAGCAACGGCCCAAACAGCCGACCGGAACGGCGTGTGGATAGAGCTAGCAATCAAAGCGAAGTAAGAATGATGATGAGCTAGCCACCATGCATGGCCATGGATCATCAATTGGTGATTAGGTTGATTAGCAGGGTAAGAAGACATACGATTAGAAGATTGATTATATGCATATAGTGCGGGATAAGCATGGCGTCCACACGAAAGGCACCACTCTAATCCCTCTTTCCGGTTTATCAATCTCTATACCGAATTCTGGCTGGTGCCCACATCTATTCTGCTCTGCTTTACCCACTGTATCTTGTGTTGTATGATGCCAGTGGTCTCTCGCTCTCTGCTGCCTTTTTATTGTAGACTGACTACTGCCATTTCTTACTTCCTTCATCGAAAATGGCCAGATTATTGTCTTGTGTGTGTGTGTGTTAGCTAGTTGATCGAGGGTGGCCCTGGCCCTTGAGGTTGCCCAAGCGAGCATGCATGCACGAGCACGAATGCAGTTTGGTTGGTCAGATTAAAAAAACAGCAAGAGCTGCCTTTTGCAACGCACGATCAATTGGTCGTTGAAAAACAAGAAAAAAAAAGATATATTGCCGGCCAGAAAAAAAACATGCTCCGCTCTGCTCGCCGCACCTCGACTGCACTGCCATTGCATGAAAAGCAGCCGGTATAGACTACAGAGGAGTAGGAGCGGAGTGGGCTGGATAAATGGGCCAGGCCTCCCTCCACTGGCCCTACCAAGGAAAATACTTCTTTCTTCAAGCCCAAACACTCCATCTCTACTGTACTGGCCTGCATGCGGGCATTACGGCCAGGTGGGTATTGATTAGTCTTGCCCCACTTGCCAGGAAAGGGAAAACCTTGAGAGACAAGTGGACCCCACCTGCCAGTGCCTTCCACGAAGGAATGCTCTGCTCGGCGCGGTGGCAACTTCGGGATCGCGACGCCGCAGCGGCAGACCCATGTATTCCACTATCGCTTTCCTCCACACCTCGCTGACAGTGGGTCCCTGGGACCCACTTGCGTAGGGCCGGGTCGATCTGCGGATGAGCAGGTGAACGCACCGTATATTATACTCCGCTCTACAGCCTGGGCCGAAATGACGGAAAGGCCCCCCGCCTCCTTTGTGTTGTTGCGCACCGCAATGTCCTTTTTTCCCTCGGTCTCGTCTGCCGCCTCGGCTGGCTCCAGTTCCCCACCAAACTCCGGCCGCATCGCGATGGCCGCATCCGACGCCGACGCCGACGCCGACGCCGACGCCGCATCCTCGCTGCTGCCGGCGCCCATCCACCTCCTGCCACCGGACGCGCTCCACAACGTCCTGCTCCGCCTCCCCCTGCGCGACGCGGTCGTCTGCCTCCCGGTATCGCGCCTCTTCCACGAAACCCTCTCCCCCAACTTACTCGCCCTCCTCCCCACCCTCCGCCTCCTCCTCCTCCGCCACCCGCGCCCCGAGGGGGGAGGCTGCCTCCACGCCTTCGACCCCGACCGCCGCCACTGGCTCCGCCTCCCCTTCTCCGCCTTCCTCCCCAACCAGTCCTTCTCCCCCGTAGCCTCCTCCCCGTCCCTCCTCTACCTCTGGGTAGAGGCCGCCGCTTCCCCTTCGCCTCCGTCCCTTCCCTCCTCGTCCACCTCCTCCACCGCCCACCCGCCCAAATCGCTCGCTGTCTGCAACCCATTCGCGGGGACCTACAGCTTCCTGCCCCCGCTCGGATCTGCCTGGGCGCGCCACGGCACCGTCCTCGCTGGCCCGGGCGGCGTCGTGCTCGTCCTCACGGAGCTCGCCGCCCTCTCCTACACCCCGTCCGGTTCCGGCAAGTGGATGAAGCATCCTCTCTCGCTCCCCTCCAAGCCGCGGAGCCCTATACTCGCCTCGGGGGCTGGCGCCGTCTTCGCGCTATGCGATGTGGGCACCCCGTGGCGCAGCCAGTGGAAGCTCTTCTCCTGCCCGCTTTCCATGCTCACAGGCGGATGGGCCCCCGTCGAGCGCTCCGCATGGGGCGATGTCTTCGAGATCCTCAAGCGCCCGCGCCTCCTCGCTGGTGCCGGCGGCCGTCGTGTCCTCATGATAGGCGGTCTCAGGTCCTCATTCGCCATAGATGCGCCATGCTCCACGGTGCTCATCCTACGCCTAGATCTGGCCACCATGGAGTGGGACGAAGCTGGCCGCATGCCGCCCAATATGTACCGTTGCTTCACGGGCCTCTGTGAGGCTGCTGCACAGGGTAATGCCATGCCCACTGCTGTTGCTGGCGGCAACAACAAGGTGAAGGTGTTTGGCGGTGATGGGAAGGTGTGGTTTGCTGGAAAGCGTGTGCGTGGGAAGCTGGCAATGTGGGAGGAGGATGAGCTAGGGAACAGCTGTGGCAAGTGGGACTGGGTGGATGGTGTTCCTGGGTACAGCGATGGCGTATACCGTGGCTTTGTGTTCGATGGTGGGTTCACTGCTATGCCCTGAAGTCTATGGAGAACAGATACCAGTCTGGTGTGTAACTAAATGCTCTCAGGTTAAGATTTTAATTGATTCAAGACATCTATCCATTGCATGCAGGGGGGACTGACATGTCAAAGAATTTTATTTGCATTGTACTTGATCATGAGATACTTTCAATTGCTGTACTTGTTTAAAGTAAAATGTTTTAAATATCTTTTCGATGTTCATTGCTTCAGACAATAAAATATAGGTTACGTTTATTTTGTTTTGATGATTTCGTAGGGGGGAAATCAGTGTGTGGTAATCACTCTGCCTGTTACATGAACAAGGTGATCACATCGATATAATGACTTGATGATCTTTGCATGCGAGATTACTTATATGTTAATTCTCAGTAGTCAGCACATAGGATCTAGGAAAAAGACAATTAGTTTTCTTACTGGCCACATGAAGTGGGGAATTACTCCCTCCGTTTCAAAATATATGGCGTATTTTGTTTTGTTAGAACAAAGCTTTGTCTAAAAATTACTCATATAATTTTTGACACAATTAAATTTATTAGATTTGTCTTCAAAAGTACTTATGATTATACTTTTGTATCACATAAATGATATTCTAATAGAGTAATTGTTGGTTAAAGTCTTATCCTAACAAAACAAAATATGCTCTATATTTTGAAATAGAGGGAGTACTATATATAAAGTTAACGGATTTAGGTGTGCCCTAGTTCTTACTCAGTAGTGTACGGTTTTTCTTTGTGTGCGTGTGTTTTCTGTACTTACTATTAATCTTTCGATTTTTCTAGTTTTCTAGTGCTTGGTTGGTACTCTAGTTATTTGTCTTCTGAAATGGACATGAGAAAGCAAGTTTGTTAGGTCTTAAGCTCCATTTATTCTGACCTTAGATATGCTGTTGGAACGCCTTATATGAAATATCATCCAGCAGAGTCAAGGATGCTAAAAATAAAAGCTAACACAAGCATATGCGTCTTCATTCAGCTTGTTTTACTGTTAATACAGAATTGCTTTTAGGTATTATAAAACCATAAACGTGTCTCTGTTCTAAGTTAATTCAACAATAACAGTATAGGTTTCATACTGTGTTATGGTTTTTAATTCCTTATAGATTCAAATCTCTCAATGCACTCTTTTGCTGAATTCATCTGTGCTTGCACATTGTTCATGTGGTGATCTTAGCTAATAAACATTATAGAAAAGCTTTTGATAGGCTTTGTTTTGTAACATGTCCATATAATTGATAACATGCATACTCTCTTGTTGACATAGTGACATGCAAGCATCTCATCTTTTTTTTCCTTGAAAGTGAGCATCTCATCTTTGAATTTAGAAAATCAGGAGTCTACGCAAAAGTCAAAGCTAGGGTACAGTTGCACTAATTATGAACTGCATGATGTTGTACTTCTTAGAAATATAGTGTAGTAAGGAAGTCCATTTGCCAAAGATTGAAACAGTTCATGGTCGTGCAACCTTGTGGCTTAATAAGCTAATTTAGTCCCTAGTTGCAACGTGATGAGGGCTTTAATAAACTTTGTTTGGTGAACACATTTAGTTTTTATTTTCCTTTGATTAAAGACATAAGGAGTATAATTTGCTTTGCTGATCTTCGTTTTGGACCATGCTCATTGGTGACTACTACACCTTTAAGTTCTAACGTTGGTTCCAAAATAAGTATATCTTTGTTCATGAATGTTCTCAGCTTTTACAATTGTTTGCTTAGGAGGAGGAAGGTTTTAAGTGATAAGATCTTTTGTGTTGACAATTCATCTGCCTGTCTCCAACATCTGGACGTTGGTCTGGGGGTCAGCAAGACATGGCATGTGGATAAGTAGTTTGTTGCTTGCCTTAGGTAAAGATAATATATGCATTGGCCAAACTAGAATGGGTATTTGTTAAGTTAGAGATAAAGTTATTAGCTACAGTGGAATGATAGAGTTAGAATTCAGGATGTAGTCTGAGTGTCATGCACCTGCTCGTCCTATACAAAGTTGTGCTTTGTATGTAAGTTGATGAAGCAATGAATAATCAATCTTCCCTACCTTCCTTATTTTTCATTCTTGCTGAAGCTTCTTCCTTCTTGCCATTTTCCAACTAATCGACAGCTATTTCTCCAATGCCTAACCAAGTTACCATACCATGCTATATCCTATCACTGAATATGAAATTTTAAAACATGTATTTGGATATGATCCCTGAAAATGTGGCAGATCTACGGGCATCTCACATCTTGGTATATATTATTCAGATTCTATTAAACCACAGTTTTGCGTTATTGGTATTGAGTGAAATTTCACCAGATTTGATGGTTTTTTGTGAGCCTATATGTCATAACTTCTTCGCTGTTTCTGTTTTATTGTTCTTAATTGTTTACTTTCTGGTATCTACTGAGCTGGTGAGTGATCTGAAATATAAGAAAGTTATGGGAGTTCTGATTTTGTGAGCCTTCATTTTGCATGCTTCTTTTCCTGTTTCAAAATGTCCATGTTAACAGAGTTCTAGATCTGAAAGCTATAAATTATGATGTTTGGTTTTCTCTGTACATGAACATGCTCAGTATTGTTTACCTGTGTTCCTGATGTTTGCTAGTCTGGGGAAGCCATGCTAGTTTGCTCGAGATGAATGGACATTTTTTATGTTTAGCATGCTGCATGCTATCAGTTCATCACTCTATCATACTAGCAGCATTTTAGCAGAATGCCTTAATGGTGAACTAACACCCTATTGCCTTTTTCAAGCAATTACATAAATTTTAATCTGCATTCTATTGGAATTGATAAATCTTTACACAAGTTGGGGTAGGATAGAGTTCTATTCAAGTATAAATCGTAACTATATCTTACTCTTTCAAATTGGGTATATCAAATTGGGAAATTTTATTTCTGGTATCCAATCTCATGTGTAACAACTCTCGCCTGTTTGTAACCGTGTAGAAATTGGTCACATAAGCAGCATCAAATTGGTGACGTTATTTTTGGGCTTTTATATGCCCACCTAGGGGGGTGCAAAATAGACTGAAACCGAAAACCGAGACCTGCTTCTTGCTAATTGAATTTAATACGGTCAATTAGGTCATTAGTCATGGTTAACTAAACTGATTGAAATAACCAAAATTTCAGAATTTGCAAGCCTATTATTAAGTATCATGCGTGAACGTGAATGTTAAATTGTAAATGCTATCTTGGTGACTTGGTGTTATATATCATTTGTTGTGTTTTTGTGATTATTTACTTTTAAAACATGTCCTAAAACATGAGAAATGTTGCTAAAATTCATTGTTGTTTGTATGATTTTTTAAATATCCTGAAATTTCAGCTGGCCATGACCAAAGACCGAACCAAATTAACCGAAGCCAAATTGCCCGGTCTTCAATATGTTTACAATTTATTTTGGTCTTGAGTTCTATAGATGACCGAATTTTTTTCAAAGATGAACCGAATTACTCGTCAGATCTAATGCACACCCCTAAGCAACATAATGTTCTTGGCATGTTTACTGGTAATGCATTACTTGCTAACTTGTTGCTGTTGGGGGCGGTCTTGAAACATTTTAGCAGTCGTCATCTACAAATATGTATCGTATGTGTTAAAATCAACACCGAACTATGTAAGCACTATTTCAAGGTTAGTATAAGAAATTTTGCAACGTGTATAGAAATGTAAGGAAACAACTACTAGTATTCAAAGTCATCGAAGCGTTGGTACCGATGGAATATTTCTGATGTGCCATGCTTGAAGCAAAGCCATAGGACAGCAGGGTCAGAAACTGGTTATACTGATGAGCGTAATACTAATGTGCTCTCTCGACTCCACTGGCACCAGTAGAATTAATTTTAACCGTTGATTTTTTATATGTAAGGGTCAAATCTATTTATACTATTAAATTAATTATTAGTAGTAGAAAAGGAGATAATATTATATTGTAATTTAAACATCAGTTAGAAACCTAGAACTTTTGGGCCGTAGTGGGCTTAGTGTCGAGGCCGGCGGTGGAGATTGAGGGAGACGACGGCGGCGCGGTCACAGACAGGGGGAGGGCTGAGGTCGTCGCGCCCGCCGGTTCCGCAATGCTACTGCGGAATTACTCGTCCTTTCCGGCGGAGGAGGACGGCTACTGCTCTGTGTCTCTGACAAGAGGTAACATTCTATAGTCCTTCCATTTTCTCCGTCACAGATCACTTCCTCATATTTGATCGATCCATTCCGTATGGAATGCTGTGGGATCAATTTTAGATCCTCCAAAACTAGCAACCTGATACGAGTAAAATTCAGTTCTAACGCCAAAAGCTTAATAAGAGCAAGCTGCTAAATTTTTACTGAGGTTGCTGTTCTTCACAACTATACAAATTTCAAATGTCAAATCACCACCTAGATAATTCTCCTGCACTCACCAGCGAGAGATTATTTGCTCTCTTGTCTCATTTATTTTAGTTGATGCGCAGTCCAGAGGGGTTTAAATGGTTGGTTTTGCTTCAGTAAAATTCCGGTTACTAACTTTGGAGTTTTCTACACTTTGTATATTACACACAAATATATTTGATTCATTGCTTGAGAAATAATTTCACTCCCCGTGTTACATCACATATGTCAATTTTATTCTCATATGATACCTTAACTCTATACGAGCTCGGCATGTATTAATTTCATGACTGTATATGAATCTCTCAGTTGCATAAGTCTACATCTAGCAATACAACAGTTTCAGCATTTGAAATAATGCATTGCTTATGAAATTCTTAGAGGCTTTATGAGTATCTGTATATGTACATCTTCATTCATGTTCGATTTTTGAAAAATATTCAATCAAACAAGGGTAAAAAAAAAAGGCCAGAGAACGCTTGGGATGTGCCCAGTAACCCCTTGCTCAGAGGAAGTAAACAATTATGACCAAGTTAGTATGTCCAGTCAACTAAGAAACACCTTGATAATCATTGATGCTGAGACATGTCAGTTTATTGTAGTGATCAGTGTAGACTGGCCCCAGAGGCTACTGACTGTTCATTTTCATTTTTGAGAAGGGGAAGAGGGTGGCTTCCAGAAATGGCTTCCTTTTTAAACCCATTGGTACAAAGGCAGAAATTATATGTAGATCTTATTATTGGCTAAACATTTATTTCCAGTTGAATTCTAAACTGTTTGTACAAAGTATAGTTGCATTACTTCACAAGAGATGGAATACATTTATTAGTCTAATATTACTTTAGTTACTTGTTTCAGACTGTAGTTTTGACAACAAATTTTGACGTGGACAAACACTCTGCAAGTATCCAAATATATGAGGAATTTTTTTAAAAAAAATACTGTTTTTTTTGCTTTTTAATAAAAAAATAGTAACATTATTTTGATAAAATCAACATGTGTTATCAAATCTCAACTGAGTATTTAAGAATTTGAATAGGTGGTTACAATCTTACTTCACATCTATTCAAACCAAACACTCGAGTCTCTTTTGGACATTTATGTTCATTGATCAACATCAAGCTTAAGCTAGCTTATAGATTCAATCCCTTAATGGTGCAAGTGGTGGCAAAATTCCTGCAAAACGAATGCAAAACTTGTAAGTGCTCTGAATTTATCTTTACACACTCGTTTTATTCTGGAGGCTTTGTAATTTGTACCTTTTTCTTTCCATTTTTTTCAGCCATGAACTGAAGCTCCAACGTTGAGTTTGCTTTTCATTGTCTTGTCAGAGATTACATGTTTGGATGATTACCGGCGAAAGACAAGCTTCCTGCATTCCTGTTCTTCAAGTATCATGACGTGGGGAAACATTGATTATTGATAAAGGGCAATGTTTGAATTGAATATATTTTGTGAGTGCCTATAAAATTTTTTGGGACTTAATGTCTTTTTATCACAGAAGCAATATTTGCGATATTGCTTACAGGTATATTGGTTTGTTGCCGTTGTGTTTCTTTGATGTTTGCTCGTAATTCGGGTCTATGTTGGTTAGTAAATCGTAATCGACTAACTGGAGACAGCTGCGGGATTTTTCTGGAATAACTTGCATGCCATATATGTGTATTTTGATATAAAATTAGTCCGTTAGTAATCAGTACCGATCAGTAAAAAAATATAGGGTAGAAAATTTGGTACCGATCAGTAAATTGGTTAGTGATTGTGGTGCTAGAGGGTTCGTCGACGGTGGGGACGGACAGCGGTGGCCGAGTGGAACACCGACGGATTTAACGTACAGACTTGCGAATGTGAGATCGATTCAGTCATCGAAAAATACAAAAATACCCAAAGATCAATGACAGGAAAGTAGATCATTTTTACTAGTAATATAATACTATCAGTAGAGAGGATCGTAGAGGAGCTCCATACTGATTCATTGTTGTTTTCGTGAAGGAAGGCAAACGAAAGCAATAGTAATTTAAATTTTAAAAACTGTCTTCACATCACATCTGTCGTTACCCCGTGTTGTAAAGTTCTAGCGTTAGTGTGGCTTATGATGTCAGAAGTTCATGGCCGGCTGATAATTGGCAAGGCCGTCCTAATCATCCGGTGATCTGATGATGAACGCTCTCTGGTGGCTTTAGTTTATAATACTACACTACTACTGATTATGACGAAATGGAAGTTGAGCGGTAGTTAGACGTAAGTGTAGAAAATGTATCGTGACTATGAATCCTCACGTGTATATAAGAGGGCCGGGTCTATATATATATATACAGCCTAGGTCAGTGGTCTGTCTATAGTCACGGCGAGAGGGGAATGGACGCAGAGACTGGACCGAAAACTAGTGAACAAAGACGTGTGCAGGCCTTTGGTCATTATGTCGGCAAACTGATGTACCGATGGTACATAGAGCACCCGAACCTGTCCTAATGCAACTTTGTCACGGATAAAATAAATATCGATCTTGATGTGTTTGGTGCGTCAGTGATGGACCGGGTTGGCGGTCATGTAGACGGCACTGATATTGTCATAGTAGACGACGGTCGTGGTGGAGAGGGGTGCACGGAACTCCTAGAGAAACTGGCGAAGCCAGCAGCACTCGGCGACGGCGTGGGCGACGGCGCGGTACTCGGCTTCAGCGCTGGAGCGGGACACTGTAGTCTGGCGTTTTGAGGACCAGGATACGAGAGTGTCACCGAGGTAGATGCAGTAGCCGGACGTAGAGCGTCGAGAGTCGGGGTAGCCTGCCCAGTCCGCGTCGGAGTACGCGGTGAGGGAGTTGATGGGGCTGGAGCTGAGATGCAACCCGCTGGAAAGGGTGCCCTTCACGTAGCGTAGGATGGGCTTGAGCAGCGCGAGATGAGGTTCGCACAGAGCGTGCATAAAGAGGCACACTTGCTGGACAGCGTACGTGAGGTCGGGTCGGGTGAGTGTGAGGTATTGGAGAGCCCCGGCAAGACTCCGATAGTGAGAGGGATCGGCAACGAGGGCGCCATCGGCGGCGGAGAGTTTGGCTCGAGTGTCGACTGGGGTGGCCGTGGGGTGACAGTCGGCCATGCCCGCACGCTGAAGGAGGTCGATGGCGTACTGGCGTTGGGAAAGGAACAGCCCGTGGATGGAACGAGTTACGGAGATGCCAAGGAAATGGTAGAGAGCACCAAGATCGGTCATGGCGAACTCAGAGTGGAGTCGGGCCATGATCTGGTCGAGGAGAGATGTCGAAGACGCTGTGAGTACAATGTCATCGACATAGAAAAGTAGATAGGCAGTGGCGGAGCCGATATGGAAAGTGAACAGGGAACTATCGGACATAGAGGCCACGAAGCCGATGTGCCGAAGATAGGCAGCAAAGCGCTGGTACCAGGCACGAGGGGCTTGTTTGAGGCCGTAGAGAGAGCGTTGAAAGAGACAGACGTCCTCGGGCCGAGAAGGGTCGACGAAGCCTAGGGGCTGCTGGCAGTAGACTGTTTCCGTCAGGTGGCCGTGAAGAAAGGCATTCTTCATGTCTAGTTGATGGATTGGCCAGGAGCGAGAGGCAGCCAAGGTGAGGACGACTCGGATGGTGGCGGGTTTGACAACAGGACTGAAGGTCTCGTCGTAGTCGACACCGGGTCGTTGGGAGAAACCCCGGACTATCCAGCGAGCCTTGTGACGGGCAAGGGAGCCATCGGCGTGGAATTTGTGTTTGAAAATCCACTTGCCGGTCACAATGTTGGCGCCGGGAGGTCGGGGAATGAGGCGCCAGGTCTCGTTGTCCATTAGGGCCTTGTACTCGTCGGCCATGGCCGCGCGCCACTGAGGGTCGGCTAAGGCTGAGCGAGAAGTCGCCGGGATAGGCGAGATAGAGTTGTGGACGGCGGAAAGACCGTAGCGTGGATTGGGTCGGAGAGACCCGGTCTGGGAGCAGGTGACCATGTGAGAGGTGTTGGGAACTAGAGCCGATGGGGGTGCGGGAGTAATGGGAAGAATTGGTCGGATGGGGGCGTCATCGGCTCCGAGTCGGCGACTATAGACAAGAGAAAAATGAGAGATTAGATCGGCCTGAGCCGATGAGGTCGGGTGGGCCGAGTATTCCGATCGGTCTGATAGAGGTGGATTAGTCGATAGGGTGGGGGGAGCCGATAGGGTGGGGGGAGCCGATGAAAAGTGAGGAGCCGATGGAAGTGGGGTGTCCGATGGAGAGGGAACGGTATCGGCTGAAGGATAAATAGGATCGGTATCGGCCGATAAAGGTGGGTCCGATGGGGGTCCGATGGTGGGAACATCGGACCGAGTAGTGGTGGGAGATGTGATGGGTAAATCCTCAGCAGCGACCGATGAGGGGGCCGATGGAGAGGGTAGTGGGGAAGACCTAGTCGGTACGGTGTTGGTGAGGAGGAAGTTGAGATCACTAGAGGAGGATCTCAGATAAAGGAGACCGAAGGAAAAACATGTCTCGTCAAAAATGACGTGACGAGAGACGAGGACCCGTCGGGTGGAAAGGTCGAGGCATCGGTATCCCTTGTGAGAGGTGGAATAGCCGAGGAGAATACAGGCAGTGGAGCGGGGAGCGAGTTTGTGGGAAGCTGTGGTGGTGAGATTTGGGTAGCAGAGGTACCCGAAAACACGAAGGTGGGAGTAGTCGAGCGCCGTGCGATAAAGAAGGGCATAGGGAATGTTGTTATGAACGGAGAAGCATGGGCGCCGATTGAGAAGGTACGTCGCAGTAGCCAGAGCTTCGGCCCAATAAGTGGCGGGTAGGTGGGCGTGAAGTAGCATGGTGCGACTGATGTTGTTGAGGGTGCGAAGGAGGCGCTCGGCTTTGCCATTCTGAGGAGAGGTGTAGGGGCAGGAGAGCCGGAGATGGATGCCCTGCGAGGTGAGGAGGTTTGTAACGGTATGGTTGACGAATTCCGTACCGTTATTGGCTTGTAAAGCCTTGATGGGGAGGTTAAACTGAGTGGATACGTACGTGACGAAGTGAGTGAGGTGAGAGGCGACCTCGGATTTATGGATGAGCGGGAAGGTCTAACAATAGTGTGTGTAATCGTCAAGTATAGCGAGATAATACTAATTACCAGAGACACTTTTAACTGGGGACGTCCATACATCACAATGTATAAGTTCAAATGGACGCGAGGTACAGGAGAGAGAACTAGAAAAGGGCAGACGCACATGTTTGCCAAGTTGACATGAGAGGCAAACTGTGGAGCTGCTATGAGTACATCGGATGGAGGCGCTGCGATGGAGGGTGGCAACAGTGTCGAGGCCGGGGTGGCCGAGGCGAAGGTGCCAAAGGTTGATGGAGAGGGCGACGCTGGCGTATGGGGTGGACAGCGCAGCGGGAATGGTGTAGAGGTCGCCGCCACTATTGCAGCGAAGGATCTGTCGCCAGGTTGGGATATCCTTCACAGAGAAACCAGACACGTCAAATTCAATGGAGCAGTGGTTATCTCGTGTGAATTGACAGACAGATATAAGATTGTGAATGAGAGAAGGGACAATAAAAACATTGCATAGGGGGAGGTTAGTGGTGGATGTAGACAGAGAGGAGTCATCGCGGCATTGGATAGGAAGAGAGTGACCATTGCCGATAGTGACAAAAGGGGAGGAAGAGGTGTGACAGGAGCGAAGTATACCGGCCGATGACGCCATGTGTGAAGACGCCCTAGAGTCCAGCACCCAAGGGTGCTGTGGTTGGAGCGTCATCTGGTTGAGGGCAGCGACGAGGCCAGCCTGGTTTTAGGAGGGAATCGACTGGGTGGTTGGGGTCGGTAGCATCGGCTGAGGCGGCAGAACGGGAGCCGATGCCAGGTGAGCCTGGGGATGGGCGCCGAGAACTCCAGGTTGCCAGCCGATGGGGCTGCGTGGCTGGGGCTGGGGCGCCCAGGGGTTATAGCAGAGCCACGGACCCGTGGGACCGGCAGGGTGGGTAGGGACCGAGGTAGGTCGTAGTGGCGTCGGACCCTGCCAGGTCCTGCCTTTGCCTTTGCCCTTGCCTTTCCTGGTGCGGGTTGTGTTGCTGTGGCCAGAGCCATGGCCACCAGGACCGCAGGAGGAAGGTGCAGCGCAAGAAGCTCAGCAGCCATTATCGGCTGCGGCAAGAAGAGCGGTGTGGGCCACTGTCTTCTCATCATTGGCCAGACGGAGTTCTTTAAGAACTAGCATGTCATGAGCCCGGGCGAACGATGAAAGAGGTGTGGCGTTGGCGATGTCATCGGCGGTGTTGGAGAAGCGGAGATTGAGGCCTCGCAGAAAGGCGAGAACGAGTTGAGAGTCGACCACAGGGTGGCCGACGTCTTGGAGAGCAGCAGCCTTGACTTTGAGGCGCTGACAGTACGAGGAGACAGAGAAGTCGCCTTGTACCATGGAGTGGAACTCGTTGAGGAGGAAGATGGCGCGAGGCTACTTGTTAGCCAGGAAGATCCGCTCGATGGCCACCTAGAGGTCCCGGGCGGTGGGGTCGGTATCGTCCATGGCGAGGTCGAGGACAGAGTTGTCGACCGAGCCGAGTAGCCAGCTGCGCACGCAGCACTCGGCGATGTCCCACTGAGGATCATCGGGACGAGGTGGAGCGGAGCCATCAATATGGGACCGGAGGCCGAATTTTTCACAGAGGGATTTGAAAAAGAAAACCCACTTGGAATAATTGGCGTTAAGGTCAAGGGAGATAGGAACGTGAGATTTTACGTTCACAGCAGCGTAGGGAGGAGAGAAGATCAGCGAGGTGGTGCCCGAGGTGTGGTCTGTGGCACCGAGGGCCGGAGCAGATTCGGCGACTGGGAGAGTGCCGGAGCTGAGGGCGGACTCAGAGGCCATGACGGGAGAACGGGAGCAAAGAGCCGATAGAAGAGAGAAGCCGATGGGAGGGGGAAGCCGATGAGAGGACGGATCGGCCGATCAAGGACGTGAGAAGCCGATGGGAAATGGGCAGCGGAGTAGGTGAGGAGTGGCCAGCCAATGAGGAGTGGGTGGCCGATGGGGAGTAGGCAGCGGAGTAGGTGAGGAGTGGCCAGTCGATGAGGAGTAGGCAGCGGAGTAGGTGAGGAGTGGTTGGCCGATGGGGAGTAGGTGAGGACAGAGTGGGTAGGTCAGAGAGTGGTTGGGTCACGGACGTACGAGAATTCACGTCCGTGAAGAGAAGATTCACGTCCGTGGACTCGTGGAGGCCAAGGAGTGGGGCAGACACGAAAAAGACAGGGAGTGGGGCGGACGCGAAAAAGGCAGTGAGGGGAGAAGGTTCACGTCCGAGAGCCGTTGAGCGTGTCGGAAAGGGCAAGAACCAAGGGAGGTTTCCAGCCGATGAAGGGCTGGACAAGTCCAGCCGATAGAGACGATGAACGCGGAGGTGCGCCGGCATCAGAGAAGGAGAGATGCACGAAACAAGAGGAAGAGCGGAGACGGGTGTGAGGAGGGACGAGGAGGCGGAGCGAGACCGTCGTCTGGTCGCGCGGAGGTAGGACGGAGAAAAGGTGACTGCGGGAGAGACGGGGAGAAGAAGAAATGGAGACGAGAGAGCAAGGGGAGCACCGGGAAGAGAGTCGACGACGGGAAGAAGACGTCGACGACGAGAAGGAAAGAGTCAGCTTGTCGAAGGGAGAAGCTAGCGCGCCGGAATGTCTAGACTCGCTCTGATACCATATAGAAAATGTACAGTGACTATAAATCCCCGTGTGTATACGAGGGGTCGTGTGCGCGTTCGTCATTGTATTTTGTAATTTTGGTGCCTCGTATGTGCCTGCCACGTTTGTTTTTCTTTCGAGCTGTCTGCCACATATATTTACCGACTCTACACAGCTTTGTCAGGCTTGCAGGCAATCTCACTCTGTTTGTTTTGTCCGTTGTCTCGTGAATCAGTGATTCAGTATGCCTTCATCGCAAAATCATTAAAAAAGGTGATTCAGTATGGCCCTGGACAATTTGATAGTGATATATATGAATATATCCTTCTTGAGGTGCTTTAATCTGCTTGATTATTAATGTCAGGTCTCAAATATCGTTACCTCCATATGTTCACCCCATTTAATCCTTGTAATATACATCCATCATTATTTCATAAGAGCATGCATGGTCCCACTCTGATTAAGTGGTAAGCCCTGTAGTTGGTATGAAAAAATGCTAGTAACATTGATGTATGCATAACATACAAAGGTGGGATTACTCGGCAGTCCGATTTGGCCACTTGATTCCGTCCTCCTCTTACCTAATCCTGGATTGGATTGGCACAAGCTGCTGCTGCATTTGATGTACTACTGAATTATTTGTCTTCCCATCAAGCTACTTGCTAATTGCTACTGGTTTGTTGCTATTGCCATTGGCTTTGAGTCGAGAGCTGTTTCACCTTCACATCGCTGTCGCAGCCGGCCACGGCTTCTTACGTGGGTCACACTACTGGTTACTGTGCGATAATACGGAATTTACTCCAGCTTTTGCCACTACTGCGATAATTAGTTTGGAAGTGACAGTAATATCCTTTAATTTGCACTTGCTGTGTAAGCGTACTTTTTAGGTGGCGGCAACAAAGCGTGGGATTTAATTTGGCCGATATCATGATCCATTTCAGGTCAGGTCGCCCTGGCTTTTGTCATTACTTTGCCAAATAACAGGAAGTTTGGAACGTGATGCGTTTTTGCTCCAGTGCTTGCAGCACGATGGTGGCTCGGACTTTCTTCCATTCTCCGTTAAAAAACTGTTCAGGCTGGACGCAGAAGTTAGCCGAAAGCAATTTCTGGCAGCTATAAATCTTGCAAGAATTTGTAAAGGTTGGTCTAACTAATAGTTTCCACAATGGTACTTGCTATCCCTTGAAATTAAGAACCATCAAGCCCATGCCATAGCTAACTTTTAAATAAAAGATGTTTCTGGTCCACTTACAAATTATAGATTATCATGTACCTGCTTTTGAAGCTCCTAAATGGTATAGTTTTTTTTCTTCAAAAACTTTCTTTATTAGCATTTCTTATAAAAAAATTAAAAATCAACTTTTTAGCTTTTTAACATTTAATTCTTCCGTTTATGTTCTGAAATAATTTATCATAAACTCAATTTTATTCATAATCCATCCTCCATCGAAACTTGAGAACACAGCTATAGTATGTACAACTTGTATTATAGGGCGTGCCAAATAACTCTTACTAAGAGTTTCTTTTGAAATGTAGGAATTATATATTACTTTTTTTAAGAATTTAATTCCTTCAAAATGCTTCCGTTTCAAAGGAGGCCATACCTTGTACGGTACTATTTGTATGATCTTTGTATGGAGGGAGTATTTGTCGGTTGGCACTAATCCATCAAGTCAATCCAAGCGTGCAGCGTGACGCACATTACATTTATGCCTTTAAGGCACGTCGAAACAATTGTGTGGTACAATTTCCTGATTGATACGACGAAACTGCTTTCTTAGAATCTTGAGTATGGCTATTAGAATATTGGATCCACTTGCTTAATTAATTATATTCTCGACTACGCATACATACGCTTCGAAAGGAAGGTTTGGCCTTTCGTTGTTCACTGCCGTACAATGAAACGCTAACTATATACTATATCCGTCTCAGGAATTAGAGAGGATTCAAATTTTATTCTAAAATATAAGAGATTAAATAATATTATTTTTTCATCTAGCAACTCTTATTGAAATTTCTTCCTATATTACTCACCTATCTTTCCCTTTTTACACACTGCTTGTTATGGGGAAGTCATAATCTTTTTCTTCTTGGTATCTGCAAACATTAGTGTCTACGGGTATAATATTGTGTAATCCCTCCGTTCAAAAAGAATCATTTTTTAAGCTATCAACCAGAAAAGGAGTAGTTAAATGACAGTGCTTCTGACCTGAAGATTTGATTGGCCATTGCCGCTCTAATTGAAGATATCATAATGTTGCAGAGGCTAATTATTCTTCTGAGTTTATGTTTCTTTCACTGGAAGTTTTCAATTGAAACTTGATGCGTTTTGCTCGAGTAGTGCCCCAGCACAGTAGTGACGTTGGCAATGTTTCTATCACTTGAGAAACGGCTTAATTAACTCCATGTCATTGCCAACTTTAAAACACAAGTTACGCCGAAGAGGAACGTGTTGGACACGTCGGGACAACTTGGAGCAAGTACTCTCTTGCTGTTGATGCAAACTAAACTGTTTAATCAATTGCTTAGTGAATTAAGCATGCAAGGCACGTCGTTGAAACTACTCACTGGATGCGGTCAAGCGTGGTATCTATGATTCAGTTGCTTAGAATCTTTTGTGTATGCATTTGAGTAATGAATTAGTAATAGCTTTCCCTTAACTTAATTTGCTGTCAGGTTAGCATAATCTAGCAGTGTATTTTTGCCGTTGCTATTATATAGAAGGAAGGTTTGACATTGATGTGGATGTTATTCTACTATGCCCTTTTACTACAAGTTCTTAACAAGTAGTAGTGCAGTGTACTTAAATTGGAGCAGTAGCTCGCAGATACATAATTTCTAAATACACAGCGTTGTTGACTTTTGGGCTCAAATAGATCCATGATAATCTATAATTATATTAATAACATTTGAATGAATAATTTTGTTTATATTTAAGACAAAATATAAATATTCATAATTTAACCTACAAATTCTAAATGCAGTGTGGATTTAGAATCTAGAGATATAACAAACATGCATAAAGATTTCTATCAATCCAGTAAGATTAGTAAGATTTGTATGAGTATTTAGTATGGAAATTGTTATTAAAAATAAGAGTAAATTTTAAAAAACTACATCTTTCTATCAAAACTATCCGTATAACTTTATATGGTTTATTATAACTTTAATTAGACATTTTCAAAAAATACAATAATAACTGATGGTTTTATCATAAATCTATAAATTTATTCACTTGATGTGTCTAAGGCTCATTTGTCGGGCACACGTTCAAAACACAGCTATAGGCTAGCCCACATATCGGATACACATAGTACACGTAGTAGGTTGTAGTTTATTGATAAAACTGTTTACTGTAGTTGTGGGTTTGTAAAATACCTAAATAAGGCTATAGGAAGTGATAGTTTAACCAAACAGTTGTATTTTTATGAAATTTACTTGAAAAACAATTTATGCAAGTTAGGGTAACTACCCAAAGTCACTGCCGGTGGGGTCAGGCAAAGAGATAAGGATGGAAAGCACGGTGGGCCCACCAGATAGAGCACCATACTCCGATTCCATTCCAGCGTCCGTTTGTCCAATTTTTGGGATTTGCAGAAAGGTTTGGCGGTCCCACTCCCACGTCCCCACCCCACTTGAACTCCTAGCGGGTAGGCTTCCGTCCGTCCGATGCTCTAGGGTGGAATCTCTACCATCCATTTCGCCCATCCTTTTGCCTTGGAATCGGATAAGGACTCTCATCCGCTACCACGCGTTGCGTCCTCATTGGACAAAGTAGCTATCTCTTGTCGCGCGATGGCGCAGAAGATCCTCTTTCTTCCATTCCATTCCACCACGAACGAACACGGAATTTAACGTCACTAAGATTTAGCAAATATTTAAATATCCCTCTTAATTTTATATTTAATAAATTATTATTGGAGAGAGGGGTGATTTTTTAACTATTTATCAATTTTACCTATACAACGTGCTAGCTAGAAAAACAACATAAGCCCCATAAATTAGCCCATCCTCTTTCCTTGGTCTCCCATCGTCAACCATTGCAGTCATCCTACCGTTGCAACTGTAAGAGGGATGGTGAAAAGAAGAAGAACGAGAAGCAACAAGAGCAAAGAAGACTGAGCAAAGGAGTAGTAGAAGTAGAGAAGGTCCGGTGGAAGACAAGTGACAGGGGTAGAAAAGCAGCTATGATAAAAGTGATGACAACTTCTTTAGTTCAACCTCTTCATCTCCTCAATATCCTCTAGCAAGGTCATCACCACTACTTTCTGTCACCATTATGAGCACCACTTGCTATCAAAGGCAGTTGCCTCAACACAAGTTTATCGTCGAAAGACGCTATCACCATGAGCATCACTGCATTGAGCCAATGCCAATTGCCATTACCATTCCATCATCGTGTACCTGTTCTTCACCGATGTCGTAATTAGACAGCAGGTGCACGTGGCCCTCGTGCGCGTAGTAGGTGCTTCCGCTTGTAGCAATGGGCCCACCTCCACGCCGAAGCTCCTGTAGCGATAGGGAGCTATGACAGCCGGTGCGATACTGGCAGGGAGACAAAGGAGAGGGGCTGAATTATGGCCTACACTACTTTTTCATGTTGACACGTTAGTTAAGAAATTATATGGTAATTTATTAAGTGTAAAACTAACCACACCAATCTACTGGTGGCAAATAGTCTCCCGCCGCTGTTCAGCACAGCGCAGCTAAAAATAAAAAGAAAAAAAAATCCCTCCTCCTGCCGCTGCTCAGCTCAGCTCGTCGTCTCGCTTCGCTTCGCCGCCGTTTGGATTGGACTGCGACCTCGGTGCGTATTGTCTGTCCAGTTGCTTCGCTCCGGCGGGGAAAATTACTCAACTGCCCACCGGTCGCCTCTACAAATACCCGACCGGCCGGCGCCATCCTTTAGAAGATTCTCTCGAGGCGCAACCGCCAAAAAGATCCCCTTGGATTCGCCGGCCCGCCTATTCGTTTCGTCATCACCTGTGGATAGCTGAGCTGCCTCTGCCTCTGTCTCGCCGCCGCCGCCTCCTCCAGTGGACGACGTCGCTATGGGGGGAGTCGCGTAGGCGGCACCTCGCTGCCGCGGGGGATGGAGGACTACATCGAGGAGGGCGTGGGCGAGAGCTCGGGACCCTCTCCCCGGGCCGCCGCCGGCGGTTCCGGTGGGGGCGGCTGCGGCGGTAGCGCGCACGGGTCCTCTGACAACATTAGGAAGGTCATCTACGACCGCTTGGTGGCGATTCGCAACGAGGAGGCCATCTCCAACCCCTCCTTCCGCCTTGAGCTCGACCAGCACTTCCTGCGCTTGCCGGAAAGGTCATCATACATGCATGCGCTTCTCGACTCTGTCAGTTGCTTGCTTCTCGCCTTTGAAAATGCAATCTTCTTGCGGGTGCAGCTATTTGATCGATCTGGATGTCAGCAAGGCAGAGCAAGTGCTGCTGCACCGGAGGATTCTCGCTGACTGCGCCGACCCTGACAAGCGCCCAATCTTCCATGCCCGCTTCTTAGGGTTTAGGGGTAGACTCTGGATCAACTCCGAGAGTAAACGGTAATGGTGGGGGCTTTCTCCCTGTCAATTTGAGGTATAGGTCACTAAAACCACCGACTTTCCAGTGCATGGTTTACTAGTTGAGGATACCGGTGATTCGAGTGGACTGTACCGTATCGTTTCATGTTCGGAATGATATCCCTTTGTGGAAAAAGATGGATCTTTTGTAAATATCAAGACGACTTATCAGCATATCTTTCATGTTAAGATTGATTGTACTTGTGAATATTGGACAGAGATGATGAATTCACAGAATCCGAGCCATACGAAAGGATGATGGAAGACCTTAATATAGAGAGAGGAAAAGGTGTGGATGACTTTGAAGCCGTTTCTGCAAGGTATTTTTGTTGCTAAGTTGTCGCGCTGTACGTATGACATATCTATACCATAATAACAATCAATGAATATGGAATGTCAGTTTCAAGTTTCAACCATCTGGCTCGATCTAAAAACTGCAAGAATGCAATTTTTTCATGATTTTTGTTTGATTTGTAGAAACAAGGATTATGTGCCAGAAGGGTGCTGCTAACATGACTGAAAGGTTGTCCTGTCCATAAAACAAAACTGTGTTCCTCAATTATGCTCTTTTTGATAGAAAGCTTCTGTCGTGTTAGAGATAGCCTGCAATAATAGGTAGGATGTAAGATTCAGTTCTATGATACTGAAGAGCAACCTTTGTAGTTACCGTTAGTGCAGCTGTATGCAATCAGGCTAATGGTTCCAATCGGCCTTGTTCTAACCGTTGAGTTTTGTGGATATGAGCCTTTGCTCTCTACATTGGTGCACAACAGTTTTCATATAATTCTTTGAAATGATTAGTGACGTCTTCTTCACCCATTCCTTTTATATTTACTTCTTTCTGATATTCAGACTAGTTCGGCACTGTTGTATTATATGCTTTCTTTTAGTGAACCATTGTCTTAATTTGCCTGAGCAATCATCTTTAATCATTTGGCTTATGAATACTCTGTTGAAATTGACACTCGAATTTTCTGCAGAAGGGACACAAAAATCGTCCGTGTTCATGAAATTATTTTTTCTTCCATGGACAAGCCAAAGCTCCTCAGTAAGGTAAGGCCATGCACTTTGTGATTTCTATTTAGACCTCCATACGAATACCACGCCTTCTTGTGTCACTGCTTGAACTGTGAGATATTGTTTTACAGCTATCCGCGTTACTGTCTGAAATCGGGTTGGACATCCGTGAAGCTCATGTGTTCTCAACATCAGATGGCCTTTGTCTGGATGTGTTTGTTGTTGATGGCTGGGATACAGAGGTGAACTTAGAGCATGTTCGTGATTATAGCTTATTTGTTCACACAATTACAGAACTGCACAAATTATGTTTTGAACTTTTAATCATGGCAACTTATTGTGAAGACCCTAAATTAAATAAACAGTTTTTACACTTAGCAATCTGATTATCTGTGTAATTTATAGATATTTATGAGTAGGAAACATCAGTGGGTTTTGTTACTTGCACTATGCTTCAAGGTGTTCCTCAAATTAAAACATTGCCCAACACTATGTGCAGGAGACAGATGGTTTGCTGCAGAGGCTTAGAGAGGCAGAGGCAAACAGCCATGTATGCTGCTTCCTATTTCTCCATTTAATTGACATGATCACTTAAAATTTAAAGGTGTCTTGCTGGTTAAGAAGGCAACATGCTTGCAACTTACCTCCTTTTTAAAGTAAATGCGGTCCTATAAATACTCTCAAGTCAGCATTATAAGACTTAGGAAATGAACACGGCATCCCTAACCTTTTCCTTACAGAATTGAACTTATCGTGTGTAGGGCTCATTGTCTAATCCAATAAATTCTTCAGCATCAAAGAAAGTTCTAGAGCTGCAGGAAAAGATCGGAGATTCTGAATTCGACAGGAATTTGCTGCAAATCGAGGAGAAGATTGCATCTGGATCTTCAGGGGATTTGTAAGAAACATATAACTCTTATTACTTAGGAATAATGAATATTAGGAAGCACAGAGATAGTTATTTAGAACAGCAGGTACAACTCAACTGCTAATGTGGATTGCATGCCCTTTCTTGCATCTTTTTACAAGGAAATGGTTTCACAAGGGGACACTATCGACAGATTGACAAACTGTCACAAAGCTATTTGTATTCCGAGTTTCTGACTTCAACTTGTGGAGACATATTATTGTGCGCATTATTCTATATTTTTAAATGTTTCTAGCAAGATCAACAGTTCATTAACCAAGAGGTCTTGTTTGTATTCGTGGCTGCAGATATCGAGGAACTTATCTCGGTGTGGATGTTGCAGTAAAATTTCTTAGATCTGAACATGTTAATGATTCTTCAAAAGTGGAGTTCTTGCAGAAATAAGGATTTTAAAGTACGCTTTCTTTTGAAATCACTTTGATGCATAGACTAGATTCTGAGTAATTTAATTCCAGATAATTCTAATACAGTGAAGTCATGTCCAGGAGTGTTCATCATGAAAATGTTGTCCAATTTTACGGAGCTTGCACAAAGCATCGAAAGTATCTCATTGTAACAGGTGACACAAATATTGCTGATAATCTTGCTTGCTGATATTTTCGTAAGAATCAAAATCCTCGTTTCTCAAGATTCAGATAGCAGTGCGCTTGGGCTTGGGCATATTTACAATCTGAGTAGTGTTGGTGGCTAAAAGATTGAGCTCATGTCTGGGTATAACCAATGTGCTTGGTTATTCATCTCCAGTTTTCTTGGCATGTAATGTAAATAACTGTTGATTAAACATTTTTAGTTTTGCATTTTGATGAGCGTCATTAGGTGGAATTGATAAAATAGAAAGACGGGGGATAACTCCTGTCTTTTATCCATTTTGGTAGGGACTTCAAGAGCAGATAAGTCTAGGAGGGATATTGTAACCATTACATTTGCTTGTTGCGTCCATACATAAAGAATATCTACACCATGATGGAAAATAGTGCAAGATATGTCTGGTCAGAAGAAAATTGCTACTCTTTTCCTATCAACGGGTCTCTGCCCATCCTTCCATTAGCCTGTGAATTGCTACTTTCTAATTCATGCATGTGAAATAAGTCTTCATTCCTAATGATCACGCAAATTTTCATTTTCTAAACTCCCAACCAAATTTCTGTATTGTTTACACTTTACATGAATCTTTTGTGCTGCAACTTAAATACATTTTTTTATGATTATATTGCAAGGCGATGAAATCTGGGTCCCTAGCTGCAAAATTTATATCAGACTCATCCTGTATAGCACCTATAAAAATGGAGATGCTATCTAGGGATTTATAAGATATATGTATCATCCACACGTTTTAACTTGATGTTAGGTTTTTGTGTTTACTACCCATTGCATTATTGATTAGCGGTGAGATATTGGTTGTCCAATCTTGCTGTTAATTAAATAATTAGATGTTTCGAAGAGCTTTATTAGGAGGGAATCCGTTCATTTTAGTGCAAGTGAACTTGTGTTCAGAATCCAAATTAAACTCTTTTCTAGTCACTCAAAAAAAAAACTTGTACATCTTCTTTACTGAATCATTGTATTCACGTGGGAGTTTAGTTCAAGTATTTCATACAGTCTAGTCTTTGTTTATTCTGAAGATGACAAGAATTCTACTTTTTTAGATAATGGACAAGAATTGCATGGATAGTAAATGAACAATGTACTCATGTAAAATACTGTTATTCTGTTCCCCTGTCATGCCATAGCAGTAGTAATTGGTTCTTACATAAGACCAAGAGCCAGTGACCTAGATGAGTTTAAGTTAGTAGTATCATTGTATTCATGAGATCATTTATATGTTTGTCTTACTGCTTTTTTAGGAAAATGTTTGTATGTGCCTGTTCCAACTTTCCAAGTGTGCACCCTGTTTTCTTGCTTCAATCCTACAAACGACCATAGGCTATGTATTTCTTGTTTGTATTTTTACGTATTGAGTTTTTTGAATTAATCAAGTCAACTCGATGTAGAGCATTTATCTATATAGGGTATTTATTATCAGGCAATATTTTTTGAGGTTATTTCATGTCAACGTATATTTTGCTTTGTTATTTGTGTGTTTCTTCCAGAGTACATGCCCGGAGGTAATTTATATGACTTCCTTCATAAGCAAAACAATACTTTGGAGCTTCCTGTTGTTCTTAGGATTGCTATTGGTATCTCAAAAGAAATGGATTATGTAGAAAGTGTGCAGTGACTATAAATCCTCCAAGCGTATACGAGAGAGTCAGGTCTATATATATACAGCCCAGGCCAGTGGTCTGTCTAACACCCCCCGCAGTCGCAGCGGGAGGGGAACGGACGCAGAGACTGGACTGAAAACTGGTAAACAAAGGCGTGGGCAGGCCTTTGGTCATTATATCGGTAAACTGATGTGCCGATGGTACATGGAGCACCCGAACCTGTCCTAATGCAACCTTATCACGGACAAAATAAATATCGATCTCGATGTGCTTGGTGCATCGGTGATGGACCGGGTTAGCGGTCATGTAGACGGCACTGATATTGTCACAGTAGACGACGGTCGCGGTGGAAAGGGGTGCACGGAGCTCCTGGAGAAGCTGGCGAAGCCAGCAGCACTCGGCAACAGCGTGGGCGACAGCACGGTACTCGGCTTCAGCGCTGGAGCGGGACACTGTAGTCTGGCGTTTTGAGGACCAGGATACGAGAGTGTCACCGAGGTAGACGCAGTAGCCGGACGTAGAGCGTCGAGAGTTGAGGCAGCCTGCCCAGTCCGCGTCGGAGTACGCGGTGAGGGAGTCGATGGGGCTGGAGCTGAGATGCAGCCCGCTGGAGAGGGTGCCCTTCACGTAGCTTAGGATGCGCTTGAGCAGCGCGAGGTGAGGTTCGCGCGGAGCGTGCATGAAGAGGCACACTTGCTAGACAGCGTACGTGAGGTCGGGTCGGGTGAGTGTGAGGTATTGGAGAGCCTCGACAAGACTCCGATAGTGAGAGGGATCGGCAACGAGGGCACCATCGGCGGTGGAGAGTTTGGCTCGAGTGTCGACTGGGGTGGCCGTGGGGTGACAGTCGGCCATGCCCGCACGCTGGAGGAGGTCGATGGCGTACTGACGTTGGGAAAGGAAGAGCCCGTGGATGGAACGGGTTATGGAGATGCCAAGGAAATGGTGGAGAGGACCAAGATCGGTCATGGCGAACTCAGAGTGGAGTCGGGTCATGATCTGGTCAAGGAGAGATATCGAAGACGCTGTGAGAACAATGTCATCGACATAGAAAAGTAGATAGGCAGTGGCGGAGCCGATATGGAAAGTGAACAGGGAACTATCGGACGCAGAGGCCACGAAGCCGATGTGCCGAAGATAGACAGCAAAGCGCTGGTACCAGGCACGAGGGGCTTGTTTGAGGCCGTAGAGAGAGCGTTGAAGGAGACAGACGTCGTCGGGCCGAGAAGGGTCGACGAAGCCTGGGGGTTGCTGGCAATAGACTGTTTCCATCAGGTGGCCGTGAAGAAAGGCGTTCTTCACGTCTAGTTGATGGATCGGCCAGGAGCGAGAGGCAGCCAAGGTGAGGACGACTCGGATGGTGGCGGGTTTGACAACGAGACTGAAGGTCTCGTCGTAGTCGACACCGGGTCGTTGGGAGAAACCCCGGACTACCCAGCGAGCCTTGTGACAGGCAAGGGAGCCATCGACATGGAACTTGTGTTTGAAAATCCACTTACCGGTCACAATGTTAGCGCCGGGAGGTCGGGGAACGAGGCACCAGGTCTTGTTGTCCATTAGGGCCTTGTACTCGTCGGCCATGGCCGCGCGCCACTGAGGGTCGGCCAAGGCTGAGCGAGAAGTCGCCGGGATGGGCGAGATAGAGCTGTGGACGGCGGAGAGACCGTAGCGCGGATTGGGTCGGAGAGACCCGGTCTGGGAGCGGGTGACCATGTGAGAGGTGGAGGGAACTGGAGCCGATGGGGGTGCGGGAGTAATGGGAAGAACTGGTCGGGTAGGGGCGTCATCGGCTCTGAGTCGGCGACTGTAGACAAGAGGAAAAGGAGGAATTAGATCGGCCTGAGCCGATGAGGTCGGGTGGGCTGAGTATTCCGATCGGTCCGATAGAGATGGATCAGCCGATAGGGTAGGGGGAGCCGATGAGAGGACGGATCGGCCTATCAAGAATATGAGAAGCTGATGGGAAGTGGGCAGCGGAGTAGGTGAGGAGTGGCCAGCCGATGAGGAGTGGTTGGCCGATAGGGAGTAGGCAGCGGAGTAGGTGAGGACAGAGTGGGTGGGTCAGAGAGTGGTTGGGTCACGGACGTGCGAGGATTCACGTCCGTGAAGAGAAGATTCACGTCTGTGGACTCGTGGAGGCCAAGGAGTGGGACGGACGCGAAAAAGGCAGGGAGTAGCCGGACGCGAAGAGAGTATGTTCGCGTCCGAGAGGCAGGGATTCGTGTCCATGGACACGTGGACACGTTGGACTGGCTCGGACGTGAGGGGAGAAGGTTCGCGTCCGAGAGCCATTGAGCGTGTCGGAAATGGCAAGAACCGAGGGAGGTTTCCAGCCGATGGAGGGTTGGACAAGTCCAGCCGATAAAGACGACGAGCGCGGAGGAAGAGCGGAGACGGGTGCGAGGAGGGACGAGGAGGCGGATCGAGACCGTCGCCTGGTCGCGCAGAGGTGGGGCGGAGAAAAGGTGACTGCGAGAGAGACGGGGAGAAGAAGAAATGGAGACGAGAGAGCGAGGGGAGTACCGGGAAGAGAGTCGGCGACGGGAAAAAGACGTCGACGACGAGGAGAAAAGGGTCGGCTCGCCGGAGGGAGAAGCTAGCGCACCGGGATGTCTAGACTCGCTCTGATACCATGTAGAAAATGTACAGTGACTATGAATCCCTTAAGCGTATACGAGAGGGTCGGGTCTATATATATATACAGCCTAGGCCAGTGATCTGTCTAACAGATTATTTGCACCAGAATAATATCATCCATAGGGACTTGAAGACTGCCAATTTGCTAATTGGCTCTGGTCAAGTATGCATATTATTTTGAAGTCGCTTATCAATTCAAGGATATTGAAGCGCTGATTCATTTCATAATAGGTGGTGAAGATCGCAGACTTTGGTGTCTCTCGGCTCTGATCTCAAGGGGGAGACATGACTGCTGAAACTGGCACATAGATGGATGGCACCTGAGGTACTATGTTGATGCCTTTGTTCCTTATCCTCTGGTGTCCTTTTTTCCCCTTTATTTTCCTTTTTGATTACTCAACAAGACTTTTGTACTGCAACAGATCAGTGCATCTTTTCTGTTTGCTCATGATAGGTTCAGTTTCTCAAGCCCATTTCACCGGGCTTTGTCCTGGTAAATTTTCTGAACTTTGTAGACTTTAGGTTTTATGAGATGACGATCGAAAAGAACAATGAATTTGGTTCGTGCTTGAGACATTGCTCTGATGAAAAACTGCATATTTGTTGTAGGTTTACAAGGCAGGAAATCGACATCCCAAAGCAAAGATACAAAAGAAATCACCGCGATAGAGTACATGGGTTCCTTGTAACCATTGTGAAACAGCTTAGAGGTTTTCTTCCAAACTACCAGGCTACGGTTTGTTGCTAGCACGGCAGCATAGAAATGATTTTGTATATATGTCAGATGCTTGCATGTATAATATTTTTTTCTACTCTTATACCTGATTGGTATGCGTTTTCTGTTTTGTCCTATAGTGCCTACTAGAAGACACTGTGAGTTAGGAATGCTGAACAAGGCGGCAGCCACTGGAATATATAATACAGGTCTTGTAGTTTTTTGTGTTTCCACCCTGTGCAATTTTGGCTCATGTACTTATGGCAATAACTTCAGTTCAGAATTGCAGATGAAGAACCACATCTATCTTGCTGAACTCCATTTTGATGATTGGAGCCAAACTGTTGGCTATGCCCAAGCTTAATTTGGTAGCAACCCAAATCTTTGTTTATACTATAGTTAGATTTGGCACCTAATTGGTAGCAATTCAAACTACTCCATCATTTCGCACATGCTTTTGTCTATAAGTCATTTCGCACATGCTTTTGCTTATAAGTTAAGCCAAAATGTGAAATTTAAAACTTAGACTTGGAGTTAATTTTTGTGGTTTTTTTAATTGTAATTTATTTAACAGCATTTACTTTTGAATTATATATATATATATATTACATATAAAATAATTTTTATTATTAATAAATAATACATATAAGAATAAGCGAAACTAAGTGTCAAAAACTTGGATAGGTTTTGGCACGGCTAAAGAAAAGGGGACAGCGAGAATAGCAGTTTGGGCTAGGCCTGGCCCAATTAGTTGCTTGGGGCCAACTGATGAGATCAACTCCAAAAAGAGGAGGAAAAAATCCATCCAGATTTGCAACGCATTCCCAGAGCTGTCCAGCGCTTACGCGATGGCGGCGAGCACACCGGAGACGACGATGGGCGGCTACGAGCTGCGGGAGCGCCTGGGCGGCCGCCCGCCGTCCACGGTGGTCTGGCGCGCCGTCGACCGGTCGACCGGATGCCCCGTCGTAGTGAAGCAGGTGCGACTGACTGGCCTCCCCAGCAGCCTCCGCGACAGCCTCGACGGCGAGGTCCGCTTCCTCGCCGCCGTTACCCACCCTAACATCATCCGCCTCCTCGACGTCATCCAGGCAAACCTACCCAACAATACCCCCCTCTTGTTTCCTTAGCGATCGTCTTCCTCCTGCACCAATCCTAGTGAATTTCTCCTAGACCCAGAGCAACCTGTACCTTGTCCTGGAGCTGTGCGAGGGAGGAGACCTGGGGGCCTACATCGAGCGGAACGGGAGGGTGGAGGAGCGCGTGGCGAGAAATTTCATGAGACAGATCGGTAATTCATCTAGTATTGCCATATCAATTTCATTTCTAGCACCTGTAGCATCTCTTCTCCTGTTGCCCCCAATCTATCGCATACCCGCAACCTTAATTGTGTTACAATTACAACAACAAGATATGTCATGTGTAAAAAATGGTGCTTGCCCAACCCCTTGTGGCAGGAGCTGGCTTGCAAGTGCTCCGCAACCACCATGTCGTCCACAGACTTGAAACCCGAGGTCCAGGGAGTTAATCAACCAGTCTCTCTTTTTATTATCTTTCAATTGCTTGTGCTTGAGAGCTCTACCTGCGTTGAGACACCGATGCTAACTGATAAAACTGTTCTATGTTGCAGAATATCCTGTTCTCTTCCCCTGAAAGTGATGCAATCCTCAAGATATCTGATTTTGGCCTGTCAAGGTACATTGCCAAACATACGCTACAGGCATCATACTACTCTTAAGACAATACAAGTTTCTTATCCAACGGGAGACTCAGATACAGTTTTACTTCTGGTTTCAGAGTTCTTCGTCCTGGGGAACACACGGACACAAGTTGCGGCACTTGTTTGTACATGGCTCCAGAAGTCATGCTATTTCAGAAGTATGATGGCAGGGTATGTTCCATGTGCTTACATGGCCAACTCTCTTTGCCAACCCAAACAGGAGAATTCTGAACATATATATGTTGTGTGCAGGTAGATTTGTGGAGTATTGGCGCAATTCTCTTCGAGCTCTTGAATGGCTATCCACCATTCCGTGGTAGAAGCAGTGTTCAGGTGGCTACTAGCTCTCTTGTCAACCTTGTTTATATTATCTAAACTTGCATCAGTTCTCATCACAGATTTGTCTCTGTAGCTGCTTCAATGCATAAACAGAACCACATCTCTTCCATTCTCGGAAGTCGTCGTTTCCAAGCTACGCCCTGATTCTATTGATATATGCACCAGACTGCTGTGTAGTAATCCAGGTGTGCCACTGATCATGTTACTACCTCTCACTCATCCTAATCACCGAGCATGTCGAGAGTTGAAAGCTAACAAAATTTCTTACTTGATTCCAGTGAAAAGGCTATCCTTCCAAGAGTTCTTGAGCCACAGCTTCCTCAGACCATAGATACTTTACTGAAAAGCCTGTGGAGGCTCAGCGATATCATCTGAAGATTAAAGTGCTGGATTAGATGATTTGTTTGTTTGTTGTACTTGACATGCAGGTACCTCTGTGTATAAGGCTTCAAAACCTTGTTTTTCTAAGGCTGCGAGTCTTTTCTGTACACCAAAATGTGAATATATGTTGGGAGTTTTGTACACAGTTGCCAAGTGCATTTTCTTTTATACTACTATCTATTGTCTGTGTTGAACTGCCATTTGCCCCCTTGCAGTATCCCATCCAACATTTCAAGGATTCCCCCAATCCCGTCCTGTCGCCTTTCAGTAATTTTCCACATTTGCAATCCATTTCCTTGGTAGCCGCAATGAGCAGCGGCATTTCTACACCATTACATTCGAGCGTCGTGTTGATGTCATAGCAGAGACTGAGAGTGATCTGCACGAGCCGTGGGGTTCGTTCCGATGGAGCGGCGGCGGATGGTCGCCGATCTGCTCAGGGCGAGCGCGAGAGGCTCGTCCCTCCGCGCCGGCGTCCAGCTCCACGCCGCGCTGATGAATCTCGGCTTCGGATCGGATACCATTCTGAACAACAACCTGATCGATATGTACGCGAAATGCGGGAAGCTTGACATGGCCCGCGAGGTGTTCGACGGAATGCCCGAGAGGAACGTGGTATCCTGGACGGCGCTCATGGTGGGCTTCCTGCAGCACGGCGAGGCCAGGGAGTGCCTCCGGCTGTTCAGGGAAATGCGGGGTTCAGAGACGGCGCCGAATGAGTTCACGCTGTCGGCGACCTTGAAGGCGTGCGGCGGCGGCACGACAGCCGGTGTTCAGATCCATGGCGTCTGCGTCAGGACGGGGTTCGAGGGGCACGACGTCGTCGCCAACTCGCTGGTCGTCATGTACTCCAAGGGCCGGTGGACCGGCGACGCACGGCGGGTGTTCGATGCAATTCCCTTTAGGAACCTCGCCACGTGGAACTCCATGATCTCTGGCTACGCGCACGCCGGCCACGGCAGGGACTCGCTGGTCGTCTTCCGGGAGATGCAGCGGCGGCAGGACGAGCAGCCCGACGAGTTCACCTTTGCTAGCCTTCTCAAGACGTGCAGCGGCCTCGGCGCGGCTCGCGAGGGCGCGCAGGTCCACGCGGCCATGGCTGTCAGAGGGGTCTCCCCGGTGTCCAACGCTATCCTCGCCGGAGCACTCCTCGATGTGTACGTCAAGTGCCACCGCCTGCCGGTGGCGATGCAGGTGTTCAACGGGTTGGAGCGGAGGAATGCCATCCAGTGGACGACGGTGATCGTCGGCCACGCGCAGGAGGGGCAGGTGAAGGAAGCAATGTGCCTGTTCCGGCGGTTCTGGAGCTCCGGCGTCCGTGCCGACGGCCATGTTCTGTCCAGCGTGGTCGCCGTGTTCGCGGATTTTGCTCTCGTGGAGCAGGGGAAGCAAGTGCACTGCTACACGGTGAAGACCCCGGCCGGGCTGGACGTGTCGGTGGCCAACTCTCTGGTTGACATGTACCTCAAGTGCGGTCTCACCGGCGAGGCTGAACGGCGGTTCCGGGAGATGCCGACGAAGAATGTTGTCTCGTGGACGGCGATGATCAATGGCGTCGGGAAGCATGGGCATGGCCGTGAGGCCATCGACTTGTTTGAAGAGATGCAAGCGGAAGGCGTCGAGGCCGACGAGGTGGCCTACCTGGCGTTGCTCTCGGCGTGCAGCCACTCCGGCCTCGTCGACGAATGCCTCCGTTACTTCTCGATAATCTGTCAAGACCGGCGGATGAGACCAAAAGCAGAGCACTACGCGTGCATGGTGGATCTCCTCGGCCGCGCCGGCGAGCTCCGGGAGGCGAAGGAGCTCATCCTCAGCATGCCAATGGAGCCAACCGTCGGCGTGTGGCAGACTCTCCTGAGCGCCTGCAGAGTGCACAAGGACGTCGCCGTGGGGCGGGAGGTGGGCGACGTCCTTCTGGCCACCGACGGCGACAACCCGGTGAACTACGTCATGCTGTCGAACATCTTCGCCGAGGCCGGCGAGTGGCGCGAGTGCCAGAGGATAAGGGGCGCCATGCGGCGCAAGGGGCTGAAGAAGCAAGGCGGGTGCAGCTGGACGGAGGTGGACAAGGAGGTGCACTTCTTCTACGGCGGCGGCGACGACGCGCACCCGCTGGCCGGCGACATCCGGCGCGCCCTGCGGGAGGTGGAGAGGAGGATGCGGGAGCAGCTGGGGTATAGCGGCGACGCGCAGTTCGCGTTGCACGACGTGGACGAGGAGTCGCGCGTGGAGAGCCTGAGGGAACACAGCGAGAGGCTCGCCGTGGGGCTGTGGCTGCTGCGCAACGGCTTGGACACCACCGGAGATGGCGGCGACGAGGTGATCAGGGTGTACAAGAACTTGCGGGTTTGCGGCGACTGCCACGAGTTCTTCAAAGGGTTGTCGGCGGTGGTGAGGAGGGTGCTGGTGATGAGGGACGCCAATAGGTTCCACAGGTTTCAGAATGGCGCCTGTTCTTGCAGGGACTACTGGTGACCAACTGGGCATAACCATCTTTTGTCTCATTTGTCTTGCATTACGCCATTATCGATTTCATGTCGGCAGGAGCGACGGTGATAGGTAGCACAATATTTTATACAAAATCCCCAGTTCAGAGAGTAGAAACTGCGTAACTTTTTGACGCGAAACGGACTGACAAGTATTATATAGTTCAACAGAATTTCGGAAACCGACCTTAGCTCAGTCGGTAGAGCGGAGGACTGTAGTGTTTGCAGATTAATCCTTAGGTCGCTGGTTCGAATCCGGCAGGTCGGATTTTTTTTCCTCTAACAACTCGTTAAGTTCTGCTTTTAAATAGTTTGCCTCTCATGCCGTATATTGCCTAATTTTTCTGCAATCCTGAAGATGCTACACCTTTTTGTTTTTGCCTGTGCTTGGGGAAAGAGCTTATCACGAAAGTCTTTCTACCAGAAAATTACTAGTAGCCTTTTTTTAAAAAAAAAACCACTCGTCTAAAGGACTGAATGCCAAGTTGCTGTTCAAGATGGGCAGCATTCTTCGTGTTTTTCTCGGATGGATCATCCTGCTAAAGTGATAATGGTCTGGGCCTGGCTTTCAAACTATCATTAACAGCCCAGTTCGGGGCACCAGGCCCAACCTTGCTTAGATATCTCGGCCCAGTCCACGCGCAGCTCTGCTCTACGTCTCTACGGCTCGACCAGATTGTCGTCAGGCAGATGGCTCCGGGGAAGCAACGAGGCAAGGCCAAAGGGGGCCCACCGCCGGCGGCCTCCCCCAGCGCCGCCGCCGCCGGAGGCTTCCCGGCCTGCCTCCGCCTGATGCCGCCCTCCACCGTCGCCATCTCGATCCACGCCAAGCCAGGCTCCAAGCTCGCCACCATCACCGGTCGGTCCCCTCTTTCTCCTCTCTACACGAACTTTCTCCCTTAACTCGTGCGCGCATCGATTCTGCAGAGATCAGCGACGAGGCCGTCGGCGTGCAGATCGACGCGCCGGCTAGGGACGGGGAAGCCAACGCCGCTCTTGTCGACTTCATCAGCTCCGTAAGTGCTTCCCTGCTTGCTCTATTTGTGGATTGTCTGATTGCGATCAATTGAGTTGGCACGATGGTTTCTATTCCTGTATGGTATGCATAGGAATTTTGGATACAACAAAACTCTCAGAAGAAATTACACCAGATACAACTAGGCTTACGAAACTACATCATACTTGTCTGGTTTGGAACTGGGACATGATTGGCAGGTGCTAGTTCATTAGAAACTTTCTTATTTCAGTCAAGATTCAAACTTCACATTTAACTAGTGCTGATGGAACATGTAACTAACGAAAAAAAATAGGCCTCAAGCTGTAAACAGCATTGTTTCCGCAAAGCCTGTGAGTGTGCACTTCTGCTGAGCTTATACATCCTGCCAGAACCCAATTCTTTCAGCGGTTGAAAATTGATATGAGATCATAAACCTAGGGTGCTCCTATGTTCTGGGCTGTTGGCTTGGAATCTTGGAGATGCGTCCACTATTGAATACTTGAATTAACTAGGCTTGCTATTCTATTCAACATTGCGCTCAGCTCCTTTGCTCTACTGTGCTTGTTATTTTTGCCTATTTTCATCACGCTGTGACTTCTTCCAAGTAGCCTATGGTATCATTGGTTTATGTCAGGGTATTTGGAGTGTCCACTATTCGGTTTAATACTCTAGACTCTACAATTCTTGCATCGCCTAAATGGCTTGGTTTGCATTTGGTTTTAGAACACAAAACATCTTTCCTTACAAGAATCGATGCAATGTCATGATTGTTTAGAGTTTAAGTGTGCTAAAAAAGGTGGCTCAGTTTCAAATGGCTCCAATTGAAGCACATAAAACCGTTCTTCAGACCAACCTGTCTCAGATTTGGTTTCCAATAACATAGTTTTCCACCTGTTGTTGAATTAGTATAAAAAAGACTACTGATACAGATCATTACAGTTCATGCTCCTTGCACGGTTGCACCATGGTTTATATTGTTTTTGCTCTACAGATCCTTGCCTGATATCTGGTCAGATAATTTCGACCTTATTTATTCGCCAACATATGAAATAAAAAATGGAGACAGGCTATTATTCTCGAGACTTGGTTGAGAATGTGTGCTTAGTCTGAAGATAGATTCTCTCATCAAAAGAGCAGGAAAAGGTAGCACTCCGTTAGTTCAAAACTATATTGCACATTTCATCATACATGGTGATACACTCCGTTAGTTCAAAATTATATTGCACATTTCATCATAGATGTGATACATATCTCAGTTAATGATAATTAAAACAGATGTTGTCAGTGCTTAAACATTTGATTTTATCTTTCTATGGATCCCATCCGAATTCTTAGAACCTACTTGACATATGCAGGTACTTGGAGTTAAGAAAAGAGAAGTTTCTATTGGTTCTGGCTCAAAATCAAGGGAAAAGGTTGTACTGGTGCAAGATGCGACTCTCCAGGGTGTCTTTGATGCTCTGAAGAAGGCGTGTGCTTCTGCTTGATGTATGTTAAATGTGCATTTGTGAAAACTACTAAACTGACTAGAGAGAGTATCAGTTAAACTAGTGCCCCTTTATCTGTACAATTCTGTCCTGCAATGAACCCTGTAAACGGTTAATTAATTTGCCAAGCGAGTTCACAAAATGATGGAAACTTTGGTCATCTCATATTTTATCAAGAGATGGTGGATATTTGCTCATCAGATCGTGGTACGGAAAGTCGAAATTGTGAGAGCTGATTAATTGATAAGCTAATAAACCTTTCTTTCACGAGTTACGTTGGTGACTCTACGTTGTGTAACGCCCGCTTTTCTTAAAAAATATTTATCTCAAGTTTTTTATTAGCATTGTCATTAAATCTTAATTCTATTCTGGAAACCTCACTGACCAAAAAATAGCTATGTCAAATTTCCAATTTCTGATGAAGAATACGCGTATGTTAATTCGTCGTGAACTGTCAAAAACAACTATTAGCCAAGCCCTACATCCATCCGGTATCACCCTCTACCTTTTTTTCTCCTTCTCACTGAGCAGCTACTATAGTTACGCCCCCGAGCTTCCTCTACTCCTCATTTATTCTATCTCTTTTTTCTTCTTACGTAGTACCAGAGACCCGATGAAAATCACAGTCAACACCATAATGTTCCCATAGTTTCTTTTATCACCATACTGAGCTGCCACCATTACCACACCAAGGTAGAAGAGCGTCGCCATCAGCATCTCTCTATCTTTGGTGAGAACCAACCCCTATTCTTCCTTCGTATACTTTCAAGGTGGCTCTAAGAAGCTAGCAGGCACCTCTGTTAAGGCTCTTGACCGTCATAGCGCCCTGGCGAGCCACCACTTCCCGTCACCCGACTACCCTACCGTTCCCTGACCCCATCTGACCATTGTAACCTCTTACTCGAACGTTTAGGGCACCCTTGAAGTGAGGAATCGGTCGGAAATCCCTCGGATGCCATTCCACTTTTCTCGGCCAAGCGCCAATGGCCCTGTCACCCACTGCAAGTCATAACCCTAGGACTCCCTCTGCTCCGTCGAAACCTCTATTGATTGTCTTATGAACTTCCTTTCCAAGTTCCAGAGGTCAAGCCTCCTCAGCCATGCCGAGCAAAGACGACAAATAACAACCGTCGAAGATCCTCTTCAACCTTGCGTCCACGCACGCTTGCACTGCTTGCCGTTCCTCTAGGAACCCTGCCTAAAGATTAGGGTTGTTGCAAGCAGGGTCCACCGATCTGGTTCATGCATATGGTGTGCTTGGGTGTTGTCTTGGCCTCCATCCGCATATACGCCTAGTTTACCGAGAGACAAGACACTGCTCGTGGGCCCACGCCCTTTGGCCTACCACAGGCACGCGGAGTGGGCCAAGCACACCACGCCGACATCCCTGTCTCTCTCCGTACTCAATCTATGGTGGACCAAAAACCCAACGTGGTCTTAGTCCAACTGATGCCTAGGTCCCACTTATCAGCCTTTGAGGAAATATTTTTGAGAATATTCTTCAATAATTTTTTAGGATCGACTCATAGAAAAAGGGGTGAATGATTACGAAAGTAAAAAATAAAATTTTACACTTCTATGTTATTACAAAATCTAAAAAGCTACGTTTTTATAATCTTGACAGAACATTATTTTGTCACCAAACAGATTGTAGCCACAAATCCATAACTTCAATCAACTTAAAATTTTGACAGAATTTGCAAACAAATACAACTAAAATAACATCAATCCAAATTTTGGAACTCAAGATATTAATGAAAATTACTGAATAGAAGTTAAGAGAAATTAACTAAACCCTAATTAACTAATAATGTGATATCTGAAAATAATTTACCAATTAAACTTTTCAAAACACTAAAAAATATCTATCCTAAATAGATTTTAGATCAAAGAAACCAACCCAAATTATAGAGAAAAATAAATCAATCTAAAATCGATCGCTAGAAAAATGCACAGGTGAATGAGAAAGAGAAGTTAATTACTGCACTAATCTTTTATAAATTTTACTTTTATTATCAAAATTATACTTATAAAAATTCTACCAAGATCCATAAATAATCCTAAAACTTTACCCCCTTTTATGCTATAAAATAATTAGAAAAAAAACCATAGGACAACACCTCAGAACCCTTAAGATTTCGTACACACTGATCAACCTATTATGAGCCACTGGATTTGAAACCAACGCCCTAGATTGAACCACGTAACAAGACACACATAAGCCCACATAGTTCAATAGCTTCTACAAAAAATCCCGTTGTACCCACCAACCACGCCACCAACGCCAACCACATGTCAATACCTGCCTTGTCGAATCTTCTGCACGTGCCCTCGCACAAGCCATCGTCATATAGGGCTCACCTGTCAGCTGCAACACCCCTACGCTAGAGCACGCTAGGTTGCCTCCACGCCCATGTGCTCACCTCTATTGGACGGTCTCCGTGCCATCGCCCCGTTCACCATGCCATTGCCAGCCTGCTCACCAACCTAATCGCATGCCTGTTCGCTCCGTCCTCTCTAGCACACACGCTGGCCCATTCAACAATAAAAAAATAAGACAATTTTTTAGGCATGGATTGTCACAACCTGATCCAACTCAGTTTACATAGCGCTCGCCATACTTTACCATGATAATTTTAATATAAATTAATTATGTAATATCAATTTTAGTATAGACCAATTTTTCTAATTTCTATATAGATGAGTTTTTCTCAAGTTTTTATCTTTTTTTATTTCGCAATTTCCAATGATTGTTTTATTTCTAGAAAAATCGATTTAAACTTTAAAATTTTATATCTTTTTATCCATAACTCGGATTAACTCTATTACACTTCTAGAATTTTTCTAAAAATGGGATCCTATTATTTATTTAGTGCTTTATTGCCTTTTTGGTTTTGTTTTGGATTTCTCTTGTTTCACGCATAGTTCGCCACCAAAAAAATTCTCAAACGTCGATTCTCAAGAGTTTCTTGTCGATAAATATCAAAGCAAGTTACTACTTCAATCATGTTGATCCTATTTTATAAAATTAAATATTTTAAAAGTACATAACTAGGCACATGCAAATGTCGCTGATCATAACTAATTTGTTAGCCGACCTATTTGCTGCATTATATCTTTTACTTTGAAAATTGATTACCCTAACCTTTGTGAGCTATGTTTTGTTACCTGACGCTCGTACCACTGGTGCAGATACCTCCGATGTTTTTACCATTGATAATTAATAATATATTTTCATTAATGATGTGATGTTTGGATGGGATAAATTAATCGTGGAGGAAAAATAAGTTGTGAACTGTTTGCAAAACATAATATTTTACGTTGACGGTTTGTGAAATAAAAGTGGTTGTCTTTACAGAAAATCATGGTGCGAAGTAGTCACCCGTATAGCGTAGCTTTGTATTCACACACGACGACCGATTCCTTAAGAAACTGTAGAGCATAGTATAATGCGACTATAGGGGTGGTATGAGACGTTCTTGGCTAAGTAAACAGAGGAGCTAGGATCGCTTATTTTACCGAGAGATGTGGAATCGCCAAAGTAACCATAAGAAATAGTACTCGCGAAATCCTGAGTACAAGAAGTCTGGGACTTATCTAGGACTTAATCTGAGACCCTTCTGTTCGGCTAAGGGTTATCCTAGTTTTGCTTTGGAAAGACCTTATAGCAAGTCTTTTCTATCAGCGAGTTGCTAAAGAGTTTTGTGGCATGCGAGTAAAACGTGCACCTTCTGTAGAAGTTTTAGCCAAACTATTTAAATAACCGTGCCTAGGTCATAGGCGGATGTAAAACAGTTCCTCTCACATCAATTTGTTTGTAAATGGTTATGAAGTAAAGTTGTGAGGTAAGAACCATTTCCAAAGTTATCCTATGTGGCTTACGGCTAACCTGTATGGTTAGAAATAGACTCATGTAGTCTAGAAAGTCAAATAACTTCATAATGAGAGGATGAGATGATAACCCTAAATTTGAGAGGAAAAATTTATGATGGTAGTGTAAAGAAAGTAAATTAAATTTTGACGATATGGTTGATGGGCTGCCTGAGGGAAGAAGTTTCTAGGAGCCGTGGTTGATGAGGTAGGCTATGGCCTTGTGAATGGCTTTAGATAATGGTTTAAGGAGAGGCCCATGTTTTTGAAAAAGTTTAAAGAAACTAATAAATATATAACAAGGTGAAAATTATTGATAGGCTATAGGCTCTGAGAGCATACTAACGCTGAAGTCATTGTAAAGCGACTCGCGAGTTGTGTTAGTATCTGAGTCTCTTATAAATAGTGAACTACAATTAATGAAGTGGCTACATGGCTACTCTTAATTGAGATTGAAACTAGTGCCTCAATCAAGACAATACATACAAAGAGGTTTTAAGTACATAAAATAACAAATAAAGTAGTGAAATAAACCTAGCCTTTATTTGTAGCCTATATGTTTACATTTTTTATCTTACTGAGTACGTATATACTTAGACTTCGTTTTTTTCTTCAGAAGTTTTAGGGAAGGGAAGATGATGGATAGGGTTTCGTTCTAGCCCCAAATTGTTAGTTATGGCCTGAGTGCACTACAATCTCTGATGTGCCGGTTGACTTCTCGAGGTTATTTGAATATGTAATCTAATTAACATATATGTTCATTATCCGTTGTTATTATAAATTACGATAATGCATTCCTATTATTGTGAGTATCAGCTTTGTATGTTGCAATTGGTACCTATCTTGCAGTTCTTTGAGAGACGGTCCTTCCGTTGTCACTAGTACAATATGATTCTGATGCTTCCATCAGATTGTACCTTTTGTTTTCAAAACATCTCTAGTTTGGGTGTTTGGACCTTTTGGCTGATGATTTTGAAAACGGATTAAAGCTCCACTCAGAACACATGTTTTCTTTTTATGGATCCTGTAAGAAATGGACTAATTTCTATGAATTTTTGCGTACCAAACAGGCCGGATTTCGTCAAGGATGGACTTGGTTGGGGCTACTTCTCGATCGGCCCGACCGAAAGGCTACCAAGAAGCAAGTTGGGCACTAGCTGGAAACTTTTCTCCACGAAACACGCAGGACCTCGACCTGTTTGGGCGACACGTACTTGTTGCTAACGAATAATTATAACTTTACGTTAGTGTAAAGTAATCTGATCGGACTTCGAACATTTCGTGGATGGGTAATAATGGGATTGCAAGTTTGACGATGGGCTCGATGGAGGAAGCAAGATACTGCGTGCCAGCTGCTCGAGCTGTTGGATTCCAAAGGTACATCTGTGATCTAATGGCTTCTCCTACATCGGTTGGCGCCAAAAGTTGGTATACAATAGGGGATCAGGCTACAAGAGCGAGAAAAATGTTTGCTTGCTGCTTGGCTTGCTCGTCCTGTGCTTTGCCATGGCAGGTACTAGGTGCCTCGAGATTGGGGCACGGTGCAAATAGTACTACTGCCCTATTGGGCATGCATTGCATAGGCCATGGTACCTGCAGTACATGTCTCATGATTGGATGGATGGTCAGGTTGTTTGTCTTGTACGACTATGTTTTGTTTTTTACTGCATTGAGTATTGCTCCATCCAAAAATATAAATGTTTTCTAAAGTTTTGTGATCTAATTAATAAAATATGCTGAAATTAAGTGTGGTATGATTATGATTGATCGAGATGAAAAAACAAGTGAAGAAATTAGATAAAAGATAATTATAATGAGTAGGTAAAAAAGATACTATATTCCATAGAATAAATTTTTAATGCTAAAAGTTACTGTTTTTAAAAAAAATGATGAAGGGAAACATAATTGCATCTTTAACACTAAAAGTTACTGTTTTTTATATAAAAAAAGGCGGAGGGAAAACATAATTGCATCAACTGAAGGAGCAAAGCAATGTGGAATAAAGACTTAAAGTATTTTAGCTCAAAGTATTCACGAGATCCAGTCAAACGTACGTGCATGCATGCATTCTGTTGTTGATAGCGATTGTGAGCAGATGAGGGAGGCATGATGATGGAATGAATATTCTTGCGTTGCGTTGCACTCACTCGATCACGGGAGGTGCTTTACGTCAAGTTTGAAGAGTTTCATCAATCGTTTCCGAATTCAGAGCAAGGCCCAGGAGGAATATCTATGTGTGTCAGTGTGAGAACCGATATGATTAGCAATAGCATGTAATTATCGAGCACGCCTCTCGAGGATATATAGATCGAGCGGAGTGTCATGAAAAGTATAAAATGCATCGAGTCGTGTATATATATACATGTATACTGAAGTTGTGCAAGTCCAAGTTGCAGTTGCCGGTTTTATACTGGAGATGTATATTAGCATTTTGCATTTGCATGGTACAAGCCGTCGCGTGCATGCAAATTATAACACAGTCCAGGCCGTGGTGCATTGCATGGCCGTGATCGACTTGGAGGGGTAAGTCCATTCTTCTCGAGGCACATCTTATCGTTTTTATATGGTGCCTAAAAAATCATTAAAAATTTTAATAAGATATATCAATATATGATATATCACTTTATAAACATACAAATTCATATTTAATTTTTAGAAAAAAAAATTAACTATAAATAGAACAGTCAAATTTATTGTTTTTATTTCTAACTGTATAGTTTAAATTTGAATTTGTGGAGAAACATATACATATTGCTCTATCGGGAAAAAGTTTGTTTTTTTATGATTCTTTAGACAATTTGCACAAATCGACGGAACGTCCTCTCCCACTTGAGAGACAAATCTATCTACGACTTGGAGCAGTATTAAATGGCAGCAGTATTTATGTGGTTGCTGCTGTTGGATTTGCATGTCTGCATGGCGTGATGTGCCTGTGTATTCATTGGATGGGAACAGCCGGAGAAGGAGAAGAAAAAGGGGAGAAACTGCTTGCTTGTGGCCAAAGCACACGATCGATCGACGAGACCACCAAACTCCCAGTGGTGAGCTGCGTACGACAGAGAGCGCGCATTCCGCACCGCGTAGGTTGATCGGGAGACACTGAGCCGCCACGCATCACACGCCTCGCTTCTTTGGAACAAATAAACAACAAAAGAATTTCAAAGGATTTAAATCCTATAGAAAAAATTCCTATAAGCCCCTTTGGAATAAAAGATTAGGTCTCTAAAATTTATTTAAAATCCTTGTAGAATGGCATGTTTTATGAGAATTTTGGAAGATTCATAGTATCAGCTCTAAGCTCTTGGAAATTTTCTTTTGCATCTGTCTCTCTTATATATCCTATGTTTTTCAGTACTCTATTCAAACGATTTCTAATATAGTTTTCTTTTTTTTTGGAATTCAAGGTACAATGATATTTAAATAATATGTTTGTTATATTCGTATGTTTTAAGAATAGTGCGTTGCTGCCCAATCAACAACAGCATGTTGGTCGACTACGTCCGAGTATGTATTTATGAGATTTTGGCTGTCTAATCCTCTCGCTACGTACGTCATGCATTATTATAGTACTCGTACAGCGTACTTCTGTACAGTACTCCTACTCTGTTGCAGAGAAAAACAGATCTGGCTCTGTTGCAGTCAGGCAGAGACGTGGTGACCCGTGTTGTCAGAGTCAACGCTCAACTGAACGCGAGGCCACAGCTCACAGCAGCTGCAGCCGATCGATACCCTGGAGAACAGATGGCGGATGGATTGGGTCGCAGTCGACGCAGGCTTGCATTACCGTTGCCAAGCACCACGGCTAGAAACAGACACGGTCTTCCACCGCCCACTGATTCTGCTGGATCTGCAATTTCTTAGTAGGTTGGTCGGGAGGGAACACGGGAACAAGGACTAATCTGATGTGATCGATGATATGCATTTATTAGTCACTCTTCCATGTTTAGTTGGAGGGCATCTGCATCTGCATGCACCACGGGGAATCGAGTCGAGGATCCCATGCATTGCATTGCCACCAAGTTCCGATCGATGGTCAGCACGTAGAGGTCTGCCTGGACACTGACTAGCTCCTAGTACTCCCTAAGGCTACGCACGGTACGGTGATGTGGCGAGTGTCTCTGGGACTCTATGTCGACGTCACAATGCAACGTTGAACGAAGTCGTGCCCAGCAGAGGGCACGTGCGTCTTGTCGGAGCGAGGGGACTCGTGGGCGGGGGCACCCTCGCGCGGGCCGTTGCGTGACGCCGTCGCCCCACATGCGGTCCCTCCGTAGCGCTGAGCTCGACCAGGACCGGGGCGGTGGCGGCAAGATCCGGAGCACAGAAGCGAGTAGGAAGACCGGCGAATGGCGGAGAGGACGGCAGCGGCAACCCACCCTGATCCTCTCCACCTTGACATGCATTGAAAAGGAGGAAAGGAGGCGAGTGGTGGGGACGTCAAGCTCCTCTGCACCACCGTGGAGAAAGGAAGGCTTTGAAAATGCTAGCTCTTCGGAGGATGGGCGACACCCCGATCAGTGCCACTCAGATTCATACCGCCCTAAGCACCGTTGGCCCCCTGACATTTTGATCTGCACCGCCTCGAGCTTTAGGAAGAGGGGATGGGAAGGAAGGAGGTCAGAAACTATCTTTAATATTGATAAAGTATTTTTTATACTACTTTTTACTATTTATTTTCCTATAGTACTTAATTATCATTTTTTTTATTTACTGTACTACTTATATATATAATGCCTCTATATATATGATTAGCGATATCGTACTTAATAAATTTGATGATTTTTTCTTAATTGCTCTTATATAATCCACTGGAAGTTCTTATAGGAAGAACAACTACGTCGGTGACACCGCTATCGATGGTGGATGCGTAGTGGCATCACGATGGAGATGGGGACAGTGACGATGTCAAGGGCGGCATCCTCGGTGGGAAAGCAGCCACGCGGCGTGGAGCGGCGTTGTTGATGGAAAGGCGAGTGTGCGGCGTGGAGAATGACGTCATCGATGGAAAGGCGAGCATGTGGCGTGGAGGACGACGTCATTGGTGAGAAGGTAGGCACGCGGCGATATCGGTGTGGATGGTGTTAGTGTAGAGGACAGCATAAAGATAGAATAAGAACATAATTTAGTGACTTAAATCAGAGAAGACAATTAAATGATATATATACCATCCTCTCGTTATATACAACTGGTACTAAAATAGTTTTTCCCTTAGATCAGAATATTTCTAGTCTCGTTTCTCCGTTGGTATTAACAATAATTGTTCTTTAATAATAGATAAGTTTTCTGATCGACCAAAATATCTTTATTATCAGTTTTAAATATGATATAAAATTTACAAAACATGAAAAGTATGAAAATAATTTGAAAAAACAAAAAATTATAGGATAAATATTTTTTTAAAAAAATAAAACTAGGATAGATACTTTTAGAAACTTTAAGGGTAAAAAACTATGTTAGTTGTATTTTTTGCTATTATAAAATACTCTTATTATTACTATATTACCTTTATTTTTATAATTAAAACATACTTTTATTTTCTCAAAATTTTTATTCTATCTCATCTATTTTTTTATTTTTCTAAGAAGATAAGGTATACGAATATGTAGCTAACTTTTAATGAAATCAACGAATAAAACTTTTACAAAAAATTTAGCAGCGCATCTCTTAAACTTTCTTCTTCTAAGAATACAAACACTAATTGATACTAATAATTATACAATAATACAGTTGTTATCTTCGGTTAATGTTAATATCTTTGACAACATTAAGTATCGGTTAATAACAACCGATACTAAGATTATATACGATCACCAACAACATCTGACTATTACAACCAGTCTAAAAAATATTAGTACAGTTTGTTATTATGAACGGTACTAATAATAATGCTACATTCTGTGAGTCTTTCCATCCGTACTAAAAAATCATTTTTATTATCGTGTTTTCTACCAACTGTGAGAAACCAACAATGGTTTCAAGCGACGCGTCAGGAGATTCTACGGGAGAAAAAAAGAGGGAGTAAAGAGAAAAAAAGACGTAACTATCTAACAGTGTAGTCGTCCGCGAGATAAAGGTATATTGTTTTTTTTGGCCATGGTATCTAAAATGTTAAAGTTTCAACTAATTCATTAATAATAAATATTACAAGGGCTAATACATAAATTATTAGGGACTAAAATAACAAGACATACGTGAGAGTGGTCTCTATTGTGGGAGGTATAGTCTACGTGTGGTGTAATCCACGTGGAACAAAGAGTGTTATTTATTGCTCAAGCCCTTAGCAATTTTACCTATGGATACAAGTATCGGTCCGATGGACATAAGTGTGGGTTCATTTTTTCTTTGAAGTACACCTGACTTGGTGCCCGAAATGCTAGTGAACGGGCATCTGTATTGTTTTATGCCTACGAATGACTCAAATCCAATCCGATATAAACATGTCTAGGCTTTCTATGATTTTGGTCCTTCCCTTTGGTTAGCTTGATTATGTTATTGATGTAAACTACTCGGATGTAATAACTCGTATTGAATTAGTTTAGTCAGATGACTATAATATATACCTCTTAATTGTTAAATGCTTGTCTTGATTTAAAGACTTAAAGTGTTAAACTGTTGAACTTGATAAAATTTGCCACTACATTGCTAGCTTGTGAATTATGTTATCTGTTGAACGTTGCGTTGGACGGTCGAAAACATGAAATATTGATGACTTGATGATATTTGCGAAGCTTGTGTTCAAATGTTGATGATAATTTTACTAACCTGTTAACTTGTTGCTTTGTATTTAATTATTTATTTGTGGAGATATTGCTGATGTTATGATAAAACCACTGCATTCCCACCAGGTTACCCGTGCCCATCGGCCCATCAGATATAGGCACGGGCATTGATTTCTGACCGCCAACATTATCGGGCGTGGATCGGACGAGGGATGTGGACTCTCAGATCAAGCATGTTCCTGCTCTGCCCAATGCCATCTGTACACTTGTTTTTCTCTTCACTCATCTTACTCTAATCAGTTTTCTCCTCTGAAAAGACAATATGGAATTCATGCTTGGTTGTAGCCAGCGTAATTAAGGAGTGATCTGCAGTGTTTAGCGCCTACTGATGCATGATCAAACTGACATTCCAGTAGCAAGGTCCAATCCATCAATCAGCCTAAGCAGTCATGAGTCCTCTGCTAGTGTGTACTGTAGTGTAGCCGGTGATTTGACGCAAAATCATTATAGTAACACAACCACGCTCTGCAGTGGTACAAGTACTAGTAGTGGCACGAGCACCTAGCTATACTATGGTAACCTACCTATTTTAGCTATATAGTTTATACGACTAAAATTGCTTTTTAGATGAAAGTGACACTTATTATTATAGTAATCTATCGTCTCTACTAAACGCGTGAATGGTTAGGCGAAATATTAACTGTCTTATGATACAATAAGAATATAGAGAAAAGGCTATAATATCTCTATTAAATAAAAACAACTTTACATATAAGTTGATTAATGTAATAACCAGTGCACTAAAATTCCTTACATTATACTTCTAAAATATAATAAAATTTGAAGTTTAAATTTTATTCTAAATATAATACATGTAAGAGTGACTTCAACTACTAAACTATCTACACCATTCCTACTACCAAATTGGTTTTATTTTAGTCTTAACTAGTATAGACCTACATATTAACCATTTTAAAAAGTTTTTTAATCTATTTTTAATATCTGTATTGAAGATTAAAATTTATTATATTTTTAAATGATTAGATTAGTGCTAGAAGAAGTCAAAATGTCAGCATCATGCAAAAACCGACAAGCTGAAAAAACCTTTGATCGTGGAAGTGAAGCGTGATGTAGAAGTGGGAAAGAGACAAAAGAGCATGTGTTAATGGACGACCACGATGGGATATGCATCTCCTCGATTTCGGAAACTGGATCATTAGCAATTGGAGTAAGTAGGAGTATTCCTCCTTAAAATAAAAAAAAATAAAACCCTAGCTTCCAAGAAGGCCTTAAGAAGAGAAAAAAAAACAGAATACCCTAATTAGTAAAGAAAGTTGTGGGTTGATATATAGGTGAGGATATTGAAGGAATAATTTTTTTATTTGTAGATGGAAAGTAGGTAAGAAGGTAGGAGTTAGTTTATTTTGGGCAAACTCAAACTCTAGAAGTTGGATTTATTTTAGGACATGGTATAAGTATATGGACATGCCCTAGTGGTTACAAACTGGTGATAGAACTAGTGATACAACTTCCAGTTCGTATAAAATAATAAAATTATATATTTTGCTAAGAACTTTGGTTTAATCAAGGAGTAAAAACATCTATTTTGCCTTTATAACTAAGGTAGCAAACAGCCAGATGGTCAGGGGCGCTCGCATGTATACTTGGATTTTTTACATTTTAGACATTTTTAAAGTTTTATTTTACAAATAGATCCTATTTCAAGAATAGATAATTTTCTAGGTGCTAGTGTAATTAGCATTGGGTTTAATGTCTGGCGCCAATGATACTAGCACAGACACCCTTACCCCTCTATTAGTCAAGCCATCCTAGCTACTTATGTGGAGGGAGTTGACACCAAAAAGAGTGACATCGAGGACCTATTTGAAATAAGTTATTTTATAAATAAGCACTTAGAAGGATCAAAATTTTAAATAACCCATTTATAAATAGATCCCTAGTGTCTAATATTAACTATATATTTATAAAATAAATTATTTATAAATAGATTATCGATGCCAATATCTTTGGTGATGACTCTTCATATCAGCCGCCATCGTTGCTTTGTTGCCATGAGGACAAGGGTGTTGATGTCATCATTATTGACGTCAATTAGACCTCGGCTTATTTAAGTGATCTATTTATATAATAAATTTTTAAAAAGAGTTGAAATGTAAAAAAATAATATGCAGTCGGCTGTGGGTTCAGTCCGTGTGCATGCCCTCATCTTTTCAAGAAAAATATGCTAGCCGGTCTGACCACCCCGGTTTTCACACTGGTTTTGTAATATAGTCAGGTTTAACCGATGTTTTTTTGTCAGTTACAACTAACAGACGTTTTTTGGGGTCAGTTACAGCTATGGTCTTTTCGTTGAACTAGACTGGACTAGACACGGTTCAGATTTTTCCGCATTGAACAGCCGGTAGTTTTAACACCTAGGACATGGAGGCATGCAATGGTAAGCTTTTTAAGAATATTGTAGTACTCGTATACTGTAGTGAATCGAAATTACTGATTCTGTCTTAAAAAAACCAATAAACTCGTAGAGTTTAAAGTTTATCTTAAAATAAATTAAATTTTAGGGTATATCATTACATACTCTTTAACATTTTAGGGTATATTTGAACCGGTGGTAGCTATAGAACTCATCAATATATAAACACATAAGTTATTAATATATAATTAATTAAATATTAATTATTATAAAAATTAAGAAATAAATTTATTTAATTCTTTTTTAAATAATATATATATGTATATATTTTAAAATATACTGTGTAACTGTCCGTTCAAACTTTAATTCGAACAGGCCCTTCGTACTATTTTTGCATTGGGTCGCTATAAATATTTTTTCTGTGAGAAGTTGTGAAATCCCGAGGCAGGCATGCAGATGAGACGTCGATTGATCCGTTGTGTGCTGTGCTCCCTTTCCTAGCAGTCGTAGCGGACTGTAGTAGCAGCAATGCAGTGGTGCAGAGCTGCACAACGCACGCCGGGGCTTGTGTGCGGTCTGCACGACTGCATATGCTCGTTCTATACTAGTGGAGCACTTGTAATGGTAGTAGGAGTACACATCCAATCCTCAGATACGCAATGTTTTTGGTTAACCTGTCTTGTTTGTTGTTTCGCTGGTAGGAGTACCATCTGAATACTGCTGCCAGTACAAGAAAATATGGGCAAGAATAGATCGATGCTAATCGCTGATGACTTACTACGTCTTGGTTTGCCTGATGACTTGATTTTGGTGCCTCAGGTTCCATGCGAGCCGAGCTGCCGCACCGAAGAGAAAGGAGAGCCGGTATAACCGTGTAAGGTGGGGCCGGCCCGACAGAGCCCGACAAATGCAGACGGAATGGGAGGCCGGGCCCCAGTAGGCAGTGTGTGTTTGCTAGTGAGCCCTCGGTTCGACACCGACGTTCGTCCACACCATGTTTCAGGAGATTTGGATTCCGGCTGGTTGGAATTCAGCCGATAAAAATCTGGAGGTGCTGAAAGCCATTTTCTAACTAATTTCTAGTTTATTTTTTTAATTCTATAACTGCAATTTTTTAGAATTTAGATGAAAATATGAACTATTTAGATAATCTCCAAAAAGACCAAAAGCAACTCTCGGAGAACTCAAAGCAACAGGAGAGAATAGGAATCATGCATTCATTCGATCATGTAGGCCTTCTCCTCGATCTCCGACCCTCTTTGCATATATCTGCGCGTGTGCAGTGCACACAAGCCAATGGATCATCGATCCCGCCTGAACCTTTCCGCTCCGTTGCCGTGGTAGCAGTATTATAATATTTGTCTTGTTGCAATGGTGTGCAGGTAGGTAGGCGAGATTAGCTCTTTTTTTTTTGGTTTGGCACAGATTAAAGCAAAAGAAAAAAACCAAGCTTAAAAGCGAGTTTGTTTGTTCTTCACAAGAGAAGATAAAGGAGGATTTGCATTCCGTGTTGCTTGCTGGGTTCATCATGGCGACAATCGATGTCAGGGTGACATTTTTGGTTAATTTTCGATCGGCGACAAATTGAAAGCAGAGCAGATACTGCTACTGTATATCACTGTGCAATCAATCGTCTGCTTATTCCAAACTCCAAAGTCAGATTTACTGAGCTTTTTTCGCTTTGGAAAGCAAAGCAAGAAAGCCTCCAGCTTCGTGTGCCTTGACAGCATTGCAGTTAATCGGAGTCCGTCAGTCAGTGGGTCGTCTTCCTCCAGCGGCAGCGAGGAGGCAACCGAACAAACCAGTGCAAAATACTTGCTTTGTCGCCTGCGATTCAATGAGCCGGAGCTTGGACGGACGGAACCCTCTCTTTATTTATTGAACAGCCGGAAGCGCGGCTCTCCCTCCTCGTTCCAGTACTTCCACCCCTGCACGACCCCACCACTCCCTCTCCACCTTGCCGCCGCCCGCCACCACCGCCGCCTCCCTCTTCTTCCCCCCTTCTCTCTCTCTCTCTTCAACCTTCGCCTACCTTGTCTCCATTCTTCAACCTTAGCTTCCATTTCGGCGCCACCTTCCCCCATTCTTTCTTTCGTTTCTTCTCTGAGTCGCTGGGTTGGAAGCGAGCCTTGGAGGCCTCCATGAGCGCCCGACGACCAGCTCCATGATGACCGGATGCTGCCGATGGAATGGCAGATCCCGTCGACATTGACAAGGTATTCTCCCTCCCTCCATCCCTTCCTGCAACAGCCGCGCCGCCGCCTTTATCACCTTTCTTCCCCCTCTCTTACTTTGCGTGCTGCCAAATGCCAGCAACTATGATTGCTGCAACCAAAGCTCAGACATTTCGTTCGGTTCGGTCTGGGGATCTCTGTCGTTTTAGCCATCTTGGTGGTGTTGTAGATTCAGGGCAGGTTATTCTGGAACTGCAAACCAAGAAAAATACAAACTTTGACTCTTGCTTCATGTATACCAACAAGGCAACAATGACAGCGTGGGTGGGTTGAAGGAATGCTGCCAATGCTGTCCCTGCTCTCTGAAATGTTGGGGTGCCTATTTGCATTTGGAGATCCTTCGAGGATTATGCTTCCTGCAATGGCCAATTTTGGGAGGGGAAAAATCAGTTCTTTTTTAAAAAAACAATATATGGAGGGGGAAATTGGGGGAGGAATAAAAGAATGGTCTTGTCAAGTTCCACTCCACGTATTTCGAAATTTTCGATGTGCAATTGCAAAGCGCCAAGTGAGATGTGGTGAATTGAATTAATCGGTTGAAAGATTGTTACTTCACTGGGCAATGTTGTGGCTTATCCAGCTTAGGCCTTGTTTTTTTGACCGAAAGAGTTTCAGGCCTCGTTCCGCCTTGCTCGAATTATCTTGTGCACGGATGTACAGTAGTAAGGAGGAGAAGCTGGTGCATTAGCTTAGTTTTTGTATATCAAGTTGAATTGATGCTTATCTTTTCTAGATTCTCATGCTTATCTGTTCTAGTTGCCATTCCTTTCTTTTTTCAGGGGACCATATTCTTATGGGGTCTCTGATGTTTTGATTTTACTCTTATTGCTCTCTCTCTCTCTCTTTAATCTCGTAACTCTCTTTGGATTAATGAAAACAGCAGAGCTGCTTTCTTGCTAACAAGAACCATGATGTTGGATTTCAGGGTTTTGTTTACCTACCTGGTCCAGTGCTTAAGATGTATAATGCGTGCCATTTGTGTGGTAGGCATATAACTAGTGATAACTCAAATTTGTCTTTTTGTTAGGAGTTAGTACTAGCTCCCCATTTCATCACTTTAAGCATCACTATCTAGGCAGATTATGTGATCGTGTCCTACAACTCTTGACGGCCAGGAAAAACATTTTGAATAATCTTGATTATCGGTTTATGACTGCTATGTCTGCTTTCCTTCAAATAGATTCTACTCATGTTCTGGAATATGTATAACTGGGTTCTTGGAGCTAACCAAAATACAACACCCTAGCTGTATGTTTCCATGTGAGTGCAAACAGTACCAAAATGCAATGGAGAAAACAATGCGACAGGCAAACACTTCCGTTGGTTACTTTTGTTTTGAGGGAATGGACAAGAAGACACTTGGAATTTTCGCATTAGCATTGATGCTATCGAAGTTTTAATTGGGAAGTACATTTCCAAGAAAATGTTCTAAACTCTAGTGATCTACTATTCTACTATCGAAGTTTTTGCTAATGTTTTACCAATGTTCTGCACCAGCTACTCTACTTCATGATTCTGTTCATCCTAATGCATCTGGCAGGCACTTATTGCTTTAAAGAAAGGCACCCAACTGCTTAAATATGGTCGCAAGGGGAAGCCAAAATTTACTCCCTTCAGGCTATCAAATGTAAGATCAGTGTCTTGTGCAACCATTTCTGATAAAGGTGATCTCAAATGTGGATGACATTTCTTTCTTTTTTTTCAAAAAAAAAATCTCTATGTCCATATTTTGTGGTTTCCGAGAGTTCAAACCATTGGAAGCAGAAACCACTTAAATAATCAACCGCTGGAAAACTTATGACATATTAACATGAAACTGAGCAATACGACTTCCCTTTGCAGTTATTATATGTACTTACGTTTCTTTCTTTTCTATGCTCCACAGGATGAATCTACTCTAATTTGGGTCTCAAATAACAAAGAGAAAAGTTTGAAGTTATCATGTGTGTCTAGAGTTCTCTCGGGACAAAGAACAGTAAGGACTTAGTTTTAACTATATGGCCATATTTGTTTCATGCATTTGATCTTCAACATATTTCTTTTCAGTTGGTTTTTCAACGTTTTCTGCTGCCTGAGAAGGACCATTTATCCTTCTCACTCATATATAATGATGGCAAGCGGTCTCTTGATCTGGTATTTCAAGCATCAATTCAACTTCATTTCTTCTCTTTCGTTTCTGAATGAATTTCATTTAATGAGTCCTAATCTTGTCTCAAAGATCTGCAAGGATAAATTCGAGGCAGAAGTATGGTTTTCAGGCCTTAATGTATTGATATCTCCTGGACAGCATGGATCCCAACCCCAAAACATTGATGGAATACGCAATGGTGCCTTGTCTTTTGAGGTAAACTCTCTTCAATACAGACCACTTTGTGAATATATCATTGTTTGAGTCATGATTTCACATCATCATTACAAATTTTTTTTTAATCTTTGGGCAGAAAGCTATCAGTATTTTTCTAGCAACCTCAGTTCAAAGTTACTGTTTGTACACTGTGTTCAACTCTTGGGCCATTATTCACCTTCTATGCTCTAGTAGCTATATATGACCGTTGATGAAATTCCCACATGCATTTCTCGTAGTAATATGCATTATCTATCACGTCCTGAGAACTATCCTAGTGTCTAAGGAACATCTCATAGAAGCAGAACCACGATTCTGATTATTCTATCCAATTCAGCTTCTTGTTTGATTACCACTTTCTGTTTGGTGCACTTTTGACCTAAGCTATAGGGTTACATACATATTTATATTATTGTTTTACCTTGTCTTTTCATTCTATATGATTTTTATACGTCATATTGATGGACTCCTGTGGTTTATTAACTGTAAAGAACTTGCTCTATATCTGTTTTCAACTGAATGATCTTTCAATTGTTAATCCCGTATAAAATAGATGAACCATGCAGTTACATCACGGCATGCTATGCTTCTGATTTTTTTTTTGGTTTAAATTGCTTACAGTGTGGCAGAGATAGTAGCCTAAGCAGTAGCTCTGCTTATACAACGGATTCATTTGAGAATAAGCTGAGCTCAGTGAATTCTGCCAAGGATCGTTCTTCAGGAGAATTTGCATTTTCAGAAAGGACAGATGTGTCAGATATGCAAGTGAAAGGTGCTTCTTCAGACATTCGAATCAGTGTTTCCAGTGCTCTCAGCACATCCAGCCATGGTTCTGGAGATGATTCTGAATCTTTTGGAGATGTTTATGTCTGGGGGGAAGTCATGTGTGACACTAGTTGTAGGCAAGGGTCTGATAGTAATGCTTACTCTGCTGGTACGGCTACTGATATTCTTGTACCAAAGCCCATAGAGTCAAATGTAATGCTTGATGTAAGTTATGTGTCTTGTGGTGTGAAGCATGCGGCGCTGATTACACGACAGGCAGAGGTATTTACATGGGGAGAAGAATGCAGTGGCCGTCTTGGTCATGGGGCCGGCACAAGCATTTTTCAACCACGTCTTGTTGAGTCATTGTCTATCTGCAATGTTGAAACAATTGCATGTGGTGAATTCCATACTTGTGCTATCACTGCAACTGGCGATCTTTACACCTGGGGAGATGGTACCCACAACGCAGGACTCCTTGGTCATGGAAGTAATGTGAGCCACTGGATTCCAAAAAGAGTTTCAGGTCCTTTGGAGGGCCTTCAGGTGTCGGCTGTTTCTTGTGGCACATGGCATACTGCTTTGATAACCAGTTCTGGAAAATTGTACACATTTGGTGATGGCACATTTGGAGTCTTAGGTCATGGAAATCGAGAAACTATTTCATACCCGAAAGAAGTGGAGTCATTGAAGGGTTTGAGGACAATTTCTGTTTCATGTGGGGTGTGGCACACTGCTGCTGTTGTTGAGGTTATCATGGCACAGTCAAATACTTCTTCTGGAAAGCTATTTACATGGGGTGATGGAGATAAATATCGCCTTGGGCATGGTGACAGGTCTTCAAAACTGAAACCAACCTGTGTGCCTTCATTAATAGATTACAATTTCCGTAAGGCTGTGTGTGGTCATACTCTAACAATTGGATTGACTACTTCAGGCCACATATTTACTGCTGGGAGCTGTGTGTATGGGCAGCTTGGCAATCCCAATAATGATGGAAGGTATCCACGCCTAGTTGAAGAGAAGCTTGGTGGTGGTGGTGGTGTGGAAGTTGTATGTGGAGCTTATCATGTTGCAGTATTGACACAGAACGGTGAAGTCTACACATGGGGTAAGGGTGCAAATGGAAGATTGGGTCATGGTGATATTGCAGATCGTAAGACTCCTACACTTGTTGAGGCTTTAAGGGATAGGTCTGTAAAACGCATCGCTTGTGGATCAGGCTTCACAGCTGCAATTTGTCAACATAAATCGGTGTCTGGGATGGAGCAGTCTCAGTGCTCATCATGCAGACAACCATTTGGGTTCACCCGAAAGAGGCACAACTGTTACAACTGTGGATTAGTACACTGTCATTCCTGCAGTTCAAAAAAGGCTCTAAGAGCAGCATTGTCCCCTAATCCTGGAAAGCCATATCGCGTATGTGATTCATGCTACCTCAAACTAAGTAAAGTATTGGATTCTGGAGTCAATTATAACAAGAACAATGCACCTCGCGTACCAGGTGATACCAAGGCTGATAAAATGGACTCAAGGGCAAACAGAGTTGCATCAGCTAATAGCTCAGATATGATCAAGAACTTAGATGTAAAGGCAGCAAAGCAGACAAAGAAGTATGACTATCCACCACAGTTCCCTGCGATTTTGCAGCTGAAGGACATCCCTTTCATTGGGGCTGCTGACCAGCAACCTAACGACTCCACATATACTTCACCTTTGTTGAGGCCACCAAATCTGAATTCTTCTAGCTCCTTGTCCTCAGACAGCTTGGAGATTCTTAGAGATGCAAATGAACTTCTGAAGCAAGAGGTTCAAAAACTAAAAGAAGAGGTATGTTTGATTCTATTTTTTTGTGGTAACTAAAAACTCCAGGGAAATATAGTCTTATGCTTGTCTATTATGCAGGTTAACAATTTGAGACAGCAACGTGAACAGCAAGATGCAGATTTGCAGAAATCAGAGGCAAAAGCTCACGAGGCCATGACCCTTGCCACTGAAGAAGCATCCAAATCGAAGGCTGCAAAGGATGTTATTAAATCACTAACAGCGCAGGTGATATTCAGAATTTCTTATTTGCACTTTTTTTGCATTGCTCTTCTATTGAAACCAAACATTAGTAAGCTTAATATGTGTCATGAACAGTTAAAATGGGACATAATTTCGGTCCATATCAACAAATTTCGGTTCATATCAACAACCACCTGCCTCTTATATGTGCCTTTTGCTCTGTGCACCCAAACATGGCCTTGGAGGTGCATTCAGCCCTTGTAAAATGATTGCACATTCAGTTGTTATGGATGTTTCAGCTCATCTTATTGTTGATCCTAGTTGCACCTTTCTGAACAGTCATAGATAGGTTCCTTGTATGGGTGGAAAAACCAAGGTAAACCTGATTTGTTCACCTCTACTAACTACTTCAGGCAGGCACCTTTGCTTTCTTCGGTGAAACAATGACATCTGTGGTTATGTTGATCCATTTCATTTATACAAATCACGCATACTGAGTTGGATAATATAGAAACTAAAAACACTGCCCGTTTTTGAAGCTAAAAGAAATGGCTGAAAGGCTTCCTCCAGCATCATGTGACATGAAGCAAGCAAGACAGACTTATCTACCTTGTGCAGTTTCTCCTGAGACGGGGAGAGAAAACCAAAAGAGATATGAGCCAGGCAGTTTCCAGTACCCACAAAAACCCAATTCTGTTGCATTGGCTCGGTTTAATGGGTTCCTTGCTCAAGCCCATCAAATTGAACCCAATGGTAACACAAAGATTCCACACGAGAGCAAGCATGAAAACAACGGCATTGCCAAGGAGTTCCCTGTCGTGCAGCAGGTGACCAATGGTGGGATGACGGGGTACTGTCCAAGAACAGAAGATCATGATCGGTGGGAAACGGAAAGGTTCCAAATAAACCTCCATGGTTTCAACATGAGAGGTTCTAGCTCACCCAGCAACCAAGTCGAAGCTGAATGGATAGAACAATACGAACCTGGGGTATACATAACACTAGTTTCTCTTCATGATGGAACCAAAGAACTGAAAAGAGTGCGGTTCAGGTAATTGAGTATCTATTCCTAAAAGATCCTCTTTCTATTTTAAAGAACATTTTTTTTCTTCTAAGCGTTCTTTGCTAGCTCTTACTTCTGAAAGTCGTGCCTTGAACATGGTGCTGGTATTGTTTACAGCCGGACAAAGTTTGGAGAGCATCAGGCGGAATCATGGTGGAATGACAACCGTGAAAAAGTGTACGACAAGTACAACGTGCGGGGAACTGATCGGATATCTTCAGTGATGACAGCATAGTGTGGTACCAGCTTGAAGCTTGCTGAGACTGGTTCATTACTCAGAAGAAGAAAAGCCGCGGCTTGTTCGTTTTCCTGTTGCCTAAATGTATTTGATGATGCTCTTTCTGACTATCTCCTCTACTATTGTTTGTATAGAAGAATCATAATTGATGATGTGTCGTATGACTAGGGTAATACAGTGATGTTACTCTATGTATAATCGTGGGAGTTAATGGATGAGTCTTTGAGCAAAAGCTCCTTAATTTACATGAATGATACGAAATGTCGCTGTGGTATTTTATCATGTTCTGTCCTCATCTCTCGTGGAAATTGTCGCGGGATTTCTTGATGTGAATTGTGTGCTCATGCGATGCTCAGGGTCATCATATGTCTCAAATTAGTGTCAGGAACTCAAGATAACCATCATATGCTGCTTTGTCTGAACTCTGAAGTGAGTCTGACGGCGTAAAGGCCGGTGCTCATTGGAAATGCTACATTGCCAAAGAATCCCGTTTTTGTTTGTAAATTTGTGTATCAAGCAAAGTATTGCAATGCCACCAAATCTGTGGATGCATTTGTGTATGGCAACTGACGTTTGGCGTCGTGAATAAGTAATCTGATAAGGTTGGAATTTGCCTTCTAGCAAGCGTGGTCGACGAAAGGTTCTCAGACTGATTAGAGGAGCTATACATGCGATGTCAGTTGTCATCATCCAAAACAGAAAGGCTTATGCTCCCGTAAAGTAGATTATGGATCAGGTAAGGATGACAACGCTCGATTCCTTAATTGGATACATCCTGCTGCTATATACTAGAACTAGATTGATTCATAAAGATTGATTATCTGCTGTGCTGGGCATCACCGGCAATTCGATTCGATTGGATGGAAGGAAGAGTTTTTTTATTTATATATTTTTATTAAAATATTTACAATATGTATATATATATATCATTACACATCTATACTTAGGTTTTTATTTTAAGTTCTAACATGACAAACTCTCGTTTGCCATACATTAATGACGGAGCTACAGGGCTAAGAAATTTACGGTCGACCCTATCACCGCTCTAGCCGAAAGTTTTTTTTTTCCAAGGTAGGAGGCCATGTGCAACATAGGCGTACGAGAAAGGAGGGGAGTCTGGTGTTTTTATATATGGCCCCTTACAGCTCTCTGGAGGGTCATTTTTTCACTGTAAAGAGATCATTTATAAAATTATCAGACCCGTCCATAAGGGGGTTTGGTAATTTTTTAGGCAGTCCACTTAACACCCTCTTTTAAGATGTTTTTGTTCCTGCCCTACAATTATTGAAAAAAAGAGATTTTAAATAAAACTATTTTTATTTATAGATATGTTAAATCGAAAGTGATAAAAAATGGTTATATTAAAATTGGTAAAAATGGTTTATATTGAAATTGGTAAAATTAGTTGATATTAAAATTGGCATTAATTAATTTCTTTATACTAAAATTATTTATAAAAAATATGGTGAGCGTGTGCGTAACATAGGTTAAGTTGTAAAAATCTATGACGGGAGAATTATCCTTTTTTATTTGTGTATAGTTATTAAATGCGGAAAAATAGATAAAAAATCGCTAAAAAAATTTGGACAAATTTTGGACGAAAATTAATTTTCAGAATTTGCTATAGTAACATACTGAAATTACGAGCAGACCGAATGCATAATACGTTCGTGGCCTAGCTGGAAATAGACTGACAACGTTGCATAAGCGGGCTGGTGTGGGCTAAAAAGAGGCCAAAAGCAAGCAGGCCGGCAAGTGGGTTGACTTGGCAGGCATGCTAAGAAATTAGCAGTCATGCAGAATGGGCTGACGGAGGGAAATCGGCCTAGCTGGTGTGCGGGGGAAGCGTACGACTGGTAGGTGGGCTCTGAGTCAACCCATGATTATGGAGATCTGCGGCAATATAGCCTACTTGAGCAATGCAAACTAAAATATCATGAACTGAATGGAAATATGTATCATGCGGTAAACCTGAAAATCCTTGTGTGGATGTTCCTGCTCCTTGTGTCGATGTCTTGGTTCTCTATGTTGACGTCCACGCTCTCTGTATTGACATACCTGCTATGGAGGAAATGTATGGTGTAGCGTAAGCTATAAAAAATATAATTTATCAACAACAGCATTGCACGCCAAGAAGTAAGAAACATTTTTGAGAGGTGGATAGTCAAAGTTATCTCTAGGCTACGTTCTACAGGGCGAACTCCTATTACTATCGTTGTTATGGGAGAAGCCACATCGGACCCTGCTCCTGATAAAGGAGCTTCCACTTCAATTGGAACCTCTGCATGTTTTAGACATACCCCTTCTTATCACACTTACTACAACATTTTAACCTTTCACTTGCTTCGGGCCCATTTAGTCTTGTAGCGACCTGCCTTGTCCCACATTTTCCTTGGGTTCGGAATGTAAAAAACATGATATTGTTGAGCTGTGAAAGACCTCGCAATACCAAAGCCATATACCTCTCTATTATAGGTATGCAAGATAATTTTTTTTTTAAAATAAGACAATACAAAATAAGTATATAGTATTCTACATAAGTGTATAGTATTCTACACTCTGAGCTCATGGCAATAACATGAGAATACGGCTTATGGTATAGTCTTGGCTTTTGACACGAGCATGAGTAAGTCCCATCATCCTTCAGAACACACTTCTCTATAATTCTCTTACGATAGATTCCATGTTTAGCCTTATTAGTATACAAGATATTGAATATGTGTTGTGTCTTGAGGTATAACTTGATATTGCTGTGCCTTTTTAGGTTTTTTATCCAAGTACTCTATTATCACTATGCCAAAGAAAATAACATTGTAGGACACAATTATTTTGTAATGATCTCTAAAATATTTGCATGTGATATGCATGATAAATTCAATAATGACAATAAGTAGTAGGCCTCTTACACCACGCATAACCAAGTTATAAATCTCAGATAAATTGGTAGTCATTATGCTAAATCTAGCGTCACCGTTTTCATATAATAAGGCATATTTCTCTTTTGCCTCATTCTCAATTCAGTATGAATTTTTTTAAACCTGGAATGCCAACCTATTTATCATAGTATGATCATCACTGGAAAGTGATTCTAGAGTTTTGGGAGTATTGTCACTTATAGGTATTGGTATTCTTCACTGTTTATTTGTTTATTTTGTTGTCAGCTCGACCAATCTTCTTCTATGCTTATTGATTTTTTTCTGTTGATTCTAGACATAAAACTTTTTGAAAAGATATATAAGGTGTTTGTTCTTAAATTACTTGTAAAAATTAGCAACCATGTGACGCGTGCATTATTTGCTGCGAACAATTGACCACTCTTTTGCATATCCCTTTTTCACGTTATCTTCCCTCAAATACTTAATAGTTCATAGATGACCGACGTGGCGGTCATGTATAAAACATACATTTGGCCTCATACGCATAGCTACGTCCTTTACTCGTTTTAGAAAACAATTATAGCTTTTGGTGTTCTCGCTCGCAACGAAAGAGAAAGCCATGAATAACACATGTTTGTTCCCATCAACTCCAATTGATGACAATATTTATTCACTATACTTTCTAATCAAGGATATCCCGTCAATGCAGAGTATGAAACGACAATACATAAATGCGTTAATGCACGTACTTAATGTGAATAAAGCCCATTAAAGGACACTTTGCTAAGGATGATCAAATGATGTGAATGATTTATGGTCGTAGTAGCTCCCTGGATTCCCTTGAATCATGCAAGCTAAAAGACGAGACAAATTATCGTATGAAGTTTTGAATGTACCAAATCTCATCTCCATAATCTTATGTTTCGTCCTTCATGCCTTCGCATAACTGATTATATACTTGAATTTATCTCAATATGCCTTATAATTAATGTTGGTTTGAACCTCAAGTTGTGCACAACATCAGAGTACATTTCTATTGTAATAAATGTAGATGTCATATTTATTTGGTATTTCTCAATCCTATGTAAGTGACAATTATGTTTAGTGATGATTGATACATTTTATTAATCATTCCATTTACCCTTAAATGCATACACTCTCCATGGACACCCATAATTTGTGTTCATGCACTTCACTTAGTGCACTGACTTGCTTGATTTTGTGACCCAAAACTCCGACCGAAGTGATACCGACCAGTGCTTGATTGACTCCATCAATTTTCTCATTGTATGCATATTTAGCTCCTTGAATGACCTTATTCTCCTTATACGCCCCTTGGAGATAACAAGTTTAGAGAATTTCTCGTTAGACCATTATAACAGAGTACCATTCTCCTCGTCCAACGATCGATCATCCTCATGCTCATTATTAGAATCTTCTCTATCCATTATCTCAATGATAATATTATTTCTCTCTTCCTCATTTGCTAATCCTCTTGGTTTCTTGTCTCCTCCTCCTCCTTCTTCATGCTCTAATGCATTTAACTTGACCGTTTTAGCATCATATCTCGTCGTACTAGGTCCCTCTTTGTCTTGCATGTCCATTAAAATAGTGATATTTTTCTCATAAACTGACATAAGAATACTATGTGGCCAACATCGTTTCAATGCATTCTCCGTGTATTATCTCTAAGTGAGAGTGGAATCCACCGAACAGAAAAAAACTTCTGTTGCCTAGCTCACGATATACACAATTATTGTGTTAATCTGGGGGTTGATTTAAAAGCCTCGCATTAACCAGCTGTACCTTGCTAGAAAACTTCTCTCAACCGGTTTTTCAATACTCTTAAGAATTGAGCCAAGCTTTGATAGATCTATACCATATGAACTAAACCTAACATTTCTTCAATCGTGAAATAACCGAAATACCACTTTATTTGACATATCTGTTTTAAAAAAATAGAGTTGATCTAAGTAAGAAATTATTCGTCATATCTAGCATCATGCATTTGATATTTTAACACTGATATGTCTTCGAATATTACGAACAAAACTATCTATGGATTTAAAAACGAAACTATCAAACCACATATCTAGAAACAAAACTATTTACGGATCTATAATAATACTACACGTACTATTTTATTTTATTATTAAGAATAAATATTTAAAAGTATATAAATATTTTACCTGTATACAAATTCACAAGGCAGCAGGGCTTCGCCACTTCCCTTCGTCTCTCTTTAATCATTTCTTCTCTTTTTTTTGTTTTTTAAATAAAATAGACTTTTGGACGGCTGGAGAGCTTTATAGGTAGCCACCCAAAAATCGCTCTAATAGAGTGCGTCAAGGGGCTGCACTGCAAAATTGATAGCCTCCTTTCGTCTTACGGGAGCGCATAGCAATTTTACGAGCGACCCCTAGGAGAGAAAAAATATATAACCAGAGAGCTATAAGGGGCTCCTTTGCAAAAACAAAATGCCTCCCTTCCTCGTATACCCATTTTTCAAGTGGCTCCTTGCCACGGGAAAAAACACCTTTAGCTAGAGCGGCAAGGGTACCGCTCGTAAATTTTTTAGCCTAGGTCGCCCTGTCATTAACATGTATTTTTTCAAGTTAGATTTCTTAAGAATTCTTATGACAAAATACTAAAAAATGTTATATAGTGGACTTTGGACCATATAAAGCTCTAACAAAATATGTCTCTCTCATTAAGTATATGTATAACAATACTATGATTGGTGTTCGAATAACATATGTTACTTCTTAATTAAAATAGAGTATATCGGGGATCAGTCTCGAGCCCATATCTCTTTAACTTGGTAATGAATGAGATTACAAGAAACATAAAAGAAAATATCTATTGATGTATACTCTCTATAGATGATGTAGTGTTAGTTGATAAGACTCGAATATGAGTAAATATAAAACTATAGTTGTGCTGGTAAACTCTTGAGGCCAAAAGTTTTAGAGTAAACAGAACTGTGACTGAATATTTGATGTGTGACTTTGTTACCATCACACACGAGAAGGGAGATATGAGTTTAGAAGTTTAAGTAGTGTTTAAGAAGGGCAACTTTTGATATCTAGGATTGATACTACATATGGATGGGGATATTGATGCGGACGTTAGCCATAGACTGGTTAAAGTGGCACAAAGCATCTGGTATCCTTTGTGATAAGAGATTACCGTAGAAACTAAAAGTTAAGTTTTATGGTCTATAAAAAGACATCATATTTAACTGTTACTAAAATGCATATATTACGTTATATTTATGATCATATTAAAATAGATCGAGTTCGAAACGAGGAAATACTTGATGGATTAAGGATACAGCAATTGAAGAAAAACTTATTCAAAGTTGATTTGGTTATATTTAAAGAAGACATCAGAGGTGTCAGCATAATATAAAATTCTAAATAAAAATAATAATATAAAAATCTGTAATTAAATAAAAATATTTATAAAATAGATATTAATATGACAGAAACATCCCTGATTAGGTTGCAACTCTATCCTATCTTAACTTAATTAAAATTATTGTTATTGTTGTTATAGATTTCTTGTTATAGACATTATTTTTTAAAAAAATATCTCAGAGAACGTTAAAAGTATATATCTGTAAATTTTATTTAAAAAATATATTTATTTAATAGTTTAATAAAAATATATAAATAAAAAACTCCGAAAGCCAAGCAGGCAGCCCGATGGCATGCAATGCAATGGAAGGCGCCACTCTTATCGAATTGCTGGCTCGGTGCAGGGTATCCACTGGCCACTGCACTGCACTGCAGCGCACGGCTGTCTGTATCCAACGGCTCTGTTCGCTCGTGGTTGGTTGGTCCGTGTTCACTCGCACAAGAACCAACAGTTTCCTTCTTTTCTCTTCTCCGACCCAAGACTGATAGGGTATTTGGGTCGTACCTTCCTCCTTTTTTATTTGTACTAAACGATATATTTTATTTTAAAAAATCAATATAAAAGCTTTTTAAAAAATTATATTAATATATTATTTAAGTTTATAATACTTAATGATCCATTAGTACTACGCTAATGCCCCGTCACGTTTTGCCACCGAGTTGCTCGGCCGAGCAGCTCCTGCGAACGCAAGTGGTCGAGTTTGCTGGCAAGTGGCAACGGCGACGACACGAGGAGATGGATGGCATAGCAAGTCGTCGTCTCCCCAAGAGCCGAAGGGGTTCCGTCCCAACATTCCCGAGCGGGCCTGCCTAATCTGCGCAGCCAAGCAGCAGTGCACTGAACCGTCGGCACGGCACGGAAACATTGAGCACCAGTGCCCTTTTCTTCCTTGTCATCCATCACATCACCGTTGGCACTCGATCGTCTCCTCGCTCGTGAAACATCGCCTCACCTGGCCCTAGACCAAGACCAGCCAAGCACAAAGATTTCACTACAATCGGCAACAAGCAAACTGTACTGCCTAGTGACTCTCCCGTCAGGTAGAGACAGAGGCAGAGTGGAAAGGGCAGCAAGTCCCATCCACCGATCGGACCTGACCTGGTGATTACTCCAGAAATCCATACTGGAGTACCCCTACCGACTGATGACACGCACTTGCACAAGCACTCCACTATAAGCTAATTATACACTTAACGATCAAAACTAAATTTTAGATATTTTTTACCAACGTCCTTACTAATATTAAAAAAAACTATGTTAAAAATACCTTAAAATTAACTCTAAAATTAAGTTTTAAAAATTAAAATTTAGCAGATTTTATATAAGAAAGTGATGGGGCTGTCAATTCAGCCGGAGGCTTGTTTTGTAACAGTAGGTCAAGTTGTCTCAGAACGAAATAAACATGGTGGCTGAAGTATAACTGTTATAAAAACAGCCCGAGATTGATATTGGTAGCAGAAAAAAACACAATACAAGTTTTAAACATAATGAGCCTATGAGACATTTATAAATAGAAATGCCTCGCACCTGAGACCACACAAGATGTCTAAGCAGTGGCATAGATGCAAGGTGAAACTTGTAATGAAGCCGGACCTGAAAGCATCCGTAACCGAATGTGGAATAATGTCATAGATGATCTAAATGTGATGACGATAACAAGCATGATATTTATTAATGAAGTTCAAACGAAATACCGATTACGATCACTTCTTCGTATAATATAATTATAGTAGATCAAAATATCTATGTTAGGCTGTCGACCAATCATTCTTAATCTATGCTATTATCACTATATGATTATAATAGATACGGAGAGAGCATATGTCATAACCTAATTCTACTATTATCCTAAACACTTCTAATTTATAACCAATTAATTATATATATTCGATACAAAATATAGTCCTTCTAAATCACTTAACCTCACCAAATCACACACAGATGACACAGAAACACTCGCCACCACGCTACAAATCAAACCCATAAATAAATGACGGCACCTGCATTGCATGACCTCGGCTAGAGGTACTACTGCTACTGCCATTACGCTTTGGCAACCAAAACAGCAACAGTATTTTCCCCCCGATTCAGGGTCAGGGAGCACGGGAACGAACGCTAGGGCATTGATTGTACGACAAAAGAGACTTTCAGCACCGAGACGGGAATACCGAATCCATCGTGTAACTGAAGAAAACAGAGTTGACCGTTTGTACGTACTGACTTCCTGTCATCATAACACAAAAGCTAGCTATTGAGACTTTCAGCACCGAGACGGGATGTTCAACAATGCTATGCTCTGGTTCAACACGTAGGAGTACATCGGTGAATCCGGTCAGGAAGGCTTGTCCTACTCCTACCCAAAAGGTACAAGGACCCTTTGGAGCCAATGATTTCATTTCGACAAGAACAATTCGGCAACTTACTTCTCTCTTCTTCTCAACATCGATCATCATGACTTCTTGTAGGAGTACTACCGATCTTTCATTCTTGTTTCCATTGTGTACTCCAATTTTAGCTGGTGTAACCGATAGTAGTAGTGCAAAGCAAGCAAATGCTGTAAAGAGTTTCTCCGAATTAACCTGGATGAAATCTTCATCCAGCGCCCAAAAGGTGTGCAGACTGATCGGCCCAAACAGCAGTACATCCATATCCTGTTAGGACTGACTGTTCACCGATTTCCACTTTTCAGCTGTTCAACATTCTGTTAGGAATCCGCGTGCTTGCTTCCCTCACACCATACTTAATTAGTCTAGTCCTGGCGATAAGCTACCTTTTTATCCTCTCCAGAATCAGATTATCCATATTCTTGCACACGCATGCTTGCTAGCAGTACTACTACTTTCTCATTCTTCTGAATTTTACCTCACGTTCCAGACCACATCCCTCTCTCTCGTCCCATCAAGCTAGCAGCCGTACGAGTATGGAGACTTCACCTTCACTTTTACCCCTCAACGCTGTGTAGTAGACTTGAGCGCAGGCAGCATATATATGCCACTTTTGTCATCTTGCTCACGCATACTCTACTTCCCCTTCCGTTCCATACCAAACCAGTTCTTGCATACTCTGCATCAGCGCCTCACACGGTGCGGCCTCAAACAATCAAGATATCAATGGCTCACTTGCGCAGGTGCATAGCCATTGCGCTCCTCTTCCTCCTCGCCGCCACATTCGTCGCAAGTTGCGTCGGCGGTGCAAGAACCATGCAGACGAGCTACATCAACAGGCCGCCTTCCACGACGGCGACGAGGTCGGGGAAGCTCTTCGGCTACCTGCCGCGGGCGAAGCTGATCCCGCCGTCTGGCCCGTCGGAGCGGCACAACGCCATTGGACCGGAGAGTGATAGGGATGACCCGATGATCAGGAAGCCTTGATCAGTTAGTCAGATGCTCTTGATCAACTCTGCAACCCTGAAGCCTGAAGGTAACCTAAATACTTATGGCGAAGGTCATCAGAGTCTGTCATATACTAGCTAGCAGCATGTATGTCTTGGCCTGTCAGACATATGGTTTTTGAATGTCTCTGTCGTTAACATTTTTCTCTTTTGGTGTTCTAACTATACATTCCTCGGTCTACTACTCTAACAGTTCAGATTTCAGTTAGCTATCTCATCTTTGCTTTGCTTTGTTTCTTTGGTTAAAGGAAAAGGGAAAGTGCTTATGCGTCATCCTTGTTTTGCCTATATATATTTATCATTGGCTGAATGATACTGTCAGTCCCAGAGAAAGGGCAAGGAGATCATGAAGGGCCCAGCTCTGAACTCTGAAGGTCTGTGCAGAAAAAGTTTGGCAGAATGATTATTCAGTCATATTGTCATTTTACATCATTCATAGTGCCATCCCAAACACGGTCCTTTTCTTTGTTTCTTGACTACGCAATTCGTTTCCGGGACAGGATTCTAAACATTTTATTCAAGAATGCGTCAGGGGAACACCAATATCAAATCTATCCTGTCTCTCCGTTCTTTTTAGCTTATTTATTTATCGGCTTATTTGCTCTACATCTGTAAAGATATGTTCTCGCAAAGAAAAATCTTCTTCTGCTGCTTAAACAGTTCTAAACTACTCCATAATTCTTAACTCATCGTACTATTTAGGAACTTTATTTCTCAAAATATCTAATTTACTCCTAATTAAGTCGATAATAATGTCAATAATCCGATGAAGAATCTATTTCGAACGATCCGTTCGAAAATATAAAAGAATTTCTATGATTCTCATTAATTATTTTTATTTAAATTTCTTTCTATTTTACATCTACCTACTCTTTTATCTCCATTTATTTTACATTTATTAAGAGTTACGAAAGTCTTTTCTTCTCTATCTTAATCAAATATACTAAAAATATTTATATTTGGAGAAAATAATCCAGGTTAGGATGACAGATTTAAATATTGTGTACATGTGCGTGAGAGTTTGTTTTTTAGAAAAAAAGATGTGCATATGGCGGTAGGCAGGGAGTACTGTAGAGTACATCAGGGCTGGCCTTACCTTGACTAGAGAACAGCCAGTACTAGAAGAAAAACATTACTACTGTACTATAGGTGTACTACAAAATCAAAGGAGTGGAGATGAACAGCGTTTGATATATGGTTCTGAACTTGTGATGGACGGAAGAGGAGGAAAGGTGCAGGGGAGGGGTAAAACGTGACGAGTCAGTTGAGAAATGACTTGCGGTAAGGTAGTACTAATATCATCCCTAGCTCGTCTACAACGATAGTTACTCCATCTACAGCTTGTAGCTGCATGCAGCAGCAATGCAACGACCCGAATGCTTCAGGAATTTTATAAGATTTTAATAAGAAACAGTTTAATTCCTTTAAAATTTTTGTGAAATTTCTCTAGTCTGAATAGGCCTCCAGACAGAGAGAAGATGAGGAACAAAGCCAGCATTCAGCATTTGCATCGTGCACGGCGACAATTGATCGTGCATGCATGTCTCCAAATATCGTACGATTTCCCTTGTTTAAAGGCCGCTACTGGCCTGATCAAAGGGCCCCTGGCCTTGCCGCCTTCAATTCAGCCGCTCGTGTGCACTCACGTCTCATTTCTCCAATTTTTTGAAGGTATAGTATAGTTGGCCTCAATGAGAAGTGGCCTCAAAAAGTTTCGAGTAAAATGAACCGTACAATGATGAAATGCAGTTGAATATATTCTATTATCTAAAACGGTAAACATAGTACATTTCAAAAGTCAGAGCTTCCTTAAAAAAAAAATAGACTGCGTTCTTCACATTAACGACCAAAACTCTTGTTTTTTTTCCAACAATACGTTTTTAATTTTTTTAAAATTTTTATAGCTAATACTTAACTAATCGTTTTACGTGACAAAGTAATATTTTCCCAAAACTCAAAACCCAACAACACCCTAGAACTTACTTGACGTTGCAGTCAAATCAGAAGCTAAGATTTGGGCGCTTGGATCATGCGAGTTTTCGTCCGATCGATTTGCAGCGTACTAGCTGGTAGGAGTATTATGAAAACCAAAACTGAGATCCTCTGTCTTAATGAACCCTGCATTTTGATCGAAGAAAAAAAACCATACTAACAATGAGGAATTATCACATTGAGAGTAGAGCACGCGTGAATCCCAAATCTATTATGTTTGGTTGAAAGCTGAAACAGATTGGAAGAACTGACAGAAAAGTAGCAATACCTTGCGCTGTTGCCTTGATCTCTGGCTTAATCTGCGAGTGCCCGACGAGAGGGAGACGAACACCACCTCCATCTGGCGGGACGCCGCCGGTGAGGGCAGCGGCGGAGGACGGATCCGATACTGGAGGGCGAGTCGCGACCTCCGTCTGGGCTTGGCTCGTTTACCCCGGCGCATAAATTACGTGGGCTATGGTCCAGTTGGTTAGCCGAACATGGAAAAAGTCTGTATTACCTTTCTCAACTATTGCTCCAGTTAGATTATCTCCTCATCCTTAAAAGCCGGTATAACACCTCCCCAACTACCAAAACCATATCGATTTATTTCATTCCATGGTTTGCACACTGTTTTTATTCTATGTTGACCAATCAACCTATATTAACGTACATCATGTAACCATCAACATGAACATAGTTGGATAAAATAATACCTACATATCATCTCTTATCTTTTCTCCCTCTTCCTCCCCTCTCCTTCTCTCTCTAGCACTTGTTCACTCCTGATGGCCAATGGGTAGGTCAGCAAAGGCATGGCATCGTTGAGATCTAAGCTAACGAGCAGGCCAACAGGGTCATAGCAGCATCAAGCTCTAGCTCTCTCTAACCACTCCCTCATCCTCGATTTCTTCTTTACCATGCCACCCTCTCGTTAGATCTCGCTATGCCACTGCTCAAGTTTGAAGAAGAGGAGATGCCACTTGAGCTCGACGATGAGTGCCGTAACTTGCGCTTGATGAAGATGTGGTGACACTTGAGACCAAGGATACGGCAACAACTAGGAATGGTGGCGTCCCTTGAAAGGATTCCGACGACGACGAACCTCAAGGAGGATCCCGACAATGCCACTTTGTAGTGGTGTGGCTCAGAGGCACAACACTCTACGAGACCGTTGAACTTAAGCTCGAGCTCCACTCATTCACAGAAAAAGGGAGATGTGGTGGTGGTAGTCAGTAAGCCCTGTTGAGCTCGATCTCCTCGATGAGCTCACAACGACAGTGATCTCCTCAATTCACACGAGAGAGATGATGGTAGGAGCGATGGAAAGGGCTATAGGAAGGATAAAAGCTAAGGATGGAGGCAGCGAAGGGGAGTATGGGGAGGGTTGAGCCTATCGACGACTAGACTCCTACTCTGCCTTCTCGTGGTATTTCTTTGCGTTGTCATCTATGATTACAGGGTTGAGCAACCTTGAGGCTTATTGTTCCGATGCCACATACAACCTCGATACCCACTAACTATGGCTACCGAGCTCACTGCTGCTTTTTTTTCTCTCCACTAGATCCATGTTCTTGCTGCTTGCATTTTGTACAATTTTGTTGTCGTACATACCGAGCACCACTACCTAGCAAGAGAAAGAGTATGATAGAGGTCTCAGGCCTATATTTTTTTATATAACTCAGAGAGACCACGTTAAATGTGCCAAGTAGGCGAAGGAGGTAGTTTATCTGGTTTGGAGAGGAGGGAGGCTAAATTCTTTGTTTGCGGTTGAGGGAGGTAAATCAAACCCGAGCCAGAGTTTAGGCAGGTAAGATGGACTTTTTCCGCCAGACATAAATATGGGCCTCACGTACCTTTCCGGCCTACAATGGATGGGCCGCAGTGACGTGGCAGTCCAGTTCCGGCTTGTCTCAACTCTATTGGGCCGAACATCTATTTCGGCGTAAAATTGCATGGGCTTCTCATTGTACAGTCACCACGCCACCATGTAGGCCTCATGCTAGCGGCTGCTTGCAAGCTGCGAGTGAAACCAGTTAGGCCATCATCGTGAACCATGTCCCAAAAAAAATATGAAATCGATGCTTAAAAAAAAAGAAAAAAGAAAACTCCAGGAGACATTGGTCCTTCAATTTCACGGATGAACCCGATCGGTCAGATAATTCAGCGGATGGACAGCAACAGTATCGATCGATTCGTCAACAACCCATACATGCATTCTCCACGGACCACGCCGGTTCGTCTAGCTGATCATTCGCATCGCATCGCTTCGATGCAGATCAGAGGAGGATCCTATCGATATCGAGCTATCGAAGTGGCTGATCATGTTGTATGATCTGAGCCATCCAAAGTCTCAATTTCCGACGCTTCCATCCCGTGCCTGCCACCTAGCTACCACAATTCCAAACCGATACTGTTTATACATGTGCTGCAATAATTCAACCGTTTTTCTAATGCATATCAGATTTGCATTTCGACATGTCTGAATACCAGAACAAAAGTCGCATCAGTTCTGAATATCCTTAAATTCAACAGGTCTGAATTTCTCAACAGTTCTGAATACCAGAACATAATTCAACCTTCTATTACTTCAGCAGGCAGCATTATACTACCAGACCACAGCACATTATATGGCCAATCGATTCGTTGATCAATCTTAATTTACGCGCACACAAACGTACGTGTTGCTGAACATTTCAATTCATTTATTAGCTATGCCAGTACAACTGAACAAGACAAACCATTTAGTCAGAAATCTGCTACGTTCATGAGGATGAAGTTGACTGATAAAGTCATTCAGTCGCAAGAAGATTAGGAGCAGAACAGTGCATTCGTCGGCGTCAATCCCATCCCATTTCGCGTTTCCGTCAAAATCAACAAAGATTAAAAAAAATCTCTCCTTTCTAGCTGCGAGAAGACGATGTCGGCACTGTGCATGCGCGCTCCATCTTAATAATTAATCACATGATCTGAGACTTAATACGTGGACACATGTTATATACGGTGGTGTATATGTATAGATCCGATCCTCCTTATATACACTCGAGTTTTTAGTCTCACTGTACATATTTTTACATGGTATCAGACTAATCCTAGATATTCTCAACGCGCTAGCTTTCTTCCACCGGTAAGCCGACCTTTTTCTTTCCATCGTCAACGTTTCTCCCTGTCGCCGGCCTTTTTCCCGATACTCTCTCCTCGCTCTCTCGTCTTCGTTCCTGTCTTCTCCCCGTCTTCTCCACATATTCTTTTCTTTTCTCCTATCCACCTCCACGCGACAAGGTGACGGTCTCCATCCACCTCATCGTCTCGCCTCGCACCCGTCTTCATCCTTCTTCTTGCTCCGTGCATCCTTTCTCCTCCGACGCCGGTGCACCTCTGCGCTTATCATCTTCATCGGTTGAACTCGTCCGCCCTCCCATCGGCTAGACTTGTCTACCCTCCATCGATTGGAACCCTTCCTCGGTTCCCTCTTTTTCGACAAGCTCAACGACTCCCAGACGCGAACCTTCTATCCTCACGTCCAAGCCAATCTGGCGTGTCCACGTGTCCACGGACACGAATCCCTGCCTCCCGGACGTGAACATCTTCTCTTCTCGCCCGATCCCTCTCCACCTTTTTCGCGTTCGCTCCACTCCTTGGCCTCCACAAGTCCACGGACGTGAATCTTCTCTTCACGGATGTGAATCTTTGCACGTCTGTGACCCAACCACTCTTTGACCTACCTACTCTGCCACCACATTTTTCCTCACCTACTTCGCTGCCTACTCCACATCGGACAACCACTTCCTATCAGCTAACCGGCCCACTCTCTATCGGCTTCTTATTTTTCTGATCGGCCGATTCTTTCTCTCATCGGCTTCTTCCCATCGGCCTCTTATTCCCATCGGCTACTTGTCCCTGTTCTTCTCTCGTCATGGCCACCGAGTCTGTCCTCAGCTCCAGCACTCTTCTAGTCACCGAATCTGCTCCGGTTCTTTGTGCCCCCGACCACACCTCGAGCACCACCTCGCCGATCTTCTCACCCCCCTACGATGCTGTGAACGTGAAATCACATGTTCTTATCTCTCTTGACCTTAATGCCAACTATTTCAAGTGGGTTTTCTTCTTTAAACCACTCTGTAGAAAGTTCGGTCTACGGTCACATATCGATGGCTTGCTCCACCTCGACCCGATGACCCCTAGTGGGACATCGCCGAGTGCTGTGTGCGCAGCTGGCTGCTCGGCTCGGCCTCGCCATGGAAGATACCGACCCACCACCCAGAATCTCTGGGTGGCTATCGAGCGAATCTTCCTCGCAAACAAGCAGTCACGTGTCATCTTCCTCCTCAACGAGTTCCATTCCATGGTACAAGGAGACTTCTCTGTCTCTTCGTACTGTCAGCGCCTTAAAGTCAAGGCTGCTGCTCTCCGGGATGTCGGCCACCCTATGGTCGACTTTTAACTCGTCCACGCTCTTCTGCGAGGCTTTAACCCCCGCTTCTCAAACACCACCGACGATATCGCCAACGCCACATTCCTTCCGTCGTTTGCCCAAGCCCATGACATGTTAATTTTTAAAGAATTCTGTCTGGCCAACGATGAGAAGACCATGGCTCACACCGCTCTTCTCGCCGCAGCCGATAATAATTGTCGAGCATCCTGCGCTACCGCTCCCTCCCGGAGCTCTCTAATACTTCACCCTCACACGACCCGACCTCACTTACGCCATCCAGCAAGTGTGCCTCTTCATGCACGCTTCGCGCGAATCTCACCTCGTGCTGCTTAAGCGCATCTTACGCTACATGAAGGGCACGCTCTTCAGCGGGTTGCACCTTAGCTCTAGCCCCATCGACTCTCTCACTGCGTACTCCGACGCGGACTGGGCAGACTGCCCTGACTCTCAACGCTCTATGTCCGGCTGCTGCGTCTATCTCGACGACACTCTAGTCTCCTAGATCTTAAAACGTCAGACTACAGTGTCACGGTCCAGCATCGAAGCCGAGTACCGCGCCGTCGCCGAGTGTTGCTAGCTTCGCTAGCTTCTCCAGGAGCTCCGTGCACCCATCTTCTCTACGACCGTCGTCTACTGCGATAATATCAGTGCTGTCTATATAACCGCCAACCCGATTCATCATCGACGCACCAAACACATCGAGATCGATATCCATTTTATCCGTGACAAAGTCGCATTAGGATAGGTTCGGATGCTCCATGTACCATCGACGCACCAGTTCACCGATATAATGACCAAAACCCTGCCTACATCTTTGTTCACCAGTTTTTGGTCCAGTTTCTGTGTCTGTTCCCCTCCCATTGTAACTACGGGGTGTTAGAGCACTGAATCACTATGTTGTATATATATATATATACCCGACCTTCTTTATATACATTCGGGTCTTTTATCTCACTGTACATATTTCTACACCTTCCCTTCTACTTGCTTATCATGCGGTGTGAAATACAGATTCTCTGATCATCGTTCTAACGTTCTTATTAGATATATACGTACATGTCCGTACGTTGTAACGGGATCAAACAGTTAGAAATTTAATTCAGTTTCTTTCATGCAGTTTTCTCATGATGGTTGGATTTTGAGGATTTTTTAGTAGTTTTTTTTTTGAAGGAGAGGGACTTTTATTTTTAGGGAGGAAGGACGATTATGTTGCTTTTTAAAAGTAGTTAAGAAATATTTAGCTAGCACAAATTAAAAATACTCTCTGAATGACAGTGCACAGACCGATCTGGAAAACGATTGTTGAAGATACAGTATACAGGAATCACTTGCAGACAGACACATTGGTAAACGAATGTTAGTCTTGGTCAGATTCGTAAGCAAACAACTAGCAATTACCGGTGAAATTTCTATGGCGCAACTAGTCAAATGGAAGAAACAATGATCTCCTCATAGGATTAATTAGCTAGTAACCATTACCAACACATCGATCGATGATGTATCTATCGGATTACTTATACTTGCATCTAGCCATGCATCTACCGATCTACGTGTATAGTCTCCCCGTTCCTCCAAAATTTCTATCATTTTCCCGTTTGTCCTAGCGTGTACTCATGTTCGGGCGGTTTGACAGACAGCGACCTCATGCAGTAATTCGTCTCACTCTCCATAGCATGTAAAATTACAGGATTAATCAACCAGACTAGCAACTTAGCGACCATTACTTAACGTAGATCTAAACACAATAATCAACAGAGAGAATACTAATTATTACAAATCATTTTTTTTACAAAATAAAAAATACCTCTGATTATCTCTAGACATTGTCTCATTACCGCTACTCTGATTGTCGTGCTATATCGAACACCTAAAAAAAATATATAACTAATTATTGAAAGTATATCAACTTTGCAAGATATATTTTATAAAATACATACAAAACACTTAAACTAAATTTTAACTTTTCTCTCTTACAAAAAAAGTTATGAATTTAGGTCCTGACCAATCTTTTATTGCACTCAAACTCTCGGACTTTAAAATAAATGCAATAACTTAAATTTGAAAAGTTCTCTTGTAAAACTGAAATGATTGCTACCAGAACTTAAGCGCTAAAGTAACCACACCACTAGTAACCACATATATTTTCCTCTTTACTTTGTAGTTTCTATATATTTTTTTTGATATTTACACTTTTCAATCTTTGACTCTATCTAAAATCAACTTCATTTTTCATACACATACAATCATTTCGTATATCATATAAAATCTTCAGCTCTACGTGTATTATTTTCTAGCCTTAGTATCCCACATGATCTGTCTGATCATCTAAACCTTAATTTCTTCAAAACCTAATCTCACTCTATCATCGACAATACTTTTAAAATCTCAAGTACATGCATATGAAATCATATCTAAATATAAATTCTCATATAGCTTAACTCATATTAGCATACAATAGAATATCTCGTATATAGAAATTATCTAGAAGTCGTAAATATGAACTAAACATTAGTAACCAACTCTTTTTGGGATTCCCAATGTCGGCTTCCGACTGCTCATATGACTACGGTCGGACTGAAACTATTTACCGATTTTGTAAATTTAATTCAAACATAACATTTTTACTTTAATCTTAATAAAATATATCGTACCAATTATTTATCACATAAACTAAATTATCACAATGATTTCACTCTTAAGTAATTAGCCACATATTAATTACAATCTAGCACTGTACACCTCAGACCGAGGCCTACCGTTTACCAAAGTTTTGGCCTTTGTCATGTCCTGATCTTTAGTCTTTACCATGAATTTCTCTTTGGAATGCATCATGTCCTGTTCATTGGACGCTATTATTTCTCTGAATTTTGCTCGTAACGTTTCAGCTAGCCGCACATATGGACGTAAGTTAAAATATCACATTCAATTCAGATGAACTGAATAACAAGAGTCTGTTGTATATCACTCACTGAAATTAAACGGTGTGCTGAAGGCCTAAAACAACGTATTAATTAAGCATCACACAGATGACAAGCCACCATCATCAGTATCGAATAATAATAAGTATATTGCATAAACTGCGAAAATGAAATAATCTATAGTTTGGGTCATTATATTGCCCCGTGAAAATGAAATAATCTATAGTTTGGGTCAGATCAGACAGATCTAGAGTCGGTAGAGGAGATTATAATCTTTCAGTTCAGTTCACAGAAAACAATAATGAGCATGCTGTATCAGAAAAAGAAGAAACAACAAACAAATCCTTGGTCTTTTACTTGCCACATGCAAACCTTCTTTAATTCCTACACTGTACTTGTAATTAATTGGAGGGATCAGCAGCCTAATTAACAAGTGTGGTCAAAGATGCCCTGTTGGTCATTAGAGGTCGCCTAGGCAAATTTCTCGTTTCTTCTGCCTAGTAATTCACCACAAATCTTACGTCTCCAACAAGAGGAGCAGTCCAAAAACATTGAAAAATCCACTGTAAATTAAGCAAATGAAAGTAGTAGAGCAGCACCCTCCAAGGCGTTGGAGACCTCGCGTCATTGGCCATTTTCCTCTCGATTCAATTGTTTTTTATCTCACTCACCTCGTCAACTCTTTTCTGCTTCATTTCTCTCGCTCCACCTCTAGCTCAGCATCGCGCGCGCACGAACTGAACAAGCTTATCTTAATTTGGTGCAAGCTAGTATTGTTTGAATTTAAAAGGGCATCATGAAATGCTGGTGGCCTATTATGTAGTGCTATATTCTTGATGTTCTTTACAAATTAGAAATCTGCTTCTCCTTCACTACAAAAGCACTATCTTAGGCAAATCGCTAGGAAGATAATTTTCTGAATATTTTATTTAGACAGCCAACCGAAAAATTATCTTCAAGTGCTATAAATCTTTTCCACGACTATAACTACAATACTATAGTACCGTATCGGTATAAAGTTATGGCCTAAGTAACAAAGGCAAGTCAACAGCACTAGTTTGGACAAAAGATTTATTAGTATTGAAAAAGGAGACATGAGGAGTGTTTTTTTTTACAAAAACAAGAAAAGGATTCTGAAAATCCAATAAAAAAACTTCAGTTAGTATTTTTTTAAAAAAAGTTTGCCCCGGTGACCAGAGAGAATCAAGTTGCAAGATTAATCAACTGAGCCGTCACCTTCATGGAAGACTAGCAACAACCAATGAGCTAGCTAGCTACCTTGACCGACCGAATGCTTTAATATTCGGGCAGCTCATGCCCATGCGTGTGGACTTGCACACGTCTTTGAATCCATCCACCTCGTGTTCCTGCGTATAAAACTCCGAATCTCTTCGTCCACTCGATCTCCCATCCGCCATTGCTGCGATCTCCTCCTCCTCATACTACTACTACTCAGCTCACCACCACCGCAGTCTTCAGTAAGAGCTAACCAATAAGAAGACGACGACGACGACGAGCATTGCAACGACGGCAATGGAGGAGCAGCAGCAGCAGCAGGAGCAGGTGGAGGTGCCGTCCTACTTCCTGTGCCCCATATCGCTGCAGATCATGAGCGACCCGGTGACGCTCCCCACCGGCATCACCTGCGACCGCGACGGCATCGAGCGCTGGCTCCTCACCGCCGGCACCTGCCCGCTCACCAAGCAGCCCGTGCCGCCGGACTGCGAACCCACGCCCAACCACACCCTGCGCCGCCTCATCCAGTCATGGTGCGCCCTCCACGCCGACTACGGCGTCGAGCTCGTCCCCACCCCCACGCCCCCCGCCGATCGCGCCCGCGTCGCTGGGCTCGTCTCCCGCCTCCGCGGCACGACGAGCTCGGCTGGCCTCCTCGACGCGCTGCGCGAGCTCAGGGACGTGGCCGCCGAGAGCGAGCGTAACAGGAAGCTCCTCGCGGCCGTCCCCGGAGCGGTGGACATCCTCGCTGCCGTCGTCGTCGCGTCGTGTAAAGACGCAAAGGCCTCGTGCGACGAAGCCCTCGAGATCATGTGCTTGCTACAGCTCTCGGAGCAGTGCCTGGCGCGCCTCGTCGAGAGGAACGAGGAGCTCGTCGACGCGCTCGTCGCCACACTGCAGCGGACGAACACCATGTCCCGGGCGCACGCGGCGCTGCTCCTGGAGGCCGTGACGGCGGTCATGTCGTCAAACAGGCTGGTGTCCCTCCCGGAGGAGGTGTTCGGCGAAGTGGTGCAGCTGATCCGTGACAAGGTATCAAATCCGGCGACCAGGGCGGCCCTTCACGTGCTCGTCGGCACGACTTCGTGGGGCCGCAACCGCGTGAAGGCGGTGGACGCCGGCGCGGTGCCGATGCTAATCGATATGCTCCTGGACGGGCCAGACCGGCGCGGGTGCGAGCTGGCGCTCGGCGCGCTGGACCGGGTGTGCGGGTGCGCGGAGGGGCGGGCGGCGATGGTGTCGCACGGCGCCGGCGTGGCGGTGGTGGGGAGGAAGGTGCTGAGGGTGTCGGAGGTGGCGAGCGACAAGGCGGTGCGGGTGCTGCGGTCGGTGGCGAGGCACGCGGCGACGGCGGCGGTGGTGCAGGAGATGGCGCAGACGGGGGCGGTGGGGAAGCTGTGCGTGGTGGCGCAGTCGGAGCAGTGCAGCGAGAGGACGCGGGAGCGGGCGCGGGAGACTCTGCGACTGCACGCCAGGGCGTGGAGGAACTCACCTTGCTTGCAACCTCACCTCCAGGCCTTGTACCCTTCTTGCTGATCACTATCTATAGAGCACAGAAAATTGAACACTTGTCCGATTCTTCTTTTCGTTTGAATAATTAATGGAGTTGATGAGGTCGTTCAATGTAGTCCTGTGAATCAAAGTGTACAGAGAGGCAATAGATGAACTGAATCCGAGTTTTTTTTTTGGTTTGGGCTCTAAAAATCTCCTTATAATCGTCAATAGAATTCTTTCGATCTTGGAACGTTTTGTGAAGAAAACTTAGACCTAGCTAGTTTTTCCACCATCACCACCGATGCGACCTGACCTGACCAGTCGACATGCAATGTTTCCGTACATTGGAGATTCATGCATGCAACAACCGAGTGCTGGACGGCTAGATCGGCGGAGTGCCGTGCCTGATGCCCGACGTCCTTGCCGGCAATGCCCTCGGCGGTGGGGTGCTCCTCCGGCGTGTCTCCGAGGATCCGGCCGGCCGGTAAACCCTGGCCATCTGGTTCTTGAACTCGCGGAACACTAGATTGTTCTCCTCCGTGAACCGCTGAAGCATGCAGTACACCTCATCTGCTTCTTCATCCATGGTCTTCCACCTACCATGTCCATGGCGACTTGGCCAGCGTAGACGTCGACGGGGGCGATCCCAAATCCCAATCCTGATCCAAGTCAAAATAAAAGTGTTGGCCCAATAGGAAAAGGAAGACTATGAAGGGCCCAATGTTTCTAATCTGAAGGCCCATCTTGGCCTTATCATCATGGGCCGTAGACCGTATCTGGGCCTAGTGGTACAGGCCCATCCATCTTCTCATGCAGCATGCTGCAACATCGTTACTGTTCCCTATTCTCCATTCCTGCCCTACTCCTGACTGCTGTTTTCAGGAACACTAAGAAACAAACAAAGAGGCGGTCGGGGATTCCAACGGACTCTCCACTGTTGTTTCTAGGAATGAAATTTTCGGTGCGATGAAACTCCCACATTCATCATTTCACTTTTATTAGTAATTAAAAAAATAATATGTGAATAAAAATTTTATAATGGATTCTTAGCAATTTAGAAGCAAATACTAAAAAAATAATCTACGATAAACAAAACTTAAAAATCAGTTTTAAAATTGCCTTATAAGCTGAAGGGTATACGATGAGTGTGTTGATCGCATCAAACTTAAAAGCCATTACCGCTGTCTACCATAATCAAAATAACCATCCGAGCTCAGCTGATAAGGTCCCTTAGGATTAAACATGTCGGCCTAATTATTTTTTCAGTGATAATCGGCGAGTGGTGAGTTTGTTAATATGTAGATATATATATTGGTGTAGTTTTTAAAGTACCGTGTTTATAAAATGAGTGGACCTGTTTAATTTTGATTCAAATCCCGCAGCCGATGTGCTGTCACGTGAAACCGAGCAACGCTGTAACCAGAGTACAGACAGCCTATAAACAGTAACGGGCCCAAAACAAATAAGGCCAAACTTCCCTTTTTACTGTTCTTCTGGCCGGTTAGCCAATAGCAAACCCTAATCTAGCACTCGCGCGCGCGGCGTTTGGACACATGAAGCCGCGTCGCCTTCCCTGTACAGCGCCACCCAGCGCGCGTGGGAAGCCGCCTTGGCCCTTTAGCTCCGTTATACAGACGTGCGGAAGTCTCCGCCACCATGCAGCGCTGTTTTGTCTCCGGCTCCTCCACCTGTGGTTGTTTGGAGCAGCCGCTGTGACAATGTTACAACGTCTTGCTGGAACCGGCCATCACCCGGGCCGACCGCCTGTGCTGCCCGCCCGCACAAGGCCGGAAGCCGGTGTTGCCTCCAACAAAATCACGTTCAATCTCACCAATCTTAGCTCTAACTTATCGATTTCCTTACTTGCAATCTTGCCATTCTGGTGGATCCCGCTGCTAACTTTATTTGGATGGGTTGGAGTCCGGTTTGTTGACAAATCAGTGTTCTCTCCCTTTCCTCTTGGTGTTCAAGTTGGGAATTTGAATACGGAGAGTTGTGGGCTTGATGAGGCTTGGTCGAACACAGCTCTCCAACTCTCTAGGCATCATAGAGTTGTGACCGATGAAGGAGTGACGGACGAAAGGTGGCCGTGAGTCTGTGATGATCCAAAATATCCGTATTTTTTAAGTAGGTATAAGGTATGTAAAATTGAAAATCCAAAGTAAATTGGCACTTGTTGAGGCGGTTGCTTTACTGTACATTACCTGCTGCTGGTGAAGCATTTGCTACTGCGTTTTTTTTTCTCGTGTTAGCCTGCCTGTTAGGCCCATCTCCATGCATACTGTATTTCCATGCGTCCAGCGACACGTGCCCCCTCCCAGTCGAGTCCCACGCGGCTTTTCTTCCATTCCTCCGGATACCATCCAGATCTACTCTCCCGTACTCCCTTATGAACAGAACCTAGAAGATGTTTATCTTCTACCTGCATGTCAAACGGCAAATTGCCGAAGTTTGCAGCTTATATTTCAATCGGGGAACCAGTTTTGTAATGGCTTCATATGTACAAAGAACCACGTGCCAGCCAAATGAGTGGTCGGCAGACAAGGGAACAATTATAGATCCCTTTATAGATAAGCAAGTACAGAGAGACACAATCAAATTTAGTTTTATCCTGATAGGATATGTTAGCTGATTATACAATATTCTTGAGTTAACCACAAACTGGGTGATTCTATTACCAGCTGAAGTACAGTGTCGAAGAGAATCAAGAGAGTTCCAGTTTATCGTCGATGTGTGTTATGAAAAAAAAAATTTTTTTCTGTTAGACCGTTAGATTTGTATATATAAATCCGACCTCCTATATAAGTAAACGGGGTCACAGTCTCACTGTCTGTATACTACATTTCTATATGGTATCAGAGCAAGGTTCAGACATCCCCGTGCGCTGGTAACCTTCTCACCAGTGAGCTGACGCATCCTCTCCGTCGCAGGCATCTGAGACTCTCTTCACCACACGCTTCCCTTCCACCTTCCTCTGGTATTTTTCCTTTGCTTCTTCGTCTCGGTCTTTATCTCCATCATCTTCTCCGCAGACGGTCTACTCCTCTACCACCTCTTGCTCGCCACCTTCATCGTGTAACAAGGAGACGGTCTTCATCCGCCTCCTGGTCCCGTCTAGCCTCACCTTCCCTTCTCCTTGCGTCCGTACCCCTCCGCGCTCGTGCTCTCCATCGGCTGGAACACCCTTTGGGTTCCTGCTGTTTTGACATGCTCACCTATCTGCCCTCTATCGGCTAGAACACCCTTCGGGTTCCTGCTTTTCCAACACGCTCACTTGTCCGCGGACACGAAACCTGTCTCCCGGATGTGAACTTTCTCCCCTCGAGTCCGCGGCCCTTCTCGCTTTCGGGTCCACGCCACTCCGACGCGTCCACGTGTCCACGGATGTGAATTTCTGTTTCCCGTACGTGAACTTTTCTTTTTTCGCGTTCGTGACTTCTCTCGTTTTTGGGTCCACCCCTCTCAGCTGCATACACGTGTCCACAGACGCGAAACTCCACTTCCCGAACGCGAACCCTTTCTTCTCACGCCCGTGACTTACCTCGTTGCGTTCATCGGCTCCACACACGTGTTTCATCAGCCTCTCGCCCACCTACACACTCGACCTTGCCCTTGAAAGACACCGATCCTACCGCCCGCGACCTCTGGGTGGCTATCGAGCGGTTCTTCTAAGCCAATAAGCAACCTCACATCATCTTTCTCTTAAACGAGTTTTATTCCATGGTAAAAGGGGACTCCTCTGTCTTCTCGTACTGCCAATGCCTCAAGGTCAAGGCCGCCGCCCTCCGTGATGTCGGCCACCTTGTGGCAGACTCCTAACTCGTCCTCGCCCTTTTGTGCGGACTCAACCCTCGCTTCTCTAAAACCGCCGATGACATCGCCAACTCTACCCCTCTTCTCACGTTTACCTAGACTCACAACATGTTGGTTCTTAAGGAACTTCGCTTGGCCAACGATGAGAAGACTGTCGCCCACACCGCTCTCATCGCCACAGCCGATCATGGCAGCAACAACCCTAGCGGTTGCCGTCCCTCATGCGCTGCTGCCTCCTCTCGCAGCTCCGACGGTCATGGCTTCAGCCACGGCAACAGAGCCCGTGCCGGTGGCAACGGCAAAGGCAAAGAGAAAGGCAAGGGCAAGAGCTGGAGCGGCCCTATGTAGTCGCGCTCCGCTCCTGTCCCTACCCCGCCAGCTGGTCCCATGAGTCTGTGGCTTTGCTACAACCCCTGGGCGTCTCAACTCCAGCTGCGCAGCCCTATTGGCTGGCAGCCCGAGGTCCTCGGCGCTCACCCCCAGGCCCACCTGGTGTCCGCCTTGGTGCAACCGCACCCTCGCAAGCCTCCCAGTCAGCTCCCCTATGGAACCAGTCTGGGCTCATCTGCGCCCTCAATCAGATGATGCTCCAGCCCCAGCACCTCACCCCTAGGTGCTGAACTTTGGTGCATCATCTCACATGGCCTTATTGGATGGTATACTACTTTTCCGCAATCATTCCTCCTCTCCCTTCATCACTGTCGGCAATGGGCAATCTCTCCCAAACACATGTCATAGTGACTCCATCCTGCCTACACCCACATCCACCTTCCCACTCCACAACGTCTTAATTGTTCCCTCCCTCGTAGACAATCTCCTTTCTGTCCATCAATTCACCGGAGATAACAATTGCTCTATTGAATTTGACGCCTCTGGTTTCTCTGTGAAGGATATCTTGACCCCGCGCGAGATGCTACCATGCAATAGTGGCGGCGACCTTTACACTGTCCACTCCTCACACCAGCCTTGCCATCTCCAACAACCTGTGGCATCTCCGCCTCGGCCACCTCAGCCCTGACGCTGTCGCCATTCTTCATCAGAGCACCTCTATCCAGTGCACTAGCAACAATCCCACTATCTGCCACTCCTATCAACTTAGCAAACATGTGCGGCTGCCATTCTCCTCCTCTACCTCTTGTACCTCTCGATCTTTTGAACTTATTCACTGTGATGTGTGGACTTCTCCAGTTAAAAGTGTTTCGTGCTATCAATATTATCTTGCTCTACTTGACGATTACACACACTACTACTGTACTTTTTCTCTCTCACGCAGGTCCGAGGTCACTTCCCACTTAATCAACTTTTCTAACTACATTTTGACTCAATTTAATCTCATTATCCAAACTATACAGGCTGATAATGGCATGGAGTTTATCAACCGTACCATCAAAGCCTTCTTTACCTCCCGTGGCATCCATATTCGCCTCTTCTGTCCTTACACCTCTTCCCAAAACAGTAAGACAGAACGCCTCCTTTGTACCCTCAACAACATCAGTCGTACGATGCTTCTCCATGCCCACCTACTCGCACCCTACTGGGTTAAAGTACTCACCACTGCGACCTATCTGCTGAATCGGCGTCCTTGCTCCTCCATCCGCCATAACATTCCCTACACTTTTCTGTATCACAAGACTCCTGACTACATCCACTTACGTGTTTTCGAGTGTCTTTGCTACCTCAATTTGACAGCCACCACCCCTCACAAACTCGTCCCACGCTCCATCGTTTGCATATTCCTTGGCTATCTCTCCTCCCCCAAGGGATACCACTGTCTTGATCTCTCCACTCGCCGAATCATCATCTCCCAATATATCGTCTTTGATGAGTCCTACTTCCCTTTCGGGTTACTCAACCCTAGACCTTTGTCTAGCGACCTCAACTTCCTCCTTACCAACATTGTACCCTCCCGACATTTACCAACCACCACACCTTTACAGCCTACTCCGGTCATTCCTGAGGATCCACTGAACGACTTCACCATCCTTCTACATACCCCTGCCATGCCGATCGGACCTCCATCGGCTCCCTAACCTCTATCGGCTCAGGCTAACCTAGTTCAGCCCTTCCTTCGGACCTACAGCCGCCGACCTCACCCCACTATCACCTTTGCTCCTATCCACTCCGCCACATGACCGATGTTGCCATTGGATCGTGCGGCCCCCACCGTCCCAACCACCTCTCATATGATCACCCGCTCTCAGACCGGGTCCCTCCGTCTACCTCAGCACTACGGGTTCTCTACAGTCCACTGTACTATCTCGTCTATCCCGACGACTCACCGTTCTAATCTGGCCGATCCTCAATGGCGCACGACCATGGCCGATGAGTACAAGGTACTCATGGATAACGAGACCTAGCGCCTCGTACCTCGTCCTCCCGATGCCAACGTTGTGACTGGCAAGTGAATCTTTAAACACAAATTTTACTCTGATTGATCACTTACTCGTCATAAGACGCGCTGGATAGTTTAAGGCTTCTCCCAATGCCCTGGCATAAACTACGACGAGACTTTCAATCCCATCGTTAAGCCCGCCACTATTTGGGTCGTGGTTACTCTCACTGCCTTGCGCTCCTGGCCGATCTACCAGCTTAACGTGAAGAACGTCTTTCTTTATGGTCATCTGACGGAGACCATCTATTGCCAGCAGCCTCTAGGCTTCGTCGACCCAGCTCGTCCCGACATCGTTTGTCTCCTCCAGCGCTCTCTTGATTGCCTCAAATAGGCCCCTTAGGCTTGGTACCAGCGTTTTGCCGCCTACCTTTGGCAGCTCGGTTTTGTGGCATCTGTCTCCAATACATCTCTTTTCGTACTTCACACCGGGGATGCCACCGCCTACCTACTCCTATATGTCGACGATATCATTCTTACGGTGTCCTCGTCCGTCACCCTACAGCACATCATGGCACGACTCCACTCGAAGTTTGCCATGATCGATCTTGGTCCTCTACACCACTTTCTTGGTATCTCCGTAACGCGCTCTCCCCACGGATTATTCCTCTCCTAATGCCAGTATGTCATGGATCTTCTCCGGCGTGTGGGCATAGCCGAATATTACTCCACCGCCACTCCTGTCGGCACTCGTGCCAAGCTCTTCGCCACCAATGGCTCTCTTATTGTTGACCCCTCCCAGTACTGAAGTCTTGCTGGCGCTCTACAGTACTTGACACTCGCATGGCCTAATCTCACTTATGCGGTCTAGCAAGTGTGTCTCTTCGTGCATGCTCCACGTGAACCTCATCTCGCACTGCTCAAGCGTATCCTTCGCTACGTGAAGGGCACACTGACCACAGGCCTCCATCTTAGCTCTAGCCCTATCGACTCTCTAACCGCGTATTCTAAAGTGGACTGAGTGGGTTGTCCTGACTCCTGACGCTTTACATCTGGCTACTGCGTTTTTCTCGATGACACATTGGTCTTTTGGTCCTCCAAGCGTCAGACCACGGTGTCTCGGTCGAGCACCGAAGTCGAATACCGCGTCGTTGCTCATGCCGTCGCCGAGTGCTGTTGGATTCACCAATTTCTCTAGGAACTCCATATGCCCATCGCCTCCGCGATAATTGTCCACTACGATAATGTGAGTGTTGTCTACATGACCCTTAACCCGGTTCACAATCGTCGCATGAAGCATATTGAGATAGATGTTCATTTTGTTCATGATAGGACTCGTTTGGATGCTCTATGTACCGTCAGCACGCGTTCTGCTTGAAGACGTTGAAGCGCAGCCTCTTCTCGCCGATGTCCCGCGCGCACCAGCGCTCGTACAGCGCCCACAGCGACTCCTCCGTGGCCATGTCCTCGTCGCTGAACTCCAACGCACACGCTTCCGCCGCTCTCTCCTTAATTCCATGGCGCAACGATCCCCGGCGCGTACGTCTCCTTGACGAGTTAATTACCACCAAGCTCCACCACGTCCTCCGCGCGGTTGGTCTCCTTGTTTACTACCGATCGATCGACAGTGATACTATAGTCCTAGCTTCCTGCTGCATGCCGGGCTTATTGCTTGGGAGTGAGCTCGCTGCTGGGCTTAATTGCCAACTCATCATCACACTAATCATATGCCCAGATTAATACTCCATTCATTCATGGTTGCATTGGGTGGGGCAAAACTGTGAGAGTTGTACACAAACTACACATCGCAACTGCATGCATTACGGTAGATCGACTAGCGCTGAGTTAATGTAATTATATAATAGTAAGTGTCCGCACGATTGCAATGGGTTTACATAAGAATGATGTTGCAATGGTGGCCGACTGATGAAACGTGCAAGGCGACCTCTTGATCACCTTGTGTGTGCGGGTGTCGAAAAAATAACTTTTAGAGTCAAAATATATGTCGAACCGGGTTTGGAATTTATGTTGTGTCACATCGTAGTTGGACGAAATGGATGGTACAACGAAGTTTAATCTTTTTAATAAACATGAGAATAATGCTGCAACAACGTTGGGCGGATGAAACACGAGAGATGACCTCTCGCTTAATTTGTGCGTCACGGGCCAAGAGGTTCAGAAAAATGACCGGTGGAATTGGTAGGTTTATGGATTTTTTTTTAAGAATCACAACATGTGTTGTGAACAAGGTTTGGAATTTAGGTCGCATCGTTAGAATCTCGGGTTTTGACAAAACTAGCATGGATGATAGAATGAACTTGAATGCCATCATTAAAATAAAAGGAGGAAACATATTATCTAAATTATATGAGAGTTTAAATTTTGTTAAATAACCCATGATGTTTCATCTCACCAAATCTCTACGTTCTATAGGAGGCATGTCATGCGACTTGTGTAAGAATCATCTATGATCTATCGAAGGCATGTTCTGATGCGGACTACGTTGCCATACTTATGGGGTTGTATCGGAGCGTGCGTTCCTAGGCGGACGACTGTGTAATACACAGGCTAAGGCTGACGCAGACGTAGACGGCGACGGACAAAAATATTGACGGACAAATAATCTCGATCTCTACTACTTAAAAAAGTGGGAGTTGTTTCAGTCATCCGTCGATCCGAAAAAACGTGTGCCTCGCTCAAGCCTTAAAAAGCGAGAGGTGTTTCGGCTAGCCGTCAATCCGAAAACAGACGTGCTTCGCTCAAGCCAAAGCGAGAGTAGATGATTTTTTACCCATGGTGTGTAGTATTGGATGGAATTCCAATTTGGATACACCTGATGCCTCGGGCCAAATCGTGACAAAACCGTTATTAAATGCCTCTACATGCCGAGCAAAAATGCCTGTGCGCTGTACATGCACGCCGGCGGATAGGCGACGGCTTCTTTGGTTTGTATTACTTTGTAAGAAATTGTTGGAACATTAGATGATTTGATGCTATTAATCTATTTGGAATAAAGGTTATGAATTGAACATAGGAAAGGTAGAAAAATGAATTCTTTGACATAGATTCCATAGGAATTCAAACATCTATACCTAGACTTTTTTTTTCGTATTATCTGTTCATGTAATCCAAACAAGCCCTTAGCGAACCGAACCTTCAAGAAAACATGATATCATGTTTCTAAAAAAAAGAAAAAGAAAACCTGATATCATGCATTACTACAAGTTTACAACGAATGCAATTGATACTAAATCAATTATACGTACTCTAGACGGTGTGTTTATATATTGTTTTATATGTAATTCAAGTGTTGATTTTCATACGGTGAAGAGGGTCTCGGCCTCTTGTTGCATGGACCTGACAAGATGGCGGTGACGTTTCACCTGCCACTCGACGGAGCACCCTCGCCGTGCCAGCGTCCGGGATAGCATCCGGGCACCAGTGCACCACCACGTTTGTGCCACCCTCGCCTCTCCATGGCAGCAAGGAACTGCTCCATCTCGTTGAGCCGCCCGGCGTGGCCGTTGGCGCGTTGAGCATGGCGTTAAGCGTGAAGGTCTCTGGGCTCAAGCCGAGCTTGTTCAGCTGTGCGAACTTGTGTGGGCCGACAACAGCAGCATGCATGGGACTTCATCGTCGGCAGCATCGTCCCCTGCTGCATGCATGCTTCCGATCCTCAAATGCAGCCTCAGCTTCTGAATCTGAATTGCTATCCCGTCCCGATAGCACGCGTGACTGTCCCGATCAGAATTGGTGTCTCGAGCACGACGTGTGCGAGCGAGAGGAGTGATTTTTACGGAGGATGGAAAGCAGTAGAGACGTCAATGGCCTGCCTTACTTACTTTTGGTCGCGTGCGGGAACACGATCTCGTCCTGACGATGGACGATGGAGCGATCATGCGCGGACCGAACAGGAAACTGAGGATCGGAACAGCGACGGACGGAGGACACAAGCGTTACGAATTTTAACTCCTGCGAGGATGCGCGCTCCGATTGCCTTCTCTCCTACTCCCGCGCGGATGTGTCAGACGCCGGACAAAGCCTGGGGATGACGAACGGAAGCGTCTTCAATTTTTTTATAAATTGTTTTGCTATATATCTTGCCACACACTATTCCTTCAAAATCACTCGGTTTTTTACCAACCGTTTTACGAGGAAGATTCATGCTTTTTCCCTTGCATTCGCAGCCAAGTCTACCCTCCAAGTTTCTCGCGCATAGGTGAGGAAAAATAAAAATCGCATTGTTGTGAAAGTCCTTCACATGCGCCTCCCCACTGAGCTGCGGATTTTTTTTTTACTTACATGATACTTACATACTAAATCCCTGGTTCCAATTTCAAAATTTAAATTCCAATCTCCTTATGAAATCCCACCTTTTCCCTCCTAACATCTCCTCAAATTTCCTTCAAAAAAGCCAAACCCATTTCAAAAATATCAAACTTCTGCTCATGAAGCCCTCATTTGGAATCCTGGGAATTTTGTGGACTAAAGCACCAGATTTGAATTCAAATATTTGTTCAAATCCATCAAATATTTCCCAACCCATTCTCTGAAAAAAATTCTGAAAGGCAATTTTTCTCTTCTTCTTCCCCTCAGCCCGACCTAGCCAGCCTCGTGCCACTCTTCTTTCTTCTTCCTTCCCTCACTCGGTCACAGGCTATGGCCCAATGCACACCTTGTCTCTCACCCACCATAGCTTGGCATTCGTCTCGTCCACGTGGCCTGATACCGCTAGGCCCCACGTTGGCCCTGGGCCCAAATGCTCGCATGTGCGCGCAACTAGTCGTCCAAGTGCTGTTGGTGCGAGCGCCAACCTCTCAGTCCCATCGGACCCACTTGTCAGCCACCGTGCGCCTCCCACGCTTGCCCTTCTACCTGCTGATCCCTAGCGGCCGTCCCCTACCTCGGACGTGACGCCCAAAAATATCTTTTGTGGCCCGGATCTCACCAACCTCCTTGCTATCCGATACATGACCTATTGCTTATTTGCTTTGTTGTTGCATTTGCACACTACTATGGATGAATGCATAATATGTTTATGCAATCTTGCCCGCTGGCTTTATATGTGCTAACCACATGTTGAAAAGTGCCGTTCAAGTGCAGTCTTGTAATTTTATTTTTTTGGCTTTGTGAACTAAACGAGCTGGCTCAATATGCAAATGAGCTAAGCTAGCCTAGCCTGCTCGTTTTTGAACCAATCTGACTCGATATCTAGCTACTCCCACCCACCATGTCTCTGTTTTTTTTCAAAGGCTACGCCTAGGTTGCGTTGCACACACAATGGCATGCACACTACATTCATGTCACTCCACATACGTGAACATCCAATAGAAGCTACTTGTTGTTGTAGAGGCAGATGATGGAGGCAATCTCGACCCTAATCCACTTAAAAAATGTGTAGGCCTAATGCAAAAATGAAGCTATAAAGGCCCAGTATGTTTAATCGAAAGGCCAATATAGGCTTCTGTATAGAATTAATTCAAGTCTAATGATCCAAACTATATATCTTTTATATATATATATATATATATAATTTATAGATCGATATCCAACATTATCTTAGAGAGTGTGAAATTTGATATGGCAAATACCAGTTGACCCTTGTTAACGATAGTTCGACGAGAGTTAGGAACTTTACAGGTAGCCCTCTTGTCATCCGTATTTTTTTCCCACGGTAAGCATCGCCTATAAAATACCACGCATGATGCATGAGGAAGGAACGAGCCTATTGTTTTTACGGTTGTCCTCTTTGTCACTCTCTACTTGGTCGTTTTTTTGCTTCTAAGAGGTTGTCTACAAAATTATGCTTGTAGGACGGGAAGGGTCTATTAATTTTGTAGACGGTCCATTTGACGCCTTGGCATTTTTTAGATGGCTAGGAAGGGTTTTATAGACAACTATCTAAAAAACACTATAGCAAGAGATGACAAGTGGGTCGTCTGTAAAATTGAAAAGTCATCTCCCCTTTCACAGGTGGACATAATAATTTTATAGGTGACTCCTATGAGAAAAAAACATCTTAGCAAAGTGCAGCAAAGGGCCACCTGTAAAAATGACAAACATCTTTCTTCCTCACACGCTCTACGTGGTATTTTACAGGAGACCCCTTGAAACTGCCACATCGAACCCGTTTGTCAGCCATAGCGCCCCCACGCTCTCGCGCTCAATCATGTTGGGTTGCCTCCTCGCCCACACGTGCGCCCATGCTCACCTCTGCTAGGCCGCCTCCATATCGACGGACTGCCTACGTCGTCAGGCTAATCTGTTGTCGGCTCAGATTACTCGTCGTGCCATCGCCAGCCAATCTGGTGTCCTATTCACTTTATCACCAGCCCACGTTGCCTATATGTTCGCTCCGTCATCACTAGCCCACGTTGTCGATATGTTCGCTTCGTCGTCAACCCATTTTAATAGTAAACTATAATAATAAAAATATTTTTTAGTTACATATTCTCACCCAAGTCGTGTATTGCATATTTTACAATAACAAATTTAATATAAATTAATTATGTAATATCAATTTTAATATATACCAAACTTTTGTTGATTTCTATTACAAAATAACAATTTTAATATAAATTAATTATGTAATATCAATTTTAATATTTAAGTTTGCTGATTTCTATTACAAATAACCTATCTGTCCTACCATAGAAAAAGGCACATATTTCAATATAGAGTAAGCAATGGATTGTTAGCTATTCGCTGAAACCTCGAGTGCATGCTTCAATGCCGGCCGTGTGCTAGCGTGCATATTTATTTCGGCCTTCCATGGACGACCTGCCATATGCAGCCCAAGTCTCAAAAGGCCCAATCCCACGTGGCCACATCGTGATCTACACGGAGCAGCCATTTGTGGCATCTGTTCCCCAGCTGCAGTTGTTCGTCTTGGCAGGAGGAGCAACCATCTGTCCGGCGCGGAGGGCTTCACCGGCGGGGGAGCCTGCGCGCCGACTGCTCCGCATATAGCACGGCCCTGGCGACCGCGAGGTGGTTGAGACATTGGGCTTGCGCAGCACCAGCGCCATAGCATCGGACGGAGAGGCGACGGCAAAGGCGGCTGCGGCGGCGTCGGAGTGGCCGGCTAGGAGGTCTGCGCAGACGTGGACACATGGTCGAATCCTAGGTGAACCAGGAGCGTGCATAGCTGGGGCCGAGGCTACAGCAAGGCATCGGCATCAGTCCAACCCGACGATTTTCCACAAACCTCTTATACCCCTCTATTTTACCAGCCATGACCCCGGTCAAGAAAAATATTAGATCCCGGTGGGTTCGATTACTTAAAGCCCAATTGTGATTACTAACTACAAATGACGCAGCAAACAGAAAATTAGCTGAGCTAGCTCGTATGCATTATATGTCAGCCCGGCCCACATAATGAGACAGCGTTTGGATTTGAGCCGAAAAAAAACTGGCAGACCACTAGTCTCGTTTTGATCTCGTTTTCCATTGTTCCTCCCTGGTAATTACGGAGTCTTGACTTCTCATCTTTAAGTCTTCTCGAATCGCACATCTAGGTGGAAGCGCGGATCGGAAGGGCGAAGACGACGATTGGCGAGCGCGAGCAGTCCAGCTGCGAGGTTTTAATCAGGTAACCCTATCCTGATATATTCATTATCATCACAAAATTGGCTAGAGTGCCCTGGTTTGGTTTCTCATATATAAAACCTTATGAATTTAGGGTTCTGATTTCTAAAATGTGCACTTTTCAATATATTCAGACTTCAGTTATATGGTCTGTTGTTCACGAATCTGTCTAAATTTGTTGTAACATGGTGTGTCTAATTTAAACTAATTCTTATATTTTTAGAGCGGAGGGAATAATTCTCTAAACTTATATAGAAACGTTGTCTGTTTTTATAGCTTGTTTCCTGCGCTAATGTTTGCAGCCCAGAGACAATGTGGAGAATCCTACGATTACAGACGGAAAATATCAAAATAAAATAGAATTGTATGTAGCCAAAGTAGGGCTAAGTGATATAAATAGTGCCACTTGACAGCCACGTGCATAGAGATGATCTGAACGAGCAGAAGAGGAGTTCGTGGTGGGCTTATTCAATCTAGTATCTATCTGTGCCAACTGTCCAGATAGAACTGTTGGTTAGCTCTCGAGTCAGACTGTCAGCATAAGATATAATCAGCATCAGAATATAATGGAAGCTCAGCTGTTAAACTATGCTTATCTCATGTGGATAACTCACGACGCCACTTTGGCAGATCTATCAGCCGCTTGGTCCGACAATACCATCTTGATTAATGCTGATCTTTCAAAAAAAACTTTGGTTAATTAATGACAGTCCTGATACTAATACGATTTGAACACATGCTTACATTGTACTAGTAGGAGTACTCCATTGTCGTTTATAATCCATATACGTGCTGGATCCATTGTCATTTATTCCACCTACGCGTACGACATGTCATCTCGGTGTTCTTCTCCGTGGGTCAGATCATGCTCGCGTGTTTCGTCATATAATTGATGAGTACTCCTACCTAGCTTTGCCAGATAGGCAGAATTGAAGAACCCTGTGATCAGTGGCATGCATCGATCATACTCTCCTACGATCGATCAGCTTGCAGCCGCACGCCAATTCAATTAGCCGATTGGTTGATGTTGATTGATTGATTGATCAGACTAGCTAAATCCCGTGCAACTTTGTGGGTAATTAGTCACTGAAGCTAGGTATTCCTACTTTATGGGCAAATAGCTAATCGATAAATCAGTGGCTGACGATGAACGGATGAAGGAGAGGAGTGTCGGTGGAGGGACCCGGGAGTCAGGACACCGACGACGCATATGCAGTGCGGCTGCTGGCCTGTGGCTCCTTCACTCCACCGTTAAATTCATTTCACCCGACAAATTAATCAGAGGCTATGGCTTTGCTTAATTACTCCTAGATATAACCAAGTACGCACGCACCCGATGCAGCATCTTTCACGAGATCGACTCTTAATTAGCTTATGGGGCTCATTAGTGATTCTGGCTGTTCTGAAGACGGATGAGACTGAGAGGGCTGGCTGTAATCAAGAACATCAGTGCAGTGTTTGTAACTGTCCGGAGGTGTTTTTTCAGCTAGCTCGTACGTCCATCGAGCAAGCGGCAAGCTGGATAACATGCGTGCTTCTGTTGAAAATTTGCTAGCTCGATCTTCTAGTTAAACTCACCGTACTGATAAACAATTCAAGACACACTGAAGAAAATGGGAAGCAGGCCAGTTCTCTCATTGCAAGTTGCAGCTTCAGTGGCGTCAAGTCTGAAACTCTCAAACTGAAAGTTGACTTCCGAGTCGATTCATGCATGCCATTTACGGAAGTGCTACTTTATACACCCGAAGCTGCGTTTGAGAGGGTAGAAGAGAATAAGGAGAATATGTGTAAAATAATATTAGAGTGTAATTAATTAATTAATAATTATTTTAAATATAAAAATATTAATATAATTTTTAAAAGTAACTTTTATATATTTTTTTAAAAAATATATTGTTTAGCTGAAGCGTGCGTGTAAAAAAAAGACATTTTTTTCTCTTATATTGTTGAAAATAACAAGTGAAAAAAGAATGAAAAGATACGTAAAATGTTATATATATAACTAATTAAATATTAATTATTTTAAATTTAAAAATAGATTAATATAATTTTTTTAAAACAACTTTTTTAGCGGAAACATGTGCAAGAGTGACTTTTCCTCTTTACGTTGCTCAAACAAATTGCATTGCAGCATCTAAAGCACTTCATCACACAATATCAAGAATGGATTTTAAAGAAATTCCCTCGTTATTTGTATGTTATTATAAAAAATAAAAAAAATAGTAGATAGATTAATATGTGATATATCACTGTTAAAATTTAACTTCTATAAATTAAAAAAACAAAATAAACTATATATTGTATATTCACAGCCAATTTGTTTTTTTCTGTTATAGAAGTTAAATTTAACATTACATGTTTTTAAGTCTATCTTATTAAATTTAAAATAAACAACCAGGAATGCTCCCTCAGGTGGATCTGCACGCATGAGCAGCATCTGTTTCCTCTTACTTTCACAGCATGGAGCTTCATATATATACGTATTGTACGTGTACGTACCTGCAGATATATAGACAGACAGACAGCTTTCAGTTTCACTGGAGCGTAATCCTAGTACAACCGATCCCTCTGATTTGGAGTGTAGATGCAAATTGCTCAACAGCTAGCTAGCTGTATTAGTGTCTTCCAGGAGGCAAATCTGCACATTAGATTGGGATATTTGATCAGTAACATGCAGAGCACATAGGGAGAGTAATTGGTAGTATGAATGAGCTAGCAGCAATATGGTCGGCCAGTACAAGCGCACAAATCCAGACAAATGGAGTACAATTGTAGCATAGTAGAACAGATAAATGGGATTACTGAAGCATGAGCATGTGCTATCTCTTTTGACCGTATGTATGTATGTATGTATAGTACAGTAGATATGTTGCTTTCTCTCTTTGACCTTTTGCCCGGTAGCTGCTCGACAACAGATTAGCCCTCTCCATTTCTCCCTTTTCCGAAGCACAAAGTCACGAAGACATGCAGGCGTGCCTATCCTTGTCCTTTACACGCCGACTGTATGAACGAACAGTTATTCTTTTAACTGTATATCTATCTATTAGTATATTATATGATTTCTGCATCTTCTGAATATGCAGACAAATCAAGATTAACATCTTTATATTCAGAGAAACAAAGCAGCAGAAGGTTGAGATGTCTATCTTTTTCTACTTTGGTCATATATCTATTATACGATTTCTGCATCTTCTGAAAATTCAGACTACTCAGGATTAACATCTTCATCTTCAGAGAAAGAAAGTTGCCAGGAGGCTGGTATGTCTTTCTTTTCTGCGCAGCCCTGCAGCAGGAACATATATATACAATTTCCCGGCAGCTACACTGCATTCTGTTTTCAGAGAAAAGGCCGGTGCAAAAGAACAGAATCATTGCTCCACATGGTCCTTCTCCTTCCTAGGTAGACTGAATGCTAATCTGTCAAGACAAGGACACAAAAAACACAAACACAGGAAAGGGAAGAAACTGCATGCTTTGATTGAGTGATGAAAGGAAGGAAGAAGCATGCATGGCCATCACTACGAGACTAGGACTGCCAGTGTGTAGTATGTCCACCACTAAAGCCTCAACCCCCAACCAATAATGAACAAAGTGCAACACAGGAACAAAAAGTAAAGAGAAGCTTCTGCAATGTGGACTTGAGCTCCTTGATAAGAAGATATATATACTGTAGCTGGTAATGCCAATCTTGTACCGCTTGATAGCTCAGTCATCAAGACTGAAAACAAGCAATGCTGTTCATTGCTGTAAATTAAAATCTGTCCATTTGGAGTACTAGGAAGGTAGATGTGTGTGTTAGGTGCTACACATCTTGTAGTGAAAGATTTAGCCGAATTAATCATGCAAATAGCTAAATCTAAACCAAAAGGATATTGCTAGATTTTAAACGCCTAAAAATTTGTAAAATTTCAGTTACCTAAAATTGTACATTCCTAAGTCTAAAACTACAGTGATATGCAATTTTATTTCTTTTTAATTGTAATTTGGTTGTTATATATGATTTTACTTTGTTATTTACGTAAGTTTGAATATTTTCTGCATGTAATTTTTAAAACTTTCATGAATTGTAAGTTTCTTTTATGTATTTTTATAATTTTGTATGTTAGAATAATTTATTGTTGAACATTCTATCTAAGAAAGAGGAGGAATGAAGAGAACATTGGATTCTTATCCAAGGGATGAGAAAAGTAAGTGAAATCTAGACACTCCCAAACCAAAAATATGTATGCAGAGATAGTTAAAACCAAACATATCATGGATGGCACTAGAAATGAAAATACAATAAGGAGATTATGCCACTTTAAGGTTGCTGTGGAACATTTAGAGCCGTGAGACGTGAGATGTTTGTCGTCACGCACAACGTATGAAGGGCAATAAAATTGCAAACACAATCGATCTAGCTAGTACAATTAGCATGCACGATGCAATGTATTCGTTTGGTATGAGATAATTAACCGTTTAATCAGTGGGGGGATCGAAGAAATCAGGATGTTGATGTGATTAATATATTTGGTGCTGTGTGGCTAGCTGTTCCCACGATCCGTAGTTAATTGTACCATTCCAAGTATAAACTTGGCGTTTCTTTCTTCGATGATGCGATCACCACTAATATTGACCGGCTGGCACGCGGTGGATAATTAGAGGAGATATCTCGTATCTCACGTAAGAAGCAACGATTAGATGAAGGATTTTATGACATGAAATTGAATTGAATGAGCATATATATTTGATTCGATCCATATTAGTACTAGTACGTGCTAAGAAAATACTTAGTAGTATCGTTTTCTCTGTCTTCAAATATTACGTGTTTTCTAAGTTGAATAAAAACGGATAGATATCCAGATATGCTTTAAGCAACACGTAAATGTTTATATTTTGTAATTACTGTTTAAAAAAAGAAAAGAAAGACAATAGTAATACTAGTACTACTGCAGTGTTGTTGATAACCGTTGGTTGGTTGGTCCAGGCAAGTTAGAAACCGTGAAAGGAAGGGGAAAATGTGGGAGCCAATCGCGGCGCTTTTCCGGGTGTCCTCTGTCACCCCCGCAACTGCGTCGAACAACAAAAAACTTGTAAAGTTTTGCATTTTATTTCTTTTAGTATTTATTTATTATCCCAGACTGCCCCAGACACGCATTGGCATGCATGCTACCGCTCCATCAAGACTTGCGATCAATTAATCACCTGGCCGGAAAGAAGAACACACACGATCATCATATGAATATTCACACGGGAGAAAAGTAAGAAAACGAACAAATTGAAAAGGCAAGGAAGCAAGACTAACAAAAAATAGTACTCAGCCCTCTTTGTTTAAACTTACAAGTCAGTTTATAAGCTAAAAAGTTTAAATCTAAACAAATAAGCAATTTCTTACACTATTGAGTTAAAAGCAGGTCCAAATAGATTTTTTTTCTGCTTATTTGAAGTAAAGATATGACTCTACTATTGAACCAGACTCTATTATTGAACTGAAACCTTAGCTTATAAAAGACAAGTATAAGCTAAAACAAAACAAAGGAGCAATCTCTCACCGCGCCTATTTTGTGAAAAAAAGAGAGGAATGTAGTAATTAATTGAACAAATAATTAAAAAATGGAAATATTAGGGAACCGAGAAAGTGGGGAAAAAAGAAAGAAAAGAAAAGGAAGAGCGGCCCAGCAACCAGCATTCATTCCCCAAGAACACCCAAGCACAAGTGAACTCCTCAACAGCAAAGCCACCGCCGGCCTCGCCTCATCTCATCGGCGGGGGAGGAGCCCGCATGCTTCCACGACCACCACCTCCTCTCGAGGCTTCCATCCCCAATGCCCTCCTCCTCCCCGGCCACTACCAGCGCCTCCTCTAGATGGCCGCCCTCCTCCTCCTCGCCGCCGCGGCGCTCCTCCTCCTCCACCCACCCGCCTCCGCCGACGTCGCCATCCACCCGGGCGACCTGTCCGTGCTCGAGGACCTGCGCCTCTCGCTGACCAACGGCGATTCCCTCGCCTGGGACCCCAACGCCGCCGACCCCTGCGGCGCCTGGCCGCACATCTCCTGCGACCGCGCCGGCCGCGTCAACAACATCGACCTCAAGAACGCCGGCCTCGCCGGGACCCTCCCCTCCACCTTCGCCTCCCTCGACGCGCTCGAGGACCTCAGCCTCCAGAACAACAACCTCTCCGGCGCGCTCCCCTCCTTCCGCGGCATGGCCTCCCTCCGCCACGCCTTCCTCAATAACAACTCCTTCTACTCCATCCCCGCCGACTTCTTCGACGGCCTCACCTCCCTCCTCGTCATCTCCCTCGACCAGAACCCGCTCAACCACTCCTACGGCGGCTGGACGCTCCCCGCCGACGTCGCCGGCGCGCAGCAGCTGCAGAGCCTCAGCCTCAACGGCTGCAACCTCACCGGCGCCATACCGGGCTTCCTCGGCACTATGAACAGCCTCCAGGACCTCAAGCTCGCCTACAACGCCCTCTCCGGCCCGATCCCGCCCACCTTCAACGGCTCCGGCTTGCAGACGCTCTGGCTCAACAACCAGCAAGGCGGCACCAAGCTCTCCGGCACGCTCGATATCATCGCCACCATGCCCAACCTCGAGCAAGCCTGGCTGCACGGCAACGAGTTCTCCGGCCCAATCCCGGACTCCATCGGCAACTGCAGGCGGCTAAACGACCTCTGCCTCAACAGCAACCAGCTCGTCGGCCTCGTGCCACCCGCCCTCGAGACCATGGCCGGACTCAAGTCGGTTCAGCTCGACAACAACAATCTCTTGGGCCCGGTCCCGGCGGTCAAGGCGGCCAATTACACCTACTCACAGAACGGGTTCTGCGCCGACAAGCCCGGGGTCACCTGCTCGCCTGAGGTGATGGCGTTGCTTCACTTCCTCGCCGAGGTCGATTACCCCAAGAGGCTGGTAGCTACTTGGTCCGGGAACGATTCCTGCACGGGGTGGCTGGGCGTTACCTGCGTTGTAGGGAATGTGACGATGCTCAACTTGCCGGAGTATGGACTCAATGGCACAATCAGCGACAGTCTTGGGAATCTGAGCTCACTCTTGGACATCAACCTCGTCAGGAATAACCTTACCGGGCATGTGCCGGATAGCCTGACAAACCTCAAGTTGCTGCAGAAGCTGGACTTGTCCATGAACGACTTGACGGGGCCGCTGCCCACCTTCAGCCCGACTGTGAAGGTGAATGTGACCGGCAATCTCAACTTCAATGGGAAGGCGCCAGGAGCACCATCCAAGGATACTCCTGGGTCTTCGCCGTCCAGAGCACCAAACTTGCCTGGCCAGGGTGCCCTTCCGGAGAATAGGAAGAAAAGATCAGCCGTTCTGTTGGCCACCACCATCCCGGTTGCAGTCAGTGTGGTGGCTCTGGTTTCAGTATGTGCCGTGCTCATCTTCCGTAAGAAAAGGGCATCAGTTCCACCAAATGCAGCTTCCGTTGTCGTCCACCCCCGCGAAAGTTGTGACCCAGACAGCTTGGTCAAGATTGTCACGGTGGACAATGATGGCAATGGTAGTTCGTCCCAAGGCAATACACTTAGCGGGAGCAGCAGCCGGCCTAGTGATGTTCACATGATCGATACAGGCAATTTCGTGATTGCTGTGCAGGTCCTCCGTGGCGCAACCAAGAACTTTACCCAGGACAATGTGCTTGGTCGTGGGGGCTTTGGTGTTGTCTACAAGGGGGAGCTGCATGACGGCACGATGATTGCTGTGAAGAGGATGGAGGCTGCAGTGATCAGCAACAAGGCCTTGGGTGAGTTCCAAGCCGAGATTGCCATTCTAACCAAGGTCCGGCACCGCAACCTGGTCTCAATACTGGGTTACTCAATTGAAGGGAATGAGAGGCTGCTGGTCTATGAGTACATGTCCAACGGGGCTTTGAGCAAGCATCTGTTCCAGTGGAAGCAGTTTGAATTAGAACCCCTCTCATGGAAGAAGAGGCTCAATATTGCACTGGATGTTGCTCGTGGGATGGAATATCTGCACAATCTGGCACATCAGTGCTACATCCATAGGGATCTCAAGTCAGCAAACATTCTCCTTGGCGACGATTTCCGAGCAAAGGTATCAGACTTTGGGCTAGTTAAACATGCACCAGATGGAAACTTCTCTGTGGCAACCAGACTCGCTGGAACTTTTGGGTACTTGGCTCCTGAATATGCTGGTAAGAATTGCTTTGTCTGGAAGTATGGTTGCCGTGTTAATTTTGGATGCTTAAATTGTAGTTCTCTTCGTTCTGTGTTACAGCAATTATCATTAACAGATGGCACATGAATTAGATTTGAATCTAGTTATATTGTCTATCTATCCCAGTGACTCAGGCCTTGTTCGGCAGTAGAGGTTCCCAACCTATATTTTCTTGCTTTTCACGCGCACATTTTTCAAATGGTTAAACGGTGCGTTTTTTGCAAAAAATATTCGATAGGAAAGTTACTTTTAAAAAATCGTATTAATCTATTTTTTCAATTTATTTTAGCTAATAATTAATTAATCATACACTAATTTTTGATCTGTTTTGTGTGGCAAGTGAGAATTTCCCCACCGAGACTTCCGAACGCAGCCTAAGGGTCATTCCACTGTGTAGCCCAGGAAAATTCCTTTGGGGAGTTAAGGATGCACTAGATACAACTGAATCCCTAATGAACTAATCGTTCTTAAAAAAACTTGTCACTACTAGTTTTCAATACGCTACATATCGAACCACTTGACGAGATGGTATTATTGTTTCTCTTCTACGAAACTGTGAGAACAAATGTGTGATATCATTTGATTGGAGATTGCATTAGTATTTGTCCTTTCCCTGTTGTTATGCTGCCTTGTTAGTATGATTCCTGAATTTATGGTTGATAAGTTGCTTTAATGACCATTGCAGTGACTGGGAAAATCACAACAAAAGCAGATGTCTTCAGCTTTGGGGTAGTGCTGATGGAGCTGATAACTGGAATGACTGCCATTGATGAGAGCCGTCTGGATGAGGAAACCCGTTATCTGGCCTCTTGGTTCTGTCAGATAAGGAAGGATGAAGAGAGGCTCAGGGCAGCCATTGATCCTACTCTGGATCTCACTGATGAGACTTTTGAGAGCATCTCTGTGATCGCAGAGCTTGCTGGCCACTGCACATCCCGGGAACCCACCCAGCGACCGGACATGGGCCATGCCGTGAACGTGCTCGTCCCGATGGTAGAGAAATGGAAGCCTGCGAACGACGAGACTGAGGACTACATGGGCATTGATCTGCACCAGCCGCTGCTCCAGATGGTGAAGGGCTGGCAGGACGCAGAGGCCAGCATGACAGATGGAAGCATCCTGAGCCTTGAGGACAGCAAGGGCAGCATCCCAGCTCGGCCTGCCGGGTTTGCAGAATCGTTCACCTCAGCTGATGGCCGGTGAAGCATCGTATATCTACAATACAAATAAGTACATGTCTCTTCTGGACCTCTACTGTTTCCCTATAGTGTTCTTCTAGGTAAAAGAGTGCATTGTCCATGTGCTTCTGCTTCTGTAGATAGACATCCATTTTTCTTTTTTCTTTCTTGCTAATCTTCGTTTCATATTATAATTTACTTTGGATTTATTCTAAGTTAAATCGCTTTAAGTTTGACTAATTTATAAAAAAAATATAGTAATATTTACAGCACCAAATTAATATAATTAAATCTATCATTAAATATATTTTTATAATATATTTATTTTGTATTAAAAATATCGCTATATATTTTTTTTTCAAACTTAAAGGGATTTACCTTAGAACAAACCTAAAGGGCTTATAATATGAAATGGAGGGAGTAGGATTGCTTTCCTATTATTCCAATCTTGAGACTGAAGTTTCTGGCCTTTTCTAGTCATCGGGTCATGTATTGCTTCTTTAGTTTACTGTACTTGAAAAATTTTGCAATAGCATCTGGTGTCTCATGCTGCAAGGGGCAGCATCAATGATCCATATCATGAGTTTTGTACTGTCTAGGGAGCAATTAGTACCAATCCAGGCTTGCATTTGGCACTTTTCTGAAACTCTACACAGGGTGCATCATGCCTAGATAATTATCAATGTTCTATATGGTCTAAGCAGATGCTAGAGTCTCTAACATTACTAGAGCACAAGTAAAATGGTGAGAGTGTGAGCTTCCTCCTGAATTTTGTTTGCAGTTGCAGCATGTTAGGTAGTGCTCCACTGATTTGGTGATCTGGTAAAGCCAATAGAGTCTGTACAAATGTACAATTGATGTAAAACTAGTGATGGTTAGTGTGGTTAGCGGTGACACCTAAACCCTGTGTTCTATGGATTTTTGGCTTGACAGTGACTGCAAAGACTCCATCAAGATAATGGGTGTCATTCTTGAGGACTCACCAGCGCTATCAATCGATTTGTTGTTTAATGATGTGTCGCTATGGCCAGCTAGCATGCATTAACTTTGCGGCCGACGGAGTAGATGGAGAAAGAGACGACGTCGGCGTTTGAGTGAGGTCACTGCTATGCACAAGCATGCTGTTTTTCATTGCTGGATTGTACTGTGTGGGCATATCGTTGCAGAATTTTCGTCGCAGCATGGGGACTACTATGCACAAGAATGCTGTACACCCCATGTGTGATTGTTGAGTACATCTGGAGAAGTACGTACGTACTGATCTGGGATAATCTTCTGAAGAATTTTTGCAGAATTGCAGAGGAACTCGTTGCAGAGAAGAGCTACTTCTTCTATCTGGTTTGGTATCGGACGGGCCGTGTCTGTGACCGAGAGCTCTCACGCTCTTGTCGTGAGCCGCTGAATGACCATCACGGCCTCATCACGGGTAAGGAGGATTGCCCATCTTCATCACGTAGAAAAGGTCTAGGAGCAAATACACAAACGCCACCTGTACGATTGGCATTATACGATTGCTTATCCTTTTATCAGCAGCTGAGCTGAACTTAGTTTCTGGTCCAAACCCAAGCAGGTGTCATGTCACTGCTAGTGCATACAGAAATGTACAGAAGCATTGCGTGTGTACACGACACTGCAGAGGAATAGATAACATGCCATTTTCCCCAACTTATGTTAATAAAAGACGCGGTAAGGACAAGATCACAAGAGGGGCAGGCAGATCAGATGGAATAATAACAAGGAAGGGAACAAGTGTGAGCTTGGGCACGAGGCTTTGCATGTGAAAGAGAAGCATGAACGCCATGTGGTGGTCACAGGGAGTTCTCGCCTCTGTCTTCCCTTCTTCTCTTTGGAGCAGTGGCACGACAATTATTGAAGCCACGGCGTAGATCAAACCCCACCAGCTAGGCTGCTCACTCCCTCTCTACCGGGCCACTGCCACTGCATTCCACACGGAAGATTTGCCACTTGCTCCAGCCAAGAAAAATGGCGTCCATTTGCTTTTTGCATCGGCGTTCAATCAAAGGCCGGTCAGATGAGGTCGTTGTGGGGGGTGCCATGCATGGGTCCCTGCTAATACTCCAGCTCTGGTCCCAGATTGTTCAGTTACTCCACTCCTACTACTATGTTAGTACTAGCATCCATGATTAAGCCCTAAAGATACCAAAATAATCCATCTTCAAGGTGTAAATACAAGTAGTACAGTACTCCTACTTTTGTGTTCAGTTCAGGTATTCTGTTTAACACCACAGCTGTTGAATGGTTCACGTAAGAAAACGGGTGGAAATTAAAGGTACTAGCAGGCATCAATCCTGCGCAGTTCATGAGGGAAAAGAAGCAGGCACACACGAAATAAGGTTCAGACTAGTAAATTCAGTCGGCTTCCTCACCAATGCTCGAGGCCTACCATTATTGGCATTTAAGAATCCCCATACTTCATGCTGCTACTAGTTCTACAAATCTTGTGCAATCAGTGCCACATCTGGAGGTGGAGGAGCAAGCAATACATCTTCCTAATTTCCCTTTTCTCCATAGCGGACAATACCATGACACAGTACAAAGCATAAAGGGCAGTTTGTCCTCACACAACAAAAGCCACAGCAACCTTCATGCCTTGATATTTGTTGGCAAAGAAACTGGTCCTTTTTCCAAGAAATCCGTCCTGATAGGATGTAGGAGGTAGAAATACGGTACGCGGGATGAAGTAGGAAGATAATTATTGTAACAGTTTACACACTTCGTTGCGCACTTTGATCCAATGTTGGGATTATTATTGTCACGAAAATGCCAAGTATTTTCCAAGATACTAGCATCCGTTACTTCATAATAAATTATTGTGGATCTACGGCGACATGAGAGCGCTCTATATAAAGAACTTCAGGTAATTGGTTGTAGCTATGATGAAGTTGCTGGATCTGACTGTAGATATGGGGCAAAGTGTTTCAGGGCTTCCTCATATACAGTTTTTTTTTAATTCAACCGCCTGTTCAATATGAAATTATGTCAGATACGGCAGAAGCAGGGAATCAGATAACATTGAGCTGGTAAACGGATCCACCTTTTCAATAACTTGCTGAGGAGTCATCCATGTCCATTCAGAAAACTCCGGTCTCTCAGATCCGTCACCATTAAGGTTAACCTCATCTTCCTTCCCAGTAAATCTAAATAGAAACCTGTTTATTTTCACCCATATGTTCACAAGTTACTTATGGATCACAAAGACATGCGAATAAATATGAATGGCGCATATTGGTGTTTCAATGGTGCACATGGGCATTAACACAATCAAACCATATCTTAGCAGGTTGCGGTCTTGTGATTTAGTCAGGTCTATCCTTGGCCTAAGTGTAAGAGTGTGAGAGATGTAAAGTGATGGCATAAATGGGCCACAATCCTTGATAAATGGTTCACAAGTCACTTAGGAATCATCAAGACATGTGAGCAATAGTTTATGGCATAAGACACATTAGTATTTGAATGCTGTGCATGGGCATTACACGACCGTACCATACCGAACCAATTTGGTGGGCTTGTCACTTATTCATGTCTAGGGTAGGCCTAAACGATATGTCTCAGCCCAGGCCTATCCTTGATGTAAAAGCAAAGAGTGAGAGATGTAAAGGTGATAGCATAGGCTATTCCATACAAACTACCGGACATCAATTTATGTCAGTAATTTGAGCTTTTAGGACAGGTATCTACTGGTGGCTATCAAAATTATCAGATTTTATCCTGAGATCACACAAAAAACACTTAGATAAGAGTTACAGCTAATCTATCCGAGGAATTGCGAGCCATCACAAACACTGAACTGAAGGATCTTTCCACACTTCCACTAACTATGGAACTATGTAGCTGTCTGAAACTGTCTGGTAAACTACATTTCATGTAAAAAATAAAAAGAAGCTTCTGAGCAAGATGCTATCCCAAAACATTGGCTCGGCACAAGTATGATCCTTGGAAGCGAGTGTAAATGGGGTAGATGGGTTTGTGTTGACGCGAAAATCATCTAATGTCCGTGTCGATGTGTTACACGTATAAAGGTTTGGGAGGCCTGTTTAATTCTAGCGTATATTTTTAAATTCTTAAAGATTGAAACGTACCAGTTAATTTGACCTGTAATTAATAAAAAAGAGAAAAAAATTAGACCAACGAGCCAATCGACCAATAGGTCGCTATAGACTCAAACTACTGGTTGTCTAACCGATAAAGATTTATAAAAGCATATAGCTAATAAAGATTAATACTAACCGTACGGACTTGAGTTGTTGATTTTTTAGCTAAAGTTATTAAAAATAATTTTAATAGATCGAACTAAACTAAGATTGTATAATATTGTAGCTAATATTGTTATGTATGATTGATAGCGAATTAAACGTGATGTATAAGAAGTATATCATATAATGATTCGATACATATGAGAGTGAAAACTTAGTATAAAGATAATTCATTGGCCAGAACTCTGATAAAACACTGAATAAAACCTATCGATTTATCCAGATTTATATTACTTAAAGTGATATAATATATCAGATCTGTATAAGATTATCAATAATAACATAAACACAATGAGCCGATAAACATAATGAATGCATCAGATCTGACTAAAAGATTAAATTAAAATGCATTAAGATAATCAGTAAATATTTAAGATATCGGACAGAACCAAAAATGTTTTAGCCAAGTCAATATATTTACTATATAACAAGACCTATCTCTTACTAAAGATCGAACTTAATCTATATATCATAATTTAAAGCAAGATCTCATTGAAAAATATGTTTTTTTTATTTAATGCGTTAAATTTATTATATTGATCTAATTGATATCATACAAGTCCACTGGATATACATATTTAAAACTGAGTTATAAAGAGTTCATATGATTATAAATAACCGTATTGGATAAAACTTTCTAAAAAGAAAAGAAAAAAGTGACTACTACTAACAAAACTACATCATCCTGTATAGATATTAGTACTTATATCACTTATATATGTTTAAACCGGATATGTAGTTATGTCTTCATCGGACTTAGCTTATGCTAAAATCAAACAACCGAATTAACCATAGTGATTTTATGATATCAACAGTTTATCTGTCCGTCTCTCACAGTTTAACGTTTCTTCTAGTTTCAGTACCCACCCCCTCACTAAGAAGCTATATATTTGAATTTTTGCCCCTGATAGATTGAAGCTTCCTATTTGAAGCTGTAAGCACTCAAGATACATTGAAACTTTCCAATGCATTACAGCTGGAGTGTTGGACAATCACGCATGTGTGTGTGCACACTGTGCAATACAAGCGTGTCGAGTGTAACACATACCGATACACTCACGTATGGTTGTTTATCAGACATATATTCCTAACTGTGAGTTTCTGCCTGTCAATTCCCATACCATCTGAACCATATGGTTGTTTATCAGACAATTCTTTCAGGTCTGAACAGACAAAATACCACACGAATGTTGCTCAAGGAACTGAGAAGGCTTACCACTTCTGAGCCTGTCCTTTCCAATTCGTCCCCCCCCCCCCCCCCCCCCACTAGCATTCAGCTTGTCTTTCACATCGGGCGGGAAATCATATGTTAACCAAAAGGGACCAACATGAACATATGCAACTCACTCAGCAAAACTTGTTGTGAGGCCGATTATGGCAAACAACTGCCATAAAAATGCAGTATTATGAGAGACACTGAAAGTATGTAAACAATTAGCCAGAATCTGCGTATTTAGCATATCTGAAGCAGTCGTTTGCGTGACCAGAAGAAGTTTGGGAGTGGGCGAAAGGCCAACAGCTGACCTCAGCCACCATTTCTGCAGATGTAACAATTCTCTGACAGCAGCCGCCCTCGGCTCCTGGATCAATACCACCCTGTGGCGAACATAGCATTTGCGGATTAACACTCAATAACCAGGCTAGGGAGAATAGAATACGCCCATAGTAGAGACAAAATATAGGGGTAGTTTATCACCTGAGGCACCTGCCATGTGTTGGCGATGTCGATCCTGGACGCGGTGAAAATCTGGGGACAGGAAAGCACAGAAAATTAGGCGGAAGCACCCATAGAGGGAGGGAGGGTAAGTAGAGGAGTTGATCTGCGAGCACGCATGCCTCGGTGAGAGAGGGGTCAGCGAGACACTTTTGTGGAAGTTACAACGGCGAGCGGCGAGCGACAACATGGAGTAGGAATAATTGAGACAAAGAGCAAAGGAGGAAGGAGATGACGACAAGTAGTTATGCGGATAGGGCTCAGGATTGAGGGCAGGCCAGCGATGGCCACCACCATCACTCCACTCGTAGCTATGGAACAATCGTTTGAGAGAAGTGCCCTGGCTCAGACTAAAGATGGTCAAACGGACAGCCTAGACCTAGACTCAAGCCTAGTCAGGTACAACTCGTTTAGGCTTAGCTATTAAACAAGTCGTGTCATACCGAGTCATTGCTAAGGTGACAACCTGGCTTGGCTCAGCCAAGGCTTAGATAGGCCAAGTCAACTGACACCTTGTTAGTCTATGAAAAAAAAACATATGTGAATTTTTTTTTAAAAAAAAAAGGAAGATAGGAAAAAAATATGGAAAATTAAGGGGAAATGTAGAATAAGTGATAAAATTTATAAATTTTATCCCTAAAATTACCTAAACAGGTCAAGCCAATCTAGCAAGCTGGGCCATGTCGGGCTAACAGTAGCTAGCCTTAGGCTAGCCTAGTTGCCCTAACCTATTAGGCCTTCTATAGGTCAAATGGATTTGCCCTGCGGCCTTGCTGATAGGTGGACCATAATATTTGGGCTAGGCCCATGCTGTTTTGCCACATATTTCAGCCTACTGGTCGAACAGAAAGGACAGTCCAATATGGTGACTACCATTGCCTGCAACTTTGTTTTTTTCCTTTTCGCGAGAGTTTTATTTTTCGATTACACGATAAACTGTTTGCACACACACCACTATACACGCTAAACCACACTTACACATGCTTACAGATACAAAAATCAACGGCGTATTCCTGATATTATCCTGATCTTATGGGGTGTTTGATTAGATGCTTCAGGCTACCACACCACGACTTACATATGCCATAATTTTTTAGGCGGTCGTTTTATTAATTGCTATGTGATTAACCATACCTTTCATTTAAACAGGTCCACTAGTCATAGACTAAATTTTATGGCTGAACTTATCTTAAGTGTAGCCTACATTTTGCTAGCCACTTTTTTTTTGGGCAAAGCCACAACTTGCCTAACTTACTATTAAGCTTAGTCATCATCAAAGGAGGCCATTACTAAATCTACCTATGTGTATATAATATTTGATAGTATCAGGATTTAAAACTTAGAGAATAAAAACATGAAGTCCTGCACTTAACGACTTCACCATCACACCGTAGGTACTTGTCTCGAGAGCTATTTTTTTATTGCCTAACTGCTCGTGCGTGCGACTCGTTTCTCCCCAGAAAGAAAATCTAAATCACCTCCGATTTTTTGTTATTAGCTCAACCCAAATCCCCACCGCTAAGTAAGTAGGGTAGTAGGTTCGTTTTGCTTGGTAAGTTGTGAGCTTGCCGCTCAAAGAAGCTTCCACTGTTCTGCATGTAACGCAACTTCAAGCACGGTCAAAACGGGGCAGCCAACCACGTGGTTTTAGGTTAGGCCCTGTTCAAATAATTCGAGAAATTTCGACCGGTTTCGTCGAAGCATTCTGCGAAATTTCTACTGTTTGGCAGGTCTAATTCGGATACTCCACTTAAATTGTTTCACACAAGCAAAGGGAAGAGCAGACAGGTTCCTTCCAGAAAAGAGCAAAATGGCTTTAAAATATCAAAATTGCTAGTCTAAATTTCAATCTCCTTCAACCTAGCACTGAATTGGAGAGGGTGAGGGAGGAAGAAGAGGAGGGGAGTAACTTATCAGTAAATATTAAAATTTAGTAAACTTACAAACATAATCGATTAAGAATCGGAGATCTGATCGACTTATAGAAAAAATCTTATTGATAGATAGAGAGCTGACCAGCTTAAGAAAAAAGATCAATTGATAAATGTAGAAGTCGATCGGACAGATGAAAATATTAATGGTCTTAGATAAGAAAAGAGTCGATCCAAATAGATGAAGATGGATTTGGTTCAGTTAAAGATTAAAGATTATCTAGATGAGAATGAATCTATAAAGGAAACATAAAAACATGGCAAAATGGTTTTGTCTCTATAAGATCTCTCTTGTAATTAGCTGGGGTAATTGATTTTATTATTTTCTTAGATATAATTTTATTTTATGTTTAGAAAATAATATATACCTCTTGGAGTCTTGTAAATCATCTCCACAAATCACTATAGTTTTGACGTATTGTCACCCTAGTTTATCTATGTTTTTTTTGGTGGGTTCTGCTTCTCGACGCGGGGCTGCATCAGTTAAGTTCGATGTTCTGTGAAGAGATAAGTCATGCCATTATTCTAGTGTATTTACTCTGTCTAAGTCTGTATCGGTTGGATCCGACCTTTTAGTCTGATCATATATATCACATCACGTTACTGTGGAATCTATCGGCTTATCGATCTTCTTTTACCGTCGTCAATCTTATGCTGCATCGATTAGTTCCGACCTTCTAGACTATTGATAGTAGATTAAGTCTTAAGTCAGTGGGTTTTTACGCGATGTTTCATCGAAGTAGCCAGTTAATGAGTTACCTTTATATTGAGCTTCATGCTTAACATATAGTCTTTTCAGTCAATAAACATTGATTGTCCACGATTAATTTGCTAATGATCGATTTGGTTTTATTATATCCAACCTTATATTATCTTGGTTAAATCCGATCCATTAAGATTGTGTTTAATAGAGTTAGCATCATGATCTAGCAGTTTTTGTTCCTCCCATCGGCTCAGCTAGCCGATAAGTTTACTTATTTATATCGTAGCTAGCCGATGAGTTTACCTATTCTCTACATCAGACTCGCAACCGATAGCAGGAGTCCGTATTGACCTATCGGCCAATTGGCTCGCTTATTCCGTCAGCACAGCCGATCTAGTTTTTACTGTTTTAGTGCCGTTAGCTTCAGACTTATATTGTCTCGATTCGGTCCAATCTATCAAGACTAGTTTTAACGATACGATCATCGATGGTTATTAGATCTCGTCTCTTCGGAAGATCGAATTTTGCTCTTTATTACTTATTATTTATTTTATTCAGAGCATCATTGGCTCTTTAGCTGATGTGTCTACGATTTTATTCATCTCTATTTGATTACGCCATCATCGGCTTTCTAGTCGATGTATAAATGCTATAACTCTTATTGGCAAACAACCGATAATAGAAACCTATATTAACCTATCGGTCGATTTGCTCGATGATCTAGCTCTATGTCTTTCTTATCAATTAGATGTTAAATTGATTGGCATGCCTTGAACCCAAACAACCCAGAGACACCAAGGAGTTTAAGAACTTGTACTGGAGCTAAGTAGATCTACTAGACCTTCGTGTGTATAGGCGCATCTCATCGGTCCTCCATCAACGAACGTGCTTCTCGACGTGCTTTTTGGCTGAACCGATTTCCGCGCGAACATGGCAATGACGACTCCCCGGTAGTGGTGGTAGCGACAACAAGGCCTTCTTCTCCTGTGATGACGTGACGATAGTGATGAGGTTAGAATTTAGGGTTTGAGGGTAGGGTTAGGGTGAGGGAGGCTAGGGGAGAAGAAAGAAGGGGTTCTCTGAGCCTTAGAAGGATGGTCTTGGGCGACGATGATAGGCAGGTGACAAGTGCGCTATAAGAGTCGCATCGATGGAGGACGGTGGCGAGTAGGGTTCGTGGTGGGGGTGAGGAAAGATGTGGTGTTAGGAGGCACTAGGAGGCATCAAGGAATCTAGTGCGCGCGAACTGCCAAAGATGAGAAAGAAGGTGGTGCAGGGAAATGACGCCGTCGATATATTAAAGAGAAAGAAAGGGAGAGGGTAGGAAATGGGAGGAGTCTAGTTTGGTGGGGGCTTGCCAATGCCGTTGATGGCTTTTGGCCATGCGACGAGCTCGAGGAGCAGTGTGTGGTGGTGGGAAAGGCGGCGGCGCTTGGGAAGGAAGCACGCTGCGCTCGCGTCGGTTGGTGGGGAAGGAAAGGAGGTAGCGAGGAGAGACAGTGTACTATAGTGCCATAGTGCACCAATCTTAAAAGCAATATGGACCACAAAAAGTGACTAGAATTTTAAGGTGTTTTTAGGTGATTGAAAACTAAGTAGTAACAAAAATAAATTGTTGGACCACTTTGTCCTGCAGTTGTTGGGAGTAACGGCCCATTATTTTATATCTTAAACAAAAAACCGTAGACACCTAGAAAGGTAGCCTAGCCCAATCGTCACGTGGTTATCTTTTTGACTATACACGCTTTGTTTTTCAAAATAATGAATAATCCAAAATATATTTTTTTAAACACAACACAGACACATACTATGTTTTGTCATGTTGGAATGCTTTTACCGTGTTTTAATCCGTTTGTAATGAGTACTAACAATAAATAAAACGAATGAATGCTCTATGGCTGCACGGCCTCTTTATTCCAAAGAAATATCTGGTAGTACGGTACTGTACATGTATTGTCAGGATCTACTTTATTAATGCTGTTCGAATTTATAGCAGGATTTGACCACAGTAAGTTAATTCGGAGGTACAAATGGTGCGTTTATACCTGGGAGCAATTGTTTTCCAATTTAGATATATAGCCACATTGTTCCACTGGGTCTGTAAAAAAAAATTACTACTCCCCCGGTTCAAAAATAGACTTTCAGTTCAAATTGACAAATAGAAAGATAAACTATATTTTGAGATAAATGGAGAAGGACAGAGCAGAGAAAACAGATTGCTTTATGTGAATGCTATGGAGGCCGTGGGCGACGGAGGAAAGCGGAAACGGTCCGTGCATAGCCGCCTCCGGGACGGCGTTTATCCCGCCAAATCCATGGTGGTCCACGTGGACCGCGGCCATCATCACCCAACGCCTGCAGGGAACCGAGCAGAGGCAGCAGGGTGGCCAAGCCAACGAGACGCGAAGCCCCCCACCCATCCGGTCCGTCCGTTTCGCCGTTGACGCACACGTGTCTCCCGGCTCGCGCGTCGTCACGGAACGGAAACCGGCAGGGAAAATCTACACGTAGCGCGGCGCGGGCAACCGTGGCGGCCCGCAGCGTTGCTCCGGCCCGTGGGGGCCACGCCGTCTACACCGCGATTGCACCCGCGGGCAAGTGAGCGCCTGACGTGGCACCCCGATCAGCCAGTCGGCGCGTGGGAGCACCTCGCCCTCGGGCGCAGTCCCTGCCGCGTGGGGCCTCCAGTACCTTGGCCTGCCTTGATTCCCAAAGAAAGCGACCACTTCAGCTCCCACCCCACCGGCCTCCAGAAATTACCATCCGCCCCCTCAACCCCAACCGCCTTATCTCGCTTCTATAAAACCTCCCCCTCCGTTCCCCACTCCGCAGATCTCAGGCTCAGAGATTCACGAATTTCATCCGTCTCCGCACCTACCGCCGAATCGATTCGATGCTTGTTCCCTCCGTCCCGGGAGAGACTCGCCGGAATTCGGGAGGGATCGGTGGTTGTTGGTAGGGAAGGGAGAGGGAGAGCGATGGGGGAGCTGGCGTCCTCGCCGCCGCCCCCGCCCACGGCCGTGCTGCCCGTCGTCTTCGTCGACGGCGACCATACCGTCGACATCGGCACCGTCACCGTCCAGCCCTCCCTCGGCTTCCGCAAGCTGCAGGCCGTCGTCGCCGACCGGGTGGGCCTCGCGCCGCAGCAGATCTTGGCCTCGCTCGCGCGCCCCCGCTGCGCGCGCCGCGTGCCCCTCGAGGAGGGGACCAACATCGCCGCCGCCGTCGCACGGGAGGGCTCCGGCTGTTACGTCCTCGCCGTTCTCCGACGGTCCCGCCGCGAGCGCCGGGGTGGCCGCTCGCGCCGCGAGAAGAAGGCGGCGGCTGCGGCTGCCGTGACGACCCCCGTGTCGACGCAGGAGAGGACCATCCTGAAGCGCCTCCCCCCGACGGATCTGGCCTCCCTGGCCTCGACCCCCGCGCCGGCGGCGATGTTCGGGGTCTGGGACTACGAGGCGCAGCTCCAGGAGCTGCAGCGGCAGCGCGAGTGGTACCTCATGCACACGGCGGCGGCGGATCCGTACTTCCCGCTTGCGCCGGAGCGCGAGGACCCGCCCCTCTGGTCGCCGCAGCCGCTGCGGCGGCAGGGGACGCCCTCGTCGTGCCCCGAGTGCGAGGCGGCCGCGGCGATGATGCGTGAGCCGGGGTTCCACTGGTGCGTGCGCGACGCGGTCACCGTCGGATTCCGCTCGCCGGTGGGGCCAATCGAGCGCCCGGCGAAGAAATCCCCCTCGCCCTCGCCGCCTCCCCAGCCGCCCAGTCCCGGCCGCCTGGCGCCGTTCGTCGGAATGATGCCCGTTTACTAGCCGCCGTCGATTAGAAGAAAAGGAAGAAAAATAATTGTAAAAAAGAGGAGAAAAAATTGGAATTGGGGAGGCTTGCGTGTGGGATTGTGCACCGGAGCAGACGAAGAGGAAGAGGGTTTTTTTTAGGATGGAGAAGTGGCCAGGTGCGAACGAGTCCAGAGGCGGTGGACACGTTGGAGCCTGCAGCTGTTACGAAGAAAATTTCTTTTCTTCCTTTTTGTTTCTTTTCTTTTTTTCCCCTTTTTCCTGGGGTGGTTACTTACCTGCTGCTAGTGCTATGTGACAGGTGGTACAGCCTGATCAATGTGGCTCGGTCGAATCCAAGGATTTGGACCAACATCTCTGGAACCATCTTTTTTTTTTGTTTTTTTGTTGAGAGAGAGAGAGAGAGAGTGCTGCCTGATGGATGGTGGCTTTTGTTCCTGGTATATCAAAGTGGTATATGCAGAAGAACATTTTCATAGTATCTGGTGAATTTGTCTCCAGCCCTTTTTTTTCTCTGTTCCTTCTCGTGTGTTCGAAGAAGGAATTGATTTAGTTTTTTTATAATTAAGATATATATTTTATCTTGTATGTTTTTTAAAACTTGCTAAACGGTTTTTTCATAATCAAAATATAATTTTTATGTCGATTTTCGTTAGTATTTTTTTAAAAAAACTTGTTAAACGATGTATTTTATATAAAATATTTTAAGGTAGAAAATATCTTAAAATATTAAATAAATATATTTTTAAAGTCTATAATAATTAAAACTTGATTAGATTAATTATATCCACACAACCGCGGCCTCAATCCCTTGCCGCAACGAAGCCAACCAAACCATTCGAGATTTTTGGGTTGCCGCGGCCCGGATGCGTGAATGGAGAAGGTAGCGAAAATTCATCCACAAGATTTTATAGTGTTCCAGGTCGTGTTTCTCAACGCGGATATTCCTAGTTCTCTCGCACGTGCGCACGTACGCTTGGCGACGACGTGAAGCGCTGTCAGCTAGTACGTATCATCCACGACGTCAAGGAGCCCTCAAATCCATGGAATATACTAGTGCTCCTCTTATATGGAACGGATAATCATCCATCTCGCCAGCCAGCCATGGAACCAGACGACGGTACAGCACAAGTACGTGTAACGCTAAAACGTGCGATTTTAATTGTGGCCTGTACGTTAATACTGTTCCATTATTTAAATGCCAATTAACACTGTATCCACCAATGTCTCCCCTAGTTTATTGTCAACTCCCTCTCGCAACCGAACCAGCCAACGGCAGCTAGCATAGGCATAGCACGGTCCAAAACAATGGGCAGATGCTGCTTGTTTCAGGGGGACGTATCACGTACGTATGATGAGTGTCTGATCGGGTCTGCGTGGCCATTAGCAACCTAATAACACAATTATGATAGCAGAATCTGTGCCATCTGTCACGACCTGCTCCTCCAACCGTTTCAAAATTGCTCTAACCAATACATTTTGTCGAGATCACGGTACAACGGATGATCAATGATGCCGGATCCCTTCAGGTGACAAGTCAAACTCGATTCCTGGATTTTTCAACAACAGCGGATCGATTGATTAATTAAACTTCCTCGAGTTGTTTTTTACGCTGTGAGAACGTCAATGATAAAAGAAATTCAACCCTGCTGATTCTACCAAAGAAGGACCCAGTTACTAGCAATTGGATTGATGTTATTTCTAGTATCCAAACAAAAAGCTGTAGAAAACCAGTCAACCTCACCGACAACGCCCACTAGAGAGAGAAGCATCATCTTTTTATATTATCGCCCTGTATTTTTATTTTTCTAATTTACACGTGCTTTTTTAGACTAGACATGCTTTTTTAGACGGGCAAAATCGGCTAGGAACGTAGCAATACCTGTCTTAAAATGTTTCCAACCATGGTTTTTTCAAACAAACAGAGATTGTAGGTATATCTAAACAAACATTTACATAATATATATATATATATATATGTGTAGGAGAAAAAAGGTGATATAAGAATGAAGGCAAACGGAATTAATTTCGTGTTTGTGATTGGAAAAAAACACTCTTATATTATTTTTTACTTCATAGATGATACACGAAATAAATGTGTAATTACATATTGTTACCTCCTAAGTAAATATATGCAACAAAAAGAATCAATTTGAATTGTGTAGTTGGGCATATAGGACCAGACTAACCCACGTGGATTGTTGATAGAAAAAATAATGGACGCACTCAAGTTGCTGGAGTAACATTTCTCTTTCTTCTCTTCACTCGTATCTGTTCCTCTAGAAGAAGATACATTCCTCTACAGAAATTCTCGATCACAACGTTCGTCGCACACGTGTGCCAAATGGTCTCTCCTATAAATATGTCTCCTATCCACGTAAAGCCTAGAAGCGTCATCCAAACAATGGTTTCGAAATGTTTTCTCTGCCGTCAAATATACAAAGGGTTCCTTTGGAAAGAAAAAAAGTAGAGGAATTATAGAGGATTAAAATTTATTGGGATACATTTCTATATTTCCCTTTGGAACAAAGGAATGAAAGAATAACTCCTACAAAATTTTAATTTATATGAAATTTGAAGGAAAATTAATATGAGGCTACAGCTTATGTTTTCTCTTCTCTGTGACTCAAAACTTTTTCTATGGTGCTGCCATTTTTTTTTTGCAAAATCATGCGGATCAATTTCATGTAGGATTCGCTATATTATGGCATTCATTTGTCATGTTTTTGTGTTTTTTTAATTCTCTGTAACAACAAGAGAGCACTAAATATCTAGAATACATGGTATTTATTTTGCATGATTTTTTCTACCCTTACATTTGTTGACTTTTACAGCAACCAGTTCAATTCTCGCAACAAAATTTCTTGAAAGGACGTCTGTTGCAAAGAAGAAGAAGAAGAGGAAGACGAAGAAGAAAGGGGGGCAGGGGCGGAGGGAGAGCAATGCACGACCGTTCCACGTGGTACCACCAGCAAGTAGCGGTATTAGCAAGCGGTCCAAGGCTGGGTGGACTGGACAATCCCGCGTCTGGCGGCCCACGTGGCAGACACTTGCACATCGCTCTCCGCTGCCGTGCCGTTCCCCTGCCTCACACTTTCCTTCCCCGCTGAGCAATCGACCCACCACTCCGCCCTCCGTTGCTTGCTCTCCTCCCTGCCCCCAGATCCACCCCCTCCCCTTCCCGAACCTTCTGGAACCATCTGGACCAGGGAGGAAGCGCGCGCCGGAGTCGGCCAAGCTGTAGCAGCAGCGGCGCGGGGAGCGATGGAGAGCCTGGCGCAGCGCGCTGCGCTGCTGCGGGAGTCGCTGCAGAAGAGCCAGTCCGTGACCGACGCCGTCGTCTCCATCCTCGGCTCCTTCGACAGCCGCCTCTCCGCGCTCGACGCCGCCATGCGCCCCATCCAGGTAGTGCTCACTCGTCGCTGCGCCCCTCCTAGGGTTCGCGTGCTGCCTCTCCTCTGTCCGTGTGTGTGCAGGTGAGGACGCACGCCGTGCGGACGGCCCACGAGAACATCGACCGGACGCTGCGCTCCGCTGATGTGATCCTCTCACAGTTCGATCGAACTCGCGAGGTGCTCGCTCGCCTCAACCCCAAATTCCCTGCTTCTTACTACATGCTACTATAACAGTTTGTGTGCCCGCTTGTGGTTGGAACTTGGAATTGTAGCTGCTTGTTCTGTGGCGGATGAGTGTGGGGAACGGGTAGTTGGTGTCACCGTGATCAGTCCATTTTTTTTATCTGCATCTCACGGCACTGGGTGTATACTTAGTCGCAAGCTTGAGCAGTGGATTAGCCCCTCATTTTTTAAGTTTCTAAATACATCTTTGCTCCGAAATTCGAACCAGCAGTCAGGAGTTATGGAGCATGCACAATCCTTCTCATTTGCTCGCACAGGATCTTCACCCCCCTTGTCCTTCGTCTGGATGGTCTCTGATGTCTTGCTACCATGTTGATGGGACAATTGTAGCCTTAATTATAGTTTATATACATCATTTGTGAGGGAGTATGTTATTGGTTAGGTACCACTTTGTCCACATGTATTTGTTAGATACATTTGGAAGGAGAATTCTCCATTGCGTGTTGTGGTATGCATATAAATTCTTTTTCTTCAACATGGATTTCAGTAATTATTTCAATATGTGCCTTCGTGGCTGGCCATATTGGGTTTGGCAACTAAATGATTGGGCATGGATTTTCTTTTTTGATGGATTTTTGAGGACATTGAATCCAAAAAACGTACCTAGCTATTTTTCAGTGTTAGATTGCTTGGGAGAAAGGCATGACTTCAGTTATTTTCATCTGTTCAGGCAGAACGTGAAATACAGAAGGGACCACATGAAAATCTTCAAGGTTTTCTAGACGCAGTTGATCGGTTGAGAAGTATTGATCGTTTCTTTAGCTCTAATAGGAGCTACCGAAGCAGTGATGGTGTGCTCAACCATGTGAATGCTCTCCTTTCTAAGGCCCTTGTGAAGATGGAGGATGAATTCCAGAAGCAATTGACTCAACGCAGGTTGTGTCTCGTTATTAGTTCAAATTGTTTTTACCTCAACATCATCTAACTCGCATTGTGCACCCTTCTGACTAATTTCAGCAAACCTATTGAGCCTGATCGTCTTTTTGATTGCCTTCCAAGTACGCTTCGACCATCATCTGAATCTCATCCTGAAGGTGGAAAAAACCCATCACTTTCCGAAAATCAGCAAAACTCAGAGGCTGCTGTATACAGTCCTCCTGCTCTTATTGAGCCAAGGTTCATTCCTTTTCTGGCTAAATTAGCACAACAGTTGGTACAAGCTGGATGCCAGCAGCAATGCTCAGAAATATACAGGTAAAAGGAAGAAAAATCTTTTTAGGCTATATATCTATTCATCACGTCATGGATTAGTAGTGGACACTAAAGTTGTTGTATTATCTGGAACTTTTGGTTCTGTTTGTCCTTTTGATGTTCACATGAATAATGAAATGGGTCACTTTGAAAGTACGTATGTTTGTCTAGATTGAAGATAGAACCAAGGTGAAAGTACATATGTTTGTCTATATTGCAGATAGAAGCAAGGCTAGGCCAGCTATTATCATGCTTGTCAATTTGAGTATATTTATGGATTTTTTTGTCCTTTGGCAAAGCCATCAAAAAAGGTTTTTAGTTTGGACTGCCAGTTCCCAGCTGAAAGGGAAAAATGTTTGTTTTCTCAGTGAATAAGCACTTGGCTCCTGCAGTCCTTCATATATTTGTCTTGTTTATATGGCCTATGTGCTAAATGCCTCCTATGCAGCTGTACTGTTGTTAATGATCTGCTGAAGCATTTTCTCCTCTTCTGTACAGCGAAGCCCGTGCCTCTGCTTTAGAGTCAAGTTTGAAGAGCTTGGGTGTTGAAAAACTGAGCAAAGATGAAGTGCAGAAAATGGCTTGGGAAATTTTGGAGTCTAAAATAGGGAATTGGATTCACTTCATGCGGATTGCTGTAAGGAATTTGTCTTATCTACTGTATGGTGCAACGTGCTGACACTTTCTGCTTTAAACAGGTTAAACTTCTTTTTGCCGCGGAGCGTCAGCTTTGTGACCAAGTTTTTGAGTGCAGTCGATCTTTGAGGGATAAGTGCTTTGCTCAAATAACTAAGAATAGTTTGGCTACACTACTCAGCTTTGGAGAGGCAATTGCTATGAGTAAAAGATCACCAGAGAAGCTGTTTGTGCTGCTAGACATGTATGAAATAATGTGTGAACTTCAAGCAGATGTAAGTTTCTGATTCATACCATAGCTATCTATTAATTGTTTCATTGGCCAGCCACAACCTTTTGTGTAGAATTGCGTAATGATGAAGTGTGCGCATGCTGAATAGACAGTTAAGATCTGTTTGTAAGTCTCTACAAATGTTAAGCTCCTTATGCCATTTGACCAATTTATGTTTGACAAAATCCTGCAGTACCAGTCTCAACACCTTGATATTCTTGGGTTGGTAAAACTGCAAAAACATATTACTAAATGATATTGCAAATGGTTTGTGAGAAAGGCGGAACTTCTCACTGCAGATTTTAAAGTGTGAGGAGTACATGGGGCATTAATATACTCATATGACACAGTTGGATGCCATATTTCCGAAATTCCACTGTTGGTCCATCTGTATTTAAGTTCACCTTCTATCAAAAATCAATTTTCACCATGGTCTTTGGAACTTGGACATTCTTGTTTGCATATTCTTTAATGAAAAAATGCACTTCACTAGACAAATGTTATAGTAGATATGGAGACTTTAGACTGTCAACCAAATGTATATTTATTTTAGATATGGCTTTATTTTCTTGACACGGAAATAAGTAATATCTACATTTTTAATTGATTGTGTAGATTGACACCATCTTTGTTGGAGAATCATGCTCTCAAATGCGTGAGTCTGCATTGAGTTTGACAAAATGCTTAGCACAAACTGCACAGAAGACTTTCAGTGACTTTGAAGAAGCTGTTGAAAAGGATGCAACAAAGAATATTCATATTGATGGGACAGTGCATCCTTTGACGAGCTACGTGATTAACTATGTTAAATTTTTATTTGAGTAAGTATATGATCATGTGCACTTAACTTTTCCTGTAATTAGATAGGTGTGTCACTATTCTTCAATCCTATCCAACAGTATGCCGATCTTTGTGTTCTGCAATCACTGCTGTTTTATTTCTCTTCTACTGGACACCAAGACCAGATTATTTTTTCCCTATTGTTATACCACAGCAAATAGGTCACACTCTTTTGTAGCTGAACTTCTTTTGTACTGTTCTTGCAAACACTGTCTTGACATTATGTCTGATCTTTTACTTATTAAATGCTCTTTCAGAATGTTTTGTTTTTATCAAGCCGCAATTAGCTATAGCTTTGCCAAAAAAAATGACAACATTTAATCTTTTGCGCAGCTATCAGTCAACTCTAAAACAACTCTTCCAGGAGTTCAAAAGGGAAGATGGAACAGGTTCTGAGTTGGCCACTGTAACCATGAGTATCATGCAGGCTTTACAGAATAATCTGGATGCAAAAGCAAACCAATACAAGGATCCAGCTTTGATGCACATATTTTTGATGAATAACATTCATTATATTGTAAAATCTGTCCGCAGGTATGTTCTTATGAAGTAATGTAGCAAGCAAATTCGCAATAGCCAATAGGTAGTTGCATGGGTGGGTATAGTCTAATGCTCTCTTTTCTTTCTTCCAGATCAGAAGCCAAAGATTTATTGGGGGATGACTGGATTCAAAGGCATCGAAGAATTGTACAACAAAATGCAAATCAATATAGAAGGATTGCTTGGTCAAAGGTCTATTTGCTAGACATATTTGAATAAAACTCACTGTTTATTTCTCTTGCATTTTGTTGCTATTGCTAATGTTTAATAGGAAGAGTGAGAGTAGTTAATATTTATGCATATATTCCGATTTTACAGGTCTTGCAATGCCTCTCCGGTCAAGGTTTGACTTCATCAGGAGGTAGTGGTCAGGTAGGAAGTGAGGGAGGCAATAGCAGTGGAGCTTCAAGAGCTGCGGTCAAAGAGAGGTTGGTCATGTACACTAATTATTCCAGCTTGCTTTTCAATGAATGATGTTTTACCATGCAATCTCTGAAACAGTGTTTTGCCCACTGTGATGTAACCAGATTCAGGTCTTTCAATGTGCTGTTTGAGGAGATTTATCAAAAGCAGTGTGGCTGGTCTGTTCCAGATACGGAGTTGCGTGAGTCACTAAGACTTGCAGTTGCGGAAATTCTGTTGCCTGCGTACAGATCTTTCCTAAAGCGTTTTGGGTATGTTTACTTGGCACCCCATTACATGTAAATAATGAATTAATGCATGGACAATGAACATAACTTTCCTATTGTTTAAAGCTTTCCTGTTCTTGTGCTTTTGTTTCTGGCAGTCTGTTAAACGTGAGTTGGTGCATTTCTTGTTTGTGCCGTGGTTAGTATTATTGAATTAGGTTAAGAAACCATGAAGATAAGATTTACCGACCGATTTGGTGCTATGTGAATTCTAAATTATTTATTAGCATTACAATATAAATTGCGAATGAGCTATCCCTAGAACCTGATACATTTCACAACTGTTTAGGAGACACTCCTTTTTCTCCTTTTGATTAGACATTTAGACCTGAATCCTGACTGTTTAGGCTGGCACTTGCTTATGAATTTGTTAGTAGAAATAACAGCAGCCCTGGGCTAAGATCTTAGTCACTAGTAGGAATTATAGCTTTCTTGGTGGTTTCACCCAGACCCAGGTTTGGTGCATGCCACATGCCAGTGATATCAGACTTGGACCTGACTGGCTGTCGCTTGGCGATATAATTGTTCCTTGCATCTGCTCTGGTTTGCCATTTAAGAAACTTGCCTGTCCTAAACCAGTGAAGCCCTGGTCCACAGAATTTTGATGATTGAGCATTGCCATCTGATAATTTGTTTAATACCATGAATTTTTCTTTTCTTTTATCTCTATGGATATCTATGTTCATTATAACTTACCTTGTTAATCTATAGGCCTCTCATCGAGAGCAGCAAAGTACATGGAAAATATATCAAGCACACACCTGAGCAAGTCGAGCTACTGCTTGGCAATTTGTTTGAAGGAAAACAAGAGCGTACTTGATAGGGGTATGTGGCTGCTTAATATACGCCGGCGACGATGTGATGCCTTTCTCTGTAAATTGGAGCTCTGATAGCATTGCTTTTGTTTGTGTAGCCCTGCTACTCGACCGCTGCTATGTGCACCTTTCCTTGCTTTGTTGCATGATTTGTATAGATACTGCCCTAGTTGCCATTTATGATTTTTGTAGATTTGGTAGGTGCTAGGCTCGTTCTGATATGTTGGAAACTCGTTTTAGTGCATTCATTATTCAGTATCAGTAGTGTGCAATAATTGTCCAATCTTAATGCAACCTCTAGTCCCTCTATTTTGCAGTTGCGACTCGGGAGTATAGTCGCAACTGTTTTGCCACATTTGCTGGTTTTGTTGCACCTATGAGCCAAATGGTCACAGAGGCAAACCTTTATTTTCCTTGTTTGTGAGCTTTTAGAGTCAACTTTTATTAGTGCTGCCTTCAAAAATATTATACGTGTCCTTAATAAATAATTACGGTTGGTGACACGCCTGACAACAACGAAGCGTGCGCAGTGAAGTCATACCAAAATATGCTGGCCTAGTCTAGAGGTATGATATGTGTAAGTGTGTATATGAGTGTTTTTGTTTTTATTGTGTTTCGTAAAAAAATATTATAAATGTCTGTTTTATTTCATGGCAAACTGAATTGAAAGTTCACTGTAGTCCAGTTCTCCTTCAAGTGAGAGACCAGCAGCAGTAGGCAGAGAGAGGCAGGGCAGGGAGATCGATGGAGCGAGCAACCGACGAGGAGGAGGCTCTCCGCTGGAAGGTTGAGCTCCAGCGACAGGCGATGCAGACCAGCGACGCCATGCAAAGGCAGTAGGGTGCGTATGGCTCGATCAGTCGCAGAATAGATAAGCACTGCATTGGTCACCCCTCCGTGTCTGTATGAGTTATGTACAAGCCGATAATGGATAAGGCCTGCGTGCGGTAGGCCGGGCCCGTCGTTTGCGGGAGGCCCACAAGAAACGAATTACTAAGTATGCAGCCCACAATACACGAATTGCTACCCCAATCTGCTCACGATTCGTGGCCGGCTGGGGCCTGGGCCCATCGATATGCACCCTACACCCCATGCGGCCGGCGGCGTGGCGACCGACGGTCGGAGCCGGAGGAGGGCTGGCAATGCCGCCTAGCAAGCGCGACGGAGCCGGCGCGCCGCCCTCCCGTACTCCCCCCCCCCCCTTTGCTTCGCTTGTGCGGTAAATTGCTTGGGTTTTGGTAGGAGCGAGATCGCAGTGCCCGCGTGGTCTCCAACTTCTGGGCGTAGTTTGCTCTCCAATTCTGCTCCTACTTTTGCCTCCTTTTGTGCATTGTGTACCTACCCGCCTATTTGATCTGGGGTTTTGGGTCAGCAATCGACGGCATTGTTCTCGCTTGCATTCGACGATTCGCTTTCTACATTAGGGCACCTGCTGGTAGTAATCCTAATCGCTCATTTCAGTTGCTTGATGATGCAAATGTTTGTGATCCCTGTTTTCAAATTCTGCTAGGACCTAGAATACTCTTCGGTTGGCGTCAAACATTCTGCTTGATTTTTTTTCTTTTCTTCATAAAAAATTCTCTAGTCCTTTTTATGAGCGATCATGTTAGATTACTTGATACTTTACCTTTTAGAATTGGGTTCCTTATTACTGACATTTGATTGATTTTCCATGTGTACGGGCAGAACATGTGATTTTATTGGACAGGCCAAATGAGGATCTTAATGCCTCTCTTGAGGCGGTTGATAAGTTGACAAGTGTGAAAATACTTTTTCACTTCCTAGATAAGATGTAGAGTTGGTAATGGCGTTCGCCAACGTGTTAACAAATTGCTTTCTAAAGCACTCCATGGGTTGGAGAATGAATTCCACAGGCTTCTAACCAAATGCAGGTTCGGTTATCTGTTTGTTTAGACCCATATCTATTTAGGAATGTTCAGAAACTAATGGCTTCATCGAAAACCTCTTTACTATCTCATTTTCCCTATAGCAAACCTGTAGATCTTGAGCATATTTTCAACTGTCTACCAAGTCTCAATCGGCAATTGTCAAGTGAGAACCTTATTGGCCCATCAGCCGATGATTATTCTGAAGCACCGCTAAAACAGTATTCTGTGTGCACTCTTCCTACACTTGTTGATCCCTGCTAACTTTGCTCTTAAAGTTAGCACAGAAATCAATTCAACTTGATTGCCATCAGAAGTTTATGGAAATATGCAGGTGCAATCTACAAAAGTTTTAAACTCTTTTCTTAGTTTCCGATTTTGCTTGTTCACATTTTTCATCATTCCCACAGAGAAATTCGTGGTTCAACTTTGGAACGGACTCTTAAGCACTTGGGAGTTGAATATGTTACAAAAGAAGAAGTGCAGCAAGTTGAGGCTCAGAGCTTGGAAGCTAAAATCGCTGAGTGGACACAATTCTCCTGCATTTCGGTGATGCTCTTGCCTTGACTGCATAAAGTTTAAAATGCAAGATGTTGTTTTGCAATAATATCTGACTATTTATTTGAACATGTAAAGTTGCTTTTCGGTGCTGAACATGTTCTGTGTGATCAAGTATTTGAAGGAAAGTATACATGGATGGACCATTGTTTTGCTGAAGTAACAGCAAAAAGCCTTTCAATTCTACTCAATTTTGGAGAGACTGTTGTTCAATCCCAAACATCGCCAGGTAAATTACATATACTTCTAGATATTTACAAAGCAACATTGGAACTTCAATCCAAGGTGAAAGAACAATGGTACCTTACTTTTGCTGTTTACATAGTTGCATTTTGTTTGTTGAAAGGGCCAAAATATGAGGGGAAGAGATAAGGTTCATTCTGACTGAGTATGCCTTCTCATTTCAAAGAACTAATCATTATTCTTGGGTCGGTTATGTTAGGTTGAGGCAATCTTTGAGAGTAATGTATGCTCTGAAAACCGGAAATCTGCCCTTACTTTGACTAAAAGCCTTGCACAGACTGCTAAAAAGACATTAGGTGACTGGAATACATTGTGAATCACTCGATGACGAGTGCGACTGTTGATGGGCTGTGCATTATATGACCAGCTATGTCACTGATTATATCAAGTTTCTTTTTGAGTAAGTGAAATCTGTGGATTGGGAGTTTTCTTTAATATGACCTCCAATAGAATATGGCCTAATACTGTTAGCAAAGATCTGACTTAACAACTATCAAACTGATGCAGTTATCAACCATCACAAAAGCAAATCTTTGGAGATCCCTGTGTCGAAGATAAAAGGATACTGATGTGATCTCTCAAATTGTTGGTGCTATACATGCTCTGGAGACCAATCTAGCTATGAAGGCAAAACAATTCAAGGACCTTGCTCTGGGGCACCTTTTTTAATGAATAACATCCATTATATTGTGAAGTCTATTGGCAGGTCAGCGATATCATATAAGGACCTAAAATCTGATTAGCTGAATGATATAACTATTTTGTTATTCTCAGATCAGAAGTGAAAGATTTATTAGGTGCTGATTGGATTGAAAGACAGCAAAGTATTGTGCAACAAAATGCTACTCAATATAGAAGAGTTGCTTGGCTAAAGGTCTGATCACAAAAAGCTTGACAACACAATTTAACCGAGCATCTCTTGTATTTTTTACAGACAGCCCTGCTTATTTTTTAACTGTTCTGATTTTGCAGGTATTGGAATGTCCATCAACTCAAGGTCTCACTTCATCAGTAGGCTTTTTCATTGATGTTAATTAAGGGAGTTTTTGAAATATTAAGAACAGTACAACCTCCAGATCTGTGATCAAGAAGAGGTTAGGCTGAAATACCAATAAACTCAATGCAGTATGTTCTCTGTTTTTGGTGATTCATCTTGTGATTTACTATGTTCTTTTTTCAACTTTTCTCAGATTCAAATGTTTCAACATGTGATTTGAAGAGGTTTGCCAGAAACAGATGATCTGGGATGTTCCCGACAGAGACGAGGTTCTCTAATTCTTATGATTGCTGAAATATTGTTACCTGCTTACATATCTTTCCTGAAACACTTTGAGTACTTTCCAATTTTCTCTGGTTTTACAGCATTGTTTTATTTCTTTATCAAGCTCCTCAAGATATTTCTTCTTGTTTATCTTATGGTTATTTCTTATTGTTATCATTTTCATCATGTAGGCCTCTTGTTGAGAACAGCCACATCACTTTGGAATATATGAAACATACTCCAGAATCACTTGAGCAAGCTCTTGGTAATCTATTTGCAAAGAAGTTACTAAGTGATCAGGCCATCAGGGATTTTGATTGCATTAAGCATCCTATTTAACTGTAAGTCAAGAGACTTTCCTGAACCCTATCTGTACTGTGCAGTGTCATAGTGCATTGGAACAAAAAGGAGTGCATTTTAGTTTCATAGCGCATTTTACCCGTTAAGTATTCTTATCTTGTTTTGATTTTATTTTCAGACAGTTAACCAAATCTGTTGTAAGAAAATTTAACTTTGGGCTCAATAACCAGGCGTTCTCCTTGCATTTGTTTGCATTGGACTGGCATACTCTTTCTCTAAGCCTGAAGGTTCAGATCAAATCTAAACATTTCTCTCTTTTTTTGTGAAAAAGAAACAAGGCGTAGATTGTAAAACTGTTCCAAGTGGCTTACTGGATCAGCCTTGCTTTCCTCTTGAGAGATGCATGTTAGTGTTGACTCCAATCCTGGAGACTCAAAGTCTCAAACCAAGTCATAAGAGTCTCCTCAAAGTTGGTCCTAGTGGACAGTGGCTGTTTGATCTAGTTTAGGTTATTGAGAAAAAAAAATTGATCCCGCCCATCAAAGATGTGGTAGCTGGCTGAGACTGTCCAGAATTAGATTTAACTTTTATCAAAACAAAAGGAAGACGCAGACTTGTAAGAATTCCTATTTCAAACATACAATGGAACTCTTGCACATGGACTGCATTCGCCAATAGTGTCCATGCATGAGCAGCATGACAGTACATGGCTAGCTAGTAGGATAACTACAGGTTGTACCTGAAGAATATTTCACATCTTTTGGAGACTATTTACAGGAAAATATTCTTCTACAACTCATTCAGGGCGAAGTATAGCAGTTTACATGCTGCTTTTTAATTTACATGGCGTTATGGACCCTAAATGATGTAAATGGTTATCATATCCCACTTTATTAATGGCACACTGTGACAGAAGTTAGGATAATTTGTCACTGCTGGCACACAACAATTGCTGAACCCGTGACAGGATTAACTGAGCTTATGGATGTCATTTTTTATGTAGCATAAATGTGAATGCATTTTGGAAGAAGATAGGTTGCTAGCTCATAATTGGAAGTGGTTGCACTGGGTGATTATTATACTAAAATGAACATAGATCTCCAAACATTTTCTTCCACTTCATTTGTTTAAAATTTTGCATTGTATTTCTGGTGTGCATGCTTTATTTTGCTTCAAATAAAATGTTTGTCAAACTGTATGTTAACTATTGTCTTTTTATGATTAGTGGAAACTAGTTGAATCTGATTGTCTGGGATCATTGCAGAAAACTCATAATCGACTGCCATTATTACAGTATATACCAGGACCACACCTGCTCTCTTTATTCTAGTTCTTCCACATCCATTATTTTAGTTAGGATTATTCTGTTAGGTTCTCTTGGTATATTGAGATGCATGAGTATGACCCCACTTATGACGGGTTAATATGTTTCTTTACTCCTGCATAAATGATTTTGCCCCTTCTCAAAACAAACTTGTGGAGATCCAAGATCTTAATGTACAGAAAGTTGATTGCTGATTGAACTTTTATTGCCTTTATGGTGACATTGTGGATGAGAACCCAACATATTCAGACTAAGAAAGATGATGACACCTTTGTGGCTGCGGTACTTTCTGGTGTTCTCCTTTTCTTCTTAGATGTCCTTTAGTGACTTAGTGCATAGTTGGTTTGTGCTTCTGGCAAACTTTATCTTCTTTTCCCCCATTTTTCTGCTTCAAACAGTGATTTAAATTTTGGAATTGTTTTGATCAATGGATTCTGTTTCTGTTTCTTAATTTGGTGACTGCAAATCATATATGCCTTATATTTTATTCATATTTGCAGTCACCTATCCTTCTTGTGATCTTTCATGTCTTGTCATCACAAGTGCATTGCTTGTAGGGATATTGGTAGAAAAAGACGAGTTCTTGTTAGTAGTTTCATGGCAATTGGCAATATCATAGTTAGTGGAGTTGTTTAGTGAGCTGTCGTGCATTCGTGCTCCCATACCTTTTATGTGGTTGTATAATACTTTTTCACTAAGAGGTCTAAAACTTTGCAATAAAAGAGCACATTTACCTTTTTCTCTTGCATAATTACTATCTATGTTCGTTTCATGGTTGAAACTTGAAACTTCCCCCATTTACTCCTGCCGTAACTTTACTTCATTGTTTAATTAAGCATGCTAGTTTTTTTTGGCAGGGTAGTTAAGCATGCTAGTTTGGCCTCTGCCTTATGGGCAGAGGCGGGGTATCATAGTTAAGCATGCTAGTTTTGGTTGTCTTATGGCAAAGGCCGAGAATGTAAACCACTTCCATTATAAAGTTGTATAAAAAAGATTGCCATGCTAGTATTTCTGTGTTGCACGCTACGTGATACGGGTATGTATTTCACTGATGATAGGCATGACGTTGTTAATAATATATAGCTCGTAGAGAACATTAGGCAAGGCCGATGTAGCATACTACTATAAAAAGTCCTTAGCATACTACGATTGATTCTAGCTTTTCTATACTTACCAACTACTGGTATTAAATGGTTGAGAGCTTTGTTAGCAAGAATTTTGTAAGAGTTTTTAGATATCGTTTAGCCGGTTCCCCTAATTAATGTATGTATGGCATGGCCGTCTCAGGTTTGACTCCTGTAGTCCAAGTCAATAAGGCAGCAGGCACCAAGCCTTGTTCATCATTTGCCATTGATAAAGCGCATGGAAATCACGAGGCATATTTTCCTATGTCAGCTTGAGCACAGCTCTACAGGTGAGCCTCCAATGCAACCATCTGTACGTAGTGCCGTTCGATGCTGGCATCAGACGTACAGTAATAGGAAGGTGCACCATTCCTTGCAAATGTCCTAGTGGAGACGGTCGATTATCAGAAACCCTGGTTGGCTGATTCAAAGTCTCGCGCACTAGTCACATATGTGACCATGATGGTACCACAAATGCACTACATCTAATCACGCTTTTCGTAAAAATATTTATTTATGTATTGGAAGATTACGGTGCGTAGCATATAAGAGCCCATTGGCTTAAGAGACGTCCCTAACATGGGTTCCCTATGTGAGCTGTTCTTTGGAATCTATATGCCAACAACCCCCCTTCTCTCATGCTAGCACTGCCCAATTAAATTAGTTGGCCTTCGCCCACCTTTTTCGCACAAACCCAAACATGGTGGACGGCTGTAGCAGAAGAAGCCTCCATGCTGTGTGCTTGTGTCCCATCCATATACGTGTCTGACTAGGCAATCGTTTATTTCGATCTAGAGTCATTGTATTATGATTGACCGATTGTTTCCACACTTAGCCCCATTCTTTAAGCTGGTTTTTGTTGGCACATGGATGATAGAATCGCAAGCGTGCTTCTGGTTCTCTATCTCACCTAATATTCCCCAACTCATGTAACCATATGCAGGTAAATTGGCCATTTTTCTGAGTCATGGTGAATCCCTGTATTTATATGTGTGTATGTGATTTGGTGCGACCAACTACGATAGTAGACCGGAGTGTAGCCGCACGTATCTTTTCTTTATTCTTTTTTTAGGAGGTGAGAACAGTGAGATGATTGAAGGTTAACAGGAAGGCAACTGGACAAGGAAGTGAGAGTACGGGACCCATTTATTATCTTTCTATGGAACGGCTTCTTCTCTTCCTGTCTAGCTTTCTTTCCTTTGGATCTCTTCATCTGATGTGGACACCCTACCCGCTTCGTGACTCTCTTACTGCTAATAATGAATCCTCCTTGCTTGGTTAATTACCGGCTAGGTACAGGTCACTATTATGTGTAGTTATGTTACAGAGGTGATCAAACGTAAAAATAGAGTGCTCGGTGCAATTGAACAGCATGAAACGATTGGTTGTACAACATTATCTGGACGACCTTTTGTTCTCAGATGCGCACGTCATAAGATGGGGCATGTAAGTATCAAGTACTCTGCAATAGCTCACTAGCTCTTTTTGACGCGGCGCCATTTGTGTTGATCAATGGTGCCCCCAGCTGATTTCCTCCACCTTCAGCTAACCTACCTTTGGAAAATCCAGGTCAGTACATTAGGTCAATGTAGCAAGGCTGGGTTTTTTTTCAGTCTTTTTCTCAGTTTTTATACGCACGCTTTTTAACTATTAAATGGTGTCTTTTTCTTAAAAAAAGTTTCTTAGATTTTTAAGTAATTAATTTTATCGTTTATATTATTAAATAGTTATTATAAAAATCAGATGATCTTTTATTTTTTTTAATTTTAAACAACAGACTAAATGACATTGGTTGCCCCGTTATAGTAGCTAGTTAGTGTCTAAGCGCTGACAATACAGATGGCAGCTATGTCACGTGTAAAGGAAGGCTTAACGCGCCTCGTCACTCTCACACACCTTCCAAATGATGCAAAGGCACTCACCCGCGGGCTGCGCCCAACGTTACTTTTAGTTGCTTCCTTCCCTTTAATTTTCTCGATTCTCTTTGAAAGAATAAAAATCCTTCATTTTCACTTTTTTGTATCGACGAAAGGTGTTTTCCCTAATCCTTAACAACACTTAATGACCTTTCAATCAATCATAGCTTCTTTTGGAGCTTACCACTCACCATCACCAGATCCACCACCATAATCCACCCCTTCAGATATACACCCTGCTAACAAAGCTGAAAATAAGTTAAGCAGGTGACTGTGCGAAGTCTAGTAAGCCACCAAAAAGTAAGCAGCAGCAACAAACAACTGAAACTAGTCTGCTCTGCTCACACTGACCGATGCTGATATGATCCATCCCAATCAATCAACCAGGCTCCTCACCTGCCATTGCTGTACATGAGCGACCAACCCATCTATAAAACGCGCTTCCCACCCGCTGCCGCGACCTCCTCCTCTCCTCCTAGCCAGTTCTGTCGAGCAATCGATCGATCAACGATTGATTGAAGGAGAGGAGGTAGTGGTAGTGGTAGTAGTAGCGGACAGCTGGAGCAAAGAAGATGTCGGTGATCAAGGATTGTGGCGGGCACAAGGGGTGCGAGTGCGAGAAGAAGAAGCTGCACCGCAGGCTCTGCTGGGCGCTGGTGGCGCTGGTGATTCTGACCCTCTTCGTCGTGCTCGTCGTGTGGCTGGCGCTGCGTCCGCACAAGCCACGGTTCTACCTGCAGGACCTGTCCGTGCTGTGCCTCAACGTCACCCCGCCGGCGTCAACCTACCTCTTCACCACCATGCAGGCCACCGTGGCGGCGCGCAACGGCAACGGCCGCGTCGGCGTCTACTACGACAAGGTGGACGTGTACGCGCAATACAAGGACGTGCCCATCACCGTGCCCACGCAGCTCCCCGTCGAGTACCAGGGCCACTACGACCAGTCCGTCTGGTCGCCCTTCCTCCATTCCCTCGACCACGTCGTCCTGCCGCCCAGCCTCGCCGTCGCGCTCGCCCAGGACGAGACCGCCGGCTACCTCCTCATCGACATCCGCCTCGACGGCTCGGTAAGGTGGAAGGTCGGCACGTGGATCTCCGGCCACTACCACCTCCGCGTCAACTGCCCCGCGCTGCTCACCGTCAACGACGGCAAGGGGAGCTACGGCGTCAACTATGGCGGCGGCGACGGCTACTTCCGCTTCCAGCAGGCGGCCGCATGCTCCGTCGACGTCTAGTCTAGTTTCATTTCCTTTTTCTTTCATTTCCTTCTTTCTTTCATTTTCTTTTCTCGTTTTTAGTTTCGCGGCCTCTCTTCTTCTTGCTTAATTTTCGGCAGAATCAATCATATCAATGAAGAAAAATCGATGATACTGGACTTAGTACTGGCTTCTTAATTTAGACCATGGTTGGTTGGATCTAGCGTAGCTTGGAGTGAAAGAGAAGATTAGTATTCTGAAAAGGATATACGTACAGCTGGGAGTAGACGTGAAGGCTGCTACATACATATTGGATGATGGGCCTTCATAATTCGATTTGCATTTGGGAATAGAATAATTATATGAGGTGGCCGGGTACATTACAAATGTTCATTTCTGTTATGCTTGATCGTCTTGCCTTTCGATGGATCTTCTCTCTAAAAAAAAACTGGAGAGAAGACTATAGTCGTGTTAGCTCGTGCTTGAGATATTTGACCTTTATCTTGGACCTCAGCTTTCAGTTTAACAAACCGTTCCTTTAAAAACGATCAAGACTTACAACGAAAATCTAAGCTAGTCCCGTTCAGCTAGCGATCGATGAGAGTTTGTTACGAGTGGACCAATGGGCAGATTGCTAGCTGTCTGGCCTTCTCGTGCTTAGCCGGGGAGCCAATGCACGTCATTGCACATGCTGATGGCGACGCAACTCTTATTATTGTTTCGCCATCTTGCTCCCTTTTTTTTTCTTTCAGTGCATTTCCTTTTTATATATTTTTCATCCGAATAAAAGGAAAGCTAGTTTGATAGCTCTAAGGACACGTCAACTAGCATCACAGCATGTGATGACTTAACAGCCAGTATTGGTATACTTCACATTGACTAGCTTGTGATTCTTTGACAAAGTAGTCCGTGTTAGTTCTTATGGACGCTAGATGAGGGATGCTTCAACGACGGAGAGATCAGTGTCGTCGCGACCAATGCAACTCATGGTCTAATAGAGTAATTTTAAAAGCAATTTTTTTTCGTACAACATCATATTTTATAGTTTTAGCTCTAGACAAAATAAAAGTTAATTTTAAAAGAATACACTCGTAAGGTATGGTATGGCTATTTGCTGCTGGATATCATGGTTTATTAGAATGATAATTTCTGGTTAAATAAAGTAAAGAAATGGTGTGAAAAGGCAAAATTACCCCTGACCCCACATGTCATATCTGTTCTCCCATCTATCTCCTCTCTCTGGCCTCATCCTTCTCTTTCGTTCCTATTGGTAATGTGACAGATTTGAAGAAACCTGGCACCATCGGTGGAGGAGAAGATGGTCATCGACGGGCGGAGAGGTGGACAGCGTCGCTCGCGTCCTTCGACACCAGCAGGAGTAACGTCCACGCTATGACGGCGGCGGCGCTTGGGCGCGCGTCGACCGACCTCCGTGACCAGCTGTTAGACAGATCACTGGCCTGGGTTGTATATATATAGACCCGACTCCCCCTGTATACTCTCAGGGTTTGTCACTGTATACATTTCTACATGGTATTAGAGTGAGTCTAGATATTTCCGACGCGCTAGCTTCTTCCTCCGGCGAGCCGACCCTTTTCTCCTCATCGTCGACGTCTTCTTCTCGTTGCCAACCCTCTTCCCGGTACTCTCCTCCCGGCACCCTCCTCGCTCTCTCGCCTCCGTTTCTTCTTCTACCCATCTCTCCCGCAGTCACCTTTTCTCCGTCCCATCTCCGCGCGACCAGACGACAGTCTTGATCCGCCCCCTCATCTCGTCTTGCACCCGTCTATGTTCTTCCTCTTGCTTCGTGCATCTCTCCTTCTCTGACACTGGCGCATCTCCGCGCTCGTCGTCTCCATCGGCTGAACTCGTCCGCCCTCCCATCGGCTGGACTTGTCCAGCCCTCCATCGGCTGGAACCCTCTCTCGGTTCTCACCTTTTCCAACACGCTCGACGGCTCTCGGACGCAAACTTTCTTCCCTCACATCCGAGCCAGTCAAACGTGTCCACGTGTCCATAGACATGAATCCCTGCCTCCCAGACACGAATATATTCTCTTCGCGTTTGGCCACTCCCTGCCTTTTTCGCATCCACCCCACTCCTTGGCCTCCACGAGTCCACGGACGTGAATCTTCTCTTCACTGACATGAATCTTCACACGTCCGTGACCCAACTACTCTCTGACCCATCCACCCAGTCAGTTCCCTCCTGGAACCAGGCTGGCCTCGTCGCTGCCCTCAACCAGATGACGCTCCAATCACAGCACCCTTGGGTACTGGACTCTGGGGCGTCTTCACAAATGGCGTCATCGGCCGGTATACTTTGCTCCTGTCACCCCTCTTCCTCCCCCTTTGTCACCATCGGCAATGGTCATTCTCTTCCTGTCCAATGCCGAGGTGACTCCTCTCTATTTACATCCACCACTAACCTCCCTCTACACAATGTTCTTATCGTATCTTCTCTTATTCATAATCTTATATTTGTTCGTCAATTCACAAGAGACAACAACTGCTCCATCGAATTTGACGCGTTTGGTTTCTCTGTGAAGGATATCCTAACCCGGCGACAGATACTTCGCTGTAATAGTGGCGGAGACCTCTACACCATTCCCGCTGCACTGTCCTCTCCACATGCCAGCATCGCCCTCTCCACCAACCTTTGGCACCTTCGCCTTGGCCACCCCGGCCCCGACGCTGTCGCCACCCTCCGTCGCAGCGTCTCCATCTGATGTACCCACAGTAGCTCCATAGTTTGCTACTCGTGTTAACTTGGTAAACATGTGCGTCTGCCCTTTTCTAGTTCTCTCTCCTGTACCTCGCGTCCATTTGAACTTATACATTGTGATGTATGGACGTCTCCAGTTAAAAGTGTCTCCGGTAATCAATATTACCTCGCTATACTTGACGATTATACACACTATTGCTGGACCTTTCTGATCATCAACAAATCCGAGGTCGCCTCTCACCTCACTCACTTCGTCACGTACGTGTCCACTCAATTCAACCTTCCCATCAAGGCTCTACAAGCCGATAACGGTACGGAATTCGTTAACCGTACCGTTACAACCTTCCTCACCTCGCATGGCATCCATCTCCGGCTCTCCTGCCCCTACACCTCTCCTCAGAACGGCAAAGCCGAATGCCTCCTTCGCACCCTCAACAACATCAGTCGCACCATGCTACTTCACGCCCACTTACCTATCACTTATTGGACAGAAGCTCTGGCTACTGTGACATATCTTCTCAATCGGCGCCCATGCTCCTTCATTCAAAACAACATTCCCTATGCCCTTCTCTACTGCACGGCGCCCGACTACTCTCACCTTTGTGTTTTCGGGTGCCTCTGCTACCCAAATTTCACCGCCACAGCTTCCCACAAACTCGCTCCCCGCTCCACCACCTGTATTCTCCTCGGCTATCCCACCTCTCACAAGGGATACCGATGTCTCGACCTTTCTCCCCGATGGGTCATCGTCTCTCGTCACGTCATTTTTGACGAGACATGTTTTCCCTCGGTCTACTTCATCCGAGATCCACCTCTAGTGATCTCGACTTCCTTCTCACCAACACCGTGCCGACCAGGTCTCCTCCATCGGCCCCCTCATCGACCGCTGCTGAGGACTTACCCTTCACATATCCCACCACTATTCGGTCCGATGTCCCAATCATCGGACACCCATCGGCCCCACCTCCATCGGCCGATACCGATCCCGTTTATCCTTCAGCCGATACCGTCCCTTTTCCATCGGACACCCCACTTCTATTGGCTCCCCCACCCCATCGGTTGATCCATCTCTATCGGACCGATCGGACCACTAGGCCCACTCGACCCCATCGGCTCATGCCGATCTAGTTCCCTCTTTTCCTCTCGTCTACAGTTGCCGACCCGGAGCTGATGACGCCCCCACCCGACCAGTTCTTCCTATTACTCCCGCACCCCCATCGGCTCCAGTTCCCTCCACCTCTCATATGGTCACCCGCTCCCAGACCGGGTCTCTCCGCCCCACTCAGCGCTACGGGCTCTCCGCCGTCCACCGCTCTATCTCGCCCATCCCAACGACATCTCGCTCTGTCCTGGCCGACCTTCAATAGCGCACGGCCATGGCCGACGAGTATAAGGCCCTAATGGACAACGAGACCTGGCGCCTTGTCCCCCGACCTCCCGGCGCCAACATTGTGACCGGTAAGTGGATTTTCAAACACAAATTCCACGCCGATGGCTCCCTTGCCCATCACAAGACTCGCTGGTTAGTCCGGGGTTTCTCCCAACGACCCAGTGTCGATTACGACGAGACCTTCAGTCCCGGCGTCAAACCCGCCACCATCCGGGTCATCCTCACTTTGGTTGCCTCTCGCTCCTGGCTGATCCATTAGCTAGACGTGAAGAACGCTTTTCTTCACAACCACCTGACGGAAACGGTCTACTGCTAGCAGCCCCCATGCTTCGTCGACCCTTCTCGTCCCGACAATGTTTGTCTTCTTCAACGTTCTCTCTACGGCCTCAAACAAGCCCCTCGTGCCTGGTACCAGCGCTTTGCTGCCTATTTTCGGCACATCGGTTTCGTGGCCTCTGCGTCCGATAGTTCCCTGTTCACTTTCCATATCGGCTCCACCACTGCCTATCTACTTCTATATGTCGACGATATTGTCCTTACAGCGTCTTCGACATCTCTCCTCGACCAGATCTTGATCCGACTTCACTCTGAGTTCGCCATGACCGATCTTGGTCCTCTCCACCATTTCCTTGGTATCTTCGTAACCCGTTCCTCCCACGGGCTCTTTCTTTCCCAACGCCAGTACGCCATCGACCTTCTCCAGTGTGCGGGCACGGCCGATTGTTACCCCACGGCCACCCCGGTCGACACTCGAGCCAAACTCTCCGCTGCCGATGGCGCACTCATTGTCGATCCCTCTCACTATCTGAGTCTTGCCGGGGCTCTCCAATACCTCACCCTCACCCGGCCCGACCTCACGTACGCTGTCCAGCAAGTGTGTCTCTTCATGCACGCTCCGCGCGAACCTCACCTCGCGCTGCTCAAGCGAATCCTACGCTACGTGAAGGGCACCCTTTCCAGCGTGCTGCATCTCAGCTCCAGCCCCATCGAGTCCCTCACCGCGTACTCCGACGCGGACTGGGCAGGCTGCCCTGACTCTAGACGCTCTACGTCCGGCTACTGCGTTACCTTGGTGACACTCTCGTATCCTGGTCCTCAAAACGCCAAACTACAGTGTCCCGGTCCAGCGCCGAAGCCAAGTACCGCGCCATCGCCAAGTGCTGCTGGCTTCGCCAGCTTCTCCAGGAGCTCCGTGTACCCCTCTCTACTGCGACCGTCGTCTACTACGACAATATCAGTGCCGTCTACATTATCGCCAACCCGGTCCATCATCGACGCACCAAGCTGCTCGCCGCCAAAAAATCCCGTGACCGGGGAGGGATGGCGGCTCGGTCACGCGAAGGCCTGGGAAGTCTGCTTATCTCCAGTGCAGATCCTTAAGCCTCAAGGTTCGCGAGCGTGCCAGTCAATTTGACCCTGCAATTGACAAGGAAGTGAGACGAGCGAATCCAATACAAGCGCTCGCTATCGGTCGGCTGCCGATAGGATCGGGATGCTCTTCGATCGGCTGGGGAGCCGATGTGGACAGGTGTCGACGAGGGATCGACCGCAGAGCCGATGGAGGAACCAGGGTGTGCTCAGAGAATGGCGAGATGCACGGGATCCCTCCGGACAGTCGAACAGTGATTCATCGGTTGGAAAAACCGATGAGTGCGCATGCAGCCTAGGCAAGGATTAGCACAAGAAGGCACGGGCTGCAAAGCCGATGCCGCTCTGGATATGACAGCACGAGGCCCGTCGCCCGTCGTGGCAGCACCATCAACACTGAACCTCGAAGATCGGACCTAACCGAGACAGTACGAGGCCGGGGCCAGCGGCGATGATACGAAGGACGCCAGATCGGCTATGCCGTAGCAAGGATAGGAGCGAACCCATCGGCTAGCTGAGCCGATGAGGGGACACCTCTAAAGGCTGATGCGTATTGACCGAGAGGCCAATGCCCTGTGAAGCTCAGAGTATGGATAACTTATCGGCTACTCACTCCGATGAGACGCCGTGCAGAAGACTATAGGCCTGAAGCTCGATCTATCGTTGGTAGCCCCGTAGGTCGGACCTAACCGATGTAGCACGAGATTAACGATGGCAAAGGGAGCTTAACAGGCCGATAGGCCTTGCACGGATGTGATGCGGTACACCTGATCTGATTAAGAGTTCGAACCTAAACGATGCAGCCTTAAATAGTACAAAGCATACCAAGAAAGTGGCGGGACTTACCCCTTCGCTAGAAATCGGACTTAACCGATGCAGCCCCGCGTCGAGAGCTAGAACCCACCGATAAACACTTAGATAAACTAGGGTGGCGATGCACCGAATTTGTATATAATCGAGAGATATGTTAAATGTTTTTAGGGGTCTATATTTATACCCTGGATTTACAGACAGAGTCCGACGCGTCTACGACCATAGGACATTATTTCCTAGTAAGAACAAAGGAAAATATTTCTAAAGAAGTTAACTAACCAGCTAAACCTTTCTAATTAAGTAAGGTTACAATTTACAAAAACAAACATCCTACCGTGGAGTCCACGGCTCTTCCGTAAACTCGGTTTTATCTGAATAATCTTTCAATTTGTAACCGAGTCTTCCTTTGCTGTAACCTGATCGGCTTTTCACTGTAGCTATCAGACCTTCTTTTAGTCAAGCCGATCTTTTTTTTCCTTCCCTCGGGCTTCTCGGACCTGATCCCGATTGGACAATCCCCTGTCTTCAAGCCAATCCAATCTTCTACTAATCTGATCGGCTTTTCTACAGTTCTCCATCGGCTTTATCTCAGTATCTCTATCGGTCGATGACTGCATTAAACCCTCCATCGGACCTCTCAGCCGATCGGTTTCAGCACCATCGGATCTCTCAGCCGATCGGCTTCAGCACCATCGGATCGTCCAGATTTTGGCGTTAACACAAACACATCGAAATCGATATCCATTTTGTCTATGACAAGGTCGTATTAGGACAGGTTTGGGTGCTCCATATACCATCGGTACATCAGTTTGCCGATATATTGAACAAAGGTCTGTCCACGTCTTTGTTCACCAGTTTTCGGTCCAGTCTCTGCGTCCGTTCCCTTTCTGCCGCGACTGTAAGGGTGTTAGACAGACCACTAACCTAGGTTGTATATATATAGACCTGACCCCTTATATACTATCGAGATCTTAGTCACTGTACATATTTCTACACCAGGTTAAGACATTGGAGATCGACACCGCACGGCCGTTCTCCTACTCCACGTCTCGTCGGCACGCGCCGCAGTCCACCACGGTAGTCCTCCTCGACGATGCACCGCGCGCATCACCACCACCACAACCACCATCTACAGCCACGCCGCCGAAATCCAGAGCGCGTCATGACGGCGCGGGGAAGCGGCTTTCCTTTCCCGTCCCACCTCAACCCGTACGGCGGCGACGCGCAGAGCTTGCGGAGCCCGAGCTTCAAGAGCACAGCGGGGCACTTCTCCTCAGGCCGCGGCTTGCCAAAGAGATACAAGAGGTTAATTTTGACCTTTCACATCATTTCTCTCTCCTATCCATCCGGAATTTAACACTGCAATATGCACAGTATCCAACAACAAATAATCATATATCTTAAGAGTGTCGTCCCTAAAATTAATTTTTGCTATCACCTGAAACTAACTGCCATGTGCTATAGTAAAATTTGTCTAAAAATTTGTCAAGTTTTAATTGCATAACGAGCATTATTATGCACATTCACTTTGTGATCTCGCGTGCTATGATTAGAATGCATGGCAATTTGGCACGGTTGGTGGGTGCGACCAAATTAAACCAAACGCTACATATGCTTTTGTTGGGGCACGCATAGTAGCTTACGCAGTTTTAGTTGGTGGCGCACACGTATACAGATCACTACTAGTATCTGCTCTCTTCAAAAAATATATACGCATATAGATATAGATAGCCATCTTTGATTAACCTAGTAGACACTGGTACAGGAGAATGGATGGTAGCAGATAACGCTTTCAGTTGCAAGTCCCTTTCGCTCGATCGTCTCGAACCAACGTAGCATGGTTGCAAAAATATTCTGCAGAATGCCTGCTGGCCCTATCAGAATCAATTCGCCTTGTAGCTTTTAGGTTTGGTTGTACACATACACCATGTCTGCCACTCTTCTAGTAGACTAGTATGTGTATTGAACTGCACCTTGGTGTGCAGTTGAGATGATGATATGATGTTGAGACAGAGATAGAGTTGGCTCCATGCATCAAGAGAATGTCGTGCCCGTAAGGGCTTATAGTTTGTGGATGTGCATGCTGATCTGCTCCCTAGCTAATGTATGTATATTCGATCAATCGGTGGGTAAGGGTCGGTGATAGAGTGAGGCACTAAGTAGACTAGTAGTACGCTGTGCTTTTGAGTTTTGAGTGTGAGTGACTTTAGCTGCTAGTTTCCTTGAGGTTTCTTCGAAAGGGGGAAAGTGAAAAAGGCAAGGGCGATTGGCTGCTATTCTAAGTCTGCGGCGGGTTGAAACCCTAACCTCTCACACGTCAATCGATACGTCGAATTATTATATAATTAATTAAGTATTAGTTAAAAAATCTAAAAAAACTAGATTAATATAAATTTTAAAACAAACTTTTCGATAGAAAATTTTTATAAAAATATACCGTTGAAAAATATACGTATCAAAAACAAGAAATGAGATATTAGAAACATGGACAAACTAACGCAGCAGCATAAGGACTTGTCGACTAGGGAACGACTCACTGTTTTCGGTCTGTATATCTATTTATTTTCGGCCATCCATCCCACACGAGACTGATGTGAATGACGATACGTGAAAACGCCGTTCATTTGCCGCATATGCGCGCGCCCATCCGACCATCCGACCATCCGGCAACTGAATATAGCATTGGTGAACGCAACGCTGGTGAAAAAAAAAACAAGAAGAAGAGGAAGGATAATTTTGGAGGAAGGGACAGGCAGAGTAGTTATGGATTGTTTGGTTTGTAGGAATTTTAACCTATTAAAACAGAAAAATAAAAGAATAGAAATGCATACACACATTAATTCGTATAAAATTTTCTAAGAGGTTTGAGTGAATGAAAAAATTCCTATATTTTAAGAAAATGCCATTTACTTCATTCCTATAAACTAAATGGCACTAGTAGAAATTAATAATTAGAAATGCAAGTACTTTACTTTTTCCTCCAAACAGAACTAGCCTTAGAGAGCAGAGAGCAGAGTCGGAGGATTCTTCTAAGCTTGGGCCACATCGTGATACCATCGGGCGGTTTGTGGCCCAGTCAGCTGTTGTGAGGCCAAGACAGTTGCATGCAGGTTGACTGTTGTGAGGCCATGCTAAAGTTGATGTTTGTAAGCTTACCTGAATGGGAGCTCTGTAGCCTAGGGGTTGTGGCTTCCCATACAATGATGAAAGAACTCGAGTGCGTGATGAGATTTATTACCATCCCGCGATGAATGAAGTACAGCCGGTACTACCTTCACTTATACAGATCTGACGTGATGCTTGCTCAGTCGACGGCGAAAGAGCAGCCATCGAGCGGAGCGGCGTGGGTTGTCCATCGAGAGGAGTGGATGTGCCCGCTTCGCCGCGCCTTCCGGTCGAGGCAACCGCAGCGCAGCACGACCCGCCCAAACCGAAAGCCAAAACCAAAGCCGTGCCAATTATCGTCGCCGTTGCGGTCTAAACCTCAAGAACGGCAAGGAAACCGGCTTCCTGTTCCTAACACCAGTAAATCGCCCACGCCCGACTTACCTATAACCCACCCAAAAAAATCACAAACCGCATCGTCGTCGTCCTCCACTTGTTCGCCTCCTCCCGCGAGAAAGGAAAGGCAAACGCACAACAGATCTCGTCGGCGATGGGTTCGGCGAGCCGCGCGGTGTCGTGCCTGTGCTGCCCGTGCAAGTGCCTGGCGTGCGGCCTCTTCAGCTGCCTCTGCAGCATCCTCGTCTCCCTCCTCGTCACCGTCGGCGTCCTCGCCCTCATCTTCTACCTCATCTTCCGCCCCCACATAATCGCCGCCACCGTCGACTCCGCCGCCCTCTCCCAGTTCGCCCTCTCCACCAACTCCGCCCTCGCCTACAACCTCAACGTCGACATCACCGTCCGCAACCCCAACAAACGCGTCGGCCTCTACTACGACAACGTCGAGTCCCTCGCCCTCTTCGACGGACAGCGCTTCGGCTACGCGCCCCTCGACCCCTTCTACCAGTCCACCGAGGCCTCCACCAAGCTCTCCCCCGCCTTCAAGGGCCAGCAGCCGCTCGACGGCGACATCACCGCCGCCAACCTCAGGTCGCAGCAGAACGCCGGCAAGTTCGACATCGAGGTCAAGCTCAACGCCAAGCTCAGGGTCAAGGTCTGGGCCTTCAAGGTCCCAGGCCCCAAGGCCAAGATCAGTTGCCCGATCACCGTCCCGGCGCCCTCCTCCAGCTCCCCCGCATTCCAGCCCACCGACTGCAAAGTCTGGTTCTGATTCTGATTCTGATTCTCATTTGATCGATGATTGCTTCCAATTCTGGTTGGTTCCACTTCGCATTTGGGGATTAGTATTAGCCAGGCTATCTTGTCGATATATCAGGAGTAGTGTTCTTATTTCTGCTACCACTATGGGTGGATGGATGGATGGATTCTTTGTTTCTTTAGATTTGTTGACGAGGGATTAGCCCGCTGGACGTTGCTGTTTTGGTGGTTTCTCGTCGATTTCGGTGGTTACAGCCCTTGTAGCTAGCGTCTGCCATGCACATATTATCGATCCATGTCTTGTTCTTAGTTTTCCCCCTTTCTTTTGGGTACTGCTTACTTGCTGCTGTGCAGATGATATATGACTCTATATGTTGATACATTCAGAGATTTTATTCAGGTTCAGCTATTACTTGTATGACATCTACGAGTGCCACTTATTATGACGCATTGGATGTGTTAGAAGTATGAATTGTGCCACTTGTTTATGAGTGTCTTCTTACTGTTCTTGCGGTGAGAGAGAGAGAGAGAGAGAGAGCAGTGTTTAACTGTTCTATCATCACAACTTGTCTTCTTCTTTTTTTCTTTCACTTGCTGGATGAGCTTTGCCACGGGCGCGCCGTGACCGACGTGATGAAATTCACCGGTCAGGTGAACACACGACATACTGACGAAGAAAAAGTTTGACAACTTTACTCTCAAAGAAAGGAAGAAAATTTCTCTGTTTCTCGTTTGTTTCAGAAAGAGCATATCCCTTTCACTTTTCAGTGCTCTCCTCTCCTGGTGCTGGTGGAGTGCTGGATATATCCAAGTCTTGCCCAGGATTTTTCTTCTAATCCAGAGTGGGGGTGTGGCGGCAGCGACCCTTTTGCGTTTTTATTTCTGTTTGCGTGCCTGTCGCCGACGCATACAGACGCAAACACAACCATCGTTTTCATTGACGGATGCATTCGCGGCAGGTCAGCACCTTCTGAAATCGATCGATATCCTTGGAATTCAGGGCACTCCTGCAACTAACACCGGCAAAAGTAGGCGACCAAATCGAACTGCTCGGTGAAATTGTTCACGGAGTGGTTGGATAATTCTCCAGCACTCGATCACGATTGACAAGCAGGACCGCGAAAAGCATGTACTCCATCGCGCGTACATAAACGTGTGTGCCCCGGTGCTCCGCTAAATTCCAAGGTCAAACGATCGGAATCGCATGGAGATTGGATGCAACCAAGAGGAGCAACGGGACCTCATCTCAGCAGCTCACTTGTTTTTATTCTTCTTCTTACCTAAACAGTAGCCGCCTCATGGGGCATTTGGAAAATGAGAAAGGCCGGTAATAGTATCATATCACAATAAAAGGGATTGCGTGCTTCTTCTACTGTAAATATAGCCATTGAATTCAAGGTGAAGACGGTGCAATTGCAGTATGAAGATCCGATGCCTATGGCGAGAGATTTCTTGCTCGCGATGAAAACACACAGATGAACATTTAAGAATCAGGGAGAAGTACGCATGAGGTTGGGCGAGGCACCAACTGTCGAAATATAAACGGACCTCCGGTTTCGAAAAAAAAGAAGATGATGAAGAAACGGACCTGTAGTCTTGTACCTCTCGTTCTCGTCCTTTTGGGCTCTCTGCACTACGGGGCCTCGTTTGCCTTTTGATGGGTACGTTTGATGGGGCCTTGTTTGTTAAGATCCCCTAATTCCTTCTGATATACTGGGCTTAATTTTAGGCCCACAAGACTACAATGATATAGTGAGCCCATCTTAGCATAGGCCTCTTGTTTTTTTTTCCCGTTTCAAAAGCATCTAGTAGTACATCAACAACAGCAACAGAATAAAGTCAGTTTCTGTTCTTTTTGTCGTACTCAGTACACTTTCGCTCAATTGGCAACTCGGCGAGAAGTAATTCTAGTTTTTTAATATTCCTGGGGAGCTGGTGTATGGTGCGAATGATATACTCCACCAAAAAAAAAAGTATCGTTTTTTTCCATATTCTACTCCAAGAAAAACTACTGTATCAGTTTTTTTTTCCCATGCTCTGGTCTAGGACACGTTCATCAGACATCAGTTGGTTGTCTGCAAAGACGTTTAGGTTCTACGGCCTTCCAGGCCAGCAACGCACCGATGCAGTGTTGTCAGTCAGAAGCAAGCATACATGTAGTGTAGCAGCAGCAGCAGGCAGCCGACCCTGCAACTGCAACCACAGCAGTAATTTGAGTTGTTGGTAGGAGTATTCAAGAGCTCCATCGGTCAGAACTCAGAAGCAATGAACCGATCGACACGACACATACTCGACAAACATTCCAGATTCCACCCAAAAAAAAAAACCCGCAGGATCTGGCGATCTGCTTCAGATCAAACACTTGAGAATTATACTAGCAAGAACTCGTAGTAGCAGGCTAGAGAGTACTCTCTCACGCTTTGTCTCTTTGCAAAAGCAAAGCAATCCCAAAAGGAAAAGATACAAACACGGTCTTTTCCCCTCGTCTTTTCTTCATTCTACATACGGACACTGATGGAGAATCTAATCTGCCTTTGCAACCACAAACCGACCGCGAACGCATCCACACACAGGCCACGATAGATATTGTATCTCCACGTAAAAAGAGATTCACGTCGAGTAATATCTTATTGTGCTTCAACTCTAAGCTCGATCTACTACTCGCTAGCTAATATTACAAGTACTACCAGAAAGCTGCATAAAACACACAGCTTTAGCATCAATTAACTTTAGTACGTGGAGTAATTAATTAACTTGATCTCGGGCAGCTGATTGACAGCCTGATCAACACAAGCTCCCGCCATTGCCATGGATTGGAGCTTACGACGACGAGGCGCATTGCTGGCGCCGGAACCCGAGCCTCTCCTTCTCCAGGTCGTACTCGATGTAGTAGTTCTGCTGCTGGAAGCTCCCAAGAATGATCGCCGGCCCGCCGCCAGTGACTCCGGCGGCGCCTGAGCTGGTTGGGACATCGCTCACCACGGCAAGGCAGATGGCCTCGCCCATAGCCGGAGCGCCGGCGCTTGGAGCCGGTCCGGCCACCACGAAGTAGTTCTCGACGGGGAGGTTCATCACGGAACCGCCTTTGAAGTGGAGCGATAGCTCCGGCAGCTCCATCGCCTTCGTCCCCGGTGGCATCGCGAAGCAGGGGCTCAGGCCGAGGCCCTCCTCCACCACCTTGGACCGGCTGTACCTCCCTCCCACGGCCGCGACAACCGCCGCCGCCACCGGCTCGAAGACTGTTCGGTCGAAGTACGTGAACGTCGTGCCGGAATCGACGATGGTGCCTCCTCCAGCGCCCCCGGCGACGAACGCCCTCTCCAGCAGCTGCACGTTCTTCCCGCCCACCGTGATGGCGGTCAGAGCCAGGTAGTAGTAGGCGGAGTACGGCGGCCTGGCGCTCGCGCTCCGAGCCAACGGGACGTACTGCATCCCGCCGCCGTCTTTACCACCCACTCCGCCGAGGATCAGCTCGCCGCTGACGGCGGCGTTGTCGTCGAACCGGCGAGAGAGGAGGCAGTAGGAGAACTTAGTGAGCCCCAACTGGGACGGCACAGACGGAGCACCGCGGCCGAAACCGGCGAGGCCGGACGGCGGCTGGTGCACGGACGCGAGGCTGCAGCCAACGACGAAGTTCCTGACGGCCCGGCCCGGCGTGCGCAGCGTGTCGGAGATGAGCAGGCCGGCGGTGGATCCCGAGCCGTAGACGACGAGGTAGGGCGGGCAGACGTTGTTGCTGTTCCGGGCCGTGCAGTTGGCTCCGGCGCAGGAGGAGGAGGAGGCGGCGCGACAGTCGGAGAGGTGGTCGGGGGAGTGGATCCAGAGGCAGGATGGGTTGCGGCAGCCGATGAGGCGGGAGGAGGAGGAGTTCTTGGGGTGGAAGACGTGGACGGGGGCGGCGGAGAGGGAGGAGCAGTTGCGGCACTGGTAGGAGGAGGTGCAGGGCACCCAGGAGAGGTGGCTACCGGTGTCGAGGAGGACGGGGAGGGGCTGCGGCGGCGTGCCGAGGGAGACGGTGAAGACGTAGCCGCCGTAGGAGTGCGGGTAGAGTGAGGCGCGGACGGACGGTCCATGGCGCGGGCGCGGGCGGGCGAGGTGCGTGGCGCGGGCGAGGGAGGCGGCGGCGAGGCGGGAGAGCGGGTGGCGGTGGTTGTCGGTGGCGGCGGGGACGGGCGGGAGGTTGCGGTAGAGCGGGAGCGTGGTGGCGGTGGAGAGGAGGGGGAAGAGCAGCGGCAGCAGGAGGAGAGGCGGATTCGCCATGGCGTGCGCGCTGCGTTGCGTTGCGTTGATCGGCAATGCAAGGAGCTACTATGTGCTCGCTTGTGTGATGCTGTCTCTTTGGGGATCGGAGTGAGGTTTAAGAGCTCGGCTAGCTTGGTCTCGGGGGTTTTGGCATATATGCTTCGCTTTCACGTACACTCGAGCCGCGCGTCCACAGATTGGAGAAAGGGAATCAGGGATGGATAGTTTGGTCGTTAGGCTGGCAACGCCGCCAGTGCATGTTTCACGCACTCTGATAATTTCCAGTAGCGCGCCTGTCCCTTCCAGTCACTAGGACCGTACGACGTCGTGCCATCTCTCCTGCCACTGCGGGTTCTTACCATCAACAACGCCATGACATGTTGTTGAGGAAAATTCATATGCGATGCGATGCAGCTATGCCCTTGTACTGCGCATCTTATTAACGTGACCCGTGAAATTAGCAGGATGCATTCCTCCCCACCCCCATGGCCGCTGCAATCAGTATCGCCACCACAGCACAACCAACACGGCCGTAAAGACGAAATGATATCGCCCCTTCAATGCACGTCTACCGTGCCCAACAACGCATCTAATTCCTGGGCAGGCTCCATCATGGACGTACGCACAGCAACTCGTACAGATATGCTCAACCGATCAACGCATACAGTATTCATCTTTCTCAGAAATTTTGCCGAGTCGATGACTAGCGACAAGCAGGAACCACAGCTTTTGTTCGTTTCTCTCTCTGCATCCACTATCACCAATTCACCATGAACGCCTAACCTTTTTTTCCCCGAGAAATTTGCAGTATGCGAGACGACATCAGAGTCATCGGAAAGAGACGATGGAAGCGGCCAGGACAACATCGAGCCGCGACCGCCCTCAGGATGGCCGCCACCTCCGCCTTCCTCGCTTCCCTCTACTAAACCGCCGCCAGGGAGGAGAACGTCCGGCCTCCTCAAGCCCAAGCTGGAACAGATCTGGAATGCCACGGCGCCGAGCTATTCTTGTCTCGCGCTGCCGTCGTCTGCTCCTCGTCGTGCCACCGTCGGCTTCCACGAGGCACCGACCGGAGCAGATCTGGAGGCCGTTGGCGCAGAGCTCTCCTCGTCTCTCCCACCGGCGCCTGCTCCTCGTCGAGCTCACCGTGAGTGTGACCACCCAGTGCATCTGGGCTCCGTCCGCGCCGCGCCCTTTGTCCACGAAGGCCATGGCGCCGCACTAGCGGGGGGTTGGGCCTCCTACTCACGTTCTCCACTGCGAAGACCACCGTACTGCTCGCCCAACATGGCTGATCTACCCGAGTCGTTCCCTGGCTTCCTGCCCGTCAAGCCTTGGCTAAGCTGTGGCTAGTCTCGCTCCGTCCGCACCACGCCCTTCATCCACAACGGCCATGGTGCCGTGCCAGCGGAGGGTTGGGCCTCATGCTCGCGTTCTTGTAACATCCTAAAATTTGAAACATATAAAAATATCAAAACCTAAAAATGTGAGCATCAAATATATATATATATATATATATTTAAAAAACTGTATCGCTGTATCTTCTGGTTCTTCTTAGTATTTTATATCTCTTATCAAGTGTCGTAAATCAAATTTAATTCTGCGAGTTGAGTCTCAGTCGGAGAATTTGGTATTTAAAAATAAAACCCTAAAATATATTTGGCCTCTTCAAAACTTAAAACTTTATATTCAAAATTGTTCTATCAAAAGTCCTAAAATCATGTTCAAAATTATTTTACTTTCAAACTTATCCTTGAATAAATTCATTTAAACATCTGTTAAAAATTATTTTCTAAAAAAATTCAAAAATAAATTTCTTTCTCCTTCCCTTTTCCTCCTCTCCCCTCTCGGCCAGGCCAACCGAGTAGGCCAGTAGCCGATCAGGCCTAAGCCCTCGATCTTGGGGCAACCAAGTGGCATATCTAAACCGGTTTTAATATTGTATTGGGATTATATTTAAACAATTTTGCATTTGAGTGACATGATTGAAACTTAGATGAGGGACCTCTTTGCTTTCTTTCTCAACCAAATTTATCCCATCACACTAATAAAAGCCTTGTTTGGATAAAGTCACACGTGGGAATAGGGATAGCTTCCATGGGCTCAATTACATGTGCATTTGGAATCCTACAAATATGGGAACTTGTGGCTTGATCCAAGTCCATATTACCTCTCTCAAATATTGCTCGAGTCCGATTTACCTCCATTAACTATGAAACCGGATAGAACAACTTCTCTAACTATCAAAAGCAGATTAATTTTCCTCCTTCGGTGACTTGCACCATGGTTTTGTCCTACGTGACATGTTGACTAGTCAACTTGTGCTAACGTGGCATCTACATAAGCGTCAATGTGGACATAGTTAAAAAAAGAAAAGTAATGGGCCTATATATCATCTCCTCTCTTTTCTCCTCCTCTCTCTCCTTCCTTCCCCCTCTCCCTCTTCTTTCTAGCTCTTATTCTCTCTCGATGATTGATGAGTAGACTAGCAAGGGCACAGTGATGTTGAGCTGTAACTCTCCTTGCCCACTCCCTCCTCCTCAACCTCTTATTCGTCGTGCCACCCTCTACCTAAATCTTGTTGCACCGTCACTTAAGCTCAAAGACGAGGGGACACCGTTTGAACTCGGCGACGAGGGGCATAACTCGAGCTTGATGAAGAGGTGGTGCCACTTGAGCTTGGGGATAAGGCGACAGCTAGGATGGTGGCGTCCCTCGGGAGGATTCCAGTGACAATAAACCTCAGGAAGAAGCTCGACAGCATCATGGGGAGATAGTGGCCAAGGTCGACTCCTCCTATGTTGCTCCCATCACCATTGTGGTACGGCTCGAAGACGTAGCAATCGGTGAGGCCCGTTGAACTCGAGCTCAAGCTCTACCCATCCGTGGAAAAGGAAGTAGTGGCGGTGGTGGTTGGCCCATCGAGGTTGACCTACCTAATGAGCTTGCAACGATGATGATCTCCTTAATCCACACGGAGATGGTGGTGGGGGCAAGAGCAAGGAAAAGGGGCCACAGGAAGGGAGAGAGCCAAGGAAGGAGGTAGCGAAGGAGGAGTACGAGGAGGGTTGAGCCTATTGGCGACGTCCTCCTCCCTCTCCCCGTGGCCAATTCTTCGTGTCGCCGTCCATGACTATAGAGTTTAGCAACCTTAAGGCACCTCATTCTAACGCTGTCCACCGACCATGGCTGTCGAGCTTGCCGCCACCTTTTCTCTCTTTGCGAGACCGAAGTTCTTGCTACTTGCGTTCTGTGTAACTTTGTCATTGTATATGTTGGCTGCCACCACCTGTGGCTAAGCCGAGCCATGGGACATGTCCCTGCATTGCTATTGTCATTGTCCTTAATGCCTCTCACTTCTTTGCCCTTTTTATTCTAGGTAGTGACAGTCGGTGAGAAAGACTAAAAGAGAGAGGGAGAGGAGGAGAGAGAAAGATAGGGAGTATGAAAGGTCTCACTGATAGGTTATATAATGTTTTTTTTTGTCTAACTCAATAAGGGAGATCACTTCAAATGAGGCATGTAGGCTAATACCATCGTGCAAACCCAAATTTGATCTGTTTTCCATAGTTGAATGAGGCGAAATAGCCGGTTCTACTGTTGAGAGAGGTAATTCCAACTCGAGCAAGAGTTTCCTCGGCTTAATCCAAGTGCAAGGCCTCCGTTTTCTCCGTGGGCCATCAACGTCAATACACACGGCCCATCTTCTAGGCCGCAGCACAGCCTACTAAACCAGTAAGCCCTAGCTCTGCACAACGCCTCGTCTCTTCTCTCTCTTCCCCCAAACCCTCCACCCCACCCGCCTCCGCGAGCGACGGCGCAGCCATGGCGGGAGCAGCAGCCGCACCCGCCGCCACCAACTACGAGGTGGACCTCGGAAACCTTATGGCCTACGACCCGTCGCACCACCTCGCCGCTGCCGCATCCTCCTCCAGGTTCGCACCCGCCGCACGGCCACGCGCTACTGCTGTTGTGCCGTGTTAGCTTGATTTCGTGACGAACTCTCGGCTGTTGAGCGCAGGGAGGAGCTGAGGGAGGAGTGCCTGCGGAAGGGGACGGAGCTGGCGCAGGCGGTGGCCGACGCCCTCTTCACGCTGCCGGCCACCGAGGACCGCGACGGCCCCCTGGTCCGCCTCCCGCCGCCCACCACCCGCCTCCCCCGCGAGAAGCATGTAAGACCCGAACCTATCCTTTGCATACTCCTCTCTACTCCTTTGTGATCTCCAAAGTATCGTTTGCTGCTGATCTGCTATAATCATGTAGAATTGTAGAGCCATAAGCTTAGCTTTTTTTGGGCGGATAAAATTGATACCTTCATGTTCTCCTTGTATGGCTGAATTTCTTAGCTTTGCGTATGTGGATGGTATTTATACGTTGATAACCTTGCATGGCTGACTTGCTGCGGCCAGCCGGCCATGACATTGAGATTCTCACATGTTTGTACTAATATTGAATTTTGTGACTGAATTTGGAAGTTCTGTCAAACATGCAGCTAAAGTTGTAACTCAATATGGTGTCAAATTTTAACATGTTACTCTAGCTGCTGGCACATTATTTTTGTTCAGTGTTTGTGAAGTTTTTTGACAGCACTAATCCATAAGAGTAGAAACAAGCTGAGCGAACAGTTCTTTATGTTGATGTGTGCATGTACAGTCACATACAGACTGAGGATGCACTTATTGTCTTATTGAGGTGTTTCACTTCTTTAACTTATTTCTCTTGTCCCCAGCTACCAAAGCCGAAACCTCCTACTAAATGGGAGCAGTTTGCTAGGATGAAAGGTGAACTTTTTTTTTACAAAATATTTTGTTCTTGTAATTGCCTTCTACTAAATGAATGGGTTTTCGTTGAAGTCCACATGTTCACACTTATCAATGAATATATGAATGCCACTTACAGGTATTACAAAGCACAAGAAGAACAAACGTGAATGGGACGAGCAAACTCAATCCTGGAAACGCACTTATGGATATGACCGTGTTAATGATGACAAAGACATTCCGATCATTGAAGCCAAGGCAACAGATGGTTAGTAATTTATCTTTCGGTCTATTACTAACAACCCTGTTCTGGAACAAGAAAATTACCTTTTCCTTTGTCCAATAGCCTATTGCAGTTATCAATGCTACACACTCTTCTGCTTATGTACAATATTTTGTTTGTTTTAAAGCATATGCACACTTTTTTAGTTGAACATTTCTAAGGGTGTGTTAGGCACTAGAGGTTCCCAACTTCTACTCCTTTATTTTCCATACGCACGTTTTCCGAACTGCTAAACGGTATATTTTTTTTCAAAAAATTTCTCTAGGAAAGTTGCTGTAAAAAATCATATTAATTCATTGTTCAAGTTTTTTAGCTAATATTTAATTAATCATGTGCTAATCCACCACTCTGTTTTGCATGCCAAATGAACACAGCAAATATTGAATGCTTGCCCTTGGTTCATCTTAGACAAGTAATTCCTTTTGGGTCCTTGTTTGCAATGACATGAAATACATGTCTCCTAATCCTGGTTCACCAATGCGATACCCCTTTTGTTGATGTAACCTTTTGTTACAGAACCTGGTGTTGATCCTTTTGCTCGAAGAAGGGAAGAGAAGAAGAAGCGCGTTGAAAAGCAAGAAAAGAACAGACTAGAGAACTTGAAAAAAGCAGCCAAAGCTGGTGCTTTGCCTAGGTTGTTATCCTTTCCCTGTAGACATATTATATGTATCTTATGCATTCCTTTTGTATATTGGTAACCAAGAACCTTGTGTAAATCTGCAATGTAAAATACACATGTACAATGCTGCTCAAGTTCCTCGTTTAATATATCTTTTTTTTTTAAAAAAAATCTGCAGCCATATACAACTTGCTGCAACAGCGTTGCCCATCACAGGAACTAAAGCAGACATACCCAAGAAATCTAGAAAGAAAGATCTTGAGGATGTTGCTGGCATGGCTTCATCAGCAACAGCTAGTGGTGGGAAGTTCGATGAGAAATTGCCCGGCGAGAAACCTCCAAAAAACCCTGGCAAACATAGAAAGGTTTTTAATATGAAGTTCTCTGCCTTTTATGTGCAACTATGCACCTTCAAACGATGTTACAAGTGCATTATCTGAATTAATTCTTTTCTGCAGTTCCTCCCTGTTGTTGAAGGAAAAGGAATGGGCAACCAGGAGAAACAGCAAAATGACAAAATCCTGAATGCTCTACTGGCCAAAAGTTCTGAGGATCAAATGGATGTTGGCAGGGTAATCTTCAGGATTAAATATCTTGCACTAATCTGTATATGCCATTTGTTGATGGGGTGAACTAACAGCATCTGTTTAAAATTTTGAAACCAGGCAATTATGATGTACAAGGTGAAGAAGGAGAAACAAAGGTGGAAAGATAAGGAAAAGTCGTCTTCATCAAATAAGTTGAAGCCCCAGAAGAAACCATTCAAGAAATCTTCGAAGAAAAAGGCTTAGGTGAATTACATTCTTCGGACGTGTGGAGGTGAGCATAGTTTTCGAGACTCGGAGAATTGGCAGGTTTTGCTGTCTTTTGGCCGATTTGAACACATGGGAGAAATCTTGTTATTGCAATTGTTTGTTATGATGCAAGAACCTGAATGCTATTTTAACATAGTTGTCCTGAACATGCAATACATATGCATTATAGTTTCGGAAGTTCTGAAGTGCGGCCAGGGAACTTGTTATCAATTTAAAGCAAGAAAGAGTTGGCTGATCTAAGAGAATTAACATTGGCGCGGACAGAACATTCTCTTCTCTTTTTTAGTTTGCAGCTTTTGGTACTGTGTTGGTAGTACTTATCTGATTTTCTTCTGATAATTGTATGAATTGAAATTGATATGTTTTCTGTTGTGTATTACCAGGCTACTGTGTCATCCCTCAGAATTAATCTCAGGACCACCACGCATAAAACATGTTAGATTTGACCCATTGTAAAAGGTGAACATTTGTCTCTCTGCAAAGTATGGTGTGGTCACAACACTGGGAGTAGATCAGTAGATTAGGGATGCTGGTACCAGTTCGAATTGGCTCATACAATTCAACGACAATTCGCTGACATACCTACCAACCTCAGATTTGGTATACAGGAAGCATGTTGTTGAGATTCTAAGAGCACTTGCAGTAGTGTTAATTTGCACTAGTGGTAGACCAGCGTGTTTGTGTGTATGTATAGTTGATTGCTTATTCCTTGGAACGGCATATGATTTGGGCGCTGTTTCTACCTCCCCCTTGGGCAGCGTTGCTTGGTCCTTCCCATTGTAGCTCTCGTATGGTATCTTTTCGGTTGTAGGGTTGGGGTGTTTGCCAGTAGAGTTCGCCGCTATCGCCCCCTTGATTTCCTCCCAGGATGCCACCAAAAACGGTTTGCTTTCTGCTGCCACTCATCTATGAAATCTCCATGCAACTGTTAACGAGATCGCCCCGGGGATCGCACTGGTTTGGAGTGTGGAGGAGTGCAAGGGCCCCTGCCTTTTTTCTGATCGATGCCATGCTGCTATAGCTGGGCCAAGGGCTGTACTGTTTTGGCTAGGCTGTTGTTGGTTTGGTTGAGGCCGCATCAAACAGTGGCGTCTCATACATTACTGCGCCCACACATGCAAACAAATTTCCTGAGCCCGGCTTCGTGGTGCGCCATACAAATCGAGATGTCTCCATTTTGGCGTCTTCCACGTGCAGACCCTACCATCCTTTCCTTTCTATGCTCAACCAAGTCATGGGTAATAATAATATATGGCCTTCAGTTAAAATTTGTGATTTTTTTTTCAAAAAAAACATAGTATAAATGCTCATATAAACACACGTGTACACTTAAACACTATAAATACACAAGCACGCTTTAATCATATAAGCACACCTCCGAAGTTGATTTGAGCGAGCTAGCTGGGGTCTTGTTTTGTTTTTCCCACAAACACTGAAATTTGTCCAAGTTGATAGGCCTGGGGATTTTGAAATGTTGTACTTCCTTGATTGCCCGCGGCCTTTTTTGGCGCGAGTGGCAGGTGGTCTGCTGCAGAGCGAAAGAGTGAAGCAGTAGTGCTAGCTGCCATGGCATTTCAAAATGAACTTCTGCTGCGTCTGAGCCACGAGTCCTGCGTTCCTGACCTCTAGGGTGAGGGAGTAGTGAGTGGATGACTCCTTAGCAGTACTACTTCACAGTAGTATATCCGCATCTTGCAATAGAGCACGTTTCGCGAGAGTATCATATCTTTGGCATGCACGTATGTCCCGTTTAAATTTCACGGGAAGTATGTTCAATTCCGATGTGCAAACATGAATATTTTCCCATGGTCTAATCATGCCTCCATTGAAATAGAGGATTTTTAAAAGATTTTTAGGGGAATTGAGCTGATTCATGGGAAAATATCGTAAAATTCCTGTGTTCTTAATGAGCCCTTGTAAGGTGAACTTGGGCATCATTTAAGAACACTATATCACGAAAAAAAACAGTGCAATGTTGTTAACGTTAAAATTTGAAAGAAAGACGATCGGTTTGAGCGCAGAAGCGTCCTATTGTTACAGGAAAAAGCCGATCGGATTGAATCAAGACTCGGTTCTAGAATAAGAGATTATCTAAATAAAACTAAGTTTAAGAAAGAAATCATGGTTCACGAGAGGGTAGCCTATCCTATCCTAGTTAACTTCTTAGAGATATTTTTTTTATTTTTGTTAAAAAATAACGTCCGATGGTTGTTATAAACGTGTCGGACTCTGTAAACTTAGGGTATAAATATAGACTCCTGAAAATATGTAATGAGAGAATCCTTTGATCAATACAACCTCGGCCCATCGTCACTCTAGTTTATTTATATTTTTATCAGCGGGGTCTGGCTCTCAACGTGGAACTGCATCAGTTAGGTCCGATATCCGGCGAAGAGATAAGTCCCGTTATTATCTCAATATGTCTCGTTCTGTCTAAGATTGCATCGGTTAGGTTCAACTTTTTAGGCTGATAGGATGTATCGCATCACGTCCGTGTAGGGTATATCGGTCTATCAAGCTCTCTCCGTCGTTATCGATCTCGTGCTGCATCGGTTAAGTTCAATTTACGAGGCTGCCGACGGTAGAATGAGGTTTAGGCCTATAGGTTTCTATACGGCGTTTCATCGGAGTGTTAGCCGATGAGTTATATATACGTTGAGCATCACGCACTAGGTCTTTAGAGACTTTGCTTTGAGCATCACACTAAACGCATCGGCTGAAACGCCTGTCTCCAGAGAGACGTCCACTCATCGGCTCAGCTAGCCGATGGGTTCACTTCGCCCTTACTTCAGCACGTCCGATCTGGTGTCCACCGTCTTGTTGTCGTTGGCCTCGTTCTCGTACTGTCTCGGTTAGGTCCGATCTTCAAGATTCGGTGCCAGTGGTGTCGTCACTGCGGGCGATGGGTCTCCTGCTGCTATCTCCATCTTGTGCCTCCATCGGCTTTGCGGCCGATGGATCAGAGCCTCACATCCGTTATCGAAGACATCGTATCCTTTGTCGACATCCGCCTACGTTCCCATCAACTCCCCAGCCGATGAAAGAGCGCTCTGATTCTTATCGGCTATCAGCCGATAGTAGGAGCCATCCGGACGCGGCCAATTATTAACCCGATCCTATCAGCAGCCAGTTGATAGCGAGCGCTCGTATCGGTCTGTCGTTCGACTGACCCGTTCGTCTCACCTTCTTGTCAATTGCAAGATCAAATTGATTGGCACGTCCGCACCCGTACCATCATGCCGGAGTCGACGTGAACCCACAGGCTCCGGTACGTGTACCTCGAGCCACGAAGAGAAATCGACTTGTATTAGAGCTAAGCAGAACTTTTAGGTGTCGGTGTGCTCACATTGTTATTCGGCGAACAAACGTGTAGCGTAAGTTGTTGATAGCATGCATAAATTAAGACGATGAACGAGAGAAAACGACGGGTAACAACCAGTCACGCAGAATAGAGTACGTAGTACACATTAACATTTGATAGGTGAGGACGAAATCTCGATCTCTCGCGGCAAAGCAGCAATATACAGCAACGCATCGCTCCAGTCCAACCAAACACACATACAGTCAATAGCTACGGCATCAATCATACCATGGCATACATTATGCATGCATGCTGCCAAGATCAAACTCTCGCTTAATTGCTCTACCTAGCTAATCAAGTAGTAATTATTAAGCATATCAGCTAGCTCATCCATGAACTAGCTTAACTTAGTTAATCTGGCTGCCTTTCTTGATGGCCTGGAGAGGCAGGAAACCGGAGGAGGAGGAGCATGCGGTGGCGGTGGCGGTGGCGGATGAAGGAGACGACGCGAGCGCCACGACCAAGTCGACGAATGCTCCGACGATGAGGCCATGGGTCTTCTTGCCGTTGGCCCTGAGGTACCAGCCGAGCATCTCCTCCAGCCAGCCCCAGTCATAGGCGCCGCCATTCATGTGGCTCATCACCATCTCCTCCATCGACCGCCGGAAGTCGCCGTACGGGTCGGCCGAGTCGATGGACATCGCCGTCGCCCCGTCGAACGAGGCGGCGACGGCGGCGCGGTCCTTGACGACGATGGAGCTCGTCGACTCGGGCTCGAAGAAGAGGCGTCGGTTCGACGACCGGAGCCCGCGGATGATCACCTCGTCGTCGTCGACGACGTTGACAGCCGCCGCCGCTGGCGGGTCCGACACAGAGAGGCACTCGGACATGTTGACGGCGGAGGCGGAGGAGTTGGAGCGGTACGTCGAGTGGTCGTCGAGGAAGTAGGCCGGGTTCATCACGCTGGTCTTGTAGCACTCTTCCTCCTCGTCCTGCCGCCGCTTGCTGTCGTCGTCTGCGCTTGCTGGGGCGTCGTGCCTGGCGAAGGAGAGTGTTCTCGCCTGCGTGCACGACGGCCATTGCCACGACGACGCTGTGCTCGATGACGACGACAGGCTGCAGGCGTCGTTGCCGCCCCCGAGGAAGAGAGACGCAACAAGCTTCCGAACCATGGCTCCTATCTTACGTGCAGCTGTGTGGAATCGATCAATGGACGTGTGGATGGATGAAGCTTAGCTATGTCGCTTTAAACTGAGTTGGCTTTTGGTCTGAGCGATCTGAGCTGTGCTTTTAAAGAGGCTGCGGCGTGTGCAAGTAGCTATCAAAGATGCGAGGGAAAGCCTGTCTTCTCTTGCATGCTGATTGCTGTTTAATTAGCTACCTGCACCAAACTCGTCTAATCTAATGCTGGCTAGCCATCACACACAGCTTAATTGGCAGCTAGCCAGAGCTACTAATACTAATTAATTAACTGAAACTTGTATGTTGTCGGTTTACATTGCAACTGGAGCATAAAAAAAGTACGCATGCAGGTTAGGTAAGGTACCAGGTACGTACATTTTGTCATTTTGAGAACCCAGATATGCAGTCGTGGCCGTATGTATGAATGGCCAGCAACCAGCATACCACTTTGGTTGATTCATGGGTGAATTGCAATGTCCGGGAGTTGGAACCGCAAATTAATTAATTATATTGTGTAATCACACGGGTCATCCATCTCCACACTAATCAAATTTTTTATACAAACAGAAGCCATGCTCTCTCTCTCCTTTTTTTCTGTATTTTACAAGAGTAGCTAGCTTGATGTATTATAGATGTACTACAGTTTAGTCCACTGCATTGTTCTCTACCAGCAATACATGAAGAAAGAGCAGCGACGTTTCCCTGACACAATTGAAATCCGATCCCACGCAGGGCAGCAGAAAATGCTCTATAGTTTAATTCCCCTTGTGCGTGCGTATCAGAAATGAATACTACACACAATGGGGGCCGATTTGTCCTTTATGATTGTATATATGGATCATATACATTCATCCATTCATTCATATATAGTGTGGATGCGGCTGTCAATTCAAGAACTGTGCAGCCATGCATGCAGGAGGGAGGTGGGGGACATGCAAGCGGTGTTGCTGAATTTCTTTTGCTTTTCATGTGTACTTCTGCGTGCCTGCTGCTTGACAAATTATTTAAACTTGCCAAGATCCTAGCTCATCTGTCATGTCTCGACCTACCTAGCTAGTCTTTCCCAGTTAATTAGTTGGATGCTTTAGTTCTTGATCTCCCTAAGCAAAATGGTTTGAGCAAACAAACTAGCTGATGAACTCAACTGATATGTGACATCATCTTTACTAGTGCCTGAAGGCCATGCACTGTTTTAGCCATTAGACTTCAGTTCAGAGGTAATGACAAACGAATAGAGTCGTCTGAAACCTATGTCTTGTCATGAAGTTTAATGAACAGAAATGGCAGGCATAAAGGCAAAGACATGATATCAGAAATAAATGCGTTCTTGATGTTCCTGTCCTGATTTTGTATCCGTGGTCGCGACCTCTTGTCGAAAACTCCCTTTTGTGTACCTCCAACTTGTCATTGTGCAGTGTTTTACTAGTCTTCTCTGCATGCATTTTTGTACAAAGGACTAGTCACAGAATTAATTTCAGATTATTTATGCAAGCTTGCCTAACCACGAGACCGAATTTATTATAGGCCCACCTCTCTATATTCCTTTCTCTTTTACGTCTGCGATTCTCATATTACCATATCTCATTGATCATCGATGTCTGCATACTCAGATATGGCATGCAAGCGAAAACAAGCATGCAAAAGCATCATTCCAGCTGAACCAAGAAACTAGTGATACATTAATGGCACTCTCTAGTAGTATCTACTAAGTCGGTGGCAGGTATGAACTAGTATGAAGTATTCCTAAAGAAATGAGATCTTCTAGGATCACGTTTGGTATACGAGATAATATTTCCAAACATTTATGTAACATGGCTTCATGTATATGCATCAGCCATCAGTCAGTCACAAGTTGCAACGTATACCACATTCAAAGAGACAGAAATTGTTGTTGATTGCTTTCATGCCGTAGACAAGCAACAAGATCTTATCTAGGATCTACTTCTAACACCAAAGGAAAAAAAACTGGAATAGTTGATGTTTGGATGGCATAAATTTGCTTAGCAAAACATGCAGTTCGCCCCTGAATGCGACGTGTCGACTGATCTACCACCAGAAACTCCATGAATGCTCTTCTCTGCTTTCAGTTTTAGCATTATGTTAAACTTGAGTAACAACTATCAAGGCATGCAGTTGCTTCCCAAAGACACAGGACAGCTGTTTCTTGCAGCGAAAATTACTGAGGTGCTGTGCTGCTATAAGCTGAAGCTACTGGCTTTTGTTGCTGAGTAGTATTGTGTTTGGTTCGTACCAGTAAGTCAGTGTTAAAGCTGGCTGATGCCATTGCCTACTTGCACACTGTAGTACGCTGCAGAGAAGATGCCTGTGGCTGAAAGCCTGCATGTGCATGCAGTCTGGACTGTTTGCTAATAGTATTACTGGCAGTTAGATTACCCAAAAACACATCCCAGATGCTTTGCAGCAGCTTTCCATCGCGGAATCAACACGAGCTGCAACGGGCATGATAAGTGTCTTGTCATCGCCTCGAACACATGCTTTACGTTCATCGGTTCTTGTTTTCACCTCACACTTTCAGGATAACTGCAATTCAAGCTCATTTACATAGAATCAAGAAGCAAAGAAAGTTTTGTACCTTCCTTTTGAAACTCCAATACAAATGAGATGAGCTTGATTCAGAACAAGGAAGGATAGAAATGCAGCAGTTTAAAATGTGCCTGACAGGTTTGCAGTAAATTTTGGGGGCAGGGTAATACAGGAGAACAACGTGTACTGTTGCAAGGGCCATAAGCTTCTTAGCTAACAGATCCACTGTTATGGAACATGAAGAAACGCAATTTTTTGTTTCTCGTCATAAGTGGCAATAGGTCTGGACACAGTAATACTTGGCCTGTTCATATATCTCCTGGTTGGTTGGTTATAGCTGTAGAGGCAAGGACCAGTGAGGGTGCCTTAGGTACTGTGCTTCCTTTCCTGGATCAATGATGAAGACTTCCTGTTTGTTAGCAAGATAAATTAGTACAAATTTAAAGGGTGGAAAGGCAAATGATCAGATGAAATAATGCAAAACATGTCCGTCCTCCACAGTATACACTGTTCCTTGTCTGCTATCCGCTGCAAAGACAGCTACAAGAACAATGATAGGCAGGGGAAAAAAATTGGAGAAAGAAATAGGAGAATCAAATCTTGATTCTGAATCTCAAATGATCATGCTGTTCCTGGCCACTATCTCATTGTTTTATAGCCATAGGGTGCATCTGGGCTTGTTCTCTTGCTGGCCTCAATTGGCTTACACAAATTCAAAAGGATGTAGTGTGTCAGAGTTCCAGGAAGGATCTTGAGCAATAGAACTCTCATTCCAATGATCAAATGAGGCTGTATATTTTCCAGATATATGCTCCACTGGTATAATAAAGGGATCAAATCCACGCTCCTAGATTGTTTAATCCATCCCTTCTATCAGTCCATTGGACCAACAATAATAGTTTAGCTAATCATCAGCTGCCTGAATTATTTTAAAACTGTAAAACCTGAACTTTTCTAGCCAGAGATGTGCTTGGACTGTTTGACATGAGCGTGCTTCAGCTATTAAAATGTTGATCCGCTGGAATAAAGCTTGACAAATCCCTAAGAAAAATGTTCAAGAACCTAATGTCTACACTCGCTACGACCATAAAAGTTGGGATAAGATTTGCACATTGTCCATTCGTCAGCATGTTCTTGGCCCTGAAGGAGGATTGAATTGGAGCCTGTTTCAGTTATGTGGCCCAAAACAGCATTTTGTGAACTTCTTTTTTTAAAAAAAAAGAATTTTGAGAAGACTACAATTTAAAAGGATGGTGACTATGAAACTGAGAATGTTTCATGAGAACATCCGTTGGGAGACATTGCGCAACAAAGCTGGTATTTTTCTTATGATTCTCGCGCGTGTCTGCGATAAACTCCTCGAAACAATGCCTGTGGTTGCTTGCACTGAGATGGAGCCTAACGCAGAAAGCAGGGGCAAGCACCAACTAACTTTGGACTGTGGAGGTTGGCATCGTTAGTTTGTCTCTTACATGTAGTACAAACAACCCCCATGATGCTAGCATTTAGATAGGCCAGCCTTTTGTCTATTTGACAATGAGACATCCTCATCTGGTACAATGGTTCAGCTTAGGGCCTTTTAAATTAGAGGAAAAACAGAGGAAAAACAAAGGATTTGGAATGCTATAGGAAAAATAGCATTCACTCGAAGCTCATGTTTTTGATAGCTCGTGTAGGATCGAGGCAAATCTAGTAGCTCTTAGCCACTTGTCTATTTAATTAGTATAGGCTAGATGTGCATAAGTAGATAAGTAACTTAATTTACTTTAATAATTTAAATCCAATTATGTATTTTTCCTATGGTCCAATCAAACACTAATTCCTACAAAAAAAATTATGTTTTCTATTCCTCTGTTTTGCATATGAATTCATATCCTATTTCTTTGTTTTTCCTATTTCTATATTTTTTAATCCTATGTTTCAATGGGCTCCATAATTTTTTTTAGAATGGAGGTGTCTCTGCATATCCTTATCATCAAACTAACAAGCACCTAACTGTTTTTATTTCATACATGAGAAAAATAATGACTAAGGCTCAGTTCCTTTGGCTGTTGGGTTGGAGTTGTTGATAGCTCAAAAAGGGATAGATTATTAGCGTATGATTAATCGGGATATTAATTATTAGAAACTTTAAAAAACTAATTTATTTAATTTTTTAAAAAGAAACTTAAATATATAAAATCTTATATAAAATATATAGTTTAACAGTTTAGAAAATATGCTACCGAAGAACGAGAGATTTGTCCTCCCAAAATGCAGAAACGGACTCAGCCTAAGTAGTTCATTTCTAGAGTTGAGTAAAATGGTTTTTTGAGTTCCAAAATCATCTCTTGCCTTATCCTCCAATCTGGACTGTGTTTCAGAAAGATACCTTAAGCAAGAACTCCATAACCGTATGGTGATACCTAACATTCTAAACAGAAATTCTGATATACTACGGAGTACTCCTGTATCTGCAATTCATTGAAACAAATTTATGAAATGTCGCCATCATGATTTATACCCTTGTCACGGTACTTAACAATTTCACAATTACTGAGAACTTTTGAATCGCACTATACATAAGCAAAGAACATGTCAGCGGCAGTGCAGAACTCGAAAGAGGTTCTTCTGATTTTGTCGAGGTAGTCTGATTGATGTGAAATGACATGTCCATAATCTGACGAAAACAGGGCTACTTCTTGACGCGGTACCGAACCTTTTTCTTACAGTACTCTAGTTGGCTCGAGGCAAACGAGTACTTTCACCTGAGACAGAAATAGGGTATGATCATCTGGTGACTTCACATCCTTTTACACAAGCACATCATGGATCCTCTGAAAAGTTGAAACAGACTACAGCGTGTCAGCGCCTGGTCCGTCCAATTATCCTAGTCCAGTCCACAAAGGCCTCCAGATTTCTACTGTAGTTCTTCCAATTTAGATTTGTCATTCAAACTTTGTCATCGTGAATGTATGTATGGTCTCATTGGTTGTCATCATTTCCAGCAGGTGCTAGATCACAAATTCACATGGAATTTAATCAGAGGCGCGCCTGTAATCAGATTCAGTAATGTTTGAGAATGATGTTTCATCTTCTTAAACAGGGCCGGGAAATTATGCAGAAAGTCTGCAAATGAATGAAGATAAGTGCATCCTGACAGTTGATTACTACATCTTTCACTTTCATTTCAGTATTAATCTAAATCCTTAGTCCGCTGCATTTCCGGTACTACTGTCAAGCAACTGTCCTGAATAAAATAGTAGTCACGGTGTAATCGGTGAAACAAAATGGAAATGGAACGGAGTACTAGTAGTATAATGCAGAGTTGTTTGACTGCTTCTCGACGAGCACTAACCGAACGAAACAAACGTGCCACGCATGAACTAGCACCCTGAACTCTTGCCACACTCATCAGCTCAAAACGAGTCAATCTCAGCGTTGCCTCTGTCAACACTACAGTTTTTTCATGCATGTACTTTGACCAGATGCCATGCGCTGCTCGTTGACTCCAACATGCGACGCCTGCGCTGCACACGCCTTTTGTTCATACGACGCGTTTTCTCTATAACCGTTCATGACAAGAACAGGGGAAGTTGTGCTCCACCGCAATCTTGTGCTCACACCACACGAGAAATCAACCGAATTTAATCTAACCAACCAATTAACCTTTTCTTTCCCTCTTATTATTATTACATCTTTCGAAATAATTCTTTCGACAGAAGACGAATCATCAGATTTACAGAGGAGAGAAGAAATTCAAAGACAAATTTCTTCTCCATCATCTAAGAGAGGTTGTTGTGTTCTTGGCCATGTGCAGGTCGAGCTCCAGCCCGAAGAGCACTCCTTGGTAGCTCTCGACGCCGTCCTTGAGGAAGTAGAGCTCCCTCATCCGGCGGAACACGTCCCAGGTGAGAAGGCTGTCGGAGGCGGCCTGGTGGCACCGCCCCGCCGCGCGCTTCACCTGCAGCACCGCCGCCACGCGCTCCAGCCCGCCGTACAGCTCGCCGCCGCAGTGCTGCATCATGTGCTTCACGTCGTACACCTCGTCTCCGAAGAAGACGCGCACCAGGTTCAGGAACTCGGCCACGGATTTTGGCAGCTTCCGCCCCATCAGGAGCTTGACAAGGTAGGCGAAGTCGTAGGCGGAGTGGAAGGTGACCCACTTCACAGCGCCATGGGAGCACACCAGGCCGGAAGACATGAGCAGCGGCGCCAGCGCGCTCGCCCTGACGCCGTGCCTGCGGTACGCGGCGAGGTCGAGGCCGTGCGCCGCCAGCAGCTGGACGGAGTCCGGAGCGTGGCGGTGGACGCGCTGGTCGAAGTCGGAGAGGTTGATCTCGAAGGCGAGCGCGGGCGGCGCGGTGGGGGAGGCGGCGAGGGTGATGCCGACCTGGATGAGGTGGAGCGCGTCGACGTTGCGGCGGAGGAGGTCGTACCGGTCGCTGGTGGCAAGCAGGGCGGGGTGCTTGGTCGGGCGGTGGATAACGCCGGGGAACTCCGTGTCCATGGACACGTAGGGGAATTGATCGATCGCGTTGCGGATGATCCGGAACTCGTCCTCCACGTTGTGCGCCCACACCTGCCGTATCTCCACTGGCGCCGGCTGCCTCTTCCTGCCGACGGCGGCGAACTCCGACGGCACGACCACCATGCCGGGCGGCGGCTTCTTCCGACCGGCGGCGAACAACTCTGATGGCATGTCTAGTCAAAGATTGGATCTTGGACGTGAATTCCAAGTGCGGTGAGCAATTGGAATTGGAATTTTCGGACCGAATTGGAGAAATCGAAGACCTGAGAGATGCGATTGCCTTGCCTGTTTGGACTGCGGCGAGTGAGAGCTTCAAATTTATAGGAGTCGACCGGGGCATTCATTCGTGGAAGGCGGCAGAAGCGCGAGGGGAAAGCGGCGGGGGCGCTTTGAGATTGGTGCGTAAAGGGAATGGACGGTGGCCGTGCGCCTGCGTTTATAGCGTGCTTTGAAAAATGGGGTTAATGATTGGGGTTAGGGGCGCGTCAATTGACCGCGTTGCAGACATGGGAATGGGGGGACAGCATCTGCCCGGAATTATGGGTTTTTTTTTGATCGAGTTCAAGGGAGGTGGACGCATTTCCGCTGTGTTTAATTCAGCACCAGCTGCAGCGGATGCGCCATACCGTACGTGCGCATTCCAAATTCTGTACTGATATTTTATACATTTTTCATTTATTAGTTTACTCTAGCGAGTCGGCTGGTCGAGTAAAGTACCGGGACACATTTGGCTTTTGGGTGCAGTGCACCCCGGCCAAAACAGAGCACTAAGCAGAGGGGCAGAGATGCTCCAAATTGAGCGGTAGTTAACCTTGTACGCGGAATGTGGACATGTACCAGGTTCGGTTCATACGCTGTACTACCACACGGTTCACTCCTACGTACCCAAAATACAAGTGGTGTTCCCGGCCCGCCGTTTATTTTCAGGCCGGCTTGTTGCAGTAATTGCCGACGTGCTGACGTTGCAGAAACGAACCAATCGAGCTTGTCCAGGGTCGACAATACTACTCCCTCTGTTCCAAAATATCGATAAGTGTATCTTACTCTTCTCAACTTTTCGTTTTGTCTAAAACATATCGATATCTAACACGCTTCAACTATTAAAACTGTTAAATTTACTCACCCGATAGTTTTGCCTATATGACAAATTGACATGTCAATATAAATCAACGAAAAAATATTAAAAAACATAGGATCCACTCTGACTCTCAATCTCTTCTTTTCCCTCTCTCTATCTCGATACAGTGCCACCACCAGAGTCCTTATTGTGGAGCGCTGCTGCCGTTGGAATCCTCTTAAAGGACAGTGCCATCCAAAAATAAGGGAGAGGGAAAGAGGGAGTTGGCTAGCTTAAGCTCAAGGGGTGACGAGGGAGGCAAAGCTCAACCTCGCAAGTGTATCGAGAGGTTCTCAGGGAGGCAAAGCTCAACCTCGCAAGTGTATCGAGAGGTTCTCAGGGAGGCTAAGCTCGAGCTCGTCTACGTATGGAGGAGGTGCATAGGGAGGCGACAAGAAAGCATTCCTTGAGCTTAAGCTTGCCTGCACATGGAGACGGAGATGCTTGGGGAGACAACAGGGAGCTAGAACTTGAGCTCACCCACGCATGGAAGAGGAGGAATGGGGGGTCGCCAAGGAGCTTGAGCTCACCGACACATGGAGAATGAGGCGCTTGGTTTGGCGGCTAGGAGGCAGAATTCGAGCTCGCTGGCGTAGTGGCCACATAGAGGAATCGAATAGAACAGTGGTACAAGGCTCACAACAGCGGTAGAGCTTGAGTAAGAGGAGATGCTCTAGGTCAAAGATAGGACCTCAAGCTACACGCTTGGCCCTCGCGAGCTCCACTTTTCCTACGGAATCGACGCATCCACCTTCCTTTTCAACGCAGCTTATGTCATAGCATGCCACCGTAGCTAGTTGCTACTCCGCTGCCGCCACCTTTCCTAATTCGTGGAAGCACCTTGGCAGCCAATCACGCTCATGGAAAAGAGCTTGTTACCAAAGATCGTAGACAAGGACGCGTGCTCCGCCTCTGCCTCCCTTCTAAAGCGGTGAGAACACATGGATTCGCCCTACTCCTCCTCAAGATTTGCCTTCACTAGCTCCACTCAACAAGTGATGGCCTTGCCTCCTAAGCTCGCGTGGCACGGTCCTTAGTGGATTGATCGAGAGATGGGAATCAAGAGGTAGAAGAAGGGAGGAGAGAGTGACATGTGTGACTCTTAATCTTTTATATTTTTTTACCACATCAGCGCCACGTTGATACAAACTAAGCTCCAAACCGTCTAAGACGAAAAGTTGATAGAAGTAAAATAGACTTCTCTTTAAAATATAAGAATTTTTAGGGTTTTTATTATTTGTAGTATTAAATTATTTTTCATCTAAATTTTTTCTATCCTACCTTATCTATTCTCTTATCTCATTCATTTCATATTTATCGAGGGATACTAAAGTTTTTTTTTAAAAACTTTAGCCTCTACTGCATAAACTATAAATAATTATATTTTAGAAGGATGGAATACTGGTTATCACACCGTCGGGCTGACCGACCGAAAGCACGGCACGACCGGCGAGGCGACCGGCGCGTAACGACCCGGTCAGCCGGTCTCCGTCTCCTCCCGTTTGCGTTTGGTAGTCCACCGGTAGGCCGTAGTGTGCGGGCAGAGCACCATCAGTCTCACTCAGCGGTGGCCAGCTATCTGCAGGTATTTTTTCCATCCCCGCGCAGCCGTGCCGTGCTGGAAAACCGGAACTCGCGCGGGCGATCCCTCGTAGTCATGCGGCCGCTGTGTGTCTCACGCCAAGCTGCTAGCTGCTCCATCCGCGCCGCGCGGCTACCGCATGTTGCTGCTTTCGCGGGCCACGCACACGACGCGGGCCTATGCTGCCCCGTCTTCTCATTTCTGCAGCCAGCGGCGCGGGGGCGGGCTGCGGCGGCGGCTGAAGAGAATGGGGGCAGATGCTGCTGCAGGCCTCCGGAATTGACTTGGCCGCCCATGCGAAACACTCGGACTATGGGCGCGTGCTAGTGTTCTACAGCCAGCCGGTCGTCGTTTGGCGAGTCTTCCTCCCGGCCGGTCTTCCCACACTCTCCCCCTTGTGCGTCTAGCGTGGTTGGTAGACCGTTTCGAACGCCTTGCATCGTTTTCCATTTCTTTTTCTCCTTACAGCAAACAAATCATACCCTGGCTCCTGCTAACGTACGTAACTCGGTCCATCTTTGACTGCGCGCACGCATCTCGTTTCGTTGTGTCCGGTGCACGATGGCTCATCTGGGATTGGTTTGGGCGGCTCGACTCGTTCGTTTCCTCTGTTCCACATCCGGAAAGCGACCTACAGTGACAGTGAGCTTTCATGTTATTAGTGCTAAGAACGGGGGTTCCATCTGCTTGCGTCTGGCTCGTGCGAAATTCAGAATTCAGACATGTGCCAACCCTAAGCAGAAAGCCACATGCTATTTCCCAGCCAAAATTGAAGCCGTCGAGCCCCTAGTGGGGAGTGGCCATGCTGTGCTGCCATGCCCGATAAGAAAATGCCAACCCGCTGTAAAATTGAAGTCTTAACAGTGCCACATACAAGAGGACTCGTGTTATTCAAAACCATTCACAATGGCATGCATATGATAGCAAGCAGGACCGCCATTAGCAATGAAAGTCAGTTACCAACAACACTGCACTACATACACAGCTAGTACTACTACCTTTCAGGTCACAAATTTGGGGGCAGGTGATAGTTACGATCGGTGCGTGCCATGGACAGAGCAATCCCACTATATAGAAGCAGCAGCAGCAGCAGCTGGAACATGCCCTCAGCTTACGTTATAACTAGAAGGAGGTCCCTTCTGGGGGCTGAACCAGCTTGCGATTGTGCGGCGCGGCCATCTCCTTCTTCAGCTGTGTCAGGATATTCTCCATGGTGTATTCCCTCTGCCAATTTGCCAGCATATGGAACTTCTTGCCTTCAACCTGACCAAGTGAAGTGAAAGAAGTACATTGAATTCTCAGCATCCCATTCAGGCGTGTGTTATCAGAACCCGGTTTTAAATTGTAATTGAATTGGTAAGTACTTGCAGTAACTTGCTTTTTTTTTGAGGAATACGCTGAGATTGCACATCTTTTGTATTAAGACTTAGGAGTTGTATAACATTTACAGGTAAAACGGCAGAAAAGGCAAAAAAAACTAAAACGAAACCAAAGCAGGCTTGGGCTGAAGTTCGTGGCATGATGGTGCGACCTTAAGCTACCAAAGCAACAGAGCTACACTGCTAGGCTTGCCCAGCGCCACCGGCCGCCTTCTTTGCCGCTAACTGCACCACCTCCAGCCAGGATCTTTTTTGGTTGTTAAAAACCTGTTGTTCCTCTCCTTCTAGATTGACCAAGTTACAAGGGTTATGATGGTGTCGAAGCCTCGACGACGAGCCTTGCTAACTCGTTTCCAGCTGTCGCACCACCAGGACACGAAGGAAAGGCTTGCCGAAGGGAAGTTCGGGCGATTGTCCGATGGCCGAGAGGATGAGCAACCAGAGTGGATGTGATCAATGGATTCAACTTGCTGGTCACAGCGCACGCAACGACTTGGATGTGGCAGCCCATGTCTGCTTAGGCAGCCAGCGGTCTAGCACCAGCAATGGGCGACAAGCCACATGAAGTACCGACATTTGGGCAGCGTGCGACTTTTCATTAGTGCCGTCGGTAATCCCTCCCTCCTGAGGAACAGGGTGTTGTAAGCCGATTTGAAGAAATACCACCTAGAGTTCTCATACCTCCATGAGAGTAAATCCTCTTGGTCAGCACGTAAGGTAATTTGGTTGAGCTGGGACCAAAGGGTGAGGTGTTCGAGCAGGGCCTTCACCCCAAAAGCTTCTCACATGTCTTTGATCCAACGATGATCTTGGAGCGCTTCTGCCACTACCAAGGCCAAGTCCTTGATCTTTGCACCGTGCTGAAGGCGTCCTAAGAGGCCTAGAGGGAGGTGGGGTGGGGTGGGGTGAATATGCTCTTCTTAATTAAATGCGGAAGCTAACGACGAAAAGCTGTCGAAGTATTTGATTGGACAGTTCAATTGAAATCGAATTGCTCTAACTGGGATCAGAAATTCTAACTAGCTAAGCTACAACCAAGTAAATCACAACCTAACAGATCTAGATCCAAACATATAAACAGGAGTAAATGCACAACCAGCAGTAGCAAGGCAACAAGAACGTAGAGAGAAAGTAAATCATTGAGATTGCGCGATAAAGTATTTTCAGAATTCAAATCATTAGGATTTTACTCTTTATTGAGATGCTTACAAAGAGCCGAGTCTACTTCAATCCTATTCTCGTAAGGTTGTACAAGTACACTCCTTCTTCACTAGAGATATCTTTTTTCTTGTGGAGCAAGATCTAGCATTTATAAACTTCTCTTAGCTAACCAGAAGTATATCGGTAGCTTGAAAGCAGCGTCTAGCCATTTAAAAGTTCTTAACCTTTAAACATAACAAATACCACACAACCTTTGAATAAACGTTAGTGATCAAGATCAAAAGAAACACTTACTAAGCTCCCAAACTTCAAATCCAAATTAGTTGAGAACGTCCATGACAATGATGAAGATCATCGAGGATAGTGGGTCACTTTGGCACACGCCTCGAACATGCCAAATTGTTTTCCTACGGTGGCCGTTGAGTAGAACTTTGATACTAGAAGTTTTAAAAAGAATGGATAGCCAAGTGAGCTAGGGTTAGGAGGTGATGAAAGATCCAAGAATTTTACGCGTACGTTTTTCGAACTACTAAACGGTACGCTTTTTTAAAAAAAGTTTTTATATAAAAGTTTATCATCTTATATTTCTAAAGTAGATTTTTAATTTTGTAGTAGTTAATTTCATCGTTTATATCATTAAATAGCTATAAAAAATCAAATAATGTTTATCTTCCTTTCTATATGTGTATGGTATCAATTTCTGCATAGTTTTGCAGTGTTTTTCAGGTGAAATTAAGTAACCTTCCAGTGAAACATCACTGCATTCCAACCTATTTAAATCATTTCAGCATTACAATGTCTATCTGTTTGAAACTGAAGATCCTGCCTGGCAAAATTCAGACACTAGCATGCATGCTGCAATAGGATTCAAACATCCTTCCTGCATATCAAACAGATCATGACATGCAGGAATGCAAATAATGCATGCAGTGATGCAGCTCATAGCCCTTGCTTGAGCAGCCAGCAGCATTTCAGGTATACAGAGGAGGATCAGTATGTTATGAACAGGGGTATGGTATAGGTGGTACTTTAACATTCAGATTTACAGTTGCTGCTCAACTTAATCAAAATGGAAGCGACTATCACGCAATACGTACAATCAGAGAAAGTTCATTCAAAAACTTGCAAATCAGAGCACGTCCAGGCAGGCAGCAATCAATTCGTTGACAGAAGGCGACGTAGATAGTAGTATATACTAGGTTCTTTACCCGTTGGTCATTAGAAAGCAGAACGAGTAATACATGAAGTAGTGCCATGTGCAATGACCAGGTGGTGGTGTGGCAGGTAAACAAAAGAGGGGAATTTAGCAAAGGAATACTAGGTACGAACCAGTCCGGTGTCAGGGTTGACGCAGGCCATGTTGATCCTGGAGTGGAAGCGCACGGTGGGCGGCTTGTCGGGGTAGTCCTTGTCGCAGAAGAGCTTCAGCTGGTAGATGCGCCCCTCGTGAACAGACTGCAATAAGCAGATGGAAATGCAGAAGTGAGCACATGCATCATGCATGATCGATCGATGAGAAGAAATGGAAATATTAATCTGCAGCAGGATGTCATTGCAAAAATAGCGTAGTAGTTGTACGTACGTTGAGCGGTCCAATGATGGTGCCGGTCCAGGAGCGCATGAAGATGTCGTCGCCGTCGTCGTCCATGCCGTAGCTGACGGTGCCGTCGCCGATGCCCTTCTCGCCGCGCTCCAGCTCCTCCAGCAACCGGAAGTTGCGTGGCACTGCGATGCTTCAATCAAACCCAGCCGAGCGCCCACGATGTACATATGCACATATCTATGCAGGGAATGATCCACCCACGAAACAACCGGACTCGCGTACCTACGACGCTGGAGGACGCGCCGCCGATCGTCATGCGCTTGGCCGGAGCGGCAGAAAGAAGATGAGATAGCGAGAAGTCGTCGGCCGGGCGCGTGGTCGCGTGGGTGGGGATAAAAAGGGGCTGATTTTGTGGGTGCGGTGCGGCCACTTGCGATGGGGGCGTGCGTGCAAACCACGCACCGGCCGGCACTGATATATCGTCGCTTTTCTGGCTTTCTTTTCTTCGTTCGTCGGTGCCGACTTGGACTCGCGCATTAACGGTACGGTACCCCTAGCGTGCCAGAGATCTCACCTCACGTACACAAACCCCTGTGTTTTGCCTTCTCTCGCTTTCTAAACTGGCTCGCTTTGTCCTCTAAAATCGGTTTTCCATGGGGTGCATGGCTTGGCCGCTCTGACTGCTACATCATTTTTATCCCCCTCGGCATCCTGCACACCGAATACTACAGCTTCAACTCAAATTTTCTTTTGAGTTGGTCTCTACTCTAGAAATTCTTACAATTCCAGCTATTTAATATTACAGAAAGACTATAGAACACTATACCGTCCAAGAGTTGTTACCAAGAGCAACTCACTCGCACGTGCAGACATGAATGCATTAATAATGCATGCCTCCTCTCATCGAAACCACATGGCACCTCTCTCTCCTCTCATTCTCACACCTTTTCTCCATGCTCTCTCTCTAGATCCTACCAGAGCGACTAATGTGGTGACCCGTGCTACAAAGCTCGAGCATAGTGGTGGGTCCCTGCTCAATGAATCATGGACTCGTCAGATCCGTAGCCAGCAAAGTAGAGGTTGGGTGAGATAGAGCCGCTGAGGCGGGGGTCACCATATCTGTTGGCATCGAGGAAGGAAAGTGGTGAATCTAATCCTAGTGAGGTAGAGGAGCAGTGGATCTATAGCGGTGGGGAGCAAGAGAGGATGTTTGTGGCAGCGATGAGTACATGAACGATATATTTGGTTGGGCTATGGTGTGGCTGGCACCATGCCTAATAACTAGGTAGATATTAGCTTGATACCTATAGATATCAACTAGTACTAGGTCTAATACCTATAGGTAGATATCAAGCACCAGATATCCTAGGTATCAATTCTGATACCTGATACTCCGATATTAGATACTTGATACCCTAGGTAACAGTTCTAGTACCTTGTTGGCAACGGGTGATACAACAGCGATCCCATCCATCCACTAGCCTGGGCATGTCATACAGGGATGGCATCGATGCGCCGATGACCATAGACATAGAGAGGGAGACAAAGGATGGAGGGGACAACATGTGGTGATGGTGAGAAGCTACAGCGGTGGGGATAAAATCCATTAACTATGCAGTACACCGTCCCCTAGTCTCACTCTAATATTATAGTAGGAGACTTAATTTTTTTAATTTTGTTATTATTTTAAAACAAAGTAAGAGAATTAAGTCACTCTAATTTAATCTACAAGAATCATGCCAAACAGCGCCTAATGTATTTTAACTTCTGATCCACGTAGATACTTTTCTTAACGAAAACAAATAAGTTGATAGTTATGATATTACGAGAACATTATTGTGTTTCGTATAGATAACTTAAATTGTCGGAATTTCATACAAGTATAGGCATAGTTGATATGCCTCTATTGTGTCGCATGCTTTGAGTCCCTCTCAAACCTGCCTAGCCATCTGGCCAAGGGTGGAGCCATGAAAAATCCATGCGTAGGGCTGAAAGAACAAGGAATTAACTCTAATTGCATGTAATTATAGATTAGCTAAGCCTAAGGCTCAAACGCTAATAGCTCTTGCCTCGCTCCAAGTCTGCATTTGCCCAGTGCCTTGCCTAAAGGCCATCTCTAGCGTGCACACTGAACCGAAACAAAGCGTATTGTAGACAATCCAATCAAGAATTAAGAAGTTGGTTCGAACCAAAATCCGATTAAAAAAATATTTACTCCATATGGCCCATAGTGAAAATGGAGAGGAACATTGTAGCTTCGGTGGGGCCCACTAATCAAACATACACTGCATCGACTAAATGATTTATTAATGAAATGACCTACAAGATCAACGTGGTGTGATTTAGCATAGGAGATGTCTAAGTGCAAGTATAGTATGAGAGATAGGACGAGAGGTAGAGCGTGATAGAGAAATAGAAGATGACTATATCGTATAAATGCTATATCATTATTGATTATTTCTGTTTTTTAATCTTTCTCTATTAACGAAACAACATCCTTTAGTTTTTATTTTTTAATCACATTTCTGTTATACATTATTTTTTAATCTATCTTTTAATTATACATTACTCTATATGTCTTAAAAATATAATGGCATAATACTCAGATATCTAACTACTACGTGATACTGTAGTATTTAATTGAGCATATTTTAGGATGGATGAAGTTTTTTTTAACAACTTTCTTTTACAGTACATTGTTAACGCCATCCGCTGATCCGCATCACTCATCCTGCAGGCAAATCCAATGACAGGATAAAGTCGATCGCCAGCTCTCTCCTCCATGCACAAACCAAGCTTAGCTGGTTCTTTCCTGGGAACATCTGACGATCTGTGTTGGTTTCAGCGTGGGCAGAGCCCGGATGGCAGCGCTCCTTTTTGTCAGTAGACATGGACGCGTCGAAAAGGCAGAAAATAAACGAGGAGTACGTGGATGCATGCCTCTCGAATCGATCGGCTCAGTCAATCTGCAGTTCAGGTTCAGTCTCAGCCTGACCGATTCGGCCTTTTTCTGGCATCATCACGCAAAGAAAAAGAAACCCGTAAATATCCTAAAGAAAAGAAGAGAAGAGAAGGATGGTGGGTATAAATGTGTTCTTGATGACGAACTGACGTGCATGCTAAGCCCCCAATAATTCCTCCTCTCAACTGCCCCTAATTATTGCCGGCCTATCTCTCTTCATTTTCAATTCACTCATATTCAGCTGCTATTCCATGCATCCATCTACTCTCCACTTGATCACTAATTAAAACGGGCACAAGTTTTGCATGATACGATCGATCGCCCCATCCATCTACCGCAAGTTCGTCTCTCCTTTAATTTGATTCATCACTATAGTATTTATTTTCTCGTCCCCGGACTAGCTAAAGCTAGCTGGAGGTTGATTTTTCATCACGAATCCATCCCTCCAGCTAACACAATTAAGTCAAAGTACGTACGTACGTACGTACGTACATACATACATACATACATACATATGCAACTGAGACGATAAACACGTACGTACGGTGGAGAAGATCAAATTAACCACCTTCTTCGATGGAAATCTGCTTCAGCGTATAGTAGAAGGGAAAGAAACATATAGAAACCAAAGCATGGAAATGGATCATATCGATCGCTCGATCGTTAAGAACACATGTATATGCAACTAATAACAAGCTATTGGTGTACATAGTTAAGGGTCTAAGCTGAAAAATATAACCCATCTAAAGAAATGAGAAGAGGTAAGGATCTGGAATCATCGTTACACATATTACCCCCAACTTGTGCCTCTCTTGCATTGTTCTTGCTCCATGTATATCATCTTAGATGGTATCATAGCAGATCGATCCGCTGTGATTGTGTTGCAATCGGACTGTTGACGGTGTTGTGTCGCCGGAACACTCCAATTCACCACCCGGAGTGCTCGAGTTCTTAATGGGCTGAAGCTCAAACTCTCTCTTGTCGACTTAGGTGCATAAATTGGCTAATTTGAAGCAAGGCCCAATATATATTTCCGAGTATGCTGGTAAAATGCAGAAATTATATAGTGATTTATATTATTACCATCCCTTTGAGCCTATCGATGGGAAGGACCTACCTATTCATTTGTGGACAAGCTCTTTCTAGATGGACTAAATCCAGATTTTGACTTTTGTCGCCGGCTTATCTTCTCTAAATCTGAATGGCACAAACTTGAAGAAATTATTTCTAATGTGATTGAGTAAGAGACCAGTCTAGCTAATCGCAGGGTGGATACCCGTAGAGAGATAGATGTGCACGTATCTCTTTCTATGCAAGCTTTCGATGCATCTCATTTTTTTAGGAGGTCTTGACAAAACTAAATTATTTTGTGACCATTGTAAGCAAAACGGGCACACCAAAGACAGATATTTCAAATTGCATGGTTACCCACTAGGATTTTAGCGAGGAAGATCTCAACCAGGGGGAGCTCTAGGTGGTAAGTGGAATCATGCCAATCACACTATGCCTATACGAAGGACTCACTTGTGGTAAATGTGCAAGGTCTTGAGGAGTTCAAATCTAAGTTCAAACTCTTAGAAAGCTCATCCTTGCATGGTTCCTCCAAAGCTGATTCTTTTATTAATGTTACCACTCAAGGCATGAAATTTCATCATGCCCATATTTCAACAAATCAATCTAAACCTGAGATCATTGATACTAGAACAACAAATTATATAAGCAGGGCATATGACCTTTTTACTACTACACATCTTTGTTTGAAAATGACAAAGTATGTGTAGCTAAAAGATCCATGGTACCTATCATAGAGCATAGATCCGTTTGGTGCACTAAGACTTTGTACTTATCATATTACTAAGCCACTTAATTATAGATATTGGTTTGATCCTATCTATTATGCTTTTTAGGAACAAGAGACAAGGAGGCTTTGTGAGACTAGGACTATGCATGATGGGCTCTGCTATCTTGATGAAAGAAGTGATAAAATTGCTCTTGCATTTTTCATGTCACCTTGTAAAGAGTTATTACTATCCCATCCCACCATAGACTTGACATATCTCTTTTGATACTCTATCACATATTTACCCCTCTCTTTCTAGTCAATGAATAAGTGGTACAGGTTCCGTCGACAACCAGGAGAGATCACAGGTGCTTTTCTATTTTTTAAATACCCTTTGGTGCTTCCATCGGCTCTGCAGTCGATGGATCAGGATTTCGCTTTCGCTACATCCAAAGTTATCACGTCCTTCGTTGACATCTATCCATGCCTTCATCGGCTCTCTAGCCGATGGAAAAGCGTCTCAATACCTATCGACGACCAGCCAATAATAGGAGCCATTCGAACACGGTCGATGACCATCTCGATTCTATCGGTGGCTAGCTGATAGCGAGAGCTCATATTGGCCTATCGTCCGACTGACCCGTTCACCTCACCTCCTTGTCAATTACAGGGTCAAATTGACTGGCACGCCCGCACCCGCACCGTCGCACCGGAGCTGAGCAAACCTCACGGGCCCCGGCCTGCGTACCTCGAGCCACGCAGAGAAGTCAATTGGTCTGTATTGGAGCTAAGCAGATCTTCTAGGCGTCGGCGTGGTCACCTGAGACATTTTTGGCACGATCAGGGAGCTGTGAGATTCACTTACATAGCTAGTTTGTAACTTTTATCACTGTTTTAGCAACTATACTTGGCTTTATTTGCTAAAACATAAAAGTGAAGTGTTCTATGTTTTTAAGGATCTTTGTACTCTTATTCAAAACCAGTTTGGTGAAACAATTAAAACCTTATGTTCTGACAATGGTACAGAATATATTAATCAGGAGTTTAATCAGGAGTTTGAGCAGTTCTTTGCCTCAAAAGGTATTGAACAACAAACCACTTGTATTAACACTCTGAAATAGAATGGTGTTGCAGAACGTAATAATAGATGATATTTGCTAGAGGTTGCTTCTTCACTTATGTTTATAATGAATGTTCATAAGTTTCATTGGGGAGAGGCAATAAAGATGGCTACTTATTTGATAAATCACGTGCCTCTTCGTGTTCTTTGTTAGAAAACTCCTACTAAATATCTCTCGAAATAAAATGGCTTTGTTGTTTCCCCTAAAGTTTTTGGGTATATTTGTTTTGTTCATAATTATAGGAAGTCTGTTGGAAAACTAGATCCTCACGCCGTTAAATATGTTTTTGTAGGTTATTCCCCTACTAAAAAAGTTATAGGTATTGGTGCCTATCAAAACATTATTTTTTTAAAGCATGGATGTTACATTTTGTGAACATGAGTCATATTCTAGGCTAACCCTTGATGTTGTAATTAATTTAACTTCACGTGAAGTGCAACAAGAGGGGGAGAGTAATAGTGGAGGCTCTTTTATGGGATCCATTCTTGTTCCAACTTCAAGTGTATGCCTAGTGCTAGTAGTCCAAGTCAGGGGGAGGAAGCTAATGATAATGATCTTACTACTGGAAATAATAATTCTTCCAATAAAGACATGAAAGATACAACAAGAAATTTATCACTGCCTTCACAACATGTAGAGTCTCTATGTATCAGGACCTAGTTCACATCCTCCTAGTCCTATTGCTCCTACTAGTACTATGGGACAAGGTGATAATCAATCATCTACTCAAGTTTTTTCTCATGAAAATGATTTGCCCATTGCTTTGAGAACCAACCAGACAATCCAATGTCCTTGCACATCTTAAAGAATGCATTGGATATAAAAATAATATCGCCAACTTCATATCATATAAACATTGCAGTTCTTTCTAAAGTTCTATTGCTTCTTTAGATTCTATATCCATACCTACTAACTGAAAAGTAGCTAAGGAGGATCCTAAGTGGAAGGAAGAAATGCTTGAAGAGATAAGAGACTTGGAGAAAAGCAAAAATTGAGAGCTTATGGATCTACCATGAGGTAAGCATCTTATAGGTTGTAAGTGGGTTTTCATAATTAAACACACTCTGGAGGGCAAAGTTGATAGGTACAAAGCCCATGTTGTGGCGATGGGGTACACTCAAACTTATGGATTTAACTATGAGGAGACATTTGCTCATGTGGCAAAAATGAATTCAATAAGAACTCTTATATCATGTGCAGTGAATTTGGATTGAAAAATCTATCAATTGGATGCAAATAATGCTTTTTCTTCATGGATATCTCCAAGAGGAGATTTATATGCAAATTCCGTTGGGCTTTGAGACAAATCAAATCGCTAGAAAAGTGCTTAGCTTACACCGCTTCTTATATGTATTAAAGCAATCACATCGGGCATGGTTTGATAGATTTCGATGAGCTATGTTGAAAAAGGGTGATAATCAAAGCAATGCAGACCACACTTTATACTACAAGCATGCTTTGAGTAAATTTGCAATTCTAATAGTACATGTAAAAGATATTGTGATCATTGGAGATGATGTTGAAGAAATTACTCAATTGAATAGTCACTTGCACAAGAGTTTGAAGTTAAGGATTTGGAATACTTAAGGTATTTTCTTGGAATAGAAATCACATGAGGACTCAATGGTATGTTCCCGACACAACTAAAGTATGTCCAATATTTACTTAAAGAAGCAGGTATGCTCTCATGCCGCCCCACTTCAACCCTAATTGAACAAAATATTCACTTGAGTAGTGATGTGGAAGGCCTATGGATCATGAGTATTGGAAAGCTTATATATATTTCCACACTTGACTAGATATTGTGTTTATAGTGAGTATAGTCTGTCAATTTATGCATGATCCTAGGTCATGGAATACGGATGCCATGATATGGATATTGCGCTATCTCAAAGGTTGTCTACGTAAAGGACTTCTATATACTCAACATAGTGATCTACGAGTTAAGAGCTACACTGATACTGATTGGGCAGGATCAGTGGATGATCGACGATAAACATTGAGTTATTGTACCTTCATTGGTGGAAATCTAGTCACATGGCATAGCAAGAAACAAAATGTAGTTGCTCATTCCACTACTGAAGTTAAATTCCATTCAACAGCCCTGTTGTATGTGAAGTGCTTTGGCTACAAATCCTTTTAAAAGAATTGGAACTGTTTAAGTCAGGGTCATTGATATTGTGTTATGACAACAAAGCTACTATTAATATTGCAAATAATCTCGTACAACATGACCAGACGAAACACATTGAAATTGATTATCATTTTATTATGAAAAAGTTAAATCGTGGTACATCCTGTATACCATATATAAACTCAAGTAGTCAAGTGGCATATGTTCTCACAAAAGGTAAGATCTTTTCTATTTTGTTTTATGTGGTAAGATGTGTCTTTACGATATATTCTTGAGAGAGAGTGTTGGTGTATATAGTTGTAAATATCTAGTATTATAGGATCCAAGTTGAAAAATATAGCCCATATAAAGAAATGAGAAGAGGTAAGGACCTAGGATCATCGTTCTAGATATTTCCTCCAACTATACATCCTCTCGGATTCACAAGACAAGCAAAACAACTGAGAGTGATGGTAGATTCATCAATAGGATGGCTAAAGCATGCAACTGCACCACGGAGTAGGAGTCATTTGGGAAGGCATGACACATGCATGTTTGATCCTCTGATCTAGCTACTAGCTAATACTACTAATTTGACAAAATTAACCTGATCGACCGAGCTACAGAGGAGGTGAAGATTAACTAAAGAAAACACACAAATCGAATGACAGAGAGAAACATAATAGAAAAGGGAGCTAGCTAGCTAGCTAGAGAGAAAAATTAAACATGATACATGGATGCGTTAGATCGAATTAAGACGACGGCGGTCGAGCAGCTTGGAGATCGAGGACCGGATGGGGGAGCTAGCTAGCGTAATTGGCTAGGTTTTGGAGGGCGGCTTGTTGCTGGCGCCGGCGCCGTGGAGGAAGTGCAGCAGCACGGGGCTCTTGCACCGTGGACACTTGGGCTGCTGCTCCTCCTCCGAGTGCATCACGTACATGAGGCACTGCGGGCACCCGGCCACCACCATCGGCTTCGCCACCGCCGCCTCCTCCTCCGCGTCCGACGACACGCACGAGCTCGCTGGCGACTCCGCCGTGCCGGCCATCGACAGGGCGAGCTCACGCAATTAACCAACCTAAGCTACGTACTAACGTGGCTTTTGCTTTATTATTTCACGCCCTAGCTATAGCGAGCTGGACGAGTTAAAGCGGTGAAATATAGCAGCTGGTAGTGGTAGCTATAGCTAGGGGGAGTGCAATACGGATGGAGTACGCAGTGTGTAATGGCGAGTGCGTACAGGAAGAGAGAAGGCTATGTTTGTCTTGTGGGAGAATGGGTGTAGTGCACCTCCATCTCATCCGACAACTCTATATATAGTGCTGTGCTGTGCCTTGGGGGAAGGCATGCCATGCCATGTCATGCATGCATGGCGCCTGCACTTGAATGCTAGTAGAACAGCTAACCCCTTTAATTAATTACAGTATTTTGTTTACTTCGCAAAACATATTTACAGTGTGGCTAGAGATCCCCTCTTTGTATGTGGAAACTAGTTGATAGAACCCCTTTACTGAGAAACATATAGAAATAGATATTAGTTATACCCTACTATGAGTGCACTTACAATATAGGGTTTGCTCCCAAAATATTTGTATCATGTCGACCCAATGATGTCAGTGACACATACAGGGGTATATTCTGAAGACCCAGCCTTAGTGGGTACTATACAAATATAGTACAATAAATAATCTAAGAATAGCTCATCTTCTATTCATAAACAAAGACGTTAAAAATACATGCCTTGCCTTGTACTTCTCGAGATTAGAGAGGAAATTACACCTGAATTTTCTCTCAGCTGCTCACCTCAGCAGTTTTCTGCGCTTCCATCCTTACCTTCTTCACTCGCCTAGTACAGTTTTCAGTTTCCAGCTAATTAACAGCAATCGGAACATTTTTTTAGCTCATGTTGGTCTCTGCGAAATAAATACTGTCATTGTGCAGTTGTTGAAGAGTATAACAAAATAGATTATGATAAATGAATAAATTATCAAACTTATTGAGATGTGCTTTCGTGTTCTTTCAAACAAAATACTAGTTAGAAATTTAATTCTGGATCAGTCACAGTGATATCAAACTAAGGGCCAACTAGCAATGGTCCCTTCGCACTAAAGATTTTATTTTACCAGTCACGTCTGCTGAGAAAGGAAGTTTTCATTTTTATATTATTAAATATATCCAATGTTAGATTTAATGGAACTAATTTGTTACTATATAATTACTATTTTTTTCTTATACTTAAAAGAAGTTTGTTTTTTTAAAAAAATCAAAACATAATTACTAGTGGTGTAGGAATAAAGACGTGTCCAGTCTCTTTCCTCCTGGATGCAATGTTTAAAAACTTCATGAAACGGCCTGCCTTTTCCATTTATACAGCTCCACCGAAACATTTTGTTCTAAAGAGCTTTTCTTTTTTTCACTGGGCAGAGCCAATAAGACCATACCTATCTTTAGAAAACATGTACTATCTCTGTCCTTATTTCCTTATCATTGTCAACCTTAATTATTAATAACTTTTAATTAATTTATTTATTATTAATGAAAGTTGTCTAATTGTATTTATGACAACACACACTGCTAATGCGGCATATTTTAAGTGTACATGTTTTTTTCAAAAAAGCCAAGCGATCAAAGCTAAAAAGTAAGCAGTAGCGATAAGTATTTGAAACCGGAGAGAGAGTACGAGAGGAAGCAATATTGTATGAATTACCAAAGCCATAAAGGACACACTGAATTATTTGGCATCAAAAGAAAATTAAAGCATGTTTGAGGCAAGATATTTTACTTTGTACCACGTATTGTTCATATATAATTGGTAGTATCAAAATTTTCTCTCCGAATAAAGGCCTAAATATAATATGGAAAACACAAACTAATGCAATCAAGATTTCTTTGAAAGAATTTATGGTGTGTACGAATGGAGAAGCGAGATGCAGCTAAGCAAAATTAAATAACAGGCATAAATGAAGCACTGTTTTATCTAGTGGGCAAGACTTGAATGGGGGAGGCCACTTCCGATTCAATGAAAGATACTCCAGCCAGCTAAGATTCGCAGCTCATATCACACACATACGCACAAACTCAACACCAGTCTCAAGAAATCGGGCTCATAAGCACAGCATTAATGCCGTCTTGTGCAGGCATTCAAGTGTCCTACCAGTAAAAGCTCTCGGCTTGGACAGAGGCTTGGACAGAGGCGTGCAATTCCAAGTAATATTGAATCGGGCTGTGGTATGTTAAGGCCCATTTGATTGAAGCTGCTGTACTGGAAGATGCCAAACCTTAAATGAGAAAACAGTCATGATCTAGCACTTGATTGGACTCGTACTTCAGTTTCAATAGGGAATTCCCCCATTGAATCAGCCCAAACCGCAATAATGTACAAGACACCAATCTATGCTCCCATTTATCTTGACTACAGATTTTTAAGATCATCAAAACAAAGAGCATGAGGGCCTCTGCATTCTCTCGAAGAAAAATGCTCGTCTAACCCGCCAATCAAAGTGGTGTTCAACCATAAGCCTATAAACGCCCCTACCACTCCTAACATTTGGATGTTGACAAATGGACGCGCATGCCTTATCATGGCACACTACAAAAGGCAAGCCAAGAAGTGGTGGCAACTTGGATCGATACATCTCATGCTGGCGGTAATCCCGCCAGTTGATTGGTCCAAATGGTACCAAAATTTTTTTGACACATGGAACAAACAGTGATAGCATGGCAAATCCTTCGGAGAGATATAGAGAAAAAAAAAGAAAAGGAAAAAATCCAGATCCATAAGAAAATCTGAGCTGCTACGAGGGCAAATCGAGAACCTTCTGAAATCTGAACAAACAACTCTCTTCTTCTCCTTGGGTCATTCCAATAGGGAAACTAGTAATTAAAAAATCACAAGGGAACTTATTTTTAAAAAAAGGAAAAATAAACTGGTGAAAAGAATCATACACTGGAAAAATGAAGAAGAAAATCAGAAATTTCTAGATCTAGCCTCTCCGAGACAGGGGTGGGCAGGTTGGTCCAAAGAAAAAAAGGGCAAAGAGCACTGCGGCCACGACCTTCTCCTGGGCTCCTGGCTGGCGTCTCTGCTGCGAGCACAATGCTAATCCTGCGGAGGGCACTTCACCCATCCTGCGCAGGCCACACGGTGAGCCGGTGACCCGCCGAGAGCAGAGAAAGAGAGATGAGAGTCTCCTCTGCTCTTCCGCCGCTGGGCAGGGAAAGAGAGATGAGAATCTCTCCGGCAATGGAGAAACGGGGGGAGAGAGAGGGTGTAGAGAGGACACGTGTACCCTTTAGCTTTTGTACTGTATGATTTCTGTACTGTATTGTACTGAGAGTCTCGGGAGAAAAAAAGAAAAAGAACACCCAAAGCTTATGATAGAAATATGAATTTGTCTATTATAAACTGAAGTATTGTGTTTTTTTAGATAAGTGTTGTGTTGCAGAAGAATAAGTACAAGAAAATAAGGGAGCGTAAACATTAGAAAAAGAGAATGAACTATTACTCCTACTATTTATGTTATTTTTTCAAAATATAGCAAATTTCACTTCAATATTCTAAGACATTGGTTACATTGAAAGCTAAAATCACATTAAGAAGTTCCTTGGAAAAATACTGCTCTTATAGCAAATTTGTAAAAATAGAACTTATTTCTCTATGTATATCTAATAAACAAATGGACAAAGATAAACACATGCACGGGCTATATAGCGGGCACACCAACAGGCGAGCCTATTTTCTAGTTTTATACTCTGTCAAGTTGGACTATACTGAAATGATAGAGAAAAATAAAAAATTGAATCTGTCAATATCTCAAGAATATTTACCTGTGCCAGCCATTGATATGTACAGCTACACGCATAACTGAGTAAGCTTCGTCTGTTGCATTGACAGCCTGTGTCTTCAGTCACAGTAGAACTGTTACTGGCTGCTGCAGCTCTTGAAGAAACGCAGCAGAGGCCAGCCAGCTCACGCTTATTGCACTATAAGATTCCAAACGCTCTTGGATAGTCCACAAGCTACTGGTGTCTGAATGTGAGGACACAGTTTGATCAAAGACATTGCTGCCATGGAAACAAAGAGTGTAAGTTCAATGCAATTTCCAGGAACTCCACAAAGTGACAATGAGTAATGACAAATGATTGCTGGCAGACTTGTTTTTCAAGAATTATTATGCATACTTTCTAGAAACATCACCAAAAGGAAAAATGGCATATTAAAAACATATTAACACATAATACCTTGTTCGGTCATCGCTCTGGCAGAACCAAAGGACAAATAGTGACAGCACAGAACAAGAAAAACAGGCTCTGGTGTATTTCAGCTATCATCAATATCATGATTCTCATCTTCATCATCGCTAAGATCAGAATAACTGTAATCATCAGACTCCCCCGTGCTTATAGAACTGAATGCCTCTCCCAAAAATTCTAATGAATTCCAATCAGGAGGAAATATTCTCTGAAGTGCCTCTGTTAGTGCCCCTCCAGTCCTCTCAATCTTCTGAATACATCTAGACCAGTGAACAGCAGTGCGAAGATCAACCGTCAAACCATTCTCAGACATTTCTCTACAGACACTCAAGATTCCTGTATAGGTACTTCCCTCCATTGTAGTTGCCCTTGACAGAAGTGAACTAACCAAGCAATGATAAGCAGCCTCGTCAGGCTTCAGCCCAGCAAGTTTCATCTCCTCAAAGAATTTCAATGCCTTATCTGGAAGTGAAACTCTTGCCCAACCTTTAATCAAGGTAGTATATGTCTTGACATTAGGTTTTAGTCCAACATCTACCATTTCTTCAATCACCTTTTCTGCTCTCTACAAACAAATCATTTTATAAAAAAAATTAATTGGACAAATTACAAGAAGGCCCCAAGAGAATATTTCTCCATTCACAAGTGTAAATTTTGAATATGTAACCACGTAGGGTAAATCAGTGGTGCTGAAATAATTTGGACATATAGTCACAGCATTACAAAATATTTTGCTTATATTAGATTTTGTGTTCAACAATGTATACATAGTTGTTTACAGTTTAGGAATTAAAGTTGTAATAGGTATAGAGAGGAGTTAGAGTTGAACTCTCTCCTAATCTCTCTTAAATTGAGGGAGGAATCTATTGTATCCACATAACAACTTAGTATAGACGAGGGAGCGACTGACCGGCGCTTTAGCCGGTTGAGGATCGTGTAACTCTGACACGTTATAATTATGCTGGATCAGGGAGGAACGCTCGTAATCGGTGCCTCGAAGATAAGGCTATGGTTGAACCTAGTTAATAAATATCGTGTCTTAATATCATCATCAAATTTGGATCTTTTATCAAGTGCTTCCGTGTTTAGTTACCGATGTCTATATCGGGACTGATTTTATAACAAGTGATATAAAAGCTTAGTGATAGAGAGAGATCCATAGATAGAGGCGAGATAGAGGTGCCCTACATCGCATTACTCACAATTGATGTCCGAGAAAGGACGTGTGTAAGATGAAGCAGGAGACGATCAACGACTTCATCGGTGGATTCGGACACTTCGGGTGGACGACACGAACCGTTTGATGTGCTCATTCAACGGGGAGATGGTCAGACATGAAGCTCAAGGTTGATTGAAGTAGGAGGCAATTTGCGCTCTCGATTGGTAGATTCGAATACTCTAGGCGAGGTGGCCGAGGCCTTTCGATGAGCTGCATTCGACAAGGAGATTGCTAGATGTAGTGCTCGAGTCGTTCGGCGGCTATGAAAACGGTGTGGTTGTTCGTTGACTTCGACTCGTGACTAGATTGGTGAGTGGTCAATTAGAAGTCGAAACGGGTGGATCCTAGAGACAGTTTTAGGAAGTGTTGACAAGGTACTGTACGGTGGATTGCTATAGAAGCGGCACACATACAACTGTTGACATAATAGAGACAAGGCGGTCAAATCGGCCTAAGGGTCGGTCCAACCGTGGTTATCACACGTATCAACATTGGATAGAGAGAGATTGGCGGCACAAGTTGTTGATGATGCCAATGGAGGTGTTGTGTGCTTTCCCTAATGCTGGAGGTTGTTGGAAGTGTATGAAGCTCGAAGGTTAGGGTCGCGGCAGTGTGTGCGATTTTGTGCCGAGGCCAGGCTAACGACGGAGACTAGAGCTATGCTAAAGGTGTAGCTAACCTGAGATTTGGGAACATGTAGGGAGTTGTGTTTGAGGTTCGTGGTGCAGAAGGATGAGTCGGACTTGGAGAAAAACTCCAACTCGGCCATAGCGTCGATGCGGATTAAGAAAGGCACGAAGAATACATTAATCGAACTCATCCCAACCCTAAGAAAACAATCACAAGGATCCACGGGATTGCATCAAAAGACAATCATAGCAAAGCACCAAAGCATAGGAGAGATCGGACCTATTTCTTCTCGAGCGATAGTGATTTGCTAGCGTCAAGCAGACAGGCAGCAGCGCACTGCTTCAACGAGCAGCAGTGTAGGCGGTGTGGAGTTTGGCAAGGTTGCTTCCAGCAAAGAGGAGGCGGCGTGTACCGACATAAGGGCAGCGATAGCTACCCTCCTGCATTGGGCAAGGCGGCCCTTGTGGACATCGGCATCCCTAGCCAACAAGAAGTCCATAGCGGCGACGGCAACGCCTACACCGATAGTACCTAGAGAGGTAGCGCATTGGGGCTCCCTTGTGTGGCGACATCTCCCCGACGGGCGACAGGCACCTACAGGAGGCGTTGGGGGAATCGGTGAGGCAACGCAGCTCCAATACTTGCCAATCAATAAAGAGGGCCGACAGATCTAGGCCCTGACGGTTGGCGGCGGCGATGGTGGCGGGCGAAGGATCGGCAACAGTCAGAGTTGCATGAGCAGGAGCGAAGGAAAGAGAAAGGGGGCAGCTCAGCCGGTGAGGAAAAAAAGAAAAAAATAGGACCGATCCCTTGACCGTATTGACTGGTATTGACCAAAGAAATAAGCTGATCTGTCTTTTTCAAAAAAATATTTTGGTCCAACTGGAATTAGTCAGTGGTCAATTAATCAGGGCAGATCAATTTAGTCAAGGCAACAGTTGGCTCAGTTGATTATCATCAATGGTGACAACGATGGCTTCCAAATTTGATGTGGTGAAGTTCAATGGCACCGAAAATTTTGTTCCCTGGTAATCAAGGGTGAAAGACTATTAGCACAACAGGGGATATCCACCGCTCTTACTGAGACGAAACCGACGAAGGTAGAGAATGACAAATAGGAGGAGATGAAAGCACAGGCAGATGTGACAATTCATCTATCTCTCGGATTCGATCATGTACCATGTCATGGAGAAAGATTCACCGAAGATAATTTGGGACAAATTAACAACCCAATATATGTCGAAGTCCCTAACAAGTAAGTTGTATCTCAAACAACGTTGTATGGTTTGTAGATGCAAGAGTAGTTAGATATTAGGAAATATGTAGATGTCTTTAATGAGTTGATCATGGATCTAATCAAGTTAGAGGTCAAACTGAAGAATAAGGACAAAGCCATAATTCTTCTATACTTATGAGCATGTGATGACTACTCTGACATACGGCAGGAATACCATCAAGACTAAGTATATAGTTTTGGCATTACTTGCATAAGATTTGAGAATATCAAAAAGTAACAATACAACAGAGACTTCTTAGATTGAAGATTTTTTGGTCAAGGCAAAGCATGAACAGGAGGCAAGGACGAATAAGGAAAGGAGGTACGTTGCTATAAGTGTCATGATGTTGAGCATATGAGGCGAGATTATTCTTTACTGAAGAAGAAAAGAAGTGCAAGTGTAAGTTTAGCAGCAACGAATGATAACTCAGATAGTTGTAGTCATGAGCTACTCACAATGTTTAACAAGAAGTCTGGTGAAGCATGGATGTTGGACTCCGGTAGTTTCTATCATGTGACATCGAAGCGGGAGTGGTTCTCTTCATATAAATCTGGTAAGTTTTGTATTGTTTACTTGGACAATGACACAAGTTACCGTGTTGTTAGAGTGGGTGATGTCAAGTTAAAAGATGTATGATAACAAGATGTTACTTCAAGATTAAAACATCGCCAAAGCTAAGGAGTCTAATTTCGCTTAGGAGTCTACAGGAGCAAAGATGGTTGTATTAGATTAATCTTAATAAGAAGACCATGAATATTATGAAGAACGAAAAGATTATTATGACTAGTGAAAAGATGGGCTCGTATTTATACAAGTTAAAAGGGAGCGATGTTATAGATGAAGTCATAAAAGCCGAGTATGCTGGTGTTGCGATGCACGTTCTTAAAGGTGGTGGGCCTAGCTCGTCAGGTGGCTCAGCGTGAGCTACGAAGGTGGAACCAGCTCTAGTATGGGTATACGGAGGTTGGCATAAGTAACAAATTTAGGTTGAAATGGCATATTCGCCAAGATAAAATTTGTTAGAATTTATGTCGAATATGTGCACATAATGGGCTACAGTTTAGGACTTAAAGTTATAATAGATGTAGGGTAGAGTTAAGAGTCAAACTCTCTTCTAGGCTCTCTTAAATAGAAGGGTGGACATGTTGTAATCGTATGGCGACTTAGCATAGATAAGAGATTGACTGACCGACAAGTTAGTCGAGGGTCATTTAACCCTGATACGCTATAATTATACTAGATCGGAGAGTAGATCCTGTAATCAGTGCCTCGAGAATTAAGCTACGGCTGAACTTCGTTAATAAATATCGTGTCACGGTATTATCATCAAGTTTAGATCTTTTATCGAATACTTTCACATTTGGTTACCTATGTCTATATCGAGCCCGGTTTTATAATAGCTCAGCTACCTTAAAACATGTGCGCATATCCTGTCACAATCAGGCTATCTCCACTGCACAGTTACAACTCACAATAAGTTATAAACTAAATATCCAATGCAAAATTCTCGTACCTGCATGTCTCCTGCCTTGCAGCATGCATTTATGTAGGAGGTATACGTATGGATGTTAGGAGGGACTCTATCTTCTTTCATCTGTTTCATCAAGTCCTCTGCTTCCCAAACATCACCTCTCCGAGCCCACCTACACAAGAAGATTTGTGATGAACCAGGCAACAAAGAAAACAATATAGCACTTTCAGAAATTACTGCAAGACTCAAATGAACCATAAATTCAGTATGCAGTAGAAATTGTCAAAACTAATGTATGACTAATCCAATGAAGTGCCATAATAGTTTCTTGTGAGGAGACTCTTAGGCCCTACTAGCTAACATCACAGTTTGGTGTGCTAGCCCACCACAAGTTCGACCTTAACTTTCTACTAAACATATTGAGGGGTTGTCTCTTCCCCCTATATTGTTTTTTTCCATAATAGTTTCTTGTATCCCTGAGTCAGCCCAGCATTTGACTAAGAAGTTCGATGCAGTCAACACATAAATAAATGGTCGCAAGCATCTCTGAGTACCGAGTCGGTAAAAAGATCGTTACCAGTCAGTAAAAAACATTGGCTAAAGAGCTTATCTAGAACACCTACCCATCAATCAAAATATTATATATAAATGTATTCCTTGGTATCTTTTGGAAACTCATCTCACGAGTGACTGCTAAGGCACTCTGCATCCTCCCTGATTTGCAACAGGCTCTGAGCAACGTTTCATAAATGTACACATCGAGTTTTAGACCACTCTCTTTTATTCTGGTGAAGTATTCAAAAGCTTTCCCAATGTCTCCACTAGCAGCATAACCTCTCATAATGATTGTGTATGTATGCTCATTTGGTATAATGCCAGCAATGGACATCTTGTCAAGCACGGAGACAGCTCTTTCAACCTACAAACACAAATTTAAAGTAAATGCCACATGACAAGATTAGATTTGAAGAAACTAGCATGTACTTGAAAAATACCTGATGCTTTCGAACTAGCCCATGAATGAGAGCATTGTAAGTCATTACAGTGGGAACACAGCCACTTTGCCTCATCAGATTAAGAGTATCCAAAGCACTTTTCATATCACCAGCAACTGCAAATCCCTCTATGATAGGCCTGAATGCTCTATTTGATGGTTGCATTTGTTCCTTCTGCATTTTTTCCAAAATACAAATAGCTCGATCCATATTTCCCATCTTACAAAATGCCTCTATAAGCAAATTGTATATGGCACGATCAGGTTGTAGACCTGATCTTAGCATTTCCTCAAATATGGCAAAAGCATTTGCAAAGTCGTGCAACTGGATAAATCCATTGATCAGCATAGAGTATGTTTTATTATTATGCTTGATGCCATAAAACTCCATTTCTTTGCTAATAGATAATGCTTTGGCAACCTTACCTATCTGCAAAAAGAAAAGAAAAGAAACCAGAGCAACGTCAGTGACTGCTGTTAAGGATTGGCTCAAGTAACCTATCTTACAATTAATAATAAAGGGGCAGATTTGAGTTTCAAAGTTCAAGGTTGTATTTTTCAATGTGTAAGAAACTCGACATAGAGCTTCCCTTGCCTTAGGCTTACAGAAAAAGGTGAATCCAAGGGCTCTTTAGTTATTCAGACAGCTACTCATATAACAAAATAGAAATCAATGAAGCAGAAAAGTGTGCTTAAATACACACCATAATTTATGAGGAAAAAAACTACTTGTCTGGGATGCACGACTTTTTTTCCCCTTCTACTAAGGGAACACTCAAAATTACAGGAAAACTGACAAGAAGAAAGCACATGACAGTCTTATCTTTACCTTGACATACAAATTAACAAGGCACCCATAAGAGATTATTGATGGTTTAAAGCCACACTCCTGCAAAAATCAGGAAAATCAGATCAGAAGGGAAAATAGAACAATAAAATTACGAATAGATCTATCTCTGGTCCCTCAACACTTCTTGTAGTCTAATTTTACATTTCAGTCCGTGTAATCTCTTTTGGCTTTCTCCCAAAAGCAGGGTAATGAAAATTACCTGTTATCTAAAAAAATTACGTTTCAGTATTTCACCCTTACACTTTAGAACCATTTACCACAGGTACCCCAAATATCAAAACAGGTGCAAATCACATCCCTGAGTCAGAACCACCTCCATTTTAGTCCACACGGTGGTGTGGCCAGATGACAGCGATATGCTTCTTTTCTCTCTTCCTCCTTTCCTTTACTCCGTCCTTTCTGATGCAAAGTTGTATCCACAGATGAAGTGACTTGGTCATCTGCGTTTCCCAGATACTCCAATACTGTACGGATATGCAATGCAGTGATATGCAGATAGGTCATTTTCCCAAAAATACTGATACACCTAAAAACCAATGCATATGCATATTTAAAATAAAGATACAGAAATTAATGAGGGGAAAGGATGTGGTTTCACTCTTGTAAGCTTCCATGGATAATATGATCACAAAGCACATTAGTTTCATCGCTTCTCAACACCACTAAGAAGGTTTCCTGGCTGACCAGCACCACCATGGCCAGCAGCTCCCACCTCTCCTTTCTCACTCACTCCTGGACTTCCGGCACTTTGTTGCTGCTGTCAGAGTCAGGGCATATAAGCTCCTCACTTTACTGCTTCTGGGCCTAAGGCAGCTTCTGCTATGTTTCCTAGCATGGGCCTACAATTGCCATGTCCTAATGTATCTTTTGCTCACTATCTAAAAATCATCAACATTAAAGTTGGATAGAAATAAAATCTAATAGAAACCACACATCAAAATTTAGACAAAAAATAGTTATTTTCCATACACTCCTATTTAATAACAAAACTTTAAAAATATTATAACATTTAAAGTCTCCTTTTATTATCTCCTATGTCAATTTTAGTATTTTCCTGGCTCTTATGTCGCGCCTTAGGATTTCAATATACATGGATGTCTTTAGAAGTCTCCATTGAATATATCCAAATTATCTTAACCAGTGGTGGACAAGTTTTTCTTTATTTGATGCTACCCCTATCCTATCACATATCATCGTTCTGGATCTTATTCATTCTTTTATAACTATAAATCCAACAAAACATACGTATATCTGCAATATTTAACTATTGAATGTCGTTTTTTATAAGTCAATATTATGTACCATTATAGATCTAATCGATATTCTATAAAACTTATCTTTTAGCTTTTGGAGTAACTTCGTATCACAGGGAATGCCCAATATTTTTCACCATTTTATCCACCTCGCTTTGATTCTATAACTAACATTTTTATTAATATCTCCATCTCTCTATAACACCGATTTTAAATAGTAAATATATCATTCTTGGACACTACTTGACCCTCCAAACTAATATTTTTTTGTCTCATGTGTAGTAGTGCCGAAGTCACAACTCATATATTTAGTTTTAATTTTACTGAATAAAAACTTTTAACTCTAGAGTCTACCGTCACAACTCCGGTTTTCTATTTGCTCATACTCACCTTACATCGACTAGCACTACATCATCAGTAAAAAGAATGCACCAAGGGATATTCCCTTATATGTCTTTTGTAACCTTATCCAGGACCATGATAAGTGTTAGAATTAATTGCTATTTACTGTAATCCCCTGGTTACTTGTGCCGGGTTAATACCCAGCTGGTCTCTTGATTGCTATTTACTGCAATCCCCTAGTTACTTGTGCCGGGTTAATACTTAGCTGGCTCCTTGGGACTCGGCTGGCCCCTTGGGCCACCCTCCTCTAATATATTTATATGTAACACCTCTGTAATCTCATCATCAAGCAATCTAAGCCTGTTAGGCTATTGTCTATCATGGTATCAGACTAAACAATGATCCATCTGCTTCCGCTCCCATCCTACCCCGACCCCGGCCATCGCGCACGTGCCCTCCTGCTGCTACGTGCGCCCATGGCCGCCTCCGGCTCCTCCACCGTGGCTACCGCGGCCAAGCTCCGTGACGAAGCCCTCTCTGCTGCTAAGCGCCTGGAGGACGAGGCCTCCTCTCTGCACACCACCAACACAGAGGGCAGCCAACAGCTCGAGGAGGAAGCTGCTCTTCTCAAGTCCGCCGCCGCTGCCCAGGAGCATGTCCGCGCCGCCGCTGACACTCTTGACAAAGAGCGCGCGCAGGCCGATGCCCTGGAGCAGCAGGCCGCGGCCCTCCGGGATCGCCTCCGCACCGAGTTTCAGGACGACGACGACGTTCCTAAGGATGACGATGTCCGCTCTACTTCCTCTGAAGCCGTGGACATCGCCCACCTCCATAGTCAAGCTGCTGCCGTCTAGAACATCAAGAACTTAATTCCAATAGTTCTTGATCTTCAATCCTCCAACTACTCCAAGTGGCGCAACTACGTCCTCCTCATCCTCGGCCGCTTCGCCTTGAAGGATCACGTCCTCAGCAACGACTCCCGCCCCTACGATCCGGCGTGGTCACGCATGGACTGTGTCGTCCTCTCCTGGCTCTTCAACACCATCTTTGCCGACATCCTAGATGTCATCCACGAGCACGACGGCCTCACCGCCCGGGCAGCATGGCTTGGAATCGAACAACAGTTCCTCAACAATCGTGAGTCCCACACCATGCTCCTCGATGCCGAGTTCCACACTCTCTGCCAAGGTGCCCTCTCCATGGACGACTACTGCCGCAAGATGAAGAGCATGGCGAATGCCCTTGCCAACCTCGGCGAACCCATCCAAGACCGAACTCTGGTGCTGAACGTTCTGCGGGATCTCAATGAACGTTTCCAGTTCATGTCCCAGCTTGTCACCCGCCAGAGGCCGTTCCCGTCCTTCGCCGATGTTCGTGCTGACCTCCGTTTGGCCGAGCTCAACATGGGGATGCCCTCTGCCTCTCCTTCGGCTCTTGTCGCAGCGCCATCCACCAAGCTGCCTACTCTGCCATCACCTGCGCTTGCGCCTCCACACCCTCATCAGGCTGCTGCTCATCAGGCTGTTGCTAGACAGCCTTTTAGTGGCAACCGCGGCGAGCGCGGCTCCCATGGCAGTCCGCAGAACAGTACCCCCGGTGCTGCACCAGCCACACCGCAGTGGCCGTCACTTCTCAACCCGTGGGCCAGCTCTATCCACACCGCAGTGGCCGTCACTTCTCAACCCGTGGGCCAGCTCTATCCACATATGGCCAGGGTCCACCGCTGGCGGAGCTCGTGGTCCTCCACCACGCGCAGTCTAGCCTGCATCTCCGCAGCAGGCTCTAGTGGCCGGCGTGCCACCTGCGTACTTCGCTCCACCGCCGGCTTCCGGGACCTACTACCCGCAGCCACCTCAGGCACCTCCTGCTTGGGCGCCATGGACGCCCAAGGGCCTCGCCAGCGCCTTCAGCACCGTCTCTCTCACCCCGCCACCGAGTTCCTCGAATTGGGTGATCGACTCGGGTGCCTCCTCCCACATCACCGCCAACCCTGGTATGGTCACCGTATCACCATCCTCTTCATTTCCTTCCTCCATTATCGTAGGCAACGGTGCCACCCTTTCTGTCATTGGCACCGGTTACTCTGTCCTTCCTGAACCATTTCGCCTCGATAATGTCCTTGTCGCCCCTGACATCATCAAAAATCTCCTTACTGTTAGAAAATTTACTACTGACAATTTCGTTTCTGTTGAGTTTGACCCTCTTGGTGTTTCTGTGAAGGATCTCCGTACCCGGAACACCCTTCTCAGATGTAACAGCACGGGACCACTCTACACCCTACAACTGCCTTCATCCACCACTGGCTCCTGTGCCCTTGTCGCCACTCCCTCCCCGACTACCTGGCACAGGCGCCTTGGTCACCCCGGCAAGGCCACTCTTCAGAACCTCGCTCAGTCCTCCTCCATTGTCTGCAGCAAGCCTGAAGATGACTCCCTCTGCCACGCCTGTCAGCTTGGGCGTCATATTCGTCTTCCTTTTACTACTTCCCTGTCTAGAGCATCCAAGAATTTTGATTTAATCCATTGTGACCTGTGGACATCTCCTGTTGACAGTGTCTCTGGTTTCAAATATTATTTAGTTATTCTTGATGATTGCTCCCATTTTCTCTAGACTTTTCCCCTTCGCGTTAAGTCCAATGCATTCCCCACGATTTCTAATTTCTTCGCTCATGTGTCTACTCAATTCGGCTGCACCATCAAATCAGTCCAATGTGACAACGGTCGAGAGTTTGACAACTCCACCTCTCGTGCTTTCTTTCTTGCTCACGGCACCACCCTCCGCATGTCGTGCCCCTATACCTCCCAGCAAAATGGAAAAGCTGAGCGCATGATCCGCACCGTCAACATCACACGAACCATCCTCTTCCAGGCTTCCATGCCCCCCTCTTACTGGGCTGATGCTCTAGCCACTGCCACCTATCTCATCAATCGCCTCCCTACCAAAACACTAAACATGAACACTCATTTCTTTGCCCTCCATGGCGCCCTCTCTTTCTATCATGATCTTGGAGCTTTTGGGTGCACCTGCTATCCCAACCTCTCTGCCACCACTCCTCACAAGCTTGCCCCCCACTCCACTCTCCGTGCGTTTCTTGGTTATTCACCAGATCACAAGGGCTACCAGTGCCTCGACCTACACACCAACCGCGTCATCATTTCTCGCCATGTTGTCTTCGACGAGACAACATTCCCTTTCTCCCACAGCCGGCCATCCCCACCCCCGTAGGAACTTGATTTTCTAACTGACGACGACACTATTCTAGTGTCCCCTCTTACTGCAGGTACACCCGGAGCTGTTGGCCCCTTGCCACCCTCTCCCCCGACGCGTGCTCCCTCCCAGCCGGTGCCTCTGGTACCATCGCTGGCCCATGTGGGCATGCTGGCGTCGAGGGCTCCTCCCGGCTTCCCTACCCCTCCGGCGTCGCCTACAGCACCTCCGGTGCTGCCAGCGCCCTCCACTCCAGTGCCGCCGGCCATGTCCAGGGGGTCCCCGACGTCCTTTGAACAGGCGCCCCCTGTACCAGTCTTCTCAGCACCACCCATTATTCACATCTACAGCATGCGTGCCCCTGCCCCTGCTCCTGCCCTGCCACTCGAGCGCCCGGCAGGGGCACCTCCTCGACGCTCTAGCATGGTCCCTTCTCCACCTCGCTATGTCAAGAGCGATCCTCCGGTTCCTGCTGGTGCTGTTTCCATTCCACCGATCGCCAACTCCTATGGCATGGCAACCCGTGAAAAGACAGGGTACCGGCAGCCTCGCCTCGCCTTGCATATTGAGGCATTGTCTCCACTACCGCGGTCCTACCGTGATACTCTTGCTGATCCTCATTGGCGCCAGGCCATGGAAGACGAATATGTAGCCTTTCAGGACAACCACACTTGGGACCTCGTCCCCCGCCCTGCCAAGGCCAACGTGGTTACTGGCAAATGGATTTTCAAACACAAGTTCCATGTCGATGGCTCATTGGAGAGATACAAGGCTCGTTGGGTACTTCGGGAGTTCACTCAACGCCCAGGTGTTGATTATGATGAAACCTTCAGCCCGGTTGTCAAGCCAGCCACTGTTCGCACAATCATCACGGTGGCACACTCTAGGGACTGGCCGATACATCAGCTGGATGTGAAGAACGCTTTCCTACACGGAACACTTTCAAAGACAGTATACTGCTCTCAGCCTACTGGGTTCGCTGATCCTGCTCTCCCTGATCATGTCTGCAGACTCAACAAATCCCTCTACGGCTTGAAACAAGCCCCGCGGGCCTGGTACAGCCGGTTTGCCTCCTTTCTGATCTCACTGGGATTCACTGAAGCCAAGTCAGACACATCTCTCTTCATATACAGCCGCGGCACCAAGACAGACTACTTGCTCTTATATGTGGATGACATTGTCCTTACGGCTTCGTCTCAGCAGCTCCTTCACCGTGTCATTGCTGCATTGAAAAAGGAGTTCGCCATGAAGGATCTTGGACCCCTGCATCACTTTCTCGGCATTGCAGTTCAGCGCCACAGGGATTCTATTCTCCTTTCACAGCGTCAGTACACACTGGATATACTTGCTCGCCATGGCATGAGTGACTGCAAGCCTTGCTCCACTCCAGTTGGCACTTGTGCAAAAGTACTAGCTGATGCCGGCCCGTCTGTTGCTGATCCCACTGCTTAACGCAGCCTTGTGGGTGTCCTCCAGTACCTCACCTTATTAGGCCTGACATTGCCTATGTTGTCCAACAAGTGTGCCTTTATATGCATGATCTGCGAGAAACTCATCTTGTCGCTGCCAAGAGGATCCTTCGCTACCTTCAGGGTACCCTTAGTCATGGGCTGGTCATTCCCCGAACAGCCCCAACACAGCTCTGTGTGTACACTGACGCTGATTGGGCAGGCTGTCCGGACACCCGCCGCTCCACCTCCGGCTACGCCGTCTTCCTCGGGGGCAGCCTGATCTCCTGGTCATCCAAGCGGCAGCCCACTGTCTTCCAGTCCAATGCCGAGGCAGAATACCGAGCTATTGCCAACGGCGTCGCTGAAGCCTCTTGGCTACGGCAATTGCTCTAGGAACTTCAACATCCCCTGGACTCTGCCTGTCTCATCTACTACGACAATGTCAGCGCCGTCTACCTCTCCACCAACCCCGTTCAACATCAGCGCACCAAGCACGTGGAAATCGACCTTCACTTCATCTGTGAACGAGTCGCCATAGGTGCAGTCCGAGTTCTTCATGTGCCCACCACGTCGCAGTTCGTCGATGTCTTCACCAAGGGGCTCCCTTCCTGTGTCTTCATGGATTTTCGCTCCAGTCTGAATGTTCGCTCCACCGACGATCTGACTGCAGGGGGTGTTAGAATTAATTGCTATTTACTGCAATCCTCTAGTTACTTGTGCCGAGTTAATACCCAGCCGGCCTCTTGATTGCTATTTACTACAATCCCCTAGTTACTTGTGCCGGGTTAATACCCAGCTGGTCTCTTGGGACTCGGCTGGCTCCTTGGGACTCGGCTAGCCCTTGGACCACCCTCCTCCAATCTATTTATATGTAACACCTCTGTAATCTCATCATCAAGCAATCTAAGCCTGTTAGGCTATTGTCTATCAATAAGGGCTCAAAGCTGACCCTTCATGCAGTACTATTTATTCTTAATGAAAGCAACAAACTTTGTTAGAACTTTATGCTTATCCAAAGCCCACCACATAACATTTTTTAATATTTTATCATAATACCTCTCTAAGTCAATAAAAACTATATGTAGGTCATTCTTCTACTCGTTATGCCGCTCCATAACTTGACTTATTAACAAAATTGCTTCCATGGTTGACCTTTTGAACATAAAACTAAATTGGTTCATGGAAATTCATATCATTCCTTTCAAACGATACTCGATAACTCTCATATAGCTTTATGGTATGCCTCATCAACTTAATTCCTTAATAATTAGTATAGTTTTAAATATTTCTCTTATTCTTATAGGCCAGTACCAATATACTTCTTCTCTATTCTTCAGGCATCTTATTTGACAAAAAATATGATTGAACAACTTAATCAACCATACTATAGCTAAATCTATGAGGAATTTTTACATCTCGATTGAATACCATCAAGGCCATCGCCTTCATTCTCTTCAATGCATCTCTGACCTTCATCCACACAAAGCACATGTTGGTATCATCAAAAAAGTTATCCAACTAAAAGTTTGTGTTCTCATTGTTAATGTTAAATAAATTATCAAAATACTCTTAGCATCTATATTTGATATTATCATTCTTCACTACGAATTGATCACTCTCTCATCCTTAATGCACCTAACTTGATTGAAATATCTTGTTTTCCTCTCACGAATCCTAGCCATTCTATAGATGTTATTCTCCCCTTCCTTCGTACTAAATCGTTGGTAAAGATCCTCTTAAGCATGTCTCTTTATCTCATTCATAGCTCGTTTTACGGATTTCTTCACTATCTTATACTTCTCTATATTGTTTGTACTCTTGTCATGGTACAAAATACTATAGTATTCTTTCTTTTTCTTAACAACTATTTGGACTTCCTCGTTTTACCATCAAGTATCTTTAAGTTCACATCTACTTTCTTTGATCACTCTGAACACCTTTGAAATCACCTTCCGAACGTAGGTTGACATGTTTTTCCATATGTTGTTTGTGTTGTCTTCTTTATTTTAAGAGCCCCTTTGATAACTCGACAGCTGACATTTCTTTTTTTTAATTTCCACCACTTTGTCCTTATAATCTTAGATTGTTTATCCTTATAGGCATGCACTTGAAATCGAAAGTCGGATGGTAAAAATTTATGTTGAGAAATAGCACTCTCCTAGTATTACCTTACACACACTCACTATCTGAAAATCCAGAAATGAATTTCTTGACTTGAATCCTGTCTTTGTTTACCAGTCATGAATTCCAAAATATCTTCGAGTTGAGTTGATACTTTACTTTGCTCCAAATAAAACCACAGAGGTGAGATCTGGCCAAGGGGCTGGTTACAATAGCTAACTGACGGAATCTGAAAGAAACTTGGATCCAGGAGATAATAAGATAGCCAGATTTGAAGGGAGAGGTCAGGAGTAAGGAGCAAAAACAGAACAGGACAGCAGGTGGGTTCCATCCTTTTTAAGCTCTATGTTCTGACTCACCAACCTCAATGGTAATTCAAGTTGTCAATGTGTCCTTGTCACAGTCAGATGGGATAATAACAGGATGATTTGCACACAAGGGGTTATTTCTACCAGTTTTGGCATTTTAGCTATGTAAACTAAAAGGTCTTGAAGTTGGCCATGAAATGAAAATTAGACCAGAAGAAGGATTGAGGACCAAAACTGGACTTAATAAAAATATAAGAAAGCCAGCTCGATTACCCATGAGAAGACAGTTTCCACTATACCTTAAGCCTTTCAAAGACAACTAGACATTTATTTTCGTTCTGAATGATGGTATATCCATGCATCATACTGTGATATACATCTATAGGAGCATCTATCCCATCCTCTTCCATTTCACGCACCAGTTCTTCAGCCCGTTCCATATTGCCAGATTGACTGCAAGTACAGGTACTTGAGTGCTAAATCAATCTCATATCAGTTCCAAGAAGTTTATAAATCAGACAAATACTAACCAATGAGCATTTATAATGTTACTATATATGATTCCGTTGAGACTGATAAGCTTGGTCTTAGCCTCTTTGAACAAGTTATCTGCAAATCTTTCAAACAAGACAAAAATATTAGCAAAAAGTCAGGGTTCTTGGGCTGAGAAAGACAAGGAGGGGATGTTCAAGTGGCTTAATGCACAGAGAAATGTTTGAAACTGAGATGAGAATATGCTATGCATAAAAGAGCTATAACAGATATATGATTCATTCTGAACAAAGCATGTGAGAGTAGCACATAGAACAGGTTCTAGTCAATGAGCAGAAAATACTCACTGGGCATCATTAATTTTGGCGAATCCTGAAATAAGGATACTGTAGGTAACAATTGTCAGCTCAAGACCCTTGGATTTCATTTCCTCAACACAAGACAGAGCCCCACGCATATCTCTAGCAACTGCATAAGCGTGAACAAGGCTGCATGAAATGAATTAAATTTAATGCAGGAGGCAAACCAACAAGCAGCAATGAAAGCAATCATAAAGATTTTGCTAGAGCTAACTTACCAGCCATAAACAGTCACACCATATATGCTTACACTACCATGAAAGTTACATGGCTTTCTATGTCTACAATTTTTACCTGTGAACATTTTGTTATTTCAAGCTGGCAAACCAGGATCCAAGGAACCAATTAGTCTGATTCTGGGTAAGGTTCCTTACCAACTGTTGTTTCAGTTCCCTCATGATGTTGATCTCATGTATGTTCTTATCTTTATGTAGTAAAAATTCTGTAGCCTGTCTTTTTCAGGTATTTTTTTACGCAAATCCTCTGGCTACACATTTTATCCTACATCAGTTTGTCCATGTTGGGAAAAGAACAGCAACAAAACGTTTGCAAATAGCAGAAAGAACAAACCTACCTTGTAAAACCAAACACATTGGGCTCTATTCCTCTTGCTCTCATGTTCTCAAACGTTGCACGAGCATGATGCTTATCACCTCGCTTGGCATAATAAACAATCATCAGACCAAATTCTCTCCTTGATGGCTGAAACATCAAGATAAGTGTCAATGCATTGCATACAAAAATTTAGCAATGGTAATATGAGTTATGAGATGCATCTATCTTCAATTCTATATAAATTCAATAAGCATCAGCTAAAACTGTTTTTTCTTCTGTGGCCCTTCATATGAAGCAAAGATAGATCTTGAACTTTCTTGGGAAGATGTGAACACATAACTGTGAATGTGGAGATTTTTGAAGATACGATATATTGACTACATGAATTAGCATCAAATCTAATAGGAAAAGATGAAGCATGTGATATTTGTGTAATGAATATCACCTCATGGAGCAGTTTTTTTTTAAAAGAGATGGGTAAGTAAGATCCAGGACATCCAGGACTTTGCTTACAAAAGGGAAGTATTCGCTAATTACACCAGTTACTCATAGATGGAGGTTTAGGTCCATCTGGCATGTACGTTAAGCTGTCTCCTAACAGCTGAAGATGGCATTGAACAGACAATTTTCATGACAGGTTTGCTAATATGTAAATTCAAACTTGCATTGTATAATTAAGATGGGCCTATTCAGTGGCACGTTAGTCCCCATTCGGAACACAGATGACATTTGTAGGGCTCCTATGCGAAAGGTACTGCTTCCTGCAAATTACGAAGTTTCCAATAGAACAACTTCACCTGTTTTGCATTCTTTTTTTCTCGAAAACACACACAATGCAATTGGGTTGGTTTAAAAAAATACATAATATGCAATTGACATCCTGCTATTCACCGGAACTACCAGAAAATAAAGTTTGAGATGGTCTGAGAAGCCACCTTGGGTATCCTCTCGAATGCAGAGACGACGGCCTGCCAATTGTCGGGCCGTGACTCCACCACCTTGCGGAACTCACGGCACGCCTCGTCCCTGCCCTCATGCCACGGCGACCGTGCCTCGCTCCTCCGCCCGTCGTCCACCCAGCGCGCCCGCTGCTCAGCCCTGGCCCTCCCTTTCCTGCCGTCATCAAGCCTCACGGTGAGTGACCTCCCACGGAAGTCCACCCCGTCAACCTCCACCGCACGCTCCGCTGAGGCCTCCGCGTCGTTGCCCCCATAGTACAGGAAGCAGAAGCCCAAGTTGCGCTCGGGATCGTCGTGGCCGCGCACGAGCTCGACCTTGTCTAGGGGCCCAAACTGGCGGAAGAAATCGGCGATCTCCGCCTTCCTGGCCCACAGCGGAAGGTTCCCGACGAAGACCTTCCCCATGTGACGGAATTCCTCCTGCCGCCGAGGCGCCGCCTCCGGAGGCGGCGGGGTGGTAGGAGGAGAAGGCTCGAGCTGCTCTAGTGCTTCCGGATGCGGCGGGGAGAGCTTTCTGGACAACCATAGCTTGGAGGCGAGGGGGTTCGGGGGAGGAGAAGGACGAGGCGGCGGTGGCGGTGGCGCGGGTGAGGGCACCGGGGACGGAGGCGGAGGCGGAGGCGGAGGGGAGGGGCGACGGAAGGGGGCCGCGGAGGAGATGGATTTGAATGGCTTCGGCGGGAGGACGGCAGCCGCCGGCGAGGAGGCGGCGGCGGAGAGCGAGAGGAACTGCATGCCGCGGCCGGCTTCTCCCCTCAACGGGCGTTGGGGATTCGAATGGCCCGGGAATTGAAGACGACGACGCGACGCGATGTCATCCACATTGGAGGATAAGGCTCGTTCATTCGTTTCGTGTTAGGCTCGCGTCCTTCTTCCGCCACTGGACTGGGCCGGATTTCTCTATCGCCTCCTCTACAATTCGGCCCATCTGCTAATTTTTATTTTCTTTTTTTAGCCACGAGCCTGTAATACTAAAAACTAGCAACTTGGCCCTCGCAATTGCGCTGGCTAGAACCGAAATAAATTTATAATATAATATAAAATATCTACATATTTTATATATAATTGTATTTTAAAATAGAATATATAACTTGCTGGCTATGTGGCATATCTATATAATAAACAATCAAGTATCTCCCTATCCTAATCTATCAAAATTATTTTATAAAATATAGTCCTTCATGTTAACGATCCTCGTCAAATTTAGTGAGCCCCTAACACCCCGCTGTCAGCCAATCCTGCTCGTCCAGCCACCGCTACCACTCCACTCTCTACGTGCTATTTCTCTTCTTTATTATTATTGTCAACTTACAAAATAAAATTTTTTTATAAGCCTCGTCAACCATTGACTCTTCTGCCCCTTATTTGTTCACCAGCTGCCTCTCTTCTTCTTCGTTGTCATTAACACCTAAAAAATATAAAGAGGTTCCGCTGATTCACTCACTGCCACTTCACTTTGTTATCGTTGTTATCTTAAAATGCCAAACTTTATGGTAACACATGTTTCGTTTTTATCATTTTTAGAATTCTTGTCATCGACTGCATTACTCCTCTGTCACCCTAACTTTACCCTCTATTGCCAACCACTGCTAGCTTACTTATTTGCCGTTAGCCCTCCTTCGATAATGGCTGACTCTTGCTTGCCCTTTATTGTTGCTGAAGTTTTATTTTTATAGTTTTTAAAAGTCCCGCTAGTCGCTACTCCAGTGCAGCTTATGGTTTTTGAAAAGTCTTGTCAGTTACCGTCACGTTTGAGCAGCTCGTCGCTCAAGTAGACACAAAAATATTTCTAAAGATTCTTTAACGAACAATTCTCTATTTTTTTTATTAAAATGGAACATATAGATCTCTTGTTTGATATAAAATAGAGGACTCTTATTATATTTTTTTAATATATAACCTTGTAATTTCTTAGTACAGCAGATTTTTTTTCATTTAGTTAGTTTTTTTTTCTTTTTTTGAACTTAATTTTTCGAATTTCGTTTGAAACCAATACGTGGACTGTACTCAGCGAGAGGGGAGGCGTGGTTCGCGCGGACGCAACCGTGCGTCGCGCCCACGCGCGGTTGGTCTCACCTGTTCTCCAATCTAACGGTTGATATTATTTTATTTTTATCAAATTAACGTAATAATTTCTAACTTCTTTTCTAGCATGTGGTCTATAGGAGCCGGATTTTATTTTTTTAGGTGCATGTTAGTTTTTTTACCGTGCTAGATTATATTTTCCAATTTACCGTGCTAGTCATCAATCTCGAAAAAAAAGTCTGACATGGCTCTCTGCTTTCTCTCAAAGACACCATCCATATTTTCTCCTGGAGTCCTAGGCTATTTACACATGCATGGCAGTGTATACACATGGACGCATGCACTATTTCCTTTTCTTAGTACGCCACCTTCCTTTTTCTTCGATGGTTAATCGGATACGAGTTCTTAATTCTGCCTTGACGATTAGTACAACAACACGGCTCTGCATCCGTACTCCAAACAATTATATGCTAGACATTTATGATAAATGTCCACCGTTAAAATGAGATCCTCCATGTAATCAACGTATATTTCACACATAATGTTAACTTTATAGGTGTTTATAATACATTATGAGGGAAACTAATGACAAAAAATGATATTGTAGATGGTGTAAAATTTATAAACCTTATATTTTACAGTTTAAGTATGGTAATTAACACTAAATTATACTTGCCAAATAATCTAGGCAGTGGTGGAGGGAGGGGACCAGCAGAGGCCATGGTTCCCCAACATTTTATTTTTTTAAACCACCTAGAATTAATGGTTGTGCTTGGTAATACTACTCTAAATACCAAATAATACCTCATCTATAATTAAAAAAGAAATTCTACGTGTTATAACTAACAATGTGCAAATTACTACTCATAATGAAATTAGAAATTAAATGTTTTATTTGATGGTTGATAAATCAAGAGATAATCTAGAAGAGATCTAATGCCACTTATTGGCCACTTTGTTGGTAAATATGGTTTCATTCACAACTTATAACTAAAAAATAGCAGATAAATTTACTAGATTGCTTGATAACCTATATGGAGAAGAAAATTAGAGTGAAATTCACAATTAATATAATCATAGAAGATTTGCATGTAGTAGCTTTAAATCGTTGCGATTAGAGTGAAAATTATTTGCTCGCATTCTAAAGCGGTCTCTAGTTTTATCAGCACATTCTATTAATATAATCATCATCTCAAGATAATGCATTGCCCTCGTTACGTACAGCAAACAAAGCAACGCTACAGATACGTGGGTGTGAAATATTGTTTACATTTTTGGTACCCTATGTTTTTTTTCTGGCTCCGCCCATTAATCTAGTTATAGGGCTGAGGTGAATATTTTTTGAAAAAAAAACTACACGATTATAATTTGTTGTCAGTTGACACTGCGGCCAGACACTTCTGTGTGTGCGTTACATTGATGGCTGTAGCGTTGCTTTGTTTCCTGTAGGTAACGAGGGCAGTGTATTATCTTAGATGATGATCAGCTTTCCTTGTTATTGGTTCTGCCGCTGCAGCCCGAGCGTATGCCATATATGTGCGGCAATGCATGCTTATTTAGAAGCATAACTCTATACCGTATAGTTTTCCAGATGATTTTTCTAAACGGACATGGACTCCTAGTACGGATTGTACGCTCTATAATTAGATTAATATGCTTATGTACAGCAAATCTATACCATTATTTCAATCTAATGCTGTAGATTTTTTTTCTCTTTTTTTAATTAATATGATAATTTCTATATCTCTAGAACGAATGTGATAATCTTTATTTTATAATACAGTAGATAGATTTGATGGCTACTAATCCAACCGACATGATTCAACTGAACGTCGCTGATGAAAAAAATTAAGAGATATGTTACACTTGATACATAACAGAGAAGATAACAGGATGTTTGTGTTTTAAACAGGCTGTTCAATTCAGATTACAGAGCACGATGATCACGCCGTTGATCTTTTACAAGAAAAGAAAGTGAAACGATAGATGCACAGACAGGAGAACTTACAACGAACTGCCACTCGATCGTTCGCCAATGCAATGCTCACAAGTACAGAAATGCATGTCGTACAGAAGAAGATTACAACTCGAAAATAAAACGCACTCGCTCGCGCATGCAGCAATCAACGTAAATATTATATGCATGTATAATTAAGCACAAATATTTAATTAGCTAGCAAAATGATTAAGCTAGCGCTTGCGGATGGAGCAGGCGGCCAAGATGACGAGGAACATAAGGATGACGACGGTGAGGAAGGAGGCGACGACGGAGCCGCTGGTGCGCTGGCAGAAACCGTGGAACTGCATGCATATGGCCACCCAATTGGCCCGCAGGTTGCCGTTGTGCGCCAGGTCCACGATGGCCGCCGCCGCAGCCGCCGCCGCCGTCAGCAGCGCTGCCATGATCTGCGTGTACGAATCAATCGCTCAGCTCATCACCCGCTCATTCATGGCTCCAAATCAATCCAAAGAAATAAACCATTTCATTGCATAGATATACATACCATGTCGCAAACGAGCAGGAGAAGCCTGAGGCCGATGGTCTGAGGCCTTAGCACGAGGACGGCAGAGAAGGGGAGGGACAGCACCAGGTACCCGGCCACGATCGCGTTGGCCACCATGAAGAACCTGCATGCATCCGATCATCAGATTGCGTGCCATTATCGATCGTTAATTTGAGTGAGTTGGTTGTGATAGTATATGATACTGACAGGAAGGCCGGGAAGTCATCGAATCTGGCGCGGAACTGGTAGAAATGGGTGAAGACGGAGAGCGTCTCGTCGGACGTGCCGGTGGCGATGGCCGCCGCCAGGGCGGGGCCGAAGGCGGCGATCCGCAGGATGAAGTCGAGGAACGCCAGGCACCTGCTGCCGCGGTGGTGGTCACCACGCCGGAAGAACGGGATGCCGACCTTGCGTGGCGCCACCGCGGGTGCCGGGGCGGCCGCAGCAGCAGCAGGAGGGACGGCAGAGGAGGTGGCCGGGGCCTTGCCGGTGGCGCCATGGTGGTCGTTGATGGGGATGCTGACGGTGGCAGGCTCGCCGGCGCTCATGATTGATAGCTAGCTCTTGCTACAGGCTGGCAGCTCAGGCAGGGTTCAGAGAGCTAGCTAGCAGTAGCAGATGGAGTGGTTTTGATTGCGAGATGAGATGTGTGCACGAGTTGCATATGCTTGAACAGACGAGATCGATTTATAGGTAAGTTTGTGCAGCGGGTAGGGTGGTGGTGTGGTTCGTGGACAGAGTGAGTGTGGGAGATTAAGGGGAGTAGCCGAGTAAAGAGTGGTTGACAACTGCAACGCGAAGCGGCCGGGCATTGTAGCAACAGATGCACTGGTCACTAGTGGTGTTCATTGACGCGCGGAATAAACTGGTTGGGCAGAATGGTGTCTCATTCCTGCATGCATTGTGCGCTGCGCTGGCAGCGGCGGCCGCGATGTAGCCGTAGGAGTACCCTGTCTGTGCCTGGCTCCGGCGCCGAGCTGGGAAATACTCCCAACCTTCACGATTCACGGTCTCCTCCGGGAGTGGATTTTAAAGTCTCTTTCGTTTCCTTAGTTTCTATATTATTTAAATAGTTATCAAAAAAGTTTTTTAAAAAAATTTAAAATATATATATTAATATGTGATATATTACTCTATAAGTTAAAATTAACTTTTTACAGGTTAAAAAATATAAATTAAACTATCGCTAATTAACACGATGTGATGATAGAATCGTTTTCCGCCTCCTGATCTCTCTGGCTGCAGATTTTCGCTGCGCGCCCCACTGACTTAAGCCTACGCTGCGCAGTGCTTCTGTGCGTGCAGGATTCGGCTGCCGACCGACATCGCCGTGGGCATTTACCGCTGTCCGTTGTTGCCGTGTTGGCTACTTTCGTTGTGTTTGCCATCCAATCGGTCAGGCCGCCGCCTCCAGCAACGCCGTCTCCCAGCATTACCGCCATCTACTCTCGCTCTTGCCAAAGTTCAAGTGGCGTTACCAACTCGTCAAAGGGACGAAGTACATCTCAGAGGTTTCACGGCTCAGAGTTAGATCCCTGTATTTTATGGCAGCACATCATTCAACTGGACCAAGGGTGACGAAACCATCCAAGATTTGCAAATGAACACTGCCAATTTCCACCTGACAAGAATTCCACGATCTTCTCTAGAATATACCAATGGGGTCTAACACATATGAAACAAAACCAAAAAAAAAAAAAAGACCTGGAGAAAACACAACGCTTGCTGTACAAGTTTACACGCCTACCAGCAAGATTGACACGTACATCAACAACGCCTTTTGATAACAATCCCTTTTTTTTCGTTTTCCCTTTTTTTGGGTAGGAGGAACCAAGACCTAGTTTTGCCCTTCCCCCCTCAATGTCGTGCCTGCAGGACTTATTCACCTTCAATCTCTTTGCATTCTCTTTCAGGGCCTCTGCTGTCGCTTTCTTCCATATATACATCCTACATGAACATATGGACGAGGGACGACCTTCCGCACGTGCAAATCAGAACAAGGTTAAAGAAACCCCTAGCCAAATTGACAAATGAACAACAGCTGCTTCCATGTCCAATGATTGTTCACATCAAAACACCTGCCACAAGCAGAACAACGGTGGATTAAATGACAAGGCAAACAATACCTTACTTGTATTAATGTTTTCCCTTTGAATATCCATTCTTCATAGAACATCTTGAGCATATTCTAACCAAGTTTAAACAACAGCATTTAAGGTTGCATATAAGTTTTTCTGAGTGATGGCACTGATGGATTTAATGGCTACACCAGTAAATGCCATTCGTGACCAAAACAGGAAGTATGCATATTTGGTGTTTGAGTGTTATGAGCCACAATGTAGCAATAGAAACAGCATTGTACAAAGATATTTAGAAACTTCAGAAATGACCTAGTAGCTAAACTCAAATTCATGCCATTTAGCCAAACACTGAAGTTCTACTGATTACCCGAGCTACTAGGTTACTTCAGTAGTAAGATCTGTCAGAAGCATATACCTGAAGTTATGTGCATTTTCTGGACTACAAATCTGTTCAGTCATATTCAATGTCCACTGCGGCTACTCGTCTCGTGGGCACAACCATCCTTGATTGCTTCTTGTGCTTCATTCTCCAAGCCTAAAGAAAGCAGAGCAGCCGCCTGAAGATAAAATGCAGTTGGCCATGTCGGAGATATTACTAGCGCTTGCATTGCATCACTGAGAGCTTGTTCTGCTATGTCATTCATCAGATATGACAGGCAACGCCGCGCATAAATGGTCGGAGAAACCATCGTACCAACTTCAATGAACTGCATACAACAAACAGGATCAAAGCCAAAAATAGCTGTGAGATTTAAAAGTTTTTCCTTTTCAATGGACTGATGGTGTTTACAGATAGTCACACAGTCCAGAAATTGTTGTTTTCACAAACATATTTTTTTTAAGAAAATCAGTAGACTAAATGGAACTGTTCATACTATGTTGAATACTAATTACATTTGATCATGCAACTCTCCTGACATTCCCCACAAACCCATATAGCACAAGAAACATAGATGCAAAATCAACCTGAGAATAGCAGTCAATTGCAGCAGAGAAGTCCTTTTGTCGAAAAGCATTGTCACCCTTCTTCTTTGAGTTCAATGTATCTTGCATTTGATTGGTCCACATCTGAAACGAGAGCTGCAGCACACAAGGAAAAAAAATGGATCATGCAACAGCATAACGCTAACAGTTTCAGTGGAACAATGGATGATTCAATCAGAGATGACTGCTAAATCATTCAGCAGGACAAAGTTTCATCTATGTATCTAACTACTCACAATATCCGACTGCCAGCTGGTTTCACATCGTCACATGCTGCAACTATATAAATGACATACTGAGAATATTTGTGCAACTTTCCAACTGAACTAAGGAGATGACAAGCAATCAGCATAAAATTATGTGAGCTTTAGTTGCTCTTGGATCAATGTGAAATGATCATGAAGAGAATTCTTACACTAAAATGTATTCCAACAGATAAATCATATATGTTAATCTAAAAAAGCAAAATGCAATCTGCATGCCATCAATAAGAATAGGGCTATTTCTTGAGGAAAGACATAAAATATGCAATGAGCCCATGAAGGCTAACAGTACAGTTGATTTTATTTTGTTCAACACAGAAAAGATCTTTTGATTGCTTGTAAATTCCGAAAATGTTCCATCAAGGTTGACATACAATCAATGATTCTCACCAAAAGTCCACATAAATCATACTGGCGATGATGTTAAGACCCTAAAAAAGTCAGGAGAGAAAAAAAACTAACCTCATTTGCTGTTCCTTCATCATCCTTGTAGCCCGTCTTTTCTAGGATTTCATGTATTGCTGTCAGATCCTTTCTAGAACAAGCTTCAGCAAGAGGAGAAAGAGGCAATGACTGAACAGATGTTGCACCACCACGGGGTATATCCATCAGTTCATAAGATGGAGTCTGCAAAACATTTCAGCATTACTGCAATTACAATATTATAGAACTTCCAAGTTCAATAAGGATGCCAAAATCACCCTGTTAAAATATTTTGATAAATTAAATTTCAAGCTGAAAAATAAAAAATGTACTTAAGCATAAATGGCATCTGTCATGGCAAGGTTAGGGAGGGACTAAATAAACGCAGAGTTAAGATAATAGAAATAACCAATTTGAACAAAAAGGTTGAAATAGAACATATTGAAATTCATGGAGTAATGTTCTCGACATAATTTTAGGAGGCCTGAACTCAAGAATGCCAGATTGAGAATGAAAGGTATTCACCTCAAGATCCTTCTGAAGAGGAGCCAATGCTTGCACCAGAGATCTTACATTAGGTCGTTCACGGGGTTCATAGTGCAGGCATCTTGAAGCTAATCGCACCAGCTCTGTCCCTTCCTCATTTGAAAATTGACCCTCTAAACAAGAGTCTTTGAGCATGTTAAAATTCCGATCTCGAATCAGGTCAAGGGCCTATCATATTTGCACTCATATTAGTTAGTCTGTTCAAGATAAAGATATATGAAGTCAAGTCTTATTTATTGCTATATCCATTGTTCTAAATAGCATATGTGAATCACATAATGAATATATGAAATATTTAGGATTCATATTTATGCTTTTACTATCGCATACAGATATCTGATGCATTTTAAATTGCTAAACTTCTTTCAAGGATGCATACAGAAAAAAATAGTCAGTCATGACAGGATGCCAAGGCAGGAAGTGTAAAATGATGCATAGATGAAATAATGCTCAAAAGTTATACATGGCTAGGAGGAATATGCTTCCCACTAAGAACATCCAAGAGCAAGGTACCGAAGCTGTAAATGACAATCTCAGGTGTGATACGTCCTGCAGGAAAACCAAAAAAGTGAATGCTAGAGTGAGATGGTGGTGTTAGAGGCAAACTATACTGTAAAAGTAACAAACACTTCAATTTTTACAGCAGTTGAACTTACACATAATTAACCAAATATGAATTTTGTGGCAAGTATAATGAAGAAAAATAATAAAATTTTCGAATAAGCTATTTCTACATGAACAATTCTGATTCTACCATTAAACAAATGTCGTTTAAAAGGAAAGATGTCGACACAGTGAATTTAGAACTATTATAAGTAATGCCCAGTTGAGGTCTGCAATCAAGTAAATTCACTTCACAGAAGAAACCATTATGATGCAAATTGTAAGAATCCAATGCAGGAAATTATGAAAATGCTGCAAAAAATTAACATAACTTGAAACCACGTCGTATTGAAATGCTCCAGAGAACAGTTGAGCCCTCCTAATTTTACAAAGTTTAAGGATGTCCACATGGACAAGGTACAAATGACAGTATGCAACAGCATTATTAGACAAAACTCAGAAGCAATGCAATCTGAGTTTCTGACCAGAAAGATCATGTATGGATTATAACACTGACAAATAAAGACTAATTAAAATTTACGATGTTCGAAATGTAAGAAGGGACCAACCAGTTCTAATGTATTCTGGAGGAGTGAATGCCAAATTGGTACTGTAGCTTTTACCATCTCGACTGTTCTTCATGAGGCCAAAACATGAAAGCCTAGGGTTACAGTCCTGAGCCGTGCAAACAACGTAGAGATGTTACAAAACACATAGATGAACACATTAAAAAAGCAATCCATATGATACTCACACCATCAAACAGAACTCTGTAGGCATTAAGATCATGGTACAAAGCACGCCCCTTGCTGGTACAATATTCTAAAGCCTCAGCAAGATAGAGAACAACTCTTAATCTCATGGGCCATTTCATTGCTTGCGCCTCCCCTATGAATCATACATAACATGTTTGAAATATTACATCAATGTTAGGACTGCTGGTGTTGCATCATTAATTTTGTAAGACATTATAAAAAATACATTGGTAAAGAAGGAGTGTTGTGTTAGCCTTGATGAACTAATATAAAAACTTAGCTATTCTTATAAAGATGAAACCTAAGAAAATTATGTTAAGGCGTAAACCTCTTAGCGACGCACCATATCAGAACCCGAGTATAGTGTTAAATAGACAAAGGCCGAATCGTCACCCTCATGACGCGTCATGCTGTGATCTGGACATAATATCAAGTGAGCAAGAATCGGATCATCGCATGCTTAGTGACGCACCACATCAGCATCTAGATGTGGTGAAAAATAAGCAAGAGTCTTCATACCTGACTCAGCGAGTTCAAAGGATAAGGAAGTAAGTTGAGACAACTAGGATCCGTTTAGCTAGCTGGAATATAGTATCTCTCATGGATAAGTTAAAAGAGCTAGTCGAGATAGCGGTTAGGAGGCGTGTAAATATCTTGTGCGTTTAAGAGACTAAATGGAAAGGTCAAAAGGCGAAGGAGGTGGACGGTACCAACTTTAAGCTCTAGTACACGAGACAACTTCAAACAGAAATAGAGTAAAAATTTTGATTGATAAGAATGACATGGTGGAGGTGAGAAGTCAAGGGAAGAGAATCATCTTAGTTAAACTTGTTATTAGTTATGTAGTTTTAAACGTAATTAATGCGTATATCACTTAAGTAGGTCAGAATGAGAGTGCTAAAAGACATTTCTAGGAAGACTTAAATAGCTTGGTTAGAGCTATACCTAATAGCGAGAAACTTTTTATAAGAGATCTTAATGGTCATATAGGTGCAATAGGTACAGATTTCAATGCGGTACATGGAAGTTTTAGCTATGGTGGTAAGAATCAGGAGGGAGAGAAATTCTTGGACTTTGTTATAGCTTTTAATCTGATGATAGCCAATACTTTCTTTAATAAGAGACAATCTCATTTAGTGATTTTTAGTAGCGGCCATTACTCTAGCCAGATTGACTTTGTCCTTATGAGAAGAGAGAATAAACGAGCTTGTGTGGATTGTAAGATGATAACTGGAGAATGTATAGTTTTTCAACATAATCTGGTGGTGGCCGACTTTCGCTTTTTAATACATGCTCGTAGAGATAAACAAGTCACAATTGTAAGAACTAAGTAGTGGAAGTTACAATAGGAGACATCAAATGTCTTTAAGAAAAAGGTTATTAAAGAGGGCTTTGGAAGGAAGAAGACGATGCAAATGAAATATGGGAGAAGATGGCAACATGCATACCAAAGATTGCTTCATAGTTGTTTGGAGTGACCAAAGAGAGTGGATGCAAAACTAAAAACTCTTGATGGTGAAACCAAGACGTACAAAGAGCTATCAAGGAGAAAAAAGAATGCTATAAATACTTATATCATCATAGAAGTTAGGATAACATGCAGAAGTACAAGATGACAAAGAAGACCGCAAAACGAGCTGTGAGTGAGACAAAGGGGCGGGCTTTCGAGGATCTGTACCAAAGTCTAAGTATGAAAGAAGGAAAGAAGGACATCTATAGAATAGTTAGGATTCGTGATATGAAGACGAGTGACTTTAACTAAGTTAAGTGTATTAAGAATGAGAAAGAGCACCTTTTAGTGAAGGAAAATGAGATTAGACATAGATGGCAAGAGTATTTTGATAATTTGTTCAATGGTGGGAAAGAGGACACCACTGTTCAGTTGGACGACTCTTCGGATGACACTAATAGGAACTTTGAGTGGAGGATCTAAGAATCCGAGGTTAGAGAAGTTTTAAAAAGGATGAAAGGGGATAAGACAATGGGGACTAATAGTATTCTAATCAAGGTGTGGAGATGTCTCGGAGATATAGCTATAGTATGGCTAACCAAGTTGTTTAACAATATTTTTCAATCGAACACGATGCCTAAAAAGTAGAGTAAAAGTATATTGATACCAATCTATAAGAATAAGTCAGATATCTAAAATTGTACTAATTACTAGGGAATTAAGTTGATGAGCCACATTATGAAGCTATAGAAGAGAGTTATCGAACACCGTTTGAGAGTAACGACACGGATCTCTATAAATCAATTTGGTTTCATGCCCGAAAGATTAACCATATAAGCTTTTCTTAATAAGACAAGTTATGTAACAGTTTAGAGAGCAGAAGAAGAATCTACATATGGTTTTATTGACTTGAAAAAGGCTTGACAAGATACCAATAAATATTATGTGGTGGGTTTTAGAAAAACATAAAGTCCTAAAAAGTATATCTCTCTCATCAAATATATGTATAACAATGCTATAACTAGTATGTGAACAAATGATGGTAACACAGGTTACTTCCCGATTAAAATATGACTATATCAAAGATCAATTTTAAGCCCTTACCTCTTTGTATTGGTAATGGATGAGGTTACAAAAAACATATAAGGGGATATCTCTTGGTGTATGCTCTTTTCAGATGTAGTGTTAATTGATGAGAGTCGCGTAGGAGTAAATAGAAAACTAGAGTTGTGGCGGTAAACTCTTGAGTCCAAAGATTTTAGAGTAAGCAGAACTAAACTAAATACTTCAGGTGAGGAGAGAGATATGAGTTTAGGAGGCCAAGTAGTGTCTAAGAAAACACTTTTTGATATCTAGAATCGATGTTATAGATGAATAGGGATATTAATGCGGACGTTAGCCATAGAATCAAAGCGGACTGGTTGAAGTAGTGCCAAGCATCTAGTATACTTTGTAATAAGAGGGTATCGCAGAAGTTAAAAGAAAAATTTTATAAAACGACAATTACAACTGCTATGCTATATGAAGTATAATGTTGTTTTATAAAAAAATGTCATGTTTAACAGTTAAGTGTTACAGCAATACGTATGTTACATTGGATTTGTAGTCATACAAGAATGGATCGAGTCCGGAACGAGAATATATGTGATCGACTAGAAATAGCACAAATTAAAGAAAAATTTATTCAACATCGGTTAAGATGATTTAGCCATATCCAAAGGAGACCTTAGAGACGTTAATACATTATAAAATCCTAAGTCATTATAATAATGTAAACAGAGATAGAGAAAAACCAAAATTAACATAGAAATAATAAGTAGGGATTTAAAAGAGTGAAAAATAGCTAAAGATCTGTACTTAAATAGGAATACTTAAAAAACAGCTATTGATATATATAAACTATAATTTAGAAATTATTATTAGGTTTCAACTCTAGCCTACCCTAATTTGATTGGAACTGAAAGTCTTGTCTGTATTGAGTTAAGTTGAGTATTATAAAAAATGTATAGCAGGAAATGCAGTTTCAATTGCTGGAAAAATAATGTGAAGGAATCTCCCAAAAGTTCAGATGCATTGGTGAATTAGAGGCCAAAAGGAAAGCTCAGTACACAGATAGTCTTCCCTTATGTGCCAAGTACCAATTGTCATTGTGAAAAATGTTATGAAAAGAAATAATAAAGCAGCCTGCTCAATTTACTCTCAGTTGCTGCTCTAGATATTCTATTTATATATGATGCAGGAATGTAACCATGAACAGAACCCAGTTACTAATTGATATGATGACAGCAACATAAAAGTTCTAAGGCATGTGACAAGAAATGCATGGCAACTCACAATGGAAAAGATGTTTCGCTAGTGTGTCATTGGGCATGTACTCTGCAACAAGCAATCTCTCGTCACCTTCGCAGCAACAGCCAAGCAAATTTGCTAACCTTTTGCTCCGGAGTTGTCCAACTGATTTAGCTTCTTCCTGAAGCATATTTATTTCCACCGAAAATCATTATTAGATGATCTTAGAGAATTTACAACAACAATATATGGGTAAGCAAACAAAAATTGTATCTACAACAACAATATATGGGTAAGCAAACAAAAATTGTATCAACAAACAGGAAGTAGATATCACCATTCACGCGCACAAGAAAATACCATCAATATGGACAGTGGGCTGCTAGAAGTTGCAGAAGAAAACCTCTATACTTGCCATTTTAATAGTACGTAGAATAGCAGCCATAAACAAATGACATGGTGATGAATTAAACTGTGACAGTTAGCGAAATAACAAGGCATATAAAGCATTGTCCACACGAAGAGCTAGAACTAATGCAGTCAAAAATACATAATGTTGACAACAGGTAATAGTAATTTTATAATTACTGAGATACTAACTCACACAGAGCAATTAATGGAGTGATGTAGCAATCAAACATGTAATCCAAAAAAATGATGGTGCTACTAGCTGTAATGATTGCTGTCTGACACTCGTTTAGTATTGGAATCTAATAATCATACCAAAAAAGATATGTTGTGCAAACAGTTGGCAGATGCCACCATTTGAACTGCAAGCTATCATATTCCACCCAAAAGCCAAATAAGTAAAGAACAAGCATGCATATCATCTCAGGAACTGGTACACATCAACAACCTCCATGAAAAGAGAAAACCCAAACATATAAACCAATTCATCCACTTACAAATAGAACAGAATCTACCATTCCCACAATAACCACCAAGTACCGAACTACCGTTGGCACCCAGCAAATGCACATCGTTAGCAATGGAAAAGGATTAAGGTGAAGACAATAGGATACCAAGAACTGCCGCGGGTCAGGCCATGCGGAGCGGTTGAACCTCTTCACGGCGATGCGCCTCTGCGCGTCGAGCTTCCCCTTGTATACCACATTGGGCGCCTTCTCGCCGTGCTCAGACACGATGTTCTCTACCGCAAAGCCTGAGGTGGCCAGCCGCAGCTGCTCGAAGGAGAATTCCTGAAAGGCCGGCAGCTGATACGACTCCCCATGGTCCTCCTCCGCTACACATAAACATGTAATCCGCTCAAATTACTCCATTACCACGAGCAGCCAAAATCACTCTAAGATGCAGAACTAACAAAACGCTATAGTAATCTGTAAATAGGCGCATAAATCAGAAATAGTTTGACCATAATAACACAGATATCACCACCAAATGGATAGGTGGAACAAATTAATGTCTACTCGCGTCAGTTTAACAACCTTCCAAGTGCGGAGATGGCAACCCAATTTAACGAATTAATGACCATATCTAGGCGGAAAATAGAGCAAACACGGGGGGCAAAAAAGAAGTAAGATCGCGAGAGCCCGCAGCTTCACGAAAAGGCAACGCGGTCTCCAGAAATAGCAGCAGAAAAGGGGGGAGATAGATAGAGGAGCATTCTGGAAGCGCAGAGAAGCATCACACACCCGTCTTCTTCGAGCTCTCGATGACGACTCCGTGGGGCCGCGAGCGGCAACAGCAGCAGAAGACCGCCTTGGACACCCGCCCGCCCATTTCGATCAGCAACCGAAGCAGCCGCCCCTGCAGGAAGAGAACAGAGCAGCACACCCTGAGAAGGAGGCGAAGCAGGCAACAGCAGACACGGAATTCGAACCCCCCGCGCTGGGTGCTCGGATCTGCTCGCGCGGCCGAATCGAGAGGCGCGGCCACTCCAACCTGAGCAAGCGAACCGAAGCGGCGGCGCGGAGGAGGAGGGGGGAGGCGAGGTGGAGGAAGACGGGGGCCGGATTGGACTGGATCTCTCTCTCGCTTCTCCCCCTCGCGGCGCGGCCTCGCTTCGGGTTGTAATGACATCCGATAGTTTTCAAGCCGCCATAAAAATTGATAAAGAAAATATAGCTATTTGTTTAAATTTTGAATAGAAAAATTTATGTTTGTTGGTATAAATCTGTGACTTGACGTGGGACAAATTGTAATATGTGTACTAAAACAGTTTTATATATTTTCTATTTACGTGTAGTTGACAGATCAAAATTTAACTTCCGTCAAAATTCATAAATAAAATTAGGAGAGAAAAAAAAGAGAGAGAATAAAGGCAGAGGCCTAACTAGCCTCATTTTCTTCCTCCTCACAGACTTGGGCCAACACGTGGAACCTAGGTGATGGGTGACACGGCCCAACCGAGAGAGCAGCAGTAGAGCACGACTGTAAGACTATCTAGTAATGACATCATCCCAGCGATGGTATATGTGAGCACATGAGGTGGCACAAGCAGGATGGCGCCCGATCGATAGGCCTAGCTCAACAACAAGTAGGTGTGCATGGGATCTCGCCTCCGAACATACGTCAACGCGAGGATGGCACAGAGGGCATGGCTGGGGGACGAATGGATTCTTTGCGATAATGCATTGGTTTCGGTAGCCTTACGTGTGTCTGGCTATATGGCAACATGTGACATAAGTCAGTTGCTTCTAAAAATTAACTCACTGAGATTTCTCTAAGTTAGATTTCTTCCCCTAAGGATATATTTAGTATTTGTAGTTTTTTAACATCCTTAGTTATGTAAAAAAAAGTTAGAGACAAAGATTGGTAGTATCTTGTAAGACATCGAGATCTATAGAGTTGAGGGAGTTAATTTTGTAAAATGAGAGGAGATTAGAGCACTTCGTTGTAAATATATTTTTAATTAATAAAATAATATTTATTTTGGAATTAATTTTGTCATTTTAATTTAAACTTTTCAATTTAAATTCTGTAATTTAATTTTTCACCGTAATTTAATTTTTATGTACATGTTTTTTTATATATTTCTCTTCTTATTTTAACTTTTTTTTTAATTTGACTTGTGATAAAAAAAAGTTAACCTATATTTTTTTAGAAAAAAACTTAAGCCTCTAAAATAACAAAACCTTTTATAAGAGACATTTGATCTTATAGTAGTATACCTAATTTATAAAAACCTCCATCTGAGTAATGCTTTTACGAGACCCCATATGAAAATTTAACTTTCTCATCATCAGTTATATTTTTTAATAGATACAAATTTAATGATCAAGTTTTTTTATAAAATAAATCGCACTATATTTATCTCCTAAATATATATCTCACGTTCTGGTCATTCGGGGGCTGAGGTTGAGACTGGCTGTGTGGCCGCCGCTACAGCAACTATTATTCGCTAATACCGCTACAACTCCGTTGCTAATGAATGGGGTTTATTTCGCCGGGAATATTATCGTCGCCGTTGCTGCAGCTGGACTATTAGCATTAATTAATTAATTATCTTTATATTTATTTATACCGACATGCCTGCGCTGTACTGGGTAACTGCGACAACGGGTTGGTTGCGTGATTACGATCCGAGTTTAATCCCGCGGTAATTATACTGTGCGGTGTTGGTTGCGGCGTAAAACGCCACGGGCAGGTTGGCAAATTGAGTGCGCTTCCAACACCGGGAAGCACGGCTAGTCTCTGGTAGTTCGTGAGCTGCTCCAGTAACCGCACGCGCCCGCCGCCGGCCGCTACGTGCCGTCGCCGGACTGGACACGCACGGCTGCCGCATCTAGACCCCCCCCCCAAAAAAAAAGTCACAGCCATTTATTACTACTCCATTTTCTTTTTGTTTTGCTTGTACTGATTTTTGTGCCGTGTCGGGTGTTTATACGAGCTGGAACTAGGAAGCTATGAGTATAAGTATGAGAAAGTCTAGTTAATTTGTTCTCAACTCGTGCACACGCACGTTTGCGTTGGCAGATGAAATGATGAAAAGAGACTCGGACGCTTTCTCTTTCTGCCAGCCTCAGTACGTGCGAGTGAGCGATTGCGGGGACCAAATCTTCATATAAAAAAAATTATATGCAGCATCTTTGTGCGCTACAAACCAGCAGGTAATTTTATCCAACTTGCATCTGCAGGTTTGACCCCAGTTCAAATGATACTACTCTACTAGAGAAACATCACTGTTACTAGTGATTAGCGAATACAGTATGCTTCTGACTTAACGATTACAGAGTCAAAATCGGTTGTGTGAACTGACCGCTATTAACTTTTAGTATGTACATTCTACGACATGTACGTAAGTACGTTCAGACAGGTCAAGTCGTCCTGTACATGGCCGTGCATCTACAATAAAGTTGCTCCTTACCGGTATTAATTAACTCAACGATGACAAACCGGAATTAATGTCCTTAAAACAATAAATCAATCTGCCAAAAAGCGAAAGCGATGCTGCAAGGAAGAGCAGAGCTGTAGCTATCTGCCTCTAGAGAAAAGAAACGAAAAGAATGCTGAGAATGGCATGGATCGATCGATCCGTCAAAAGCCAACCTACGACAAAGAGAAAATGGCGCAGCAACTTACTATTTTTTTTATTAATGGCGCAGCAACTTTGGTGCGGTCATGAGACCGACGGTTCGGCAAGACCAGACCAAACCAAACCATTTACGCCGACGGAAGCCGAATCTGTCGCTGACGAGTGATTAGACGATGGATTATGTGTTCTACGTCTTCAAAAATATGTTTTAAAAATCTATTATATGGTATTGTTTAAACCACTTTTAAAGTTATTTGTTAAATTTATTTTAAAAAATATTTAATTTATCTTGCCAATCAAACAGGTAATCCGTAATAATATGATGAGTAATCCACTTCGGACTGGACTGAGGGAAGGCAGAGCTGCCTAGCTGGGCCGATCGGACAGGCCGTTAATTCCGTTCGGTGCTCGAGAGCTGGGAACTGGGAAGCAACGAGCGCTGAGCTGGCGGCCAAACCAAGCGGCTGTTTAAGTGGGCCCCACTCAGCGAAACGAACAGGCCGATCTGATCTGTGACCTGCGTGTCCGCTGCCGCGATGCGCTGCATCACTTCAGGAGAGGGGCATATATTTTTAGCGCTTGATTCCTCGTGCAGCTACTGTGCTTGCTACACTCATCATGCTTTGCCATGATTAGTGCTTTACTATTATTTTTCTTCTCAAAATCGGAAGAGGAGATCGATTGGTGGATCGAGCTGGACGAGTTGCCAATCGGCGTTGTTTATACCTCATCAGAACGACAGCTAATAAACGTGGAGTATCTATCTAGATAGGGAAAATCAAGCAAAAACGTGGGGCCGGACTTCCGTGTCATCCCTGCCTGATTGACATAACAACACTCAATTAGTCAATGATGACGTGTTAACTTACCTTCCCCCATTATGCGGGGTTCAACACCACCAACAACAATTCGCTGACCTTATGGACGTGCCATGACTCATAACGCGTATTGGCCCACTTATCTACAGAGGCCCACGGGCTCACTCAACTGTCCATAAGAAAGACTATTATAAGTAAGATTTTTTTCTCACGAAGAATATAAAGCCCACTACTGGGCAGACTCTGCGCGATTCAAGCCCATTTATGTTAAGCCACTGAAATGCCAAGCCCACTTTCGATCTCATCTCCCCCTCGCGCTCTGCGGACGCGCGCCGTTGCTCTTCCTCTTCCTCTTCCTCTTTGATGCTGCTTGGGCGCGCTCGCTCCGCCATGGATTTTGCCGTGACCTGGCGGGCTAGACATTCCTGAATTCTGTTGCATCTCAGTCCTCAACCACCCACCGCGTCATGGGATGTCTCCGACTCCGTGGTGTTGCTTGTCGTGGCACCCCGTGCGCATGCGCACCAAATGTTCGACGGAATGCCGTTACCCTGTCCCCGGTTGCACTATGCACCCTGTCAAACCTGCCTGCCTGCCTGCCCGTTGCTGCGGTGAATTACATCCCATAATTTAATCGGCACTGTCCGTTGAGACCCGCCATGGTCACAGCTCACAGGCTTTATTAACCATATCTTTCAACTTCTCTAAGCATGCGGCTGTGCTTCTACAGCACCTGTTGGTTTGGATTCGAGCATCTCACTGCTTTAGGGCCAATCTCTCTCTCTCTTTCTTCCTTCCTTTCATGGCTATATCTTTCTGGTTGGTGTGCCGGACTTCATGCCGTCCACTATGCCAGCACTGTGCTGTGGGCATCAGCTAGCTGGTAATCATCCCAGCTCCACACTGGTGTTGCTTGGGCGCCGCGATCCTGATAAATCTAATCATCGGCACTTTAAGTGGCGAGCAGAAACATTCTCCAGAGTATAAATTGCCCAGCATTGGGATTTGGGGGCGCTTGATGATTTGCACTGGAATCGCCCTTTTCCTCGTTGTTCTTCAACACCAGAATTCAGAACTCTCAGTTATGTGCCAGCCTTGGTGGTTTCTACGGGGAGAATACCCCTGAAAAGGTAACTCTCAGTGCTTCTACCATAGATTTATACGCCCTGGGGGTTTGGGTACTGATAATGTTCCACAATGGGTGCGCTGCTGCTTAGCTTATGTTTCAGTGCACATGACAGAATGCTGACTAGTGCTGATATATGCCACTAAACCATGTGGAGATCAGCTTTTTATTCTGCATATTTGCCTTTTGTGTTCATAAAGTCACTTGGGGTAGTTTCATAGTATAATTGCTTTTGTGGATGTCCAGTAGCCACCGGCTAGCCCTGTACTTAGCACTTAGCTCGGTACCATCTAGTCAAAAATTTCCATCCTAGAGGAAGACGTTGCTGGTTCCGTAACTAAAACACAGTTACCTGGTTTGGTCTGTTTTATTTCATTAAATGACTGACAATCAATCGTCCTCAACGTCCTTTTCCAAGTCCAAATCCCACCACGCATGGCTGTCTGCGTTTCTTCGTACATTCCTGAAGCTGGGAAAACAACGTGACCCTGTCGGACAGTGGCCCTGCATCACCAAAGTCCTCACACGGAACTCTCAATATTTCCCCAACACTTGTTTTGAAGTAATTGTAGGGTGCAAATAGCCAGCCAACTTTTCCCCACAGTGAAATGCTGTTCTCTCAAAAAAAAGAAATGTTGCTCTCGGACGCACTGTTTCTGAATCGGTGTCTGTCCTCAGTGTTCAAGCAGATAAGTGTTGTTTGCAATCAAGAAAAAAAGGATCATATGGCCTGCTTAAATAATTTGAACAGTAGCCTGAAGCCTCAAAGGGGTTCACAACACAAAGTGAAGTCTATACATCTTTGAAGATTCAAGCAGAGAGTTTTGTCAGGCAAATTCAATTACCTGCTATAGTTTTGTTTGCATGGTTGGGCTAAAAATTCGAACACCAACCTACCTGATCTCTAAAATAAATATCTTCCCTCTGCTTTTCCTTCAATCTTTCACCTTTGCCATCACTTTGAAGGAACTGTTGAAAGTTGCATTTCATGGACAGGAAACAACTCTATCTACCTTGATTAACTGGTGTTACCACGTGCATCCTTGGAGATCTGCTTGGCAACTAGTGCCCTCAAACTGGCTGCACAAAGTGGTAATGACTTGCAAGAACTTTGCGTTTGCCCTCATAATGTAATTGGGCTAGAAGTGGAGCATTTCCATATGTGAACAAACCATTTCAAAAGGTGGAATCATGTCACTGTTTTGCCTCTTTCTTTTTTACTCAGTCCAGAACATAGGAAAAGGGCAGTTATCTAAAAGCTTGCTTCATCTTTTGTAGGCAACGCAGGAATTCAAAGGAATAGAAAGGCGGGATAGAAATTTCTCATTGTGGGATTCTAGAAATTTTAGATTGGACTAAATCCTGTCTTCTGCGGGTAAGTGATCTGTCCAAGTCACATGAGCTGTCTACATTATGTTACTTCATGTAAAACCACATAGGATTTTCCAAGTCAAATTTTACAAATGTGCAGGAATGCTTTTCTTCTTTAGAATATCTCAAGAATGGACAGCTAGCTAGATCAATATTACTGCTTTGTCTGTTTGTTTTTCTCTCAGTTTCCCTTTACCTTTGTGCATAGTATTTACTGTATGCAGCATGAGATAAACTTGGGAGATAGTTAATACACACGCATAGCAATGGTAAAAAGGGTGGGAAGGGTGGAGGAGAAGAGAAGGAATGATGGCGGGGAAGAACTTTGAATGGACAGATGGGTCCGACGAGGATGCCCGCGTGAGCCACGATAGGAGGGCAGGAGGACGTAAGCTCACAGCGCGTGGGCCCGGTTCTGTTTTGTGGGTCAAAGTGGGCCGGGAGCGGTGGGCCTACATTTCCGCTGCACAGACACTTCACATGACGCTTGTTGTCTTTGGGAAGGTTTGCCACCTGGCCCCCCACTTGGGCACACAAGCACCATGCATACGGAAACAATTACGCTGGGACACCATCTGCCAGTGTACTGGTGTACAGTGTCTACTAGTACTACGCGCCTAGCTATCCACCCAGCAATGCAGCTACGCCTACGATCTGATTCCGTCAGCCGTACGTGGCATCTCTCTCTCTCTCTCTTCAAACATGTAGAGTCTGGCCTAGTAAGCTCCCTTCCATTTTACAGTTTGGAAATGCATCATGAGTTGATGACCATAGGAAATCCTAAGATACTAAATACCCCCCAAAAACGTGTGAAATGGGTAGCTGAACAGGTTTGTGTGATGATTATAGGAAGAAACACATGGTAATTAACTAGAGAGAAATGGAGTGCACATGGGGGAGAATAAGGGTCCGGATCCGGAGTGAATTTGGTAGGGTTGGCAACTTGCACTGCAGAAGCCGACACGGCTGGCTGTTGCACGCGTGGACCACAGATGCATGTACTCCAATAGCCTCCCCCTTTTTCTGGTTTGGTGGTCACTGAAAATTCAAAATAAATAGCCAGGAAAACCAACGGCTATTTTAACTTGGACATATTCTCTCTCGAACAAAAGAAAGTTGTCGAATCGTTGGTCTAGTTGCAAGTAGCAGTATTAACGATCGAAATGGCGTTTGGCAAGGCTAGCACCAGCTAGGAGTAGTTGCTTTTGCTTTGCTTTGCTTGCAAAAGAAAAGCCTCTCTGATAACTCTCTATCCAGAATTAATGCTGCTCACTGTTCCAAGGGATGATGCTCCAGCACGATCGAAGTTTCCGTACGGCATTGTGTCCGTCCCTCCAATGTACAGTGCTGACATAGAAATATGCTCTCGAGTCGAGTATATATTGCAGGAATAATCCAAATATACTACTAAGAAGTTATTCAAAAAAAATCTCGGAACAGATCGAGCTAGGTCGAGGCGCCGATGTTTGCTGTGGTCGCCATGGCGTGACAGTGCGTGCTGGGTCCAGTTTTGTTGGCTCCAGACACGGACAGGCAGGCACCGGCAACCGGACGAAGGGAGGGAGAGGTTGGGAACAAAACGTTGTTTTCTGTAGCACGGCCCGGCGGAATCCAGCGACACTCTCTGCGCCTTTGCATTCTTGTGCTCCTCCCTTTTAGACCTTGCTTGCTTTGGTGTTTGGACCACCTACGTACCCACCTTACTGAAATGACCAAAATGCCCTCTATGTCCTCCTTTTTAATTCTAAGGTAGCACCGCAACTATTATTACTTACTGTAGTAATATTTTTAGAGTTTTATGTAGTGATTAGTAAAATTAAATAAAGGGTGATTATAATTTGTTGATATAAAAATAGATGAAAAATCTGAATAAGAGATGATTATAATAGTTGAGAATATTAGATGAGAGAGTATGTAAATAAATTTTAAACGATAGTTTTTTACTTATACGGGAGCAGTTTTAAATATTCTGTACGTGGAACTAATGTCTAGCTGAAAGTTGATTTTCATCAAACGAACTGTATTTATATAAAGGCAGGGTTTGCTTAGTTATCTTATCAGGGCCAGGGTATGATTAATTGTGGGTTCAAAGCTTGTCTGTCCTGCACGGTCATGCGTGCGTGCATCGATATCGTTGTGTTGTTGCATGGATGAATGGGTCGATCGATGGTCCTATATATGCCGCGTTAATAATTAGTTAATATGCAAGTTGCATGCATGTGCGACCCATCGATAGACCGCTGTTAGACAGACCACTGGTCTAAACTAGACCTGACCCTCTTGTATATGTTCAGGGCATTTATAGTCACTGTACATATTCTATATGGTATCAAAACAAGTCTAAACATTTCGACACGTTAGCTTCTCCCTCCGACGAGCCGATCCTTTACTATTCGTCATCGACGTCTTCTTCCTGTCGCCGACTCTCTTTCCGGTACTCTCCTCGCTCTCTCGTCTCCATTTCTTTTTCTCCCCGTCTCTCCTACGGTCACCTTCTTTTCTCCGTCCCACCTCCGCGCGACCAGGCAACGGTCTCGATCCGCCTTCACGTCCCGTCTCGCACCCGTCTTCGCTCTTTCTCTTGTTTCGTGCATCTCTCCTTCTCTGACGCCGGCGCTCCTCCACGCTCGTCGTCTCCATCGGCTGGAAACCTCATTCGGTTCTCGCCCTTTTCGACACGCTCAACGGCTCTTGGACGCGAACCTTCTCCCCTCACATCTGAGCCAGTCCAATGTGTCCACGGACACGAATCCCTGCCTCTCGGACGCGAACATATTCTCTTCGCGTCCAGCCACTCCCTACTTTTTTCGCGTCCACCCCACTCCTTGGCCTCCACGAGTCCACGGACGTAAATCTTCTCTTCACGGACATGAATCCTCGCACGTCCGTGACCCAACCACTCTCTGACCCACCCACTTTGTCCTTACCTACTCCGCTACCTACTCCTCATCAGCCAACCACTCCTCATCGGCTGGCCACTACTCACCTACTTCGCTGCCTACTTTCCATCGGCCAACCACTCCTCATCGGCTGGCTACTCCTCACCTACTCCGCTGCCTACTCCCCATCAGCCAACCACTCCTCATCGGCTGGCCGGCCCACTTCCCATCGGCTTCTCACATCCTTGATCGGCCGATCCGTCCTCTCATCGACCAGGATACGAGAGTGTCACCGAGGTAAACGCAATAGCCGGACGTAGAGCGTCGAGAGTCGGGGCAGCCTGCCAAGTCCGCGTCGGAGTACGCGGTGAGGGAGTCGATGGGGCTGGAGCTGAGATGCAGTCCGCTGGAGAGGGTGCCCTTCACGTACCATCGGTACATCAGTTTGCCGATATAATGACCAAAGGCCTGCCCACGTCTTTATTCACCAGTTTTCGGTCCAGTCTCTGCGTCCGTTCCCCTCCCACTGCGATTGCGGGGTGTTAGACAGACCACTGGTCTGGGCTGTATATATATAGACCCGACCTCTTGTATACGCTCGGAGGATTCATAATCACTGTACATATTCTACACATGCCTAATATGACAGTGCAATCGAGGAGCAGCAGCAACCATCTCATAGTAATCAGTTATGTTTATAGTAATTGAAATTTATTTTAAAATATTTATTACGTATTACTTTTTTTATTTTTTTAAATTTTTTTTTCTATTTTATCTTTGTCATCCTATCACTCCTATTAAAATAAGAATACTGTAATATTTTTTAAACTTTAATTTATACTAAATAATTTAGAACGATACGTATTAGAGGATAGAGGAAGTATGACCGATATTTCTTCTCTCTTTCCTTCTGTCAAATGAATGCCCTGTACGTGCATACATACAATGCATCTGTGGCTTAATTGGAGATTTAATTGAACTATAGTCATCTCTGTACCCCCCGAACGCTTGTACTGTCCCAACTTATCTAGCTTGCTGTGCTATTTGGGTTTCCAACTGCAACATGGAGTGTTTGCTATGCTAGATAGTTAAGGAACGCTATGAAAGTACGTTGAGTATGGATGAATATATATACCTTTAATTTTAAAATAAACTACCAATGAAAATTAAAATTTTTTTTTTCAAAGTCTTTAGTCCTAACATCTTAAATATTCGGACTTGTTTTTCTGTTAAACAGAAAGATTAGTCTGGAGTATCCGGTTATATAGTCCAGAGATTCTGAATCTCTTTCAAAATATCCAAAGATCATGAGATAGTGAGAATGCAATAAAATAAAATCATAGAAAATATAATAGGTAACATGATGCAAGAAGATAAGTATTTTTTCATCAAAGTTCGAATTAACTGATCCTACGTCTCCATTGAAAAATTCTAAAGAGTTAGATCTTTTTCGATCCCTTGCCTTGCCAAGTTCATCCCTAAAAACTAGTTTATTTTCTAAGCTTTCACTAAAACATAACACTTAGCTCATGACAATCATCAAGATCTTTACTAGGACATCGTGCTTTTATTTTTTATGAAGCTTGCTCTTAAAAAACAACCTGTAAAGATAAACTTAGAAATTCACTAATATACATTTTTTCTCGTAGAGGTGAGGGACGCCTTCACAAACGTCTTAGACGATTCATACGTTGAATCCTTATGGATAACGTCTAGTTGTTTAGAAAGTGATACTCCAAGAGTAACAAAATTGAGTCTTCACTGGCGTTAATCCACAAGTGCTCCCTCAAATATCAAAATATAATATCTCATAAATTATAAAAAATCACATTTAAAAGATGGATTAAACTCAAGATCTAAAAGAGTGTAGTAGGGAAGCTCTAGAAAGTTGGAGGAGTGTAGAAATGAAGGGGTAGCCTCCTCCTCAAAAGAGGTTCATGGGGTTAAATACCCACCTCTCTTGGAACTAGCCGTTACTTATAGAATTTAAATTTTAAAATATCTGGACATAATGTCTAGAGACTCTAAACAGGCCTTTCAGCCTAGATAGATAGCTCAGTTCGAAAACTCTAGATAACACTTAGTATCGAGAAAGAGAGTAGGTTCGGAGTGTCCGTTCTAAACTTTTAGAGACTCAGCATAAATGTTTGGAGACTCTGGACATACCTCTCTGCGAGACAGAGAGCTCAGTACAGTGACTCTAAGCTGATTTCTCTATTTGATAAAGAAACTTGTCCACAAGTTTTTATGACGGCTAGACACAAACATTCAAAATACTATGAGAGAAAAACCAAAACCCAAAGTATACGTGGTTTGAGTGTTCGCTTGTATAGACTTAAAAGTTTTATTGAGCACTTGGCTTTTCGAATCAGTTAAACTTGAGAAACCTCTTAATATTTTGACTTGTCTTAAGGACGTAAGAAATAATAAAATTATATTTTCAACCCTTAATTTCTTTTTTCTAGGGGTTGTGTTTTAACCAAAACAATCTTTTACTAGCCGAATTACTATAAGATTTCTAATCATAACATATTAGCTCGCTAATATCTTATCATTTATCACTTAAAACTCATACTTTCATGCATAAATATTTAAAGCTACTAACTGACTTTGCATATTCATTCAAGTAGAAGCGTAGTAGTAGCAAGTTTAATAACATAGTCAACTCCTAGCTTTAAAACTTTAAAACTTCACATTTTATCTACCATTAATCTAATAGTCCACCTATATACTTCATCTATTCTAAAATAAGTTTTTCTTTCACCTCTATTATTTGTCCAAAATAACTTCATTTTTTTCCTTTATCTACTCCTGATCCGCAAATCGATAAGTCACATTCCTTCGATATTTCTTACCTGTCTTTTTAACTTTAACTTAATTTTGTTACTAATGGCTAAAGATAAATTTATTTCGAGATAGATATAGTAAAATATTAGCTTTAAATATATACTATACTATTAATATTAATATACATGGTATACATAGTCCACCTCTCTCACGTATACTCCACAAGGTGTCAATCTCCTACACGAGGTGCTCCGTGCCGCTGCCTGTCGTCACGTCATCCTCCGACGCATTCTCGGCATCCATGGCGTCAACGTCACGCAGCTTCTTGCGTGACTCGTCAACCTCGAATGAGAGCACGACGGCGTCACATAGCTTCTTGGCATCCATGGCGTCGACGGTCACCTCGCTTTCATGCGTGATGGCAGCATCACGCAACTTCTTGGCATCCATGGCGCCGGCGCACGGCGAGTGGCGCTGGCAAGAGGCGAGCGACGAGGTGAGCCACGGCGAGAGGTGAGAGGCAAGCAGCGACGTGATCGCAATGGCCAGAGGCGGGCTATGTAGCAGCCCATATGATTTAAATGATGCCTCGGGAGGGCTACGTGCAGTGGCGAATCCACGATAAAAACATAGGGTGGGCACAAAGTTAAAAGTCTAAATCGGTAAACTAAAACGAAATATGAAATCTTATGCAAGTCAAATGTAACGCAGACATGATCAAATAAAAAACATAAAAAATAGAGTATTTTGTCAATACAAAGTGTATTCTCTTGGCGTTAGAAAAGAGGCAACTGAGCATCCACATGCACATATAAACAGTAGATTAGCAAAATTATCAAGAAATGAACGGTAAACAAATATTAACCAAAGAAAACAACATTCACTACAATTTGATCATAAGGCAATTATACTTTGCGGTTTTTTAAGCAACATTGTTTTCTTCTTCATTACAAATCTACCAATAAATTTTATAAATGATAAAGCATCAGTTCGAGACAAATAGATTAGAGAGTAAAGAGCGTCATACTCAGTGACTGTAGGATTAGAAGCAGACAAGCGGAGAGCTGGAGAAGTAGAGTGTGCTTGTTGTCTTGCCTCTTTGCCCGCCTCAAGCCTCCTCCTAGCTTTGCCTGAAGCCAGCGCGGCAGCCTGCTATGCTCGTCCTCGTAACCTCGCCAGCTTGCCTCCAACTCCTCATGCCGGTGCCACTGCCTCTTGTGCTCCCACTCGCAGCCTTACCTATTGATGGCCCACCTCCGCAAATGCCCTTGCTGCTCGCTGCCTAAAGCAAGTCGTCCAACACCAACCCTAAGCCCTCAACCGAGCAATTCCCAAATCGCTGAGGTTAATGGACCAACTGTCCAAGTGAGCCTTTATGCGGACCGCTTGGTCGATGCATCGCTATTCTTCATCTTCCCCGAGCTCGCAACCACGCTGACCATTGTTCTTCCTCCTCCATCCCTTTATATAGTTGATTTTTTTTTTACAAAAATCGAAGGGTGGGCTAGAGTCTGATAAAGCCTACTCATTGGATCCGCCACTGGGCTACGTGGAGACGAAGCAACATATGCTTAATGGGTTTACATGCATGCAGGGGTATGTTGGTATAGAGTAACCTCTCAAAAGCCAAAATGTTAATAATTTGCATCCAAACGTTCTAAGCCTCCTCCAACGGCAATTAAAAGGAACTGAAGGGAATAGTTGATCGGAGCTTGTGTCGTAGCTAGCTATAAAGCCATTTTTTTCTCTCTTCTCTTCTTTCTTTACAGAAGTATGAATATGATGTGACAATTTATATAGCATACTCACATGATCTTACCGTACTCACTCTAATAAGCAGATATAATTAAAAAGCTTAGGGTTAACGCAAGCTATATATGCGATCAGATCATATCAATCTAGGCGGTACGTTACGACGTTGCATGTATCCTACCTCTAGCTACTCGAATCGATCAAGCAGTTGACAAAATTGATTGGCTTCGGTCGGGGTTAAATTGATGAATAAAAGCCTGCCTGCAATACATCTACAAATCCAAAAATGTAAACAGTGAGAGTGCTTCTTACTCGCATGCATGCATGCATGCACCAACCTTTTTTTACTAGAGCTAGCTTTGCACAAAGAACACATGCATATATAGAAGTTGATCGATCAATGAATAGCCATTTCACTGTGGACGAAGACTGGATACATGACACTCTAGTGAGAATGAAACTTAATTGCATTGCGAGGGGTAGAGTCGTAAATAACAAGATTGGCAGCAGCAGTAGAAGAGACATAGGTCAGCATGAGAGTGGGTAGAAGTAGTACGCCGGAGACATTGGTACACTAGCATATCCGTGGTGGGCCCTTGTGTTCCCCGGCCCATCCCTCTCTCTCTCCATCGCCTTCGTCTTCACCTCACACGCCCAGACTGAAGCTGGCTAGCTTCTCCGCTTCTCCATCTCCTGCCCTGTAGCTTTCGCCTCTTCCAGCTAGCTTGTTTCCAATTCCTCCCTCTCTCTCTCTATCTGTCTCTCTCCCTCTCCCTTAGCCCCTCTCTCTCTATATCAATCTCGACCTCCATGTCGTTGCACTCGATCAGGCTCAGACGCTCAGCTGCCTCATAAACCCCTGGGTGCCTCTCTCCCAACACCTACTAACACTATACCTCAGCTTAGTTTACCTAGCTAGCAGCTGGCTGCAACAAATATTCTGCATGCACTTTGAATTTGATATATGAGAGCTAATTAGCTACCGCAATGCATGTCTGCAACCTTTCTGATATATTCAACCGATCGACCTGAGGAAACTAGCGGAAGACTCCAAAGGGATCGCATTGATCTGGCTAGCTATCTCGATCAGCTGCATATGCATATGCATGCATGAGCACCGCGAGAGAGCGAGCGAGGTCGACGACGACGTGCAAGATCGATCAGTGCAATCCCTTTGGAATTTTCCACTTGCTTCCGCCTCCTCATATATCGTTCCATGTATTTTAGCTAACTAGCTAGCTAGTTCTCTCTTCCTCGATCATTCAATTGCTTGCTGGATGCGCTTGCCGGCTTGCTGCGTCCATCGCCGCCTTCCATCCGTTGCTCCATTCAGGAGTTTATCGAACCACAGGTGTGTATATATAGTATACAATTAACTGCACACACACACACACACACATATATATATATGCAAGAAAAACAACAGTAGTATTATTGAGTAATTGAGGGCTACTTTCTTTTATTTTGAGAACGAATGGCATCTGATTCGTTTAAGCAAATACTGGTTTCAGTAGGCCTGAATTGCAGATGTAACCTACTAACTGTTATACTATAAGAAGCCATTAATTCGTGGATAGCAACATGCAATTGCATCTTGTCTTTGTTTCCACCATATGTTGTTCTTTTCCCAGTATGTATATATGTAGAACTAGTGAACACTATCTAACCCTGAATATGTTAAGATAGACTACAGAATACATGATGTATATGTACTACTTGTTTTTTAAATTGTGGAGAAAAAATTACACATGATGGATCGACCGTGTACTTGCAGTACTTCAAACATAATTTAATTTGTTGTGCATCCGATCGACCTGATCATCAAGTGGATTGATTGGTGATATATAAATGGAACAAAAGGATAGTGGAGAAGAAACATGCATAAAACTTTGCACGGTACAAGATATTTAGACATCGATCGGTGATAGCTAGTTTGAAATTTGCAGTACTTCCTTTTTTCTGATCTTGCTTTTGTGTGCATTAGCTATTCCCCTTGTTGCTTGAAAGTTACTACGACGCATCTCGATTGCAACTCATTTTGCACTTATGCTGCGTATATGACTACCAATTTAGATATATTCGATCGTCATCGAGAAAGAGACAAGAAACTGGTACGTACCTATCTTAAGTTAATTTTCTCCCCAACTCATGCAACAAAACAAATCAGTTTAGCAAGAGAAAAGGAGCACATAAACGATCGATGGCATAAATTAATTGCACAATATTGTCCAGAAAACCCAAATAAGCTAGCGCTGTCAATGCTTATAAACGTACTCCTATACATGCATGGTAAATTATATCTTTATACTAAATTATATAATTGATGATATACTATGATGCATTATTGAACTGTGATGTCTGCTTAAAGTGCATATTTGGCAGTGCAAGAAGGTCTTTTGACGGACAGGGTAAAACATATAGAGTCCCGACAAGTTCCATTAATGATGGTGGAATCAATCAATGAATATGTATGCATGCATGTTCGCGCGGCTGAACCGCTGAACTACTCTGAAATCTGAATACCTGGCTTGAGCTGACTGCGCTGCTAGCTAGCTTTCTGATCTCTTCTGGCTGATCACTGTCCATTTTCTTTTGTCTAAATTAAGGCTTAGTTCATAACAACTTGTATATATGTTCGATCGGTTGTGTGCATATATATACAGAAGAATAAGCGTTCTGGTAATTCAATGTAGCAAAGAGAGGAAATTGAGACTCTGCACACGCATCTAGCAGAATAATCTGGTCTTTTATGTTGGTGTTGATTTCATGCAATCATGTCAAAGTTAGTGAAATTTTCTTTCAAGAAAATCTCAAAGGCTCGCAGCGGTGGCCTGTGGGATGCAGTATTCCCTGGTCGAAATTTTGAAGCCCACAAGGCGCCGAAGGCCAGGCGCAGCCTGTGACGTTAGAATTTTTTATTTATATGTTTTTAATATATTATATATATATAACAGTCCTATACCGCAACGTTCTTTGAGATTGTTTTTTTAAAAAACATTATCTAACAGAGTAAAATTTGATGCGATAAATATGCCCTATTAATGGCGGGCCGACGAGACGCTAGGAAATGTGTAAGCGGCCTTCTTGCCATCTTAGGCGAGTATGTTTTTTTTTGTCCCTGGGAGGCCGCTTATAAAAATAACAAGCTCATCTGTAGAATAAAAATGTGTCTAGCAATTTTACATGTGGTCTTCTTGTCACATGTTTTTTGCAACCGGCTATAATACACATATCAACCACTAAAAAATTCAGTTTAACAAAAAAATAGAAAAAAGAAAAGAAAGTGTTGAGAGGAGATGAAGAGAAGCGACCAAGATTTGTTGACTCGTGGATTCATACGAATGTAAAAGATTTATACCCTTTGAAATATTTATTCTTAATTATGAAACAAAATAGTATGTGAAGTATTTTTCTAGATTCGTAAATAGTTTCGTTTCTACATTTTTAAATGGTTTCGTTCATAATGTTTGAAGATGTATTGGTGTTGAAATATCGAATGCATGTTACTAGATGTGATGATTATTTTCTTACTTAGTTGAACTCTATTTTTTATGAATAGATATGTCAAATAAAATAGTATTTTAGTTATATCACGGTAAGTGAATATTAGATATGGTCCATATGGTGTAAATTTATCAGAACTTGACTCAATCCTTAAGGGTATTGAATGGCCAGCTGAGAAAAATTTTCTAGCAGTGTACAACTGGTTAATACGAGACTTTCGAATCAACTCTCAGATCGACGCAATAACTTTGTATGTTGTAGTGAGCCAGACAACCGAAGGTTTTTTATGAGAATTGATAACAGTGTATTTCATTGCCACTTGAACATGATACGTAGAGAATGTATTGCAACGAGGTTAGCCACTTAACATTCTTATGCCAGTGTATGAAAAAGATAACACTATTTTAGTGGCTATGTAAGATGAAGAGGGTTCAAGTATGATGAGAGATGATACTGAAACAGTGGAGAAAAATGAGTTAGAGCATCAAGAAGGAGGAGGATGAGGAGGAGGAGTAGACATGGAGCCTAGAGGATTGATAGATAGGGGAGAGAGAAACAACAACATCGTTGAGGTAATGTATAGAGAAGATTCAGATAACGAGTACACAGAGAATAATGAATCGCCAGACAAGAAGGACGTTAATGTAAATCCCTCATATTAGTCCAAGAATAACTTCTCTAGACTTATTATCTCTAAGTGGCATCATGTGTTATTGGAGTATAAGGAGAACAAGGTTATTTAAGAGGTTAAGTATGCATATAATGAGAAATAGACGGAGACAATTAAGCACTGAGTAGTATTACTTCAAAGAGAGTTCTAGATTATGAAGTTAAGCAAGTCGGTATACGAAGTAAAGTACGTGAACTCAAGTTATAGGTGTCCATGAAGGATGCACGCATTCAAGAGTAAGTATGCATATAAAGAGGAATTGACAGAAGTAGTTAAGCATCGAGTGGTATCGCTTCACAACAAGTGTGTGCATTCACATATTTATGAATTATTGTCTTATACTCTGCATTGATGAAACATTTCTATTTGAAAAGTACATATGGTAGATATTGACAGCAATTGGAGATGATGGAAACAGTCAGGTTTACCTATAACTTTCACTTTTGTTGAGTGTAAGAATATTGAAAGCTGGTATTGACTTCTGACGTGGGTGAATGATGCAGTATACATGATTGTCATGCTGGTTTTTACGGGTTATTGAGTATTTGAGGGATGATAACGTAGAGAAGGGGTATGTACAAGAGTGACCATATGTTCACAACAGATGGTGCATGTGTCATATGGGTATTAATTTCTACAAGTAGTTCAATAACAAACACCTTATGGATCTTTTCAAGAGAATCTGTGCCTAGAATCAAAAGAAGAAATTTAATAAGCTTTGAAGGAGGTTGGACGAGTTGACAACAAAACAAATAGATGAACAGTTCAGAAAGCCAACACATATAAGTGATGAGTCTTTTGAAGTTCTAGGATCGCTCGCTAGTAATGAGTATATGGTGAGAAGGATGTCGGCATTCTAGGTTATAAAATTTTTGCATTGGATTAAGAATGAACCGAAGGGGTATGACGATGGTGACACTAGGTTTGGCATAATGACCATAAATTTATTTGAGATTTACAATTAGGTAATATGAGGTGTAAGAGGACTACCGCTTATTGCTATTATTGAGTTTATCATGTAAGTATTTTAGAGATTGATATAGAGCAGTTGGGTCCTCTATGGCAGATAATGGTATTTTCTTTGACATAATAATGATGATGTACTTGGAAAAGAATGTAAAAAGACTTAAAAGTATCGAGTTATACCTCAAGTTATACAGCATTACAGATTCAAAATCTTATGTGCTGACAAGGTCAAGCGTGGAAGCATAGACACCGGAGCTACTAGGCCATGGCCTCGATCCGTCACACCATTTCTACCTCCCAGTGGTCGAGAACGTCGTGCTTAACACCCTTCGTCTATGCATTTTATGACATCTACTCCTTGTGAACCCCCTTTTTGTGCCATGTAAGAGATATCCATGTTGTTTGTTTGAACCATATCTTTTTTTATGTTACATAAGGCTGGCCCTCTTCCATCGTGCAGGCTAGTCATGGCCACAACACACATAAAGGACCCAACAAAGCAGTGGTTCGCAGACTGATCTCTTCTTGCAGCACTTCTGGACCACTGGAGGCTAGAGATACACACGTTCCATCTGCCGTGTTGAAAGATGTCCCTTATGCTTTAAAACATCTCATACATTCTGGGTCTTTTCCTCACTGGAGACATAGTAGATCCAGTTGATAGACTTTAGGCATGGTGTGATGACATCTAGGAGCATTTTGCTTATGTTCAGCGTTTGTCCTGTCTTGCTACTCAGCGCATTCTCTCGCTACACCACGGGCGCTCGCATCTAGGCGTGACTACTTAAATTCACTGTAAATAAAGTAGTTGTTATGATGTTATGTGCGTACTTAAAAATAATTAATTACTTATGGAAATAAACTACTCTCTATAAAGGCTGATCAGCTCGATCTTGAGGCTGACAACTACTCGGTGCGACAAAGCTTCGATGTGTACCTGGTGTGTCTCTTTGGTTGAATGATGTTCACCGGCACAGTGTACCACGGATTGGACAAGTGGCTTACCACTACGCTCGGGTGATCACCAACGTTGAGAATGGAAGCATACCTCAGTAGAGCTATGGATCCGATATCCTCACAGTGTCATACCGTGGTCTTTGTGATGAGTACACGAAGACTAATCGGATGTACCCGAACAACGTCATTTAGAGCTGTACAACCCTACAGCCCTGCATGCTCGTGCACTACTTTAACTTTTGACTCTGTGCACATGTGACTAGGTCTATTGGTTAACGACCCAATCGATGACGTTTGACATATTTGTCAAGCCGCACTATCCTGAGCGAGTGTTGCGATAGTTTGATCTGCGTCAGTTGTACCCTCCGCCAGTTGTGTCGACTGTGCCGATCGATATTTACCAGTAATTATTAATACAAAATCATACTTACGATTGTATGCTTTATACATATTTTAACACCGTAATTATAACAAGGTATAATCGATGGTGATATGTAGCTAGCACTTTATGGGTTTCACGTCTCTAAAAGCACGTCAATGCCTGGTTATTGGCGACTGAGGAAGTTATCGAGGAGTAGCACCCGCACATAGATGCGTTATATCTAGTGTACCTCAGTTGGTACCAGCCTTATACCCACATGCACATAACATTCACTCTCGACGCTCCAAAGCCACACATAGCCAGTGTACAAGACACATACCCTTCTTTCACGCTGTGAGTTAATCAATCTTTCGAATCTCAATTAAATATAATATCCCTCTTACGTTTGACATGTTATTTTAAACAGGTCGACGATGCACGGCAAGTTGACAACTAGCCTGAGGTTGTATGCCAACAGTTAGAGGTCGGAGATGTGCTGATGGAGAACAAGCAGAGGATTACCTTCAACAAGATGTGCAACACAATGCGCACTTGTTCCGTGCTCTCACCTATCATGCAACCGATGTGGTTCCTCTCGTAACGACTGCTACAACAGGAGTTTGCCCTATAGGAATACAGCACACAGTTAATTTTGGCTATCCACTGCTTAAAATATTAATTCTTTCTTGTCGTGCTATGCTGCTATTAATAAAGTATACTCTTTATAACTTTTGCTACGCTGTACCTTGCTTCGTCTGTAGTGAGGATGTCGACAAAGGCAATTGAGCTATCGACACATCGAGCGAGGACATCAACACAAGAGTTTTTAGGTTTGTTATCCATATTTTAACACCGTATTTATAACAAGGTATAATTGGTGGTGACATGTAGCTAGCACTTTGTGGGTTCTACGTCTCTAGAAGCACATCAACGTCTGGTTGTTGGCGACCGAGGAAGTTATCGAGGAGTAGCACCCGCACACTGATGCTTTGTATCTAGTGTACCTCAATTGGTACCAGCCTTGTACCCACATGCATGTGACGTTCACTCTCGATGCTCCATAGCCACACATAGCCAGTGTACAAGACACATACCCTAGACACCACGACCAAGACTTCTTCCACGCTATAAGTTAATCAATCTTTCGAAACTTAGTTAAATATGATATCCCTCTTACATTTGACATGTTATTTCAAATAGATCGACACTGTGTGACAAGTTGACAACTAGCCTGAGGTTGTATGCTGATGGTTGGAGGTCGGAGATGCATTGACAGAGAACAAGCAGAGGATTAACTTCAGCAGGATGTGCAACATGATGCGCACTTGTTCCGTGCTCTCACCTATCGTTCTACCTATGTGGTTCCTCTTGTAACGCCTGCTGTAGCAGGAGTCTGCCCTATAGGATTGCAGCTCACAGTTAATTTCGGCTATCCACAACTCAAAATATTATTTCTTTCTTGTTGTGTGATGTTGTTATTAATAAAGTATACTCTTTATAACTTTTGCTACGTTGTACCTTACTTCCTCCGTAGTGAGGATGTTGACAAAGGCAGTGGAGCTGTCGACACATCAAGCAGGGACGTCAACACAAGGGTTTTTAGGTTTGTTACATGGTACATATTTTCATTCGGTCCATAAAATTTCAGTTTGCGTTGCTTAACCATTTTTTTCATAGGGTTACATGCTACACCATAGTATATCTTCGCGGTTACAGGTAGATCTAGGCAGGCCACCTCTGGATAAGCGCATAACTCTTTCGACCATAATGACCTCACGGCAGAATAAGATGTGTTCAGCTCATCCCAACTTGCAAGAGCTCCACCACTGCACACATAGGAGCCGCTTGCTTCGACTCCTATACAACAGGTCTGCACTAGCCATGGCATCCCAGTCGACTCCCACACCTACTCCAAGGGTCACATGTGAGCACAGGGGAGAAGGATGAAGAGGGGTAATGGCCAAGCTCCGGGCTAGTAGTACGTTATGCTAGTTATACTTACTATTTATACTATTTTGTATTCACTTTTTTGCTGTAGAAAACTCACAGCGGAAATTAAAACTCTCTCTAGAGTATCCAGTCCAATCTAATGGAGACTCCCGTTGAGGTTCACTATTGGGCAATGACTCTTGACCGAACACTTTGATACTAAGGTTTAGATATTACAGTCCCCCTTTACTGCTTCAAAAAAGGATGCCTGGAGGGAGCTATCTCAAAAGATAAGGGGGTATAGTATGTGATCCGAAGATAGTAAATAAATACAAGAAGCACTTCATAAGGAGACACAAGATTTTTCACCAAAGTTCACATTAAAAGATCCTACGTCTCTATTGAGGGATTACAAGAAATTGGATCACGCTTGATCCTTAGCCTCACCAAGCTCAATTCTAGGAGGAGATTTGGTCTCCAAGCTCTCACCAAGGTTAGTACAAAGTTCAAAGCAACCATTAAAGTCTCCACTAAGACACGATGCTACAACCTCCGGTGAAGCTTACTCTACCAAGACTAATATCTAAGAACGAGCTTGATATCCACTATAGTTATATCTTTCCTTGTGGGGGTAAGGAAGATATTTACAAACTTTTTTGGGCGATTCATAAATTTGAATCCTTGTGGACAATGCTTAGCCATTTAGGAGGATAACCTCTAAGAGTAATAGTGTAAATCCTTACCGGGCGTTAATTCATAAGTGCTCGATCAAATCCTTAATTTTCTCACTTACTAGTTCTAAAAGATTACTCATAAAAACATGGATTTGATGTAGGAGCTAAGAGAGAGAGGTATGAAACCGTAGAAAGGCAATGAGAAATAGAAATCAAATAAATGAACATGCTTTCTCTCAAAGTGGGGGTTGGTGGAGTATACGTCCTGCGAAACTAGCCATTACTCATAAATTCAGACTCTAGAGTATCCACCCCTAGGGGCCAAAGACTCCAAACATACTTAAATCCGAAGCAGCACAACCAGTTTGGAGTATCCAGTCTAAACTTCTATAGGCTCCAGACAAACTTTACTACTCAATAGAGAAAATTCTCTAGAGACTCCAGTCCATTTTCAATGTTAGGCAATGAAACTTGCCTAAAAATACCCGATGTCTTTGACAAAATATCTAAAGGACTTTCTAAAGAAAAAAACAAAACCCAGAGTTATATGTGGTACAAGTGTTCACTTAAGAAAAACAAAAGGATCTAATTATTCATAACTCGGCCTAATATTTATACATCTCTTGATGACTCAAGAAAAAAAATATATTTAAAACACAATGTCGAGTCTCTTCGATGCCTTTCTTCTGTGGTAGGGTTTTTTTCATCGATTTGTTTTTTCCAGAGACTAACTTTTGCACTTTTCTTCACTTAGCCCAATAATCCCCCAATTTTCTTATAATTTATCATTCAAAAACCAATAGGAGACTAGATACACTTACCCTTTCACTTTCACTTTTAAATCTCTAAATGAAAATAGTTTTATTTAAAATATTTTTTCTTTTGGAATAGGGACAAAAATGATTTAACAGGGACCGCTTGCAAAATTACGAGGCTAGATAAAACTCTATAATAGAGAGCAATAAGGGGCCGACTATAAAAACGGCAAGCCCCCCTCCTCACTCGCACACCTTGCCACGATATTTTGCAGACGGCTCTTTGCCACGTTAAAAAATGCCTTCGGCTACGGTGGTAAGAGGGTCATCTATAAATTTTCGACCCGTCGGTTCGTCATTAACTAGATTAACACGTCAGATTTTATTTTCTTTAGAGGCATTTTTTAAAAAAGAAACTCCCAAAGAGAGCGTTGGAGGTATATATACATAAAATTGTCAAATAAAAATAGATCTTTTAAATATTTTAATATCAAAATATTTAAATAAAAATTCGTGATGTTACGTCTTGTATTGCGGAAGGGCCTGATGGGCATGCTGCATCCACGACGCAGGCCGAATCCACCTGGGCTGTTCATCCTTGGTTACACTTGCACGGCCCATGCGGGAAATGTCGGTGCTTGCTTTGGTGATGTCGTTGGTCCGAGCGAGGGGACGTAGCGTTCGGTGTATCGCTGGTTCCGTGAACCACCCACGACCCAATCCGCACGCTCCTCGTGGCCGTCCATGTGCTGCGTGGCGCGCGCGCGGTCGTGGAGCAAGCAACGCAATCCAAGCCAAGCCAAGGAGAGGAGCAGTCACCGTTGGAGTTGGTTGGTGTCGCTGGCCGCGCCCCGGTCGGTCTTATCCTGCCTCCAATCCGGCGCTGGCTTATCCACAATAGCCCTCCCTCCCACGCAACACACACGCGATGGATGGAGATAACGCTACAAGTAACGGATGCTGCTACTACTCTGCCGACTGCCGGTCCGCCACTCCACTTTGACAGACAAAAACGAGATGGCTTCACCTCACCGGGACGGAGCCAGACGCCCCGAAATCTAGGAGCAATGGCGGCGTGAGTTTCGCTCGCTTGGCTTCCTTGGCATGCAGGGCGCCGTGGACGGATGGGATGAGATGTACCCCTATCTGTGACTGATGTGTGGCCCATGAGACTAACGTCTCCTCCTCACCTCGCTGGCCCCTACGGCTGGATCGTTGGATGGACACGTTGATCATTGGATTGGACAGCCGCCATTATTCACAGAAAGGATCGAGTGATCGATCGATGTGCATGGATGCATACAGAGTGGCACAAGCGGGACGCAACTTGGACGTGTCGTGCTCTCGACGGACGGCTCGCTAGACGTCGACCGCCGGCCGCGTCGACGTGATTGCCCAAGTGGCCGCCTCCCGGCTTAAAGATCTGTCTCTCCCCCCGTCGGTTGCACACCCGCTGCAACGCCACTAGTAGTACTCTACGCAGTAGAAAGAGACGTTGCTTTGCAAATTGGAATATTATTATCGCTGGCGAGGCAGCAACATTTCTCACTTGTTTGTCACCTGTGAGCCATCGACACTAGCTAGCTACGATCGCCCGACGACCCAAGTAGCTGCCCATCGGTCGATTCGTTAGCTCGCATGGTCTTCTTATACTCCATCCCTCTCATAATGTACCGTTGAAGATTTATCTTACAATACAACAACTTCTTCGTCTACCTTCTATCTCAATCAATCAGTGTTGTGAATAACGAAATACGGTTGTTGGACGGAAAAGATACCATCCACCGATTAATCAGAAATATGCAAAAAATTATGTGATAGTTTACTCTAAAAAAATTATGTGACAATGGTTTCGTATATGATATGTCCTTTTGCGTTAGCCTTTCCCTAATAAACGGCTATACGAGAAGAAGATTTTATATAGTTTACGAACTGAGCATAACTCAGCTAGTTAGTTACTTACGGTGAAACCAGCTATTCACCGGTGTTCGCATCGGCAATCTTGGCTTTGGTTTCCGGGGATCTCTTTAGCTTGCGGGTTGATATTTGATTGGTTTGTCTAGTCCCCTTAGATTATGTATTCTTGAGGTGCTCAGAGAGATAATCTTAGCCGTCTTGTGATAGATAATCTTGTCTTTGTGCCGTCCCGATTGTGTCTGAGGTAAGGATAAGTACAATGTTTCTTCACTGGTGTATACGTGTACGTGTGGCGTATTCCATATACAGCGATTTGCTTAAATATCGGTTTGTTTGGATCCTGGGTTCTGTTAAATCACTATATCCTAGAGCATAGCCAACAGATCTTCACTTTGGATTCTCTCCTCCCCTCCTCCGGGGCATTCGATCTCCTCTGGGGCATAGCGCAACCTTATCTCTGAATGCAGCACGAGACTTATGCTACGGATTGAGAGGGAAGTTTTTCTCCTAGATGTGTGGAGAATGAAAAAACTGGACTTAAAAATTCCAACTATTGGGCATCTAAGTAGGACTACTATTGAATTTGATTTTTCAACAAAAATCCTCAAATTTTGAGATTGGGATTCATTTTGATATTCTGTTGGTGATGCTATAAGTATGGATTGCTAATTTGCTATAACAGAATAGTAGAGAGTAAAAACGATTTATAAAATCACTCCAACGGAATAACAACTAAATACTTTTCCCATTTCAAAATAAGTGACCACTTTAAATTTAGAATTTACTTAAAATAAGTGGTGTCATTAATTGCCTCTCATTTAATTTTTTTTTCTTACCCCCAAACTACCTCACTTACAAACACCTTATTAATAAGGGGCATATTGATTATTTACCTCCACTTATAGTTTAGTGTATAAGTGGTGAAGTGATCACTTTTTTAGATGTAGAGAATACCATTTTTTGAATATCACTTGACAAAACATAAATAAGATCCATTGTTTTCTTTTTAGGCCGTAACAAAATTTAAATTTTAAAACTTTAATTTTGATATTTTTATTGTATTTTTTAGCGTAGTATATATATATATATAATTTTTTTCGCTAATTAGTGATACCGCTTATAATCCGATGTATGTAGGTGAAACGAGGAGTTTGATCATGTGGTCGAGGACAATTGAACCAAGTCATGCGCGCACCCCAAAGGCTCACGTGATATCCGCCGTCGATGGTAAGGTGAAGCTGGGAAGCATCAACCTCGAAAACCAGGGCAAGGAAAGGTCATAAATATCGGAAAACATGTGCTGGAGAACTGACAAGTGGGACCCGAGGTAGGGGCGTCCCGATCGAGTGTAGCGTGGGGGCGGGGACCCGCGCGCGCGCGGACGCGAAGCGCCGAACGAAACGGGGGCAAGCAAAGCAAATCCTCGCGCCGCACCGCACGCCGCTCGGCTCGCATTCTTTCCTCTCGACGTCGTTGGGCCAAGGAAACGGAACCAAATCTTATCGTCACCTGTGTGGGCGCCATCCGTCACCCCATCCCGCGCGCCGCTCTCTCCATCTCGCCGTGGCTGCGCGCGCCCCGCCTGCTAGTTGCGTCGTTGCGCTTGCGGCTGCAGCATGTAGGCCAACCGCGTCATCTTATCTCCCTTTCGCCCCCCATCATTTCATCCGATCTACTATCTCATCTCCTCCTCCCCTCCCTTTCCCTTCCGCTCACACAGGCCCAAGAACTCGCAGGGTAGCCTACCCTGCCCTGTTCATCGCCTCGTGCTCAACAGCTCCGCCTGTGGTTCTTGTTCGTCGTCGTCGTCCAAGTTGTTCGATAGCTGATTGATCAAGAAGAGGGCAAAGAAGCAGTCTGCTTGATCTGTTGGGGGGCTCGGCGATCCATGCATGGATGGCAAAGAACTCCTCTCACCGTCCGACCTGTCATACTACGCGCACCACCAGCAGCAGCACCGGATGCTCGGGGGCGGCCATAGCCCGTCCCCGCTCGCCGGGATGCACGGAGGGCCGTCCGTCATCCGCCCCATGCCCAACATGGTGATGAGCCCCACCGCGATCCTCCAGTCCATCGGCGGCGGCCCGCTCGCCGGCATGCAGTTCCAGATGGACGCCGCGCCGCCGCCATTGCTGCACAACAGCATGGCCTCCGTCTCGGCCTCCGCCGGCGCCAGCTCCCCCACCGTGCCGCCACCGGCGACCACGATGGAGCCGGTCAAGAGGAAGAGAGGCCGGCCTCGCAAGTACGGCCCGGACGGGACCATGAAGGTGTCCGCCGCCGCGGCGCAGCACCAGCAGCAGATGCTGAGCGCGCCGCCGAGGACGGGGTCCGTGTCCGGGGCCGACATGGTTGGCGGCGGCTCAGGGTTGGATGACCCGGCGCAGAAGAAGCGGCGCGGCCGGCCGCCGGGGACAGGGAAGAAGCAGCTGCTCTCGTCTCCCGTTAAGCTTTCCGGTAAGTGAAGTCGCCTTATATAGAGAGAGAGAGAGCCTCCGCTCTGCCACGTTGATATTGTTTAATCTTCAGTGGTAGATTTCCTTTTGTTTACTAAAATATTGAATTCTGTCATCCGTGTGTACTCTACTTACAAATGATTAAAAAAAATGCCATGTGCTGTTATCTTTCTCAGAAAAGAAAAACAGTATAGTATTCTGTGGCTTCCTAATTAACATGGCAAATTCCATTAACACCAGAGAACTGCATGGGCTTTCCTACCCAAATTTGTGCTGCCACTCTACAATACCAGAAATCTTTCGTAAGTTCTTTGCAGAAAACGAACTGTCCTGATGACCATGTTTGTGTTTGTGCAGGGGGCAATGCGTTCAGCGGTTCGGCTGGAACGAGCTTCACCCCGCACATCATCACGGCATCTCCTTCAGAGGTAAATACTCCTAGCTCGCTCAACGCTACTACAGTTTTCCTCAGTAGTAGAAATGGAGTTGCAAACTGAGAGAGGTAAAAGTGAACTGACAGGCGGCATTGATCGTTGTCAGGACGTTGCAGGGAAGATCGTGGCGTTCGCCAACCATTCGTCGAGGGCCGTGTGCGTGCTCTCGGCCACCGGCTCCGTCTCCCGGGTGGTCCTCCGCCACCCGGGCGACGCCATGTCAAGGGTTCACGCCTCTGCTCACTACAAGAACCCTGCCATCTACGAGGTACTCCATTACCATTAGTTGGTTGGCCCTAGCTAGCTACAGCAATCTACAACAGCTCGGTAGCGTAGTTTCTTCAGTTCAGAGTTGCATGTGGCACAGTGGCAGTGGTGGATTGATGCTGTATGCGCATTCTGGCAGGGGCTGTACGAGATCTTGAGCATGTCTGGGTGTTACAACCTGATGAACGAGGGGCAAAGCGACGGGCTGAGCGTGACGCTGTGCAGCCCCGAGAGGCATATCATTGGAGGCGTTCTCGGTGGAGCATTGGTAGCTGCCAGCACCGTCCAGGTAACCAACCTCATCTTGCTTATCTCCTCTGCTAGACTCTAGCCAATTGATTGTTCCGTCGTTATAGCATTGCCAGGTTGCAAATGTACTCCATTAGGCTTTGGAACGGAGGGATTTTATAGGATTCGTACGAAATTGGGCAACGTTCGGAAGTGCCGTTTGGGTTGATCAGCCTATGGATTGTGAGAAGAAGCTTTGTTGTAAACTCGTGATTAATTAAGTATTCACTGTTAATGTAAAAATGTGTACAGTAACTAAAACCTCGAATATATACACGAAGGGGTCAGGTCTATATATATATAACCCAGACAATTGGTCTAACACCTCCCGCAGTCGCAGAGAGAGGAACAGACACAGAGACTACGACCGAAAACTAGTGAACAAAGACGTGAATAGGCCTTTGGTCATTATATCAGCGAACTGGTACACCGATGGTACATAGAACATCCGAATATGTCATAATACAATCTTGTCACGGACAAAATGGATATCGATCTCGATATGCTTGGTACGTCGATAATGAACCGGGTTGATGGTCATGTAGACGGCACTGACATTGTCACAGTAGACGACGGTCGCAGAGGAGAGGGGTATACGGAGCTCCTGGAGAAGCAAGCGAAGCCAGCAGCACTCGGCGACGGCGTGGTACTCGGCTTCGACGCTAGACCGGGACACTGTAGTCTGGTGTTTTGAGGACCAGAAGACTAGAGTGTCACCGAGGAAGACGCAGTAGCCAGACATAGAGCGTCGAGAGTCGGGGCAGCCTGCCCAGTCCGCGTCGGAGTACGCGGTGAGAGAGTCGATGGGGCTGGAGTTGAGATGCAGCCCGCTGGAGAGCGTGCCCTTCACGTAGCGTAGGATGCGCTTGAGCAGCGCGAGATGAGATTCGCACGGAGCATGCATGAAGAGGCACACTTGTTGAACAGCGTACGTGAGATCGGGCCGTGTAAAGGTGAGGTATTGGAGAACCCCGGCAAGACTCTGATATTGAGAGCAATCGGCAACAAGTGCGCCATCGGCAACGGAGAGTTTGGCTCGAGTGTCGACCGGGATGGCTGTGGGGTGACAATCGGTCATGCCCGCACGCTGGAGAAAGTCGATGGCGTACTGGCGCTAGGAAAGGAATAACCTGTGAGAGGAACGGGTGACGGAGATGCCAAGAAAGTGGTGGAGAGGACCAAGATCGGTCATGACGAACTTAGAGTGGAGTTAGGCCATGATGCGACATATAGAAGGAGATAGACAGTAGCGGAGCCGATATGAAGAGTGAACAGGGAGCTATCAGACGCAGAGACCACGAAGCCGATGTGCCGAAGATAGGCAGCAAAACGCTGGTACCAAGCACGAGGGGCTTGTTTAAGGCCGTAGAGGAAACGTTGAAGAAGGCAGACGTCGTCGGGACGAGAAGGGTCGACGAAGCCTAGGGGCTGCTGGCAGTAGACCGTTTCCGTCAGATGACTATGAAGAAATGTGTTCTTCACGTCAAGCTGATGGATCAGCCAGGAGTGCGAGACAGCCAAAGTGAGGACAACCCGGATGGTGGTGGGTTTAACGACGGGACTGAAGGTCTCGTCGTAATCGACACTAGGTCGTTGGGAGAAACCCCAGACTACCCAGCAAGCCTTGTGACAGGCAAGAGAGTCATCAGCGTGGAATTTGTGTTTGAAAATCCACTTACTGGTCACAATGTTGGCGCCGAGAGGACGGGGGACGAGGCACCAGGTCTCGTTGTCCATTAGGACCTTGTACTCGTCGGCCATGGCCACGCGCCACTGAGGGTCGGCTAGGACGGAGCGAGATATTACCGGGATGGGTGAGATAGAGATGTGGACGGCGGAGAGCCTGTAACGCTTGGTGGGGCGGAGAGACCCGGTCTGTGAGCGAGTGACCATATGAGAGGTGGAGGGAACTGGAGCTGATGGGAGTACGAGAGAGATAGGAAGAACTGGTCGGGTGGGGGTGTCATCGGCTCCGGATCGATGACTGTAGGTGAGAGGAAAGGAGGGAGAAGCTGATGGGAGGGAGAAGCCGATGGGAAGACGGATCGGTCAATCAGAGAGATGAGAAGCCGATAAAGAATGGACTGGCCAATTGATGGGGAGTAGTTGACCGATGTGGAGTAGGCAGCGGAGCCATCGATATGGGACTGTAGGCCGAACTTTCCACAGAGAGATTTAAAGAAAAAAACCCACTTAAAATAGTTGGCGTTTAGGTCAAGAGAGATAGAAACGTGAGACTTCACGTTCACAGCAGCGTAGGGAGGGGAGAAGATCGACAAGGTGGTGCCCGAAGTGTGGTTTAGGGCACCGAGAGCCAGAGTAGACTCAACAACTGAGAGAGTGCCAGAGCTGAGGGCGGACTCAATGGCCATAACGAGAGGAAAACAAGGACAAATAGCCGATAGAGACGACGAGCGCGGAGGTGCGCCGGCGTTAGAGAAGAAAGAATGCACGAAGCAAGAAGAAGGACGGAGATGGGTGCGAGGTGAGACGAGGAGTCGGATGGAGACCGTCGTCTTGTCACGTGGAGATAGAACGGAGAAAAAAGAAGGTGACTGCGGGAGAGACGAGGAGAAGAAAGAAAGGGAGACGAGAAAGCAATGAGAGTACTAGGAGAGAGTACTGGGAAGAGGATCGGTAATGGAAAGAAGACATCGACGATGAGGAAGAAAAAAAGGTCGGCTCGTCGAAAGAAGAAAGCTAGTACGCCGGGATATTTAGACTCGCTTTGATATTATGTAGAAATGTGTACAGTGACTAAGACCTCGAGTATATGGGTCGGTTCTATAATGGTCTAACATTTATACTTAATTTTGATTTATTTATTTTTTAAAAAAAATCTACATAGAAAGTATTTTTTTAAAAGAATCGTACCGTTTCTTAGCTTAGAAAACATGCACGCGGTAGTACAGTACCAAAAAATATGAAAAGAACAGAGCAAAGAACAGGGCGTTGCTACGTTCCAAAGGAGTTTCTTAGTTTTGATCGAGAATGAGATTCAATTCTAGCATTGATCTGGGTTTAATTTGGGATACTGATTGGCACGTGCAGGTGGTACTAGGGAGTTTTGTGCAGGGAGGGTCGAAGCCGAAGTCAAAGAAGGCCGGGAAACAGCAGCAGGCGTCGGCGGCAGCCTTCAGTTCCGACTCGCTGACCGGAGGAGGGCAGGACGCGTCGCCGAGCTCCGGGCATAACCAAAATCTAACGCCGCCGCCCCCTGTCACAACAACGGGAGGGTGGCCTAGCTCCGGGATATTTGACACGAGAAGTTCCAACATTGATATCAACTCATCTAGAGGCTAGCTTCGTCTCAATTTCTCGACTCTTCCCTGCTCCAGAATTTTTTTTTCTGATTCCCAAAGAATACCCCCAAAATCACACTCCTCTGTAATAGCCTGTTCAGTTTTTGAGCCGTTAATTCTTATATATTATTATTCACTAGGCACCGTTGCATGCATGCATGCTCGGAGTTGTGTAATCCCAACAGGATAATCTTGTTCTCTTTCAGAGACATGTGCTACTTCCCAACTTGTACATTCAGATTTCTTCACTCTTTTTATGTTCTTTCTCACTACACAGACAGATCATCATGGTGGGTTCTTCTTCACAGAAAAAGAATACAGATAGTAGCAGCAACAACAAAAGAAATTGACTGAAACAACAGGACGATCTGATGCATCATCTTTCATGGAGTGAACTCTAAGCCCCTAGCAGGTTCTTGATGTCATTCTGCAGAAACAACCATTGACTGATGAGTAATCATATGCCTATGAAGCCATACAAAATGGAAAACGAAGACTGTTTTGTTTCATCGCCTCAATGCTCAAAGGGGAGCTGGTTGGTGCATACCGGTTCACCACATGCCCCTCATGTCAACCAGGAATTTGGTGAAGTTCCATTTGATAGCGTTCTCCAAAGAGGCCACCCCTCTCTGAGTACATAAACTTGTACAGTGAAGCAGCATTGCTGCCATTCACATCAACCAGTTTGACAACTCGGGCACGTTGATTTTTAGATCGAAACAACAAACATTGCTAGCACTGAAAGAAAAGATTGCCATTGGTTAGACCTTGCCAAATACTTTGCTTTGAAGCGGGTGCAAGCAAACTCCACAACCTGCTCATTGCTACCTGGCTACTGTCCGGCAAATTGGTTGCATGGGAATGTCAATATCTCCAATCCTAATTACTACAACAACAACAATAAAATCTTTTAATCTCAAATAAATTAAGATTAAAGTTAAAATCCAACAATTCTTATGCTCTTATGGTAGGCTGGAATTAAAACTCAATATGAGCCTCAAATTATATTTTATACACATTAACAGCTGCTTGCCATACAAATTTTTAGATATATGTTAATTTTTTCAGTCTATTTTTATTATCTCTCTTATATCAATTTTAATTTTTATTTATCTATCCTTCTCCTGTACATTGAATAATTTTTTTTCAATTAATGTTATCCTTAACCGATCACATATATTATTGTTTCAAACTTAATTTTTATATAAGCATAAATCTAACGTAAGATAGATATTCCTATAACATTAAATATATCGTCTTTTTATAGTATAATATTCTATCTCATACAGCATAGTAGATCTAATCATCATTCTAATATACTTGATTCTATAACTAACGTCTGCATCTTCAATCCTAATTATAGAAGAAAAAAGGAAAACTAAAATGAATCTGAGCAAAGTTTTACCTATTGATGTCGTATAGACTCCGGCAACAGATAATATTATGCTCTTATAAATTATAATTGAGGTGTCACAGTAGCAAGGAGCAACTCAAATACTTGATGCAATGTCGAAACTGGATGGCAGAGGAAATGTATACCTTCTCCGAGTAAAAACAAGAACAGATAAAGAGGGTCTAAAAATGTTATTAAAAAACTGATACATAAAAAGGAGCACTTGTCAAGAAACTTGTGAAATAATAGATGATTTGCCCAAAACCATTTCAAAGAAGTATTTGGGTGCTTCAGAGTTACAACAATTCTGGGTGAAGTGGAAGTGTGAAAAGACACACACGTACTGAGTCATATAGGTAAATAAATACCTTCCTCCTTGTATTTCTCATATAGCTGACCAAGTTCAGTGTAGCTGGAATTTGTCAGACCACTGCAAAGATATATCATCAAATCAGGTGGGAAAGTACAAACTCTCATAAGAGAATTTCGAGTGGAAATGTAAAGCCCAATACCAACTAGATGCAACATTCACAATAAGAACAACTTTTCCCTTGTATCTGCTGAGCTCCACATCGTTCACCCTTGCATCCAGCAGAATTATTCCACAGACCGTTATTTAAACAAGATGAAATCAAGTTAGATGAATGTGAACAGAAACCCTGGCATTGAAAAACTTCATCTCTTGTTCTTGTACTTTCAATTTTCAAATAGCCTGATTTCATTGGTTCACAGACATTTCAACATGGTTTTTCCAAATTTCCCATAGAAACCCACGACATGCTTCGTAAAGGAATAAATAATTCCAGAGAAATGGAGGGAGGGATAGAAACCTTCACAGTGAATTCATGGACGGAGCCAGCGAGCTTTGAAGATGACTCGGCTGCGGCCATCTTTGTTTTCAGCAACACTGAGTTGTTCTTGGACAAACCACTAGAAGAAGGATTGGAGAAGAAAAGCAAAGAGACAATGAAGGAACAAGAAAAGGAGGTGTGACAACTGGCAACTAGCACCACGAAATTTATTTCTGCATTTTATCAGACATTTCGTTTAAGAATTCTCCCTTTTTTTGCAGTCCAAATGTTTTCCACAGATGCTAATGCCAACCACAAAATATGCAAAGCATGATAATTGAATGGACCATTTCTAAAGTACATGTATCTCTATATAACGCTGCTATGACAAGGAGACAATATTTTGTGTCCAACAAGGCTACAACACAGAAGGCATTCCTATCACTAGTTTCTGGGCATTCTCAAAGTATACAGCGGAAATCACAATATAATGGAACATCGGAGATATCATACAGTGTCTTAAGCTATCAATATGTTCAGCTGTTCAACAACAGGTTAAGAATACAGCCTTCAACCTAATCTATCAATCAACAAAAAATAGCCACAAAAAAAATTCATGTCAGTAGTTACTTAGAATGGTTCATGACGACAGATATGCAGACATAGAACAGAAACCAAGCAAGCAAGACTTTAAATACCATACATTGGGCAACTAGATATTTAAAAATGACTAGTACAACTCCATAACCTGATAGTTCACAAGAAGCTTTAAACACATTATTCCCTGCATTCAGAAGCTAATACGATATACAGGCTCTCAGGTACTGAAGAACACACAGTTACAATAACAACAAACCGAAGCCAGACTACAGTAATCGGCATGGAGTACTCCGATTTATCATGATGATAAGGCGCCACCAAATGGCAGCTATTTTATAGCATGCTGTCAGTCCTTGCTGGCAGTCGTCTGAAGAAGTTCACAGCTATTGAAGGCAACCTATATCTGAACCTCGGGTGCCTCATGACATAGAACCCTGCCAATGCTGAAAGAACTTGGAGAGGTGTAACATACAGGACTATTGCTGCTATGAGACAGAAGAGGACAAATATTGCTGTGGCCCGAGGATCCCTCCAGCTAAGCAGTGCTTGAACCCTCTCCCCTTGAGTTGCTATATCACCAACCACAGTCTGTATTCTTCCAGCAACACTCCTCAGCCTATCATACCTCATCCTAATGATCTCAGGACTCTTGCTTGTTGGGAATGTATCAAACTCTTCGTCAAGTTCATCTGGGTGGACAGCCTCCGCATGAGAGATCTTGGTGTTCATGTGTGGAGGATAGCAAGGTCGGTAACGATAGTTCCAAACCCCTATAAGAAACATGTATAAGAACACCGTTGGGAGTATGAGCTCTGGAAAGCACACCAACATTATAAATAGGATGTGAACCAGCACAGTGGTAATGGGGTTCCTCCATGAACAGACACCATTAAACCACTTGCTAACTGCAAACAAGCCTGAGAAGACTGACATGAGCCTGAAGAAGTTGGCTTTGCTTCGTCTCATGCTCCACAAGTGGGAATCAACATCTGACATGTACTCAACAACTTCCTTTCTCAAAGGTGGTTCCATTCGGCTAAGTCGGGCAGACACAATCTGGACAGCTTGATGGCGCAGCATGTCAACCTGAAGCACTGGTATTGGGCGTACATAGTGCATTTTTGGTAGCAAAGGTCGAGAGTACAGGTACATCATGTTTACTAATGAAGTTGAGGAAAATCGTATGGCTAAGTGCAATTCACCCATCTTTTTTACCCCTGATGGATGTAGAACCAGGAGGGGATATGAGTGAGTGTAGACACGACCAGTTTCAAGAGTGGAAAGACGAATTCGAACCTTGCCAATTTTCGCATCTTTAGAACTGGATGTCTTATCGCCACCTCTCTCTCCAAGCTGGCCATTATCAAAAACACCGACAGTCAGGACTGTTGCAGGATCATAGACTTCCCAGGTGTATTGTTCATTGAATTTGGGGTTCGGGTTGTTCACGATGGTTCGTGTCCGCACCCACTTTGAACCATACTTTGCAACACAGTAAGTGTCTGATGAGCCTTTTCCATCTCGTGTTTTCATTGGAACAATCCCTTGAGCACCCAGGATTCCAAGCTCAAGCAAACCAATGGACGGTTTCCAGAGTTGCTTGGCTGTTGGTCTGAGGTCACTGCTGTAGTTAGTGGACTCATCTAGAACATGGTACCCTCCATCAAGGCAGAGACGAAGATGAAGTCGAGTAGAGAACTTCTCCTTCTTCAATTGATCCACATCGATAAGTACCGGCTTCTCAAGATTGAACCATTTCCCATGGACAATGCGATCATCGGCCCGTCTATCGACCATTGTCAATGGTATAATTACACGGCCAAGCACCTCATCTTTGTTAGGAGCTACACGATCTTCAAGGGAAAGAATAAGGTGATCCTCAAAAGGTTCAGCAGCCACAAACATTAGGTCCTCATTCCAGAATGGGTTGAAATTTCTAGCTTGAACAGGTTTTGTCCTCCCATGCTGATGCCCCACTTGTGCCCTCACAAAAACATCTGGATAGCGTGTCTTATCAGTTATGGCAATATCTTGGGCCTCAATTATATTGACTCGCAGGTACCAGAGTCTTGGAGCATGGTAAACTTTCGACTTCATGTGTGTTACAGCAGATGCATCATCAAGTGTTGCAGCATCCGAATGCCATGCATCAGGAAATGCCTCATCGGCTTGGGTGCCAATCCAAACTGCAAGCATCAGCTCGCCTCTTGACTTATCCCCAGTCTTATGAACGAGGCGGTACCATTCTGGGGCCAGTGGACTGTCAGGGGGCACACGCATTGGAACATCATTCAGATAAAATCGCACCAGACCAACAAAGTCATCTTTAAGCAAATCCTTGTCTTTGACACCAACTTCAAGGATAGTTGCCTGCATACGGTCTCTGGAAAAAGCAAAGACCGCATTCCACTCTGGATTCTTCTGCTTCTCAAAGTGCCTAGTTATGCCCCTGTAGTTGCCAACTCTCACTTCAACGTAAGGATCTAGGCTTCCAGTGACATCCATGTCAGGCAACTCCCGTGCCTTAACCACACGTACAAAAAGATACTGCATTCGCTCCACTAGGTCATAGGTACTGGTGTGCTTCTCAGCACGTATAACCCGGCCTCCAACAACCTGTCCACCACCAAGAAATGGACTAGTTTCTTTGAGTGCATAGTCCATGGGTTGCTGAGAGGCTGCTGAATACATTCTTACAATCTTGGGTTGTTGAGGTTCTGGTTTCATCTGGTCAACAGCATACTTGGAAGGTTGCTCAGCAAAGGAAGCTGGTAGATGGCCATGGTGCTGATGGTGCACCTCCTTAGCTATGGTGTGCAATGTTTTCACCTCAGCCCTGTGCTCATGAGTTGTGTTGAGATTTGTACCAGTTATATCAGCTGCTATTTGCTCTGCTGGCGTTAGAGGAGGATTGTTTGAAAAAGGATCCATTGCTGGAAGAGGGTTTGAAGCTTTGATGGATGGGTCATTGGTGATGTATACTTTCAGACCCAGTTCCCCTTTCACACGAGAGAACATCCCACGCTTCTCCAGTGGATAATGCATGACAACCGCATCAGGGAAGGGCACGAATGAGGTTCCAGCAATTCTGACCATGCCAAGGAAGGACCTGGAACCATCAATGGATCTGTTGATGTTGTAGACGTAGGCTTCAAGGGCAAGCTCAGGAAGATTAGAAGGATCCGACACGTTGAAGTAGAAGCGCTCATTCCACACTGGGTTCAGATCCTTGTCCTTGATAGCCGTGCGGAATCGTTGGCCATCAAACGTAAGCTCGACACAGGCACTTGCTGAACCTTGCCCATCCTTGGGCATCAGGTCATGAGCACTTGCAACCTCCACACCCAACATATATGCCGCCATTGCCTCTGAAAATGATGTTGTTTGCGACACCAAGCTGCAGAAAAAAGAAACATGGTTAAAACCATTGACTAGGAGCAGGACTCATGGACTTGATGCTGCAGCCATAGAACTTTTGCAGCAGCAACAAGGGGATAACAACATTTTTTTATACCATATGCAGGGAAAAAGAAGATCAAACTTGATTTACATATAAAAATTATTAATCTTTTAATTCCAAAAAAGGGCACAACGAAACGCTTGTATTATGGGCGACAAACTGTAGCATGTCTACGTCAAGTGGAGAATCCACAAACTAATAGATCCCCAGGGTCCATAAGCACGCAGTAAGTGCTAATGCTGCTCGCTGACAGCGATGTTCTGGAGATCAAACTGACGGCGACGCATACATCAACTACAATTTAGTACTACTTAGGAGTGATTGCTTACAGGGAGAGGCTGTACATGCATACAGATTCAAACCGAGATGGGAGGCAGATTGAAGGAGTTGAGGTCGTCCGCGTGGATCGGCCCTCGAAACCTTCCCGCCGGCCGTGCGCGCCGCGCGAGGAGGCCAGCCACAGTGTCCCCAACCGCGCGCGGCGAGCTAGCACAGCAGATTGGAGAAAGCAGTTGGAGAGCGACCCAGATCCGGGCGAAGTCCGGTCGCTGGCTGCTTCACTCCGTTCCCATGGCGTCGACGAGAAGGAGGTGCGGGCGGGGCGAGGGGAGGCGTCCCCGCGGGGTTTTGGGTGTGGGTGAAAGAAAGCAGCAACGCGTCGCGGAGAGAGAGGAGACGAGAATGGGAGAACTGCTACACCCTACGCTCTTGTTTGTTTCAGAATGAGGGTAAAAGAAGCAGATGAATAATTGATGGAATAGTTGGTTTCGAAAAATGAATTCAACTACAAATGGACTGGTCGAGCTGACATGGTCTACGGACTAGGTAAATATGGCTTAATAAGACACGCCTATTAGATATAAAACTTGTAACAAGTTGTACCAACATGCCGATGATATAAACTAAACACGAGTCTCTTATCTGGTCTATAAGCAAGTCTAAAAAAGACACGTGAGACAATAGATATTTTTTATTTTTTAAAGCAGCTAATTCTTAAAAAATATTTGTTAAAGTAATTGTTAAAGTAATCATTATAGGACGTGATCTAGTTGAATGAAAGTCATATCTCTATGTCATGTGTGTTTTTGTCTAGACACGACATGTCCAGATGGGTCATACCAACATAATTTAACTGTTGTTGTGTCCGGGCAGTGCCAAACCAACTACTATTCATATCTGTTAGTATGGCTTATTCTCTTCCACACGCATATATTTATATGGTGCTAAATTAAAGTTACTAAAAAATATATTAAACTATTTTTTTTAAAAAAATATGAATAATATGATACATGGGCCGTGACGCGCTGGATTCTCCGGCCGGCTCTTGCTACAAGTATACGCGGGCCGCGGGTGGCAGATCTCGTAGCAGCCAGGCTTGCGCTTAGTTCTTTTCAGTTTTCAGTTGCTGGATACTGGCTTATCACGGCACACTTTTCAAATTAAATAAATATATATTTTTTAAAAAATATAATAGTTACTCCTCTAGGATAAAAATAATTATCATTGAACGAAACTAATGTCAAACTTTAAAACATTTGACTGTAAATAACTTCTAAAATATTTATTTTATAAATATAAAGACCATATATATAGATTGATATTTAAAAGTATTTCAATAAAAACATATATTTATTAATATTTCTATATATATTATAATAGAAATTAGTGGTTAAAAGTTATTTTTTTCAGAATGATAAATAATTTTATCCTAGTAATATATAATTAATCGTAGGCTAATGACCGTCCCGTTTCACATGTGGCCGTTAAGCCGAAGAAAACGCTGTTACGAACGCAGCGCAAGGGTTTTGGTCGCCCTGTACGTCCCGTCCCAGCAGTCGCCAGTCACCAGTCACCAGTTCGGATCTTTGACTGATGACCGCCGTCACGCGCGCGCGCGGCTGAACTGAATAGTAAGCGTCGCCTCGGCGCGGCCCCGGGGTCATGTATCAGTAATCTTTGCCTTTTCCCTCTCCTAGGGGCCGAATGCTACAAACTTGGTCTCTGTAGTGAGAAACAGGATGAACCGGACTTGGTCAGATATAAAAAAAAGGCCAGATAGCAACGGCATGGTGAGCTTTATTCGACGAATGGAACAAACTGACACGTATCCTGGCTTCAAATATATTGATATTTGTGTCTTCATAGCGGGTGCCCATGATATAATTGGTGCAACTTTAGCCATGTAGAGAGAGCTTGACTATGTCCATCGTGTCTTGGCTCACCATGGCCGCAAATATGGCACATTGACTTTGCAGTTTCCACGCAGTCTCCAGCAGAAGCTTGAGTGCACGCACGCGTGCCCTCCTGAGCGCGCGCGGAAGTGTCCACGCGCACATGGATGCAGCGGCGGGCAAGCTAGTGCACTGCACACCACCTCTTGCTCGCGCGGCTACTTGCGCCACAGCCTCCCCGCGCGCTCCGCTACCTAGAGCGTGTAGGAAGCGAAGGCCAAAAATCCAAAATTGATTTTGGTTTTGAGCCCACTAGGCCTCACTATCAAAGCACAGCAAATATAGCAGGTAATCCGCGGCTGACGCAGCAGAGGCGCAAACGAAAAGCAGAGCAGAGGCCAGCCTCTGCTTTTCTTTTCCGCGCCTACATAAACCCGCAAGGCCAAACGGTTTGAGAGGCGCCAAACACACGACACGTTCTCCACACACCCCGACGCACAGAGAGATTGTGAAGCACCTGCAGCGGCGACCAATGGAGGCCCCAACTCTGACCACGCTGCTCAAGGCGGCGGTGGCCACCTTCCCGTCTCGCCGCGCCCTCGCCGTCCCGGGCAAGATCGAGCTGTCGCATAAGGCGCTCGACGCGCTCGTCGACGCCGCCGCCGCGCGCCTCGCCGCCGATGCGGGTGTGCTTCCCGGCCACGTCGTCGCGCTAGCCTTCCCCAACACCGTCGACGTAAGCCCCGATCGTTGCCAGGCCAAAACTTCTATAGCACGGCGACGAGATGGTGTTTTTCTGGTGCTGATTCGGTTGTTGTTGGCGTATTTTGCAGCTGGTGATCATGTTCTTGGCGATCATCCGGGCGCGCGCGGTGGCGGCGCCGCTGAACCCGGCGTACACGCAGGAGGAGTTCGAATTCTACCTCTCAGACTCCGGGGCGCGTCTCCTCATCACCAACGCCGAGGGCAACGTCGCCGCGCAGGCGGCCGCCTCCAAGCTGGGCCTCGCCCACACCACCGCCAGCCTCAAGGATGCGGCCGGTCAAGTCCACCTCGCCGGCTTCCCCGACTCCGCCGCCGTGGTCCAGGGCCAACCGGGCTTCGCCAACGAGCCACCCGACGTGGCGCTGTTCCTGCACACCTCCGGCACGACGAGCAGGCCCAAGGGCGTGCCGCTCACGCAGCGCAACCTGGCGGCGTCCGTCCAGAACATCTGCGGCGTGTACCGCCTCACCGAGACGGACGCGACGGTGATCGTGCTCCCGCTCTTCCACGTCCACGGCCTCCTCTGCGGATTGCTCGCTTCCCTGGCGTCCGGAGCGTCCGTCACGCTCCCGGCGGCGGGGCGCTTCTCGGCGTCCACCTTCTGGGCCGACATGCGCGGCGCCGGCGCGACGTGGTACACGGCGGTGCCGACCATCCACCAGATCATCATCGACCGGCACACGTCCAAGCCGGAGGCGGAGTACCCTGCGCTGCGGTTCATCCGCAGCTGCAGCGCGTCCCTGGCGCCGGCGATCATGGAGAAGCTGGAGGCGGCGTTCGGCGCGCCGGTGGTGGAGGCGTACGCGATGACTGAGGCATCGCACCTGATGACGTCGAACCCACTGCCGGAGGACGGGCCGAGGAAGGCCGGGTCGGTGGGGCGCGCGGTTGGGCAGGAGATGGCGATCCTGGACGAGGAAGGGCGGCCGGTGGAGGCCGGGAAGAGCGGCGAGGTGTGCGTGCGCGGCGCCAACGTGACGAGCGGCTACAAGGGGAACCCGGAGGCGAACGAGGCGGCGTTCCGGTTCGGGTGGTTCCACACCGGCGACATCGGCGTCGTGGACGAGGAGGGGTACCTGCGCCTCGTCGGGCGCATCAAGGAGCTGATCAACCGCGGCGGCGAGAAGATCTCGCCGATCGAGGTGGACTCGGTGCTGCTCGGTCACCCGGCCATCGTGCAGGCCGTGGCGTTCGGCGTGCCCGACGCCAAGTACGGCGAGGAGATCAACTGCGCGGTGATCCCGCGGGAGGGCGTGTCGCTCGGGGAAGAGGAGGTGCTGGCCTACTGCCGGAGGAACCTGGCGGCGTTCAAGGTGCCCAAGAAGGTGTACATCGCCGACGAGCTGCCCAAGACGGCCACCGGCAAGATCCAGCGCCGCATCGTGGCGGAGCACTTCGTCGTGCTGCCGGTCAAGGCCTAATCACCCAACCGTCGTATCGGCGTATCGTACTGTATCTCTCTACATGAAATTTGTTGCAACCAGTAGTAGCTTCCTTACTTAGCTAGTAAGTGTGCATTGAGTTTGTTCGCGCTAACAAGTAACGAATAATAGCAAAATTTTCGTTTTTCCCGTCCCGTCCTCTCTCATTCGTACGCGTTAATTACTACTCCACTGTTCACTCGTTTGTTGACGGAATGACAGGCGGTTGTTGTACATGTTGGTCATGTTCTTGTCGTCGTTTTCCACCCGTGAGCGCGGGTGCAATGCACAGGCGTCGCCTACTTTTATTTACCGGTCGAGAGAAAAACGCGCATATTCTGGGGTGGAGACCACCCGTTGCGCTGATTTGGTGGTTTAGTTGTTGGGATTTACCGCCGGCCGAGCCGTTTCTGTCTGTTTGTTTTTTTGCAACAAAATTTCGTCAGTGATGACGTGCCTTCCCAGTGGCGACGGCGACGTTTCCTCAAAGCCCCAAGCTAACGAATCGATCCAACGCGATCATCCGGCGCGCTCTGCCTTCCAGATCTAACAAACGACGGAGGAAGGTAGGGCCCAACGTGGTGTCCTACAGTAAGGAAGTGGCTGTATCCCTGTAGAGAATCCCAGCCACAGCCCACGCAGCCCACAGGCCACGGTGCCACGGGGGAGGAGATGGCCGAATATCTCGACCCGTGCAGCCGCCAAAACCACGGGAATCGCCCGGCGCTCGCGAAGCTGGGTCTCCCCTGGCTGGCGCCGGCTCCCCCTCCCTCTACCCTTCTTGGAGCCGGACGCGTGCGCGTCCCTGCGCCTTTCCCATCTCTACGACTCTCGTTGCCTGGAGAATTCTCGATCTACCTCTGTGGATGTATCAGGACACAGAAACCGGACACAACACTCGGATGGAAAAATGACGCCGATTCCAACTCAAATCCAGACTCTGCGCTGCCCGCAACACGTGCTAGGATGAAAAGGGTCGGATACCATATCATTTCTGTGTAAAAGATTCTTGGTCACTCGAGAATTTCTATATTTATCAAGTTAACTGGCAATTGCAACATAATGATAAAAAAAGATTTTTTTTTAAAAAAATTATATATGGCCACGATGAGAAACGGTCGAAAACAGTACAACTTTACGAAAACAATGCTCAGTCGGTTGAGAATTTCCCTCACCGTTTTCATCCACACTCCATCTGACCGCAGACCGCACTGCCACTCTGGTAGGTTTGCCCCACCAACTTACACATGTATGCCAGCAAAGGCGAACAAGGAGTTTCATTAGACCGGTGAGGCATTGCAGAGACACCTGCAGTGTAATGCCGGCAATCAACAGTAAATCATACGGCATTATGAGTGTCAAAACAGTCAGCACAGTATCGCGACCAAACTGAGCTAGTGCCTGCCTGCTCGTGCTTCTCAGCTCCTGTATACTCCGAGCATGTAATGGCCATGATCAGATCAATATTAGTGTGTCATGTGACGACGAATTTACAGTGTTAAGAAGGGTATGCTACAATGCCAGGGCGAGCTCGGCCCATGCTAGAGAGGATTCCTTCAGGATGGCGGCTGCCGACAAGTCAATCCCATTCTCCAGAACTCCTGTGATGATCTGCATCGACGGTCTCTTCGATTGGTCAGGGTCGATGCAGCGGCTCACTACACTGCAGATCACTGCGAGGTCCTCTGTTCTGACATTGGTCAGCTCAGGATCAACAAGCTTACCGATCTCCTCTGGCTGCTGCAGATACTTGATGGCCTGTACAATGTAGAGAGTGCATATTCAGAATAAGCAGTGCAAATGTTCAATGTAAATAATATTCCAAACTGCAGTCTCCTGTATGTTCTGAACTATATGTTTTGTTTCAGTCATTTTATGTTCATGGTGGAACTAGGCTCTGGAGCAGACTTCAGAGTCAATTTCTAAAATATTTACTTCACTATCACAATGACATACAGAAATAAAAGAATGCCTCACCCAGTCAATCAAATAGCCTCTGTCCTTGCAATAAGGAAGCCGTCCACTGATGATCTCTAGCAAAATCACTCCAAAAGCAAATGTATTGCCTTGGATGTCTGCTTGTTTATCCTCTGAAGAATCCAAGTGGCCAGGGAAAGAGGATTTGTTGTTGATGCGGCCAGGAGCCTTCTCATGTTTTTGTTTGGTGAACATCATTTTCCAGCATTCAAAATCAACCAGCTGAAAACAAAAAATAGAAAATAAATGTGTTTGTTTCATCAGGTTGGCGAGTATTGCACTCTAAGGATAAGGATGAGCACATAAGGAAAGGCTATCTCTGAAGAACCAAAAATATAATGTGCCTTGCCTTTGGAGTAAAATCTTCGGTAGCATATACAGAGTTGGAATTCAGCTCAGAAATAGCAAATGGAGGCTGCAACTCAGTATGCAAGTATCTTAGACCCTGCGCGATGCCAATGGCTATTTTCATTCGTCTGAGCCAAGATAACTGAGATCCTTCTCCATCTGAAGGAACATCATAAAAATCAAATAATCAAATTTGCTGCACATCACACATGCAATATGCAATAACTAAGAATCACATAATCGTCAGAAAATAAAGAGGTTGGCTTACAGTGTAGGTGCTCAAACAGGGTCCCGTTTGATGCATATTCAAACACTAGCATCCTGGAGAATGGATCACTTTCTCTGCAATAGCCCAGAAATTTCACTATGTTCTCATGATTCAACCTTGCCAGGTCAATAACCTAAAATTTATACCCATTAATTTCGTGGGTCAAAAGACTGTTCTCACACCAGAATTTTGCAAGCCTTACCTTGTTTTGGTAAAATAGTTCATGGTGGCTAGTCCAATGACCTTCAAAGGCGCATAATGATATGACAGAAACCTCAGGTCCATCCTTCATGGTTCCTTTGTATACTAATGTCTCAGGAGATGAACCAATAATGTTGCTAAAATCCTCACAAGCTACTTCAAGCTCCTGGCGACTTAACTTTGGCAGACTTTTCAGCATATCAGAATCTGGTGAGAGCGTTAAGATATTAACAACAATATTTGGAAAGCACACCAATTAATTTACTAATGCCCTTTTTTCACAATAAACTTAACACTAACCGATCAGTACTGTTATCTCATCACTCCAACTTTTTGATCTGTTCCATGAGGATATTCTTATCGATGGCTTTAGCTTGCAGCATCTGGAAGCAGTAATTGCACCAGTGATCACAAATACAAGCAGAAGAATACCAGTTGAAATTTCTAAAACAAGAAGCCATGTTGGTTGTGGCGATCTTTCATGTTTATGGTCAGAGGTGGGATGCTTGAATCCCTTTACGCCACCTCGCTGGCCAGCCGGAGAACCACCTAAAACAAACGAGTGGATTCAACCAATATCAGTACAAAGTTTTATTGACTAGTTACACAATAGTACTCAAATACTAAAGAAATGCAATCAATGTAGTTGGTGTGCAAAATTTCAGTGTGGAGTTTTGCGTCAGTTCCCCACGTCAGGAATAACTTAGAAGTTTAGCTTAAATTCAATATTGCCTCTTTGCTTTCAGTTCTGTATTTTCTTTTCAAATTTTTTGAAGACGGAGCACTGAAGCACATCCAATTGTCTTGATATATCATGTTGAACATGCAGCGATCAAGTGGGCTGTCTTGGCCTTCTGTTGATTGCTCAAAGAAAAAAAAAACATTGAACATAGTGATGGTAGATTCCACGGGTAAATTTTGCAAGTGTAGGGTATCAATAACAATGCCACTAGCTGGTACATCGTGAAATTACAACAGAAGGATATCATTTTAGAGCATGCTGAAGTAATCCTGTTAATGTTTTTTTTTGCGGGGCGTAATCCTGTTAATGCTAGAAGGCAAGATACATACTTATACAAATCTGAAAAGCCCGCTGCCGGATAGAGTACTCATCCTGTAAGCAGTTCCCTTTGAAACTTGACCTGCATACAAGCCATGTAAATGGATGGACTTTGAAGCATTAGCAAACACTCTGTATAGTACTACCTTGGAAGATACTTCAAGCACGGTGGGATTTTTCCAACAAGAAAGTTGTATGAGAAATCTCCAACATTTAATCGAGAAGGGCATAGCCCATTGTGAGCCATGGATCTGATGAAGTAAAATAAAATGAATTAAGATAATTAATAAAAAAATAATGAAACATGGTCAATTATAGGTTTTGTGCAGGCTCACTGCCCTATGTCATCAAAAGAGAAAATAGTAAAGAAGTTTCATGCACAGAATTACTAAGTATTACCAGTTGATACTTGGTCTTATCCTTTTTACCATCACAAAAATTTACTGCCCAAACTATGCAAGAATGAAAAATTTCGGAGAGAAACAGACAAATAAAATCACTATGATATCATAGCTGCGATGTTCAGTTTATGAATAAAATGGTTTGATCATGACATGGATATCCAGAAATATAGAAATAGAATACAGCAGTACAGAAACTTGAAGGGAATGAAGTGACAGGTTTTTATGATTTAATATATATCGAAAATGCATCTACAATCTTGATCATCAAGTAAAAAAGGAGTTAGGACAAGTCACTGACCCACTATTGGCCGTAGGAGAAAAACTAGAACCGTTGCTTCCAGGAATGGATCCTTTCAGTCTATTCGTGTCCAACCTCAGCTGAAAAAGATTCTGTAGCTTGCCCAGCTCTGAAGGTATATTCCCAGTCAACCCGTTGGAATGAAAGTTTCTACGGCAGAAGAATGAAAGCAGCCTTAGTTTCAATAGCAAAGAAGCACCAAAAACAGGAAAATCCCGAATATACAAACAAATCAATTGGCATCTTACATTACGCTTACGCTGCTCAATCCACCCAGCTCAGGAGGTATAGGGCCAGTAAGCCTATTAACACCCAAATCCAAGACCCTGAGGTTCCTCAGTGAGCCTAGCTGTTTCGGGATTGTGCCAAAAAGCATGTTGTGATCCAAATACCTGCCAAAATGGAGGCCTTCAGAAACCTTGAAGCAAATTCATCAAAAGCAGTTGAAAGGACAATAAAACAGAACATACAGCTCTTGCAAGAAGCTCAGCTGTCCAAGTTCCGGCGCGATAAATCCCTTCAGCAAGGAGTTTGACAGCTTCCTGCAAGGCACGGAATCATGAGTCATGACACATGAGCAGAAATTCCGTCTCAGAAGGATTTTGACTGATTATGCAAGTACAGGTTTTAGTTGGCGTATCCTTGTAAACAAAATCTACTGACTACATATCTAAGACTAAATGGCACATCACATTCCATTATTTCCAGATGTTTGCACATGCAATATGTGTCTATGTCAAACATATACAGCATGCACAGCTCCAACGATAAGCTAGTGGCAGTGCCCTACAAAATTGTACCTGCTAACATAAACCTTAATAAATCACCATAGCAAGGCTTTCCTCGCCACTTTAAGTACACAGCAATGTTGAACAGGATTTGATATTACCGACGAGTAAGTACCACAGTAGTAACTAGTAAAGCGGCAGGTAAAACATTAGTGAGATCTAGCTGAGTGCAAGGGGGTGGTTCTTACAGGGAGATCACGGAGCCCTGCGGCGAGGAACAGATCACCCCGTGCCAGTCGCAGGCGTTCCCGTCCGCATCGCTCCAGTCCGCGAGCGCCGACCGGGGGTCCTCGATGATTGCGCGCTTGAACGCGATGAGCGCGGAGACTAGCACAAGCGGAGCAAAACGCGTGTGAGAAAAATTGTACATTTCTCGCAGGGAGAAGCATGGAGGAACAGAATGAGAGTACGAGGCACAGGAAAAATCTCGAAATTCCATCCCCTACACCGCGTAACAGGTGAAAATTTTGAAGAAGACCGATCAGAATCAAAATCTGAACAGCCATTTCAAACTCGGTGAAAAATGGTAAAAAGGGTAAAATGTCTCCCAGAAAATGGAATTCACAAGCATCCCAGGTGAATAATTAGACTAGCACAATCCAAATTCAACCAAAACTCCCTAAAATCCGGCCATAAAAAAAATCAGGAAAGAAAAAGATAAGTCAGAGGAAGAACACCGCGCAAGCAAGTGACAACACTCACCGTCACCGCCCAACGCATACACCGAGCACCGCAACAACACCACCCCGCACTGCAACGCGAGGAGGAGCCGGAGGACGGAGGGAGCACCGCCCCAACAATGCCTCATCTCCGAACGCAGCAGCGCCGCCTCCGAATCACTCGCTCGAGCACACTGCCCACACACAACTCTCCTCTTCCTCACAGAGATCGCCGCGCGAGCGCATCCGCGAATTCACGGCGCCATGGCTACCGCTCCGACTCCGTTGGCTGGCTCGCCGCTGCTCCGCCCGCAGCACCACGTGGGGATGGAGGTGGGTTGGTTGGGGAGTGGGAGCAGTTGAGTAGAGAGAGAGAGGAGCCGAGCAGCGGGAGACGATGCAGAAAGAGGTAGACGAGGGCGTAGAGAGTGAGAGAGAGAAGAAGCTTGGGGAATGTTGGGCTAATCTAGGTTGCGTTCGTTAAATTTTTTTTCTGACTTTTACGCGTATATAAAGTTTTTAAACTAATTTTATTATTTATACCATTAACAAAAATATATATATAATATTTTATTTTTTAAAGCTATTTTAAACACAACCTAATACATGAGGAATTAAAATGGTAAAGGTGGGAGGCGGTGGCTGATTAATTATCACGCGCACTATTAATTTATCAATTAAATACCACTTAATTAATTATTTAATTAATTACCCCACCGCTTACTTACCATGAGTACTAGTATTAGTGCTAGTTTTAGGAATTAAGAATCTCAAAAGAAAATTTAGGTGTTAGGGAGCATCTTCATTTTATTTAAGACTGGTTACTGGTTATAGAATGTCATTATCAGCACTGTTTTAATCTGCTGTTGTTCTATACTTTTTTTGCAGGGCGAGAGATCCCTGTCGCTTGCTCTCTTTGCCTATAATTTCTTTTTACTTAGGAAAAACTTATTAGGGTTCTTCAAAAATGGGTCTGGTGTTTCTGACCGTTTAACGCTGTGTCCTTTCTTTTGTTTTTCCATGTGGTCCCTCCATTTTTTCTTCATTCTTGGATTCTCTCTTAATTACAGTGCGGTGACTTAGTGAGATAGTATAATAGAAAATGTCAAGTTATTTTTACAGCATGGTATGATAACTACAAGCTACAACAAATTTTGTACTGGTAACACAAAAAAAGGCATTGACCGAAATATTGTTAAGAACTTAAGATGGTTTTTGTGCTAGAGTGATGCTATATGATAAACCTTGGATCAGGATTGACACCACCGCCGATTACCGCGGTAACCAGACCTACCTTTGAGTTACATCAATGCTAACCGCGCAACAACGCCATTGAATTCAAATAATTCTTAAAATAATTTATTTTTTGATAAATTTGTCCAGTTTGCCACTGTTATTATGGTTATCACGCTTACCACCGAGGTGTGTTAATCCAGCCACCGACGATAAGGTAAACCCTACCTTGGGATGTGTTTTAGTCAATTTCTAAACAGAGGAAGGATAATGACGACATAGCTGCAGTAATAGCGGTGGAAGGAGTGAAGACAGCTCGGCAGTTTCAGTAATTAGTTTGTCTGGCTCTTGTCTTCTTGCACTGGGACTCAATACTCCATGTTCTTCATGTCTCTCAATTCGAATGCAAGGCGAGTTGCAGAAAAGAAAATTCTCAGTTGAGAAATAATTGGTTGACAATGACATCGATCAGCCACTGAAAGAAAAATGGAAGCAAATTAACAGCGCATTTTTCGTTTGGTAGACAGCCAGTCACCTGCAAATTTGGGTCCAGGTTGTTGCCTACTATCACACCATGGTCCTGCTTGCTTACTGCCATGGCAGCCATGGTTAATCCGATGAGAGACCACAATTTGGTAGGATCGATCGAATCCAATGCCAATGCCAATTCCAGTTCTGCATATATTGTTTGCAAATCAAGGGACCCACTCTTAACGTTAATCTCACCGTCTCAACAAGGGTGAAACGGAAGGAGCCTTTCAGCTAATGCTCACGTACAATTCTAGATTCAGACAGCTTCCACATAAGAGAAGATTCAGTCACACAATGATTAATCCATACTACTATTTGATAATATGAGAATAGACAGATAAATAACAAAAATTAATAAAATATTTTTAAAGTTTTATTATAAGGGAAAAACTATTTTCATATCTAAACTTCTATTATTTTTTATTTTTAATTTATTTAGGATTAAAAGCATTTAATATTGGTGTATATTGATGTACTATCCTGTCAGTGTATAACAAGGTAGTTCAGGCAGTTCAGTTTGTCGTAGCACACTGCACGCGCAATCTTCTACAGAAGCCTCAGGGTAGCAAAGCTGTAACTGCAGAAATGAGATGTCGTAAGATACATTGAATATTCAGAGTATATCATATCATATGATCCTTTCTGTCAGTCAAGATCGTGTAAAATAGGAGCTGAGATCGCAAAGCCTTTTGCCACTCGGTGGCTTGGGAGTCCAGCAACAGCCAACACAAGGAGAGAGAAGAAAACGTCGCATTCAGCAAGGCCAAGAAGCGTACACGACATGCATGGTACGAGGAGAGCAAACAGACGCCTCAACTTTATGAGATCCGTCCACAAACGGAGCTGCATCGCATGGCAATCGACCGTGGCAGCATGAGACAAAGGACACAGACAAGACCCCCACATTTAGGCAGGACAGTTCAGTAGGATATGGCACAAGAGTTGAAGGGAAAGGGGTCACAGCCACCTCATCCCAATGTGGATTAGCAATTGTTTTAAATAATAAAAGTTTTTATTACAGTTAGGCAATTACATTAAAATGGTACGATTACCCTTTAAACACTTCCTGCCTCTGCATAGGCGACTGCAACCAATCAAACCCGCTTCTTCCTGCACAGAAAGAAAGCTAGCAGCGACACAAGAAACGGAGGCATTAATTCAAGGCCATCAACTATAGAACAATTCTTCCTTTGGTGCAATTCAATATGGGACGAGTAGATTATAGGAGTATTGTTGCAGCGTCAAGGAAGAAAGAGCTGCTCCAATTGTTTTTAGGACCTACTGCTGTACCGCAAATATTCTTTCTTTCTTTCTTTCTTTCTGAATGATCCTCTAGTCAATTTATTACGCTGCATTGTACCCATGTCTCTTGTGCCTATTTGGTTTGGTATTTAAGAGTTACGAGAAACTATGTACATGAAAGAAATGTTTCCGTAGAAACTGAACTGAGGTCACCAGAGCCATTGCCACTTGGTACTTTGATATTCAGAAATACGCTCAGATCACAGTGAACAGGACTGCATTACACTGCCATCGTGTGTATAAACTAACTGTATGGGTATTGAGTAATTTGGAAGCAGGCAGCCTTGATGTGATGAGGCCAGACAGCAGCAGCAAAAGGCAAAAACTCCCAGATGGCTGTCTCCTTCCTGACACTAGATTACTGTTTCTGTGGAGCATTAAACTTTGTTAAAAATATAGTACTTTGTTTTGCAGATTGATGGTGGGCAATGGTTCTATGCAAAATGTAAGCAGCACATGAATTCAAATGCTACAATATCATTGCAGTGAGCACCAAGTGTTCCTCATCTGCCAACCAGTTTATTGAAATCCATAATTCAAGCAAGCCAAAATTAGGTATCTCCTTCTGGCAAAGGCAATGGTTAATTAGCAAGATGAGGTGATTAGATTTTGGATTTGAGCTGTAAAATGGCAGTTTTTTTCTTTCAGTTGGAGGGGTCCTTGTCTGTATTGCATGATGGTTGAGGAGGCCACACCCGCTAAGATATCATGTGTTTGTCCACAGCTCTTCTGATGACGCATGGCACGCAGTATTAGGCCCCTTGGAACACGACCACCAACCCTTCGTCTGATTATATCTCAAACCAAATAGCCCATTAAACCCAAAGTAACAAGAAAAAAATGGTGAGAAATTCAGTTTAAAGAAATACCAAGAGGGTGAGAAATTCAGTTTTCAGAAATATATCAAGAGGGTGAGAAATTCGGTACAAAAAAGAAGCACATTAATCCAAAAGTAATAAGAAAGATAGCACCAAGAGGTTGAGAAATTTCAGTTTTCAGAAGCAACAAAAAAGATTGCAGATAAACCTTGCAAATTCAGTAATCACTACTTTTCCTTAATGAACAAGAGGCGCGATCAATATGTTTTGCCTACATTTAGAGCACTTACATGCAAATATGTGTTTTAATGGTTGCTTTCAATAATTTAAGCATGCATGCGCTCACTTGGGGTCCAGGCCTGTCTGGTCTCGTAGCCGTATCTTTCGGTCTCTGATGCTGGATTCTTTTAATTTCTGCATCTGTCCCTGCCGCTCATCCATTCGTGGAGCTAGGCAGCAGCATCCATGAAAAACTTAGGTCTTTTGCAACAAATCAATGGTCCCATGTCAACAACCATCGCCTGCCTCTCTTCTCTGCAGTCACCTTTGCCTTTGCACATCCTGGTGGGCTGGTGGCAGTTAAAGAATTCAGAGGCTGAGACTGATTGATGCTGCCATGCTCTTCCCTGAAACCATGCATGATGCTAGCATTTCTTGTGTATTGCATGTATGATTAGATTGCACTAGAACATTTGTTTAGAGAGCAAGTGTGTACGCATTGATCTAGGAAGCAGATGCCTTGTTGCTTGGTGGGCATTGACGCGATGCTTTTGTAAAGCAGTTTGTAGTTAATGAGAAAGGAAGAGTGAGATGATAAACAAAGGAGAGAAACAAAGGAAGGTTTGGTTGTTTGTCATTGTCAATATGTTAGTTAATTACAACCATTTCTTCAGGTATAGCTCCGGGTTTCAAGAGTTTCAGACAGTCATACCTATATTCTTCATGGCAAAATGAAAATCTTTAAACTCTTCTGAGATCAATTTATAATTTTGTGTGCTTTTATGGGGAACATGCAGAAACATGTTTACACTCCATTCAACAAACGACTCAAGTCAATCTATATAACATATATACATGAAAAATTTCCAATTGACACTTGTCAAATAGACTATCCACTTAAAAGTTAATTGGGCCGGCACGAGTAAGGCCACCCTTTTTCATCTCTCACACCTCAGAGAAAAGCAAGAACTGAATATATGTTATTTTAACTTATCCTATTATCGACTATACAGAAGATAGTGGTGTGAAGCTTAAGCAAGTACATCACTTGAGGAGCTCCTAAGCAAGTGGGTCTTTGAGGAATCCAGCAACAACAAACTCCTCTACTATCTGTCTCACCACACATACCACTACACCCACAATGCCACTGCCATTGGCAAATACTCTTTTTACTTACAAGTGAAGGTTTTCAACATAACAAACAAACAAACAAAATCTCAAGATCTTTTTCTCTTTGTAACTTGATCATTACAGAGAGTTGTAGAAAATTCAGGCCAGATGAACTGATGAACAACTTAGTGGTGGTAGATTGTAACAGGGTCGCACCAGCTGCATCTTACTCGCTGAACAACGCAATTACTACTAGATGTTCGGGCAGCCAGAAGTAAAAGACCTTGCTGCTGTACTGCTCTCACTTCTGTCCTGGTTTTGTTAGCTGTTGGTGCAGGCTTAGATGAGTGCAGGGCGGTGAGGACTGCCATTATCCATTGAATGCTCCTTAGATCATACTCTAGCACAGATGTAAAGTTGTCAGGCCATATATCATATATGTATGTCTACATCTGCACATTTTCCCCAGTCATTTCGGCATTTTGCTCTCCGCTTCTTCAGTGCAGAGATCATCTTTTTCTGCCGGCACAGAAGAAATTTACACATGCTAATCTTGTGAATTTAGTACACTTGGTTGATCAATCCCAGCCTTTGCTTTTTCTCTGTGAAATGATTTTCTCCCCTTAGACGCGTTTTCTTCTCTCTTTTTCTTCATGTTCCGTTTTGGTTGGTCCAAGCTTCGCTTTCATGGAAAAGAGGTTTGTTCGATGGATGCTACAGATCGGAGCAGTTCAGCTGTACGCAGCAAGCACTGATTGCGCTGGTCTTGATATCCCAGGCCACTCTGCACTGCATGCACCAGCTACGAATTCAGGCTACTCCTATATGGACACTACATGCAACTGCCGCGTACTACGTGCCTGACTGCTTAGCGACTCTAATCATTGGATCCATTCAGAAAACACGCAGAAAAGGAGACGAGGGATCAATCGTTCCAATCATGCGTGTTGGCCTTTGCGATGGCAGCGTCATGAGTTCACGACGGCGAGCGATCATGAGTCAGGCGATGACGATCTGGAAGGTGATTTGGGTCAAGAGTGGGAAAATGTTCAGATTTCCGGCGGAAACTGAACTACGTCTTACAAAATTCATGTGAAATTCTAGTGTTCCAACATGATTACAAATGTGAAACATTGTCCAAAAATGACTACACGTGTGAAAACATGACATACAGCAAATGCAAGTTCGGGCCGTCCATAGGCAAACTGTAGTTCAGTATCAACCTAACATCCAACATTGCAGATTTTAGTTTTTCCCTTACAAATTTGAGCCAGACGGCATGAGCTATCATATCTTAACTTCATAAGCCAAGAGCTTTGTAGGTTTGTTACAGTGACATCTTGTACAGTAGCTCAGAGCTGCACCGACTGAAGAGCATACGTTTCCTGAACAAATTCAGAGTTGATACACCGAACACTAAAACTACCACCGAAAACATCATTCTCAAAGAGCCATTTGGGGTTAATCTCACCATCAAACCGTGAATGAATCGAGGGATGCGGGCTTAGCGCTCCACCAGCTAAAAAATGGAGCCTTCCTAAGAAGCTCAAGTGTCTGCTGGTACTCATAAGCCATATCCTGCAAAGAACATCAGGCACCTTCCAGTAGTCAGTCATTGACTTCTCGTATTCATCAAGACATTAGAATCCTTTGACAAAAGGGAACTGCATGGGTTAGTTCATCATATGTTACTAAGCTACTGTATTTTCCAACAGAAGATGAAATACCTGTTGAGTTCAAAAAAATAAGATGAAATACCTTGATTCGACGGTAGGACATTTCCTCAGAATGGAGCTTTTCGACTAATGAATGTTCAAGTGACACAAAGGCTTCTAGCAACCTTCTCCTACAATTAAAAAGAAGAATATAAATATATCATAACAGTTTTGCATTAGGATGCTTGGAATGGGAAAGGATGCACTCTCTTACTTGCAGAGTAATGACTCAGTGGAGGGTGAGCATGCGGCCTTTGAGGATGTACCCTGTTTTCTCCCAGTTGTTCCCAAGACAACTTCATGCAAACCGGATTTATTCCAGCATATTGAGTACCTAGTAAAAGATAGATTGCAGAGCTAGGTGTTCTTAATAAAAACATGTACATGAAACATGAGGTAAACTCAAAATAAGGGGTCCGAGTTTACAAAGACGACAAACCATATACTACCCGCATGTCAAAGGGGGCGCATCTCCAGACATCTGTTGAAACTCTTTTGGAGGGATAGGTGCCTCAAAAAATAGTGGCTATAGAGAAAAAAATGAATCCACTGTCACGAGAAGTTAATATATAACTAGAAAAAGGGAAATGTGGGATGACAGAAAAATATTTTGTCCAAACACTAATTGGCCATTTATTAGCAGGTGATATATATCAGGACATGATGGCATTGCTACTCCAACCTTGTTCAATTTAAAAGGCAAAGGAAGTTTGCTCCATAGAGAGGACAGTCGAGCATCGAGAACTTTTTTGATATTATTTTCAACAGAAAGCCCTTCAAGAGCACCAGTAGGTGATTGTCCAATAGTAATGGTGGACAAGTACAGGGGCTCAAGAATGTGAGACAGCAAAGCACCTGTGAAAGAACAGAGGTAAGTGTTTATGGAGTTCATCAAATGGCCAGTAAAGCAGGAAAATCATAACTAGAAGAATAAGTATATGATTGCAGAAGAAGCAATATAATTGTGAACTACTAGCATGTTCAATATCTATATTAATTCAGCAGGTCTGCAGCATATATTGCAATGAACATCAAATGATGAAAAGCATAAAAATGTTCACATATACTATCTTATTAATAAACTTATAAAATTAACTGAAAATGATTGCGGACAACAAACCTTGGATTCCAACAACACTCCAGCGAGTTATTTTGTCAAAACAGCTCATTGATAATGTTGTATCACCACGCCCAGGCTTCCTTTGAACAAACCCAACATCTGTCACACAAAGCAGTCTACAAATTAAAATGGATACAGAAAATAACAGAGAAGAAATATAATGTTACATTAAGACAACGAAATGAATTACTTTCAGCAAATGGCCAAAGTAGTGACATCTTGATTGAAACCAATTCATACAAAAATGAGAGAACTATCAGTTCCCCAGACTGCATTATATATCCATGGAATCTAGATAATAGTGCTATCCCTGTTAAGCAATCCATAAGCAATCTAAGCTATTCAATTCCATGTCAAGAAAACTGTTGTGCATTGGTCACCAACATCAACTAGTTCACCACTTGGGAGCTCCACTCCAACATGTCCATGACACCATTTTCCCAATTAAAAGAAAACATTTGTACTAGAAAACTGACCAAACAAGAACAACAACAACAAAACCTTTTATTCCTAAGCAAGTTAGGTTAGAGTAGAATTAAAACCCAACATTAATGTTAAATCACGATTCAAGCATGTAAATAGCTGCTTTCCAAGCACTTTTATTTAAGTACAGATCTTTTAATATATCTCAATCTTTTAAGTCATTTTTTATTGTCTCTCACCATATTAATTTCGGTCTTTCTCTATCTCTCATCATATTATTATCTTGATCTAAGATTACATAATATACTGGTGTCTCTGTGGGTCTTCTTTAAATATGGCTAAACTAACTCAATCGATGTTTGACAAGCTTTTTCAATTGGTGCTACCTCTAACTGATCATATATATCATTATTTTGGACTCGAACCATTCTTGTATAACCACAAATCCAGCGTAACATACGCATGTCTGTAACACTCAACTATTGAACATATCGTCTTTTTGTAGGCGACATTCTGCTCTATACAACATAGTAGGTTTAATCGTCGTTTTATAAAAATAGTATTTTAATTTTTGTGGTACTCTCTTATCACAGAGAATACCAGATGCTTGGCGCTACTTCATCCATCACGTTTTGATTCTATGACTAACGTCTGTATCAATATCATTATTCATATGTAGCACCGATCCCAGATATTGAAAAGCATCCTTCTTAGTCATTACTTGACCTCTTAAACTCACATTTTTCTTATCGTATGTGATGGTGCTAAAGTCACACCTCAAGTATTCAATCTTACTTCTGCTTATTTTAAAATTTTTGGACTTAAAAATCTACCGTCATAACTCTAGTTTCCTATTTACTCTAGCCCGACTCTCATCAACTAACACTACATCATCTGCGAAGAGCATATATTAAGAGATATCTCCTTATATGTTCCTTACAACCTCATTTATTACTAAGACAAAGAGATACAGGCTTAAAATTGAACCCTAATGTAGTCCAATTTTAATCGAAAAGTAACATGTGTTATCATCATTTGTTCGAACACTAGTCATAGCATTGTTATACATGTCCACGATGAGAGCAACATATTTTATTGGGGCTTTATGCTTGTCAAAAGCACAAAACATAACATTTTTTAGTATATTGTTATAAGTCTTTTTCAAATCAATAAAAACCATGTGTAGGTTTTTCTTCTGTTTTCTAAATCGCTTTATAACTTGTCTTATTAAGAAAATTACTTCCATGGTTAACCTTCCGATCATAAAACCAATTTGTTTAATAGAGATACGCGTCATTCCTTTCAAATAGTGCTCGATAACTCTCTCATAACTTTATAATGTGCTCATCAACTTAATTTCTCAATAATTAAGTACAACTCTGGATATCTTAATTATTTTTATAGATTTGTAATAATACATCAACAAATCTACTAAACTAATAATACATGTAAGATCACAGCTAAAAACATGAATCAACTGCTCTGCTGAATACATGAGTAAGAAATAGGCGGAAAAACTGAAGTAGAAATTAAATGTTATCTGGGTAATGAAACATTTCTAACAGGACATCGACGGATTCATACAATTTGCCAAATCTAAAGGCAATAGCACATGAAAATTAGCAGATCTAAACACGAATTTACAACTCTGCTCAATGCCAAGAAAGAAGCGTACCACTGCATCTATTCACACTATCCAGCTGTTCCCTGAGCAACTCTGACGGAGACGGTGGAACCGGCATGACTCCACCTGCACCAATTTCACCAAACCAAGGAAACCATTAAACTCCCGCAACACCAATTATGTTGCCCTTTTCCATTCCTAGTATGCTCTCCAACTAAGTTAAAGACTGACTACCTCAGTGATCAGTGCAGATAAATTGGTATGAACCGTACTACTAATTTTGAGCAAATTAAGATGTATTAATATTATTACAGTAACGAAATAAACATTTTTTTTAGAAGAACGCAAAGTTCTCCCATTCTAACCGGTGAACTCTAGTTTTTAATTAATACGATGGGAGAAAAAACAATGTGAACCGGCAATCAGAAAACCGAACATACATGGAAGCTGGGTGATGTAGAGATGCAGGTGGTGCCCATCCCTCAGCCTCCATTTCTCACCAGTGCCCGAAGCAACCAACCAATCGGGCGCGCTGCTCCGGCCGATGTCGGTGTAGATGAGGCGGAGGAGCGCGCGGCGCGAGACGACCTCGGCATGCGCATCGTGGACGAGGTCTCCGTGGTGGTTGAGGCGACCGGCGCCGAGGCACTTGGTCCCGGTGGCCAGCGAGAGGACAGTGAGGCTCCCGTGGTCCCGCGGCGCGGAGAGGAGGAAGGCGGCGAGGACCGTGGACTCACGCCCCTGCGGCTTGCCCTTCTTGGGGAGGGAGTTGTAGTGTCGGAGAACAGTCGAGCAGGTGGCCTCCGCCCAGGGGACGTCGTCCCATGGCGACGGCGGCGGCGGCGAGGAGGGAGAAGAGGGGAGCATCGGGGATGGGGGAGCCGGTAGGCCAGAAGAAGGCGGCTAGCTTTGTTACAACTTACAAGGCGTCAAGGCATTTTACGCTTTACACTGGCAGTTACGTAGCCATACTCCCTTGAGGATATTTGGTTGGCGGACAGATACCCGTCTTGGCTCACTAAAATTGCGATCCTAATTCGGCCCACCAATCGCCACCGACAGAAGCGATCCAAATTTGGCCCACCAAGATTGGGCTGCGATCCAAATCCGCCCAATGAAAATTTATAAAAATATGAAAAAAAACAAGTTAGGGTTAAAATACCTTTTAATAATAAAATAAGTTAGTTTTTTAGGAAAATGATTCTTTATTGGAAATTAATTAGGGTCATTACAATCCCAAGGATAAACTCCCGCATGCACGCAGACAGGACGATGCTCCTGCCAAACCGCACAGTATCTAGTCCTTCTGCTAATCGCGATAACTTATGTGCTATTTTATTGCATCCTCTATCGACATGATGTGATGAAACTTCACCTCCGACAATATCTCCATCTTGCTATATTTTTAAATAAGATCAATGATGAAACATCATATATAAAAATTGACAGAATCACACATTTTAAAACAAAGAAAGTAATAATTTTAAACAATAGCTTGTTTGTATTAACGAGTATGCCATGTTCTAGTGGTAAATTATCCAAAAAAGGTTCCGATGGTAAACGCGTCATATAGCTAGCTCCTAATCTTTGATTAAAAAAGAACTCTCACCATCCGAATGACATGTGCACTAACGCAAGGAAAAGCTAGCAAGCAATGGTGCAACACAAAGGATGCAAGCTACAAGGACCAAAAAATTGACGGCAAAGTGCAAGTGAAAGCTACATCGTCAAATTCTTTACTCTCCAGCGTACACAATCCCGACCATCTCGTACTTTGTTTATTTTGCATAATCTCACCTACCGATCACTGTCAATACGGCAACATGCTCCTCGCAATGTTCAATGCACAGGTCGCGTATAAATCCATCCCATCGTCGTTACCGTCTCCGGCAGCGATTGCACCGTTGGCAATAAGAGACTAATTCTTGGAGGCAATGAGGCAGGCGAGGCCCTACTCGGCGATGTTCGCCGGCGGGGTGTCGACGCGGACGGGGCCGCACGCGCTGCCGCTGGCGCGCATCAAGAAGATCATGGAGCGGTCGGCGGGGGACAGCAGCGGCAGCGTCGACGGCGGCGGCGGGGCGAGGATGATCTCCGGTGAGGCGCCGGTGGTGTTCTCCAAGGCGTGCGAGCTGTTCATCGCCGAGCTGACGCGCCGCGCCTGGGCAGCCACGCTTGAGGGCAAGCGCCGGACTGTGCACAAGGAGGACGTCGCCGCCGCCGTGCAGAACACCGACCTCTTCGACTTCCTCGTCGACGTCGTTATGGCGGACCTCGGCCATGATGACAATGAGATGGATTAATTCGAGTTTTTCTACTGTGCTCTCCACTGATCTCTAGTGATAGTATTATACTGTAAGTATAAATAATATGAGCTATCGGTGTGTAAATCATTGGATTGGGGTAATTTGGGCATTCATGTTTTTCGTTTGTTTTGGTCGCTAACTCGATCTCTGGCACCCAATCCGCCGCTGCAGTCCTTCGAGGATCCCGTCACGGTCGCCCCTTCGACATGGTTTAGCTAATCACGTCGATCGGTGACAAGTTAGATGATTGAACTGCAGTACTACGCTAATTTGTTGTCTAAATTATAAATGTTCCTTTGGAAATTTTGCGGGAAATTTACCCTTATATTTGTCCCCAAAATTGCGTTGTGCATGTCTCCCTAGTTTATTTAAATTAATAAATATGATAAACAAATTGCCGTCAGAATATGGATCAACCCATGGTGATGGGATGAAAGCATCCATCTGAGAAGTACAAACAGTACACAAATTCTTCCATGTAGCCGAACTAACTTTTGGTTGCCAACGCCTGCCATAAGGATGCGAGCACGAGCTCCTCTTGGCCAGGCCCGGCGTCATATGCCGCGAGCACGCCGTCTTCCGATCTCCACCCTCCGAGTCGTAGCCGATTAGCCGATCGCATCGAGCGCGCTGCCTTCCGCTTCTTGCTTTTGCAACCGCGCCTCCCAAATGTCATATGATTAGAGCTGATGTGCGAAATTACAATTTTATTCCTCCACGTGATATTTCTATGGATGATCATGTTCTCCTATGTTTCTAGTACCGTTAATTGTAATTAGATCAAACCCCTTGGATTGAAATTGGTTAACGGTTTCGATTTATTTCTACTACTGGTAGAGAGTACCATAGAGGAACTAAACGATGATGGTCGTACATATTCCTGTATTATGTGATTATTCTTTTATTTTATGAATATTTAAATAATATTTATTGGATTGTGGTTATGCATAGGCCATACAATTGATTTGAAAACCTCACCAAAGATATAACATGATAAGTTGAATGTGAAGAAGCTGAAACGGGTTTCGATTGGCCTGCCGTTCATTGAACAGTATAAATTGTCCCTTGCTGGATACATTGCAACCTTCTTCTGTAGTGTAAAGTACATTGTGACAGCATTTGAATGAATAATACACTACATTGTGTGTTACCTAAATTAGGTGTGGTCTATTCACAAGATTGTTGATCCAAAAGTCCAATTGTTTCTCTCCTTTTCTAGCTTGACAATGCACATCGTACCCAACAATTGAATTTTGAGCATGTCACGCGGCAACACATGGGGTATCATCTAACAAAGTAATTCACAAAAAAAGTTCAGCACACCGGTAAATAACTCAGCAACGGTCCAATAGCAACAGAACATACAAAGGATCGGTTTACAATAGTAGAAAAACCAACCCTAGATGAATTCTTCTACCCGTGCACTTCTAGCACGAACAACAAGAATACGATTCACTGGGAACCCAACAGCAAATCCAGAGACAGATCACCTGACTTTGCTTGACTTCCAACCCTAGCAGCAGGCAGCGTTCGATCAACAGATAGCTGAAGACGGGATCGCCATCTTCTTGGTCTTCGGAGCAGCAGCCTTGAATCACAGACAAAAAACTAACCTAAAAACCATAACCTGTTACATGACTAATATATATGTGCACGTAGACATCATGGACCTAAAGTCCTATTTGGAGCCCATACACAGATGGACATGGGCATTGTTCGGTGGAAAAGCCAATACAAACTCAGGTAATTAACTTAATAACCTAGGTACGATGCCGTTACTGACCTTGTGTTTAATTAACCAATCTGAGCATGCTGCTTCGGTTCCCTTTATCCATTGCAGATCAACACAACAGCCTCCCAATAGGTTTGCTCTCTTCTGTTTTCGCTTTCATAGGTAAATAACCGATAGGAATTTTTATAGAGGCCTTGTACATATCAGGACATCCCTCGAGGAATCAGAAGAGTTCGCGCGTACAAAAAATGAGAGTAAAACGATCACCCTGTAATGATGAGCATAGTGGTAGCATTAACGAATTACATGGTACAAATTCACAAATCATGTTGCGTTGTAGCAACAAGACTATTTTTGCGATAACAAGGCAAAGGCGCCGGAGAATAGAAGGGCACAGGAAGATGGCGGTTATGCATGGGCTCCCTGTCTGCTATAAGCATATATGGCTTGGTGCCCGAATGTGTGAGATTTTCGCCGGCCGAGTTAAAAACACGTCCAATGATCAAAAATTTGATAAATTAATCCTTTTAAAAACTTATTTTAAAACTAGATCAGAATAAAAACATTGAACCATGAGCTCAGCGACATGCCCTTTAGCACTAAGGTCCAACGTGTTTGCGAAAACCACGTTGGTATTGACCAGGCATGGACCCTCTTGTCGACATGGCAAGGGCTTAGCATCAACGTAGTTGGCGCTGAGCTTATTAGTTCAGTGCTAACTCTATTGGCGTTGAGCTAGGGGATTTAGCCCTCACATGCAGCCGCGTCGGCCTGGGCTTCTTTCTTTTTCCCTGCTTCTTTTCTACTTCTATGGTTAGTGCGACGTTGCTCTCTCTCCTCTCCTCCTCAAATCACTTCAAATCCATGATAAATCAGAGGTATTTCATGGGGATTGCTTGGGGGATCGATTGGCAAGTGAACTCCTTCGAAAACCCTAATTTCCCTAATCTTTCTCCATGTATTTTGAGTGTTTTGGTGGCAACTGTGGACTGCAGAACGTGGGTGGGGATGTATGGATAAATTGGCTAATTACTGCTATGTTGACATTATAGTGGATGATTCATGTTTTTTTTTAATTTTTGAAACATTTTGACATTGTTGGGATTGGATGAGTTTAGAACTATAAATATAAATTTAGTATTTCTTTGGGAATTTCAAGTACTTATAATGTGTAAAGTTCTACTCTTATGTTGAAATTATTAGTAGTTAATTAATGTCTAGTTTTTTATTTTTCAAAACATTAGGACATTGTAAAGTAGGCTTAAATTCAAGCTATAGTAGGCATGATGTCTAAAATATTTTGTAATGCAACATTGCTAGGTTTGGTAGTATTGAGGTTGGGGTTACATTTTTTAGTTATTTTTAACTATTATTTTGAAATAATGTATTCTTATTTATCGGTTAGATATTGTAGATGGATAGATTGGTATGCTTCATTTTGGTGGTTTTGTGGCAGAGAAAAGTACATGTGGTAGCCATTTTGAGGGGATGAATGTTAGGCGGCTTGTGTTTGGCGTCAAACCCAACTTCGAGGAGTTTGTTTGCCATACGAAGAATGAATTAGGGTGGAGTAATGAGTCGTAGCTATGCAAGGTAGATACAATGTTGAAGTTGGACCCATGTCACATAAGTATATGCTAGATTTAAATGGAGAGGTGGAATGACACACTTATATGGATATAGTGTTGAGGTCACAATTCAAGTGTCTTGAGGTGTTTGCTTGGAAAATGGATTGTAGTGAATCCAAGGATGATTTTTTAGAATTTAATCAAAGTTTATGCGAAGAATCGTCTCTCTACTATCATGAACCGAAGAATGAGGTGTTTGTGGTAGATCGGAAGGAAGAAGAGGTTAAGGAGAAGCCCATGTCGACGCGAAAGGAAGATGGTTGAGAAGAAAACCATGTCTACACGGTAGAAATAATTGGTTAAGAAGAATGCCACGGTAGGCTACAAGTACCAGTTGAGGAGGATGTGTCATATGATGGTGTGCTGGAAAAGCAAGCGGGAATGAAATGAGAAGTGAAGTTAGTGATAGTCAGATGGCTTTGTTCATATGTTGAATGCTTCGAGATAAAATTTACACCCGTATTGAGTGTGAGGAGGCTATGATACTTAATGGATTGAACATTAATTTTTAGATGAGCATTCAAATGAGGAGAATATGTGGATGACTATGCTTCTAATTTAGATGACGATCGTCCAATAGGCAATATGTTTGAGGAAATTGTTGGTCACAAGCCCGAAATCGTTCAATTCAAGGATCTTAGCAATGGAGATCTTGTAGTTGCTGATGGTGACCCATAATACAATTAAGGCATCGATGTAATGGGGGAGAAAATGAAGAAGGGTTGGAATTTTGATCTCTTGATGTTCTAAAAATTTGACTACAGAGCTATTCTATTTGTGTGCACCACCCGTTCCATATGAAGCACTCGAACACATCTGTTAAGTATACGGCGGCTTGCCTCGATCCGAATTGCAAATAGGAAATTCACACAAGAAATATTAGAGCCGAGAAGTGGAGGATTACCAGTGTTGGCGAAGAACACAAGTGTTATAGTGTGGAGGCATCGGGCAAGCACTTGCAGCTGACATCAAGGTTTATTGGTAACATGTTGTGGCCATTCATTCGAGCTGAACTGATGATGTCTCCTGTAACTATAGTCAAAGCAGTGGAGTTCATATGGCACTATTGACCTTCGTAAGATAAAGCTTTGCGCGCTAAGCACGTGGCTATAAAGGTCATTTGGGGAAATTGGGATGAGACGTGTTTTCGTTTACCTATACTTTTAAATGCCATCAAAGCAAAGAACACGATCATGCATTAGCATGTTGAGGCTCACATAAAAAAGTCAAGATTGGTAGATGGAGTCTTAAGGTGTGTATTTGGACATGCTGCATGGATTTTGGGCGGTGTGTCGAGGCCTAGTTTGCAAAAAGCTCCTTGTCTATGTATTAAATCTCGAACAGATTCTCACGCCGCCTGACAGCTCGTTGTATTTTTTCTAGTAAACCCTTGTATTTAAAATAATTACAATTCAAAGAAGGGAAAATTCCTCTTATTAGGATAGTAATGTAAAAATTAGCATGAGGTTCTTTTAGTAAAAAATCATTCCTTACACTCCCAAACCCTACCGCTACCCGTCCCCTCTCCATACTCTCCCATGTGCTTTCCCCTCCCTATGCCGCCGCCTGCGCCTCGTCTTCATCGGTGGCGATGGAGATGCCGTCGCAGCCCTCCGCTTCGCCTTACATCGCCACCGCTCCCTCCCTCCTCCAAACACCGCCGCCTTCTTCTTCCACTATCTAAGTCTCGCTACTGTCCACCTTCCTCTTGGGGATTCCGCCACTGCCATTGCCTTTACCTTGTCAAGCACCGACGAGAAGGGCACCTAGTTGCCTCGAATGTGTCGCTGCCACCGCTTGACCCTATATGTCAAGGGATCCTGGTCTAGTCGCCCCTAGATCCATCGACAAGGAGGGCTTCTCCGGGTCGGCCGACGGGCCACCACTTCAGGTCCGTGGGAGGCGTAGTGCCTGTTAGCTCCCCAGAGCGGCGCTGAACGAACGCCAGCGAACACAAGCGCACGCCGTGGAGGACGAACAACACACATGTTGTTGGACAAGGAAGGCACTCGAAATGTTTGGGCTGCGAACCTTGCAGCGTTTTCTGATGCATATCTCTGATTAAATATACAAATTAAAGACAGTGCACTCAGTCATTTACCGCATGTCACGCAATTTTGCCATGTCCATCCCCACGCCCACGACAACGCCAATGACGGAGAGCCTAGGTCCATGGCGAGCTATTCTTGGCCACGGCCTTCTACTCACGCACGGCGAACCACACAAATCGGTGCTCGTGCGTGCATACTGAATTTCGAGTTACTGATGCGAGCAGGTACTAATCCTATTCCTTGTTCATCTTTTGATAAGAACAGATGCACTCTGCTTTGTTAGGCCTTGTGGTCAGGCAATCAAACATGTCAATCTTAGTTCCCTCTCTGCACTTGTCTTTTGCTGGAGATGGTAGTACTGATAAGAACAGATGCTTTTGCTATTTTTCCCCTTGTGGCCAGGCAACCAAACAAGCTATTTCTGCTTTTCATAAATTTGCATCGCCAGACCATTTGCTCTTTGCAATTGATCTATGTCTGATTTGAACATATTTCTATACTTGATCTAAGGTCATTTCTTGATCTGTGGCTAACTTGAACAGATCTCTATACTTGATCTGTGTCTGGTCTGAGGCCATTTCTATACTTTTTCTTTGTTGTCAGGCAATCAAACATGGCCTTTCTACACTCTTCTAAATGCGTTTCTTTGACACTATTTATTCTGGTGAAAATGATGGTAAACTAACCCATATTCTTCAAGAACTGAGGCCATTTCTGCTTTTGATTAGTTCTTGCAAATCTGGGATAATTTTTCACTTTGCATTTTTGTAATATGAAATCGGGTGATGCAATTTTGCCGTACCTGTTGTAACTCTGCTGCCTCAACTTGTGGTTATCGACAAGTTGTGTTGTACAAATTGACGTACACCTATGTACCGTGCTGTATAATTCACTGATCATGTAATTTAGCAATGTGTAAATAATTTCTCTAACATAATAAGAATTCATGTGAATGCGAATTTCCAGCTTGTGAGTTTCAGTGTATTGTGAAGCTTGATTTCTTGAATCTCATTTAACGACCATCTACAAAATGCCCTTGTCGGTGGCATTAGCAGGCTGTTGCTTAAGCTGTTAAGCATCCTTGCGTGCGCCGACGCGCTTACACTTCTAGTTGGAATTACGTACGTTGAACATATATGCCTTGAATTAATACAAGCTATATCAATTGTGTACGTGTTTTCGATGAAGCATAAGATGAGATGAGCATACATACCTGAAGCTGCGGCAGGTGCCATGGTCCATTTGGCTCGCAGGTGATGCAAAATTGTTGTCTCTGTCAATCGCGCGGATGCCAGTGATTTAGTTTCATGGGTGGACCCAGCACATAAGCCATATCTTGTATACACGTAGTATTATACCTAGATCATGTCGAAGTGGGTATGGTTCGAGTAGAGGGTGTTGTATGCGGATACGTATCGCAGCAGAAGTAGGTGTACGCGAATACGGTAAGCTTGGTATCGTATGCCACCTCAGAGCGAACGTTGCGACAACTTCGAGAGACGGACCCGACCGAACGGCAACGGTCGGCGGCACCCGCGTCCCACCGCCCAAAACAGGCCAGCGCTATAAACGACGGCAGGAGCGAGCGAACCCAAACGCGAGCCGAGCCTGGTCGAGGACCTTCTCACCCAACCGGCCCGACGACCCAAGGGCCCAGCACCCCCCGCCTCTCTCTCCCTCTCTTCTCCGCCGCCTCCCTCCTCCGGCGACCGCCGCGGGCAGCGCGAGAAGGGGGGAAGAGAGCTCGCCCGGGGGGCAGGGAGCGCGACGAGAGGGGGGAAGATGGTGAGCTCTTCGTCGCCGGTGGTGAACGTGTACCCGCTCGCCAACTACACGTTCGGCACCAAGGAGCCCAAGATGGAGAAGGACACCTCCGTCGCCGACCGCCTCGCCCGCATGAAGGTCAAGTAAGTGCCTCCACCCCCAGCCCGCCGTGTCCGCCTCCCTGTTCTGGCGCTAGATTTTCTTGTTCTCCCCGGAACCCTAAACCCTAGAGCTCAGATCATGCCCCTTTTTTTCCCTTTTGGTTTGAACAGGTCCCTGGTCAGTTTTGAGTTTACTAGGGGAGTTGCTTAAATAGGAGTGTGTTGGGCAATTTTTTTTGTGAACTATTCTTGTCTAAGCTGTTCCATTTTAACCGGGATTTAAGACTAGCAGTTGTGTTCTGACTTTTTATGCCACCCTACTGTTCGGATGGTAATCGTTGGCACTTGTTTTGATCTGTATGTTGATCTGGGAAATTGTTTTAGTTACATGGCTTCTAGTGGAGAGTGATTCGTTGGGTGTTGACTTGAAATAACAGCTAAAATGCCACGACCCTCTATTTATTTGCTCATGTATTTTTCTTCTCACGCTGTTGATCTAGCTGCCGAGCACTATGTCACAAATAGTTTTACAAGATAAATTACTTTTGTCAGAAGAATACCTGGAATATCAAGCCAAAATAGTATGACACTGATATTTTTTTTTCTGTTTCTTCAGTTCATTGCGATGCATTGTTGTTTTAATTACATATATTCTACTTTGTTTCTGATGTATTATGGACATCTGGGCTCCTTCCTCAGTATATTCCTTTCTAAGATTATCCGTCCAATAATGCAAGTTAATTACAAGTTGCTTCTGTAATGACAGCTACATGAAAGAAGGAATGCGAACCAGTGTTGAAGCAATCCTATTGGTGTGTTTATTACTTTCTTCTGATTATTTCTGTACACAATCTTGTGCTTGAAATATCCAACAGTTGTCAAATTTTCTGTAGCTATTACTACTAGTCCATATAAACTGCAATGTGACAAACAAACTGGAATCTTCATTTGCATTGTCCTAAATAGGTGCAAGAGCACAACCATCCCCACATACTACTGTTGCAAATTGGTAATACATTTTGCAAGCTTCCTGGTGGACGTTTGAAGCCTGGAGAAAATGGTGTGTTCTGTATTGCTCTTTTTTTTTTCTGTCAGTTTCTTCATAAATTATAATCTAATGTATTTAGCTGCTGGCTCTGCTACTGGAATTTGCAGAAATTGAGGGTCTGAAAAGAAAGTTATGCAGTAAGCTTGCAGTGAACTCGCCTTCCTTTCCACCTAACTGGCAGGTAATGAGCTCGAGAGAAATTTAGATGCAACTCCTTTGAATTTAAGTTATATCTGGTGACATTTTGTATGTGATTCCTAGTCAATCCAGTATTAGTGAAGGTTATCCACATGGTACATTCTATGGCACTGTCCTAAATTTCACAGGTATTTCTGGTCTGTATTGGTTGCCTTGATATTGATCTAGAAGAAAGAGAAAACTCAACTGCTGTTTTGGCAATCCGTCACCTATTGATTTGCAATGTCTGTAGTATTCATTTACTCATTTCTTATTTCAGGCGTACAATTAGAATGTTATGAGTTAATGTGTGTCATATTGTGGCGAACCTAAACTGAAACAGTGGCATAGGTGATTATGTGCACAAGGCTGTAATCTGAAGCTTCAATATTCACCTCATGAATCATGATCTTGTCTACCTCATACCCATGGGCTAGTTTTCTTTACGTGTATGCCCTTTGTTTTTACGTGTAATTCAAGTACATGTACTTAGGTTATGGTATGGTTTGCTGGTCCTGGATTTTTTGGAGTATTGTTGATGATGAATTTTCACTAGATATAAAACGTGCAGATTCAGAATGAACTTTTAACTTATTCATAATTGCCACTCCTTTATAGTAATTTTCTTATCATGTTTTGTATTCAATCATGTTGATAATGGTTTTATTGAATGTGTCTTTAAAGATGGATCTTGTGTAGTTTATAAATTGTATCTGCTATGATAAAGGTGTAAACATCTGTCGTTTCCAGGTTGGAGAGTGTGCTGCTGTGTGGTGGAGGCCAAACTTTGAGACTGTGATGTATCCTTACTGCCCTCCACATATAACCAAGCCCAAGGTACATTCTTGCTTCAACAGGCTTTTTCTTACTATAACTTAGTGAAATCAGACAATCTAAATGTCCAATGTGATGAACAGGAGTGCAAGAAGCTTTTCATTGTTCACCTATCTGAAAGAGAGTATTTTGCTGTTCCAAGGAACCTGAAGCTGCTTGCTGTTCCACTGTTTGAACTCTACGACAACGTTCAGGTAATCTAACTCATCCCATAATAAAATTAGCTTTCTTGAAGTTTGAGAATATTTTTCCCATTCGTGAGGTGTTATGAACTATGTGCAAGTGGCTATAGTTTCTCTGTTTCATAAGGAAGCATTTCCATATTATCAATTTGATTTTGCTTAATTTTTTCCTTTTTTATTTCCACTTAAAATCCTACGTACATGGAAGGGAATGATCCCTATATTAAGTTGGTTTCTAAAAGAAAGGATCCATCTCATGTATTTAAATTACTTCCCCGATCTTTATCCTCTTTGGTGCCATTGACAGGGCCTTAGTTGTTACATAATCATTTATCTTTAAAGAGGAAGCAGGGATAGGACAGTTGAACCCTGCAGTTTTTGACCTTACAGATCAAACCCTTTTCTAGACGAGCAGTGACTTGCACGAACTAAATTTCTCGTACAAACAAAATTTTCAATAGTTTGATTTAAATAGATAGGAGTTACACAAAATCTAGGTTCAATCATAATGTGCCGCATTAGCTTTTGTAAGAACAATTTTGTACATATAGCCTTTACTTTCTAGACTATCACTTCTGCACAGAGTTTGCTTGTTCTTTAGATGCAGTTTTAATTCTGTATTACTTTATTACTGTTGCTGAATCTTTGTGTGGATGCAGCGATATGGGCCCGTCATTTCCACCATTCCGCAGCAGCTGTCTAGGTTCCAGTTCAACATGGTTAACTCGTGAAGGTGATGAGAGATGGAGATTAGTTTCACTAGGCTCTTTCTAAACATGAATTCGATGGGGTATTCAATGGGCTGAACTACCTAATCGACTTGGCATGACTAATTTGTGCTATCACACAGAATTTCCATGAATTATGGCATCCTCAGATTATTAGCTGGACATGCATTTCGACTGTATTTTGTTGGATTGTTTTGTATTACATCACAAAGCTGGTGCCTGGTGTACTTTTAGATGATCTTTTCTTGGCTTTGCACGCTAATTGTTGGTGTACATGGCTGTTTGTATCCTTATTTCCTTGGATGTTGTATGCTGTAGCTGTAGTAACTTTTCAGGCTGCCTAGCGTTTTTTTTTTTTTTGGCCAGGAACTCCCCCTCTTAACTGTAAAAATGCTTTGGATTTAAGAGAGCATAGAGAGGATGAAGCTTTTTACAGTGTTCCGTCACATGCAAATTAGTAATTATTGAGCGCCTGCATGTATGCCTGCTTGTCAGTTGTCACTAAACTTTTCGGCTGAATGCAAATGATCTAGCAGCATCACTGAACGCGGACTAATAGCGATATGGTGTGTAATTCACCTTGCGGTAACAACACAGTACGTAGTGCTCATATACAGGGTTTGCAATCTTATTTTGGGTAGAAAGATGAGTCTCAACGAGATGACGAATTTCGTGAAATCTCGTGAAATTCGATCACTGTTGAACAAAATCCGATACTAACCAAGTGGTTTGGTAGAGCCCCGAAATTTGAAGGACGAAATTCGAACAAACTTATTTTTTTGAATCGAAAAACTCGTACAACTTGGTGAACAGTGTGACACACTGCCCAGCTCACCGGTGTCGGGCGCCTGCAGAACCCCTCCCCCCATATTGCTGCCGCCCACGTCCCCCCGTTTCCCGCGCCCACAGCCATCGCCATGGGGAAGCCGAAGCAGCAAGTGCTCTCCCGCTTCTTCTCCCCCAAGCCGCCGCCACCGCCGCCGACGATGATCCGCCGCCTCCCGCCGACCTGCCCGTCGCCGCCGTCGTCTCCTTTTCGCCCGCCAAGCGCGCGCCCTCTCCCTCTCCCCCAAAAACCCCGCCAAAAGGCCCAAGCACTCCCCTCCCCCTCCCGACTCCGTTCGCCGCAGGCTGCTCGAACCGCCCCGGCCGCCCCCGCTCGCCGCTTTGAACCCTAGCGGCAAGGGCTACACCCCGCTGGAGCAGCAGGTTGTCGACCTCAAGGCGCGCCACCCGGACGTCCTCCTCACGGTGGAGGTCGGCTACCGCTTCTGCTTCTTCGGCTAGGACGCCGCCGTCGCTGCCTCCGTGCTCGGCATCATCGCCCACCCCGACCACAGCTTCCTCACCGCTAGCATCCCTACCTTCCGCTTGGGCTTCAACGTCCGCCGCCTCGTCGCCGCGGGCCACAAGGTTGGCGTGGTCCGCCAGACAGACGGCGGCGATCAAGGAGGCGCACGGCGGGGTCGCGGCCGGCACGCCGTTCGCGCGCGGGCTCTCGCCGGTGTACACGCGCCCCACAATCGAGGCCGCGGCCGGGGAGCTGGAGGGCGGTGGCGCGCCCGACGAGGGGAGTAGGTACCTCGTGTGCGTGGTGGACAAGGAGGTGGACGCCAAGGGGACGGAGGGGTTCGAGGTGAAGATCGGGGTGGTGGCCATCGAGGTGTCGATCGGTGAGGTTGTGCACGGGGTGTTCATGGACGGCGTCTCGAGGAATGGGCTTGAGGCCGTGCTGCTTGGCTTGGCGCCCGTTGAGGTCATCCTCGGGACTCCAATATCGTTTGCCATGGAAAAGGTAACTGTTACCTGTGCGCTTTGTGATGTGCCAGTTGTAGGCTAATTGGTTTGTTAATCTGCAGGTAAGTCCAGGTTGTGATTCCGGGGTTACCTGGTCTGTTTTCTCAGTTATTATAGCTGTTCTAAATGGAAACTTATTTAGGATTGTTGCTAGAAAGACTTTCAAGGTCACAGTCATCAATGTCTGGGTAGTTTGGCAGCAACTATTTGGCATTTTAACATTTTTCCACCAAAAGGGATGATTCCTTGTTGACTCTGCCAAATTAAGCTCAAGCAAATTACTCCTATTGTGAACTTGGGAAGGGTTATTTGCCTTACAGTTTAATAAGCCCCCCCCCCCCCCCCCAAAAAAAAAAAAAAGAATTGTTTGAAGTTCTTGCAATGTGTGAAAGTTCCCTTCCAGTTTTGATGTGCTTGAGACCCCTCTGGTTGATGTGTTCTGTCTACATGTTGTCCAGCTGATGATGGCATATGCCGGGCCTGCCTCTAATGTCCGGGTTGAGCGCACCTCGTGTGTTTGTTTTAGTGAGGGTGGCGCTTTAGCTGAACTGCTCTCTTTATTTGAGAAGTTTGGGGTTGATGCTCCAACTGTTGAGAATGACAGACATTCGATGGAGATGAATGAGGAGAACAATAATCTTCGTGGGATTGATCTACTGTTAAGTTCTTCTGAACTCACTGCCATCACACCTTATGATTGGGTCTCCATGTAGTTTAGTTCAAATTCTTTTTTTTTTTGTTCAAGCAGGGTATCATGGTTATGCCAGAACTAGTTGTCCATGTACTGGCCTTGTGTTCACTATCTCAAGGGTTTTGGTATGGACAGGACAATCTGCTTTGGTTCTTCATTTTGCCCATTTACCGCTAACACTGAAATGTCTCTGTCAGCAAATGCTCTTCGACAACTTGAGGTAGACTTTTATATAACAGTGTTAACGTCAGAATTTAATTCAGTCTGTAAACAGGATCGGCTAATGAGAAAATACTGATCGGTTTGTGGGATGAAGCCGATGGATACTATAGAAGAGCCGATCAAGTGGGTGAAAGATGGATTTGATTTGAAGACGGAAAGTTATTTAGATGGAATCGAGTCCGAAGAGAAATAACGGTAGGTTGGATGTCTGTATAGAATGTATTGTGTAGACTAAGCAAGTTTGGTTAGCTTTACAATTTCTTAGAGATTCTTAGGAAATAACGTTCGGTCCTTGCCATAACCGCTTTGGACTCTATAATCTTAGGATATAAATATAGACATCCTAGAAGCTTGTAAAAAAAACGAACAGATCAATCCAATAAACATTCAGCGTATTGTCACCTTAGTTCGTCTAGGTTTTTTACCGGCGAGTTCTGACTCTCGACGCGGGGCTGCATCGGTTAAGTTTGATCTCTAATGAAGGGGTAAGTTCCGCCACCATTTTGGTATACCTTGCTTTGTCTAAGTCTGTATCGATTAGGCTCGACTTCTTAGTCGGATCGAGCATACCGCATCACGTCAGCGTAAGGCTCGTCGGTATATTGGTCTCCCTCCTTTATCCACGGTCTCGTGCTGCATCGATTATGTTCAATCTACGAGATTAGCGGCGGCGGTTTGAGCCAGCACCTCGGCAGGTCTTCACGCGGCGTCTCATCGGAGTGAGTAGCCGACAAGTTATCCTCACCACGGGTCTCATCTTTTCTCTTTGTTAATTATAGGGTTAAATGGACTAGCATGCCCTCAGATCTCAAAGATTAAGGACCTGCATTGGAGTTAAGCAGATCTCCCATGCCTTCGCGTGACCAAGCCGTCGTCTTTCCCTGATCGAACCTTTGTTCGGCTCGGTAGGACCCCCTCGCGAGATTTGGCGGCGAGCACGCTCTTTGACAAGTTTGATGGGACAAGACAACTACAACATAATAGCAGGTAAATAGATCAACACAGAAAACGTAATTCCAGTAACAATGAAGATTTTGACTAAAGATTAAAGATATCAGGTAGAGCAAAATATGACTAATTTTTAAAAACTCTGTCTGGAGTCTTTTAGTATGACCAGACAAGGGCCAATTCAGAAGTCCTAAATGCTAAAGCCTGTTTTGGTAGAAGAATCAGGCCATTCACCGCTCGTGAGTCCTTAAAAGCCGTTGCATGAGATGGTTAATGAAGCTGTTCACCATGCACTCATCAACCAATCAGGTGTACTAGTGAATACTTTGCACAATTTGATCAAGAAAATAGTGGATGGATCAATTGTTCGAGAACCTGATTAAGGGCCAGTATATTTGCCAATAAAAACAGAGCAACTGTAGGTTACTTATGGAAATAGAATGGACGTATCAGCAAATATGTTTTCACCAGTACAAGATCGGATTGGAGGGCAATGCGATGATATGATGCCAGAATATCATCAGACGGCTTACTGCGGGGATATCGGTAAGAATATTTAGGTGGCAATAATGATACAAGCAATCATCCAGAAGATCATTTTAGACTGTATTAAGTGCCAGCTTCTCCTCCACACTACCAAAGAGAGAACCCAAGAGAAAAGGATTGGTCTGCCAAAGTTGTAGAAGTGGTTAGATAATAATTTAGCATCAAGCCTAAGGAACAAGTCTTTATGTATCGGCACCCTTATTCGGAGTGGTTCGACAGAGTTCCGTTGCCGCACCGATATAGGATACCAGACTTCTCCAAATTCTCGAGGTAAGATAGTGTATCTACAGTGGAACACATCAGCCGATTCTTGGCCCAATGTGGGAAAGCATCAGTTGAGGAAGCTCTGAGAGTCCATTTCTTTCTATTGTCCCTCTTTGGATCGACCTTCACATGGTTCTTTTCGTTGCCTTCCAACTCAATTAGAGGATGAGCCGATCTAGAGAACCAATTCTATAAGTATTTCTTTGTTGGGATTCATGAGATGAGATTGTTAGATTTGACATTGGTTAGACAGAGACCTGATGAGTCAGTTCTGGAGTACATCTAACGTTTTTGAGATATTAGAAGCCGGTGTTATAGTCTTATTCTGAGCGATGGATAATTAGTTGATTTGGCTTTCCAAGGGTTGTTGGCTTCAATTAGGGAATGTTTCTTTTCTTAAGAATTCAAGAGCCTATCACATGTTCTCCAGAGGGTATCGGCTCATAAAAACTGATTCATTGAAACCAAGAAAGAGAAATTCCATCAGAAGTCTGCTCAGCTGCAGGTTTATGCATCACACTTAGACGATGAGAAATTTGATGTAGAAGTGGGTTTGGTAGAATGGACCAGGAATAGGAAACTTATATCATGTCCCTGAATAAAGAATACCGGCAAGGAGGAAAAATACGATTTTGATATCAATAAAGCCGATAAGATATTCGATCTTCTACTCTAAGAGAAACAGATTCAATTGCCACTAAACCATGTACTACCGTCATCTGAAGAACTCAAAAATAATAAATATTACAAGTGGTACAACTCAATATCTCATCATACTAATGAATGCAGAGTTTTTTTGATAATAATTGCAATCGGCCGTCGAACAAAGGAGAATTAAATTTAAAGATAAAAGGCCGATGAAGATCAATGGACATATTTTTCCTGTGAACATAGTGTTTTTAGGGTCTTCAAGAGATCGGTTCAATGAGGGGAGACGCCGGAGGAAATTAAATGTCACCTCATCGGACTTGATCGAGAAATATTCTAGAAGACAGGATGAAGAACGATGAGCCATAGCACGAAAAGTATAATCCACATTAGGGTTGTTCGTTTTTTTAGTATTGCTGGGATCATGACATGAGGTTGCCATCGATTGATGATTGTCCTGAATATAACAAACTGAGATTGCAACACATTGAGCAGAGTAGGATGTTGTATGATCGACCAACTATTAAGCGGGCATCGGCACATAGACTATTAGGGTCGATCAATAAAAACCATAGTCAAAAGTTAGCTGATGACAGGGAGTTGCGTAAAGGACGATATAACTCAAATTCTCAGTGGTGTCCATCCGGAATTTTCATGAAAAATTAGAAGAGAAGGACACAAAGGTTACGACACAGTGAACAACACAAGAAGCAGCGTTGGGACCATGATAAAGCCGATCGAGGTCAAAAGACCAAAAGTGTATGGCATGTAAAATGTAAAGAATAGCGACCATAGAATCAGCTCCATAAAATTCTCTCGAACTCCTCTATGTTGTACAATAAAATCAGTCACCGTTTGTCCTTTGACCGCCTTAACCGATTTATAACTCAGATTGAACTCCATTAGAGCGAATATCCATTTACCAATATGCCCTCTTAGAATTCAAGCCAATAATATATATTTAACCACATCGGCTTTATAAAGTACTGTGCACTCAGCCAATAGAAGATAATGCCTTAACTTTATACACGAGAAGTATAAACACATACATAACTTCTCCACCGCAAGATATCTGGTCTCAGCATCCAGAAGTCATGGGCTTAGATAGAATACCACTTGTTTTTTTAATTCAAATTCCTATACCAGCATTGACCCGATAAACTTCTAATCGGTTGACAGATATGACTTGAATGGTACTTCTTTCTACAGCGGAATCAATACTGGTGGAGAATTTAGATAATCTTTAATATGATCAAACGTTCTCTGTTGTTTGATGCCCCACACGAACTCTTGATCGGCTTGCAACTTTAACAAGAGAGTGAAGGACTCAATCCTTCCTGATAGATTTAAAATAAATCTCCTTATAAAGTTGAGCTTACTGATCAAAAATTGTAGCTATTTTGTGTTGTTTGGTGGCTCGGTATTCTGGATAGCCCTAATGCTTCGTTGACTAACTTTGATTTCTCTCTCATGCACCATAAAGCCCAAGAATTGCCCATCCGATACGCCAAAAACACATTTATGAGGATTCATCCTAATTCCATATTTCCTTATCCTCTCCAGTACTTTTCACAGATCGGCTATATGGTCTTCAATACTCTTAGATTTTATCAGCACGTCATCAATATATATCTCCACCAGCAGGCCAATGAGATCATGAAACAGATAATTCATGGCTCTCTGATAATTTGCACCAACATTTTTCAAACTGAAGGTCATGACTACCCACTCGTACAAGGCGATAGCTCTAGAACACTTGAATATAGTCTTGTGGATATCTTCTTCCATCATAAAAATCTAATTGTACCCTACATTTCCGTCTATAAAACTAATGATCTTATGACCCGAAGCTGCATTAATCAATAGATCTATCATTAGCATCAAATACTCATCTTTAGGAGTCGCTCTATTCAAATTCCGGAAGTCGATGCATATCCTCAGCTTCCCATTCTTCTTCTCAAATATTGGATACCCATTTAGCATATCGACACAGTCTGATGAAGTTTGCATCATATAACCTCGTGATCTCTGCCTTGATTTCATCATGTAACTCTGCTTTGAACCTTTTCTGTTGCTGCTTGAACGACCGATATCCTGGTTTAATAGGAAGCCAATGTTCAACAATCGATTGGCTTAAACCTAGCATTTCATGATAATCTCAAACAAAACATTTCTAAAATTCCTTCAACAATTTTATTAACTCTTCTCGAAATTCGGTATATAAACTTTTACTAATATACGTCGGTTTTGGTCTATCTCCTAGTCCTATATCAACTTCCTCTAACTCATTGGCTGATGTAAATTCTTGCTCTAATTTTTCTTCAAAATCTTATATGGTTTCCATTAGAGCAATAGTTCCAAATCGACTTACTGAATCGGCTTTATCCCCTTGTTGGTTACATCAAGAAACTCTCCATCCCATGCTTTTCCAGACAAGCAATCAAACCCATCAGCTTTCTAGATTAGCAGATCAGTTACTACAACACTGGTCGACTGATCAGCTGTAATCACCTCAACTTGATCTCCTTGGCATTGTATGAGGTTTTGATGTATTGTGAAAGGAATATAATAGTTAGCGTGAATTCAGTTCCTGCCGAGAAGTAGACTATATGATCATTTACCATCGATGACAAAAAAATGTGGTGGGCGTCGTCTTAGTTTCGACTGTCAACTCCACGTTTAGCACTCCCTTCGTATCCAATGAATTTTCTCCGAAGTCTTTTAACATCATGTTTTGATCAGGTCTTCAGTCTTCCTCAGCTTACGATACGTAGCATATGGCATCAGGTTGACAGCTACACCTCTACCATCTTCATCATCGGCTTTCCATCTACATATTCTTTGATATACAACGGCTTTAAGTGCCGATGCTTAAATTCTTCAGACTTGTCAAATATGGCTTGATCAGATTGTAGCGTTAATTGAGCAAAGATCTCTTCTTGATCTCTTCATCAAATGCATATGCTTTATACTCCAAAGTAAAAAAAAACACCATATTAGTTAGAGCCGATGTGTTGAGATGAGTTTCAACCTTTACCCTTCCTCCTTTGCAAGATGAGCTACAGTTTGAAGTGAAACAGTGCTCAATGATCTCCTTGTTTTTAATACTATCTTGCTGAGATGTGATCCTGTTTGCAGCTTGCATCTAGATGTATTGAGCGGGCTTCAGTCATGTCAGCCAAATTTCAAGAGGAGTTAAGCGAGCGTAAGAAAACATCCAACACGGTATCTCCTTTGTTATGGTATCCCCTAAGCAAAATGGCTTCTCTAGTATCAAACATTGCCTCTTCCCATTACATATGCTGTTTGGCCAAAAACATGGCATGCAAACATACAGCTAAAGCTTGTAAGCTTTTGAGATTAATAGAAACTGGTTACCATTTGATTTCGACCACAACAAACTCTTATTTGGCATTCTGACCTGTTGATAAGACTGGTAGGCTAATTGACGCTTCACAAGCAAGCTCTTCAAAAGATGATTTGCTTTGTGCACAGCCTTATCAAGGGCTGGCTGAAGCATGCCACAGGATACTATTTAACGTGACATCTGCTCATAGTAATGACGAGTTAACGGGTACACTCTTTGAGGGAAGTCAAGGAAATTGCCTTGAAGGCAATAAAAGGCTGGTGGCCATGTTCTTGGAAGCAGTGGATACTTTGCCACTGTTTTTTTTTTGGAATGGAGCAGGTATTGATGCTGTTAAATTCCGATCAGGTATTGCTTCTAGCTTGGTTTCTAATGTAGTGCTTCGACTTGTCTTTGCATGAAGGTGGCGTCTTCTGATAATCTCCTTAAGTTGTCGAAACCGATTTCGGGACTGATGTTAGCCATCGTGCTAATGACAGCAATATAGACTGTAGAATATAGACATATAGTGGATCTGGAACATGGGGGCCCTGGAAATTAAAGCCAATTCTATGGAAGAGCAAGTAACTTATTGTAAATACGTAGCTATAGAATCAGTTGATGTATCCATACTTGTCCTAACCATTTTAAAGCTTTCCATTCATTTTGAAGTGTAGATCCCTGTGTATCTGGCTTGTGTCTATTTGTGTGATTTTCCTCCGTCTTGATAGTTTTGATTTGAAAGGAAAGAAAGGAGGATCCTGCAGGCGTACTTCAGAAACGCCAGCCCAGCCCAGCCCAGCCCAGGAGAGGAGAGGCCGTGCCGGCCCACTCATTCATTTGGGCGTACCATCGGTCCATCGCACGTGAGAGGAGAGGAAGATCCCCGTAATCCGACGATAAGGAATCCTACAGTTTCAGGTGGCGGCCCATTCGTGAGGAATGCGAGAGAGCTTGTGAGCGAGAGCTCGCGGCGAGAGGAAGGGAATGAGGCGGCGGCTGCTCCTCTATTCTTCCCCTTCCTCCTCTCCCCTTCTCCGGTCACTCTCCCCCCTTCTTCTTCGTCTACTCCCGCATCCGAGTTCATAAACCTTGGACCTTCCTCCCCGCCGCGGCGCCGCGCAGCCACCCGTCTCCCAGGCGCACTCGGTGTGTATCCAACCAAACCCCCTTTAGTACCACTGCCGCTTCCATCAATTTGGTCGGATTGGGATGAACGCCCCATTTTTTGGATTTTTTTTTTGTGTGTGTGTGTGGGGGGGGGGGGGGGGGGGGGGCGTGTGGCGGCGTTCGGCGTCAAGTATCGATGATTCAATCGAACAGCCTCGGGCCGATTCGACGGCCACCGGTTTTTGCCCGTGTTTCATTCGAAAAATCTAATGCCGCTGTCCTTTTTAGCCAAACATTTTGGATTCCTCCGGGGTTCTGATTTATGTTTCTGTTGATGTTGTGTTCCAACAGGGTGGGGGGATGGATTTGTCGAGGTTTGCTTCCGGCGTCCGGCCTAGCCGTACGGCCCCGCGGCCGGGCTTGCAGATCGGCGCCACCGGGAATGGCTTCCGGACAAGCTCACTGCGGCGTCTCAGGCATCGCGGTTGCGGCGGAAACCCCATGGTCGCCTCCACCCTCGGAGGCTGCGGTTCCCGTGGCCTCTTCTACTTGGCTCCAAAGCACGGGAGCCCTCTTGCCCTCCGGACCAGAGGGAGGGCGCTGAGGTGCCAGGGGAACGACTCACTCGCCTATGTTGATGCCCCTTTGGAAGGTACCAATGGCTCGGTAGTCAATAGTAACGAGGACGAAGCAGACAGCTCTGGGTTGGATGAGGAGAAGGGTGATGATGACACAGAAAATCTCAGAGATTTGCTTCAGAAGGCGAGGAAAGAGCTGGAGGTGGCTAGGTTGAACAGCACCATGTTTGAGGAGAAGGCACAGCGGATATCGGAGTCAGCCATCGCCCTGAAGGATAGGGCAGATAAAGCTCAGAGCGACGTATCTTCTGCTGTGGCAACCATACAGGAGATCATCAGCAAGGAGGCTGATGCCAAGGAGGCTGTCCGAAAGGCTACAATGGCGCTCTCCATGGCTGAGGCCCGCTTGCAGTTGGCGTCAGAAGCTCTGGATGCGAAAAGGGGATCAGTCGGGCCAATGGAAGTTAGCATTGATGATGTGGAGGAGGAAGCCCTTGCGTCTGCGCTAGAGGAGATTAAGGAGTTCCAAGAAAGTTTGTCAAAATGTGAGGAGGAGCTGAGATATATCCAAGAGAAGAAAATGGAGTTGCAGAAGGAGGTTGATAGATTGACAGAGCTTTCTGAGAGGGCTCTTTTGGATGCTTCAAAAGCCGAGGAGGATGTCGCCAATATAATGGTGTTGGCTGAACAGGCAGTAGCTCTTGAGATGGAAGCTGCACAGCGAGCAAATGATGCAGAACTAGTGTTGCAGAAAGCGGAGAAGGCCATCTCCTCGGTTGATGCCGTGGTAGAGTTACCAGCACCTGCTGAGGAGCAAGTAAGTGATGAAGAAGACAATGTTTCTGAAGTGTATGATTACAGCAGCGATGCTATAGATGATATTCCTGAAAGAGATGAGGTGTCAAATGCTGAGTGCCTAATTGTTGGGGACTTAGCTGTAGAAGGCATTGAGAAATTTGAATCGTCCCGTGAAATGTCTGATGAAGAAAGCACTGACAAGTTGCTTGTTGAGCCTCAGAAAGAAGTCGAACTTGATATAGATAAGTCAAAACAAGTGAAAAAACAGGAAATAGAACGAAAGGAGTCTCCGCCATCAAATGCTCCTAAGGCATCATTGAAGAGATCATCTCGGTTCTTCCCCGCATCTTTCTTCTCCTCCAAAGTGGATGGAGAATTTACACCTACATCCATTTTCAAGGGGTTAATGAAATCAACTAGAAAGCATGCACCAAAGCTTGTTGTTGGGATAGTGCTTCTTGGAGCAGGGTGAGTTGCATAATGAATTATATCTTTTCTCTTTGGTTTCTGTTCACAAGAAATTAAGAAGATCTGATTTCCCATATGTTTGTATATTTATGCTGTATACTTTTATAGTTTGTCATATTTTCCATCTGTATAATCACATAACTGAAAGTACTTGTTCTTACAACAGTTGAAGTGATCTCCATCAATTTCATTCATGTTGATAAGCCAATTCTTTATGAAATGGTGGTTCTATTCTCTATGTCCACAGAGCGATCTTCTTAAATCGAGCTGAGAAGAGTAGTCAATTATTTCAGCAGCAAGAAATAACCACAAGTATTGAAGAAGTTACCTCCACTGCAAAGCCCATAGTTCGCGAGATGCGAAAGATCCCAAAAAGAGTAAAAAAGCTTATTGAACTCTTACCGCATCAAGAGGTATGCTTCCTTTCATCTGAACCTGTACATTGGCGAATTTATTTTCCTTTTTTGTGAGTACATTCTCTTGCTGCTCACACAAGTTAGACAAGAAATTTGGGTTGTGGCTAACTCCCTTTTGCTCTTTGTTACCCTAGGTAAATGAGGAAGAAGCTTCACTCTTCGACATATTATATTTGCTTCTGGCTAGTGTTGTTTTTGTACCATTATTTCAGAAAATACCTGGAGGTGATCACATTTATTTCTGACATCTATACGTGCATAGCATAGTACCATGGCAATCAAACTTTCCTTATCCATCTGCATTTTTTTTTCAAATCATATCAAACAAATTCTTCTCTGTTCTACTCTAGTTTTAGTTTCAAGTTTCAACCAAAACTACAAAAATTAACTTTGATTTTCTAATGTTGAAATATCTGAACTTTTGTTTACTGGAAACATCTGTGTCAGGAGTCCCATATTTCTTTTTCTAATTTGCACCTTGATATCATAGGTAGTCCTGTTCTTGGATATCTTGCTGCTGGTGTCCTAATCGGTCCCTATGGGCTCTCCATCATCCGTCATGTCCATGGAACAAAGGCAATTGCTGAATTTGGAGTTGTGTTCTTGTTGTTCAACATTGGCCTTGAGGTACAAACTAAGTTCTCTTTTTGATTCTTTCCTTAATCCTCATGCAGGATATATCAGGTTACCAGTTTTTACCTGCAGCTTTCTGTGGAAAGGCTAAGCTCAATGAAGAAGTATGTTTTTGGGTTAGGCTCTGCTCAGGTTATACTCATGCTATGCAACCAGTAAAGCAATAGTTCCATGCGGATTACTCCCTAACAAATTGGAGCAATTGACAGGTGCTGTCTACTACAGCAGCTGTTGGTATGATGGCTCACCGTTTTGCAGCACTACCAGGACCAGCAGCAATTGTTATTGGGAGTGGGTTGGCTCTGTCCTCAACAGCTGTTGTTTTGCAAGTACTTCCTTATAACTGGCATTTATCTGGTATCACAAATTTTGACATTTTGATATTTCTCAGTCACTGTGACATATCACAATTGGAATAAAGTTGTTCATAAAATCAGTTTTCACTTAGGAATAAATTGATTACCTGGAAACCTTTTTTTCCATGCTTCAAACTTTGATACTAGACTTATTACCAGCTTTCATGCAGGCAAGGAGGCTTGACTATTGTGGAAACTTCCTTTCTACATATATATTTGTGTTCTTCATTTTTTAGTTACATTGGGTGTTGAGCACTTATGGTTTGCTTCTCTAGGTACTACAAGAACGTGGGGAGAGCACATCACGACATGGACGCGCTACATTTTCTGTGTTACTATTCCAGGTATGACACTTACACCATGATCCTGAATATTGTAGATTATGTTCCTAAGTTTCTCTTCCTCCCTTTTTTTTCTTCTAATGCACTTCCTTATGTTTTATCTTGAGTTCGTGATGACACCCCATCCCATAGTTGCATTTATTTGAATGTCCTTTACTGTTCCTTGCCATGCATGTATGCAAGCATGGACTTACACATACACTCATCCACAAGCACATGCTTATGCTTAGAGGGTTTATTGTTTCCCTCTTCCCATATCTATTTCCATTGACAGGAAAAAAATGCATCTGACCTACTGCTAATGTAATCTAAGTCTGTCTTCTGATAGATATTTGTTGTGACATACTGTTGCATGCAGGATTTGGCTGTGGTGGTCCTGTTGATATTAATACCTCTTATATCACCTAATTCTTCAAAAGGAGGGGTAACCTTTTTTGATGCCATTCTCCTCTTCCCTGTCTGAGTTAGGACATTTTGCTTGTTGATGCAAAATGATCAACGTGTTTACTACAAATGGTACTTCATGAATGAACAATCAAGTACTCTGCATCACTCTTTTAAGAGTTAATGGTATAATCATGACATGAATTGATGAGATAATCTAGATGTTTTAGCCTGTGACATGATCAATTAAAATTGTTAATTTTCTTGATTGGTGATAAATTTTATGAAGCATTTTAAAAGCCATGTTCCATTGCATTATCCTTTGTAGGCTGTTTAAGCCAGATGATCTATTTATTGTTCTAAGTGCTCATTCTATATTTCTAATGACATAGGTTAAATTTACAGAAATACAACATAAGTAACTGTTATGTAAGATCAGCTAGTGTTATATATATTTATTGAAGTGTATGCTTGACACTTGGACACAGCCAAAGACATCAACTTAGCAAGAGTTATAATTGCAATATGACCATGGTTGCTTCTTGCAGAGTCTTTCCATAACCATGTAATGTCGCAATGCTCTCCATTTATCTTTCTTTCTGTTTGAATTGACCCTTATACAATTTCTGCTTCTTGTAGGTTGGTTTCCAAGCAATAGCAGAAGCTATGGGAATGGCTGCTGTAAAAGCAATAGCTGCTATAACAGCCATAATCGCTGGAGGTCGTCTGGTGAGTCGGCTGTTGTTTCATTTAGTTGGCACTCTTATCTTTTGATGATTTTTGCATCGAGTCTAAGTTTGACTGCCAGCTAAACACGCACACCTACATGCATGCATGTGTGCCACTGCACATGTGTAGCCCTTGTTGCCTGTGTGCTCATTTTGCTCCTTAGAATTTGATTATAACTGTTTGATTTGTAAGTTATCCTTTTTATGTTGAACAGTTGCTTCGTCCAATTTACAAGCAAATTGCTGAAAATAGGAACACTGAGATATTTTCAGCAAATACTCTCCTTGTTATTTTTGGAACAAGTCTTCTGACAGCTCGGGTATGTATATTTATCTTATTATATCCCGGCCTTGTATGGTTGCATTCCTTAAATCTACTTTGCATGTTGTTTTACTCTCATTTCAGGCTGGATTGTCGATGGCACTGGGAGCATTTTTGGCTGGTCTATTGCTAGCAGAAACAGAATTCTCCTTGCAGGTTGAGTCGGATATTGCTCCTTACCGTGGTCTTCTGTTAGGTCTGTTCTTTATGACGGTAAGGGCTCTGAATATAATCATCATTTTTTTGGCTGTGTCAATGAACTGATAGGAGTTTGCTTCAATGTTTATACCTATAATATAACAATTTACATATCAGATGCAACTTTACAGGCATCGAATTATCTTGCTATTTCATTAGTCATGATGCCACCAATATATGCATGGAATAACTTGACACGCTTATTCACTATCCAGCGTTTTGTCTTCACATATTTGTCAAGTAGTTATGTTTTATTTATTTTAATTTTAGATGGTCATGTATTGTGTAGAAAAGTATTAATGTTACTAGTGTTGTATCACTTATGTTTCTGTCTTTGATTCTTATTTTAGAAAGTTTTTTGTCCAACATCATGTTCTATTATTTAATCTGGAATGAAGATAAATCGCTAATTCCTTCCATAAGCTACTAGCTTATTTGAAGCCCTTGCTTAATGCTTGCACTGCATTTGGCCTTTCCAGGTTGGAATGTCTATTGACCCCAAGTTGCTTCTGTCAAACTGCCCAGCAATCTCTGTGATTTTAGGTCTTTTGATTATTGGAAAGACAATGTTGGTTACATTTATTGGTAGAGTATTTGGAATTTCCACCATAGCTGCTGTTCGGGTTGGTCTGATGCTTGCGCCTGGTGGGGAGTTTGCTTTTGTTGCTTTCGGAGAAGCTGTCAATCAGGTTTGGTCCTGGTGCTTTGTGTCTTTTGTATTGTTTTAGGGAATAAGATGTATTTGTCATGTACATCTGAGTTAGATCACAGGAACTTGTATAATTTTAGAAATTAGTGATATATGATTCTTGTGCAGCATGAAGAGAAACTCATGGACAATATTTTGCAGGGTCTTCTATCTCCTCAATTATCGTCATTATTATTTCTAGTGGTTGGCATTTCAATGGCTCTTACACCATGGTTAGCTGCTGGTGGCCAGTTTTTGGCATCAAAATTTGAGCAGCATGATGTGAGAAGTTTATTACCTGTGGAAAGTGAGGTATCTCCTTTTCACTCTCATAGACTTCTGTTTCGATGACCCTTTTTCTTTTTGCAATAGAGGCCATTTGCAAAAACATAGTATTTTTCTCAGTTTAATTTGTAATGAACTGTCAAATTCACAGATTTTAACAAGAATGCATAATTCCATACTATGTTCACTTCAACTGGCATAATACAAATTTTGTCCATGTAGACGGATGACTTGCAAGACCATATTATAATTTTGGGATTTGGGCGTGTTGGGCAGGTTTGCAATCCTCATAATCAATCTATCTATTAATCTACCTACCTACCTACCTTGCTCGATAAATTTCTACTAATACGATTTTTCCTATATTTTTAGATAATCGCCCAGCTCCTGTCAGAAAGATTAATTCCATTTGTTGCACTTGATGTTCGAAGGTATGGTACTGCATCTTGCAATAACCTTGTTAAAGTCAGCTACAAGATAATATTGAAGCATATCTTAGCATTACTACTGGCTGTTTATATGTACAATAATCCTCGTTCTCAAACATGCAAATAAGCTGCTATGTGTGCAAATACTTTGTTAGGATTTAACTCTGGCTGGTGCTGCCTACTTATGGTTAGTGGCATGCTTGTTAGACAGTGAACATGTAACGGAGATAAATTCTAGTAGATCCACAAAATATTAGAAAATTCAGGCAAGTGCATGGAAACTAGGGAAGTGGTGGCAAAACCTGCAGGAAACAGGTGTTACATCCACTTTCCATATATCATTGGTTGCATTTTGGTAGATTGATATGGCTGATAGCTTCCCTCTGAATCAAAAAATGATGCTGTCTGTGATGCTATTGTCATAACATTTGGCTGTCATCTCCATCTGCCTTGGGCTGCCAACCCTGCCACATTATAGTTGTTCAGTTAGTCAAGACCTCTAGTTAAACCTATGACCATTTCAACTATTTAATTCTTGGGCACCTTTTCACTCAGTGATCGGGTGGCAGTCGGACGTGCACTTGACCTACCGGTATATTTTGGGGATGCAGGAAGTAGAGAGGTAGAGCTAGTTCAACTAAAAGTTCTACCATACAACTTGTCAAAAGGTGCTGATCTCAATTGATTTTTGCCAGGTACTGCACAAAGTTGGAGCTGAGAGAGCCTGCGCAGCTGCTATTACTTTAGATACCCCTGGTGCAAATTATAGAGCTGTCTGGGCTTTGAGCAAATATTTTCCAAACGTGAAGACATTCGTCCGAGCGCATGATGTGGATCATGGTGTTAATTTGGAGAAAGCTGGTGCAACAGCGGTAAGTAGGTGTAACAAAGTTGCGTGCAATGATTTCAACAGTGTCTAGGATTCTAGGTGATGACATGCTCCTGGTGCAACTTGAATGGACATTACTCCATGTGGTTCGGCGCTAGTTATTTTCACGTTTTACTTTATCAGAAGGAACTTTTGGAATCGAGTAAACTGCCTAGTAACATTTGCGGCAAGTAGATTTTTCACAGCTATGTGAATTGAAATGTTTATTGAAAACCTTAAACCTTGTAGCAGTTAGTTTTGGAACCTGATAGTACACACCCTTGGTTGTGCAGTCATTTGCCTAGACCATTAAAAAAAATTCCTTTGGCCACTGATGAATTAAATGTTGAACATGGAAGGGTTGTAGGTGCTCATTTGCCACTCATGGGATTACCCAAGTATCTGATTGGTGCAATTGTAATATTTAATGTCATCATTTGGTACCGATGATTCTTCTATACTTGTGCACTAGCCATTTTGATATGATACATAACCTGCCCTTGTGCTGCACTGCTGCATAAGGACTTTGTCACACTTTTCGTTTTCTTTTCACCATAGTCCATTCTTTGTCTTTTACATATCCTTTTGTTATATACTACATTTTATCACCCATTTAATAATACTATCTCCTGATGGAACTACATCTACTTTCAAGGTTGTCCCTGAGACCTTGGAACCAAGTCTTCAGTTGGCTGCTGCTGTTCTTGCACAGGTAAGCAAAGCTAAAGATGGAGAAAAGAGGGCTTAACTAAAAAAAAGAATATTTGAATTTTGGAAAAATGGTGCTTGCCTTGCTTGGTTTTTTTTATTAGGTTACTATAAAAATGCACTTTGGGGGTCTAAAGATCTAAAGATGAGATCAGATTTAATGCATAAACTTTAATTTTCCTATTAATGTATTTCAGGCAAAACTCCCAATGTCAGAGATTGCAGCAACTGTCAATGAGTTCAGGAACCGTCATCTGTCAGAGCTCACAGAGGTTTTATGACTGCATCACAACTTAGTGATCTTAGTCATAAAGTCAATGATTTCAATCAAATCCTTAGAGCTGTAAAATGCTCAGATGTTTATTGAAGACCCGAATGAAGTCCTATGTTGGTCTATTTGTGGATTACTTCTTTTATTCAGGTTCAAATGCTAACTGCTAAGTTCTTTTAACTGACTGGTGACTCTTTTTATGACAGTTATGTGCTACAAGTGGAAGTTCTCTGGGCTACGGATACTCGAGGGTCATGTACATTTCCAAATCAAAGTCCACTTCTGATGATGAGAGTGAAACTGTTGATGGGGCATTGGCGATTTGAGCCCATGCACCAGTCACTTCCCCTAGACTGTACAGTAGATAATCTGTCATCAAAGATAATTTGCGTATAGAAAAGCAGCAAAATAATTCACGCAATGACGATTCCCATTTTTGACGACTTAGCATTGCCTCTCTTTTTATGTGTGGTAGGACACTAGGACATTTCTTTTCTTCCATCATTGTTCCTTTTTATTTGTAGCCCTTGTACTCCGTTAGCAATTAATTTCTTGATGGAGAACTGGGGCAGTGTGCTTGGACCTTATACGGAGAACACTAAGATAAATTGTAGCGCAGCTGTAGGGCTCAAGAGTTTTCAATTCAAGAGGAATCCATAAAGTGTTTTGGGTTGTTCAGGTGACGATTGTTGAGTACTCGAGATAATGTTGGCAACATGTGGTGCGGTATTTCATTAATGTGCACCGTATTTTTTTTTTAAAAAAGCGCCTGTTTATTGTTCTCGTAACGTTTTTGTTAGAGCTGCGAATAACATAACTATCGAACTGTTAATGCGTATCAGGAATCCTGCAAAAGGAGTCGAAGAGATGGGCTTCCATTCTCATGGGCCTTTGGAATGAGGCTCATTACCGAGGTGGGTCAGCCACGGCGGCCCTCAACAGAAAGCGGCCCATTTATGATACGACTGGACTCCAAAAGTTGGCCAGATCAAGAGATGTCGGCTCACAGTGCGCATGCAAGTTTCATCAGCAGCTACATCCTGGCAATTCACATTAAAAAAAAGGCATTACACCAGAACAAAGTATGCGTAACGACAAAAAAAAATTGGGCTAGTTCAATAAGTCAGTAACAATGTCTTTGGTACAAGGCCAGATTCCTTTTTTTAAAAATCCTTTAGCAGAATGGAAATGTCCCCACCTGCCCCCCCCCCCCCCCCCAAAAAAAAAAAAATGGATTACGATACCACTGAGTTAAATGCACCACCAGCATGATCCTTTTCCAAGAGTACTGGATAGCCACACCAGAAAATAAAAACAGTACGTCATTGTTCAGATTGTGCGTCAAAGTTAACACGAGTAGCAAAATGGTTGATAGTATTGGGTGCAGTTTTTGAAGATCTAAGCATTGCAACCTGCAAAATATATCAAGATTTGCTATATCAAATGATTGGTCCAAAACTCTAGATAGTTAGTAAAATCAATTTTTCACATAGAATGGAAAGCTCCTAATGCTACCTTTGGACTGTTCATATTGCTTCCGAGATAACCAACACCAAATGAAGGGGAGGAATAGGCAGCAACAAGCTCAGCGGCTCCCAATAAAGATAACTCCCCTCTCTGCAGAATGTAGATTGTCAAACCAAAGTTTATCCATGTAAAACTGAAGGAGATGTATCTGCAAAAGTACCACTTTTAGAACATCAGCCTGAATTAGCAACAACCCAGCGCCTGTATCATGAGACATGTCGCTGCTGCTTTGAACTGCCTGGCGCAGAACTTTGGTACAGGCAGAAGCAGGGCCAGATTGTATCCTGAGAAAATACAAATCGAGTTCCAACCATAAAAAGAATATGATGTTGAATGTAACAAAGTTATGGTAATAGATTATGTAGAAAGGTTCAGGAGTACATAAGCATAGACTGCACTACATCATGTTATGACCAACAGGAATGCCAAAACTGGTTAGATCAAGTCACGGCAAACAACAGGGCTCAAACTGTAGATTAAGATAGCAAAGCTGAAACCAGTGTAAATATGATGCAAGTAGTCCTACATGTTTGCAAATTCATTAAGGCCAGATGACATGGTGAGAACTGTATAGTGCAAAACTGTATATCAATAAGAGCAAATTTGTAGAGATGAGCATACAATGATGATGAGATACAACATTCACGTGCAGCAAATCCTCTAATCAAGTGTTCACCGGCTCCAGTTGCACAGCACCCAACTATAAAGGGTGTGCCAAAGGGCCCTTTGGATGAGGCCCAGCACCCAGACCCATACATAGCAGCCAAACCAACACGTCCATCTACCTGCAAGAAACCAAATGCTTATTGAAGGCCTGGGAGATCTCTATACAAAAAGCATCATTGGAAGAAATATAAACAAAAGAGTCCTCATTTAACAAATCTAAGTGTCCTACTATGAAAAAAATGACCACCAGACCTTTAGCGCAATGCCACCACTGGATGCTCCTGATGCTATATTTCCATAAGTATCAACACAAACAGCACCAACAGTATCCATTACGCAATCTTGATTATCTTCCATGATTGATCGTGTGATCATCCTCATCTTCTTTACACCAGCAATATCCTCAGCTTCAGCTCCTAACATGTGATGTGGACTGGTCAAGTAAATATAGTGATGCACACAGAAAACACAATCAAATAACGAGCAGTACCACAAGCCTGAGACCTAGTGCTGCATATTAAGTGTTGAATTATATATCTTTGAAAGGAATCTCATACAGACATATTAGCATCTAGATGATCATTTATGGGGGCTAAAAACTTGCAGATGAACGAACACACAATAGCATGCAGGCATACAGAAGAACCAAAGGTTGCATATGCAGCATAGAAAAATGTTGGAAGACCTTGTGACAAGCAGTGGGTATGCATTTGCATGAATTTAACACATATACAAGAATAAATTAAAGTACAGTTGATCTGTGGTTAGATCCTCTACAGAACAATATTTCAAGCGGAACATGTCAGAAACTGCCTGATGCAGAATTGTAATTAAGTTTTAGAAGATACTTCAACCAAAGAGGTGCAGCGGATATGATAATATAACCACGAAAACAGAGGTGAAATAAGAGCAACAGTAGGGGGGAGACCTGGTGCTTCCAACTGTACTGAACTAGATTCTGAACCAGAACCAGTGCCATGATTAACTGATTCCTTGGCACTTGCAAGCAATGATTTGTATTTTGCCCACTGTGCTTTTGCATTCTCAGTCACCAACCACTATTTGAGAATATACCAAGAACAAATTACAAAACAAGTATGAATACAGATTTGGATGGCACAGTTCATATAAAGAAGAGGGGACCCACACTATTTCCCTCTGGTGTGGCTTCAGGTAGGTTCAACCCCTTTGATTTTGCCCACTGGCATGCTCCTTCACCAACCAAAAACCTAAAGCCAAAGAATAGTTCAGCTATACAGAACTTTAACTAAGGTAGATGAAAGGTTTAGACTTAGTGGGTGACTGCATGATGTATTGTCATACATGGATTATGAAAAGATAGTCATTATGCCTTGTTCTATTCATCATTTTGCAGTATAAAATGAAATGAAACGACAAAAGGGAGCTTCCTATCTGATATGTTCAGTTATAAGAGCCATTGTTTTCATTACATGATTAAAGATGAGATGAAAAATTCGAAAAAGCATGACATAGCCCAAATATTTGCACAAAACTGGTGAAAATTGTACAACAAGGGCAAGAAATTACTGAAAAAGAAAAAGGTCCTGAGGAAGCAAATGGTGCAGAAGAGCCTTGAGTTCTGTGATTACATGGGGGGTATCCGACCAAGAAGTGAAGATCCTATCATCTGTTCCCTTGCCAAGTGCAAAGCAATTTGGATGGGATTCTTTACACCTGATCTACAAGAAATAAAAAGTGTGGTAATACGAATAGTAACCTTTACATGGGAGGATTGATTATTGTAAATTACTACAAGTACCTTGCACGGCTCCAACAGCTCCAAAGGTAGTAGTAGTACCGTCCATGATACTTGCATCACATTCTACATGACCACTCTCAGTCAAATTTGAACCACGTCCAGCATTTGTGATGGGGTCATCCTAATCAGCCATAGATGAAAATGGATAAACTAAGATACATTTTGCTTGGAGCAAACACCATTAGCTTTTTATCTACACGCAAGTACACTAAATCACCCTAGACTTGCTTATATCCAGGAGGTCTGCAAACCCTGATTTTATGATCCATACAAAACTACTCTTCCAATTTTTGTTTTCCATTTGACATATCAAAATGTGGCCATATCGCATACACCATCCTATTTGTCACCATTGTAAAATTTGAACTAAACTGCATAGTATGTATAGGCATTGTAACAATACTCAGAAAGAGATGATGCAAACCTCCAACACTTGAATGGCAGCTGCAACCGCATCAAGGCTTGTGCCATTTCCCTGCAAAAGTACAAGAGATTTAGGAATTCACCACTGCAAAGCTACATGGGCGCCTCTCAAGCACGATATTTTCACACTACTTCAATTAATACCCTATCTAGAACATAAATCCGTTCATCAGTCAAAATTCATTGCTCAAATGGAACACTTGGTGGGGATCGCGCCAATCCGAACTCCATGCCATACAAAACCAAGCACTACTAGAGTAGGAGGAGGATGCGAGTGGGGCACGTAGGGGATAGGGTACAAGGATCAAACCTCGCGCAGTACTGCGGCGGCGGCGAGACAAGAGCGCTTCATGGCTCGGCGGTACGCCTTCCCGTTCGCCGGCGCGTGGAAGCCGGCGCCGATGTGCACGGCCACGAAGAACCTGCGGTTGGGGCCACGATTAGGGCTCTGGTTTGCTTCTCCCTCTCCTCCGCCGCCGCCTCCCCCGACAAACTCGCTCTCTTCTCCCCCACCGCCGCCGCCAGCGCCGCCGGGCATGTTCGAGTCCGTCATAAAGTCTTGAAATTATGCGTTTGAACCCCTGACGAGTTAGGATTTCACGCTTTATCTCCTAGCACTATGGATAAGACCAAAAGGGGCGCTATTTTTGCACTGGGACCCTTGTACAAAGATATATTAGTAAATGGGTTGCGAATCCTTTCAGTGGTGTCGGATCTTCCTGTATTCCGTTTGTGCTGACAAGATGCTTTCCTTTTTTGGTGTATTTGGTCCCCTTTCTCTTCCCTGATTTAATTTTATCTGCACGCTCCAGTGAACGGCAGTAAGGCTTCTCCTCTATACTGCAATTTCGACGTGTGCCTGATTTGATATGGATTGGACATTCGGGTATTAACGTGTACTTTCTAGCAGCAATTTCTAATTATGGTTTAATTGGATTTATACACCGCCTAACAATCTTTGAAACATAGATTAAAAAAACGGAGTAATAGAAAAAAATAAAATTTTAACGTGAAATTTTAAGAGTTGCAAAATATAGGAAAAATACAACGTTTGATTATATCGCAGAAAAAAACGCAAAATATAGGAAAAACGTGCTGAGCGGCTGTGCCGTGGGGTTTGCTTCGTGTTTCTTGGTTATGTTTATAGGCGTCTCTTCGTTTTGATTCTCTCTTCTTTTTGTTAGGGTTTTGTGTTTGATGCCAAGGGTTTGTTTAGTTAGCGCACACTTATTCTCCTCGGAATCTTTATGTGCTTCTGTTTGTGTTGGTGTAAAGCATGGAGAGTTCTTGAGAATAAATGGGCCCTGATGGAAATGCTAAAAAAATGTAGAGACCATTAATTATTGGCGTTACAGGAACCACAAATTTGTTACAAGGGGCCAACTAGAGATGTGGAATGTTAAAAATGTCATGGTATCACCGTGCTGCAGATTGTGTGAAATGTTTCCCTTTTTTTGGGTAAATTTTGGAGAAGATTGTGTGAAATCACTAGTATTATTATGGGAGGAAGATTGCGTGATTTTTTTTGGTGAGAAAGATTGTGTGAAATTGTGATGCCTCTTAAATCTTGATGCCATAACCAGCTTATGACCTATAACATGTCAGGATTGATGTTAAGAGCAAGACAAGTACTAACAAGTTGTGCTGTGCACATTTACATGGGTGGAAAGATTAGTAGGCAAGGGCGCCAAGCTGTGAGGAGTTAGATAGATTTCACAGCTCCCCGTTGGGAGGCACATCGCTTACTTATTATAAGATGCTGCATGTGTACTGTTTGTGTTACTGCACACATATTTCCTTTGGGAAGCTTTATTTAATACTGTTTGTGTTGGTATAAACCATGGATAGAATCTTGAGAATAGAGGGGCTGTGATGGAATGATAATATATAGAGATCATGGGTTATTGGCGTCAAATAAACCACAAATTTGCTAGAAGGGGGCAAGTAGAGATGTGTAATGCGACGTTTGATTATTTGCACTAGAACTGTTGTCATCTCACCGGGGTGTCACTGTGCTGCAGATTGTGCGAAAAAAAATTATGAAGTGATTGTTATTGTTGTTGTTGTGTGTGTGAGTGTGCGTTTGCTTGTTTTGCGAGGAAGAATGTGTGAAATATGGTGCCTTTTTGAATCTTGATGGCATCACCAATGTGTGGCCTACAACATGTTGGCACTGATGTTAAAACAACATAAAACTACAAGAGAAGTAACAAGTTGTGCAGTGCAAATTTACATGGGTTGAACTATTAGTAGGCAAGGGCGCCAAGCTGCGAGGAATTAAATAGATTTCACAGCTCTCTGGGAGGCGCATTGCTTACTTTTTATAAGCTGCCGCATGTGCACTGTCACTCAAACATTTGTATGTTAGTGTTAAAAGACCCTACCTCTTATAAAAAACGAAATCTTAGTCTTACTATATACTTATATTTCTATATGATATTAGAGCAAGATATTTTCGACATGCTAGCAATCTAATCACCTATGAGCCGACGCCTCCTCCCCACCATAGACCTTCTCTTCTGGTATTCTTCTTCTGCCTCTTGCGCCTCGGTTCTCATCCTCATCGTCTCCTCTACAGACGGTCTTTCTCCTCCTTCACCACTTACTCACCATTTCCAACACGTGATAAGGAGACGGCCTTCATCCGCCTCCTCGTCTCGTTCAGACCCACCTTCTCTTTCCCGCTGCTTCGGCGCACCTTCCCTTCTTCCGCCGGCGCACCTCTACGCTCGCGCCCTACATCAGCTAGACTCGTCCGCCCTTCATCGGTTGAAACACTCCTTGGGTCCCAGCTCTTCCGACACGCTCACCTGCTCCCGGACACGAAACTTTTTCCCTTGCGTTCGCGCCACTCCGACGCATCCACGTGTCCACGGACGCGAATTCCTATATCTCGGACGCAAACTTCTTTTCTTTGCGCCCGTGACTTCTCTCGTTTTTCGGGTCCGCCCCACTCAGTTGCGTCCACGCGTCCACGGACGTAAAACCCCACTTCACGGACGTGAACCCTCTCACGTCCGTGACCTATCTACTCTACCTACTCTACCTACTCTCATTGGCTACGCATCGATCCACATCGGACACCCGCCTCCCCCTATCGACTCCACAGTCACACCTTCTCATCGGCTTATCATGCTCCGCTACTCTCTCACCCTCTACCGCGTCTGACCATGACCACCGAATCGACTCTTGGTTTCGGCACTCTTCCAGTCACCGGATTCCTTCCGGCCATCGGCGTTCTTGACAATACCTCGGGCACCCTTCCGTCGATGTTCTCACCACCCTACTCCACCGTCAACGTGAAATCTCACATTTCTATTTCTCTTGACCTCAACACCAACTATTTCAAGTGGGTTTTTTCTTCAAATCCTTATGTGGAAAGTTTGGCCTTCGCTCTCATATCGATGGCTCCGCTCCACCCTGACCCAATGACCCCCAGTGGGACATCGCCGAGTACTGCGTGCGCAGAGCTGGCTACTCAGCTCGGTCGATGACTTCGTTCTCGACCTTGCCATAGACGACACCGATCCTACCGCCTGCGATCTCTAGGTAGCCATCGAGCAACTCTTCCAAGCAAATAAATAGTCGCGCGCCATCTTCCTTCTCAACGAGTTTCACTCCATGGTACAAAGGGACTCCTCTGTCTCATCGTACTGCCAACTCCTTAAGGTCAAGGCCGCCGTCCTTCGTGATGTTGGTCACCCTGTAGCTGACTCACAACTCATCCTTGCTCTCTTGCAATGACTCAACCCTCGCTTCTCCAATACCGCCGATGACATTGCCAACTCTACCCCTCTTCCCACGTTCGCCCGGGACCACGACATGTTAGTTCCAACGATAAGAAGACTGTGGCCCACACCGCTCTCCTCGTCGCAGCCGATCATGGTTGTCACAACCCCATTGGCTGCCGCCCACCGTGCGCTGCTATCACATCTCGCGGCTCTAGTAGCCATGGCTTTGGCCACGTCAACAAAGCCCGCACCGGTGGCAACGACAAAGGCAAAGGAAAGGGCAAGAGCAAGAGCTGGAGCGGTACGATACAACCGCACCCTGCTTCTGTCCCTACCCCGTCCGCCAGTCTCATAGATCTGTGGCTTTGCTATAACCCCTAGGCACCCCAACCCTAGCTACGCAACCCTATCGGCTGGCAGCATGGGATCCTCGGCGTACACCTCCAGGCCCACCTGGCATCCGCTCCTGTCCAACCGCCTCAGCCGATCACACTCTCGCCAACCACCCAGTCGACTCCCTTGTGGAACCAGGTTGGCCTTATCGCCGCCCTCAACCAGATGGCGCTTCAACCCCAGCACTTTTAGGTGCTGAACTCTTGTGAGTTATCCCACATGGCTTCATCGGACAGTATGCTATTCTCTCGCCATCCTTCCTCCTCCCCTTTCGTCACCGTCGGCAATGGGCAATCTCTCCCTATCACATGCCACGGTGACTCCATCCTGTCTACACCCACATCTAATTTTTCACTCCACAATGTCCTCATAGTTCCTTCCCTCGTCCATAATTTATTTTCTGTTCGCCAATTCACTAGAGATAACAATTGCTCAATTGAATTTGATGCTTCTGGTTTCTCTGTGAAGGATATCCCAACCCGGCGTGAGATGCTTCGATGCAATAGTGGCAGGGACCTCTACACCATCCTGCTGTGTCATCCACTCCCTACACCAGCCTAGCCATCTCCATCAACTTATGACATCTTCGCCTTAGTCACCTCAGCCCCGACACTGTTGCCACTCTCCGTCGCAGCGCTTCCATACAGTGCAACCACAACAGCTCCACTATTTGCCATTCTTGTCAACTTGGCAAACATGTGCGGCTGCCTTTCTTCCCCTCTACGTCTTGTACCTCTAGATCCTTTGAACTGATTCACTATGATGTGTGGACTTCTCCAATTAAAAGTGTTTCGTGTTATCAATACTATCTTGCACTACTTAATGATTATACACACTACTGCTAGACTTTTCCCCTCACAAGCAGGGTCGAAGTTACCTCTCATCTCATCAATTTCATCAATTATATTTCAACCCAATTCAACCTCTCCATCCAAGCCATACAGGCCAACAATGGCACGGAGTTTGTAAACCGTACCATCTAAGCCTTTCTCACCTCCTGTGGTATCTATCTTCGCCTCTCATATCCCTGCACTTCTCCCTAAAATAGCAAGGCCGAACGTCTTCTTCGAACTCTAAACAACATCAGTTGCACTATGCTTCTTCACGCCCATCTACCTGTACCCTACTAGGCTAAAGCACTCACCACTGTGACCTACCTATTAAATCGGCACACTTGCTCTTCCATTTGTCACAATGTTCTCTACACCCTTCTGTATCATAAGGCACTCGACTACTCTCACTTGCGTGTCTTTGGGTGTTTCTGCTACCCCAATCTAACAGTCACCGCCCCTCATAAACTTGCACCACGCTCCACCGCAAGCATCTTCCTTGGCTATCTCTCTTTCCACAAGGTATACCGCTATCTTGATCTCTCTATCTGTCGGATCATCATCTCCCACCATGTCGTTTTTAACGAGTTCTACTTCTCCTTCGGTTTAATTCACCGTGGACCTTCGTCTGGCAACCTCGACTTCCTTCTAACCCACACTGTACCATCTTGATATTCTCCATAAACCACACATCCGTACTCCACACCGGTCGTTTCTGAGGACCCCCTGAACGACTACCCCACTCTTCTCCGCTCCGCTATCATACCAATTGGACCTCTATCGGCTCCACAACCCTCATCGTCTCGCCACCCCCATCGACCCCACCAACTCCATCGGCCTCCACCCTCTATCGGCTCAGGCTGACCTCGTCCAGCCCCTTCTCTGAACCTACAATCGTTGATCCTAAGCCGATGCCACCCTTCCACCTTCCGACCCTGCCCTACCACCGATGTTACCATAGGACCGTGCGGCCTCTGCTATCTCCACCTTCTCTCATATGCTCACCCAATCTCAAACCAGGTCCCTCCGCCCTCCTCAACGCTACGGGTTCTCCACAGTCCATTGTACCGTCTCACTCATCCCGGTGACTCACCGTTCTACCTTGGCCGATCCTCAGTGGCGCGTGGCTATGGCCGATGAGTATAAGGCCCTCATAAACAATGAGACCTGACGCCTCGTCCCTCGTCCTCTTGGTGTCAACATTATGACCGGCAAGTGGATCTTTAAACACAAGTTTCACTTCGATGGCTCGCTTGCTCGTCATAGGGCGCTCTAGATAGTCCACGGTTTCTCTCAATGTCCTGGCGTCGACTACGATGAGACATTCAGTCCCATCATCAAGTCCGCTACCATTCGGGTTGTGCTTACTCTCGCTGCCTCGCGTTCTTGGCCGATCCATTAGCTCGACGTGAAGAATGTCTTCCTTCACAACCATCTGACGGAGATGGTCTACTGCCAGTAGCCTCCAGGCTTCGTCGACCCATCTCGTCCCGACGATGTCTGTCTCCTTCAACGCTCTCTCTATGGCCTCAAACAGGCCCCTCGGGCTTGGTACCAACGCTTTACTGCCTATCTTCGGTAACTTGGTTTTGTGGCCTTCGTTTCCGATACGTCTCTCTTCGTACTTTACACCGAAGATAACACCGCCTATCTTCTTCTCTATGTTGACGACATCATCCTTACAGCGTCCTCGACAACCACCCTACAATACATCATGACCTGACTCCACTCGAAGTTTGCTATGACCGATCTAGACCCTCTACATCCCTTCCTTGACATCTCTGTTACGCACTCTTTCCATGGGCTATTCCTCTCTCAGCGCTAGTATGCCATAGATCTTCTCTAGTGTGCGGGCATGGTCGAATGTCACTCCACTGCCACTCTAGTCGACACTCGCGCCAAGCTCTCCGCCACCGATGACTCTCTCATCGCTAACCCCTCCCAGTACCGGAGTCTTACTGGTGCTCTCTACTACCTAACACTCACACGGCCTGATCTCACTTATACCGTTCAGCAAGTATACCTCTTCATGCATGTTCCGCGCAAACCTCACCTCGCGCTGCTCAAGCGTATCCTTTGCTACATAAAGGGCACACTATCCACCGGCCTACATCTTAGCTCCAGCCCCATCGACTCTCTCACCGCGTATCCTGACGTGGACTGGACGGGTTGCCCCGACTCCCGATGCTCTACATCCAACTACTGCGTCTTCCTCGGTAACACTCTAGTCTCTTGGTCCTCCAAGCTCCAGACTACAGTGTCTCGATCAAGCGCCGAAGCTGAGTATTGCGCCGTTGTTTATGCCGTCGCCGAGTGCTGTTAGATTCGCCATCTTCTCCAGGAGCTCCGTACACCCATCGCTTCTATAATTGTTGTCTACTGTGACAACGTTAGTGCCGTCTATATAACCGCCAACCTGTTTCATTATCTTCGTCCGTGACAAGGTCGTTTTAAGACACGTTTGGGTGCTCCATATACTATCGACGCACCAGTTCATCGGTATTATGACTAAAGGTCTACCGCGACTTTGTTCACCAGTTTTCGCTCCAGCCTTTGCATTCGTATCTCTTTCACTATGACTGTAGAGGATGTTAAATCACTATAGATCCAACCCTCTTATAGAAAATAGTATCTCGGTCTCACTGTATACTACACCACCGCTACTACTATAGTTAGGCACTAATGCCATATCATCTATTGTTTTGTTAAATAATTCTCTTCTTTGTGAACCACTTGCAAGCACAAGTACGAGGTGGAAAAGCGACTTTGGCCGGTCAGCAAGAGGGTTTCAGTGACAAGATGAATTCTGCTGCTGGATATGTAGATGGCAGTGAGGAAGAAGAGCCATTTGAACGTTAGTTTTATGATGATGACGACGATGGCAATGATGATTCAAAATGTGTGGATCCCTGTGATGATTCAGTACCAAAAGAGGCGGTGAACAGGAAAAGTGGCAAAGACACTTCATGTGGAGCCTTTCATCAAACTGGTGCTTAATTCTCGCAATACTTGCAGGAAGCATATCCATGAAGCGGAGCCATATGATGATTTGGTGGCTGGTGAGGAGGAATGTGTTGACAACTCCGGTGCTCTGCGAGCTTTCAAGAAGGAACGAAATGAGCAAGAGCTCAAGCAGGCCCAGAAAATGGGTAACAACATTATGCAAAAGGAGATACCAGTGACCAAGGAAATGGGAACGAAACTGTTCAAAAAACGGCTTGTCAAGTTTGCTGATGATGTATCTTGTTACACATAAAGTACTGAAAGTTTTGCTGCTGCAAAGTTGGAGAAAAGGAAAGCTCAGTTTGATGACCAGGACAACCCCCATAAGAAACAAGAGCACACACCACCTTCTTCTCCTCAGGATGGCGGCAAGCTGAAAGAAGTGGACAACACTAATCTGTATGTGGGCAACCTACCTGCTTCTGTAGCTTCTCGCAAGCTCATCGAGCTATTTCTACCTTTCGGACGAATTGTCAGATCAAGAGTCGTGGATGACTGTTTCACTGGTTTGAGCCAGGGATATGGCTTCGTGAAGTATTCTGATCCTCGCTGTGCTGCTGAAGCTACCAAGCGCATGAATGGGAGCTTGGTTGAAGGAAGAGCTCTAGAGGTCAGAGTAGCTGGTTTTCCATCATCAGGATCCAATCCATCTATTCATGCTGTGCCAGAGGATGATAGCCAGCCTTCAAAGGAAACCGACATGACTAAATTGTATGTGTGCAACCTTTCCTTGTCCATGAACACAGACAGGTTGATTCATCTTTTTCTACCTTTTGGGGAAGTAATTAGTGCAAAGGTGGCCAGAGATCACACAACAGGCTTAAGTACTCACCATGCAGCTGAGGCTGTCATCATTTGAATGGACGCCTTGTAGATGGAAGAAAGATAGAGGTCCGAGTATCTGGCATACCTCCAACGCTGCCAAATTCAGATGTTGAATCACCTAGCACTACCAGACCCATTAAGGAAATTGACATGTCTAATCTGTATGTCTGTAACATGCCATCGTCAATTGACACCAAGAAGTTGGTTGAGCTTTTCCTTTCATTTGGTAGGATCACCCATGCAAGAGTGATGGCAGATCCTGACACCTTTTCAGCTAAAGGATATGGTTTCATCAAGTTTACTGATTCTGAATCTTCTGCCAAGGCTATTGCAGCAATGAATGGAGCAGTGATTGGAGGAGAAATGATAATGGTCAGAGTTGCAGGCCTTCCTCCATCAGCATCCAGCTCAGCTGTACAGACCTCTCCAGACATCAACAAGTCTAGACTATACATCACTAATCTTCCACGGTCGATGACTGCCGATAAGCTGGTTAATCTTTTCGTGCCCTTTGGTCAGATAACTAAAGTCGTGATGAATCTGTAGTATAGTCTAGTGTGGTACGCAGATGTGCCTTCAGCTACCAAAGCTGTAGAACACATGGATGGATACATGGTTGAAGGAAAGAGGTTAGTGGTCAAGAGATCAGAGTCATGTCCAACCAATGCTGCAGACCCTGCTTTTTCACAAGCAGGTAGCAAGCCCATCAAGGAAATCGACATGGCGAATCTGTGTGTTGGCAGGGTTCCATCAAGTTTAACCGAAGATCAATTCATCGATCTTTTCCGTCCATTTGGACGAGTTGTTCAAGTTAGAATGTTTCGATTTCATGGGTATGGCATGGTTAGGCATGATAATCCTTCATGTGCTGCTGCAGCATTCGATCATTGGATGGCTACCGGATTGGTGGAAGCATACCGCTTGTGAGAGTAGCAGGGCTTCCAGCAGAATCCAATGCAGCCGCAAATGCTCCGACACCATGGATGCCTTCTAATGAGCAGAGGCAAATCGACATGACTAACCCTTATGTGTGCCATCTCCCGAGCTATGTTAACACCGAAAGGCTGATTAAACTTTTCCTACCATGTGGCCAAATCACTCAAGCAAAAGTAGTTGTTGAGAGATACACTGGTGTGAGCAAAGGATTTGGATTTGTCAGGTTTGCTGATGCTTACTCTGCTGCTGTGGCGCTCACTCACATGAATGGTTACCCTCTGGGTGGGCATGCGTTGGAGATTAGGATAGCTGGTGTTCAACCAGCTGCTATGAGCAGCTACATGGCACATTTCTACTCCCACTTCACAATGCATGATCCCGCAAATGCGGCTGTTGGAATACCGACATCCTATTGGCCACACTATTACGATGAATCCGCATACAGCACAACAGCTGAGAACCAGGGACAAGTCACCACTGCATCTGCCACTGATGCTTCTGCTGCTCAAACATCTCAGAAGGAAACGGTTGCCTGGATCTAAGTCAGTCGATTTGGTTGCTGAGAAGGATTGCTCTTCTGTGTCGAACCAAGTTGCCAATTGTTCTCAGTCACAGTCAGCAGCTTAGGTTGGTCCACCTGGCTTTGAGCCTCATGCTGTCTGCAAGAAATGTTCTGCTGGGTCCAATGCTTCTCAAGCTTGTTCAAAGGATCATTTGGCACAGTCAGGAGGTGGCCACAAAAGGCGTTCAATTGTCTAGCACCATTTGCTCCAGGCCACTTATGGCTTGATCTAACATGATGGAAGAATCGACCTAAGTTTCCCATCACTTAATAATTATTAGTCATTATTAGTCATCCGTGTTTTTTTTCTTTTGGAAAAAAGATTTCTCTTTAATTGACTGGTTTTCCCATTTGGAGAAAAGACCAAGTCCTAACATTATTGGGTTAGTTCAGTACTTCTTAGAGTCAGGTTATCTGAGCTAGATGGTAGACGAAAACAATGTCAGTGTAATGTAATGGCAAAAATCTCTGTGGAACCATTGCATGTTTGTTTATGAATTGTGATGCCAACTGATGACCATTCTGATGAGTGGGAGATGCTTTCGTTGGAGTTCCATGCTATTTGAAATTGTTAAGTTGCTGTTCCTTGTTTGTCTTCTTGACGGTGTAATACTTCTAGAATGTTAGCTGTTTTGTTCAATTCAGTATTTGGTTCATTTTTTCTGGCTGAAGTGCTTGGTGTGTGTACTCCTGGTCGAGGTTATTAACACTGCTTTATACTGTAAAAATGCATCTTCAGTTCAGTTTCAATTACTGGTTCTACCTGTTTTGCTTCTTGTCTTACAACGTTGTTATTCCAGCTGTACGCAAAGTATACTGCTAGTTGCAATAATAAGTAGACGTGAAATCTTTCCGTTTGGTTGCTTGTTTTTTCCCCATAACGTTGTGAATGTAGGAAAAGTAAATTTTCAGTAGAGGTTCAATGGTGTTCAGTGGAGCACTTCGTGAAGATTTGGTGAAAAAACTGAAAATCACTGGCAGTTCAACCAGCTAACTCACAGGTACACTTCATGAAGAATCACAGGTTGACATGTCCAAGCCAAGCTGAAAATCATTTATAGTACAACAGTTGATTCACAAAGACCACATTCACGCCTTGCGCACGGATATGAAATATGAATTTAGCAGAAAATAACTAACACTGACAAACAAACGTATGCAATGCCAGCTCTGAATTGGGTAAAACCAGCCAAACTGGGTAAACAATGCCAGCTCTCATTTATTTGAACCAAGTGTACACATATAATCTGAAACTTGTGAATGCGGAATAGTACAATCTGTAAGAAGCGGCACTTGTGTGGTATAAAAAAGGGAAATGCAAGAAAAGTGAAGAATGCTATATAAACAAATAAAATGCACGGTAATCAGGTCACTTCGACACGAAGAGAGATCTGCACTGCTCTGCTGTATCCTCAGGACTGGTAACTGCAAATATAAACGATGAAATCAGATTGATGATGGAAGCAATCATGTGTGTTAGCTCAGCAAAGTTTTTCCCTAAAAAAGTTTAACCTCGGCAAACAAGTCGCTGGAGAAGCTTGCAAGAGCTTATCCTATTTGGTAAGAGGATGCAACTCAACCATAATGGAGCTTGTGAAGTATTTCGAGAAGAAAATGGATACTGCTTTGTTTATTCAATACTTTATGTTTGTGGTTGTATCAAACCAAATTTTAATCATGGACATGAAACCTGCATTAGTCAATTCTTATGGCATTCCTTTGTTCTATGCACAATTCAATTCAACTGGTTCTTGGGAGCAGAGATACTATTTCAAACGAGAAACTACCAGAATGTGGTAAACTACTGATCATGATGAAAAGTATAGTTTCTGCCAACGACACTGCAGATTAGTGGAGAAAGTTTCATAGAAGTATTAGATTAATGATGGAAACTGCCTGCAAGTGTACTGCTACCAAACATTTTGTATGTCATTTGCATGATCTGTGCAGTATTGCTTAATTGGAATACTTGTTTGGTTGGGTATTGATCTACGACTGTGTGCTGAGGGTTATAGAATGTCTCACAGTAACATTGTAAATTTTTGGATCCTATAAACTTAATCCTATCTTATACACATGTTTTAAGTTTTAACAAATTCAAGTACAACACATATACAGTAATGCCGTAAGATTATTCTTGACTCCAAGTCATGAGAATAGTAGCTTTTATGAAACAAACAGCACACCTGTATGTCCAATTGTTCGGTCAGACTCAAATATCTCATAATCATTGCCTCCCTATTCAATGGGAAAAAAAAGTCAGACGAAATACTAAATAGTGGAAATGTTATATAGTTGAATATGATAGCCAGATAACAACAAAAGAAGATGTGCCAATGGCTTGAAAAAATATACTGTAGTGAACATAAAAAAGGCAAAGCATCATCTATTGTATAATAAGGTGTTGTTTTAGCATTGTATGGATAAAATACTTAATCACACATAAAAGTAGGAAGCATTTTTTGCTAAAAAGAGTACATATCACCTTGTAGGTTTTGTCCCCAAAGAAATGGATTTCTTGAAATTCCTCAAGATATCTCAAGCAGTAAGTTTTGTCCCAGCCTTGTGGGAACACCTGTTAAAGTGATGCAGCAGTAAATACCATGAAACCAATAATTTCTGGCACGTATGTATGAGGATAGAAAGCTTACATCAAAACTAATCTGCCCTCCAATAGAAAATGTCAAGTTCAAGTGTGCAAACCTTTCACGAAGCACTGAGACCATTTTAGGCCGAATGTTATGTACCTATAGGAAATAAGTCAGTTCAGTTTCATGGTGCATGAATGATAACAAATTATTGGTCCTTGTAAAGAATTATTTGTACCTTATCATACTTTTCAAACTCATCACGTTCTTCTTGACTACAATTTCTCCCTATGGGTGACACATTCAGCATTCCACTTCGGAACTCTATGAATGTACCCCTGATGAAACAGTTATTTGGTCCATAAGGAGCTGTTGCCAATGGGAATTAGTATATAGGTTTCTTCACTGACCTTTTAATTGGGATCTCCAAGTCAGCAATGTAATGAAGCGTGAAGTTAATAAATTCCTGCAAAGAACATGTATCATGAATTGCATGGCCTTAAAATTTAAGGGTGAACAGGCAACGCTATAACCAAAAAAGGCTCACCTTTAGCTTATCATCTCCAAGAAGCGATTTCAAACTCTGCAGGGCACAAAACATTATGTTCCATAATATAGAAAGGCGTCATTCTAAGAGACTAAGACCAGTAGCAGCCAATGACTAAATTTGTTTTGTCTGCCAACACTAGATCATTCATAAATTGGCCGAATTAAACGAAGACCCTTACTAATATTCCCAGCCAGGAACTTGATGATCTCCAAGTGAAATTTCAGATAGTATATTATGCATATTTGCCTAAGGACTTACTTGAGTTCCAATGAGTTCCCCATTCTTATGCGCAACCAGGCCATTTTCAGAGAAGCAGTAATCGTAATCAGTAATAACTGTGACACAAAGATGAATGGAGCTACTCAGAGAGGGTTCATAAGGCATAAAGCATTGTGCTGTTGGATTAGAGAACACAGCAACTAAATCTTCGTGTCATACTGTCATGTGTACAAGCTAGAGAACACAGGTTCCAAACCTGATTTGCCGAGTTGTTCGGAAATCTTCACCAGATCAGATCCCCCGACCACGCCCACAGTGACATGCTGCTCCCAAGACATACATAACCAGAACATGACATGAATCCCGTGGTCCATGGAAACTAGGAGGAAGAAGTGAATAGTAGAAGCAGAGACGCCATTCTCACCTCGCGCAGCTCCTTCATGAACTGGAGCATCTCCGGCGTCACCACCTACCCAACAAAAAGAGAACAAGAAGATTCAATACCGACGATGCAGCTGCAGCGAGGGAAATCGGAAGAGACCAGATAACGGAGCGGATCCGGAGAAGGAAAACCTTGCGGGGCGCGGTGAGGGTGCCATCGACGTCGAAGAGCGCGAGGACACCGGCATTCTTCCTCGCCGCAGCCGCCATCGCCAACACTCCGCTCCTCCTCCTGCAACCACGAACGGGCGCGGTCGCGGTATAGCAACAGACCCCGGCCGCGTGCCGCCACGGGAAAGGCAGCTTCGCTCGCTTCGTTTTCCGCAGCGACGGCGACGGCGAGGCGGGGCATTTATAGGCGGCGCGGGCGCGAGGTGTGTGTCGGGATCTGCGCCCGCGAGGGGGCGTAGCGGAGAAGGAGAAGAAAGTCAAGCCGCCTCGCGGAGTAGACTAGGTGGGGTAAGCGCCACGTCACGTGACCAATTACGCTTCCCCTGCTGTAAGGCGTACTCTTGCGTCAGCCATGTTATAGGATCGCATTTGCAAAATACCATGAAAGAAACTCTCTGCTCCTACTATTCTATTCGCTCTTTTTTTTTCATCACCGGTGTCTTGATCGGTTGCTCTTTAGCTTAGCTTATCGGCCGTAGTCAAAAAAATAAAATTTAATACTTAACTTTAGAGTTGATTTGGATTTTTTAATCATATTTTATTTTTTGGTCAAAATTATATATATAAATTATTTTTTAGCTAGTAATAAATATTACCATTTATAATTAATTGTTGGGGAAACGATGGGACTGACTATCCTAGCCTCTCGGTACTTTAGTATGGACCTTGGCCTTTTCTTCATAATTGATTGGTACTGCAGAAAAAAAAACTGCTACAGCTGCACATGTTTCGCTTCTTTTTAACGATGATCAATTCTGGACTTCACACCGTCACGTTTTGCAGAAAATTAGTAGTAAATTTAGGTAGACCAAGTCAATGTTTTGGGACACATATAGATGGTTGTCTTTTTTTTATAACGGAATTTATTCTGTACTTTACATATAGATGGTTGTTTTAAGTTCTTAGGACATGGTAACACAAATAGTGCTGCCAAAGCATTAATTCTTGAATTCAGGAAGATCTCCTGTCGTTGATGCACACAATCAATTCCAGCTGCTGTTACCCTCCTCCTCGTGGTTGTGATGGCAAGTTTCCTGGGGAAATTAGAGTGTCCAGCACATTAGCATTACACATTCCAACAGATGTTCAGAACATGGCAATAACACCATGGATGCTGCAAGAAACAGAAGAAGAGTTTTACCTCCGCAGGAGTGAAGGTGAGAGCAAGCTTAATCTCTCCGCAGTACTTCTCCTCTTGGACGACACGGTGGACGGCTGGAGGAAGGCTACCTTCCAGAAACACAGGCTCCAGAGGAATGCTGAAAGTTTACACAGGTGAGAAATACCAGCCAAGAAGAATCTAGTATATTGAAGTGCAAAGTTTTTGCGCGTTCACAAAAAAGAAATAGCCAAGAAGGCATAGACTGACAATATCAGTCTGAAATGTTCAGAGAAAGGACTTCTCCTGAATTTTTCAAAAAATGCTTTATATGCCATTGAAGAATGAATTCTACTCAGAAAGTGGATAAACATATGTTGAATTTCGGTCTTATCAGAAGCTTCCATTCAGTTGTGTACTGCTAAACTGGAAATGCAGAGTGTCACCTATATTGGATGCTTACTTTGCCTCACCAACAAAATCGTCGGCTGAGAAGGCATCACTGTCCATGATCTTGACATTGAGCTCCGGAACATCATCGGAGACGGTGAAAACGAATGTCTCGTTCCATTCAGGCTCGCTTCCTGCTCCTGATTCGTTTGAAAGCAAGATTGGGGTTCAGGTTAGGATCGTATTCCCGTCCGTTTAGGTACACATCAATTGATGCTCCAGAGCAACAGCACTGAACCTTGTTCCTAATGCAATGGAATTAGTGCTAACGGTTAACGGATACCTTTTGCAACGCTGCTTTTCTGCTCCTTAGTGCGGCAGGTGAGGATCACGTAGGGGTCCATGTTGTCTGGTCAGCAATAATACACAAAGTGGCATCAAATGAATAGTGTAAAAAAAAGTACTGCTCGGATCAAGTGTGAGAAGATGGTGATCAAGTAGTATGTGGCATAAAAACAATTTTCTCCATTGCAACTAGCCAGTAGACACAACAGTGGACATGCTCGGATCAAGTGTGAGAAGATGATGATCAAGTAGTATGTGGCATAAGAATAGTTTTCTCAATTGCAACTAGCTAGTAGACACAACAGTGGACATGCTTTCTCACTATAACTCTCTGATGTTCTCACTCACGTAGGAGAGCACAAGCAAATTTTCATGATAGAATCGCGTTCTTTTGTCCATCCTTCATCATTTTCACATTCAAATTCAGAAAAAAATTAGGTTTGCTTTAAAGTAATGAAGTGAAACAAAGCAATTGTTAGGCATTAGTAACTGAACATAAAGCAAAGTCATCGTTGACCCATGATCTAGCTAGAATAAAATGCAGATCATTGCTTAACCAACCGCGCATACCCTCCTCGATCCCTCTATATAGTAGAAGTATCCCAATTAGTTATGATATCAACTCCCTGGTTCATATATGGATCTAACCTTGCATGTTTACAGTCTAATACAACGATATAATGAAGCAGCAAAGAAGAGAGGAAACGATGCACAGTCAAAACGAAAGCTTTGCAAAACAAGCAAGAAGAGGGAGAAGGATCTCTGTTTACTCAAGAAGTCGTGTCCTCGAGGCCCTTGGCGCAGACGAGGAGGACCTCCAGCTTCCCGTGCAGCATGTCTCCTCTCCTCTCCTCTTCGATCGATCTCTTGATAGTCTCCTTGCCATTGATCTCTTCTTCTTCTTCTTCTTCTTCTTGACGTTGCACAGCCACTTTCCCCTCTGCCAGTATGGCAGCATGGCCAGTTATCTTCACCAACTCATATGTCGTTGAAAGTGCCAAGGTGGCCAAGTCGCCCGAGTGGCCCACTCTGACAGTCTGTGTCTCGCTAATAACCATTAATTATTGAGGAAAATTAAAAAGAAGATTTAATGACCTTGTCCTCGCATTAGCAGCATTTCTCTTGCAGAAAGAGACGAGACGAGCCGAGCAGCCTCCTCTCTGGCCTAGGTTGAGCTGGAACCCGCACATGACCACATGAGAGGAGAACATGCCAGGCCGGCTGGCTTGATGCAATGCATATTTTCACCTAATTGTACAAAAAAAATGGAGCAGGCATAATGCAAGATTTGATTAGTGGCGGCTTGAAAAAGAGAGAGAAAAAATGTTTGTAGGAGTATTTGGCTGAGGGATTCATGCGTGCTTGGATTTGAACGATGCAGCATGTAGATCAATACGGGTCCACAGCGCAGCCCAAACAAGATTAATACTCACTCTTGGCCCACAATCATGCTGCGTATGAAGGTTCGTTCCTGTTTTGCCATGCCATAAAAAGCCCCATTCTTTGCTCTCTAACTTAGTCACAACCAAAATTTAATTTTTTATATTAAAGTTGATTTTGATTTTTGTTTCATTGTGATTATTTTTCAATATTGGTTTTAAAGTTGCTAAAAACACACATAAAGTCTTATTTATAAATTATTTTTTTACTAATAAGTTTTACCGTTTATAATCCAATATAGTCGAAATAATGTAACTGAACTCCCTTCATATGTAAATCCAAACAGATTGATATCTTGATGACACGATACTTTTCTGCACGTTTGGAACAAACACAAATGGATAGTCTTTGCGGTGCCCGTGCAAATTCCGCTACCAATAGCATCTACTTAAAAAAAAGCACCAAAATAATTAGGGAATACCAGAGTATTAATCATCTTCTATCGGCAAGCACGGCACCACAAAACCAACAGATGCACCAACCCGTTGCCCCATCGCGGTCACTGACTGGTGGGGCCAGAGTAACAATGCCACCAACTAAACCCTCCCTTTCCTCGGGAGCCAGCCAACCAAGGCAAGGCCCGATTCGCCGTCTCCATCTCGTCGTCTCTCGCTTCCTCCCCGCCTCCGCCACGCCACCTCTTCCCCCCCTCGCCGGCTCGCCGTGGCCGCTCCTCCCCTCCCCGCCGGTGCTCCGGCCTTCGCCGTCGTCTTGCTTCCTCTATCTGTCCTCTTCCCCACGCGACGGGGCGCGGCGATTCGGGGGGGGCTCAACTGTCCCTCCCTCTCCGCCGGACACGCGTCGCTTCGGCTCAACTGAAGAGCGACGCTTCCGGCTCGAACCCCAAGGTTTTCCTCTCCCCAAGCCCTCCTCCTTCACGCTACTGAGCCTGCATGGAGTAAACTGCAGAGATCTAGACATGGAATTATACTCTCTTTTGTTGGTGACGGACTATTAGCATGCTTGATTGGGTTGTATTCAGAGTTTTGTTCTAGTCTGTTTCTCTTCTAATCCACATATTTCTTTTCTCTGCAATGAATGAAATTAGCCCATCCAGTTTGTTGCGTTGCAGAAGATTTGTTTGATGCGTGCTGCGGTACAATCGTGAAAGGAAGGAACCGGGTCAACACCAGATTGGTACTACTGTGGTTCTTCGACGGGAGATTGAGTTTTCTTCGGTAGGAGACCCTATCGCGGATGGAATATGCACACATGCCGTGTTAGGTAATGACGAGCTTGCCTGATAGGGGTGTATCACCGCCTTCATCCGATCCGTTGTGCGAGGGTAACGCTGCGCCTCCTTCTAGCTCGGAGCCAGAGGACTGTAGCCTGAAACAGTGGAAAACCTCGATCCTGTCCTGCGTTTTCAACTCCCCTTTCAGTATCTTTGAGGCGCACCAGGATTCGTCCGTGAACAAGTCGCCGAAACCGTCCTCTGGATCCCATGGTTGGTCGAGGGTACTGAGGAGGATCGTCTGTACTGGCTCAATGTGGCGTTTTCTCGGCACCTCCAAGGTTCTCACTTCAAGTGATGTGTGGTTCCTTGGTAAATGTTACAAGCTTTCGTCGGAGGAGTTATCCAGTGACTCGGATTCCGAAAGTGGGCATTCCGCATTTCTAGAGGACTTCTCGTCAAGGATATGGATCACTTACCGGAGAGGTAGGCTTTGTTTACACAACCATATGCCTGGTACAGCATGTTAATGTGTGGACATCAGTGCTGAATCGTTTGCATGATATTTTTGTTGCAGGCTTTGATGCCATCTCTGATTCCAAGTATACTAGTGATGTGAACTGGGGCTGCATGGTTAGAAGTAGCCAGATGCTGGTTGCTCAGGTGCTTCCCCCACTATATTTAATTGAAAGCGCCAATTTTTTTACCACTGTAGTTGTAAATAAAATGGTGTCTGGATGGTGTTATGCAGGCATTGATTTTCCACCATCTTGGAAGGTCTTGGAGAAGGCCCTCAGAGAAGGTGAGAGATACATGGCTACCTGCTGATCTTAAGACAAAATAAACGTTTTCTGTTTTCAGTTGTAGTAGGTGATGGGCCTCTTTTAATTCTTAATGTAAGGTTGCTTATAATGATCAAATGTTCATATGCAGCCATATAACCCAGAATATATAGGGATCTTACACATGTTTGGTGATTCTGAAGCTTGTGTTTTCTCAATTCACAATTTACTTCAAGCTGGAAATAGTTATGGTCTGGCTGCTGGATTGTGGGTGGGTCCATATGCCATGTGCCGGGCATGGCAAACCCTTGTCCGCACAAATAGGGGGCAACATGAAGTTGTCAACGGGAATGAAAGTTTCCCTATGGCTCTTTATGTGGTATCTGGTGATGAAGATGGTGAAAGAGGTGGAGCTCCAGTTGTTTGTATTGATGTTGCCGCTCAGCTTTGCTGTGATTTCAACAAAGGTCAATCAACCTGGTCACCAATTCTTTTGCTGGTCCCTCTGGTTCTTGGTCTTGACAAAATTAATCCAAGGTAAGAAGCAAGCTATTAAATCTCATGCTTTGTAGGCTTCATATGGGACTATGTTTGGTTGTCTGATATAGAGTTATCCGAGTTAGTTTTTTGTACTCCTGTGCTATAAACCTGCAAGGATAGTGAAGTGGCTCAGACCTGCACACCTACTCAGTTCACTTCTACTGTATTCTAAACACCACATCCGCTGTTATTATACTCCACTCTGTTGGCTTGGTAGTTTTTCTTATGTTTATCAGAAGCAAGATCATCTTGAATCCAGACAGTTGTCAATTAAACTAGGTTATGACCAAGGGGCACCCTTGAATGGTTGATGTTTCTGCTGATGATTGATTCTAGTATTAATAATTTCCTGCCATTGCCCTTATTATCAGGTACATTCCTTTACTAAGGGAGACGTTCACATTTCCTCAAAGCTTGGGGATTTTGGGTGGAAAGCCTGGAACATCAACCTACGTTGCTGGGGTACAGGATGACAGGGCTCTCTACCTAGATCCCCATGAAGTTCAGATGGTAAAACTACATTAGCTTATATGTGTGCCAATTTTATAGATGTGTTTTTCTACCTCCACTGAGTTTAGTAATCTGCTCAATAAGTAAACTAACTTTCATGGATGTAGGGTGTAATTTAGAGTCTTGATTTCACATGCATAAATTATCGTCGTTATCATCATCAAAACCTTTCAATCCTAAGCAAATTGAAGTAGGCTATATTTCACATGCATCAATATGATCAGTAATTCATGCCTTTTCAATGGAACTGTGTCTTCCCATTCACAACAACAGCAACAAGAAAAAAGCACTAAAGCAGTATATTAGTGTGTGCCTTTACCTATTATGCATGCAGTTAGCAACCACTATTATCCAGCTATTTTATTAAGCTCCAGACTGTATTAAATATCCATTTTGGAAGATATATTTTGGGAGGCTTTGAGCTGTACATACCTTGTAAACTCCATTTATTTTAGCCTGAAGCATTCCAGTTACCTAAGACTGAAGGGTCCCCACCTGTCTTTCAGGCACGTGTGTTCATAGTATTTTTTCAGTATCTTTTTTTGCTTGGAATCCATTTTGGTTAGCAACCTTATAGAAATACATGGATTGTGTATTTATCAATGCAATGACTAGGGAGCTATTTTTGTTTTTCATTTTTTAGCTATGTTAGTGATAGTGGGCTAAATGGGGTGCTCTCTACATCTCAGGCAGTTGATATTGCAGCTGATAACTTAGAGGCAGACACTTTCTCATACCACTGCAGGTATGTTCGCAATTGCAATTAGGATCTGGTAGATGGTACCTAATATTCATTATCCTTTTAATTTTTAAATAATGAAAACCTTATTCATCTAACGGCACTTTGACAGCACTGTACGAGATTTGACCCTAGACCTGCTAGATCCGTCATTGGCTATTGGTTTTTACTGCCGTGATAAAGGTGAACTGTGATTGTCGAACAAATGTCGGGTCATCATTGAAGTTCAATCTAATCTTGGTTTTCTTATTTACTGTCTGCCTGCTTATGTAGATGACTTTGATGATTTCTGTTCTCGGGCCTCTGAGCTAGTAGGTAAAGCCAATGGAGCACCACTCTTCACTGTTGTGCAATCGGTTCAACCGTCAAAACAAATGTACAAGCAGGATGATGTGTTGGGCAGCTCAAGGGATGGCAACATCAATGTCGAGGACCTCGATGGCTCTGGTGAAACAGGAGAGGAGGAATGGCAGATTCTTTAGTGAAGGAACAAAAGTGACTTCATGAGGAACTGAAAACGATGCGTGCAACACGTCGGTCGAATGCCCTTGTTTATGTGTGGGTGAATAGAAATTGACTAGTTATTTTAGAGTGTCTACAGAACAAGCTGGACATGGTCTCGATATCCTCAGAGGGTTGGGAGAATCAGCTTTAGGTGCTACCGATGTAAAATGTGATCAGTTCATCGCTCATTCGTTGGAAATCTCCTTGTATCATACATGCTCTTGTGGTTGGCTATAACTCAATGAATTTGTTACACGTTCTGTTACCATGTTTCAGCGGCGCGGTCCGCCTGTTGCTAGTGATTCTTCGATTACATCTCTTTGCTCGAGAGTTTTACATGACGAATGCGTGTGGTGTAGGGCTGCTAAATATGCTATGTTTACACTGTCAACAGTTCATTGTTCAACAGAGCTATTTCTCTCTTTCTTTCTTTCTTTTTTGAAACAAGCATCATTCAGTGTTTGTTAAGAAAGGGACAGCTCGCGAGCAAGAAGAAACGGCGCAGACAAATTGACCAGAAGACACCTACAACTCAAAGGGAAAGAAAGGAATCCTTTCAGCCACAACTCAAAGAACTCTACTATGATCTTAGACTTCACATCTCCCTAGAAACAATCACACTACAGATTACTCTGGCATCACGCAACAACCTAGCTTCCATACTTTAAGAATTGCGTGCTGCATGCCACTCTCTCACCATCAAGACACGCCATTACTCTATCGGTGACAGTAATTAACAAGGAGCAAGCACACAAGCTGCCAACATGCTTGGCGTCCTCCTCTCAGCTGTACTCTCTGCTTCCATCATCAAAGGTAGGTCACTGTATAGTTTTGAGTCAGTGTCAAGCTAGCTCGCTCTGTGTGTTGTATCAGTGTGACATGACATGACAAGCACTGGTTCGTCTGCTTGGAACAGGCACGGACGCCGGCGGCGTCGCCGTCACCTACGGCGCGCAGCACGATCTTCGACCGCGTCAGGCTTCTGGACGCCGACCCGCGCGCACTGCGGGCCTACGCCGGCACCGGCCTCACCGTGGACGTGACCGTCCCCAACGCCGACGTGCCGCTCCTCGCCGCCACCTCGCGTTCGCGCCGCGGTGGGTGCGCGCCAGCGTCGCGCCGTACGCGGAGGCCACCAACATATCGCGGATCCTCGTCGGCAACGAGGTGATCTCGCAGGGCAACCGGACGCTGCTGCTCAGCCTCATGCCGGCCATACAAAACCTGCACACCGCGCTGGTCACCGCGTCGCCGTCGCTGCGCCACCGCGAGATCAAGGTCTCCACACCGCACTCCCTCGGCATCCTGACCTCGTCCACGCCGCCGTCGGTCGGGCAGTTCCGCGACGGCTACGACACGGCCGTCGTCAAGCCGCTGCTCAGCTTCCTGCGCGCGACGGGGGAAGCCGTTCATGGTGAACGCCTACCCGTTCTACGGGCTCACCAACGACACCCTCGACTACGCACTGTTCCGGATGAACGACGGCGCCATGGACAACGCCACCGGGCTGCTCTACGCCAACATGCTCGACGACGTCCACTCGGCGATGCGGCGGCTCGGGTTTGGCGACGTTGACGTCGTGGCGGCGGAGACCGGGTGGCCGTCGGCCGGCGAGTACTGGGAGGTCGGCGTCGCAAGGGAGTACAACAAGAATGCCATCCGCCACCTCTGCTCCGGCGTGGGCACGCCGCTCATGCCGAACCGAACCTTCGAGCTCTCCATCTTCTCCCTCTTCGACGAGAACCTCAAGCCCGGCCCGGTGTCCGAGCGCAACCTCGGCCCCTACAACGCCGACATGACGCCGGTCTACGACGCCGGCATCCTCACCGCTCCGCCGGAGATCGTTGGGACGAAGGTGACGCGGATGGGCGGCTGTGGTGCGTGCCGAAGCTGGCGGCGGACGAGGTGGCGATGCAGGTGAACATAGACTTCGTGTGCGGGCATCGACGGCGGCGCGATACGGCCGGGCGGGTCGTGCTACGATCCAAACGACGTGCAGGCACACGCGCCCTACGCCATGAACCTCTACTTTCAATCCAACGGCCATCATGCGTTTGACTGCGACTTCGGCCAGACCGGCGTCCTTACAATCGTTGATCCTAGTAAGAACATTAGTTTATCTGCTACACGTACTTAAAAAATTATTACAAAACTCTCATCCGTTTGATTTAGTCACAGGAAATCTAAACTTATATTCACAGCATGCCACATCAGCATTCGTAAGAGTTTTATATAAACTTTTCCTTAATTTATCTTCCATCAACAGCTGATCCTAGTGAGAACATTAATTTATCTTCCATCTAAATCTGAGAGAACATTGTACATTAGTGTAGCTTCTCATTAATTAAGCTCAATTCTCTTTTTTGTGCTTACATGATATTCCTTTTCTTTTCTCTTGACAGGTTATGAAAGCTGCAAAATTACATGAAGTGAGAAAGTGGCTAATAGGATAATATACTTGGCTGAAAATAGTCTTATGATAGAATTATTATTATAGGCTATAGCTAACTCGCGTTGAATTTTGTGAAATGGGATCGTTTGTTCGAGCCGATCCAAACATATAAAAGCTATGGATCCCTAAATGCTAATAGGATTTTGCAAAGATATTTGTTCATGCTGAACAAAGGAAAGTTCAAAATAAGTCGACAAATATATCAAAAATTGAGATGTTTCATCTACTAGCCAAATAACCTTGCAACATATAATTAAAAATACAAAATTAAGTCCTTGTTAAAAATATTTTTAATTAGTTGAAACAAGATCTTTCATTAAAAAAACAAAAACAAAAATGCTATGCTTAGAAAATTAAAGAGATGCAGCCTAAAGAGTAAAGAGTAGAGACTCACCCTAATCCTAATCTTGGTGTCCTCTTATTTTCACATCGAGGGGGCTGATCTTAGAGAGCTAGACAAGCATAAATAGTAAATATATAGCATTCACATATATCATATCCTACTATGTCAGTCAGTGATGGTGGTCACCATTATTGTTTTCAAATAGAAGTATTGATACCTTGAAAATAAATAAATAAAAAGGTTACATCAAAATACTTTCACTCGTGTGTGATCTCAAGTGACTAGTGAAGAGCATCTATCTAGTTATTTTGGCAGATATTTGTTGGATCTATAAATTTCAACCATGACGAGAGTCCATGATTTGGCGTCCAATTAGCAATTCTAATCCCACAACTGGGAATATTTTACCAAAAATTCTATAAACGAAAAGCGCAAGGGGCCCTCGAGAAAAATATCGTCAGTCCTCTCCTCTTCTCCTCCTCCGTTCGCGCATCCCATCTCGCTCGGCGACTCGACGGCGTCGGTGTCGGTCATGGGCGGCGACTGGCAGGAGCTGGCCCAGGCGGCGGTCATCGGCCTCCTCTTCGCCTTCCTCGTCGCCAAGCTCATCTCCACGGTCATCGCCTTCAAGGAGGACAATCTCCGAATCACCCGCTCCCCGCCGACCTCCCCCTCCTCCCCGACCACCCCCGCCGCCTCGGCCCCACCGCAGACCTCCCTCGAAGGCGGCCATGGGAACGCCAGCGACGACGACGGCAGCGACAGCGACTGGGAAGGCGTGGAGAGCACGGAGCTCGACGAGGAGTTCAGCGCCGCCTCCGCGTTCGTCGCCGCCTCCGCGGCCTCCGGCACGAGCGTCCCCGAACAAGCCCAGCTTCAGCTCTACGGCCTCTACAAGATCGCCACCGAGGGGCCCTGCACCGCGCCGCAGCCGTCCGCCCTCAAGCTCAAGGCCCGCGCCAAGTGGTAGATTCGATCCTCTAGCTCCCTGATTTTCTGGATTTAGTTCAAGCATCCATCAGCGTCGTCTTATACCCACTGTTTCAGTTCGAGGGTTTAGGGAAATGGATCGAATTTTATCGGTATCTAAATTTAGGTTCAGTTACCGCTAGAATTGATGATCACGAAATCTGGTGGTAGGTTTTTTGTGCTTTGCACTGACCAGAGGAGATTCATAAATTCATATCACAAGTATATTCCTATGTGCCAATATTGTAGCTATAATTCTTAGAAACTTAACTCGTTGGTATTGTCTCTAGGTTTACAGGTTTGGTTCATTGGAAGTGAAATCTCCTGGTAGCTCGATGATCTCACAAATAGTAGCATTCCTTGTCATGGATGCTGCAATTCAACTTATTTTTGCATTGTATTGTTTGATTTATTGTTGCCTGACTTCCTTCGGTGCTTTTGAATTTAGCACTGGAGTCTGAACTGAGATATCTACTGTTTGCAGCTAACTTATAGTACCATCATACTATTTGTCTTTCATGCTGTCAGTGCCTGTCAATTTTGAATACTTAATCTAGTTTACAAGTATCCTAATTTCCATATGGTATCAATATGCAAGGAATGCTTGGCATAAGTTGGGCACTATGCCGACAGAAGAAGCTATGCAGAAGTACATCACAGTTGTTGATGAGCTATTCCCTAACTGGAGCATGGGTTTGAGCACAGTAATCTCTTATGTTCTCTTATACCGTTCATTTCTTTGGTATTTGGGATCCCATCACTATACTGGCTTATTTGATAATCTGCTTTACATGATTTCAGAGAAAAAAAGGTACTGTTCATTTTTTGCTATTTGGGATCCCATCTCTATATTGGCTTAGATTTACATGATTTCAGAAAAAGAAAGATGAAGACAGTGCAGTATCTGCTTCAAGTTCAAAGGGACCAATGGGGCCTGTATTTAGCAGTTTAATGTTTGAGGAGGAAGATCAGGGAAATGACTCGTAAGTTTTTGACATGAAGTATACCCTGTACCTTTGGTCTTATGGATTAAAACTGCCTTGATTCAAGTTCAGCTAGTGTTGTATTTGGACATTTCCTGATAACTCGTGGCAAATAACAATGACATGATTAATTATTTCATGGAGTATGCAACTAGTTATCTCCATATTGGTGCTATTAAGCATTATTTATAAAGTCATCTAGTAACATGCCAATGTTTCCATAATTACAACAAACTTATCTGTAACTGCAGAGAACTTGGAGATATCCATGTTTCAGCAAGAGAAGGAGCAATTGATGACATAGCGAAGCATCTGGCTGCTGGTGTAGAAGTCAACATGAGAGGTTTGTGTTCTGAACTGTCCACGATTATGTTCTCCTTGTAGCATAACTCATATAAGCATAGTTTTGTTTATGACGGTTTCAGATAGTGAAGGCAGAACTCCACTGCATTGGGCTGTTGACCGTGGCCATCTAAATTCTGTTGAGATTCTTGTCAATGCAAATGCTGACGTGAATGCTCAGGTACTTGACTCTACCTTTATGCTTCACTTGGCGCATTCTAGTAGAATTTACACACTGATAAATTGGTTAGTGTGTATTGGAGCAAGAAGCTGGTAATATATCTTGGCATGGTATTTTCAGTGGGATTACATTATATACTACATTAAATAAAGAGTTGGCTATTCAATGTGGCCATAGACTAGCATCAATAAATATGAGATTGCCAGGTTGGTGTGATGGGTGTACCAGCTAGGTAGTGGATATATATTGGTTTGATAGACACGGCCTTCCTTGAAAAATTAAACATTATAGTGAGATCAATGAACAACACTGTTTATTTCCCTTCTGTATTCAGGACAATGAAGGACAAACGGCTCTTCACTATGCTGTCCTCTGTGAGCGAGAAGATATTGCTGAATTGCTTGTCAAGCATCATGCTGATCTTCAAATCAAGGATGAGGACGGGAACACAGTGCGGGACTTATGCCCTTCAGGCTGGTCTTTTATCAACCTGGTGAACTGACGACATGATGCCCTCCACTCTTTTGGTCGTTTATTACCAAGAAATCGAATCGTCTATGTTGGCCAAATTAGATGAGTTGTTTAATGAACCTCATCGAATAGGTCACTGTCAAAAAGGTATTGCTGCTGGTTCATTGCGGGTACAATTTACACTGCTAGTTTGTTTGTGCCGAACATCAATGTTGGCCAGGTCTGTAAATCATGGGCACCCCATTTCTGAATGAGCCTCGTCAGACTTCCCTTCTTTTGCACCCACTGTTCCTCTGTAAATATTGAATATATCCAATGTACCTTGTAAATTCTTTGTAGCAAACCGATCCATCTTACCAGAATCCCTTGGTTTGTGAAAACAAAACAACAAAGTATGCTTAATGGAGAGGTATATCCAGACTGGAGATTGCGTGCAGTCCTTCGATTCTTCGTGCCTAGTGATGTGGGAGCGAGTTAATGACATTCGTAGGAACAAGACTACAGATTACCTTGGATTAAGCTGCGCTAGTGGACGTTATCTTTATAATTGTGTAGCTCGTGGAAGGTCGAGGTTGGTGCATATTTGACGGGCGACTTGCTCGAGAGGAGAGCCAGGGAGAGGGTAAGTTGTGTCCAGCGTTGTCACCATGTTGTCCACCGGCGGCATCGACACAGCGCACAAAACGAGCATCCGACAACGGGGCCTAGATCTGTGATGCCCGGGGCTGACCAATGGTGGCGCGACAGAACAGGGGAAGCCGGCGAGGATGAGGGGCATGGTAGCCGTGACACCGATGAGCCCCAGTTATTTGGTGCGGCGCAGGTAGGCAACATTGACGTCCGAGATGGTTTCCTCTGATGCGATCCTTCATCTCACTCAGTATTGGGTCTAACTGGGTCATGATGTGCTTTCATGCTCACTTTAAGGCCTAACTAGCCGTATCAATCTACTATTCCCTCCTCTAAAAAATATAGGAAGTTTTAGGTTTTGATAAGATGTAAGCTCTATAATAAAATTAATGGCTAGTATGTGTAGTTAAATGGTAAAAATTATATTTTATAAATACTATGTTATTATATTTGTGATAAAATTTATACTTGTTATATTTTGGGATGAAGAGAGTATAATTTCTTTTAAATTTTTATATATAATAATTATTAATCCCGTAATTAAATATACAAGTAAATAATAAATAGAAGAGTGCTGCTACGCTATGGTATAAGGATAGATAGCTTGAAATTATTTTTATGTATCACTCTAGGAGTATCATGGGTATTTTGGGTTTGTTGTTCGTATTGCTCGTATTTTGGATTTGTTGTTCGTATTGCTCGTATTTTGGATTTGTTCTATTCATGATCCTCCCACCAACGTCCAAATATAATCATAACAGATTTAACTTTGTTAAGCACCTATTATTTTTTTATTTTTCTCTTCCAATTTTCTCCAAGAATTTCTGCACTTTCACTTTTGACTTAAATACCCATTCAATCGCGCCAAATACGTTTTTGATTGCACCCGTGAGTGTTCACGCTGGTCCGGTTGTTCCCTGCCTTTAGGGACTGACTCATTACTTGCCCACTTAAGCGACACAAAATGTTCTTACCAGCTCGTCGAAACCCTGATTATTTCATCATTCCGTGATGTCATTTCAAAGGGTCCTTAAGATAGGAGGAATGCCTTCCTCCCGCGCACTATCGCTTAGAGTTTATTTGTTTTTTTTTATTGAGCAGTTGTCTGAGTGGAGGCTAAATCCTGAAACATACCTTCAAGCAAGCTAAAGCTATTTTTGCAAGGAGTGGTTTCCGCTAATGAAGTAATCAATAAACCCAGAAGGTAATCTCGATCACCATTCTAAGATAAAAGACTGCTATATTTGAGAGTAGAATACAAATAAGCACCGTGTATTTGAGTCCTTATCACTCATATGTCAACCGTGCTAGGTATTTACACGAGTTTTCACGCAAGTTAGGTTTTCATCGTATATCTGTCTAGACACTAACTTCTTTCCTAAAGGGTTTTCATCATATATTTACCTAGATACCAGCTTCTTCTGCTTCTTTCTAAGGCATTGTTTGGATGAACCTCGATCTCAGCTCATCCACATGGTAAAAAAATCCCAGCGAACTCCACATGAGTTGATGGGTCAAGACTGGCCTATCCTAAACAAGCCTAGGCTGCTATGATTTTGGGTTCCGGTATTTGCCATTGAAAAAGGTTGATTTTGTTCAGGCATAGATTCTTCGTAGCCCGATTCATAACCTGACTGATCAATGACTAGGAGGCAGTAGGCATTACAAATAAACACAAGCGACGTACCCTTTCAGAGTACATGCATTCATATTACAGATGTCATTTCCTAGTCAGCTAATATACACAGTGAATGGCAACGCAACCCAAAAAATAAAAATAAAAATAAAGAAGAAACAAAAGATCCCCACTACATCTACATGCAATGCTTCCTGATGTATGACCATTGTTTATTGTTTAAGCTGCAAGCTTCACAAAATCAAAACTAGTCGGACAGGCACTGCCTGTTCCCTCGCCGATAATAGTACCTGTTGTTACAGGTGACATTGCCCATTAGCCAGATCTATATTTACAGGGCAGATAGATCAGCTGCTAATGTACCGAAGAAGGTATATGGTGCTCGCTTACCCAAAGATGTCGATGTCATGAATATACAGGCACTTATTTCCTTAAGCAGCCGTTCTTATGGTGTACCACTCTGATCGCTTCAGGTAACAACAAATCCAAACAGATCAATTCGGCTGGCAGCCCGGCCTGATCAATCCTAGATCAACTTTAAGTTTAACTTAGGTTTATCGAAAAATATAATAATATTTTTAACGTAAAGTAAATATACTACAAAACTATATAAAATGGTGAATTTAATGAAACTAAGAAGATGTTGATAAGTTGCTATGTTTTTTTTATAAATTTGATCAAAATTAAAAACATATGACTTAGATAAACGCAAAATAACTTAGAAGTAATACGAAACGGGAACATGTCTACATACATTGGCCTGAATGCCAATACAGCAACATAAAGAGGAACATGCAACATGCTCACTATGTTACAAAGGACTAAAGTGGTCACATTAGCTGTACAAATATGCCGTAGGTCTTTGTCCATTATTACCCTAAGCTCAACATTTCACTAAATGTTCATTAGAATTGGTCCAGTGAATAGAACTGGGTTTAGAATTGAGCAAAGTTCACTTCATAAAACAATTTATAATCAAAGAAACTCTCTCAAGGGACATGATCGCTCAACTGAGTTTACTACTGTATGGGCATTATCTATTTAAATTTGTTTGACAGCAGGCATGACTTTTGATGAAAACAATCAACATCAGATGTACACTCTAAATTGCTAGAACTAATATGAAGAAGTCAAAAAGATTTGGTACCGGAATGTTGAGCGGCTGAAAAGGCCACTCTTTATAAACACAGCTCCAAATCAGGCATGGAGTTTTCGTTTCGTGGAACCTTTCGCCTTGGATTATAAGAATGAACAACAGCTAGCGCGACCCATAGAGGAGCATCCAAACTCCGGTTGCACTTGGCTTGTGCATTAAGCTGCAGTGAAAAAAAATATTATCTACACAATAATTTATACACCAATTAAAGATGAAAGATTGAAAATGTAATATGAATGAGCTTTTAGCACTTCCCGTAAAAAGGGCTTTTGGCACTAAACACCCTTAACATGTCCAATGCATATGAATGCTTTATTTTTTATAGTCAACAACTGTGTGTATATGGCATATATGGTGTGACTATGGTTAGTAACCAGATACACGATTCAGCATGGAAGGCAAAATTGTGATATATATTCAACTTGATGGATTTGCACCAAGAGTTCTGTTTTTCCTTGTAGTAGAGCACACCGGTTGATGGAAACTCCAAGTTGCTCTAAAATATGTCAATAAGTACGGACAATACTGCCAAATTCAGGATGGCCAAAGAGTAACTAGCGGAAGTAATTTCATACAGTGCAAATAATTGGATCTCACAAATGAGTCGATGCATACAATATTAAATACTGTTTTTATACAATGTCTCGAACTGACAAAACTACCGTTGCCTTCATAGCTAGCCGTTGGTTCATTGCTCTATATATTCGTCTTTTGCACTTCAAAAATCTATAGACCTACGGAAACACAACATATACAACATCAACTGCTCAACTCTCTCTTCATTTCACATAACACACGTATGGATCTATCCTCAGCCGCCAGCTTCACAAGCCTATTGAACTCCTGTTAACGCCAAAATCTGACGGATCCGATGACGCTAAAGCCGATCAGCTGGGAGATCCAATAGGGCTAAAGCCGATCGGCTAAGAGGTCCGTTGGAGGATTTGATGTAGCCATCGGCCGATGAAAATACTGAGACAAAGCCGATGGAGAACTGTAGAAAAGCCGATCAGATTAGTAGAAGATTGGATCGGTTTGAAGACAGGGGTTTGTCCAATCAGAATCAGGTCCGAGAAGTCCGAGAGAAGAAAGGAGAAGGATCGGCTTGACTAAAAAAAGTCCGATAGCTACAGTGGAGAAGCCGATCAGATTGCAGCAAAGGAAGACTCGGTTACAAATTGAAAGATTATTCAGATGAAACTGGGTTTACGGAGGAGCCGTGGACTCTACGGTAGGGTGCTTATTTTTATAAATTATAACCTTACTCAATTAGGGAGGTCTACCTGGTTAGTTAACTTCTTTAGAAATATTTTCCTTTGTTCTTACTAGAAAATAATGTCCGATGGTCGTAGATGCGTCGGACTCTGTCTGTAAATCCAGGGTATAAATATAAACCCCTTGAAAACATGTAAAATATCTCTCGATCATATTTAAATTCGGCGCATCGCCACCCTAGTTCATCTAGGTTCTACCGACGGGTTCTGGCTCTCGACGCGAGGCTGCATCGGTTAAGTCCGATCTTTGGCAAAGGGGTAAGTCCCGCTACCATCCCGTTATGTCTTGCTCTGTCTAAGGCTGCATCGGTTAGGTCCGACCTCTTAGGCCGATCGGATGTATCGCATCACGTCCGTGCTGGACCTATCGGCCCGTTAAGCTCCCTCTGTCGTCGTCAATCTCATGCTGCATCGGTTAGGTCTGACCTACGGGGCTGCCGATGGTAGATCGAGCTTCAGGCCTATAGGCTTCTGCACGGCATATCATCGAAGTGCTAGCCGATGAGTTATCCATGCTCTATGCTTCACGCCTAGCGCATCGGCCTCTCGACCGATACGCATCAGCCTTTAGAGGCGTCCCACGACACGTAACGCCAAACGTATCGGACCTCCAACCGATATGCACTCGCCTTTAGAGAGGCGTCCCCTCATCGGCTCAGCTAGCCGATGGGTTCGTTCCTATCCTTGCTATGGCATAGCCGATCCGGCGTCCTCCGTATATCGCCGCTGGCCTCGGCCTCGTACTGTCTCGGTTATGTTTGATCTTCGAGGTTCGGTATTGATGGCGCTGCCACGGCGGGCGACGGGTCTCTTGCTGTCATATCCGGAGCTGCATCGGCTTTGCAGCCCGTGCCTTCTTGCGCTAATCATCGCCTAGGCCGCATCCGCTTTCATCGGTTTTTCCAGCCGATGAATCACTGTTCAGCTGTCCGGAGAGATCCCGTGCGCCTCGATATCCTCTGAGCACACCCTGGTTCCTCCATCGGCTCTACGGTCGACCGCTCGTTGACACCTGTCCACATCGGCTCCCCAGCCGATCAAACAGCATCCCGAAGCAATCGGCAGCCAGCCGATAGCGAGCGTCTGTATCGGACCCGCTCGTCTTACCTCCTTGTCAATTGCAAGGTCAAATTGACTGGGACGCCCACAAACCTCGAGACCTAAGGACCTGCACTGGAGACAAGCAGACCTCCTAGACCTTCGCGTGACTGAGCCGCCGTCCTTCCCCGGTCGCGGGATTTTTTAGCGGCGAGCAACTCCTCAACTTCAAGTCCAGAATTCCATGGATCACAAAATAGCTACAACCAACATTACCAGAGTTTCCCTCCATCTTATTTTCCCACAAATTTCAGACCACCACCATATGGACACAATCAGCAGCCCCCTTATCCACACCATTTCAATTCTTTTGGAGTTCAACCAGGCTATCAACAATTTTGTATCACATCATCAAACTATCGTGGCATTCCTTACCATGACGGTGCTGGGCAATACAAGCAAGGAGCTTTCTGAGTTGGTATGGCTGGAATGTGGTGTACAGTGAGACTATAAGACCCTAACTCTATACAGGGGTTCAGGTCTATATATATATATAGTCTAGTGGTCTAACACCCTCCGCAGTTATAGTGAAAGGGAAACGAATGTAGAGACTGAAGCGAAAATTGATGAACAAAGACGCGGGGAGGCTTTTGGTCATAATATCAGCGAACTGGTGCGCCGATGGTACATGAAGCACCCGAACTTGTCATAGTGCGATCTTATCACATACAAAATGAATATCTATTCGTGCGTTGATAATGGACTGGGTTGGCGGTCATGTAGACGGCACTAACGTTGTCGTAGTAGACGATGGTCGCAGAGGGGATAGGTGTACGAAGCTCCTAGAGAAGCTGGCGAAGTCAGCAACACTCGGCGACGGCGTAGTCAACGGCGTGATACTCGGCTTTGGCGCTAGACCGAGACACTGTAGTCTGGCGCTTTGAGGACCAGGAGACTAGAGTGTCGCTGAGGAAGACGCAGTAGCCGGACGTGGAGCGTCGAGAGTCGGGACAACCCGCCCAATCCACGTTGAAGTACGCGGTGAGAGAGTCGATAGGGTTGGAGCTGAGATGTAAGCCGCTGGAGAGTGTTTGGACGATGGGAGTAGGTGGTCGATGAGGAGAGTGGTTGACCGATGGTAGTAGGTAGTGGAGTAGTTGAGGAAGAAGTGGGTGGCAGAGTAGGTAGGTCACGGGTGGGAGAGAGTAGGTGGGTCACGGACGTGAGAAGGTTCGTGTCCGTGAAGAGAAGTTTCATGTCCGTAGACTCGTGAACGCAAAGAAGTGGAGCGGACGCGAGGACGCGAAGAGAGGAGGTTCGCGTCCGAGAGGCAGAGATTCGTGTCCGTGGATACGTCGGAGTGGCTCGGACGCGAGTGGAGAAGTTTCGTGTCCGGGAGTAAATGAGCGTGTCGAAAAAGCAAGAACCGAGAGAGTTCCAGCCGATAGAGGGCGAACGGGTCCAGCCGATGGAGGGCGGACGGGTACAACCGATGGAGACGACGAACACAGAGTTACGTCAGCGTCGGAGAAGGGAAGGTACGCTGAGGCAAGAAAAGAGCGAAAGCGGGTGTGAAACGAGACGATGAGGCGGATGAAGACCATCGCCTTGTCACGTGGTGGAAAAGGGAGGGGAGAGGGTGATGGAGGAGGAGAAGGCCGTCTACGAAGGAGATGGGAAGGAAAGAGCTGAGACAAGAAAGTAGAGAAGGAATATCGAAAAGAAGATCTACGACGGAAAAGAAGCGTTGGCTCGTCGACGAGAGGATACTAGTATGCCGGAGATGTCTAGACCTGCTTTAATACCATATAGAAATGTGATATACAATGAGACTAAAATGAGAGTCGGGTCTATATATATATATATATACAGTCTGATGGTCTAACAGCTGGCAATCCATCATCAACTGGTTTCTTTGGAGGTATTGGCAATAGTGGTTTACATGGCGATGAATCAGCTTCTCCAATCTCCGTTCCTCAGTCCATGGAGTCCGTGTTATCAATGAAGAACAAAGTGACAGCAGTCTTGAGGAGGAAAACAGTTATTCTGGACGTAGATTTTGGAGTGAAGAGGAGAACCTACGGCCCGTAAGTGCATGGCTAAACAACTCCAATGATCCAATAGAAGGCGTTGACAAGAAACATGATCACTATTGGAGGGAAGTTGTCAAAGAATACAACAACCATCCTCCCAAAGATCGACGAAGGTCAGTGGCTCAACTGAAAAACCACTGGAATAGGTATGCAACAGTAGTTACAAAGTATGTGGGAAAGAGACGCACTTTCTCAGAATATGTATGCCTGTATTAACTTATATAACATGATCGTAGAGAATGAGTGAGATTTTTATGAGTCTCGAAATGATTATGACTATGATTAGGCGAACTCTTCTCACTTGACCAATTAGCATCATGGGCCAATTAATGAGCTTGCTAGGATGCTCGAGATAAACTCTGCAATTCATGATCGGTCCACACATCGCCGCCTAGAGGCTGAGCATATACGGCAGCTATATGGAAGAAATCAAGATCAGGATACTAATTAGTTTGTTATGAAATAAGTGCTGTCCTTGTACCCACTGTTAGTCCTTTTCTTTTATGTATCTTATAATAGCCAATTTAGTTTTTCCATCATAGTTGTGTATTCATGTTTACAAGATACAAAATAATAGTGTACTGCCTCATGTGGTTTCCTTCGTCTAATTTATTTTCCCATAGCCAACATTATTGCAAACGTTTTGGTGGAAGAAACAAATAAGCCACAATAGTGTATACAAGTAAGGGGTGGCTACGAATGCATAAATCAAATCTGACAAAGAAGTGTAATGCACACAGCAATACGTTACCAATTAGGCATCCACGAAGCAGCTCTCCTTGTGCTCTTGCCGCGGCGTGGCGCGGCCATGGCCAATCAAGCGCTGACCGGGAGAGCTCCTGCTACGCACGAGCCAACGACGCCGGCCGGTCTCGTGCTCCCGCGGTGCTGTGCGGCCGCGGCCAACGACGCCGGCCGGTGAAGCGCCTGCTTCCAGCCATACTCCCCGCTTCTGCAATGTATCCAGCACTGCTGAACTTCTAGAGTCACAAAATCGATGCACCAGCGTGCAATATAGCTTCCAGAACACCTGATCTACAAACCTCTGACTCCAACTACATGGTGGCGTGGATTGATTTCTAGAAGAGTAGATGTGATTGAGTTGAGAAAGATAAGGATCGTGAGCAAAAGGAACGAATTAGCAAATTCAGAGGCGCGATGATAAGCATCCGGAATGCAAGTCGAGAGATTGGCCGAAGCATCGAACATTCCTCATGTCCCCGTGTTCCTGAATTATGAACACAACTGATCCAGGAAAAAAAAGTAATTCACTTAGAACAAAGATTTGGTTCAGAAGAAGCTTTAAAACATATGAAAGGACATCCAACATTTTACACATTTTGACAAGCAGATCAATGTCAACACTCAGTTCTACATATTTTAAGCTCGCTACCTGGAGTAGACATCAATGCAGCAGAAATCATGGTACAACAAATACCATTTCCTTCCACAATTCTAGGATGGGAGTAATTCCCTTTCATAGGATGTAAAATGTATTTCATTCTCAGAAAATAATACCTGGATATGTCGGCAGGCTTTGCAGGGAAAACTATTGAAGGATTAGTGCAATCTGCATATAAAAGTTGAACGGATCCAGATCCTGGAATATTCTGGTTTGGTAAGATCAGATCAATCCTTAGAGGTGTGTGCATTGGTGAAGGAACAATGGAGAACGACTCACCCATCTGCCGTTATTTTAGAGGGGCCTATTACATACTTATTTGACGAGGAAGACATAAACATGTAACGGCTTAAGGACGGTAAAGCCAAATTGATTAGCATGGACCAAGGAATGAGAATCGACAAAAGAGGGTACGGCAGAAGTAGTCAACTAATATTTGTGTTAGGTGACCATCGAGATGGGGAATCTCAACTAAGAAAACTAGTACTGTTCCAATCAGCAACAATTGTGAACAAGTGATTCAATAGCATAAAACACATCCATCGATTCATGCATTCCAAAACGATTGCAAAACTAGCTATTAATAGCATAAGAATAACCAGTGGCAAGGTGCAATACCAGGACCATAGATAACATATACAGGTATCACCAGTAGCAAATAAGATGGGAGATAATAACTGATCTTGCACACACCCAGGGGCTACTTCTCCTCATCGTTGGTGACCTCCGTCTTGTCCACTGCATAGCCATGTTTGATGTACTGGTTGATGAGGGTTTGCTCGTAGTTGATCATCTTGTCATGGATAAACTTTTTGAGAATGTAGTTTTGGCGAATTGGCACAGAAAGTTTGACCAGCTCCTCCTTAGAGAGATTGTGATCAACGCACTTACAAGGGCTTGTTATCATTAGTTGGACAAGCCAATTCGGCACCCTAGACTTCAACACCTCTCTCCTCTTCTTCCCAGCCACAGCCTCCGTATTTGCCTTATGTCTCTCTAACCACAGCTCCAGCAGCTTCCTCGAGACATCTATTGACTCCCATAGATCACTCACCATCACCCTTGAGACATCCATCGTCCTCCAGAGCTGGCACGCTACCATCGCCTCCTTCTTTCTCTTTAGGACCTTACCCCTCCCCCCTTTACACGAGATCACATAGGTCCTCCATATGGAGAGAATCTTCTTACTAGCCCTAGCTAGCTTCGACACGCTCACCTCCTTCCTTTTCTTCCTGGCCATAATCTCTGCATAGTCAACAGCCCTCATTGCCACTATCAAAACTCTAGATCTAGATTGCTAATATTTTCGACGGCTGAAACCCTAAGAAAGAAAGGGAAGGAAGGAGAGCCCCCCCTCTCTATATATATATTGGCCCCCATTGTAATCGGCAAAGCAACCTAAGGTCTATACTTGGATTCAAATGGACCAGGCATCCAAGCCCAACTCGTTTACCCGATTTGGCCTTTTAACTCTGATGTGTGACGTTTGCCTGGCTTGGAAAATGTCTATCTTGACTCCATTATCAAATGGCCAAATCCGATTCACATCCCTCAGCCATAAAACCGGTTATATCACCCCCTTCCTTATCCCCAAGTATTAAAACCATTGTAAAACGACTCCCTTGGCTATTTTGAGAGGGGTTTCCCCAAGTATTAAAACCATTGTAAAATGACTCCCTTGGCTATTTTGAGAGTGGTTTCGGCTGAACGTCCGCATGGCAACAAAAAAATTAAAAAAATATATGTGGGCCCACATATATAAGTGACTACCTCTCATATTCTTCCTCCACCATTCCTTTCTCATGCAAGTGCTCTAGCTCAGCGAGTCGTGGCATGGTCTTTCCTAGTGCCGATCGCCGTGACGGACATCCTAGTCAATATGAAAACCTTTGGTTGCAGTGTCAACATCACTGTACCATCCATCGACCCACCCATGGTCATCCCCATTCTCAAAGGTCATCGCTTCGACAAGATCAACATTGGTAGCCTCTATGTCAGCAAGGAGAAGTTTGTCGTCAACCTAGCAATTCCCAATAATATGTGTGAAATGACGTGGGGGCTTATGCAGGTGCATGACTACTATGGCTGGTACAGACATATATAACCAAAGACTCAAAGGTGATTGTAATGAGGAGGACATCCAAACATGAAATGGGCCTTGAAGAGAAGATGATTACATATTGTTAAGATACATAGCTGTAGAAATAGCATCTGCCTAGAAATGGGCCAGAATAAATGATGCAATAAGAAGTGTTCTGGCAGTCTCAATATTTGTGTCGATCATAACACCATTCTAAGCATAAGCACTGTGATAAGAAAACTAAGGGTATCTTGTGATACCAAAAATTCTTGAAAAGCATTGGATATATATCCCCCATGAACTATTTGAGAAAATGACTGATATATAGAAAATAGCTGAAAATGATGTTTCATGAAATAGATCTATTTATATATAAAATAATTATCGATGAAGATAACATAGGAAAAGTGCCTTACTCCAAACATCAGAGTGAACTAAATCAAAAAGGTCTGTTCGAAGTAATTGAAGGATAAGTGAGTTGTACTTATTTGTCAATCGTCTTTATAAGTGAAAGTGGCATTAATAAAAACTGGACCAAGAGAGGTGTACCTTGTTGCTTTGACAAATCGACAAATCAAGGCCAATAGTCCATTTCTAAAGGCACTTGGCCCACTAAAAATACCATGCGGGGCGGGAATATTTTATCAGTCTAGGAGTATTTTCTCGGCTTCTTTGATTTTTTTTCCTCGGGCAGTTACTGATTGATTGAAAAACTAAAAGCCGAAATGAGTAAAATCCGAAAATTGACTGGATGTTTTTGTGATTTCTAAACTAGGATCTAAGTTAAATCAATGTAAAATGAGTAGTTCTTGTTATTTAAGACTTAACTCGAACTCTAATCATATTGTACCTTTGATAAATTTGTATTTCTGTGCATTAATACTTTAAGGTCAGTATTTGCACCTCTGATGTGGACACATACACATGTTCGATTTAATTGGGTCCGCAACATGTTGTTGTCTACCAAGAATATGTTATATATTCCACTGGAAGGTATAAGCATACAAATGTTAGATTACGTACGACTGCAGTTAGCCATATATACATGTAGAATACGTACAGTGACTAAAACCTTCGAGCGTATAAAGGGGGGTCGGATCTATATATATACAACCTAGGTTAGTGGTATGTTTAACACCTCTCGTAGTCGCAGCGAGAGGAGAACAGACACAGAGACTGGATTGAAAACTAATGAACAAAGGCATGGGCAGGCCTTTGGTTATTATATCGGTAAACTAATGTGCCGATGGTACATGAAGCACCCGAACTTGTCCTAATGCGACCTTATCATGGATAAAATGGATATCGATCTCGATGTACTTGGTACATCGGTGATGGACCGGGTTGGCGGTCATATAGACGGCACTGATATTGTCGCAGTAGACGACGGTCGCGGTGGAGAGGGGTGCACGGAGCTCCTAGAGAAGCTGGCGAAGCCAGCAGCACTTGGCGACGGCATGGGTGACGGCACGGTACTTGGCTTCGGCGCTGGACAGGGACACTGTAGTTTGGCGTTTTGAGGACTAGGATACGAGAGTGTCACCGAGGTAAACGTCGTAGCCGGACGTAGAGCGTCGAGAGTCGAGGCAGTCTGCCCAGTCCGCGTCGGAGTACGCGGTGAGGGAGTCGATGGGGCTGGAGCTGAGATGCAACCCGCTGGAGAGGGTGCCCTTCACGTAGCGTAGGATGCGCTTGAGCCGCGCGAGGTGAGGTTCGCGCGGAGCGTGCATGAAGATGCACACTTGCTGGACAGCGTACGTGAGGTCGGGCTAGGTGAGTGTGAGGTATTGGAGAGCCCCGGCAAGACTCCGATAGTGAGAGGGATCGGCAACGAGAGCGCTATCAACAGCGGAGAGTTTGGCTCGAGTGTCGACCAGGGTGGCCGTGGGGTGACAATTGACCATGCCCGCACGCTAGAGGAGGTCGATGGCGTACTGGCGTTGGGAAAGAAAAAACCCATGGGTGGAACGGGTTACAGAGATGCTAAGGAAATGGTGGAGAGGACCAAGATCAATCATGATCTGGTCGAGGAGAGATGTCAAAGACGCTGTAAGGACAATGTCATTGACATAGAGAAGTAGATAGGCAGTGGCGGAGCCGATATGAAAAGTGAACAGGGAACTATCGAACGCAGAGGCCACGAAGCTGATGTGCCAAAGATAGACAGTAAAGCGCTGGTACCAGGCACGAGGGGTTTGTTTGAGGCCGTAGAGAGAGCGTTGAAGGAGACAGACGTCGTCGGGACGAGAAGGGTTGACGAAGCCTAGGGGCTGCTGGCAGTAGACTGTTTCCGTCATGTGGCCGTGAAGAAAAGCGTTCTTCACGTCTAGTTGATGGATCGGCCAAGAGTGAGAGGCAGCCAAGGTGAGGACGACTCGGATGATGGCGGGTTTGACAACAGGACTGAAGGTCTCGTCGTAGTCGACACCGGGTCGTTGGGAGAAACCCCGTACTACCCAGCGAGCCTTGTGACGGGTAAGGGAGCCATCGGCGTGAAATTTGTGTTTGAAAATCCACTTACCGGTCACAATGTTGGCGCCGGGAGGTCGGGGAACGAGGCGCCAGGTCTCGTTGTCCATTAGGGCCTTGTACTTGTTGGCCATGGCCGCGCGCCACTGAGGGTCGGCTAGGGCTGAGCGAGAAGTCGTCAGGATAGGCGAAATAGAGCTATGGACGGCGGAGAGACCATAGCGATGAGTGGGGTGGAGAGACCCGGTCTGGGAGTGGGTGACCATGTGAGAGGTGAAGGGAACTGGAGGCGATGGGGGTGCGGGAGTAATGGGAAGAACTGGTCGGGTGGGGGCGTCATCGGCTCCGAGTCGGCGACTATAGACGAGAGAAAAAGGAGGAATTAGATCGGCCTGAGCCGATGAGGTCAGGTGGGCCAAGTATTCCGATCGGTCCGATAGAGATGGATTAGCCGATAGGGTGGGGGGAGCCGATGGAAACTAAGGAGCCGATGGAAGTGGGGTGTCCGATGGAGAGGGAGCGGTATCGGCTGAAGGATAAATAGGATCGGTATCGGCTGATGGAGGTAGGTCCGATGGTGGGGACATCGGACCGAGTAGTGGTGGGATATGTGAAGGGTAAATCCTCAGCAGCGGCCGATGAGGGGGCCGATGGAGAGGATAGTGGAGGAGACCTGGTCGGCACGGTGTTAGTGAGGAGGAAGTCAAGATCACTAGAGGAGGATCTCGGATGAAGTAGACCGAAGGGAAAACATGTCTCGTTAAAAATGACGTGACGAGAGACGATGACCCGTCGGGTGGAAAGGTCGAGACATCGGTATCCCTTGTGAGAGGTGGGATAGCCGAGGAGAATACAGGCAGTGGAGCGGGGAGCGAGTTTGTGGGAAGCTGTGGCGGTGAGATTTGGGTAGCAGAGGTACCCGAAAACGTGAAGGTGGGAGTAGTCGGGCGCCATGCAGTAGAGAAGGGCATAGGGAACGTTGTTTTGAATAGAGTAGCATGGGTGCCGATTGAGAAGGTACGTCGTAGTAGCCAGAGCTTCGGTCCAATAAGTGGCGGGTAAGTGGGTGTAAAATAGCATGGTGCGACTGATGTTGTTGAGGGTGCGAAGAAGGCGCTCGGTTTTGCCGTTCTAAGGAGAGGTGTAGGGCAGGAGAGCTGGAGATGGATGCCCTGCGAGGTGAGGAGGTTTGTAACGGTATGGTTGACGAATTCCGTACCGTTATCGGCTTGCAAAGCCTTGATGGGGAGGTTGAACTGAGTGGACACGTATGTGACGAAGTGAGTGAGGTGAGAGGCAACCTTGGATTTGTGGATGAGCGGGAAGGTCCAGCAATAGTGTGTGTAATCGTTAAGTATAGCGAGATAATACTGATTACCGGAGACACTTTTAACTGGAGACGTCCATACATCACAATGTATAAGTTCAAATGGACGCGAGATATAGGAGAGAGAACTAGAAAAGGGTAGACGCACATGTTTGCCAAGTTGATATGAGTGGCAAACTGTGGAGCTGCTGTGAGTACATCGGATGGAGGCGCTGTGACGGAGGGTGGCGATAGTGTTGGGGTCGAGGTGGCCGAGGTGAAGGTGCCAAAGGTTGGTGGAGAGGGCGACGCTGGCATGTGGAGTGGACGGCGCAGCGGGAATGGTGTAGAGGTCTCAGCCACTATTGCAGCGAAGGATCTGTCGCCGGGTTGGGATATCCTTCACAGAGAAACCAGACGCGTCAAATTCAATGAAACGGTTGTTGTCTCTTGTGAATTGGCGAACAGATATAAGATTGTGAATAAGAGAATGAACGATAAGAACATTGCGTAGGGAGAGGTTAGTGGTGGATGTAGACAAAGAGGAGTCACCTCGGCATTGGACAGGAAGAGAGTGACCATTGCCGATGGTGACAAAAGGGTGGAAGAGGGGTGACAGGAGCGAAGTATACCGGCCGATGACGCCATGTATGAAGACGCCCCAAAGTCCAGCACCCAAGGGTGCTATGGTTGGAGCGTCATCTGGTTGAGGGCAGCGATGAGGGCAGCTTGGTTCCAAGAGGGAACCGATTGGGTGGGTGGGGTCGATAGCATCGGCTGAGACGACAGAACGGGAGCCGATGCCAAGTGAGCCTAGGGATGGGCACCGAGAACCCCGGGTTGCTAGCTGATGGGGCTGCGTGGTTGGGGCTGGGGCGCCTAGGAGTTGTAGCAGAGCCACGGACCCGTGAGACCGGCAAGGTGGGTAGGGACCGAGGTAGGTCGTGATTGCGTCGGACCCTGCCAGGTCCTGCCTTTACCTTTGCCCTTGCCTTTTCCGGTACGGGCTGTGTTGCTGTGGCCGGAGCCATGGCCACTAGAACCGCGGGAGGAAGGGGCAGCGCAAGAAGCTCGGCAGCCATTATCGGCTGCGGCAAGAAGAGCTGTGTGGGCCACTGTCTTCTCATCGTTGGGCAAACGGAGTTTTTTAAGAACTAGCATGTCATGAGCCCGGGCAAACGATGGAAGAGGTGTGGCGTTGGCGATGTCATCGGCAGTGTTGAAGAAGCGGGGATTGAGGCCTCGTAGAAGGGCGAGGACGAGTTGAGAGTCGGCCATAGGGTGGCCGACGTCCCAGAGAGCAACAGCCTTGACTTTGAGGCGCTGACAGCATGAGGAGACAGAGGAGTCATCTTGTACAATGGAGTGGAACTCGTTGAGGAGGAAGATGGCGCGAGGCTGCTTGTTGGCCAGGAAGATCCGCTCGATGGCCACCTAGAGATTCCAGGCGGTGAGGTTGGTATCGTCCATGGCGAGGTCGAGGACAGAGTCGTCGACCAAGCCGAGCAGCCAACTGCGCACGCAACACTCGGCGATGTCTCACTAAGGATCATCGGGGCGAGGTGGAGCAGAGCCATCAATATGGGACTGGAGACCGAATTTTCCACAGAGGGATTTGAAGAAGAAAACCCACTTGGAATAATTAACGTTAAGGTTAAGGGAGATTGGAACGTGAGATTTCACGTTCACAGCAGCGTAAGGAGGGGAGAAGATCAGCGAGGTGGTGCCCGAGGTGTGGTCTGAGGTACCGAGGGCCGGAGCAGACTCGGCGACTGGGAGAGTACCAGAGCTAAGAGCGGACTCGGTGGCCATGACGGGAGAACAGGAGCAAAGAGCCGATGGGAGAAAGAAGCTAATGGGAGGGAGAAGCCGATGAGAGGACGAATCGGCCGATCAAGATGTGAGAAGCCGATAGGAAGTGGGCCGGCCAGCCGATGGGGAGTAGGCAGCGGAGTAGGTGAGGAAAAGGTGGTAATAGAGTGGGTGGGTTAGAGAGTAGTTGGGTCACGGACGTGCGAAGATTCACGTTCGTGAAGAGAAGATTTTCGTCCGTGGACTCGTAAAGGCCAAGGAGTGAGGCGGACGGGAAAAAAGCGGGGAGTGGCCAAACGCGAAGAGAATATGTTCGCGTCCGGGAGACAGGGATTCGTGTCCGTGGACACGTGGACACGTTTGACTGGCTCGGACGTGAGAGGAGAAGGTTCGCGTCCGAGAGCCGTTGAGCATGTCGGAAAAGGCGAGAACCGAGGGAGGGTTCCAGCCGATGGAGGACTGGACAAGTCCAGCCGATGGGAGGGCGGACGAGTTCAGCCGATGGAGACGACGAGCGCGGAGGTGCGCCAACGTCAGAGAAGGAGAGATGCACGAAGCAAGAAGAAGAGCGGAGACAGGTGTGAGGCGAGACGAGGAGGCGGATCGAGATCGTCGCCTGGTCGTGCGGAGGTGGGACGGAGAAAAGAAGGTGACTGCGGGAGAAACGGGGATAAGAAGAAACAGGGGCGAGAGAGCGAGGAGAGTACCAGGAAGAGGGTCAGCGACGGGAAGAAGTCATCGACGACGATGAGGAAAGGGTCGGCTCGCCGGAGGAAGAATCTAGCACGCAAAAAATGTCTAGACTCACTCTGATACCATATAGAATGTGTACAGTGATTAAGACCCCGAGCGTATATAAGGGGGTCGGTGCCAGTGGTCTGTCTAACAATACACGTTCATACTGTGTGTCATAATTTACAGCTTCTGTCAAGATAGTTTGTCTAATTTAACGACTAACATATGTTGTGTTTACTAAATTTGTCATCTAAGCTCATTGTAGAAATTGTTGCGAATGTTTGAGAGGATGATGCATATTTCCATAAACCAATTTAATTTTATGTATAGAAGGTTAACCAAAAATTAATTTTATAAAACGATATAGGGAGAGAGAAAAAATCTATACATAAACTTAGAAGTTTTATGATAAAATATTAAGAAATGTTATGTAGTAAGTTTTCGGTAAGTATAAAGTTCTAACAAAATTTATTATCGTTATAATAATATTATGATTAGAATTTAAACAAGTGATGAAGACACAAATAACTTTTCGATTAAAATACATCTGTATTAAGAGTTGTTTTTGAGTCATTATTTCTTTTATATGGTCATGGATGAGTTTACAAGAGACATACAAGTGGATATCACTTGATGCATGTTCTTTTGTTAATGATACAGTGCTACAAGCAAAAGTTATAGCAAGTTGAAGTTGTAACGATAGACTGTAGAGTCAAAAATCTTAGACTCAACAGAACTTCAATATATGAGATGTGATTTCAGTAGTAGACAAAAAAATATTAGTTTGGAAGATTAAGTAGCATAAGAAGTATAACTTCAATATTTAGGCTTGATGCTATGTAGAGGTAGAAATATTGATTAAGATATTACCTATAGAATTAAAGCGGAGTAGATAAAATAGCGAAAAACATCACATATTATGTATGATAAGAAGATAAACTAAAAATTAAAAGTTAAGTTTTATAGAATAAAGATTATGTCTATGATGTTATATAATGTAGAATGGTAGCTTTGACATATCCAACAGTTAATTGTTACGAAAATACATATGTTACGTTAAATTTATAGGCATACAATAATAGATCGGGTTTAGAAGTATGATATACATGATAGGCTATAGATAGAATCAATTGAAAAAAATTTATCTAACACCGGTTAAAATGGTTTAGATATATCCAATGGAGACACTTGTGCGTATCGAAATTTTAAGGTGTAACATTAATATGAGAGGAGATATAAAAATAACAAAATTAATATGGAATGAGATAATAAAACGAGAATTGGAATATTAAAATATTCATACTAAAGTTTGTTTATTTAATAGAAGTATATATATGTGATTTATATTGGGTTTTATTTATAACCTATTTTAATTTATTTAGGATTAAAAAGATTTTATGTTGTCTGTTTGTTGATGTCATTAGTCATTTAATCCTAAAATCATGTAATTAGTACAGTACTCAAAATGTTGCTCTTTTCAAAATTCTAGCTCGAGCACTACCCGTCGATGTTTGCATCAAGCTCTCGAAACTTCTTTTCAGCTTCAGCGTGATCAGGATCATCATCACCACTATGCTCTACAGTGGAATCGTGGTTGATCCTGTGAGACTGACTGATGAATCCATCCAAACTTAACCTTTCGTCTCCATCACGATCCATTTCACTGTATCCCATTCATGCCAAATAAAAAGGATGAATGAAACATATTGATTTGCCAAATGAGTGCACTGCACTTAGCAACGTGACAAGGATATGTAAGAGTTCAAGGCTTCAGGCACTTCTTGCTTTAACTTATCCTTCAATAGCCAGAATTGCACTTTCTCCTGGCTGCTGTCTTCTTGATGCAAGAAGCTGCCGTACATAAACACATCGACCAAGGGTTAGGACATCTGGTTTTCATCTTCTGAATTTCTGACGTACTGAACAATCATCGGATTATCTGTTGGACTGTCACGTAGAAGAACAGAAAAAAGTTGAGCAATGAATGTGGTGCTCGTTGAGCTCTACGATGTCCATGGCGCCGCTCTGATGTCTATCTGCGCTTGTGAACTTGTGCAGCCACCACCCTGGTTCGCCGTGCTCCGTGTTGCTTCAATCTTGCAAATCACATCAATATATGCAGTTAATAACTCATAATCCGATGAAATGTGCACACGCTGACACTGAAACTACAGTTCTCCGTACCAACGTGTTGATCGGGGTCGACGGCGACGTACTTGCGCAGCTTGACAACGCCGTCGCCGTCCTTGTCTTGCTTCTTGAGCTCCCTCCGCGTGAGGGCGTCGAGACGGTCCGCCTCCTGCCGGCGCAGCCAGACCTCCAGCTCGGCGTGGCTGACGCCGCCGTCCTTGGGCGCCCGGTCCACCATCGGGAACAGGTACAGCAGCCGCTCCCTCACGTTCAGCTCCCCGTCCAATCCAAAGTACCTGGCCGCATACATTCATCCATGCGCGCGTGAAAATCACCGAGTTTTGTGGCGCGGCGCGCGGCGCACGCACCGTTCCAGGGGGGCGAGCTCGGCGTCGAAGTGGTTCCAGTCGGAGAGGAGGTCGAGCGTGTCGCGGAACGTCCTGATATCCGGGACGGCGCCGCCGCCGATGTCGCCGTGGAGCAGCACCTCGAGCTCGGTGGAGAACGGGCCGAACGTGACATGGTGGAATGGCATGTAGTGGCGCCCGGAGCGGCGGTGCGGGGTGGCGGCGTCCGGCGGAGCGGCCGGGTCGGGGAGTAGCAGAAGAAGGTACAGGCAGAGCAGCGTGCTGCCCGAGAGCAACACGGCCATCGCAGCCGGACCCGCCATACACGCTTTCACCGATCGTCTCCGGGCCGCGCGGTCCCCGGCCAGCAGACCGGAGGAGGTGGTGGACCGGAGGGAGGTGTAGTGACGGTGCTCACCGCCGCTGGCGACGGGGGTGGAAACGGCACGGTGGAAGATTCCGCCTCGGCCGGTCCGAGCAGGCGGGGGTGAGGGGGCATTTGTAGCAACGAGCTCCGAGGATGACGCATTGCCTCCGAAACCGATGGAAACCTCCAGGCTCCATACCATGGTCGGCATTTGCTTCCTCCGCGTCTTCGATTTGCGTGTGTTTTTTGTCCCGGAAATGCGCGTCGCCGCCGAATGGCCCAAGCAGCAGCAGCGCCGCCGCCGGCGACGAGCTTGTGTGTTTGGCATCTGATGAGCCAGGCCCATTTCGAACATTCCTCTAGGCCCGGTGGGCTAGTGGTCTGATCCGCGAACGTTCGCGGGCCGTGCACCCGTTATTCTCATGCACGTGAGATGGTTAGCATGATTAGTGTTTCTGTTTCACATGATGGCTGCTGTGTTTAGCGTTTTTGTTTAACGCCATTTTGCATGTTCACCTTTAGGCACGATTCTTTGTATCATATTAGAAAACTTTATATTCACAAGTCAGGCTAATTTTAATCAAAATTTCTATTTGTACAATTGTCTATTTAAATTACCAAACTTTATACTCGAAAACTTTCTACAACAATAAAAAAATTTAATGCATGTAAATATTATATACAAAATCATACTAAACTTTCTACTCAGATACTTTACGCACGAAGTGGACTAAACTTTCGACACGGAAAATATACACGAAAATACTAACCTTTCTACTCAAAAATTGTTATTACCATAAAAAAATTAAATAGATAAAAAATGAACTTGGGCTTATAAAATCGAAAACACAATTACCTGTTCAGACCATCTGGCAAGTATAAAGCACGTCTTAATTTATATATTTATGATAAAAAAATTAACAAATAATTTGTAATACTAGTTTAGAAATTTGGCGGTTGTTAATACAAGTGTGTATGATTAATATGAATCAGGTATTTGTTAGGTTTATTTATTCTGTATGTGTGCATATTTTAATTTTTGGTATTCGTGATAAAAGACCGAAGCGATTAAGAATAGACGGACACCATGTATTTTCAGCACTGAAATTTCGTAAAAAAAAAAAAGATACAGAGTTGGTCCAGCAGAACGGCGGCCCAAAGCAAGCGTTCACGTTCGTGCGTTAGTCCTTCCGAAATTCATCTGTATCATGTACGATGATGGGTACTCGTATGTCCGTGCGTAGAGTACGGAGTCGCGTCAACGAGTTACTTGGCTCTAAAGAAGCAATAGAGTTACAGTCATTAGCTACTGGGATTTGAAAGATAAATAAGTATTTAAACTTTGAATATTAAAGCATACCATGGCTTGCTGACAAAGACCTAATCTAAGTCAATACTATATACACCTTTCATTTTTTTATATAAAGTCATTTACTTTTTTTATATATGTTTGACCATTTATTTTATTTAAAAATTTTATATAAATATATAAATATATATGATAAAGCATATCATACCAAAATAAATAATATTTTTTTAATTTTTAAATAAAACGAATGATTAAATACATATTTAAAAGTCAATTGTGTCATATATTAAAAAAACAGAGGTGATATCATCATATATCATACATCATATATGTATTAATGTAATGTAATATAATGTATTAAATCCGAGATGTGATTCGGTGTATTAACATATAATTAATTAAGTATTTTTTTTAAAAAAATAATTAATATAATTTTAAAAACAACTTTTATATATATATATAAATAAATGTGCATGTAAAAATGAGATAGCTTTGGTGCAAACCATAGCAAACGAACATACCCTGTATGTATGTATGTATGTATGCTTGTGCGATATTTATACCAACTTGCTTCCCGCCCTAGACGCGTCCATCCGCGAGCCAAAACAACACTCTCTGTTTATCTTTTAAAAAAAAAACTCTCTGTTTAGTAAAGCCGGAAAGACAGGGACATCTTTCTTATATTCCGCCGAAACCTTTACTCTACTTTCCGTGTAGCTTCGCCGTAGTTAACGTGTACCACTACATGCATGCAGTGACGATAGTCAGTAGCGTGCTCCACGAACTGCACCCACACGATTGGTGGATTCATTTGACCAGAACGGGCAACTCATGAGCTGCGAGCAGGTAACCAAATCCAGGCATATTATTAATTTCGCTCATGATTACTTCATTGACCGTGGTTAATGAGGCGGTCTTTACCGAACGGTGTCATCCATATCTTGCGTTTAAATCTAAGCGAAATCTTTTGAAACATCAAATCTTTGTAAAAAATTTGGGCGAAATCTGTAATCTAGAAAAGGTTCCTGGTTCACTCTCCTTTTCACGCAGCGGCAGCACAGCAGCAAAAGGCCAAAAAAGCTAGCGCCCACACTGACAAGCCCCAGTACTACCCATCACTCCACCAGCCAGCTTGAGGCCTTGAGCTCGCTCACAGCCTGCTCACTCCTTCCACTCCCACGCCGCCCACAGATCGCTCGCTGTCTCGCACAGGCAGCGCAAGCGCGAGCTACCACAGCATCGGATCGAAGCGAGCGGCAGGGGAGTAGGCGGAATGGGAGGGCCCCTCGGCGCCATCATAGGCAGGCACCCGGCGGCGGCGGGCGGCGGGGAGGATGAGCTGGGAGGAGGAGGCGGCGGCGGCGGCGGCGGTGGCATCATACGGCACAACCGCAGGTTCCGGGATTTGGCCTTCCTCGTGCTCTTCGCGGCCTTCTGGGTTGCCATGATCGTCAACTCAAGCTTCGGATTCAACCAGGGCAACCCGCTCAGGTGACCCACCCGCCTTGACCCCTCCTCAAGAATCGCCGATCTGTGCCATCGGTGCTGCTTGATTTCGGTTTCCTGTAGCTAGATGCTAAGAGCGTTTATCCGGGGACCTTTTCCTTTGTTGGGTGGTGATTAATGCTGCTGTACATTTTGAGCTGTTCTTCTGACAGTAATTTACCAAGAACGGAGCTTTTTCAGGTGTTACGGGCTAAGTTCCTTGTTGGATGTGTTTGGGTGTTTAGTGCATACCTTGACATTCTTGTTGGTTCATTTTCTCGCGCGGATCCCGGCCAATTCTTCACCTTGATGTGTTTCAGACTTTCAGTCTCTAATTGAACTGACATAGAGTGAGAAAACGAGGGTGCCAGATGCTAGTATGGAGCATTCAGATGACTTTCTTGAGGTTATTAAAGACTTTACTAACAGATCTTGCTTATTGTGGAATGAAACTTCTAGCTCCCGGCTTTGTTATTTGTACTGTGAATCGAATATCTTTTCTTGCTTTGTTTCAACCCCCCAACCGGATAGGTAAAGAAGCCCACTTTTGCTTTGCAGGGAGAAAATGTGCGTTTAGTGGTTACTCCTATATATTAGAGTTGTGTGGTCCTTGGAATTGTATTCCCTCCGAAAAAAAGAAACTTACAGCACAGCTATACAGGATTTGTGCTCCCTAAAAGCAATTCACGCTACGGTTATATATTGTTAGGAACTAAAACCCACTCCTGAATGCGGACCAAAAGGAAATTTGTTTAGGGATAAAACTCAGTGCAACTTTTTCATGGCTATCATTTTACTATTATTCAGATGCTATGATGAGTAACCATACTACTCCTATTTAGTACATGCTGCATGTGTATCTAACTAATACAAATGTCTTGTCTTGCTTTGATCACACAGGCTTACTTACGAACTAGACTACAAAGGGAACATTTGTGGCAGTAGGCATGGTGACCCGGATTTGCATGAGCTTGATGTTAGATATTGGATGAACCCAAACCAGGTGTACCAAAGTGGGGTCAAGGACAACAATATTAACCTTGCTGATGCCAAAGCCATCTGCTTGATGGAGTGCCCCATTCCAGCGGCAGACGGATTAAACTTTGTTTGTGATTATCCAGAAGGGGACATACGCCTTTCTGTTGATGATTGGATCAACAGGGACTACGATTATTTTGAGTTTCTCACACCAGATATGAGAAATAGTTCTCTTCAGCTGCAGGGTCCATGCTACCCTGTCATATTTCCAAGTGTGAATGGTAATCTTTGCTCTGTCTGTAGCGCTTCCATGTGACCATTTTTTTGTGAGCATGGATGGCTTTAATTCTTCATGTAGTAAGTTTAAACAATGAGATGGCTGATCCAAAATCTTTGTTCCCTTCAGTCTACTGGAGCTGCCAATTTATTGCCCGAGCATCCAATGTTTCTTTGAAGCATTGGCAGCAGATGGGTGGTATCAACATTGATGAAAATATTCTTATAGATAAAACAATCCACAAGGCCATCAACTCTAAATCTTCAGTCTTGAAGGTTTGTAAACTTCCCGGCACACTGTTTTATTACCTGTGCATTCCTTTTTTGCTGTCAAGACATTTCTGGTTTACATTGAAAGTGACAAATGGCCCAGCTATTCCCATAGCTAACACTGCAGCAATACTTTTATCCTTATAAAGGAATTTTGTTGCACTGATGATTGCTCTGAAAGAAGTTATTACTTTCTAGCAACTGAAACAGATATGCATTTTGTAGTATTTTGAGAAATTCCTGATGCTACATGATCTATATAGCATTGGAGTCTCGTTTTGTCTTTAAAGATATTAATAACCTTTTCCTTCGTCTGCAGAGATATGTTGCTGACATTGGGAAGTCATGGCCTGTGTTAATCGTTTGTGGTGGACTGCTCCCTCTTTTCTTGTCAGTTATCTGGTTGCTTCTGATTCGTTATTTTGTGGCTGCCATGCCATGGATAACTGTAGTGCTCTTCAATGCTCTAGTAATCTCTGTTACTATGTTTTTTTATATTAAAGGTACAGTTCACTAGTGCAAGTCATAATTCCTAAGTATAGTAAGGCAAGCTTCATTGCATGCCATTTAATATGTTACACACATATGATCCTAATTGGCTACATTTAAATTCAGCTGGCTGGTTAGGCAATGATCCCTTAACAGTTGTAATTGGTGAAAGTGATCCATATGTCCACATAACTGGGCGGGTAAGTATATCCAATTTTGTCAACCTTTTACAATATCCAGCTTCCTGTTGTCTGATTGTTCATTCTTTTACTAGGAAATAAGCCACCTTCATGCTGCTACGGTGGTGATGACAGTAGTAATGATCATTGCATTTCTGTCCTCCATAGCTATTATCCGGCGTATACTGATAGCAACACCCGTCCTGAAGGTAGGCAAATCATTGCATGTACAAGCTTGATTAGCTAACCATTTTACATTATATAAGCAGAAGCTTGAAGACATGCAGCATCAATGCCATTCCACCTCGTTGATGGCAATTATATAGATAATGGTTCCTAAGCACTAACCATGATAAATTATTATCTTCAGGTCGCTGCGAAGGTCATTGGTGAAGTTCAGGCACTAATTATTTTCCCAGTTGTGCCATACTTTATCCTTGCTATCTTTTATATGTTCTGGTTTTCTGCCACACTCCATCTCTTCAGCTCTGGTCAAGTTATCCTAAATGACTGCAATACTAATTGTTGTTCATATGATCTGAAGTTGGGCAAAGTACACTGTGACAACTGTTGTGGGTACAGCATGCATTACACCCCCCATATTGGTATTGCCATTCTTTTCCACTTATTTGGCTGTTACTGGGCAACCCAGTTCTTTATTGCATGCTCTTCAACCGTGATTGCTGGATCAGTTGCTTCATACTATTGGGCACATGGTGAAATATCCGTAAGTGAATTGAGGCACTTAAAATTTACTCTGTATTTAGCAGCTAGTTTGCTTCCCCTTTCCACTGACTATTTGAGCTATTCCTTTGCAGCATGACATACCATTTGTTACAGTTGTTTCTTCATTGAAGCGGTTGTTGCGTTACAGCCTTGGATCTGTTGTTATAGGTTCACTTGTTGTATCTGTTGTTGAGTGGGTGCGGTTTATACTAGAATGCCTCAGACGCAAGTTGAAGCTAGTTGATTCTGCTCGTGAAAGCTGCTTTGGGAAAATGACATCATCCTCTTCTCAATGCTGCCTGGGCTGCATAGACTGGACCCTCAAGTCTGTAAATCGAAATGCCTATATAATGGTAAGCATACAAAAATTCTTGTTCATGGAACAATTGCTCCATGCCTTAGACCAATTGTTTTCCCTGCTTTGTTGGTGTGGACACAATCATTTGGAGAACATATGCTATCCAAGTTGATGCTTCTATTGAATTCATTAGGCTTATGCCCTTCCTTTCGGTGTTGCAGATTGCCATTACCGGGAAAGGGTTCTTCAAAGCTTCTGTTCTTGCAACTGGTTTGATCATGAATAACATACTGCGCATTGGAAAAGTTAACGTCATTGGAGATGTCATCCTCTTTCTGGGGAAGCTCTGTGTGAGCTTGTTCTGTGCACTCTTTGCCTTTCTTATGTTAGACACTCACAAGTACAAGTCCGCACATAACAAGATATCATCTCCTCTTGTTCCTGTACTGGTAAGCATTTCATCGCTCTGTCATTGCAGTTTGCAAAATGACAAAAGACATTTCCATTGCTAAGACCTAAAGGTGCCTGCATTCTGATGCTGCTGCAGGTATCATGGGCCCTTGGTTTTATAGTTGCCAAGCTTTTCTTCCAAGTCGTCGAGATGTCGATTGAGACCATAATCCTCTCGTTCTGCCAGGATGCAGAAGAACACCAGGGGAACGCGCAATACGTTCCCCCTCTACTCATGGAGACACTGGATGAACAGAGTGAACTCCAAAGACTAACTCAAGGACCTTGATCTCTTCTCTTTTTTTCTCTTCTTGGAAGTAGAATTAAGTCGGAATGGAGACATGGATTTGAAGCCTGGTCATTATGTTCCATGTTGCTGGCTAGTGGGTAATTTCACCAGTTTGGTAGTGCACACTCGTGTTGAAGTCTAGTCTCTAGCGTGATCAATACCCTTGGCCTGATCTAACGTATGTACTACTTTGCTAATACAATGTTAGTGAAGAAGTTTATATCTTACCTGAATGTCTGAAATCTGAATGTTCTTCGCTTCAGATTTGCCTACATAAGGTGGGGTCAGACCTGTACGCCGGAAGGCTCAGCCTGCAAATGCAAACTGGAAAAGAACAATGCCATTTCAGTTGTTAAGACGTAGAGATGTGACTGTATCCTGGATTTCTGATGACGCTGCAGATATCCTGAATATGTGACGACGGTTTGGGAGTACAACGGCGAGATCATTTAACGGCGATGTCGGTGCCGGAGCCCTCACCGCCGCAAATGTGGCGGAGGCGGCGGACGGCGAGCGCGGAGCATGGGATTCTCAGGTTGCGGCGGTGTCCCCGGCGAGGCGCGGCATGGCCGTAAAGGGGGTCGGGCTTTAAAACTCCGACGTGGCCTCCGCCCCGTCCTCCTCTAGTAGGTTTCCCTGACGTCACGGTCGCGCACGGTCTTGATCTGCTGCAACCTATGGATCGGCAGTGGTTTTAATTTGATGTCAAATTAACACTCCTTTTCTGTCAAAAATTGTTAAACCATCGTCAGCATGCATTGTTGCTTGTGGCTCTGTGAGGCTCCTGCTCTGGTCACGGCAACGACGGCGAATGCCCAATAAGCAAAACATGGCCGTGTCTCGTATAAATACCTCGTGCTTTTCTTCCACCTCGCATCCACTTCATCTCCAAGCTCATCAGCTCTTCTTTGTGAGTGCCCACACACAGTGTCGAGTCGATCGATCGAGCAATGGCCGATTTCGTCACCGTCCAGATGCCCGCCGCGCCCGCATTGACCACCGAGCAGATCGTCGACGCTGCCGGCCCCGCGGACGCCGACAGGAAGCTGCGGCGTGCGCTGGCAGGGTCGCCGCGGCGCTCGTCCTTGCCTTCTTCAGGTCGCCGGGCGGCGTGTTCGTCCACAGCAGGATGCTCTTCTACGCCTATTACGGGATCCTGCTCGCCGTTGCCTTGTTCGGCGCGGCGGAGGTGGGTATCGGCTACTGGGTCTCTGCTTCCTGATTATTATTAAAGATAAAATTTATAAAATAAAAATTGCTTATATCATAACGTTATAAATTAATACGAACGGTATACTTCACTATTCTTACACCCGAGCAACTGGCGGCGAGGCGTCGGGAAGCTGATCGTAAGGGCGTCCGTCGTGCCAATTGTTGTCGTCGCCGGACTTGGAGGTTTCGCCGTGCTCAAGTAATTAACAGTGCAGCTGCGGTGCGTGCTTGTTCTTAATTACCAGTTTAAGCTGCAGTCGTTTGCTTGGTGTCAGAATTGGGCTGATCGTGATTGTGTTTTTTTAGCGGTTTGATGTCAAGTTATTTCTGAATTGATTTACCTATCAATTTGTGATTCGGGCGTACATCGATCAAGCCAGAGCTGCTCATTTTGTCCTTGACGGCGACGAGCTCGCCGGACACGCGGTTGCGGAGAAGTCGCTGAACCCGATGTCTCCCACCGCCTCGTAGTATTGTCGTCGTTGATCCCCAGCGTGGGAAAGAGCTCGTTCTTTTCTGGTGCTCGACCTTGCGCGCGGCGGAGCTCCGGCGAGCGACGGAGGCGGGGGAGACGCCAGATTTCTGTTTCTGTGAACCGTTGGATGTGATTTCATCGGCCCAGATGAAGACGGATAAGCGGTACAAATGGCAGGACACGCTACCACTGGCCCAGCAAAATTCGGCCCGGTCTGGTTTAGTTTGAAAGAATTGGGCCATGAAGGCCCATTCTGATTTGGACCGCTAGCATTGGTAGGGTAATTCAAGTAGTATAAGGCTAGTGAACATTGATTAAATATTAATTATTTTAAAGTTTAAAAATATATTAATATTATTGTTGTAGAGAATTCTTTTAACAAAACTAAAAACGTGCATGTAGAAAACAAAGGAATTTCTTATCACAAACGCATGTGTGTTTAAAAGAAGGGAAACAAAGATTGAAAAGAAATATAAGATAAGATAAATCATTAACACGTAATTAATTAAGAAACTTAAAAATATATTAATATGATGTGCGTGAAAATCAAGAGACTTTCCGTGCACTTGAAAGGAAAGTGAAGCACTATAAGTATTCCATATTCATCTTCAAACTTACTCGCCTTTTTTTAATCAAATGTATAAATAAATATTTAAAAGATATTAAGAGAGTATGTTACATTATAATAATCAAATTTTCATACATCATGATCTAATTATTTAAAGTTTGATAGTCAAAGTTAAAATTATAATGGTCTGACCGTTATTTGAAACGGGAGGTAGTATCAAACAGTTGTCGCCGTTTCCTTCGCCGCGGCCGATGGCGCGGCGGCGGCGGCGTCAGTAGCCGAGGCGGCGGCGGAGGGTGTACCACCCCTTCTTGCACGGCGCGCCGATGACCCTCATGCCGCGTCTGCAGGGCTTGGCGACCACCTTGGCCACCATCCTCCTCACAACCGACCTGCGTTTCGCCGGCAACACTGCCAGCGCCTGCTGCTTCTTCCTCGCCGTCGCGCTACATGGCGACGATGAAGACGGCGCCGGCGGCGTGCGCATGTATGTGTGTATGTGTCTTCCTCTCTATCGTCGCCGGTGATCGAACAGGTTACAGGGAGACGGTGGAAACGACGAGGCTTGTGGAATGGCTGGCAACGCGCGGCGGCTTGTGGATTTGCGCGCGCTCGCCGTTGGTTTTGTTTATGTTTAGGCTGCATCGGTTTGGGCGGTGGTTGGCGCGGTTAGGAGGATGCGGCCAAGCCTTAGGCGCGTTCGTTTGCAGAGGTTAGAGGTTGGCAACCTCTCCCTCTCGCTCGTTTACGAGATGGCTCATAACAACTATTAGCTTTAAAAATTTTAAAAATATAATTAATATGATTTTTCAAGCATTTTTTCTATAGAACTTTTTTAAAAAATAAATCGTTTAGTAATTCAGAAACATACGTGAGAAAAAACAAGAGGAGAGAAGTTTATAATCTGTCCAAAGAACCACTCTTAGCCTTGAGTAATGCTACACTGCTAAAAATTTCTTACAAACTTCTTAATTAAAAAAATCTCAACCGTTTAATTGAGACAATTGGAAGTTAAAAGGTCAAGATTCAATCACAATGCTACACATCAGTGTTTGTAAAAGTTTTGTAAAAAAAATAGTACGGATATCTTTTCCCATTTTTTTCTTTCTTAATCAATCCCTATCTTGATTTGTATACAGTGGAGTTTTAGACAGACAATGCATTCATATCTAGCAATATATAATTCACTTAATTGTCACCGAAAGCTGGAAAAAAAGTTCTCCAGTAATGACGCTTTAATTACCATTGGTTGATCCATGTACAAAGTACAATACGTTCAGGACTCCTTTGGAATGAATTTTACAGGATTTTCGCAGGATTTAGTTGAAATCCTCAGAAATTGTCCAAAATTCCTCCGATTCGAAAGGTGGCCTTAAACTGAATATCTCCCTTCCTACAGTTAAATTACATTTATCTCACAATAATTCAGCTATGTATGTATGTGTATGTGTGCTTCAGTTACGCACGTCGCTCAGGCGTGTCGGCATGCCGGCGCCGGTGCCGGGGCTGGAGCCTGAGCCTCCCGGCGTCCGCATCAGCGAAGCGAACCCGGGCATCGACACCGACCTCGTCACGCCGCCGCCCCGGCTCGACGGGGACGACGGCGCCGACAGCGACGAGGCCTGCCGCTGGAGCAGCGCGTGCGAGCTGCCCTGCGTCGACACGCTGTTCGTGGGCGGCAGTCCGACGACGGGGTGGTGGCGGCACGGCGTGTCGGGCCTCGCGCCCCCACCGCTGCCGCTGCGGAGCGGCTGCAGCTGGATCTTCAGGTAAGGCCTCGACGGCGTGCTCTCCCCGAACTGGCCGTGCTCGTCGTCCTCGTCGTCCAGGGAGCACACGGTGCTGGTCTCCGTGCGGATGGTGGAGTCGTCGCCGCGGTGCTTCCTCCTCCTCTTCCTCGCGTCCTTCCCCCACCCATGCATGGTCTCTCTGATCCTTCGCGGGATCAGGGCAGCCTTGTACTTTGACCCCATCTGTTGTCGTACCAGCACGGTGCGATTAGTTCAATCTTTTTTTAATCCAAAATTAAATACAATACGTGGAAAACTATGCATCTATATACTTCCTTCTGTTTTTTTCAAAATATACGAAGTCAATAGGCACCACTTTTCTTAGTAAAAAATTTAATACAAATATTTATATATTTGAGTCATGTTTAAAATATTTTAACATAAAACAAGTCATAGCAAAATAAATAATATTTATACTAAATTTTTAAATAAGACGAATAGTCAAACATATATATAAAAATCAATTACATCGTATATTTATAAAACGGAGGAAGTATGTCGTAAGATAATGTGAATAATCTCATCTCTGCAATTCGTCTATATTAATCTTGCTATTCGAGGAGTGGTTTCAATTTCATGGTATGCAATCTGAAGCTTTTGGGATACAAACAAGGCTTACCTGAGTGACAAGGGCATAAACAGGCAATGTGCTGTAACTGCACAAGAACTGCCCGGCAAACCTGAAATGGTAGATAAGGATGCATTCTTTGTTATAAGCGAAAGGAAGAAAAATACAATACAGAGAAATTATACTTCTGAGAAGCTGCATACCCCAATATAAGGCGGCAATATACTAACAGGTGGTTCTTGATGAAGCATGAATCGTAACCAAATTGCCACTGCAGCATAATGATACAACTCTGTTAATACCTTACCATCTTACAAACGAATATTGGCTCACACATCGCAGCGTCTTATCATGCCACATGAATTTCCCAAAAAATGTTGCCGTTAATGCAGGTTGAGACAGAAGTGATTACCCAGAACCAGAAGAAAGAAGCCAACTCAAATGAGTTCTGCAGCAATTAGCAAACCAAAGAGTGTATAAGTTCAGGCTTGCCCTCAATCCTTTTCAAAAATTAACTAGCAATGCAGATGTACCTGAAAGAGAATGAAATGGATCAGCCACAGGAGAAATTCGGGTTTCTTGAACCAAAAGAGATCATCCCGTGGCTTTATCCTTGGTCCATATGCATTCATCTTTGCACCCTCTGCTGTTAAAGTTGCTATGACGTATTGCAGCTTCGCGCCAACTAGAAGAACAAGCTGCAGGGCATCCGGATTATGGTGAATACCATCATACATGTTATAGACTGTACACGAAGCAAGGTACAAGTCTACAACTTACAGTAATAGGAAGAATGGCTATCCAAAAGTACAAGTTCGATCCTGCGAGAGAAATAACCATGTATAACGCTGGATAATGAGACAGAAAAATGACAGTAGTGACGATATCAATGAAATGGTTGAAACTTTACCGTTGATATTAAATAACATGAAAGCAACAACAAAACCCCACAGCAATCCACTGCATAAAAGGATTAAAGGAGTAAGTTTTCTGATCATATATCTCCAATGTGAAAAATAAAACAGAGGTAACATCCATAAACAAGCAAGCATACAGACAAAAACAAAAGGGTGTACTATTAAACCAACCTCACTCCAACAATCTTCTCAAACTCCTCTTCCATTGAGCGTACCATGTAATCATGGAAATCATATGTTGGTGTGAGATTGTGGTTCTGCAATCATTCTTAAGTCAAACAAGAGTGTACAGCTAACAAATATCAACGCACAACAAACCAGCATATAGCAACAAAATTTGAGAACAAATACATTCAAGAACAATGAAAACACTTTTTTTTAGAAAATGAAAACAGTATATATCTACTCTTCGTTCAAAAGAAAATAAATCTACTCAATATGGCCCTAGAAAAATAACTGCTTACCATTACGAAACCCTTGCGGAGGATAAGGTAATCTGCTCGAACAACAGATTGACCAAACTGTGCGAGAAAGCAAAACTGTATGGTAACACAATTCAAGACGTAAGCTTAGCGAAACCTTATGCCTCACATTAGAAATAAGAATTATTTCTCTCAACATACCACACATTTAATTGCATTGTTTTCACTCCAAGAGCGGAATGAATAAGATCTGCCAAGTGCCGGTTGCCTTCTAGTAGCTGATATGTAGGCAATATCTGTTAAACATAAATGAGAACAGAAATGGTCAAATGTCTTTCCATTATAATGCCAACATGTCTTTACAAAGATAATGGCTTCCCCAGTATCAGTTCCTTCTTGTAAGAAGTGTTGTACAGCATCCTCAGTGTTAATTGCTTTCAGTTACATTTCATGTCATTATGTCCAATTACTTTGAACTATATATATTCTATACCTCATTATGAAATCTGAGCATAATAAAAAAAATGAAAGGTACACTTACGAGAAAATGATTCATGGTTATCCCTAAATGCTTCATCTTCCCATTTTCTCCAAGTATGGATCTGCCACCATCCAAAGATTTAAGTATCGTGTTTACCTTTTTTTTATAAATTTATAACAGAATAAGATAATAATAACATTAGGAAACCAATTTTAATAGCAAACTTAGAATAAAGTTTTAACATAGCCAATCTATATATTTGTAAAGAGATTATGAATCATCATACAAAAAAGAACAGAGGAACTAATGCATATTATATAGGATGCAAAAATGGAGCACACACTTTTTCTAGAAAAGACATCAATTTAAAATTCACATGGTAGAATTTAAATACTCCAGACAACAGGTGCACAACTATTCCTTGAACCAATAAAATGCATCTGTACATGTACATCATCAGAAGTTTTGTCTGTAACAAATTTACATGTTCTAAATCTTTTTCATCATCATGGTGTGCTTAAGTAGTAAAGACATGCACAAATTAATAAGCTTGAAAAATCTCAACCAGCAAACTCTAACAAAAGCTTCATGGATGCCTAGCAGGCAATGCCATTAGATTTTTAGCTCTCCATGGAATTCATACATCGATCTGTTATGTAACCTACATATAGTTACTGTATTTTTGATAAGGAAAGTTGTTTTGGTGACATCCAAAGATCCCAACTTTAGAAATACACCACTGAAAATCATTGGTATATCTGAATACCTTCGAAAGTTGCAAACGTTTAGAAAAGTTTATAAAAGGTGTAACTTGTAACTGAAATGGAAATTTATAACAACTAGAAAAAACCTTGAGTATAGCAAGCAGCATCGTCAAGCAACTGTATGTCACATGGGTTACTGCCATGACAAATATAAAGCGGTGCAGCTGCTCCAGACCTTCATGTGAAACAAATGACTCGTAGCCCTGCACACGAAATTTTCTTTGAAGTGCTGAAAGAAGGGGAAAAAACCTAGCAAGACTGTTAGACCACTGGACCACTGTACTGTATATATATAGACCCGACCTCTTCTGTATAGTGTTAAGATCTTAGCCTTACTGTATACATTCTTACATGGTATCAAAGCAGGTCGCCTCTCACCTAATTAACTTCACAAACTACATCTTTAACCAGTTCAACTTCTCCATTAAAACTCTACAAGTTGATAACAGTACGGAGTTTGTCAACCGTATTGTTTAAGCCTTCCTCACCTCCTAAGGCATCCATCTACGTCTCTCTTGCCCTTACACCTCTCCCCAAAACGGTAAGACTGAATGGCTACTTCGCACATTTAACAATATAAGTCGTACAATGCTACTTCATGTCCACCTACCTGTAATTTATTGGGCTGAAGCACTAACCACTACGACTTACCTCCTCAATCAACGACCATGCTCCTCCGTTTGCCACAATGTTCCATACACTCTTTTGTGCTGCACGGCGCCCAACTACTCCCACCTACGCGTTTTCGGGTGCCTCTGTTACCCCAATCTCATCGCCACTGCTCCTCACAAACTTGCTCCCCGCTCCACCGCCGGTATTCTCCTCGGATATCCCTTATCTCACAAGGGATACCGATGTCTCGATCTCTCCACCTGCCGGATCATCGTCTCTCGTCATGTCGTTTTTAACGAGACCTGCTTCTCCTTGGGTCTGCTTAATCCCAGATCCTCATCTAGCGATCTCGACTTCCTCCTTACTAACATTGTGCCCTCCCGGTCTCCTCCACCGATCTCACCTCTGGCCCCCTCATCGGCCGCTCCTAAGGACTTACTGCTCAGCTATCCCACTACTCTTCGGTCCGATGCTACTCACATCGGACCCCCATTGGCCCCACCACTCTCATCGGCTTCGGCTGATCCTGTCTCCTTTCCATCGGACACCTCACCTCCATCAGCTTCTCAGCCTCTATCGGCTCCCCCCTCCCTATCGGCTGCTCCACCTCCATTGGACCGACCAAACCGATCGGCCCATACACCCCCATCGGCTCAGGCCGATCTAGTTCAGCCCTTTCCTCTCACATACAGTCGCCGATCCCGAGCCGATGACGCCCTTCTACACCCAGTCCTCACCCCACCTACCACGCTCTTATCGGCTCCCGTCCCCTCCACATCTCACATGATTACCCGATCATAAACCAGGTCTCTCCGTCCCACCAAGCGCTACAGGCTCTCCGTAGTCCATTGTCTTATCTCATCCATCCCGGCAACTTCTCGTTCCGCCTTGGCCGATCCTCAGTGGCGCGCGGTCATGGCCGACGAGTACAAGACTCTCATAGACAATGAGACATGGCGTCTCGTCCTTCGTCCTCCCGGTGCCAATGTTGTGACTGGTAAGTGGATCTTTAAACACAAGTTCCATGTCGATGGCTCACTTGCCCGTCACAAGGCACACTGGGTAGTTCAAGGTTTCTCCCAACGCCCCGGTGTCGTCAAACCCGCTTGTCAAACCCACCACCATCCGGATCGTTCTCACCCTGGCTGCCTCGCACTCTTAGCCAATCCACCAGCTCGACGTGAAGAACGCCTTTCTTCACGGTCATCTGATGAAAACGGTCTACTACCAGCAGCCTCTAAGTTTCGTCGAACCCTCTCGTCCTGACGATGTCTGCCTCCTTCAGCACTCCCTCTACGGCCTCAAACAAGCTCCTCGAGCCTGGTACCAACGTTTTGTTGCCTACCTTCGGCACATCGGCTTTGGGGCATCCGTGTCCGATAGCTCTCTCTTTACTCTTCACATTGGCAACGCCACCGTCTATCTCCTCCTCTACGTCGATGATATTGTTCTTACATCGTCCTCGCCGTCCCTCCTACACTAGATCATGGCTCGACTCCACTCCAAGTTCGCCATGACCGATCTCGGTCCTCTTCATCACTTCCTTGTCATCTCTGTCACCCGCTCTTCTCACGTGCTCTTTCTTTCCCAGCTCCAGTAAGCCATCGATCTCCTCCAGCATGCAGGCATGGCCGAATGTCACCCCACGGACACTCCAGTCGACACTCGCGCCAAACTCTCCGCTGTCGATGGCTCACTCGTCATCGATCCCTCTCAGTACCGGAGTCTTGTTGGTGCTTTCCAATATCTTATCCTAACACGGCCCCGATCTCACCTACGCCATCTAGCAAGTGTGCCTCTTCATGCATGCTCCGCGCGAACCTCACCTCGCGCTGCTCAAGCGTATCCTTCGCTACGTAAAGGGCACACTCTCTAGCAGGCTGCACCTCAGCTCCAGCCCCATCGACTCCCTCACCGCGTACTCCGATGTGGACTGGGCAGGCTGCCCCGACTCTCGACGCTCCACGTCCGGCTATTGCGTCTTCCTCGACGACACTTTAGTCTCCTAGTCTTCAAAACGCCAGACTACAGTGTCTCGGTCTAGCGCCAAAGCAGAGTACCGCGCTGTTGCCGAGTGTTGCTGGCTTCGTCAGCTTCTCCAGGAGCTCTGTGCACCTATCTCCTCTGCGACCGTCGTCTACTGCGACAACGTTAGTGCTGTCTACATGATCGCCAACCTAGCTCATCATCGACGCACGAAGCACATAGAGATAAACATTCATTTTATCCATGACAAGGTCGCACTAGGATAGGTTCGGATGCTCCATATACCATCGGCGCACCAGTTCGTCGATTTTATGACCAAAGGCCTCCCCACGCCTTTGTTCACCAATTTTTGATCCAGTCTCTACGTCCGTTCTCCTCCCGCTGCAACTACGAGGGTATTAGACTACTGGACCACTGGACTGTATATATATAGAGCCGACTCCTCCGTATAGTGTTGGGGTCTTATTCTTACTGTACACATTCTTACAAAGACAATCATTTGTGGCCATTCTTGCATTATTCAAGGCATTTAAAACAACTACAACATCTGTCATCCAACCCAATAAGTTCAGCAGTCAGAAAGTTAACAAACGCACCTCAGGGCAACTTTGATTATGATGGTAACGAGCTTTAAGGTTCCTCCTGACCGAATGGTGCATAATGACTTCAATTAGGTGCTTGCGTGCACGAGCTATGGCATGCTTAATCTTTATAGATTCTTCAACCTCTTCTCTGGTGCATGGGGAGAAATTGCTGTTGTAGTACTTTGAATCAATGCATATACCTGAGATGATTCTTGATGTAGCTGCCAGAAGCAGAGATATGAAACCAAGCAACATCATTTCTACAGCAAGTCAGAGCAAATCGTTAGTCCACCTTGCACAGCAGTCCAAGAAGATAAGGTAGCAAAGAGAAATAAATAACGAATGGCTACCTTCTTTCATCTTCTCCATTGCTTTGTGAAGGGGGTTTCGATGGGTTTTCTTCAACCACTGAACACGTGCAAGATTACTATGAGTTTTCTTTGAACATAACGTGTAACTGAATAATCGATTAAAAGATATATAATGTAGGTAGATATCTTCTATGGTGCTGATAATCCCCATGCTCCTTTTTTTCTGCGTTCCTGATTGGAATTCAGAAATCTTGCTGATTATGCAGGTCTAAGAAAAACAATGGGGACGTCTTGAGAAACCATAGGATGTATTTTCCATTTTAGATGTAAACAAGTGAATTCTGTATTGGAAATAATGTAACATCCTTGGATGTATTTCGGGTGTAAATGCAGATGTTATGAGTAAGTTACCTCCTCTAGAGCCAAAAAGAAAGGCTTTCATAGATGGAGAAGAACTTCTACAGAAAAGAACAGCTTATCCTTCATAGCCTGTTGTTCCAAAACTCTGAAAGTTGAACAAAAGAAAAAAAAAGTCCCAGACAAGGCCAAGCTACTTTGACCAAACTTGTGTCCAACATATAACTATTAGACCATCAACAGTATTCTCTCCAAACAGAAAACAAGCACATAGGTAACATTGAGCCCCACTTAGGTTGAACCTTTCATGTTGTTTTTCACGCGTTTTAAAAAAATTCTATAGAAAAATTACTTTAAAAAACATATTAATATAAGCTTTTTTAGCTAAGGAGGGTTCAACGCACCCTTAAGCAAGCCACGAACGGATTAACAAAAACAGATACTAGTACATTTATCAGTGTAATATTCAGGGTACTCACATAGCTGAGACGATGAATGGAGCGCTCGATGAGCAGCGAGCCGGCGACGAGGAGAGTGAGCACGGTGGCCACCGACCACGTCGGTGTCAGCGCCAGCGACCGTCCCTCCCCAGCGAGGGCGGCATCCCCGGCACCCTCGCCTCCGGCCATCTTGTATGCCCCCCCCCCCCCCCCACACACACACACACACACAAGACGCACACCAAGGAGACACCTTTTGCTTTTCTTCTCCCCTGATGAACAACTCCTCCTGTTCTCCACTAACCGCCTCTACCTCTAATGCAGGCGATGCATTGCACGAAACCGCAGCAATGTGCAGGGGATGGTTTAAAATTAAAAGGCTCGTTTTCCCCCCAGTTTCTTGGCATGGGATGCAGCCATGCGCTACATTAAATTGCCATTAGCATCAGGCAGAGCAAACTCTGGACATGAGAAAGAAAAAGTAGGGATCTTGGAGGAGGAGAAAGGAGCACCAATATTTTTCTTCAGCTTAGATTACTTTATGGCGCCTTTGCTAAGTTTAGGCTTTTGGACCTTGTGAGGAGAGGAGGGAATGGTGAAGGCAAGACCTTGTCGCCAACAACAACAACACTCATTCCTCGTTACATCAAAGAACTTACTATTGAGCCTTGCAACTGACAAGACGAGCTAGCTAGCTAGGAGATGAAGAGTGAAGAGACAAAATGCAAGAACAAAAATCCTCGAGAGGAAGAGCAGGACTGAATGGGGGAAAGAAGCTCCCAAACTTGTCATGTTTTCTTGGATGGGTTTCCCTTTGGGAGTTTGTGGCCTAGGAGATCAAGGAGGAAAGAAAAGGACGTTTGCTGCAACAGCAACAACCAGCTGATGAGCTGAACCAGTGCATCACCAGCTCCAGCTGCGAGCGAGAAGAAGGAAAATGCCACTGGAAATAACTGGCCAAATTGCCAGCCAAAAGGGCATCTAGTAACTGCTGCTGCTGCTGCTTAGAACTGTCATTTTGTTATTTTCCATCCCATGATTCGCTGTTGCTGATGGCACAGCTAAACTAAACAAATAGAGCACTGTACTACGATGAGCAGAGTAGGAGGCAGGAAGATTCGAGGGGGGCTCCTCCTATCTTCTCGGCAAGTACAGGGGCTCTCTGACACCAGCACGAGGGGGCGACGCGCACATGAGCTAGGAAGACGCTGACGGCACGGCCCCTGCGGTTGGCAGGTGGGGCCCGGCAGGGGCGGGACCAGCAGGTCGGCGTCGCTGCATGTGCTGCGATGTGTGCTGCGATGTGTGCGTGGCATGTGTACGTGCTTCACCTGTCCGGCGCGGCAGTTGGGGAGAGTGATACGTTGCGCGCAATTAAAGCTCTGTTTGAAGTTGTCTGAATTTTTAGAAAAAACGAACTTGATCTGGATAGAATTCGTGTGTTGTTTTTTCTTTGAAGCTCGAATTCGCGTGTTTCGCTTGCGTTGCCTCAGCACCAGACACCAGAAAAGCTTGATGAATGTGCCCTGGAATCCGGCCGGGATTTGATGCGGCTAAGTTATTCTTGAGCACTAATCATTTTTCTTTTTCCTAGTGGTACTAGGAGATGCTACTACATGTCATGTTCAACTTTGCATGTCTACTACATGTCATGTTCAACTTTGCATGTCCTAATCTTAAGCATGTATATGGGTCTCGTAAACTCATTCAATTTCAATGGCATAGCGTCTGACCTGTAAGCAGCTTATCCCATTTTGAAATGCCCAAAGTTATATTGTATAGCGTCTGACCCTAGTCACTTTAGGTTGCCAAACAACTAAATCATTGCACAAGTATGGCGATGGCTTGTGAGCAATTGACAGAAGGAAAGGAAGGATTCACCGTATAAAATCCCGGTGCCCATTGCTGAAAAGAGAGCTAGCGCATGTGCAAATGCATGCATCCAGCCATCCAGGCTCCTAACGATTTTGTAGGACACAGTGCTGATCACATTTGCCAAGGCCATTTATCCGATCCCAACGCACCCGGCAATCAGCTGCCACCCAGCAGCATCATTTAAGAGAGCCTCCCCTAACAGCTGATCCATGTCATAATATTCTCTACCCCCTAAAATATAAGTAGAAGGGATGAATATCTTCTTGCGTTTCGTTACCACGCTTCCCAGTTTTATATTTAAAAAAATATATAAAAGTTTTTTAAAATATCAACTAAATTTATTTTTAAAATTTATAATAATTAATACTCAACTAATTATATACCAATGTCTTATCTCGTTTTACATATCACACAAAAATTTAGCCAAACAATCATGCTAAACTGAGATATACGTGTATTAAGAAAATATGTAAAATTAAATAGAAATAGATTAAAAAGAAAATGTATGTAGAGAAATTAAAAGGTGAAAGATTGTGATTTGTTAAGGATAAAATATAGATGTAAAAAAGTTATTTTAGAATAAATTTTAAATATTAGAAGTTTATATTTTAAGACGGCTGGACAAACCGGACAATCTTTTTCAACCGCAGAACGAGCTGCATGCATGTGTAGTTTATATGTACGGAGATCTGTCTGGTGACTTTCATCTGTACAAAATTATGCATATATCTGCTATGGATTAAGAAGTCAAAGGTAACACATGCAAGAATTCGTACTCACAGGCCAATCTTGAATGCCACCATTGTGCATTGCATCAGCTCACAGGTCAGCTCCAAGTTCCATTAGTTCCTGGGCCATCTTGTCCAATATCAGTTTTCACATGGCAACCATAGCTTCAACTTTTTTATTAATCTCACGTGGCATGCCATGCTGTATAATCCAGCAATCTTGCAAGTGTGCATAAGACGATCTTGCCGTAAGTTTTCGATGAAGCAGTATAATGTGATTATTCGATGTAGGCGACAGTGCAGCCGTAGTTGAGAGGGCTCTCGTCTTCGAACTTGGCTACTCGAGGATGGTTTCGGAGAATACCAAGGGCACACTCCTTCACAGCTCCAGTGCCCATGCCATGGACAACAAATAGGACCTGGTAAGATCTGCACCCGTCAATTGCCATCTGAAGCTCATGAGATGCCTCAGCGACTCTCATTCCCCGAAGATCCACTGTGTTCTTGGATGTTTGCACAACCGGGCCAAAAGAGACATTGCCATCTTGGTTGGCTTCTGCTGATGATCTCTTCGGTGTTCGTCCCTGACATGACAGCTGACAAGATTGATCAGAACAAGACCTAGCTGTGTTAAAACGAAGATTAAGAACACATCACAACAGTCAACGATCAGCAATTTTAGTTTGTTGACCATACCAATCATAAGCAGCCTAGGTATGATTGTGGAGTCAGTAGAGTTAATTAAGGTGCATGCACCAGTGTTGCATACTTACATGGACCATTGACTGTCCAGCTAGCTTACTATCAATCGTTGCATCTGTCCAAACTAAAGTGGAGACCATCAAGTATTTCAGAATACTAGCAAGTCAGATTCAATGCGCACTGTAGGCCGCAAGCTAACTTGGTTTCCCTGAATTGCCATATTAATATGCAACGTGTTGGACAGACCGACAGAACGAATACCAGCAAAAGCATTTCAGAAAAATAACACATCAATCTATTGTGACACGAAGCCCAACTCAATTAAGAGTTAAGACTTATACGCCAGCCCAGAATCGGCCTACTATGTCATACAACTGGATACACTTGCCAGCAATCTGTAGACCAGATTTACTGAGTCAAGAATGCAATCATGTCTATGCTGCACGCTGGGCAACTGGTGAATGCTAAATAAACATTCATTGCTCAATTCAGCACATACCTTTACTTGATAAGTTTTGAAGGACCTAATGTATTCTATGATAATCATAGAAACTGTTATGAGAACCATTTGTTGCTATTTAATTCTTTTTATCGCACTTATCTCATGAAATAAATTTCAAGTTGGAAAAAATATCACCTCTAATTGATCTCTAACATTCAAAACAGATTATGGTGAATGTTAATATATATAATTATCACTAGTATAGGGATGATGCCAAGCATACCTTTGCTTTTACAGTAGAGGAAGCTGACGGGTCCTTTGTGCCTCTATGGACCAGCTTTATCTTTTTTCCTTTAACACGGACCTTTATTTTTCCATACTGAACAATACAGCTATCATCCTCCCCAAGTGTCTCAACAACACTAGCCATACTTCCTCCTCCCAGCCCCTCAACAAACACTTTATCTCCAATTTCAGGAACATATGATCTCTCATTTTCTTCATCACTGAAGGTAAAATCAGTTGGCTGGTGTGCAGCAGCCAATGAAGCAGTGGCAGCTTCTGCTTTCCTCATTAGTGAATTGTACTGTTCAAGTTCTGAATTCTTGAGTTGAACTTCAAAGTTCTTGATTATTTGGTCCATCTGAGACTTCACAAACTTTAACTCTTGTTGCACCTTTTCAGACTCGATTGCCCTTAAAGCTGCTACTCGACTATCCAGATCGTCAAATTCAGAGTGGATCTTCATATCAAAATATTATCAAGTAAGATTTCAAGTGAAATCACAAAGAGAATCCTTCTACATAAATACTATGGAAAAGTCAAAAGCAGATCAATAGAGTAAAAGAGATGAACCTCATTGTACAGTTTCTCAACATCTGAAAGAACAGATGCTGCTTCATTTGCCTGAGACTCCAGTAGTTTTCTTTCATCTAGCAAAGAACCATAGAGTAAACCTTGGCGTTCCTTTTGTTTGTCAGGCAAAAGTTTCTCAGCCCATTCTTGTGCATGAGCAAGCACATTCTGATCAAAACCAATGGACTTGGCAATACTCAATGCATTTGAATTACCAGTACTGCCCCATAAGATCCGATATGTTGGTTGCAGAGTTTCCAAACAAAATTCCATTGCAGCATTCTCAAATCGATCGTCAACAGCTTTCAGACGACTTAGATCAGCATAATGAGTTGTCACAATGGCCAGGTTAAGCTTACTAGCAAGGTGCTTCAAGATGCTTGTTGAAAGGGCTACACCTTCTGATGGATCTGTACCACTGCCAATCTCATCAATAAGAACCAGTGAATCTTTTGACACAACTTGTACAATCTTGCGAAGACGTGATATGTGCCCACTGAAGGTAGAGAGGCTATGCTCCAGCGACTTCAATCCAGAAAACAGTTTGCATCAATAAGCATATTGTCCCCTAATTGATTAGAGAAATTCTCTTTAAAAGACAGAAACTACCTGGTGATCACCAATATCTGCAAGAACTTGATCAAACCATGGAAGCCTAGGGGTTCCTTTGGCTGGGAAGAACATTCCAGCCTTTGACATCAGAGAGGCCAACCCCAAGGTCTTCATAGTGGCAGTCTTGCCTCCAGTGTTGGGTCCAGAGATCACAACTATCCTAGTATCTTTTCTCACCTGCATGTCCAGTGGAATAGGCATTGGAGAGACGAGATGCTCATCAGAAAGCTGCTCTTTCTGTACTTCAGTTGATTCCTTTACCATACTAAGAGACTGTTCAAGAAGTAAAGGATGTTGAATGCCCTCGATAAAAACCGAACATTCAGTGTTTGGATCCAGTTGAGTATCACTATCCCTGCCAGTAAAGGCTGGCCTCACAGCATTTATCCATAAAGCGTATGAACCCCTGGAACAAGCCAAGTCCAGTTCCAATATTTTCCCCATCAAATGCCTGATCTTCATTTCGGAGTCAGCTATTCTCGAAGTAAGTAGACCCAATATTGCTAATTCCTCAGCTCTTTCATCACCTGAGAGCTTTACTTCCATGTTGTTCAGCTTGATGGCGTCCCTTGGCTCCATAAAGTATGTTGCACCGGAGCCACTGGAACTCAGAACAATTCCACCAGGAACCAGATGCTTGTGTGAAGCTTTAACACCGACACACATCCTAGAACGGCGCTTAGTGACAACAGGGCTATCAATCCCGCCATCCTGGAAGATCTTTGTGGATGTATCTCTCAACAGAGATTCTAACATATCAATGTTCTTCCTCCTCTCCTTGCGAATTGTTGCTAGTTTATCGCTGGCCCGATCAAGGACCACAGAAAGAGTGGAATCAAGGCAAAATTCTATCCTTTGCACAAGTTCTGTCCTGAAGTCACAATCTTGCAGTATATCCAGAAGAGGAGAGTAGCTGTAGGACAAGAATTTAAATAAAAAAACATAGTTTATAACAGGTAAACATCGCAGCTTACTTGCACAAATGGACCTAGCTTATAGTTACAAACATTAACTCGAAATTCAGTTCAAGGAAGCAAATTCCTTACCTCCACCCATCTGGCGTCTCCTCTGAGATCTTCTTCAATTGGTCGAACACCTCGCGTGCGGCACGGATGCTGCGCCCGACTCCACATATCTCCCTCACCGCAAGCAGCCGACCACCAGCCGCCGCGGCGATGACCTCAGACACGTCCCCCACGCCGCCGAAATCCAACGGAGCCGGCAGCAGCGCCGCCGCCGCCGTCTGTTCGAGCAGCCGCTCGCTCTCCTCCCGGCTCCGCCCGACTGGCACCCGCCCATCTCCGCAGGCGGCGCGTCCCGCGGCGGTGGATGTGAACTCGGCCAGCCGCGCGCACACGCCGCCCCATTCCAGGGCGGCCTCCGTTTCTAACCGCATCTGCTTCGCCTCCGGAGTTTCCGCCGAGACAGGCGACGTTAGGGCCTGTGAGGAGGCGGCGGAGGCTGTCCTCAGGCGTAGCGGAGGGAACCGTGCATTGCGTACGAGGCCGGCGGGAAGAAAAACCCTAGAATAGGAGGGGATAGCCACTGGGAGGAGGTTGGGTTTCGCGGTGGCGGCCATGGCTGTGGCCGTGCGAGAGGCGGGAGCGCTCGGCTTGGCTTCCCGCTGGAAAGTTCGCCTTATCCTGGCTTGTCCACATTGCATACCGCTTTCGTCTGGACTTGACGTATACGAAGATTACGCTTTCATGTTGCTGCCTCCCTATTCGGCAATTGAACCTGAAAGTATTTTTCTTTTATTTTTCTGATTATACAGAAAGCCCATGCGTGCGCACACACGTCCACATACCCACTCACACATCCACAAATATAAAAAAAACATTTAAAAAATAAGGATATCCTAGTTCGTATAACTACACTAACATATTCACAAATATAGCTTATAACAAATATTTAAAAAGAGGTTATCCTACTCCACTTAACTACACTTAGCTAAAAAATAGAGATATACTACTCCATATAACTCACTCATACATCTATAAATAAGTCCTCAAACACACGTTTAAGAAGATATAGATATCCAACTTCGTATATTCGTAAACATCAGGATCTGATTCAATGTGATATACATAATGTTTGTGAATACTAGAAACTGAATATATGGAACACATGCATCTCACACTCACACATCTGTAGATATGCATTTAAGACATAGGCATGACTAATATCCACCAATGCCGACCTCCCATGATACGACGGCAGCGCGCAGCACCAGTGTGACCAATATCTAGTAAGCTAAACATTCTTACTTTCTCTATTCTTCATCTTTAAAAAAATGCACTTCTATCACTTAAGTTTTGTTTTTTTATTTAAATTTTTTCTTATCTTATTTTAACTATCCTCCCACTTCTAATCTCTACTTATTTAATTGAGGTATATATATCATTTATCTTTTATATTTGTGTTTCTTGTGTTATAAGATAGAGATAGTAATTATTAATCTTTAAGAATTGCTAGAGCCCTCTTACCCCGCTCAGAGCATTGAGGATGACACGTATCCTTCTTTGTGTAATCTCACTTTTCTATTTTGTTTGTTTTGCTTGCGGACCCTTTTTCTATACAGGCTTATTTGGTTTGGAGGAAAACGCATAATTTAAATCGTAATGATTAATTTTTATAAGTGCCATTTGGTTTATAGGAATAAAGTATAGTAAAATTAAAGAAAATTTTTCTTTCCAAAACAAACATAAGAAATTTTTTATCCAGTAAAACATCTCCAAAAATTCATATGGATTGATATATGTATTCATTCCTATCTTTATTTTTATTCCTCCCAACCGAACTAAGCCCTAACATCTCTAGCCAGTAGTAGAACAAGATGCAATCCGTATGACTGACTGACGCACACCCGTTTTAAATGAATAAATCTGCTACATTTTCTCTGTGGTATAATCATGTATATTCTTTAGTCTGTTTAATGATAAAGCCCATGATTTCTTTGCTCCATGCAGATGCGAGATGCATGCAGCATCGATGATGACAAACGCTTCACGGAGTAGATCGATTAGCTCCACCATAAGCACAGCAGAGACCGGACGGTCTGCGCAATTAGCGAGAAGGCAATGTTCAGAAATTGTGATTCGAAAGTGTTTAGCTTTTGTGGAAAGTGGTCAATTGGCCATTGTTACATCCTAACCTAACATCACTATACAGCAATGCTAAAGAGGATATACCACACAGAGGAACGGCGAAACATCTATTATGAAATCGTGTTTATCGTCTATTATGAAGCCATGTTTATCGATATTAGTACTAGGATATAAATGATAATAATCACACTAACAAAAAATAAATTATTATAATTATAATAGTAGTAATAAGTTGTACCTTCAGTTTATCCTTAAAATACAACATTTAATTAAAAGCAACAGTAACGGTTAGAACAGCAATTGACAGGCAATGAGGTGGAAGTCAACACTACATCCCAATTTACAGGCTGTGACGGGAAGGACTCCTAACAGGGCACGAGGTGGAACGTAGCGGGAAAGGTGCCATCGCCGAGAACTGTCTCAAGGCAGAGTACTATCCCATTGTCTCCTTGCACCCTTCCTCCATTATCGAATCGGAGAATGGATGTCTTAGGCCACGGATTTGGATTTTGAGGAGAAAAGGAAGGATGTCCTAGGCTATGGATTTAGATTTGGGAGAGATAAGCGAGGGGAGGAGGAAGAAGACGGAAGAGAGAAATGGTTTTGATTTAGGAGGGGAAGAAGCGGGGAATGCCCAATGTCAGGACTCACGAGGACCAAGTCAACGAATCCAAGGAAGCAACGGTGGATGATGTCGCCACGCAAGCCACGTCCGCTAACGCGGTGGAAGGAGTCGTTTGCCATTCATCCGAGTGACCTGAGACTTGGGAGTCGGGACCCATTAAAAATTCATTCATACCAATATATAAATCCTCCGATCCAATACGCTGCTCTCGTTGATTTTTCGAGGTAAAATTCTCTCCTCGTTGATCAATCAATCCATCTTCAAGAGTAAATTCAGATCAGATTTTTAGAGTGAGAACCCAGATCCCAGATTATACTACTTTTCATTTTATTTGAATGTATGATATGTTGCTGTTTTAACCCAATTTCGTTGGCGGAAGAACCAAAACAGCTGGCAATAGTGGGGCAAAGCAAACCTAGCAAGACAGCAATGAGACTGGTTTGCCGTTTGCCCAGCCGAGCTATTGCTCAGGCTAACCAGCAAACCAAATATTTCTAACAGATTAATTTGCAAAGGAAACACATCATTCGTTTATTATTCTAGTACATCTACATAAACAGCTGACAAAGTAACTGAATTATACTTCCACGTAAACTAGATTACAAGAGTATCTGAATAATAGAAAAACACAATCACTGTATGCTGTCCACATGAAGTACAATGTAGCACAATCGAATGGAGAGTGGTATATAACAATGGAAGAGCTGGGCTAAATTATGCACAGGGACATTGCCATTTGCAGTTTCAACAAATCAAAATGTGTAGCGCATATGATCATATACACTACAAATCAACGACTGTAAGCACTGGATCCACCTGAAAGACAAGAAGAGAAGCAATACTTATTAACCTGAATATTTTCGATACTTGTGTGCCGCGAGCTAAACAAAACCATCTCACTACACCTGAATTTTATTTGGCGAGGATTGGAGCACCACATGCAGCCTTGGCATGCTTGTCTTCAGCGAACACAAGATTCCCACCCACAAAGGTGGACAGTACCTTCCCTGAAAGCTGCTTTCCCAAATATGCCGAAATATTCTGCAAAATATGAAATAAAATTTAGACATTGAATCCGGACTTCACATATAAAATGTGATCTTCAATTTGTAGAATTTTCTAGCTGATGAAGCTGAGTAGTCCACAGCTCGGACTCTTGTTGAGGGAAAGGTCAAAAGTTCCACATGGATACAACATATTATATGGAAACAGTTGAAATTTTAACGGGTTCGAGTTAGAAAGCAAACCCGATGCTTATGGTAGACAGGATGTCTGTCATCAAGATGGAATTGCGCCTCAGGTTTCCATACCACAATATCAGCATGGTATCCCGGCAGAATAGCACCCTACAAATTGAGTTTAATTTCTTTGTAGTAATATACTAATGATGTATTGCATCGAGTTAGACAACAGAAGATGATATAAACAAAGATGAAAACATTAATCATGACCATTAGCTGGTTTTAAGTTACACAAGTGCCATCCAGTAAGAACAGTAGTATAGTACAATGATGCAATTGGCACATTTTTCGCTCAAAAAAATGGCATTAGCCCATTACCTTTTTTTAGCCCTGCAAGCATAGCAGGCCTTTCGCTCCACCATGATGCCAGTTGATTCAAAGTGATACCATATTTTTTTTCCATACGACCATGTTACAAGGAGAACAAACTGCAAATGTTCATACCAAACTAATTACTATGCAAGCACAATCTGGAGGCCTTCACACTTCACTGGCTTAGCATTATTATTTTACTCAAAATGTTACTTGGCACTCTTGGCACGGTACGTTTATTCATATGCATTAAAAAACTTACCTGCAAAGACGATATGCCTCCCCATGCCCTTAAGAAGTTACCTTCCTCCATGAGTTTGAGATCAGGAGCTGATGGTGAATGGTCTGAGCTCAACATGTCTATTTGTCCATCCTAATGTGAGTCATATAATAGTTGGCCAGTTAGCCTAGAACAGTTTAGTAAAGTTCAACAAGCCAATCGTAATAAGAAGAATGGCATACAAGCAGAGCTTCCCAGAGATTATCCCTGTTGGTTGAATCGCGTATAGGAGGAGCACATTTAAAGCGAGTATCTCCATTCTTCAGCTGAAAACGCCAGGTAATGGGGACAGGTTTCTATACTAACCCTTGCACCATTTTGTTTTGCATCCTACAACCATAAAAATTTTGGGTAATAAATGGACCAAGAAAACCATAAGGCATTTTGAATAAATCATACTGTACATAAGCTTTTTCATCAACAATAAATAATCAGTTTAAATAAGCAATGTAATGTTCTCGATTGTGAATATAATATTCTCTTGTTTGATTGAAACAGAACTTTCTTTCATGACTTATCTAGGTCACAGAAATAGATGAATCATTAATACGTGCTGGTCTGTCCATTTGATAACGACACCATACCTTAAGAAGCCCAAGAGAAGATTTTGCATCTGAGAGATGGACTATGTGAATATGAGCTCCTTCTGACCGACCCCCTATCTCCGTGTCCTTCATCGCACATTGCAGATCTCTGATCGCTGCTTCCTTACCACTAGACTTGTATATATATAGACTCGACCCCTTTTTAAAGAACAGGGTCTCAGTCTCACTGTATACTATATTTCTGTATGGTATCAGAATAGATTTAGACATCTCCGACACGCTAGCAACTCTCTCGCTGGCGAACCGACGCCTCCTCCCCATCGCAAACCTTCTCCTCTAGTATTCTTTCTCTGCCTCTTTCACCTCAGTTCTCATCCCCATCGTCTCCTTTGCAGACGGTCTTTCTCCTCCTCCACCACTTACTTACCATTTCCACCACGTGACAAGGAAACGGCCTCCATCCACCTCCTTGTCTCGTTCAGACCCACCTTCGCTTTCTCCCTACTTCGGCACACCTTACCTTCTTCCGTCGACGCACCTCTGCGCTCGCGCCCTCCATCAGCTGAACCCGTCCGTCCTTCATCGGCCAGAACACTCCTTGGGTCCCTGCTCTTCCGACACACTCACCTACTTTCGGACATAAAACTTCTTCCCTTGCGTCCGCGCCACTCTGACGCGTCCACGTGTGTACGGATGCGAATTCCTGTTTCCTGGATGCGAACTTCTTTTCTTCGTGCCCATGACTTCTCCAGTTTTTTGGGTCCGCCCCACTCAGTTATGTCCACACCTCCATGGACGCGAAACCCCACTTCACGGATGTGAACCCTCTCACACTCATGACCTATCTACTCTACCTACACCACCTACTCTCATCGGCTACGCATCGATCCACATCGGACACCCGTCTCTCCCCATCGGCTCAACAGTCTCATCGGCTTATCACGCCCCGCTACTCTCTCGCCCCCTACCCTCTCGCCCCCTACCACGTCTGACCATAACCACCGAATCGACTCTTGGCTCCGGCACTCTTCTAATCGCCAGATTTCTTCTGGCCACCGGTGCTCTTGACAATACCTCGGGCACCTCTCCGTCGATGTTCTCATCACCCTACGCCGTCGTCAACGTGAAATTTCACGTTCCCATCTCTCTTGACCTCAACGCCAACTATTCCAAGTGGGTTTTCCTCTTCAAATCCTTATGTGAAAAGTTCGGCCTTTGCTCACATATCGATGGCTCCGCTCCACCTCAATCCGATGACCCCCAGTGGGACATCGCCGAGTGCTGCGTGCGCAGCTGGCTGCTCGACTCGGTCAATGACTGCGTTCTCTACCTTGCCATAGACGACACTGATTCCACCGTCCGTGATCTCTGGGTGACCATCAAGCGGCTCTTCCAAACAAACAAGCAGTCGCATGCCATCTTTCTTTTCAACGAGTTTCACTTCATGGTATAAAGAGACTTCTTTGTCTCCTCGCACTGCCAACGCCTTAAGGTCAAGGCCGCCCCCCTTCGTGATATTGGCCACCCTATGGCCAACTCACAACTCGTCCTTGCCCTCTTGCGAGACTTCAACCCTCGCTTCTCCAATACCGCCAATGACATTGCCAACTCCACATCTCTTCCCACGTTCACACAGGCCCACAACATATTAGTTCTCAAGGAACTTCGCTTGGCCAACGATGAGAAAACTGTGGCCCACACCACCCTCCTCGCCGCAGTCGATCATGGCTGCCACAACTGCATCAGCTGCCGCCCACCGTGCGATGCTACCACCTCTCACGACTCTGGTAGTCATGGCTTTGGCCACGGCAACAAAGCCCGCGTCTGTGGCAACGGCAAAGGCAAAGGAAAGGGCAAGGACAAGAGCTGGAGCGATACAATATAACCGTGCCCCGCTCCTGTCCCTACCCCGTCCACCAATCCCATGGGTCCGTGGTTTTGCTACAACCTCTGGGCACCCCAACCCCAGCTACACAGCCCCATCAGCTAGTAGCCCAGGGTCCTCGGCGCAAACCCCCAGGCCCACCTGGCATCCGCTCCCGTACAACTGCCTCAACCGATCACACCCTTGCCAACCACCTAGTCGGTTCCCTTGTGGAACCAGGCTGGCCTCATCGCCGCCCTCAACCAGATGACGCTCCAACCCTAGCACCCCTAGGTACTGAACTCTAGTGTGTCATCCCACATAACTTCATCAAACGGTATACTATTTTCTCGTCATCCTTCCTCCTTCCCTTTCGTCACCGTCGGCAATAGGCAATCTCTCCCTATCACATGCCACAGTGACTCCATTCTGTCTACACCCACATCCAATTTTCCCCTCCACAGTGTCCTCATAGTTCTTTCTCTCGTCCACAATCTACTTTTTGTTCGCCAATTCACCAGAGATAACAATTGCTCAATTGAATTTTACGCTTTCTGGTTTCTCTGTGAAGGATATTCTAACCTGACGCAAGATGTTTCGATGCAATAGTGGCGACGACCTCTACACCATCCCCGCTGCGCCATCCACTTCCCACACCAGCCTAGCTATCTCCACCAACTTGTGGCATCTTCGTCTTGGTCACCTCAGCCTCAACGCTGTCGTCATTCTCCATCGCAGCGCCTCCATACGGTGCAACCACAACAACTCCACTGTCTGCCACTCTTGTCAACTTGACAAACATGTGCGGCTGCCTTTCTTCCCCTCTATGTCTTGTACCTCTAGACCCTTTGAACTGATTCACTGTGATGTGTGGACTTCTCTAATTAAAAGTGTTTCGGGTTATCAGTACTATCTTACACTACTTGATGATTATATACACTATTACTAGACTTTTTTCCTCATAAGCAGGTCCGAAATTACCTCTCATCTCATCAATTTCACCAATTATGTTTTCACCCAATTCAACCTCTCTATCCAAGCCATACAGGCCGACAATAGCACGGAGTTGGTAAATCGTACCATCCAAGCCTTTCTCACCTCCTGTGGCATCCATCTTCGCCTCTCCTGCCCCTACACCTCTCCCTAAAACGGCAAATCCGAACACCTTCTCCGCACTCTAAACAACATCAATCGCAATATACTTCTTCACACCCATCTACCTACACCCTACTGGGATGAAGCACTCACCATTGCGACCTACTTACTAAATCGGCGCCCTTGCTCTTCTATTCGTCACAACGTTCCCTACACACTTCTGTATCACAAGACACTCGACTACTCTCAATTATGTGTCTTTGGATATCTCTGCTACCCCAACCTAACAGCCACCGCCCCTCATAAACTCGCACCACGCTCCACCGCCTACTTCTTCCTTGGCTATCCCTCTTCCTACAAGGGATACCGCTGTTTTGATCTCTTCACCCGTCAGATCATCATCTCCCATCATGTCGTTTTTGACGAGTCCTGCTTCCCCTTCGGTTTACTTCACCGTGGACCTTCGTATGGCGACCTCGACTTGCTTCTAATCCACACTGTACCATCCCGACATTCTCCACAAACCACACATCCGCACTCCACATCAGTCGTCCTTAAGGACCCCTTGAACGACTACCCCACTCTTCTCCGCTCCACTGTCATACCAATCGAACCTCCATCGGCTTCACAACCTCCATCAGCTCCACAACCCTCATCATCTCACCATCCCCATCGATCCCACCAACTCTATCGGCTCACCAACCTCCATCAGCCCCCCACCCTCTATCGGCTCAGGCTGACCTCGTCCAGCCCCTTCTCCAAACCTATAGTCGCCGATCCCGAGCCGATGTCACCCTTCCCCCTTTCGACCCTGCCCCACCACCGATGTTACCATCGGACTGTGCGGCCTCTGTTGTCTCCACCTCCTCTCATATGATCACCCGATTCTAAACCGGGCCCCTCCGCCCTCCTCAGCACTACGGGTTCTCCGTAGTCCACTGTGTCGTCTCACCCATCCCGGCGACTCACCGTTCTACCTTGGCCGATCCTCAATGGCGCATGGCTATGGCCGATAAATACAAGGCTCTCATGGACAACGAGACATGGTGCCTCGTCCCTCATCCTCTCAGGTCAACGTTGTGACCGACAAGTGGATTTTTAAACACAAGTTCCACTCCGATGGCTCGCTTGCTCGTCACAAGGCGCGTTGGGTAGTCCACGGTTTCTCTTAATGTCCCAGCATTGACTACGACGAGACCTTCAATCCCGTCGTCAATCCTACTACAATTCGGGTTGTGCTTACTCTCGCTGTCTCACGTTCTTGGCCGATCCATCAACTCGATGTGAAAAATGCCTTCCTTCACAGCCATCTGACAGAGACGGTCTACTACCAGCAGTCTCTAGGCTTCGTCGACCCATCCTATCCCGACGACGTCTATCTGCTTCAGCGCTCTCTCTATGGCCTCAAACAGTCCTCTCAGGCTTGGTACCAGCGCTTTGCTGTCTATCTTCGGCAACTTGGTTTTGTGGCCTCCGTCTCCGATACGTCCCTCTTTGTACTTCACACCAGAGATACCACCGCCTACCTCCTTCTCTATGTCAACGATATCATCCTCACGGCGTTCTCGACAACCACCTTATAGCACATCATGGCCCGACTCCACTCAGAGTTTGTCATAACCGATCTAGGCCCTCTATATCACTTACTTGGCATCTCTATTACGCGTTCTTCCCACGGGCTATTCCTCTCCTAGAGCTAGTATGCCATGGATTTTCTCCAATGTGCGGGCATGGCCGAATGTCACTCCATCGCCACTCTGGTCGACACTCGCGCCAAGCTCTTCGCCACCGACGGCTCTCTCATCGCTGACCCCTCCCAGTACCGGAGTCTTGCTGGTGCTCTCCAGTACCTAACACTCACACAACCTGATCTCACTTATGTCGTTCAGCAAGTGTGTCTCTTCATGTATGCTCCGTGCAAACTTCACCTCGCGCTACTCAAGCGTATTCTTCGCTACGTGAAGGGCACACTATCCGCTGGCCTACATCTTAGCTCTAACCCCATCGACTCTCTCACCGCGTATTCTGACGCGGACTGGGCGGGTTGCCCTGACTCCCGACGCTCCACTTTCAGCTACTGTGTCTTCCTCGATGACACTCTAGTTTCTTGATCCTCCAAGTGCCAGACTACAGTGTCTCGGTCCAACTCCGAAGCCGAGTATCGCGCCGTTACTCATGCTGTCGCAAAGTGCTGCTGGATTCACTAGCTTCTCTAGGAGCTCCATACACCCATCGCTTCCGCGACCGTTGTCTACTGCGACAACGTTAATGCCGTCTACATGACTGTCAACCCGGTTCATCATCGACGTACGAAACACATTGAGATTGACATTCACTTCGTACGTGACAAGGTCGTTCTAGGACACGTTCGGATGCTTCATATACCGTCGACGTAACAGTTCACCGACATGACCAAAAGCCTACCCACGTCTTTGTTCACCAGCTTTCGCTCTAGTATCTATGTCCGTTCCCCTCCCACTACGACTGCGAGGGTGTTAAACCATTGGACTTGTATATATATATATAGACATGATCCTCTATATAAAGAACAGGATCTCAATCTCACTGTATACTATATTTCTACACCTCTCTAGATATAAATGGCAATAGAATTAATGAAGTTTGAAGTTGCTCGGCGAAAAAAAAGAAGTTTGAAGTTGAGTACTTCGGTTCTTTTCAGTAATGGTTATTGATTAAGCTTTTTTACACGATTGCATACTATGTATTTAAACAGCATAATGCCATAATATTCTCATTGATTTGTTGTACATATGCTTTCCAGACAACCATAGTTTAATATGAGAAATGTGCATTCTGATTAACACACAGACTAGAATATGATTCACTCAGGCAATGACTGACTCAAATTACCATGCTGGTGATCTAGACTTAAGATATAGGATCTAGTTCACCATCGATCCCATCTTCATTCTGAACATCGTGTATGTGTTCTGCATGGATAAGTAATGGCCTTTTGTACGTTGCCAATGTAACCAGGCCCTCCTACAGTACAAAACAGGAATATGAACTCTTCAGGGAGTTGATAAGCTGAATCATGGAACTCTTGTGATTGCAAGGTAATACATAACAGAATTGTCAAAGCAGCGCACCTCAATATGAGTTGAATTTGTCATGGGGAAGTCATTTATACCCGAGGGACATAAATGACTAAATCAAGAAAAAAAAGATCAATCAGTTTATCATTCTATCATCTGCTTATTTAAAGGAGAATAAACAGAGTGACATAATAGCTTGATGAGGACGTGACAATGACATAAAAAGGACGTGAATAAACCTGTAGGATCCTAGTACTAAAGTTTCTTCCAGATCCTTTCTATCTGATAGTACTAACCTAACTTACTTTGGAGCTTTACATGCCAGAAACTAAGGCTTCTTTAACAGTTGTCTAAGATGAAGAAACATGTAGAACAGCAGAAGTTGAGTGATTACTCTTGGAAGTATAAACTAACCTTGAGCCCTAAGACGCCTGGATTTAGTAGGCTCTCTAATGCACTTGGATCGAAGGCATTCTCTGGAACGAGGCCTCCCCAGAATCCTGTTTGAGAATAGCAGACAACTCAAAAAAGGTCGGACCATGAAACAAGTTTAGATGCAGAATTACTTATTATGGTGGATGAACTGTTTTTTACTTCCTTAGGTTCTCTACTTGGTAATGTGGGGAAACTGTTTTCATCACTTGAAGAATGTACACTCATTTTTACATGTCACCTAAATAATTATTTTAAAAATTAAAAAACATTAAGAAGATAGATTACTATAAGATATGTCATCATATAAACATACAAGTTTAAATTCGACCCATATAAATTTTAAAAAATAAATTCAACCTCTAAAAATTTACAATCATATTTATTATTTTTATTCTAACTTGTATAGGTCAAATTTAAATTTATAAATTTATAGAGTGATATATCTCATAGAGATCTATCTTATTAATTTTTTAAAAAAAATTAATGATCATTTAGGTGGTATGCAAAAAATAAGTGTAGGGGATGAAAATCCATCTCCGCTAATGTGCAATGATAGTGAAACGTGTAACTATTGCATTGCATCTTACCTACATCAACATGTAGTTTATCCTTAGCTGCATCGAACTGATAATCAAGCACGTAATGTCAGTATTGACTAAGAGAAAGCATGTAGCGATTTGGTATATAATGATACTGATATGATCAAGAAACTCCGACCTTCAACTTGAGAGTTTCTTCAGAAATAGTCGAAGGGTAGCTATTGAGAGTCATGTCCACTAATGTTGTTATGCCACCTGAAATGAACAAACTGTGAAACTTCAAGCCAAAGGACTGATTTCCTTGTGTTATTGAAAGAAACAAGTTGATTACTTCGTACTAACTCGATCTCTCGATCCAAGTGTACGAAAAAGATAAAAGAACAGCATCAGTTGAAGTATGGTATTCAGAACACTTCCCACTTTCAAAGGATGTTACGGTACCGAATTCAGAATACCTCCCACATGAGAAGGATAATAATCAAGAAACTTGCCTTATTTAGAGCATCTCCGAAATTAGTACACAAAGATTAGCTTTATTTAGATCGATAAGCCACATGTTAATGAGGATTGACTTGATTTAGATTGGTCCAGTGAACTGGAAGGACCCGAGATTCGTGTGGGGCCCACCTGTCGGTGATTTGGTCTACTGAACTCCAGCTTAGAATATTGGGATTAGGGTGCAATTTGTTGTTAGTATCGTCGTCGCTTTAAGCAATGACATCAGCCGCCAATAGAAAATTTTTAAGTCGTTTTCAAAAGTAGCAACGTGATTAGCTTGAACTCTCAAACTAATGTTAGAAGTGGATACCAACGGCACTAAAGCATGTGGTTAATATGGAAATTTATTTCTGAAATGGCATGGTTTTCCAATGGCACAGTACCAAATCATGTGGTTAATCTGGAAATGAAATGGCATGGACCGTAAGCCGAACAAAACGCTGCCGCCGCTCCACCTCCTCCTTCCCTTGCTCGCCTCGCCTCCGCTTCCACCCTCACCGGCGCGACGCCGACGCCTGCGCCCTCCGCTACCGCTACCGGAGCAATTGGCGTCGAGAGGAAAGGCGGGCGAGCGGGCGGAGATGTTCTCCGGCGACTGGAGACCGCCGTGCGGCAGCTGCTGCACCAAGAAGTACGCCAACCTCGTCCAAATCCCATGTCAGTGCCGCCGCCCCCGTCCTTCCTCTCGCGAGTCCCCGTAGAGGATTTGGTGGTTTCATCGAGTCTGACGGTTCGTTTTGATCTGTGCCATGTTTTGTTTTTGGCGCGATTGGGTTTGGATTCGCAGGGAGGGTCTTCTGCAAGAAGGGGTGCGACGCGGACGGCGACACCTGGGACGAGTGATTGATTGATCCCCGCATTACTCAATTTTGGTTTTGTTCGTGGTTTAGTTCATCGTCGATTCAAATCTGTTCCACGCGATGAGATATTTAAGTTATGTTATTTGTGGCTGTCCTTGTGAATAGATGGAAAATTAATATTAGGCCTTCATGCTTGACACTTGATGAAAATCGTGTTTTGGAATTCGATAGTACATGGTTAGTCCATCAGTCACAATAGGCATGGTTACGCCCTTCATTCAGTGGAATATATTGAAATTTTTTAATTGCTAAATTGCAGTTCTGTTTGTGTCAATGCTAGCGGCAATGAGTCATGTGCTCTGTTTACAGTGGATCGTTGGTGCATTCCTTGCTCAGAAGTTTGTGTTGTTTCTGTTGGTGCCCTAGGAGCATTTTATTCTCTTGTTGATACCACTCTCTGTGATTTAGGCTAAGATTCATTCTGATTTCGATTGCATATGAAAAATTTTGGCTTAAAATTGCTGATCACTGTGTTTTCTAGCATAGCTAGCTTACTTGCCATAAAATTTCTCAGGCATAGGTAAATGCACAGAAATATGCTACAAAGATCCTGTTTTGGAAGATCGCCAGTGGAGTGCGTATATCGATCGGTCTCCAGGACAGGATAGCTACTCCTTGGTGAGTTTGTGATCTGTTTGTAAGTTGTAACATTGTTTCACAATTCTTATCATTTTCAGAATCCTTTTACTGAAAGTACTTTGGAAGGGATAACCCATTTGATGGCATATGGTTTATACCTTATACTGCTGTCACAGCGAAAGATTAAGTTGCACTATCTTGACCATAAACGGGGAGTTATAGTTTTCATATCTTCTCTGAAAAATATGGATATCTTTATCATCTGTTGCATGATGGAATATTGGAATAGAATTAATTGCGCTAGTTGATTTTGAATAGAGGTCATTAAGTGTTGTTTGCAAAAGATTTTGCATATCTTTCACATGATATCACCATAAACATCACTACATCAGACTGCTGTTGTATCGTCCGTAGTCATCAGACTACAAGTTTACTGGTCTGCAGTAACATAATACTCTACTGACTTTTCTTAATGCTTCGGTCTGATGTAAAGTAGATAACTAGATACTGTTGCATACACTCAAACCAGAATGCATGGGTGGTGTTTGTTAGTCATTTGGGGAAAGGTGGACTACTGGATGCAATAGTTTCCCTGATGTATAGATAGCTTGCTGTCAGTGTGAACTTGTTGGATAGCTGTAGGAAATTGGGACAGTCATTTTACATGGTTTGCTGTCAGTTATTTGAATAGTCTACTAATCATATGCAGAGTAATTTACCGTAAGTTTGTGGGAAGATTCTCATTGCAATCTTTTTTTTTACTGAAAACACGGAGTATTCAGTAGTCTATTAAGCTCCCTAGGCAAATCTTCTGACAAAACAAGGAATTGCTCATGATATAAGTATACTTCAATCTCGTGGTGTTTTTCGTAACATATTTATGTTTCTTGTCTTCAGGAGTGCTTCAATGCTTGTGTTTCTGGATGTGGATTTAGGGTACGTAATGAAACTCTCAAGAATGACATATACTTTGGTGCTCATAATACAATTCTCGTTTCCATATTCACCAATATTTATTTTTTCTTGTATGACAGTTTGACATACCAGCGGAGAAAGTGGTGCAAATCAAACCCAACAGGCCATCAGGGAACGGCAGCGCCGCAAACCAGCTGCTGCGGCGCATGTTCAGGTCGGTGACGGTGTCACGACGGGCCGGCAAATGGATCGGCGGGGAGTAGGCATAGGCGATGAAGTCAGCGGCGGGGGCAGTGATCGGATCGACGGCTGGCTAGGGTTGTGAAAGAGTAACGGATCGTAATCGCGTTTGAATAAATATGCGTCAGTACGTACATATAGAAGCCACATAGACATGATACATATCACAAATCAAAAACTACCAAATCAGTGCTACATATTATAATTATAATATACTAGCTATATACTATAATTATAATAGGCTAAATAGCATTATTCTCTGATCTATTGAAGAGCAGCATCGTGGCATCTCTTCTCTTACGACGTAGAGACCTCCACTTTTCGATGGTATCAGTGAGGGGCATGATGAAGAGAGGGAACATGAGGAGGTGGGGCTTGAGCGAGGAATTAAATTTTTTAAATATATATTTTTTATGATTTTACATATATATATATATTTATTTAAAATATTTGTAAAAATATATATTTTTTTTACAGGTTGAGGGCGTGTCACCATCGGCGCAGGCCGAAGACATGGACCGGTAAAAGAAGCGGTGGCTAGCACCAACACACACAATCGCGTCGATTCCACGTGGCACGTGTCATGGTAATTCCATCAGCCTATGAGCCCCTGCATTGCTAGGCTAGGCCCGCTCGAAGAGAATCCAGAAAGCCGCCTAGCCGTGTAGGAAAAAGTTCACTTTAGGTCCCAAGTATCGAGTTTGAGTAAAACAGTCTCTCAAAATTAGTGCAAATGAGGTGCTAAGACTATTTGAACTATGGTTTGACTTAATCCCCGTATCACACATGACGTGGCACCGAAAGCAAAATTTTAAAAATAAAATAAAATAAGTGGAGCCCATATACCAATCAAGCAAATAGATAAAAAAAAACAGTATACCTAGGTTCTACTTACTCCACCTTGTTCTCTCTCCTCTAGTTTGCAGCCGGTCTTCTTTCTCTACTCTCTTCTCCTTCCCTAGATACATCTGGCAACCAACAAAAGAGGAGCAAGATGATGACGATTTCATCACCGTCCAAGTGACTTTCTCTTTGTCAGCGTTGAGCTCCCTCACTGGCCACCCACCACCGCTGCCACCATCGACAAGGCGGTAGATGTCGAGTTTAAACGTCGTCACCCTCTCTCTCTAGCACAACCCCTCATTATCCTTTGGACGCGCGCAGTTATGGTGGTGGTCCTCTTATTCTCCCTTGGGCACGCACGGTTGTGGTGGTGGTGATCAGCGGTAGCGGAGAGGTCTAGAGGCCAATGGTTTGAAGTCGGAGGTACACCTTGGCCCTAGCGACATGGAGATGCCAGCGTCAGTGTTGTCCTCACAATTGGGATAGGGAAGAAGTTCATTCTTGGATTGCTTCTCGATAGTCCGAAGCTCAAATGTCTTGAGAGATATGTGAACGCTAGCGTGAGGAACGAAGGTGAAGGCACAAGGAGTCGATGGGGTGGGCACGGGGTGTAGTGTGGAGCTCGCCAATAAAAATGCCCCTCCTTCGCCTCTTTCATTGTAACCATTGCCACCACCACACGCTCTTGTTATGCCGTGGAGGAAGAGGAAGGCATGGTGGTCATGGGCGCCGCACAAGGAGCTTAAAAGGAAAAGCCAATGAGCTCCCTATGTCTTTTATGGAGGGAGAAGAGGAGATAGCGTTGATGACATGTTGATCCTACTGTTCTATGTATTTGTTTATTTATTTTAACCAGTAAACCGCTAATAAGTGGGTCTCATTTATATTTTTTTTAATGTCTGGCATATGAGCCACATTGTTTTTAAAAAATATGGCTGTAGTGTTGCATAGATACCACGTTGTTTTTAAAAAATCTAGCTATACTATGCAAGTGTTGCATAGATACAACGTGGGATTAAAGACCAACTCAAATAAGCCATAGACATCATGTTAGCCAAAAATCGCTATTTAAACAGACTTGTACCTTGTTTTAACTGTTTTTTGCGAGATAAGGAATGTATTGAATCCGGTTTTGCGAAGCGATTTAGACTTGACCCTTCGACAAGGGAGGCGAAGTGAACTTTTTCCAGCCGCGTGTACAATCTTGTCTCTGTTTATTCGCCACAACATAATGGGCCGCACGTTCGTCGCTATCCCGTTCCCGCCCAGATAAAATGGGCCTGACGTTCCGGCCCATCTAAAATCGTCCCGGCCCAACAATAGGCCAGCAGCCAGTTGCTGTACCGTTGCGTCCCAAAAAGCCTTGCATTCTTCCCCACGCTAGTAGTGTCACTAGTACCCAGTAGCATTGATCGATGTCGGCTTTGCTTGCAGCAGCCACAGTTATGTGAAACACTCGGCGCTTGCTTTGTGACTTTGTTCGTGTGCGTTGTGAGGGAACACAGCTCAGGAAAAGAAGAAGTGAAGAGAAGGATCTCGAGTGGTTTGTGGCCTGTCTAATGGATGATGTTACCGGGCCGATTATAGGAAGACGGCGACGCGCTTGAGGCGGCTTCTGCTCGTCAGAGAAGGGGAGGAGCTGGCTTCTGCTCGCCGGGGCCGACCAGTGTTTATATACTCACTCGACCTACTTGCTGACACCTCTGTAACAGAAACTGATATCTCCCACACCTCCGAGCTCTCTCTCTCTCTGATCGCTCGTCTCTGATCTCTCACACACCTCCTCCAAGGCCTCTCTCTGATCAGCAAGCAAGGGAAACCCTGACACCTGACACTACGGCTGCTGCAATGCAGCTCCTGTCTTCGTGGTGTATTTGCTGGTAATCGCTAGTGTTGCAATAAACTGTGCCCTCACAACGTAGTAGAGAAAAATATCTACTACTGAACAAACTAGGCATGTTCAACTTGTACGTTCCTTTTTGTTTGTTTTTAGTGTAACAATAAACAGGGTAACAACAGTTAACTCTAAAGTTCGGCGAGTTCCAACTCCATGACATGATGCAGCCAGTGGATTCATCTCTGACAATGAACCAAATATACAACGCTAAAATATACATAGTTTGAAGCAATCACGCGACTATAGTTGATTTATCTTAGCCTCCGGAGGTACTCACGCATTTCTGGATGGAACTCCACTCGTACAATTAATCTCATCTTCTTCGCATCCTCCCACAGCAAGCATCCATGATCTCTTGCATAATCACAGCATTGTTCAAACATATCCTGCACAAGCAACAGTAGAATAAATATGTAGCGTTTACACTAAAATGAAAAACACACACCAACATGGTAAGCAAGCCAATATTGTCCAGATACTATCTCCAAGTTAAATTAATGCTGGGCTTACCTTGCTTGGAAAATCTTCATATAAATGCGACAGGGACATCTCAACCCTATTACGATCCGTTTCCCACAACCTAATCTGCATGGAGGAATTACCAGTTCAATTACTTTTGCAAATACGGTTGGCCATGGAAGAAAACATTGCCTTGTTCAGTTGTACCTGATCTGTTACATTCTCTGGGACTGTAGGTATCTTGTCGGCAACACGAGGATGAGCATTCTGCTGAAGGAACGAAATTATCTGAAAAACAACAGAATAAAAATGACTCCAAGTATCTATATAATGGATCCTGCAGAAATTCATACTCCAAGTGATACCTGTTCAGCAGTAATCCCATTCTCAAAAGCACCATAAAGACTTTCTTTTGTAATAGATCCCACAATTAGGTTTGGAAGTTGATACTCCACTCTGCAAAAATATCCTTATTGCACACTCAATGAAGAATGGAGGATGACAGTAACACAAGGTAAAATCTACAGCCGTCACTATTACTATCATTTTAATAAAACCTTAAGAAAGTCTCCTGTAAGACCAACATCATAGATAGCTTAGGTCGATAAATTAATACGTAATATCACTTATAACACGGTTATTAATGTTTAGTCATCTTCACTGTATTGTGTTTTCTACTACCTGATTTAGTACTGGGTTCCAGTAAAACAGTTGGCATTCCTGAGTCAATTCAGTCAAGATGAAGGCGTATACTCAATCAAGATAAACGGCATCAGTCACCGAGTGAAACAGCAGTGGCTAGTCACCATTCTACTAGCAAAAATCAAGATGGCATTCCCCACAAAAAAAATCAAGATGGCATATACTTGCATGACAATTGGCACAGTTACACCGGCTAAGTAAAGAAAATGTGATGAAGGTTATAGAGCCCTAGCTCCCTACAGTCGCTTTTTTGCACACCAAATATATGGCAAAATATTAATAATAAATAGAGGAAAGTAATTCAAGGATGCAATAGAAGCTGTGGATCAGTAGTTAAAAAAATGGATGATAGGTGAGCTAAGTAATGCCAATCATCTATCACCACACGTACCTTGAAAAAAGGCGCAGAATTTCACAATGCAATCTGGAAGTTGAGTACGCATACATCCGGAAATTTGTCTCCACAACTACAAAACCCTACAGCACCAACATCATACAATATAATTATTAGCTAAAAATAATTTCATCTTCATTTGATGTTGCTTCATTGAGGTTACAAAAGATTTGGACGTTATGAGTAACTGCAATAGCAAGGATATAAGATGTTCTGAAACCTCTTTGCTGGACGACGAATCTGACAAGCTTGCTGAGAGGTTTGTAGCCAATTTTGTAGGTATGAACCAGCTGTCCTTTCGACCCTGCCATGGCTTAACTCTTGACATATGTATTCATCAAGTTGACTAGGGAAAAGACTAAATCAAAGTTTTACCTGCTGAAGTTTGACCAGTCCCAACTCCGCCAGATCCCTAATAGCATTTCTTTGGACATCGGTCAGAGTATTCAAGCTATAAGCCTGAAGCACGAATAAGTTAAAGAGCATGTTGAAGCGAATTTACAACAAATGAAGCATGCCACAAAACTTCAGCTCAACAACAGATGAAAGATAATGTTTATTCAATAGCATTAACCTAAAGCCTGATAACTTCTTTGTAAGCACTAAAACTATGGTATTGTATGAACTCATAAGCATTATTAAGTAGGCATGTTAGGTTGATGTCCCTGTTTCGTTAGGTAGATCACAACCAATAGAATATCTTTGAGATGCTCCCTTTCATATACCACTACAATTTACCCAATCCTCTCAAACTATAATCTGTATTTCTTATATCAATATAACCTACTATTATTGAGGGAAATTATATTGTAATGGCCATAAAAGAAAAGCTGGAACTGGTCACCTTTCAAAATGATTCCTGAAAAAGATCACCACGGTCTTTTAAAAGTTGTTAACTTACCTCTCCCAATGTATGAAAACTAAGTTCCAAGAGAAATGATATCAACTCTGTGGGGTCCACGCCACGTTCCTATTGAATAGTAATAAAAATAATCAACACAAAGGAAACACAACAAACAAATCACCAATGTAACATCAAAAGCAATCTAGAAAGACCAAGCCACCAATACCTCTGCTGATGAAATGTATTCTCTCATGATGTACCAAAGTTGAGCATTTGTCTCCATCAACTGGTTAAATAGAGAAGAGTGAGAACCAAATATATAAGTCCGCAGTATGTTAGATAATTGGATCAACTGAGAGCCAACACACCAGAAATTGGAACCCATTCTCAGTTAATCTTGGAGCTTCACCATCTCTGCAGAATATATTAGATCAGGAACTCTATCGTTGGAGTTGTTTGAATATGCAATGAGGAAAGCATATACGATAAAATTAGAGAATATATAGCAGAAAAAAAAACTCTAGTAGCTTATAAAATTCCAGAAATGTGATGCAAAACTATCCGAATAAAAAAGGCAACCTGCTAAAATAGATGGATTGTTAGAATTACTAAGAGACCAATCAGCCCCATTTTACGTCCAGATAAACTGAACACAGCTAAACCAAACCAATTAACCAGTGACCATTTGCTGTTAGCCCACACTAACTTGGGTATAGCAGTTGCTAATTCTTCTTAGTGTATGTCTGTGTAGGTACAGCCACTGTATTTATCATTTAATTGTACTAACAAAAGAAATAGCTATAGCTGCATATTCTTTGTTTTTGTTGTGAAATTTGATTGTCCGTATTTCATGCATAACTCACTGCCAAAAGCAAGGGAGGAAATAAGATGGACCTTGAACTCAGAAGACCTCGTTGGAAAGTTCTCATCATGGATGAGCTGAAACTTGTCCCTCTCTCAACTTGAGATGAGTTGATCAATTGCAGCAAGAAGCGCTTATTTTCCATAGAGAAGAATGAGTATTAGCCTTTACTAGGGAAGTGAACATTGGTAGTGTTCAAACAGCACGATTTTATGAGCAAAAAAGGATAGAAAATGGTATAAAATAAAATGTACATGGAAGCATAAGCTTTTGTCATCCTGACCTCCCACTGCTCAAGAGCAAAGGCTTCTAATTCTGCCAATGTAGGCAATCTTGCAGTGACACTCGATGGTATTGGTTCCCTTGGTAAACTTCCACTGCAGAAAAATAAAACCGTAATGTCATCAACTAGTTGATATGCCCAACATGCAGAATTCGCAGAACAAAATACATGGCAATGAAGCTTTATCAGCATTATTAGCTCACGCTGCTCACAACAGAAAAAAAAATGAATGGCATGAAACATGTAACATACAGTAATTTATTTTTATACAAAGTAGTCAATTTGATTTTACTGTTCTGTGTAATCATAAGTAAAGTTGTGAACTATTTCCACCCTATTGCTACCACATTGTGGTCTTTTGATTTTCTACATGCAATGTATGCATTCTATATTGTGTACTCCCTCTATCCCAAAATATAGCTACCTTTGTAGCAGAGTACTCCCTCCATCCCAAAATATAACTATCTTAGTTATATTTTGGGATGGAGGGAGTATATAGTAAGGATTACTCTACAATATTAAGAGTTGTACATAATATATAAAGAAACAAAGCACATGGTTACAATATCATAACAATTTTGAGGGGGAAAGAGCAATTAGCTCAAAATATGATAAAAGTATGGTTTTTGGTTAAAGTAGCTCGATATAACACTAAAACTTACCCATCAACCAAATACTTTTGCATGTTGCCCTGGAACTTCTGGTTCATCTTGTAGCTCACATCCTTTCTTCTGTAGAAAATTCATAGTCTACTATGTATCATTAAAGTAATTCATAAACTGAGTAAGCTATAAGATTCATATTAGCTATGCCTTTGCACATGCAAGCACCAGGACATGTGACAAAGTATACAGGAAATTGATGTTCAATAGTCGACTGCCCCAACCAGAGCTGAAATAATACTTGTTCACGTCCAAGGGTATAGGTATGTCAACATGAAAATTGAACTAACATAATCATCATGATGATTGCTTCTCATGCCAATACTGATTCATGATTCCTAATGTTGTTGCGTATTTCACCTCAAGAGTTTGCAGACCAAATGTGACATGCCAAATATATTGTTGTTTCCTTTGTACAATAAACGAAAGCATTCGTAGTTGCATAGCATCCTTTAGGTCCAAACAGTGACACCAAAATTTCAGTAAGTTGACATCTATGATGATATATCAGCCCCACAGCGTGCCAAAGACAGCTCATGCTGACACACCACTAAGGCAAAATTAACACCAGAAATATGACATTCTGAGTTGAAATTATGCAGCTGGTTCATTGATTGCTGATCTATACAGGAAGTTGCAAGTCTGCTCGCACTTCAAGCACCCAGCGTCTGGTGGAGATGGATAAGGCCTTACCGATCGCGCACCTCGACAAAGACTCTCAGTTGGAGCAGCCTATCGATGGCGACCCTGTGCTTGGCGGCGTACTCGTCGAGCACCCACTCCTCCATGGCCGCAGCGGCCACAGGCGCCGACACGTACAGCATCTGCAGCGCGTACTTCTTCGCGAGCGGCGGGAGCGACCTGCAGAACAGGTGAAACATTCACGAATACAGCACAGAAACGCATCGCGGAGCTAAGGCCGGTGGACTGGGGACCTGAGCACGGCCTCGCAGATGAAGGCGGAGTCGTAGAGCATGTCGAGCTTCCCGGCCGGCAGCGCGGCCACCATGTCCATGAAGTTCCGCGCAACCACCATTACCTGCGGCATCTTCGTGGAGCCTGTGGGGAGCAGCCTGGGCGGGGTTTAGCTCCCAGCGCCGATCCGGTACGCCGCCGTGCCACCCGTCGAGGGAGTAGGAGAAGGAGAGGATAGGATAGGATGGGATGGTAATAGGGGAGGTGGAGGGGGCAGAAGGAGATCCGAGGCGATGCGGGGACGAGGAGAGAGGCCGAGGAAAGGAGGCCTAGGGCTCGTCGGCGGGAGCGAGCGGGAGTCCTACGGGGAGACGGCGGAGGAGGCGTCGCCGAGAGGAGGGGAGGAAGGGATTCTCTAGAACTGCGTGTGTACCGGAGGAAGGGGACAGCTCGCCGGCGTCGTCGACCGGAGGAAGGAGGGATGGGCGCGGCGGCGATGCTTGTCGAGCCGAGTACTCGAGCAGGTTGGGTCCGAGTTGGGCTTCGGTAAATTCTGGATCGTGGCCCATTTAAATTTGCGGTATAATTGGGCCGTCGGCTCTTCTATGTTAGTTGGGCACATTGGCCCATATAAATAACAACAATGTGTATATTTCCAAGTTTTCCACGCATGGTTTTTTTTTCTCTTTTTTTCCTCTTCGTTTTGCAATTATATGGAACACACATTAGTACACATGAGCAAATATGACCCCTCCTAACGGGTGAGGCTAACGAGCCAAGTCACACACACGGCACGCCCCTACCAATTCAGTATCACCGTCGCTTCCTTCCCCAATACCTCCTCTCGTCACTCACGTCGCTTCTTATTCATCCTTAACCATTTGTCTTTCTGACCACTACAGCAGTCACAGCCACATCGCAAGTACCTGTCACTACTCCTCGAAAAGGCTAGCATGAGCCTGACACGGTATGTGATGGCAATGACAATGGAGACGACCGAGGGGCAAAGTCCTAGAGTAGGAGCAGTGGTTGGTAGCCACACTGTAGCTCCAACACCTAGAGTTGATGAGTCAGAGTAGGGGATGTGTGGTATGGCTGGAAGAGTTGCATTAGAGATGGAGAGAAAGATGAAAAGGGATGGAAGAGGGCTGAGGATGGAGATAGTAATAGAAGCTATAGGCAGGCACCATGTAGATCGATGGACGACAATGAACCGATAGGTGGCTCCTTTGGCATCAAATGAGAATAGAAAGGAAAAAATGGGGAACGATTGAACGAGAAGGAATTGGCAAGGACTAAAACAATAAGAGGAATCAAACTCCCCTGCTTAGCAGCCTAACGGGCCTTATGGGCCAAAACATGTGCCCATAGTATAGCGAATCTCCTGACATATGCTAAAAAAATTAGAGATATGATAAATTCCTATCTTAATTAAAATCTTATGAAAAAGCACATCGGAGTGTGTATAATATTTGCTTTTTTCTTCATCCTGAAATGGCCGCCATTTTCAATTTCAGTACTGTGCTCGTACTTTTGAGGATCAATCCGTCAATTATTTGTCCGTTTTTCATGTGACAAAAATATAAAACGTAAGAGAAATTAAATCACCAATGTTGACGTAGTTGTGAGGCGCTTTTCCGTGTAGGAGTTCGGAAGCGGTCGCCCGGTCTAGCTTCTACGAGTAAAATCTTCCTCGCCACACAAAACCAAAGATGCACGTTCCATGACTTTTGCCGAGCACTCGTCTACTGCGACGTCAAACTCCAAGTTATTCATCCATACATGTGGTTTTGATTTTGCCAAAAGAAAATTCATGTGTGATTTAATTAATTGGAAATGGAAATGGTGTTCCTACTTCCTCCCAAGTACTACCAACCAATGAAAAACAATCCGGCGGACAAGTTGGGACTGGAAATGGTCGGATCAAAAGCCAATACGAAAATGAAACTGATACTTCCCGGCTGTCACGCAATTAATACCTGTAGCATGCAGCCCAGGAAATTTTATCGCCTATGCTGAGTTCGTTTTGTGAAGTTCGGTTAAGATCTTTGTTTGCACGTAAAATGCATTAGTATATATCAGATAAGTAGCACCTATTATAAAATTAAAAACAAATTTATTTAATTTTTTGAAGAAACTCCTATATATTTTTTTAAATAAAACACACCGTTTTAACGATGTAAAAAACATGCTTACTATAAATATTTTTTTCTCAACATAATTTCACAAATCAATATGTATTTATGTGTTTGTTTGGGCTTGGGGCCACCTACATGGTAGCTTTGCCTACAAGCTAGAGCGTAACGAACATTATTAACACACATACGTACCTTCTGCAAAATCACAAATCACATACACCCTGGTGCATGGTAACTACAGATGCCAGGATTAAACCTACTCATTAGTCTTACGGGCCATGACTACACACCACACACAAAGTACTTTTTTAATTTACGCGCTTACGTTTCTTAATCAAACACGGTAACACACACGGCTGATTTGATTACCACGTACCAGTAGCTAGTAATTTCTTAGCCAACTCGCCCTCCGGTCTCCACATGTCAATATATCATCATTACGTGCCATCAAAACACATCATCCCACCTTAAACATTGTGAAATTTAGTTTTTCCGTTCCGTTTTAAAATATAAAAATAGATATATTTAAAAAATATTTATAGAAATATCTATATTTTAAAATGGAATGAATAATAATAATAGATAGGAATCCAAACTGAACCGGGAGATTTATCCTAGTACACTATTTTTCAAGCTACTGAATGTCACGGCAAAGCCGTATTTCCGCAAGTATATACGGTACAGATACAATAGAGTAGAAGCAACCAGGATAGAATCTTTCAGAGAGAGAGAAAAAAGCAACTAAAATAAAAGAAGCAAAGCGGCAATTAACTCATGACACATGCCGTGTCGAAACAATCCAATCCAATCCAAAATTCCGCATATCCATTTCTCTGGTGACCCATCGATTCATCGCCTCTTCTCTTTCCCTCCAGCTCCACACGTCCACTCTTGCTTCGCCTCCCCTTCCCCAATATTCCACGCCACCGCGCACCGCCATCGACCTCCGCCCACCCCGCCGCGCGACTCCCAGCCCCAGCACCAGTCTCCCATTCTCATTCTTTGCTCCCACGCGACCTACTCTCGGCTGTGACAGGCGGGTGCAGACCGAGCTGAGGAAGAGCGGCGAGTCGTCGGGGTCGCCGGAGCGGCGGAGGTGGTGGTCAGACGCGGGGGGCGGGCGGGCGGGCATGGCGGGGAGGGTGGTGCGGAGCTGCGTGCAGACGGCACTCAAGACGGTGAACTCCGTGCTGGGACTCGCCGGGATGGCCGTCATTCTCTACGCGCTCTGGATGCTCCGCGCCTGGTACAGGGAGGTCGCCGAGCTCCACGACCGCCTCCCGGTCCCCTGGTATGCTATCTCTCTCCTTCCTCCTCCCGAATTCAGATCTCGTCTGCTACTGTCTCGCCTTCTCAATCTCTGCTTAGTTTCGCTCCTAGTTACTATTGCTAGATCGATTTGCAGTTTCCTCTTTTCGGTTTCTTGATCTGGGCGCTGTGATAACTACTAACTGTCCCGTGCTTCGCTTCGGCGATATGCTTCTAGCAACTTCGAGACGAATTCGTAGAAGCAAAATGCATATAACATACTGTTTCATTGGAGAAAATGGTTATCTTTAGACGCAACAGTCCATCTGAGGATTCCGTGCAAGAACGGGGAGGTTTGGAAATTGCGTGTTAGCCGAACCCACCCCTTCCCAAGGAAAAGTAAGCACCTCTCTTTTCTCCTATGGAAGTTAAAGTTTACCCTTTTCTTTGATGGATGGAGAAAAAAGATTACCCTTTTTCTGATGGGTGATGGACAATACTCGGCTCAGCATACCACTATTGCAGCAAATTTGGGCACAGTGATGCTGAAGAAAAGTAGTGGGTTCTGGAAATCACAGAATTTCGGTGGTTGCGGTGATCAGCCATGTAGTATTGTTTTCGGAATCATACCCAAAAATTTAGGTGGCGGCTGCAATGTAGCTAGGGCCATATTGGAAGATGACGCAATGGCTTAATGCAGTGGATGGCCCGACCAAAAGGGACATGCGACAGTTGATTGGATCTGATGGGGCTAGAGCACTTGCAAAGGAGATAAATGAATAATTTTTAGGTTGGACAATCACTTTCCTAGACTTAGTATCTGCTTGGCCGGGCTTCGCACTAGATTTTAAACTTTAGGACTAATTTTAGTGGTTTTCTTCGTCACTTTCTTGTCCGGCTCTCCTTTCATGATTGCTAAAAAAGACAATTGAAAAACCTATCTAAAACTATTCTTTAGAAATCAAACTTTAAAATTCAAAATCGTTTTAAATTATAATCTGATGCAGTAATTTGGGCTGTAATTCATACCTTTCTTACTGTAAGGATGTCAACGGCGGTATTCTGTGTATTAGATGATTTAAACAAGATTTAACATTAAATTTGGATAACAAATAATGCATATTTTACTGTATAAACATCTAGGTGTTTAAATTCCTTGCAAATTTTTGATATAAACTAGTAATTCTTTTCCTAAAATTTTCACTCACCGTGCAGGTTTATCTACACTTTTATTGGCCTGGGAGTCTTTATGTGCTTGTTGACTTGCTCTGGTCATATTGCAGCTGAAACTGCAAATAGCCACTGCCTCTCTTGTGTATCCTTCAAACAGCTTGGTTTATGGAGTTATTTTAGTGCCTAACTTTAGACTTTATGTTTTTAGTTAATAAAGTGATATGTTCTATCTTACAGAACTATTTTTTTACTTGCTATGTACCAGCTGTGCAGTACTGTGCTATGTTATTCTGGTACTGTAGCTGTTACTACCTACTGGTTTATCAAAGTCGGCTGACGGCTACACATAGACATAGCAATGGAAACTAGAAGTGTAGGCCAGCTTTTATGTAAATAAAATGCCACAAAGAAATTTTTTGGACTAGCAGATCATTTCTGAAATGACAGTGCAAGCTCCTGTTCCCTTTTTATTTGCGGGGTAACTCTTGCTCCATGTAAGCCTCCAACCTTACATGTAACTCAACCCAATGATGCAAAGACTATTTTGCCTTAACCTGACATGCAGTACATGATTTTTGTGTTTATTATCATTATATTGGAAGGAGCAATCACCACTGACGTATTTCTGAATAGCAACTGGGAGGAGGTAAGGATCATTCCTGCTTCTGTTTTTTTGTATTTTTAATACCACATTCTGGTTTTAAACTGCTTCACCAAGAATATGTTATGCACATACATATATATATTCCTTTGTAATGGCATGTATCTTCTATTCAATTGGTGATTGTTTGGTATTTTCCAACCTTTCAGGATTTCCCTGATGATCCATCTAGAAAGTTTGAAGACTTAAAGGATTTTATAAGATCAAATTCTGAGCTTTGTGAATGGATAGGCCTCTTGGTTGTCGCTGCCCAGGTGAGCTTTTCTGCACCTTTGCTGAACTAGGACTCAATTCAAATCTTTTGCTTCTATAACTTGTAGCCAAAGAATTATGTGTGCACATGAGCCTGTGTCGTTGAGATCTTCCAATATGCTTGAAAGTTGAAACTATACTGCCATACTGGCATAATAAGAATTCACTGAAAACCCACCTTGTACACTTTGGAGTTGGACTGGAGCAACATGATTTCCTCTATAATATACTATACTATTATTTTCAGGTGTTGTCAATCATTCTTGGAATGGTACTTAGGGCTCTTGGACCTGACCGTGAAAGTGACTATGATAGCGATGATGACCCCTCTGTGCCTGCAAGGCTGCCTTTACTAAGAAACCAGTCCCAACATGGCATAAATTATTCTGAACATACCTTACCTCAAAGTAGTGATTCATGGAGTGTGCGGATTTTAGATAAGGTGAGATATGTTTTCCGACAAATTATTTCTTCATTTCCTTGATTCCTTCTCAGTTTGTTAAGCACTATTAAAGGCTTTCCATGTTTTCCTTTCAGGCTAACAAATGAAAATTTTCTGACTCAATATGACGAACCTTTGGTTTGAACATCCGGCATGCTTCGGTCTGAAGGTTTAGCTCGACGTGCGGAAATGATACCCTTCTCTTTTTTTTTCTAGGTAACAGTAGTGAAAGGCTTCTTTTGATTGCCTAAGCATGCACAAGTATTTGAGTAGCATGCAGCTGACCCTTGCAGCCCCTTGATGTTATGGGAAGAATGTTGTATTACAGTGATTCAGGAACAGATGATGCCGTGATTCCGTCACTGACAAAAACGCAATTGAATGTTATGTTATCCGTCGAGCTGTCTGATCCATATATACTACACTCTCATTTAAAAATATAAGTATTTTTAAATATTTTTTAAAATGAATCTAGATATTTCTTTATCTAAATATATTTTTAAAAATATGTAAAAAATCCCCGAGGGGTATTTGTTTCTGCTGATGATGGACCTGCCAATGTCCCATGATAATGTACTATCTTGATCCATAAATCCTCTGGAATCTGAATGCTCAAAAAAAGCGTCGCAGCAGTACGGTATGACTGAATTTATTGCCACTGGCTGCACTCACCTGCCACATTTGGCCCATAAAATCCAGCACGGTGGAGTGGGCAACCTATTAAGAAATCTGTACTACGAAGCCTGTAGAAATATGTGTCAGTAGAAGAGTAGCTTTACCAGACGGCAATGTACTACAACTGTTCATCAACCAGTTTTTATCCAGCTGGCTAACTTGGTCCTCGCAAGTCTTAAGCAATTATCTGGTAAACCTATCGACCAATGTTTGCTTGTAGGGTGAGGTTCAGCATTGCACCACCTACATCATGGCCTTTCCCAACAGCGATGAGCCTGTAATAAGCAGAAACATGTTTGCCGGTAATGGCAAAAGAGGAAAAAGGAAACTGTCATGGTAATGAGCATTTAAATGAGCATGTACTCAGAATTTCACGCTAAGAGTTCAATGTGGAACACAAGGTTTTTCCACCCTAAACTTTTTACACTGCAAATTATATATATGTACAAGCATTTAAAACATCTGACCACAGTATTGGATCTAGTCAGAATTCAGGTGGTCTCTTGTCAAAGTTCATAGTCTGCTCCTGGGCTTAGCCACATCCTAGGACAAGGAACATCCTCTGCATGAATCAATAAGACATGCGTCACACTCCGAAAACAATTATGAGTAGGTCATTATGAGGAGCTCTAGTTATTTTACATGAGAATCATAGGCATAGAAGATGTTGTCCGGTGCAACAAGAGGCAGCTTTTCAATGTACATAAACAGGCGCCTAAGGTTTTCTCTAGTAACTGTTGCCATGTCAACAACATCTCGGTCATCTGGGAACATCCACAGATCACCAGAATTTACTCTTTTGAGGCTGTCACGGCAGAAGGGGCAGGACTGAGATCTTGAGCGCCTGCAACAAGGATACCACATGGTTCAATGAATGCAGCAATATCTTTACAACAGATAGTTCAGTAGCCAGTGACCACATAGTTATTCATATAGCAAAGAATCTATTTTTAAGTTCATGTACTGAAGGTATAAATTGATATGTATGCTCTTTCCATTCCTTCTGCTCGTGTAACTGATAAGGTATTTTATGGATAAACATTAATACACTCATATAACGTGAGATACATGCTTTGGTGGCAGAGTTTTTGCAGAGCTATGTATTGACATAAGTTTGGGAAAATATGAAATCGAACTGATGTTCTTACAGCTGTTTGTCCCTTTGCAAGGGATCGCTTGCTCAGTTATTATGTCACAAAAGGGCTAATCATGATTGTCTTCTGTTCATACTTGCAAACACTTATGATCAATAGTTACAAGTACTTGTTGTGCATTCACAGGAGATAAATGACATCTCAAAATAAAAGACAAGTGATCTCTGAAAGATCAGCCCTAGTAAGAGTTAAGCACAAAACTGACAAAACCTTGCTGTAATGACTGAAAATATGAAATGTCTTGCAGTAATAATCAGGTATAGATCTATTAATGAGGTTGCAGCATAGCACCATCTTATTTATTGTGCAGATCCTTTTCTGCAAAGTACAGAACAGCGCTGCTATTAACTTCTGAGAACAAAAATGCACCCTAAAAATCAACAATGTTTTACTGGTGTTTTGACTAAACTACCCTTGAATTGAACTAAACACATCTCAAAGTGTTACCAAGGACCAATACGGCATCCATTAACCATTAGTGCTGAACATGACAAACAATTTTTGGGATGGAAGGATTTGATTCTCACCATTGACGATAACATTTCATGCACATAGCGTGGCTGCAGTTGGGCAAGACGACCTTGTTATTCATCTCCATGCAAATCCCACACTCTTCCTCTCTTTCAACATCAATCTCAGAAACCTGCCTCTTGCTCTCATCCTTATCTCTCCTTCTGTATCTCTCTGTACAAATTGCCTTCTGCCTCCGGTCATCAACATCACTGATACCCTTGTGGAGTTGCATGAGCGAGGGGAATATAACAGCTGTAATCAATGATGGTTAATGTTAACACTCCAAACTGTTACTATAATTACATTATACGTAAATTATACTAGTATGGAAGCTAAACACACAGTTATAGTAGGTTTCACACAATTATAAAACCTATTATATTTAGAAAAACCTACTATAATTATATTATGCTAACACAGACACCTCGCAATTGTAAACACACACACACGCAAAAACTCAGCTCAACTTTCAGAGCATTTACCATAGAATTCCCTAATGCTCGCTTTCCTTTCATGAGTTGACAAGGTGGTCGTTCCATCTACATAAACCTGCACAACAAAGCAGACTTAAATTCCTTAGAAAAATCACGACAAGACGCAATCGAATTCTGAACTCGCACCACACACGCGCAACCTTATAAATTAGAATCCTGAGGAGCCCAAGAGCACCGGCAAGGCTACAATCCGTCCACTGCACCAGGAAGAGGAAGAACTGAGCAGCTGGGCTGTACGACATCCGCATCTGCAGGCAAGCCCCGTCATAATCCCTCGAGAAATCCGAGGCCCTGTCGAATTCAAGCACTTCACTATGAATGGCGTGCATCAACTCACCACCGGATTAGCGCTAACTGCCATTCATGCGCAAAGCATGAACTCCTAACTAACTGTCGCCTACTTCTTCATCATCATGCACCTAGCTACAATACTTGGGCGATAATCAGATCTATCTGCACGCACGGTACGAGCCTAGAACAAAACCAAACGGCGAAGAGTATCTCCCCTATTACGAGAACAAAAATTTGGGAAAAGTTGGACAGATTACGATGGAAAAATCTCAAAAAAGGAGAGAGAACAGTGCACTCACAGGGTGTTGGCGTGCTGGATGTCAGCCTCGAGCACCTTGAGCGAGTCCTTGAACGACTTGCGCATGGAGCACAGGACCATCACGGCCTCCTCCTCCTCCTCCCCTCCCTCTTTTCCTTCCCTCTCTCCCCAGTTGCTCCTCCTCCACTACGCGTACCTTCAGCTAGCTCGCCGCCATCGATCCAGCCAAGCCAAACCCCAGCTGCTCCTCGATGGCGACGCGACGTAGCGCTCCACCCAATGCTTCGCCGCGCTTCCTCCTCCTCCTCCTCCTCCTCGGTGCGGTGCCGCCCGCTTCGTCGTCTTCCACTTTGCGGTGTGCGTCTCCTTCTCCTCGCTTCGATTCGCTTCTGCCTCTATTCGTTGCGTGCGCGCAGCGGGAGGAGGGAGAGAGGGGCACGCGTCCCACGAGAGAGAGATAAAAAGGCCCAACTGACAGGTGGGCCCGGAAACTGAGGGCGTTGACGGTGTCTGTGTGCTCTTTGTCATGACATGTGGGGTAAGGGTTTATGTGGGACCCAACTGTCGGTGGATGTAAGGCGCGATGTCGGAGTGGACGACGGTGGGAAAGGTGGGGGGAGAAGTGGAGTGACCTCGAGGGGCCCGCGGTTGGACGCTCGAGGGGGCCACGTGAGCTTGGTCTACTATACACCGACGGCCGTGGAGTGGGGTTTTAGCGAGTGAGACGGAGAATAACTGGAAAAGGTGCTGACGAATTTGCACGGCGGCTTGAATACTGAATTTGAAAATGGAAAAGACTCGACGTACATTTTTTTTCAAAGAAAACTCGTACAAGCGCTGATGTGGCATGGTAGGAGTAAATTTGGATTTCCTAGAGCTCATGCTCCGATATAGTTAAATTAGATGATTGAGAATAAGAGTTTTTTAAATAAAATTTTAAAGTACGTTTAGTGCTCTTTAAAAAGGTTTTTCCAAATCCCTGTTGAAAGCATGAAGAAGTAAAGCTTCTTATCATTTGTCTTTCATCATAATAGTCTAAGCCAAAATTTAGATTTTAAAACTTAAGTTAATTTTAAAAAAATTATCATATTTTATTTTTTAACATTGTCTTTTAAAACGTAAATAACATAAATATAAAAATTTGGTCCTACAAATTATGGTTTGGTTGTTTATATGCTGTTTCATGGCTTATCAGTTATAGACTAAATGTTCAAAAATCAAAGGAGTGATAATAAATAACAGAGAATCTAGTTCAAATAGAATATGGAGTACTATTACACCAGATAAGTTTATGTTCATCCTCTATTATATATGTACAGGTGAAAAATCATCTACAAAACATATATATGTGTGGACATTTCTTTCATCTTAATTTAATACCAAGGCTAGTGCCTATAATTAAAAAGAGGACCAGTACATCACATGCCTAGAAATTTTTTTGTATAGTCTATTAAGGCAGATTCATCCATTAGGTAAGATGAGTCCACCACTCAACTATGTCTCGCATCAACCCATACCTCACGAAACCCCCTTGTAGTACTAGGACATCCATATTTTTCTTTCGTCTTTCAATTTTATGATTATACATCCTTTCGTCATAAGCCTCTGACTATTTATCTTCGTTACTTATCGCTTAACACTCCTCTCCTACACTGCATCGGTGACTATGTCGACCGCCAATGACAACCTACCTGTGTCATGCGACTCTATAATTATACTCTATTTTTATTTAACATATTATATGTATTAATTTGTTAATTGTGTAAATACGATATGCTATGGTTACGTTCAATTATCTTTATCCAGCATTTTCGTCCATCTTGCGTACGCCATTCGTCCGTTCTTAATTTTCTAATTGCTAGCGTCTTCTTCTCCGTATACCGTATGGTCCAGGTGCACAGAGCGGTTGGACGGCGAGGAGAAGGTTGGTGCGGTGTTACGGTCATTCGTCACTCTCGTAATCGGTGGTTATGAGCTTGTTTGAGAGCGCAAACCGCAGGATTAAAAATATCCTATTTGTCGTCGCGTAGTCTCCAGCCCTCCTCTCCATTCATGATTAATGCACGCATTACCGAAAGATTTCGTTATATTAATTCGAACGATTAGATCGGGTGGTTACAAAACAGCTGTCACATCACCTCATTCATCCGACCGGTGTAAGTCCACTGTTTTCAAAACAAATAAAACGTTTTAAGTCCATCTGTTGAATTGGAATAAAGCTTCTTTTTTATTTTGTGGACGCGCGATTTTGTGTTTCTTTTGAACTGAATAGAGAAAAAGTTTACTTTAGGTCCCTATCATAAGTGTCGAGTTTGAGTAAAACACACCCCCCATCTCTTAAAATTAGCGCAAATGAGGTGCTATGATGATTTGAACTATGTTTTTAGCTGACATGATGACTACGAGGCTGGTCTGACTTAATACCTATATCACATGGTGTTGATGTGATCGAAAGCAAAATTTTAAAAATAAAATAAAATAAGTGAGGCCCATATATCAATCAAACAGAGAGATACAAAACAGTATGACCCACATGCTAAGTAGGTTCTACTTCCTTTACCTTGCCCTCACTTCTCTCTATCTCCTTTGGTCGACAGCCGGCCTTCTTTCCCTACTTCCCTCTCCTTTTCTAGGTACGTTCGGCAACCAACAAAAGAGGAGCAAGATGATAGTGATTTCATCAACGTCTAAGTGGCTTTCTCTCCATTGGCATTGAGCTTTCTCACTAGCCGCCCACCATCACTGCCATCGTTGACGACCATTGACAAGACGGCAGATGTTGAGTTTGAGCGTCATCACCCTTTCTCTCTGGCACAACCCCTCATTCTCCCTTGGGCGCACACGGTTGTGGTGGTGGTTGGCAGTAGAGGAGGGTCTAGAGGCCAGCAGTTTGAAATCTAAGCTCCATGATGGAGGTACACCTTGACCCTAGCGACATAGAGACACCAGCGTCATTGTCCTCACAATGGGGATAATGAAGAAGTTCATTCTTAGATTGCTTCTTGATAGTCTAGAGCTTAAACGTGACGTTGGTATAGAATGGATGCTAGCGTGAGGAACAAAGGTGAAGGCACAATCGGTATAGTCATATATATCTGTTTATTTATCTTAACCGGTAAACTATAATACGTGGGTCTCATTTTTTATTTTTTTTGTTGTGTGACATAAGAGCTCACTGTTCTTAAAAAATCTGGTTGTAATACTAAGCAAGCATCTCATAGATGTTGTCGCATGGAATTAATGGGATTAAAGACCAATTCAAATAAGCCATTGACATGTTAGCCAAAAATCGCTAGTGACCTTGTTTTCACTGTTTTTTGCGAGATAAGGAATGTATTGAATCCGGTTTTGCGAAGCGATTTAGACTTGACCCTTCGACAAGGGAGGCGAAGTGAACTTTTTCCAGCCGCGTGTACAATCTTGTCTCTGTTTATTCGCCACAACATAATGGGCCGCACGTTCGTCGCTATCCCGTTCCCGCCCAGATAAAATGGGCCTGACGTTCCGGCCCATCTAAAATCGTCCCGGCCCAACAATAGGCCAGCAGCCAGTTGCTGTACCGTTGCGTCCCAAAAAGCCTTGCATTCTTCCCCACGCTAGTAGTGTCACTAGTACCCAGTAGCATTGATCGATGTCGGCTTTGCTTGCAGCAGCCACAGTTATGTGAAACACTCGGCGCTTGCTTTGTGACTTTGTTCGTGGGCGTTGTGGGGGAACACAGCTCAGGAAAAGAAGAGAAGAGAAGGATCTCGAGTGGTTTGTCGCCTGTCTTCTTTAATTATTGTGAGTAGGCATAAATGTCACTGGAGGTGAACATGCTCGGTCGAATTGGGTCAGCTAGTTTAGTGACGGTCCTTTTCAGATAGTGGGTCGCTGGAGGTGAACATCCGTTTCACTACCAATGTACATTTTGAATCGAAACCTCTGGTAGTAGTTGAACTTTCATCTCGCCGGAATTATCGTATCAGCCCGTCGTTTTCGTTTTGATTAAACGGACACGGGGACCTAAGTAAATTAACAGGCTACTACTTGTCCGTAGCAGAGAAGGGGTTTAATTACAGTTTTACACTTCCCAGGTATTTGGTCGTACTATCTAGTCCCCGATGAAAAGAAGAAGCAGACATGTTTAAGAGAGAAACCATAAAAAAAAATTACTCCAACCGAAACATCGTGATTCTCGAAACGATCAAACGGATCTGTACCGCGCAACTCGCTAATGGGCGCACAAAACCCGCATCGGAATGTATTGGATCTATCAATTCACCCCCCAAAAAAACCTGCATCCAATCGCAGTCTGTGTATTCCAATAATCCTTTGCACATATACATATACAGTGCATCTGGGCAACTGGCTCAATTTGTCTTTCGTTGGACTTACTGTCAAGTAACTAATGTAAGTACCCACCACGTAGGTACGTACGAAGCACCTGCCACGTGCCTTTACTGCATGTTAACTAAAAATAATAAAATAAATTAATATGTAATATATCACTCTACTAAGTTAAACTCGACTTCTATAAATTATAAAAAAGCAAACTTATTATGAATATACAGTTAAAGTGTAATATGTTTTTTATATATTATATATTAATTTATTTTAACTTTTTAAATTTTTTATAACTATTTAGTTTATGTAATCGACCTCGCTGATGATGATATAAACAGCAGATGTACAAAGCTTAGTCGCAATCAATAAACTAACTGTGCATGAGTTACACACTATCGAACGCGAAATGAGCATGACTTGTCGATTTGAACGCGAAATGAGCTTAGCCGTAATTAACTAAGTAATTAACTGTCGGTCTCATGCTAGCACGTCATTGCTGTTTCTCTCGGATTACAAGGAAACCGGTCGATGCTGCCATGCATATCGTTGCCACGTCCAAGTAGGCTAGCTACTTCAGCTTAACAACGCGACGAACGTGTCTATAAATGACGCCGACGTGTCGACACCTTAAGCATATGCATAACCGTTTCGACTGATCGGCTCAATCAACAAAACCGCCGAAAAACAAGGTACAAAACTGAATTCACAGTTGGCCGATCAAACCCATTCGGCGAAGAAAACGCCAGTAGATTTGTAGTTAAAGCAATAATGCATCAGCGCCCCCCCCCAAAAAAAAACTTTAATTCGATCGATCATGTGGCCACAACGTCTTGTATATACGGTATATATCGAGCGCCGCTCGCATATCTCAGTCCTCACCAGTAGTATTTTGCGTTTTTTTATCTACGCTTTTGACTAAAATCCTCGATTCCTCGAAGATCCCAGAGCAGCCGCCGCCGTCGCTGTGTGTCGTTGCATGGTGCTGCAAGAGCGTGATGTATCGGATCTCTGAATCAGCAAGCCGCCGCTAAGGTGGCTGCCGCTGTCCTCCATTGTCGCCAACGTCATCGCCGAGCTCGAGGGTAATGGCGGCAGCGGGGGTCCGGACGCGGCCGTCGCCGTGTGGGACGGGAAGGGGGAAGTGGATGGCAGGGCGTGCATGGTCGACGTGCACCTCTTCCTCTGCGCCGAGAGCTTCCTGGCTTCCCCTGCCGCCGCGCTCCAGGCCACGCTCTACGGCCTGCTCGCCGCCGGCGCGCCGCCCGTCCGCCCCATCGAGCCCGACGCAACGTGCGCTTCGTCTGACGAAATTGGTTGATCTGGTCACGGTGTGCTGGAAGCAGTGGACGCCTTCTTGGACGGCTCGCACTGTCTCGTCGTGCCGATCCGGGAGCGGCGGCGCGCGGCGGAGGGTGAGCTGTGCTGGCTCACTCTGCAGGACGTGGTGTGCTTCTTCGTTGGCTCCATCGGGCTCGTCTCCCCGACGGCCTCCCTCTCTGTCTCTCAGCTCGGCATCGTCCGCGAGGCCACACTCGCCGTCACCGCCGGCGACAGGGCGCTCTCCGTCGTGCCGCTCCTTCGCAACCGCGCTGGCGTCGCACTCCTCCGTCGCCGTCATCGCAGGCGCCGGAATCCGCCCCCGCCTCGCTTGCGAGGTTTCGCCGTCGACGCTCTGCTCCGGCGACATATCCGTCGCGGCGGCCATCGCCGCGCTCTCGGCTGGCGACCTCACGGCCTTTGTCCACCGCGGCGCCGCCACTCCGAACGCCACCCTCCACTACCTCTGGTGTCGCCTCCGTCGCCGTAACCTACGCGGCATGGTCGATCTCCTATACGCTGGGGACACGTCGTGGTCCCCCTCCTCATCGTCGTCGTCATCGTTGTCCTCCTCCTCGTCTTCATCTGACGACGAGGAGTATGACGTCAAACACTACTCTTCAGCGCCGTTCACGCGGCGAGGCAACAAGCAGATCATGGGGAGGCGGCCGGCGACGGAGGAGGTCATCGCGTGCCACCCGGGGAGCTCGCTGGTGGCGGTGATGGTGCAGGCGATCGCGCACCGCGTGACACAGGTGTGGGTGGTGGACGCCGACGACCACGAGCTGGTGGGCGTCGTCCGCTTCCTGGACGTGCTCCGGGTTCTTCGCGAACACCTGAACCAACCACCCCCTGATCTGCCGATTGAATTTCTCATTAATTACTCCTAATTAGCTTCGTCGGTTTACATTTTGCAGGAGTACATACGAGAACCAATTTGTGATCATGAAGAACCCTATGCATGGCTGGCACCAACATAATCTTGTTTTATCCTCTCTTCTCGGCAACGCATGGTTCTGTCTGGACGCGCCACAAAAACACACGAGGCCAACTGATGCTGTCGTGGCATTTGCATCTAACAGCGGATCGCTAGGCTATCAGGCTATGGTTGTTTGTGAGTTGTGACGCAGCTGGATCTCCTCGCCTGCGGATTGCCAGTGATGCTTACTCCGTACAAGCGGCAACTGCGGTTTCACATCTCTTCAGTGGGTCTTACCAGATTGTCACGAGACGTGGGCGGATACCAACTGGCGGGTTAATTTACCATTGTTTCTGGGCCGTTATCCACAGAGAAAATTAGGCATGGGCTTCGGGAGGCCCGATAAAAAATCATCTCCTTTTTTCTCCCCTGGAAATGGCCCAGATTACAAAACGCCGGTTCTTTCCACGATATTTTTTACATTTTAGTCCTTTCTAAACTTTATTTTATAAATAGAGATCTGTAAAAAACTTTTAAAACTGCTTTTGGGCGCCAGGGACGCTGTTCTAAGGACCAATAGCGCTGTCCTCTGACTACGCTGATAATTTTGTCAAGGGTCCATGCTATGACCTCTGGTGTATCATAGGATTCTGGTGTTAATCCCATTCTGTTTCGTATCGATAATTTTAAATGTATGTTAATTTTATTATATCTATAATATATTTTTAATTCACTAACCAATCTTAAAATTTAAATCATGTACTAATTTTTACTATATTTATAACAATATAAATTTAATATATTAACTTCTTAAATTTACTATAATTAAAATTTAAGTTTATTATAACTATGCAATAATTAAATTTTCTTATGACTATAGTTTTAAACAAGTTATATGGTATGTTATATTTCTAGTAGAAGTTTTCAAGAACCTATTTTAATAAAAGCTGGAATGTTAAAAATTGAAGTGGTTCTTTCCTTGTTATGTACTCCATACGTTTGACGTGGTCCCACCGATCCCGTAGATGCTGGGTGCAGATTAAGTTTTGTACTACACAGTACGCCACGATGGCATAGTACTACACACTACGCCAATAATTTTTTGTACGATAGCTAGGCGTGTTTACTGTAACGGTGCGCCGTCGAAGAAACCTGTCGACGTGGCAGCTGAACACACGGTGGTCCACGCGCCCTCCGATGGACAGGTCTCACCGTCCCTTCCGAGCCGCCATATCTGGCCAAGCCGTGTGCACCACCACCGCTCCAGTGAAAAGTGACAGTTAATATAAAAGTTAATCTTGATCAAGTTTCACAAAAAAAAAGTTAATCTTCATCAGTGCGACTCTGTCCCACACACTCCTTAACCCTGATCCATTTTTTTAAACAACTACTCTATTGGTGGTATATATGTATAGGAAAATGAAGATAATGTGCTGAGTCATATCTCGGACCAATCAGAGCTTGTGAAGCGCACGTCTCCTCCGAGTAAAGCAGACGGAAAAGGTGATCAGTATCAAGAATTCAACGGCGTAGGATAGAAACATGCCAAACAAATACAGTAAAAAAACTTGAATGACAATTACAGACTATGAAAACGAAAGCTATCATTTCTGACTTACTCCCTCCATCAAATCACTTATATATAAAAATCTAGATATATACATATAAGTTTATTTTAAAACGAAAATAATTTTTCTTAAGCATAAAGATGAGCACTAGTAAGCGTGCATAGGATTAGATATAGAATTTCTACCGTAAAACAATACCATCAGATAATAATATGTTTTAATTTCTAGTAGATCTTTTCAATTGGTAGCCATAGTGCAATACACTGGTAATACTTAACTTACACTAGTACGACACATCAAGGGAACTGTTTCATGCGAGCTGTTCCTTGGCTCCTTGCGAGGCAGCATCTGTTGACATCTTCCGTATTGGCTATATAAACACACAGTTTGGACTGTCATGATCCGGTAGAGGATACGGAGCAATCTTACCGTTTCATTTATATTTATATTTATAATTTTTTTACTAATAAGTAGTTCATATAAATACAAGTATAAACAAAAGGATAGCGATCTTAGCAGGAGTCTGTCGGCCAAAAACTATATCTATTAGCATATAGAGATTAACAACTCGGGATGAGCGTGTCGTTACTCTACCGACCATCCAAGATCAGCGCTACCGACCTGTACTCTAGTCACGCCTCGTGATCCAAGGCATGTGCTATATCCGACCAGTTTAATCACCCTAATTAACACACGTAACGGTGACAACAAAACTTAGATTAGGTATAATAAACACGTTGGTTAGTGCACTGACAAGAGAGAGAGAAAAGGGTGACTCGCTAACGAGTCGGACACGTGACAACACGTTGGTGCCGCGTCCGGCTGAACCGCCGGTCGAGCGGAAAAACGCACGGACCTTATCGCTCCGGTCCGATGCATGGTGACGTGTACCGAGCGACCATACCGTGGAAGCCTTATCCCTATGGGGTCACTCAGGACCACGCGCCCGGGCCCACACGTGTCGTCGCTCGGATGGGCCCACCGTGTCAGCGAAGGGCTCGGCGCCCACCGGCGTTTACCTCCTCCCTCCCCAGCCCACGGGAACGAGGCGGCGCACACGTGGCAGATGCGCTGGGGGTCGCTGTGAGGGGGGTGCGCGAGCCTACGTGGCACGTCGCGTCCACGGCAGTGGTAGCGAGCTGGCCCCGCGAGCACGCAGTTCGAGTAGGCGATGACGTGTCCGACAGGTGGTTCAGCGAGCAATAATTACGGGTAATATAATAAACCGCTCCCGCCAAACCAAACTAACGGCGGCAGCCCACGGAAAGGCGTCCTCGTTGCTGTTTCCTCCATTTTCGCTCACCTCCGGTGATCCTTGTTCGGTTATCTCTCACGACAAAAAAAAGGCTAAATCATTTTCTAACCCGTATAATCCTATTTTCTGCAAATTTCTTTTGAGGCACTTTCACTATTTTATACTATAAATTACTTTAGGTTGTAGTAAGTTAAATATCTTTAAACAAGTTTATAAAAAATATATCAATATTTACCATACTAAAATAGTTTTTATTAAATCCATCATTTAATATATCTATTTTATGTTAAAATACTTCTATATTTTTTAAAAACTATATTAAATTTGAAGATATTTAATTTATATAAATCTAAATGATATATAATATGAAGATGTTTTTATTTAGATGACGTACAACACACTTTTATAAAGAATAAAGAATAAAGAATAAAGAGAGGGAGGGCGTAAAGGCGACAAGAAAAGAGTGCACAGGCAATGACTTGACAGAAACGGAAGAAAACCACAATTAGCAGGGTGTCGGGTGCAGGGCACCGTGAGGGTGAGGCCACCGCACGTCACGGTTATGGTGGCCGGTTAGCACCACTGGTGTCACATCGGCAGCGGCAACCGGTATTACGCGATGATCTTATCCTCGTCTCCGTATTTATCTCGTCCGCTCCTTGGCATGGCTTCTGACATGAGCACTGACTCCCACACCACGCTCAGACAGCGCGCGGGATAGGATATCTCGTTCGCTTCGTGCCATCCTAAGTCCGTCTATAAAGTCGCGCTCATCTGCATCCGCACCTCCAATCCATTCCATTCGCCAACCCGACACGTTTCTCATCTTCACGCACGCGCAGGCGTAGCAGCAGCTCAAGCTGGTAAGGTGGTGAGTTCTTGCGCCGTCGTCGTCGTCGACGTCGTTTGATTCGTCGGAGCGGAGGAGGAAGGAGCGAGAATGTTGGCCATATTCCAGAAGCAGGTGGCGCACGCTCCGGCGGAGCTGAACAGCCCGCGGAGCAGCGCGGCCAAGCCCAAGAACCCCGACGAGATCCTCAGGGAATTCCACGCCCTGCACCCCATCGAGGCCTTCTCCACCTCCTTCGGCGGCGGCGCCGCCCTCGCCTGCGTCGCCGGCCACGCCCGCAACGGCCTCTCAGGATACGAGAGGTAACAATTGATTGGTTGAGGATTCAGGAACGGAAATGGTAAAGATGAACCAATGAATCGGAAGGTGATTAAAACGGCTTGGTTAATGGCTTGTAGGATGTTCTGCGGGCTGGATGACATCTACTGCGTGTTCATGGGGAGGCTGGACAACCTGAGCAGCCTGATCCGGCAGTACGGGCTGTGCAGCCGCTCCACCAACGAGGCGCTGCTCGTCATCGAGGCCTACCGCACCCTCCGCGACCGCGGCCCCTACCCCGCCGACCAGGTCGTCAAGGATCTCTCCGGCTCCTTCGCCTTCGTCGTCTTCGACAACAAGTCCGGCGCCGTCTTCGCCGCCCTGGTAATTTAGTCTTCCTTCATGTTCAGAACTGAATTGATTGATCGGTATACATGTTAGTCGAATTGAATTAACTGTTGGTGGTGGCGGTGATGCAGAGTACGGATGGGGAGGTGCCGCTGTACTGGGGGATCGCGGCGGACGGGTCGGTGGTGATCTGCGACGAGAGGGAGATCGTGAAGGGAGGGTGCGGCAAGTCGTACGCGCCGTTCCCTGTGGGGTGCATGTTCCACAGCGAGGGAGGGCTCAAGAGCTTCGAGCACCCGATGAACCGGATGAAGGCGATGCCCCGGGTGGACAGCGAGGGCGTCATGTGCGGCGCCACCTTCAAGGTCGACACCTTCACCAAGATCAACTCCATGCCCCGCGTCGGCAGCGCCACCAACTGGGCCGCCACCTGGGACGACGCCGCCATCTGATGTTTCTAGCTGCTCCGTCCTCACCATGCGCGTGCCCTCGCCGCTTGCCTCTGCTGATCTCTTCTCCTACCTCTCCGATGTGCTTCTCCGTTCTGAAGCAGGAAATATTCTGAAGCATGCAGATTGTTACAGCGATATTTGCAGCTAGCGTGGAAGCGCGCCTTCCTCTCTTTTTTTCCCTGCCGTGTTTTTACTTAGTTTTCACCTTTTTTTTTGGAGGGGGGGGGGGGGGGGTTCCTTGTCCATCTTTGGGCTCTCGGCAATGTATATTCTGTCGCGAGTGGCATGTCATGGTACATACTACGAATGATGAATAAGAAAGAGTTTGCTTCACTCCATCCGGTTCGTTCTCTTTTTCTGGGTGCCTATAATTGCCCATGATATGGCACAAATGGTGTTCGATGTGCACGGGGTGGTTTTGGCTTATTTGCTCTGTCAAACGGCTGGACCCCAACACTACGTTGTACTATCTTCGTCCACAAAATTAAGTTTTTTTTGTAATAAAAATGAGGATTTTTAGTTAGGACTACATGGACAAGTTTTTTCCTATGTACTGAACAACTTGCCTAGATATATAGCTTAAAAACTTACCTAAATATAAAAACTTATCTAGATACTTGCACAGATAATTATGCTTATGGACATAGATAGGAGAAGTATACAATTTTAGTGCCGGTTGGAGGAGCTTTGGATTCTATGAAAGAAGTTAGTGAAAATCTAGCCAGTAAGAATACATTGAAGACGGCAAAACTAATTTCTCGCTTCTAGTTTTTTTTTTTTTTAAATGCAGACGAAAAGCTAAACGTTTTGGATGAGACTTTTTAATTATAGAAGAAGATGTAGTTGTTAGAAGCTTCCCAAAAATATGCCCTTTGCAGCAGCGCATACAGATTCGTAAAAACGGAAGCCACCCGAATCGACCCTGGCGATGCGACGTTACCTACGGTGCAGATGCGCAGTGCAGTGCTCAACTGTGGAGGCTTTCGGCCCCAGATGCTAGGTGGGCTGTGGGCTGAAAAGCACAGGCCCATCAAGAAACTTTCCCCGCTAGTGCCGGGCCTCGGGCCGTGTGGCCTGGACAAGACAAGTTGGGCCGCCTGCGTACACACGTTTCTGGGCCGGCAAAGAATCGAAGATGATTTGAGGAGTTCGCGCTGTTAGGGAGGCTTCTTAATTTCTCTGAAGAAATCTTCTCTCTCTCTCTCTCTGAAGAAATCAATAGCAGCTGCAGGATTTTATCTATCTGTTGTTAACAAAAGACAAAGATTCTCCCTTCCAGAGTCAAAAGAGAAAAAAAAACTATTCAAAGAGGAGAGATGGGGCAACTTTGACAATCATTGGCGTTTCTCCTCGCCCTTTGACCCAAGACTTTGGTGCGCAGCCGCCCACAGCCACAAAAGCTTCATGGATATTTCAGATTAAACCGTGTGCGTGGGTGCACGAAAATTTTCTTCAATCAGATGCGCATACAAGCCAAACAATCTCATCAGAGATTACTTTGAAAGCGTGTGCTGCCATTCATACAAATCAACAGATACCACTTCTCCAGATGAGAAACGGTCGTTAATACTTAATCCAACTGGTCCTGCGTTTAAATATTTCAATTTTCAATCCCAAACAACATTCCAAGAAGCATCTTTTCCGCACGCACCGATCTATTTAAAACTGCTAAATATCTAACCAATTTAAGATGCCTTGATTGCGACCATGGATTGCATGGTAGGGTCACAGCTCACTAAATATGCAACGACTCGACACTTCAGCGATGTCATGTATATGTTTTTGTCTGAATAATTCAATCCTCAGGTTCAATATAATTCAGCAGTTTTGTTGGCTTATAGTAGCATTTCTTCACTTGCTCAGTTCTAGATTTTTTTTTTAATCTTCAGGTGATAATCCCATGTTTTCAGCTTCAATAGATTCTTTCTGAATAATGCTCAGGTCCAATAATTCGCTAGTCTTTTTGGCTTATAGTAGCATTTCTTCACCTGCTCAGTTCTAGATTTTTTTAATCTGCAGGTTTTTTCTCACATGTTTTCAGTTTCACTGCACCTTCCACTGGTAAAAGAAGCTGACTTGACAGGCAGGCAATAAACATTAATATCTTGTCTCTGGAAGCAAAGGACCAAGCCCTGTGCGTCAATTCTTTGCCTTTTGTTGTGACTAAGCAGAGAAAGATAGGCAATGACACTTGTAAATTTTGAATCTTCAGTTAAAAGACCAGAATCTAGTGTCATGTAACTGACCAACCCCACGACCAGCTTTAATTCGTCGTACTACTCAATGAATAATTAAAGCTTTTCCATGGATAATTCCTGTGGGCGATCAGTATTGTTTTTGTCACTATATATGAACCATGAAGCTTGTGCAAAATTAATGGCCACTGCCCTCATAGAATGGGTTCATCAGTAGCTCAATGTCGTTTGCACCTGGTTGCAATATGACATCTTGAAATTTTTTGATTCAGTTTTTCGATGCAGAGAAAAAAATCTTATTTTGTTAAAAAAAAGATGCTATAGATTAAAGAGGATTAGAGGAATCAAATGTCAACGACCCATGACTTAGGTAAACTGTTGTGGCCTCAGGCTGAATCAACATCAGTCCTCTGCTCTTTTTTCTGTAAAACTGAAGCATCCAATAGTCACAAATTGCCCCTACTAGTAGTTGTTCTGTCAAGCACCCATCATCTGTAGATGCAGGCAAACCAAACCAAACTGCATCTATCTGCACATCGCGACGAACAATAACTGGTGATTTATCTTAACATTTGCAGTAGTTTCTGATTGAATCGTCGATTTTTTTTAAGATGATGGAATAGATAATCGTTCGATCTAGTCCTATAAAGTGTCGTTTGTCATGTCGGAGGACACTGCATGGAAGCTGAACACAAATGACTGGGTTCATTCTACATCTCTGAATTTTACCAACGAACTGTACGTATTACTGCAAACAACTGAAGATCGTCAGATCGATTTATGTGAAAGGAAATGCGAGGGAGGAGATGATGCATCCACCAACATCACGGTCATGAAATCACACGGAGGTGCAGCTGGAGCCACGGTGATAATAATTGCGAAAAGCAATGGAGTTGCCACTGCCTGCCCACTGGATAGCACCACTAGGCTACTACCACTAGCAAGTGTACCTCAACAAAGTTGCTGAACGGCTCTCTAAGCCAAAATTTGATAATTTTGATCAAAATCCGGCCTTCAATAGCTTTGCCAATCCGATGGCGAAGCCATCCGTCTGACCAAATCTCTCTACTCACTGGCTAAACCTAAAGAGCCACTTTGCCTTGTCAACTATGGGCCCCACCTCTCCATCTCATCTTCTTCCTAAATCTCATAGCCAAGGGCTTGGGCGGCGGTGTCTGGAGCGCCGGCTACCACCCTTCCTGTCGTAGCTCACTGTTGTCCGTCGGCGCCCACTGGCCATCACCCCTCCCGTGCCGACGCCCACCATGTAAGCCCCGATCTGCTGCTGGCGAGCCTTACAGCGCCGGCTACCGAGCCGAGCAGCCCTGCCAGTCTCCGTTGCCTCCTACTGACTGTGCAGCGCTGCGGAACTGAAAGTCGCAGGCAAGGAGGAGGCAGAGGAGAAGCGGCGGCCCGAGCAGAGCTCGATAACGACCTCCAGATCCTCGCCGTTGTCGCATCCTCGCTGGTGGCGACTTGCCCCCACTCCCCAAGCCATGTGCGCGGGGAGCCGGTGGAACGTCAGTGGCCACCGCGTCCTCTCGGGAGAAGGGCCGGTGGAGAGTGAAGATAGAGAGGCTATTAGAGTAAAAAACAAATTTAACTCTTTAATTTTTTAATAAGCTGAATAAATAGATATTTAGAAAGTCGAAAATAGCTATCTAATCTATTGGAGTTGCTGTAATGAGCAAAATATATGTGCCTCTCTATCGGTCGATGACCTTCATCACATCGAATACTGAATACACTAGAGCTGCACAAGAGTAGGACAGGTCTGATATAGTAGTCTGAAATTTTGTCGACGAAAAGGAGGCAGAAATGCAGAGAAACAATACACGGTCAAATGAGGCACAAGTATTTTTCGCCCGGCCAAGGAGGCAGAAGTGTAATGCGCAGTAATCATGGAAGCTAACAGCGTTGGCATTGGCGGCATTAGCAAGGATGCTGATATACTATAAGATTCAGCAGCGGCGAATCGATCAAAATGTTCAACGAATCACCATTGCGGGCCTCCGTCGAAGGCGGCCGGCCGGCTACGTCCGCAAGATGATTCGTTTGTTATACGTCTTATTCCGACTAGCCACTTACTGATTATATTCTAAATTGGGACTATCAAAAATAAAAATATGACAACAATTTTTTGATAAAAATCTTTTAAATATATCTATAAACTATACCGTAATTATATTATAACTTTTTTAATACGCGCGGCGCAATTAGCCTACAATACGCGGTTGTGCTGATTGTACGTTAGATCCCCACCTCTTGCGTCGCATGATTTTTTTCCTTCTTTATGCACAAATTTTGATGTGACTTGACTTTCCAAAATCGATTTTTTTTCAAGAAACAACTGGTAGCAATTCTGTTCTAAATTTTCAATAATGCTTATGTTTAGGGGTTGTTTTAGGATATGGAAATTTTGCTGGATTTTTCCATAGAATTAATTTATTTCCTTTAAAATTCCCATAAGATTTATTTATTTCAGATTCACTTCCTCCAAAATTTCCGTACGATTTATTCATTTCAGATGAGGCTTAATTGAGGGTTTGTAAAAGTTTTCGCCCTTGCTCGTGCATCACGCATGGACCGATCGATGTAATGACAAGTTCGTGATCACTCTCACTTAACTGAGGAGTAAATCCAAAAGAAACGTATCATACTTAACTTAAGATATGATTGGTTTATGTGAAGGATCACTCGCATGCATTATCATTTGGTGCTCGTGGCTGGTGACAACCTGTGACGGAAGGATTAAGTCACGTTCAAAAGTATTACCAACGTCTCAGATTTGACACAATTTAATATTGAATTTAATATAAATTAGTATTATAAATTTAGATAGGGTAATTCAATACTGGTTTGCTGGAGTGAATATTAGTTTGGCACAACGCAACAACACATACACAGAACAGAACAGAAAACTATTATGATGCCAGTCGGATCTATGGAGCTATTCGCTTCTGACGAGTCATTAGTCAACAGTAACAAAAACTATAGGCAATGGATCGTGGCGTAGACCCCTTCAAAACCGACGAGATGGAGAAGACGTCGGGCGTGTGAACATCAACAGTAACAAAGCATAATTGGTTGACAAGAAGGCAAGCATACAAAACCATAACAAGGAATAGCGGGGGGTGTCAGCGGTTGACTGGTGACCAGTCCACCTCAGCCTACAGCAAGAAAACACATGAGCCCAGCTAAAACGAGCTGTTAAATCATGTAGTACTAATTTGTGTTAATTAACTTTAATTAGGGACTTTTTTTTATAAAATCCCTAAATGATTTTGTGATCGCGGTTGGATGATATAAACGAATACATTAACCAGTGTAAAGTGAAAAAATAATAATTTTAAAATAATTTTTAAAAGAAATTTATATATAGAAAGTTTTTTAAAAAATCATCCCGTTAAAAGCTTGAAAAGTGTGTCGAGTCAATCCCCTCTTCTATTCCTTAAAAAGAACTGGCCGTAGACTTTTATACATAGGAAATTATTTCTTAAGCATGCTAGCATACGAGGCTACGCGTAGTGTGAAGATACCATCAAACATCAAATTTCTACTGCCTCATCGTTTGCAGCGGCTGGTCCAGGCGATCAAGCTAGTTTCCCAGTGTGGAAGCGGACGGCCGGCGTGCGTCTGAAAGCGGCCGGCGTGCGCTCGAGCGAGCGGCGGCCGGCGAACGCGGCGACGACCCTGGTGCATCATCACCGTACGCGCCAATACAGGCACAGGGCAGCGATAAATACACTGGAAGCCGGCACTGTAGCACAAAATACTCTAATCATCTTGGCATGGAAATAATTAGGAGTAATCGGCCAGGGTTTAATGCTAATCTGTGCTGATGGCGGCAGCGATTGCGTCGCGCGCTGGTAATTAGCAGGATACTATTGAGTGTTCCTGTGACAGGTGACAGCTCCACGACTGTTTCGGCAGGTGGCAACATCAGGCAATCTCCACGGTAGCAATTAACATTAGCAATTAGCAAGAAGACCTCTTCTTCTTCCTCCTCTTCCATTCCCAGCCGGCTGCTATCTCTGTCTCACCTACACCTTCTTGGTATTTATTTTGTTATATTTCTTTTAGGTTTTGTGGTGTGCTGCTAGCTCCTTCTTCCCTCGTACCATTTATTGCAGCTGCTGCTGCTCCTGCTCGTGCTGAGCTGAGCTGAACCTGCCAATCTGCAAGACTGCAATTGCCTAGCTCAACTGGCCAGCTACAGATATATATATCTGCAGCTGCTGATAATTGAGCCCCAACCACCTTTCCCTTCCCCTTTTACACTCCCCTAGTTTCCGTCCTCTTCGATCTCCTCTGCCACGCATCGCCGTCGATCTGATCGGAGAAGATTGCCGAGCAAGAAAGGTAACCAAAGTGTTCAACTTTTTGTCTTTCTTTGGTACTTTTCTGCTGCTTTCTCGAGGCATTTCTTGCCTCTTGTTTTTTTTCTCCTCCTGTTTTTGCTGTCCTAGTTCTTGTGCTTCCCTGCACACTAACTAGCCTAGAGTTTCTCCCCCTGATTTCTGATGCCTCCTGGGTCCTGACCTATGCTGCGGTGATGCTCTGCGAGTTTCGTGCTGTCGGATTCGATGCGGTGTTCATCAGATAACGATCTGTCAGAGTTTTTCTTCAGTGGAAAAACATCATTCGGACAGATATTCTGAAGATAAGTGATGCCGAGCGAAAAAAAATCTTGGAATTGTGGTCTGAATAAACAAGTTGGATGATCAGTTACTTATGCGGTTCAGGTGGTAGGGGTTTGAATTGATTGCGGGAAAAGAGGTGGATGATTATGATTTTAGGACATGCTGATACTCCCATGAGGATATGCATATGTACAAGCATACAGATTGAGGTGAGTGGACCATGTTGTTAGAACAAATCACCAAACTTCAGCTTGCTTTGGAGATTGTTCTTGGCAGCTATACCATCTGGCCGTTCGCTTTGCAATACATGTGATCTGTTCTGGGGATGATGTGTTCGTGCCCATTTAAGATGTTAACCAAGTACTTCTATGTGCTATCCATGAGCATTGGATCCAGTGGAACGTCTGGGATATTCACCTGATGTTGGGGCTATGTGGTCCTAATGCACCTGACATCCCCAAAATTTTGGGTCATGTTTGGTTTCATCGTGAAAGAGTGGATATATCTAAATATTTTAAAAACAGCTATGTATTTAAATCGTGATTTAGAGATTTTTGTTGGTTTTAACTCTAGCCTACCCTAATAAAATTGAAAAGCTGTATTGAGTTAAGTTTAATTGAGTTTGGTTTCATCATGAGAATCGCAAGTTCACATGGCACCAATTAATCAATTATCATTGAAAGCTCGCTCGTATGAGATTCTTTTGTGCTTTAATAATTAGGAATGGTGGATTTAAGATTTAATTGTACTCGGTTTCAAAAAAAAAGATTTAATTGTACTCCAATTTCTGACCTACTAAAGTACAGGCTAATGTGGGTGGATCTGCCTATCAGTTCTAACAAGTTCCGTGCAAACTTGCAGTCTAAAGAGCGTCATGTCCTACCTTTTATTTTCCCTTTTCTTTACTACCCCAATATATAAAATGTACAATTAAACTATATTTGCAACTCTCTAAGTGGCTGTTTTGCAATGAATTCATGCAGAATAACTATTCCTGAAGATTTCTCTTCTGCATGTTGAAGTGTAGAAGATTGCCACAACAATTGAGGATATGAGCTGGTGGTGTTGTATCCCAAAATCCAACAAAGAAGAGAATTCTTACTCTCATGGCGTTATCGGTACAAACTGTATTTGCTTGCAAGATTTATGCTGAATTTACATTGCAACCAACAAAATATATGAAATAGAAACATGTATATGGTTCCTATCACAGATTTGATTGTATTAGGCTAGAGAATGGCAGTACTAGAGCTCCATTTTAACATTTCATGTTTTACTCTTATCAAATGTAACTACTTTCAGGTATTCCGCCTGAGAAAAACATAAGGCTTCTCTCTTATTCTGAGTTGAGATCGGCAACAGAAAACTTCAACCGCAGCAATAAAATTGGCCGAGGTGGCTATGGGACAGTATATAAGGTAACATTTGTTTTTCTTCATATGTGGAGGGGAGTAGCCCTTGAGGGCTATATCCCCTTAAAATCTGAAGCCATCAGTCCTTGCATTCTTACCAATGCTTTGATGTTTCAGGGAACTATTAGAAATGGGCAAGATGTTGCAGTGAAAGTTCTTTCTGCTGAATCCAGGCAGGGCGTTCGAGAATTTTTGACAGAAATTGATGTTATTACCAATGTGAAGCATCCCAACCTTGTTGAATTAATTGGCTGTTGTGTTGAAGGAAACAATCGAATTTTGGTATACGAGTATTTAGAAAACAGCAGCCTTGATCGTGCGCTGTTGGGTATGAATATTGATATGTTACTTTGATTCTTTTTCTGAGTGCATTGAATTTCTTTTCTTGCTGCTTAACCTTTTGTCTTGTGTTCTGTAGGTTCTAATAGTGAACCTGCCAATTTTACCTGGTGCGTAAGATCTGCTATATGCGTTGGCATTGCCAAAGGACTTGCATACCTGCATGAAGAGATCACATCCCCGATTGTGCACAGAGATATCAAGGCTAGCAATATACTTCTTGACAAGTTTTACAACCCAAAGATTGGGGACTTCGGTTTAGCCAAGTTATTCCCTGACAATATCACCCACATCAGTACCCGTGTTGCTGGAACGACGTGAGTATTCAGCGATTGGCAGTCTGTTTAAGCAGAAAGTTAGTACCTTGCAGTAACTGAATGGATTTATGTGCTCCATGCAGAGGTTACCTTGCACCTGAATATGCATGGCATGGCCAATTGACGAAGAGAGCCGATATATACAGCTTTGGCGTCCTTGTACTGGAGATTGTAAGCGGCAAGAGTAGTTCAAGGAGTCTCCTGGCTGACGATAAGATTCTCCTAGAGAAGGTATGTCTTACTATCATCTGCACTCTACAATACCAGTTTAGAGCAGAGAAATAGTAGCTAATATATACCTTGTATCCAAAAGTCATAGAAAAGATTCAGTTGCTTTAACCTTCAGACATTTGCTCTAGAGACATTCCAATTAAGTCTTTTCTTTAGATAGTGGAAGTATTATTTCCGGTCTCTTGACCAATTAAAGATCTCAGTCTAACTCTTAGCGCTCACAATTAACAGGCATGGGAGCTACATGAGGTAGGGAAGCTCAAGGAGCTGGTAGATTCAGAGATGGGAGATTACCCTGAAGAGGAGGTCCTCCGGTACATCAAGACTGCCCTCTTCTGCACACAAGCCGCGGCAGCGCGGCGGCCGTCCATGCCCCAGGTGGTGACGATGCTGTCCAAGCCCATCCGCATCAACGAGCGCGAGCTGACGGCGCCGGGCTACATCCACGAGTACAAGGGCACGGTTTCCAAGGCGACCAGCTCCAGCAATTCGAGGTTCAAGCACTCGACGGCAGAGACCTCCGACATGTTCAGCACGGTGGCGCCACCGACGGTGTCTGAGATGAGCCCAAGGTGAAAGGAACGTCACCAGGCTGATGCTGATGCTTGTCCATGTTCGTTGTTGCCTTTGCATGTGGAGTGAATTGTGTGACAGTACATAGAGGGCACTTTGTGAAATGTGTTGTGTTTCCTTCCGTTCCTTGTGCAAATGCGGCATCTAGATCTTGTAAATAGTAGGTTCATCCTGACTCACTTACGTCAGAGCAATTCAAGATCGCTGCTTGTTGGACATTTTTGGGGCAATCGAACAGCTTCTGCAGACATGACACAGGAGAGAGATCGTGTATAATCCATCATTCAGTTACGCTCTCAGTTCTGAACTTATGATCATAAAGTATCCACTGAAGCTACTTGTACCAGGCGAAAACAAGTAAAGAGTACAATTGCTGTGATACTAAGCTGAATGTTTTCAGAGCTGATACATAGCCATCCTGACGCAAATCTCCATAAAAAGATGAATACAGGATAGACGGGTTCAGGGATTAGAAATAAAATGCATTCCATATCTGCAGTCAAAGTTCGGGCGTTCCTGTAGAGCTACCATTAATCCGATGCCGCAGGTTGCTCCTTCTCTGCCTCTGCAGGCCTGTTGGCGGGTTTCTCTTTGCTGTCCGCAGGCTGCTTTGTTCCATTTGCCAGGGCTGGTGCGCCGTCTTTGGCGCCATCCTTTGCACCTTCTTTAGCAGCAGGCGCTGCTGGAGGTTGCATCATGTGCGGTGGTGGGGTGTGCTTCAGCCTCACTAAGATCTGGCGCATCCGCGAGAGGTCTGTGGGCTTGCCAGGCTTAGGGCCCTGAATGACTGTGATGGATGGCTTCTTATCCTTGTCCTTCTTTCCCCGCTTCTCAATGGTAGCTATTTCATGTGGGATGAGCTCCGATATCGATTTCCAGTACTGTTTGTCTGCTTCGGCATGGAATTTCTCCTGGCTGGCTACGAAAATCTGCAGCACAAAATAAGTTGTCACTCATGAGAACTCAATGGGCATGTTATGAACATCAACGTATAAATAACAACTAAGAAGTTGCTCTGAGCCATACCTTCTCTCTTTCTCTGTTATGGACCTTGTTCGTCTCACAGTTCTGTATTCTCTTCTCATAGAAAGCTTTCTTAAACTCTTCGGCTTCAGCAAGTATCTGGGCCCGTAGCTCCTTCTCCTTCTGTTCTTTTTCCTCAAGAACTATAGCATTTTGCCTGAAACCATAGTGATGCTGTTCAGAAGATAATCATGAACATACCATACTTTTACATAATAAGGAAAACAATCACTAGAGAACAGCCACAGCAAAAACGTTATATACTAAGGCAAAATATACTACGGCAATTACAATATTCAGATCATACCAAGCACAAGATAAATTAAGCACAATCGCACAACATGATTCCACTGGTAGTAAAATTGCTAACATTACCACCATACAAACTTTTGAGCTGAGAATGGATACACAAGAAACTACCAAAAATTATGGATAGGCAGATGCAGAAGAGCGTGCAAGTGCAGACTAACATCATGCCAGACAAAGCGCCCATTTCAGAAGCACAAACAAGTAGAATGTTTGCTCATGCTGGTACACACCTTTGGCCAAGCATGTTCCATGACCATTCAGCATAGCACTAAAAACAATGATTTATGTTCTCTCATGGCAAACTGATCTTATGATCAATTAAAGCATCTGATACATTACAGGACATAAATATTCAATGGAGTAAGGGTATGCAAACCATATTCATGGTAAGGCCTGGGATTAATATCACCATTCACCAATATATCAAACTGGAAGAAAACATATAATATAGCTCAAGACAAAGTAGCCTTACAAGCATGTGCTCATAAATCACAGAACTGTTAGCCTACTGCAGTACTGGTTAAGCCTTAGGCTTATCTTGAGAGTTGAAACATGTAATAGACCATGAATGAATTGCAAAATGAAACTGGCCTGACACTCATTTCCATGCCAGGCTGAAAAGAGAAAACAGTGCACATACTTAAGTTTTTTTTCACTAAATGAAGCGACATAAGCCTTTTAATGCACATGCAAAGACATCAGTTGCCCTTTGGAGTCTGTGCATCATGAATCAAACATCTTATTGTTCTAACGGTAAAAGTTAACTAGCGATTATTTTGTACATATACCAGAGCTAGCAAACTTTGTTCTATCGGTAAAAGTTAACTAGTGATTATTTTGTACATATACCAGAGCTAGCAAACTTTCCTCAAAGGCAAAGGCAGCTAACAGCAGCTCTTGCAGAATGATACTGCAGGGGCATGGGAACCAGATTCAGAATTGGTTTTAGCTTCAAACTAATCGATCACTCACCATTCCCTTAACAATAATTTCTAGTTTCATCATAATCAAATAGACATGATAGAAAATACACATTCACTACAACTGTACTGCCACTCTCCCTAGCCAAAAATTAGGCATAGTAGCAGATATAAGCGTTAGATCTCGCTCAAAGTGGTGGAACTCTAGCTCCCGTGGAAGCAAGTAGATAGTAGCCGAAACAGCATAGCCTAAACAGATTGGATGTGGTGTTCACCTGTGCTATATACAAAAGCAAAATATACTACTGCAATTATAATATCCAGAGCATACCAAGCACGGAATAAATTAGGCACAATCACACATTCTACTGGTAGTGAAATTGCTAACATTACCACCTTACAAAATTTTGAGCTGAGAATGGATATGCATCAAACTACCAAAAATATGGACAGGTGCAGAAAGAGCGTGCAAGTGCAGAATATAAGATCATGATAGACAAAGCGCACATTTCAGAAGCACAAACAAGTAGGCAGTTTGCTCCTGTTTGCACACACCCCTTTGCCAAGCACGTTCCATGCCCATTTGGCATAGCAGTAAAAATGGTGATTTATTTTATGGCAAATCAAACTGATTTTAAGATCAATTAAAGCATCTGATACATGAGGACATAAGAATCCAAAGGAGTACAGGTATGCAAACCATCATCATGGTAAGGCCTGGACTGATATTACCATTCATCAAGAAACAGATAAAATAGCACAAGACAAACTAGCTTAATAACTTTACAAGCATTTGCTCATTAACTCTCAAAACTGTTAGTCTACTGCATTAGCCTTAAGCTTATCTTGAAAGTTGAAACATGTAACAGACCATGGGTGAATTGCAAAATGAGATTGGCCTTATGCTCATTTCTACGCCATGCTGATAAAGAAAAATGGTTCAAGTACTTGAAGTGTTTTAGCTTCACTAAAAGAAGCAACATGAGCCTTTTAATGCACATGCAAAGACATCAATTCCCCTTTGCAGTGTGTGCAAAGTTGATCAGGCATCTTGCTGTTCTATCAGTAAAAGTTAACTAGCGATTATTTTGTACATATACCAGAGCTAGCAAACTTTCCTCACAAGCAAAGGCAGTTAACAGCAGCTATTGCAGAACGATACTGCAGGGGCATGAAAACCAGATTCAGTTGCACTAACTAAGAATTCAGAACCAGTTGAAAGCTTCATACTAATCAATCAGTTGCAATTCCTTAACGATAATTTCAACTTTCATCGTGATCAAATCGACATAATACGATAATACAGCCTCACTACAAACTCTATTCCGAAAATTAGGCGAAATAGCAGATCTAAGCGTTCGATCTCGCTCGATGCGGCGGAACCCTAGCACCAGCGGAAGCAAGCAAGCAGTAACCGAAACGGCAAAGGCACAGACAGATCGGATGCGGTGCTCACCTGCGCCACTCGCGGAGGAGGATTCCCTCCTCCGGCCCCATCTGGGCCGGCGGCGGGAGGATAGGGCCGTCGCCGCCGTCCAATTCCGGCTCGGGGGAGAACGGCGAGGGCGAGAACCCTCCGGAGACGTGGCCTATCGGGACCCCCTGGGACTCCACGGCGATCTCCTCCTCCTCCTCCACCTCCGCTACGCCGCCGTCGACGAAGGAGGTGTAGCCGCCGTACCCGGCGTCGGCGTCGGCGTCGAAGGGGTGGGAGGCGGTGCGGGGGAGCTCGTCGGCGCCGTCGTCGGCGAAGAAGGAGGCCATGGCGGTGGTGGTGGTGCGAAACGCGGCGGAGGTTTTGGGCGGCGCGTGGTGTGGGGACTCTCGGTTGCGCTACCTGCGTGCGCCTATTTGGGTGGTTCGCTTCGCTTGCCCCGTCACGCGCTCCCTTAATTAATTGGTCGTTAATCCGCTCTCGATTACCTTGCTTGGCGTCTTAATAGAACTGACCGGTTCTTTTGGGCAGTTTTGGGTGCTAGAGATTATGGGCCTTTCTATGTCTTAGGCCCAGTACGAAGATTTTTTTTCTCCTTTTTAACATATCTAAGCGTTCAGCGCTGTCAAAAATCATCGATTCTCCCAAACGGCTTCAAGAAAAACTAGACAGAACATACACTAGTAAGATCATCGATCATGAAAAGATCATAGTTCTGCAATGAAAATGCTTCTCATTTGCAAGGACAAACTTCCCAGAAACAAGTTACTAACATATTAACAGCTTCTCATTCGCGAGGCCAAACGTCCCAGAAACAGTTTCTACTGTACTAGACATCATAGTACAGTACGGCTTCCGGACTTGGGCGGGATCACCACGCGGGCCACCTCTTGCGCGGTTTCACACAATTGACCAAAACTACTCACTAGTTTTATATAAGTGCTTTTTACAAACATAGATATATTTTTCTTTTCAAACATTACATTACATTAGATACGCGGGTTTGATCTCTATCTATATACTTACACAACCATCGTAAAAATGTCCTATAAAACTACAACTTATTTCTACCTAGGTGCTAACTTGAATCATAAGTCAATTTGCTATTTGCTTTCTTCTTAGAAACCATGCATCTAACTAAGCTCTAGTTCAGCTAGGTAGCACATTCTTATTTGTACTACTGTACCTGTACTTCTATTTAGAACCTTTATGAGCCATCTACAGCTTGCTGCTAGGGCATGCCAACATGCATATATGCATCCAAATGTAATTTTCTTTTCTATTTTTTGCTACCAATATTTATATGGTAATACTAAATATCATATGATAAGATTAATTCTACCAACTGCCACATCAAACCTTTTGCGTCGGGTTAGAGGAGCACTCTCGTCAGCCCTTGCAGTGGTGCGTGGTTTGATGCTTGTCTTGTTGCTGTCCACCATCTCTTCCCTTCGAAGCTAACCCTACTTTGTGGTGGTGTTGATGGGATGGGTTGTAGTAGCTCTCTCCAATGTAGTAAGCGAGGAGTTGTTCGTTTCATTGGGTCCTTTATAGGGAGAAGAGGGAGAAGGAGTGGAGACAAGCCTTAGAGAGTGCAAAGACAGCATGTAGTTGGTGTGAGAGGGAGGAATGACATGCCTCGGTTGATGCACTTGACACACAAGACTGATATGCCAGGTCAGTGCTTGTCCTACATGTTGGCTAGTTAGTAGGCCCAAATGCTACATAGCGATACACCACTAGTTGATATATCGCTTGTTTCCTATTTTCTATAGCTCAAAGGCTCCCATGATGATTGGTTACTTGTGTTAACCCTGGTTGGCTTATCACCAGTGTGAACCCTGATTAGAGCAATAAGAGATGCAATGGGGAATTCAATTCCCCGCTAGGGAATACATCCTCATCCCCTTCTCATGAGTAACAATTTTCTCGGTTCATGCCCCGTCAACTCTAACGGGAAACAAATTTTCCATTCCTACCTCCCGTATAGGGTATTAATCCCCATAGAGTCCCCGTCCCTACTTAAAACAACATGTACATCTCAAATCATATATGTAAATTAACAAATAACATTCACACTTTATATCAACATATTAGTATATATCAACTAATCCACATGACAATAAGACATGATTGTTATTCATCCACTAGTCATGGTCGAATAGGATCTTTTAAGTGTGTATAATTTTATATTGGACCTAGAACCCTATGCCTTTGGACTCCACTAAGGATGGAGATGGGGGACGGAGGATCATCTTGGCCCTCCAGACTCAACAGGCATTGTTTTCCCATCTCGTAATAAAAGAATTTCCTACATGAATATGGGAAGGTTATGGAGAAAAAAGGGGCTTCTCCACATGAGTGAAATTGCACCAATTGTTATGCGTGTGTTAGTTGCTAGTTCATGGGCTAATGGCTCCTAACCAACTTTCCTACATAGGTATATAGCATATGTACATGTTACTCTATACACGAAATGATGAAACGATCGCATACTACTATGCGGTGCAAGAGAGTTGTTTAGCTTGACATGCTTGTTAGGATAGCTGGCCTTGTTCTCAATTGGTAAGACTTCATTCTTCTCATGTAAACTTTGAGCTCACATAAATTTCGACTAGTTTGTAAAAGAGAAAATTGTATTAACAATGCATGACCTTGTGAGGTGGGTTATTTGAGTTTTTAAAGAACTTATGTATAGAAAGTTTTTCTAAAAAATATTATTTAATAGTTTAGAAAGCGTGCTAACAGAAAATAAGAAAGTTGACACTCTAACTTACATTTGAATGGGCCTTAAGTTATACCTCCGCAAGGAGTATGGCATTGTTGATGTGCAAAAGATGACCATGATCAAATATACATATTTACAAAGTGACTTAATGCCGCGCCTTGCCACAAATAGCATCGACCACATTAGCCTCAAGAAACCAAGGCATGTTCAGTTGGGCAGTCTAAAGAAAACAAAACAAGCATCAAGGAGTTGGTTGTTAATATTGATTGAATTGCTACACGGTACAAGGATCGCCGAATAAAAGCCAGAGGTTTTTACATGATACCTCATCCGACTGTGGATTCATATCGTGTGCGTAGCCATTTGTTCACGATGCCACGGAAAGAGGCTCTGAAAAAGATCAAGCTGAACGTCGCAACACAGAAGCCTATGCTAATGGAAGCTTGAAAAATATTGGGTCGCCCAAACACATGAGAGAATAGATGCCTATGCTTTTGGCTTTTAGTGATGTGCGTTCATCGATTACCTTATGTATCACAATGCAATAAAGATTGATCGCCCATCAACACCAATAACTCTTGAAGCAAGAGCAATTAGCTGAAGGATAAAAGGTTATAATCTCACTCTGTGCACACAATCGATGGCCTACACAAGTAATAAAGGGCATAAAGGATATAATCAGAAGGGTTCCTAAACTGTTTGTATTTGATCGCAGTTGTGTCTTTTGAATTCCTGATCCAATGGAAGCATTGTCTTTCTTCAGAGAAGCTTCCTACTTATAGTGTGCATGTACAGACATTTAACAATCTGAGTCGGAAGATGCTTGCTTTTTTGGACGACAAAAACTTTAAATTTTCTGGAGCACATTTACGTATGTGTAACTTGAGAATAGGACAAACAATCTCCTGAACCTACAAACACAAGTAAAATTTCAGTTTCTCGAATATATTAGGAAACCCAAAAGTTTTGAGAATTTTGAGTCCCATTGCTTCGTTTCTTTCCCATCTTTCCCATCATGCAGTATCACGCAAAGAACAAGTATAATAATGTGTTCTCGAAAATAGAAACAACCAGTCTTACAGTAGTCAAAGAAATAATTGCGTTGGTATATGCTGGCCATGGCAATTCACATTTTTGTGGCAAAGGATGATTCTTACTAGATATATATTGCAATGCTAACAGATATACTACTTCTTCAGGCAACATTTAAACAATGAAGATAAAAAATTTTAACTCACCAAACCCACTGGCTTTTGTGTGCAGCCATTGCCTCGAAGCTTCTGGAAGGGCTATTATTAACAAGAGTACAAATTGGTTGTTTTGGGCTTGAGGAGAGGGTGAAAGAAGATAGCGAAATGTCAACTGAACCACTGTACTTGCGAAAAATGTTCAGGCTTACCTATCCAAATAAACAGGCACAAGCCAGGTTAGCTTGGTAACTTCTTCGTAATAATGTATTCACAGGGAAATGTTTAGAGTTACTCACATTTCACACACATTTCGAGGTTAACTGGCCTAGTGACAATAAGAATTGTCAAAATTATCTGTAACGAGATAAACACATCAAGCAATTCAAAACTATGCAGAGAAGGCATGTGTAATATCATTGTTTTTTTTATTTTTAGTATAGAAAATATACAGTGACTATGAATCCCCCGTGTATATGAGGGGGTCGGGTCTATATATATACAGCCTAGGCCAGTGATCTGTTTAACATCCCCCGCAGTCGCAGCGGGAGGGAATGGACGTAAAGACTGGACCGAAAACTAGTGAACAAAGGCGTGGATAGGCCTTTAGTCATTATGTCGGCAAACTGATGTGCCGATGGTACATGGAGCACCCGAACCTGTCCTAATGCAACCTTGTCACGAACAAAATAAATATCGATCTCGATGTGCTTGGTGCGTCGGTGATGGACCGGGTTGGCGGTCATGTAGACGGCACTGACATTATTATAGTAGACAACGGTCGCGGTGGAGAGGGGTGCACGGAGCTCCTGGAGAAGCTGGCGAAGCCAGCAGCACTCGACGACGGTGTGGGCGATGGCGCGGTACTCGGCTTCAGCGCTGGAGCGGGACACTGTAGTCTGGCGTTTTGAGGACAGGATACGAGAGTGTCATCGAGATAGACGCAGTAGCCGGACATAGAGCGTCGAGAGTCGGGCAGCCTGCCCAGTCCGCGTCGGAGTACGCGGTGAGGGAGTCGATGGGGCTAGAGCTGAGATGCAGCCCGCTGGAGAGGGTGCCCTTCACGTAGCGTAGGATGCGATTGAGCAGCGCGAGGTGAGGTTCGCGCGGAGCGTGTATGAAGAGGCACCCTTGATGGACAGCGTACGTGAGGTCGGGTCGGGTGAGTGTGAGGTATTGGAGAGCCCCGGCAAGACTCCGATAGTGAGAGGGATCGGCAACGAGGGCGCTATCGGCGGCGGAGAGTTTGGCTCGAATGTCGACTGGGGTAGCCGTGGGGTGACAGTCGGCCATGCCCGCACGCTGGAGGAGGTCGATGGCGTACTGGCGTTGGGAAAGGAAGAGCCTGTGGATGAAACGGGTTACGAAGATGCCAAAAAAATGGTAGAGAGGACCAAGATCGGTCATGACGAACTCAGAGTGGAGTCGGGCCATGATCTGGTCGAGGAGAGATGTCGAAGACGCTGTGAGGACAATGTCATCGACATAGAGAAGTAGATAGGCAGTGGCGGAGCCGATATGAAAAGTGAACAGGGAACTATCAGACGCAGAGGCCACGAAGCCGATGTGCTGAAGATAGGCAGCAAAGCGCTGGTACCAGGCACGAGGGGCTTGTTTGAGGCCGTAGAGAGAGCGTTGAAGGAGACAGACGTCGTCGGGCTGAGAAGGGTCGACGAAGCCTGAGGGCTGCTGGCAGTAGACTGTTTCTGTCAGGTGGCCGTGAAGAAAGGCGTTTTTCACGTCTAGTTGATGGATCGGCCAGGAGCGAGAGGCAGCCAAGGTGAGGACGACTCGGATGGTGGTGGGTTTGACAACGGGACTGAACGTCTCGTTGTAGTCGATACCGGGTCGTTGGGAGAAACCCCGAACTACCCAACGAGCCTTGTGACGGGCAAGGAAGTCATCGGCGTGGAATTTGTGTTTGAAAATCCACTTGCCAGTCACAATGTTGGCGTCGGGAGGTCGGGGAACGAGGCGCTAGGTCTCGTTGTCCATTAGGGCCTTGTACTTGTCGGTCATGGCCGCGCGCCACTGAGGGTTGGCCAAGGCTGGGCGAGATAGAGCTGTGGACGGCGAAGAGACCGTAGCGCGGATTGGGTCGGAGAGACCCGGTCTGGGAGCGGGTGACAATGTGAGAGGTGGAGGGAACTGGAGCCGATGGGGGTGCGGGAGTAATGGGAAGAACTGGTCGGGTGGTGGCGTCATCGGCTCCGAGTCGACGAATGTAGACAAGAGGAAAAGGAGGGATTAGATCGGCCTGAGCCGATGAGGTCGGGTGGACCGAGTATTCTGATCGGTCCGACAGAGGTGGATCAGCCGATAGGGTGGGGGGAGCCGATGGAAAGTGAGGAGCCAATGGAAGTGGGGTGTCTGATGGAGAGGGAACGGTATCGGCTAAAGGATAAATAGGATCGGTATCGGCCGATAAAGGTGGGTCCGATGGGGGTCCGATGGGGGTCCGATGGTGGGGACATCGGAGCGAGTAGTGGTGGGAGATGTGACGGGTAAATCCTCAGCAACGGCCGATGAGGGGGCCGATGGAGAGGGCAGTGGGGAAGACCTGGTCGGCACGGTGTTGGTGAGGAGGAAGTCGAGATCACTAGAGGAGGATCTCGGATGAAGGAGACCGAAGGGAAAACATGTCTCGTCAAAAATGACGTGACGAGAGATGAGGACCCATCGGGTGGAAAGGTCGAGGCATCGGTATCCCTTGTGAGAGGTGGAATAACCGAGGAGAATACAGGCGGTGGAGCGGGGAGCGAGTTTGTGGGAAGCTGTGGCGGTGAGATTTGGGTAGCAGAGGCACCCGAAAACGCGAAGGTGGGAGTAGACGGGTGCCGTGCGGTAGAGAAGGGCATAGGGAATGTTGTTATGAACGGAGGAGCATGGGCGTCGATTGAGAAGATACGTCGCAGTAGCCAGAGCTTTGGCCCAATAAGTGGCGGATAGGTGGGCGTGAAGTAGCATGGTGCGACTGATGTTGTTGAGGGTGCGAAGGAGGCGCTCGGCTTTGCCGTTCTGAGGAGAGGTGTAGGGGCAGGAGAGCCGGAGATGGATGCCCTGCGAGGTGAGGAGGTTTGTAACGGTATGGTTGACGAATTTCGTACCGTTATCAGCTTGTAAAGCCTTGATGGGGAGGTTAAACTGAGTGGATACGTGCGTGACGAAGTGAGTGAGGTGAGAGGCGACCTCGGATTTGTGGATGAGCAGGAAGGTCCAGCAATAGTGTGTGTAATCGTCAAGTATAGCGAGATAATACTGATTACCGGAGATACTTTTAACTGGGGACGTCCATACATCATAATGTATAAGTTCAAATAGACGCGAGGTACAGGAGAGAGAACTAGAAAAGGGCAGACGCACATGTTTGCCAAATTGACATGAGTGGTAAACTGTGGAGCTGCTGTGGGTACATCGGATGGAGGCGCTGCGACGGAGGGTGGCGATAGCGTCGGGGCCGGGGTGGCCGAGGCAAAGGTGCCAAAGGTTGGTGGAGAGGGCGACGCTAGCGTGTGGGGTGGATGGCGCAGCGGGAATGGTGTAGAGGTCGCCGCCACTATTGTAGCAAAGGATCTGTCGCCGGGTTGGGATATCCTTCACAGAGAAACCATGCGCGTCAAATTCAATGGAGCAGTGGTTATCTCGTGTGAATTGACGGACAGATATAAGATTGTGAATGAGAGAAGGGACAATAAGAGCATTGCGTAGGGGGAGGTTAGTGGTGGATGTAGACAGAGAGGAGTCACCGCGGCATTGGACAGGAAGAGAGTGACCATTGCCGATAGTGACAAAAGGGGAGGAGGAGGGGTGACAGGAGCAAAGTATACCGGGCGATGACGCCATGTGTGAAGATGCCCCGGAGTCCAGCACCCAAGGGACCGAGATAGGTCGTGATGGCGTCGGACCCTGCTAGGTTCTGCCTTTGCCTTTGCCCTTGCCTTTCCCGGTTCGGGCTGTATTGCTGTGGCTGGAGCCATGGCCACCAGGACCGCGGGAGGAAGGGGCAGCGCAAGAAGCTCGACAGCCATTATCGGCTACGGCAAGAAGAGCGGTGTGAGCCACTGTCTTCTCATCATTGGTCAGACGGAGTTCTTTAAGAACTAGCATGTCATAAGCCCGGGCGAACGATGGAAGAGGTGTGGCGTTGGCGATGTCATCGGCGGTGTTGGAGAAGCGGGGATTGAGGCCTCGTAGAAAGGCGAGGACGAGTTGAGAGTCAGCCACAGGGTGGCCGACGTCCCGGAGAGCAGCAGCCTTGACTTTGAGGCACTGACAGTACGAGGAGACAGAGGAGTCGCCTTGTACCATGGAGTGGAACTCGTTGAGGAGAAAGATGGCGCGAGGCTGCTTGTTGGCCAGGAAAATCCGCTCGATGGCCATTCAGAGGTCCTGGGTGGTGGGGTTGGTATCGTCCATGGCGAGGTCGAGGACAGAGTCGTCGACCGAGCCGAGCAGCCAGCTGCGCACGCAGCACTCGACGATGTCCCACTGAGGATCATCGGGAAGAGGTGGAGCGGAGCCATCAATATGGGACCGGAGGCCGAATTTTCCACAGAGGGATTTGAAGAAGAAAACCCACTTGGAATAATTGGCGTTAAGGTCAAAGGAGATAGGAACGTGAGATTTCACGTTCACAGCAGTGTAGGGAGGGGAGAAGATCGGCGAGGTGGTGCCCGAGGTGTGGTCTGTGGCACCGAGGGCCGGAGCAGATTCGGCAACTGGGAGAGTGCTGGAGCTGAGGGCGGACTCGGAGGCCATGATGGGAGAACGGGAGCAAAGAGCCGATGGGAAAGAGAAGCCGATGGGAGGGGGAAACCGATGAGAGGACGGATCGGCCGATCAAGGATGTGAGAAGCCAATGGGAAGTGGGCAGTGGAGTAGGTGAGGAGTGGCCAGCCGATGAGGAGTGGTTGGCCGATAGGGAGTAGGCAGCGGAGTAGGTGAGGAGTGGCCAGCCGATGAGGAGTAGACAGCGGAGTAGGTGAGGAGTGGCCAGCCGATGAGGAGTGGTTGGCCGATAGGGAGTAGGCAGCGGAGTAGGTGAGGACAGAGTGGGTGGGTCAGAGAGTGGTTGGGTCACGGACGTGCGAGGATTCACGTCCGTGAAGAGAAGATTCACGTTCGTGGACTCGTGCAGGCCAAGGAGTGGGGCGGACGCGAAAAAGGCAGGGAGTGGCCGGATGCGAAGAGAAAATGTTCGCGTCCGGGAGGCAGGGATTTGTGTCCGTGGACACATGGACACGTTGGACTGACTCGGACGTGAGGGGAGAAGGTTCGCGTCCGAGAGCCGTTGAGCGTGTCGGAAAGGGCAAGAACCAAGGGAGGTTTCCAGCCGATGGAGGGCTAAACAAGTCCAGCCGATGGAGACGACGAGCGCGGAGGTGCGCCGGCGTTAGAGAAGGAGAGATGCACAAAACAAGAGGAAGAGCGGAGACAGGTGCGAGGAGGGACGAGGAGGCGGAGCGAGACCGTCGCCTGATCGCGCGGAGGTGGGGCGGAGAAAAGGTGACTGCGGGAGAGACGGGGAGAAGAAGAAATGGAAACGAGAGAGCGAGGGGAGTACCGGGAAGAGAGTCGGCGATGGGAAGAAGACGTCGATAACGAGAAGGAAAGAGTCGGCTCACCGGAGGGAGAAGCTAGCGCGTCGAGATGTCTAGACTCGCTCTGATACCATGTAGAAAATGTACAGTGACTATGAATTCCTCCTGTATATACGAAGAGGTCGGATCTATATATATACAGCCCAGACCAGTGGTCCTACGAAAATGATGATACCAATGCATCCAAGCATGCCATACATAAATTCGAGAATGTAATGCATAGGCTCTTTTAGACTCTGGAATAAGTAGAGTATATGGCAACATGAAGAAAGTAGGATATCAGGGAAGAACTTTACAAGTTCCCACCCTTCAATGTGCCCTTGCCCGTTGTCACGCAGAAGCTTGCTGTTCATAGAAAAATAGATACGTTAAGACTCCAAAGAAAACATTCTACAGAAATATGCTAGCATAAGTGTAATCCAGACTGTCGTAAGTGAAAGAAATGTAAGCAACTCCAGCATTGGAATAGACGGAATGAGTGCACATCACCAGCCAAGAGCTACAGGCCATACTCATGACGCTCATGAATTAGCCTAACTGTTCTATTAAAATGCCGCCCAAAAACAACTTATATATGCATTTAAGGGATGGTAGTATAGAGAGAGAACCCTTACATGTATGCCACAATTATGTTGAAGTTAAGGTAATACGCTTTCAGCACAACATGTTGTGACTTGACAAGAATGCTGATGTTATAGAAGCTTGTGTCGATAAAGTAATAATATAACAATACAACGGTAACAGAAAAAATTCTTTAAAAATGGTATCAAACAGATGTTACCCTAAAAATGCTAAACGACAAAGCTGAACTAACCATATGCCATGCTGTACATCGCAATGATTTGGATGGCCTGATACTCCTCTGGAATCAAAGGTAACAATCTAAAATGACAACAAATATGTCAGGATAAGGTAGGGGAATTGGAAGGAGAACAAAATGCAATGAAAAATTCCATATTTTGAGGTTCAGAACACCAGAAAAAGAAATTCACTTGCACAATCATATGATGTACTCAGCTTGATATCTGTTTGCAGAAAAACCGCACTGAGATTTGGAACAGATGATAACCAATATAGTAGTAAATGGCATATAATAAAGACAAGCGCATTTACATGCTCCTGTTTCTTCACTATGATATTTTAACTTTTAAAGTTGTTCAGAACAGGCAGGCACAAAACAAAACATAATACAGGAAAGTACTAAAGTTGATAGTAGAAATTAGTTATTATTATTATTATTATTGGGAGCTCATCTGAATTCTGAGATGAAATCATTACCGTGTCGATATTCCATTGTTGAGCCTGTGGCATGGTAAGTTCTGCTATTAGTCCATGATCCCATTTCTCATGAAATCCATCCTACAATATACACTGTGTAAACTTAATAATATATTTGGAGCAGTATATACAGACAATCAGGCCCAAAAATATGAGTTCATAGTAAAGTACCTGCAGTTCAGGGTGGTCCAAGACTTTAACTTGCTCGGCTGGAATCTGTAAAGACATGATCCATTTCAGGAAATAAACAAAAGAACCCCTCCAAGGGCTATAATGGAGCAGTGTAGGACCTTAAGAGTGAAACAGGCACGGTAGAGTTCCTCTTTGCGAATATTACCAATGCCATCAGCATTGCCTGATATGGGGATTAAGTTGGCACTCAGAAAGGCAAACTCAGCTCAGGTTTGTTATCCAAAAAATGGTGCCCTTAAAGAGTAGATAGGCGTGTGGTTGAGCTTAGACATACTGGAAGGGCACAAAGGATCAGAGGGTAGACATCAGACAAGCACAAGATATGAATGTTGTGACCTTTTGACTTGAGGAAAAGAATAGTCGGAGCAAAAAACCTGCATCAGCAATAACATGACTGTAGAAATGTGTACAGTGACTAAGACTCCAAGAGTATAAAATGGGTTCGGGTCTATATATATACAAACCAGGCCAGTGGTCTATCTAACAACCCCATAGTCGTAGCGGGAGAGAAACAGACGCAGAGACTAGACCGAAAACTGGTGAACAAAAGCATGGGCAACCCTTTGATCATTATATCGGCAAACTGATGCGCCGATGGTACATGGAGCACCCAAATCCGTCCTAATGCGACCTTGTCACGGATAAAATGGATATTGATCTTGATGTGCTTAGTGCATCGATGATGGACCGGATTAGCGGTCATATAGACGGCACTGACATTGTCGTAGTAGACAACGGTCACGGTGGAGAGAGGTGCACGGAGCTCCTGGAGAAGCTAACGAAGATAGCAGCACTCGGCAACGGCGTGGGCGACGGCGCGGTACTCGGCTTCGGCGCTGGACCGGAACACTGTAGTCTGACGTTTTGAGGACCAGGATACGAGAGTGTCACCGAGATAAACGCAGTAACCGGACGTAGAGCGTCAAGAGTCGGGGCAGCCTGCCCAGTCCACATCGGAGTACGCGGTGAGTGAGTCAATGGGGCTAGAGCTGAGATGCAGCCCGCTGGAGAGAGTGCCCTTCACGTAGCGTAAAATTCGCTTAAGTAGCGCGAGGTGAGGTTCGCGCGGAGCGTGCATGAAGAGACACACTTACTGGACAGCGTACGTGAGGTCGGGCCGGGTGAGGGTGATGTGTTGGAGAGCCCCGGCAAAACTCCGATAGTGAGAGGGATCGACAACGAGTGCGCCATCGGCAACGGAGAGTTTGGCTCGAGTGTCGACCGGGGTGGCCGTGGGGTGACATCGGCCATACCCGCACGCAGTGGACCGTTTCCGTTAGGTGACTGTGAAGAAAATCGTTCTTCACGTCTAGCTGATAGATCGGCCAGGAGGGAGAGGCAGCCAAAGTGAGGACGACCCGGATAGTGGCGGGTTTGACGATGAGAATGAAGGTCTCGTCGTAATCGACACCGTGTCGTTGGGAGAAACCCCGGACTACCTAGCAAGCCTTGTGATGGGCAAGGGAGCCATCGCCGTGGAATTTGTATTTAAAAATCCACTTACCGGTCATAATGTTGGCGTCGGGGGGTTGGGGGACGAGGCGCCAGGTCTCGTTGTCCATTAGGGCCTTGTACTCGTCGGCCATGGCTGCGTGCCACTGAGGGTCGGCCAGGGCGGAGCGAGATGTCACCGGGATGGATGAGATAGAGCTGTGGACGGCGAAGAGCCCATAGCGCTGAGTGGGACGGAGATACCCGGTCTGGGAGCGAGTGACCATATGAGAGGTGGAGGGAACTGGAGCCGATGGGGGTATGGGAGTAATGGAAAGAACTGGTCGGGTGGGGGCGTCATCGGTTCCGGGTCAGCGACTATAGACGAGAGGAAAAAAGGGAACTAGATCGGCCTGAGCCGATGGGGTCGGGTAGGCCGAGTGGTCCGATCGGTCCGATAGAGATGGATCAGCCGATGAGCTAGAGGAAGCCGATAGGAGTTGAGGAGCCGATGGAAGTGGGGTGTCCGATGGAAAGAGGACGATATCGGCTGAAGGATAAACGGGATCTGTATTGGCCGATGGAGGTGGGGCCGATGATTGGGATATCGGATCGAATAGTGGTGGGATATGTGAAGGGTAAGTACTCAGCAGCGGCCAATGAGGGGGCCGATGGAGGGGACAGTGGAGGAGGCCTGGTCGGCACGGTGTTGGTAAGTAGGAAGTCGAGATCACTAGAGGAGGATCTCGAATGAAGTAGACCGAAGGGAAAACATGTCTCGTCAAAAATGACGTAACGAGAGACGATGACCCGTCGGGTAGAAAGGTCGAGACATCGGTATCCTTTGTGAGAGGTGGGATAGCCGAGGAGAATACAGGTGGTGGAGCGGGGAGCGAGTTTGTGGGAAGCTGTGGCGGTGAGGTTTGAGTAGTAGAGGCACCCGAAAACGCGAATGTGGGAGTAGTCGGGCGCCGTGCGGTAGAGAAGGGCATAGGGAACGTTGTTTTGAACGGAAGAGCATGGGCGTCGATTGAGAAGATACGTCGCAGTAGCCAGAGCTTTGGCCCAATAAGTGGCAGGTAAGTAGGCGTGAAGTAGCATAGTGCGACTGATGTTATTGAGGGTGCGAAGGAGGCGCTCGGCTTTACCGTTCTGAGGAGAGGTGTAGGGGCAGGAGAACCAGAGATGTATGCCCTGCGAGATGAGGAAGGTTGTAATGGTACGGTTAATGAATAGCATACCGTTATCGGCTTGTAGAGCCTTGATGGTGAGGTTGAAATGAGTGGACACGTATGTGACGAAGTGAGTGAGGTGAGAGACGACCTCGGATTTGTTAATGAGCGGAAAGGTCCAGCAATAATGTGTGTAATCGTCAAGTATAGCGAGATAATACTGATTACCGAAGACACTTTTAACTAGAGATGTCTATACATCACAATGTATAAGTTCAAATGGACGCGAGGTAGAGGAGAGAGAACTAGAAAAGGGTAGACGCACATGTTTACCAAGTTGACACGAGTGACAAACTGTGGAGCTGTTGTGGGTACATCGGATGGAGGCGCTGTGACGGAGGGTGGCGACAGCGTCGGGGCCGGGGTGGCCGAGGCGAAGATGCCAAAGGTTGGTGGAGAGGGCGACGCTGGCGTGTAGAGTGGACGGCGCAACGGGAATGGTGTGGAGGTCTCCGCCACTATTGCAGCGAATGATCTGTCGCCGAGTTGGGATATCCTTAACAGAGAAACCAGATGCGTCAAATTCGATGGAGCAGTTGTTGTCTCTTGTGAATTGATGAACAAATATAAGAATGTGAATAAGAGAAGGTACAATAAGAACATTGCGAAGGAGGAGGTCAGTGGTGGATGTAGACAGAGAGGAGTCACCTCGGCATTGGACAGAGAAGGAGAGATCCACAAAGCAAGAAGAGGAACGGAGACGGGCGCGAGGCGAGACGAGGAGGCGGATCGAGACCGTCGCCTAGTCACGCGAAGGTGGGACGGAGAAAAGAGGATGACTGCGGGAGAGACGGGAAGAAGGAGAAACGGGGGCGACAGAGCGAGGAGAGTGCCGGGAGGAGAGTACCGGAAAGAGGGTCGACGACGGAAAGAATACATCGATGATGAGGAGGAAAGTGTCGGCTCGTCGGAGGGAGAAGCTAGCGCGCTAAAGTTGTCTAGACTCGTTTTGATACCATGTAAAAATATGTACAGTGACTAATACCCCAAGAGTATAAAGAGGGTCTGGTCTATATATATACAACCAGGCCAGTGATCTGTTAGCCAAATATTATAAAACAATTTTCCCCCAAAATTGTTCCACACAAAAATCAACACGAGGGTTGCTGGAGTTCATGTGCCTTTTTAGAACAATCAGTCGCACGATACGATCTAACCCACTTAATTCCACCAGTGCGAAATGCCTAACACCATCTCAGGAAGGCTAGCCTTCCTCAGCTGCTCAGGAATTTCATCTCGCGTGTGCCGCGCACATTGACAGTGCCTACTAAGCTTGATTGTTTGCGGTTACCGGAACTGCAACTGAACGGTCTACTCGGTAAGGCTACGCAAACCATGGTAAGAGACATGAGGAAGAGGAAGCAGTACATGGATTCGTCGTCGGGGTGGGTGAGAACAAGGAGGACATTCCGGCTCATCCTGTCGCCGCGAGGGGAGAGGAAGGGAGAGTTGCGAGGCAGACACGCCAGCGAGGGGGAGGAGAGCACCCACCCCAGAGAAACCGCCCACAAGAGCACGGCCCCCGCCACCATTAGCGTCCAGATCCACGCCGTGGCCTTCTCCGGCGGCTGCGCTCGCCACTCCTCCCCGCGCCTGTGCGGCTGTGCGTGGTGGACAGGCCACTCGTCGGTCTCCTCGAGTTCTCGCCGACGCCCAGCTCTCGCGGATCCAAGGAGGCGCCGCCTTCCTCCTCCGTGCGCCCGCGCTCGCCGGTGGGCTCCTCGTCTCCTCGACGTCGAGGACTTCCGGCGCCGAATACGGTGTGACGGCGCTCATGGCGTGAGCTAGCTCCTCCATAGCGATGCATCAGCCCAGTTTTAGCGATGTGGGCTGGCGGATGTGTCTTAGTGGGCCAGCGGTGGTCAGCCCATGTAAACGGAAAGAAAAAAAAGCATCTTATCGTCGAGTTTTAAAAAAGTTCTTAAACCCCTAAACTAGATTTAACGCAACCCAAATCTTACAATACCAGTTTAACTGACATTCTAAGACAGTATTGTTTATCTAGTTTTAACTGACGTAATGTTTATATGGTACTCCAATTAAAAAAATAAAAAAATAAGATAGATCTTATATATTAGTGAAACATTCATCCTTTTCTTCCTTCTATACTCCCTCTCTTCAACGGTGGTTGGCTAGCGAGCTTGAGCTCGCCATCTCATTGGTGGAAAGGTGGCAACGGCAGGTGGTGGTGGGTAGGTGGCCAGTAAGGAGCTTTTGACCTAGGCGACGATAGGTGAAGAAAAAGAAGAACATGACCTAGGCCTTCTTGCTCCTGCCGTAGGCCTCTCAACTGTCGTCATGGCATGAGCAAAAGAGGAGGCAGCAGCAACAAAGTGGTAGCAGCAGAAGCTCATGGTTGGGTGGAGCTCGGGGTGTTGTTGGTCACTATCAACTCTCTCTCTCTCTCAAGCGACATGGGTGATGGCATTGTCACCAAGCTCGAGTGACCGCCACATCTCCTCTAGTCCTAAGCGGCATGGGCGGTGGTGAATCGGGAGCTCGACAATGACGAGGTAAGCGAGGAGGCTCCCTAGATGTGGCAGGTGGCCTGACATGGATAGTATGATTGTCTTAAGTGGTGGTGAGGCCCTTTCTTTCCTACTCTATCCTCACCGTCTAGAACAACTTGCTAGTCATCCGTGACATCGACAACAAGAAATCCCTTTGCATCACCACGAGCAGCTTCGCCATGTCCTTCGATGTGAATGCCACTCCTTCTCTCATCCTCTGGTCGTCACCTTCCGTGCAACAGGACAGCCATAGTACTGCCATAGCGAACTCGTGCCTCATGTGGACCAACCCATATCATCCGTCCATCATGGCTATAGGTACCTCCGCCGTGTTAGAGCCGATGGCTACTTTGTCATCAATGCGGTGTGTGGTCTCTACTAGTAGCCCCAGGGCGTGAAAGGAGCTTGAGTCGTACAAATGGGGTAAATGTGCGAATTTTTAATTCTAAAATAAACTAGCAACGAAAATTAGACTTTCATCTAGAGTCTCCGATCCTAATGTCCGAAGTACCCGGACTGATCTTTCTATTAGACAGAGAGACTAGTCCGAAGTCCCCGGTTATATAGTCCAAGGATTCTAGACCTTCTTCAAAATATCTAAGAGATACTTAAAAGAGACAAACCCTAAGGGGTGGAGAGAAAGCAAGGAAACAAAATCATAAATAATATAATAGTTAATGGAACACTAGGAGACACAATTTTTCACCAAAGTTTGGATTAACTAATCATACATCTCCGTTTATCAGCTCCAAAGAACTAAATCTTTTTTTGATCCCTTGCCTCACCAAGTTTAACGCTAGAAACTAGTTTAGCTTCCAAGCTCGTACCAAAGAGTAGCACTTAGTTCAAGCCAACAATCAAAGTTTCCACTAGGACACCATGCTTTCATTTTTTCTGAAGCTTACTCTACTAAACCAACCTCTAAAGAAGAAGTTATGAATTCACTAATATACCTCTTTTTCTTGTAGAGTTCAAAAAAACCTTCACAAACGTCCCGAACGATTCATACATTGAATCCTCACGGACAATACCTAGTCATCTAAGAGGTGGTCCACCAAGAGCAATAAGCTTGACTCTTCACCAGTATTGATACATAAGTGTTCACTCAAATCCTAAGTTTCAATCTCCCACACATTACCCAGAAAGCACACTTAAAGGATTGATTAAACTTAAGATCCAAGATAGTGAAGTGGGGAACCTCTAGAAACCTCTTGGGAGTAGTATAGAAATAAATGAGAAGCCAGCTCATCGAAAGCGGGTTGTTTGGTTTAAATACCCACCCTTCTCAAAGCTAGCCGTTACTTATGGAATTTAAATTCTAGAGTATCCGAATAGAATACTCAAAGACTCCAGATATGTTATTTGGTCTACATAGAGAAATTAGTCCAAAAACTTCGACCAAACAGTCCAGAGACTCAGGACAACATTTAGCTTCGAGAAAGAGAATAGGTTTGAAGTATGTCTGGTCTAAACTTTCAAAAACTCCGGACAACATTTAGTTTTAAGAAAGAGAGGAGGTTCGAAATATTTGATCTAAACTTCTAGAGACTCCGGACAAAATTTAGCTTCGAGAAAGAGAGGAGGTTCAGAGAGTGTCCAGTCTAAACTTTCGGAGACTCCGAATAAACCTATCTGCTAGACAATGAGCTCAGCCCGAAGACTCCGATATAAATATCTAGAGACTCCGGATATGTCTCTCTGTTAGACATGCTCAGTCTATAAACTCTGAGTTGATTTCTCTATTTGATATAGAACCTTGTTAAAAAATTTCTATAAAGCCTAGACACAAACATCGAAAACACTGGTATAGAAAAACCAAAACCCCAATATATACATGGTGCGAATGTTCACTCATTTAGATTTAAAAGTTTTATTAAGTATTTGCTTTTTAAATCAGTTCAACTTAAACATCTTTTAATAGCTTGACTTATCCTAAAAACTTAAGAAATAATAAAATTATATTTTCATTGCTTCAAGTCCTTTTTTTATTTTCTAACCTTCATGATATCTTTTTTAAACAAAACAATATCTCATTAGATGAATTACTATAAAATTTTTAATTACAACAAATTAGCTTCATAATTTCTTATTATCTATCACTTAAAATTCATTAAAAAACCTATATGTACTTTTAGAACATACACTATCAAGGTGGTAGGTGTGGCCACGACAGCCAACATGACCGTGGGGACAAGGGCTACACAAACCATTGATGAGGTCCGTCGCATGCGGCCACCGTTGCAGCAGCTCGGGCTCACTAAGGCCCAGGTGAGCCGACCACCATTGAAAGGAATAGAGGCCACGGTGACCCATCTCTCTTCTCCCGTCGGTTGTCGTCCCCTCCCTATCGATCACCAATTTAAAGATTAGGAGGAAGAGAGGGGAGAGAGAGATTGGAAAACTAAGGATAGTCTCTCTCTCCACCCTAAGAGATGATGGATAGAAAAGGGGAGACAAAAAAGGCAGGAGAGTGAAGTTGATGTGTGGATCCTACTTTTGTTTTTGTCACACAAGCGCATATTCCGCATGAGTGGACCCGTGGTAACTTACCACATCAGCAAAACCATGCGTAATACCTCGGTTAACCTGGTATTATAAGATTAGGGATGTGTTATATTTGTAGTTTGAGGATATTTTGAAACTCGACAACAAAATAAGGGATCTGGAGTGGACTTTTTCCAAACAGAAAAAACGGCTGCGTTGGATTGGTATTAGGCCTTGCAGCCGGCTTGTAGCCCACCAACCAAGTTACTAGGTGGTGCCCTGTCGCGCATTAGGCTAAAGCAGTTAAGCCCCGTTCTGATATTATTAGGCTATGATGGGCTACAACGAATTTTCCACCCTGTCTTTTACGTAATACGAATTGACGTGTCGGTACTTTGAATTCGTAACAACAGGATATATACCTATATGCTTGGTTGTAACTAAATATACGTTCCACTGGAATTACATCTATATTTAGTTATAGTTACATGTATTTTTTACTGTAATTATTTTTTACGAGCAAGTGTAGTTTCACCTATAACTGAGTTGTTTCTAACATAATAAACATGATTATATATTTTTTAAATGGTGTGTGAAAAATTTGTCTGTTAATTCTTTGCCTATAATTACATCTATGGTTTGATATAATTACATTTATTCTTGATATAATTACACCTATGATTTAATAGAGTTACATCTAGGTCATTTCCCTGATTATACGAGTACGTATAAACAATGCATAGTATTTCATATTCTTAAAATTAATTTAGATAAATTATATAAGTAATTTAACACATAAATAAAAGTAAATCTTTGTTGTATTAGAAGTTCGAAAATTATAAAAGTAACTTGACATATAAATAAAAGTAATTCTTTGTTGTATTAGAAGAAATTTAATAAATTATAAAAGTAAGTTAACACATAAATAAAAATAACTTTTTTAATTGGATGTAATTTAGCAAATTATGGAAGCAACCTAACACAGAAATGAAAGTAACTCTTTGCTATATTAGAAGTAATTTAGTTAAATTATAGAAGTAAACTTAACAAAAAATAAAAATTAAATTAACTCTTCATTGTATTATAAGTAATTTATTTATTGTATTAGAAGTAATTTAGAAAAAATATATTCTTTTCATTTGCTCAATCTGTAAATTATCAATCTCATTTTACAATAGATATTTTGCTATTAGCCAGTTTTCTACATGTCAAGATGTTTGCACTTTGGAGCCATAATTATATTCCTTCTACTCGATTGAAACCGAAGCACCCAGATTCAGTACTAATAGCAGTACATGGAATTGTGAATCGATCTAGTGTAAATTAGTTAGATGCCTTAATCATATCTAATCACCTCTAACAATCCTTAACCACCACGTGCACATCTGATGTTTCAGTGCTTGTAGATAAGCTCGGAAATATTCCAATTAAACGGCATGCGTCCCAACAGCTGCGCTCCAATTAAACAACGCGCCACCTCGTCTGATCGGACGACGCTGAAACCCGTCGCGTGATAAGGCTAATAAGTGCGCGCGCACCAATTAGCTTTCTTGCTAATTAAACCTGTGGTTAATTACTTAATTAAGGTGAACAGATTGATAATTAAGCCGGTGGTTTTATTGTATGATTTGTCGGGGGGGAAAAAAACTAATTGTACAACACTTGGCAGCCCTCTCACTCAAAGCTGAAACCCCTAAAACCCGAAGAAATTAACAGTTGAAATGAATGGTAACTCAGGCGAGGCCGACGAGCTTCTCGCTGAGGTCCCAGAGCTTCCTGGCCTTCTCCGGGTCGCTGGCCTCCTGCGAGAGCTGGTTCTCGAACGACGCCGAGTCCTTGTTCCAGCTCCAGTACACGCCGGACTTTGTCAGGCTCGGGTCGCTCACCACCTGCGCCAGCCGCTTGCCGGACTCCGCCTCGGACACGAAGCCTTTGGTCACGAACCGCTGAAACGGCGGGAACAGCAGCCGGAACAGCGGGATGTGCTCGCGGAACAGCCCCGTGGTGGCGATGCATCCCGGGTAGAGCGACGCGAACGTGATGCCCGTCTCCTCGTGGAATCTCCGGTGGAACTCCTGCATCGTAAGCATGTTGCAGATCTTGCTGTCCTTGTACGCCTTGGCGCCGTCGAAGCTCTCCGCGCCGTCGATCATCGCCGACCCGTTCTGCCCGCGCAGCCCGCCAGCGAGGCCCCGAAGGTCGCCCAGCCCGGCCTTGGGCGGGATGTTGCCGGCGAGTGTGTTGCTGTTGCCGGTGATGGAGCCCAGGATGATGAGCCGCCGCGACGGGTAGTCGGACTTCTTGAGGTCGTCGAGCATGAGGCGGGCGAGGAGGAAGTGGCCCAGGTGGTTCACCCCGACGCTCATCTCGTACCCGTCGGCGGTGAACGTCGGCTGCCGCGCCGTCGGCCGGTAGATGGCAGCGTTGCAGACCAGCGCGTCGAGCGGCATGTCGGAGCGCCGGAAGTTCTCCACGAACTGGCGGACGCTGTCGAGGGAGGCGAGGTCGAGGTGCATGATGGTGTAGGTCCCCGCTGCCATCCCCGCCGACTTCGCCGCCGTCGCCGCCTTCAGGAAATCGCGGCACGCCATCACCACGTGCCATTTGCCCGTCTCCGCCAGTGCCTTCGCCGCCGCCAGCCCGAGGCCGGACGACGCGCCACTGATCACCACCACGCCCTGGCGCAGCGTCTTCTTCCCGTCCGCCTTCGACGTGGTCGTGCCGGGGCTGGCCACCGGCGGCGCCGTCGCCACCTGCGCCCTCACCACCAGCGACGGCTTCTTGGCCTTCTGGCTTACGCTAAGGAACGCCGGCTCCTTCACCACCGCGCCCAAGTTGCCCTGAGTACGTTTGCATTCAAACACGTCACATTGATCAGTCACACAAATCCAATCCAAAAACTTGTTTCAAATGTTAAGATTTCACCTAAATCAATTCATTTTCGATGGAATTCAACAATGTAGACGATTTTTTATTGTGCATTGTTACCTTCTTGGGGACAGAGAGAGCAGAGGGCAGGAGTGCAGCCTGAACTTGGAGAGCCATTAGGCGAGTTTGGAGTGAGCTCAAGTGTACTATTTTTTGGTGTACTTTTGCTTTGTGTTGGGTGACCAGCAGTGAGCTCGGGGGAGTAGTATTTATACACGGACCCGAGGAGCGAGGAGCGCCACGAGCTAAGGATAAGTGGTGGGGCCCCTGCCAAGCTGGAGGCCTCCCCAGCCAATCGGAGCTCGTGGCACGGATTTTCCGCGACGATTTTTTTTTTCCTTGGAGATATTGTCCTGTGAAAGCGACACGTGGGGGATTTTTTAACCGACACGGGACGGCGACGTCTCGGGATCTTCTGTGCCAGGAGGGACACTTCCTCCTTGAGTCCGGATGGCGTGGCGCTACTTTATTGGTTGGTGGTGCGTGGTGACGCTATCGCGATTTGTGTGCGGTGTTTAGGCGTGGAGCACGGGATGGGAGTCTCGAATAATGCAGCATGGGAGGTGTGGGCCACTGTTCTGTGGGACCAGCTAGTGCAGATCTGTTGTTTTGCGTGGGAAGATGACTCTAGTTCGTGCCCATGTGAACGTGCGGTAATCGACTGGCTGTGGCTGAGACACGTAGGAACGGCCCATTGGGTCTGCACTGACTTGGCAACCGACGTGGCACGATATCTGTTTGCACTTTTTACATCTTCCTTGGGTAACATTACAGCAAAAAGGAGCAAGATTTAGGGGTCCGTTCGGTTGTGACGAAGGCGCAGATTTTACGTGGTTTCGTTATCAGTTTTTTAAAATGTTTCATGTAAAAAAATTATATAAAATTTGCTTTAAAAATAAATAAATCTATTTTTAGTTTATAATAATTAAAATTAGTTATATATTTAATGGCTTATCTCATTTTAATTACGTTAAAAATCTTCATACAAACGTCGGATTGGACTTCCACTGTTCTAAGTTCTTAGATATTTACTTTATTTTAAAATATAGTAATTAGTACTCGATTAGATATCACATAGTATTAGGAATCTGACCCCTTACTCTAAATTTGGACTACACGGTATCTAATCTAAGTACTATCTAACCATATATCTAGGACGGACGGAGTAGATAGGTTAGCCAGTAAATTTATTCTGTTTTCACTTTTCAAGTTGCGATTACAAAACTATTTCTAATCTCTGTCTAAACGACACGTAAAGTGGTAACGGCTTGCGTGAAATGCAGACTAGTCTCAGAGAGGATGTGTTAGCAGTTAAGCCAAGTTTTTTTTTCCGGATAAAGTTAACTACGCGTTCGGCTTAGCTAGCTGCAACTGCACAACCGCAACCACAACAGAGTTTTTGCTGATGGTTATCGCAGCTACACTTGCGTTGCGCTACAGCCGCAGCCAGGTCAGTCATGAAAGGCCTAAGTACTTTGGTGCGGTTCTGCGATGCCTTCCTATCTAGCTTGAAGAAATCGAGCTGTATTTTCTCAGCCTTTTCTACAGTCTACTTCATATATACTCCATAAAACAGCTAGCTGCATGACTGTATCTACCAACACGACAGACAACAGAGCATTGCAATGGCAACACTTCGGTTCAGAAGTTGTCTCTTGGGGACAAAATGGTGGCTAATATAAGATACAAAGGTAGCGGAAGTTGTAATTAGGCCCAATTCGTTCCAGTCCCAAGAGGCCCATTGGTATATCACTGGCTCACGCAGGCCACAAAAACCTGAGCTAACAACCCACTAACAAATAATGCCCAATTACCCATGAATACATGCGACCCACAGAATCAACCAACATGCATTGCACTCTGGTCGTTACCGTCCTAATCGACGGTCTTCCTTCTCCCGTCAGGATTAGGATGTCAACAGAAAATTCCTCATCGGAGGTTATGCCTTTATACCTGTCGTCCCTGCAAAATACTATGGGACGTCATTTTCCCATCCCCACCTCCAAGTGGGGATTTTATCACCCAAGAAACTCCATCCCTACTATCAGCATGGAGGCGTAAACTAAACACACCTAATTTGCGGCTCTGGCTCGTTATTGACTTGGTCTTTTTCTTTCTTACCATCGCAGGCTCACAACCTTCTCTTACAACCACCACTTAGCATAATATAAAAACAAAGAAGGAGCGACGATGATAGAGTCAAATTTTTACAATGAACAATAAAAGAATTAAAAATTTGGAATGAATGGAGGATAGAGACATAGAGGAAGAGGCCAAGTGGCCAACGGGTGATGATCGATGTAGGGCAAGGCCTATTGCTAACGCGCACTAGAGGGACGCCAGCGTTGGGATAGGCATCAACACTGCATGCGCACGTGCTTAGATTGGCCTCGAGCCTTCCTTGGAGGTGGCGCCGAACTACGGAGTAGGGAGTGCCCGAGAGATGGCAATGTCGGACGGTGAGATGGTTATCAACGTTGTATGCGGCATGCTTGTGTTGTCACTTGGCCTCAGGCTTATCTGATGGTGATGTGATGCTAGACTAGAGAGGAGGAAACAAGGATGAAAGATTCATATATGAATAACTAGGGTTAATACTTTAGCGGCTGACTTATATACTCATTGTGTTATATGCCCTTGGTGTTATGGACTTATAGGAGAAAACATAGTTGAGTTAAAAGACGTAATATTTTAACTCGTCTCTGCGGGAACGAAGATAGGGGACAGAGGAATGACCCGCTCCTTCAGACTCGATGAAAACTAGTTTTACTTTTTTTTTCCGTGAACATACAATTATAACCGTTCGATTCTAATAGAAGAATTTCCCCTAAAAAAATGGAAAACGAGTAAACATTACCGTCTCTCGTCAGGATCTCGCTGGAAAGTCCAAGTTACCCGCATCAACATATGACATTTTCCCGTCAATCTGAGCAGGCATGACATGATGCATATAATATTATAGATCGTCGTACTCTCATATTTATGTGATTATCTGATGATGATGGACGGACGTCGACCAGCACACTCGTCCTGATTGTTTGACCAAAATGACCCGTTCGAATTAATCATATACACGCGAGATCCTGTGTACTATAGTAGTGTATTGTAGCGCTAATTAATAGATTGAGATGACGGGCGAAAGTGGCTTGGTTGGTCGAGAGAGGTAGGAGGCGTGTGTGCACGGCCAAGAGACCAGGGTTCAGCTTAAAACGTTTAACCAGAAGCAGCAGCTCGCGAGTTGTTCATATGATAATTCAGAATATATTACAGCTGATCGAGCTGGCAGTTACTGTAGCTAGAATGCGGCCGCGATTCCGATCGATCCATCCGCTGGCGTCGCCGTCGCCGGTAACATTGGTCGGTAGGGCACCGAGTTTTAAAAAACTTGATGATTTCTGAAGCAACCCAAGAGCTAATTATTGGAGTATATTATGTGTTAGAGGAACAGGAGCTACCAAACAAAACGTTGTTTAATCTGCAGGAGCATATTGCTAGCTGATGATCGATGATTAAGCTCTGACCGACTTCACGGGGTCAGAAAATGCTCGAAGCTACTATAATACAATTCTGTTCCCAGCAACTTCTGAGCTTTTGGCGAGGACGATGTGATGGAGCAAGTTCTATGAAGAAGAGAAGGGCCGGCTATAGCGAGAAAGCTCGTATGGACGACGGTCTTCTCATCGTTAGCCAGATGAAATTCCTTAACAACGCGTGGGTTCTAACGAACGTAAAAGGAATAGACGAGTTGATGATGCCAACGTTGTGTTAGAGAAACGAGGATTAAAACCTCACAAGTGTGAGGATGAGCTACAAGTCTTCCATAGAATGACCGACATTACGGAGAATGGCCGACATCACGGAGAATGGCCCCCTTGGTCTTTAGACGCTGGCAATATGCTAAGACGAAGGAGTCTCCTTACACCATCGAGTGAAACTCGTTGAGGAGAAAGATGACGTATGATTGCTGGTTGGCATGGAAGATTCTCTTGATGGTCATCCATAGGTCACGGGCGGTTGGATCAGTATCGTTCATGGCGAGGTCAAGAACGGAGTCGTCGACGGAGCCGAAGAGCCAGCTGCGGACACAACACTCGGCGATATCCCACTGAGGGTCATCTGATCGAGAAGGAGCAGAGCCGTTGATGTGAGAGCAGAGGTTGAACTTGGCACGCAGAGATTTGAAGAAGAAGATCCACTTCGAGTAGTTGGCGTTGAGATCCAACGAAATCGGGACATGTGACTTCATGTTGACGGCGACGCAGGAGGGAGAAAACACCGGATTAGCCTGAGCGGCGCTCAGGGCTCCGATGAAAAGGTCACCGATGGCAGACAGAGAACCAAATCTGACAGTCGACAGGGTGCCAGAGCCGAGAACAGGCTCGGTAGCCATTTCGGAAGAGTCACCGGGAAGGGTTGGACGCGGCGTGGGTCAATCACGCGCGGGTGCACTAGTGACGAGCCGCGGAGAGGAGAGAAGATTTCGCGTCCACGACGAGAGAGAGGAAGAGAGCGGACGCAGCCACAAAGAGAGTGTTCGCATTAGCGACGCAGAATGGGAATCACGAAAAACGAAGGAGAAGGACGGACGCAAAAGGAGAGAGGAGTTTGCGTCCACAAAGAGAGTGTTCGCATCCGTGACGTGTAGAGAGAAGCGACGCGGAGTACGAGGACGAAGACACACACGTGCTCCGGACGTGAAATGAAATAGAGAGCGAATGCAGCCGCGGAGGGAGCGTTCACATCCGCGATGCACGGAGTTACATTTGCGACGTACCGACATGGACGCGAGGTGAGAAAGAGGGATAGGCGTGAAAACAGAGGGGGACAAGGGTCATGCGCGAAGAGATAGGCGAGTTTACGAAAGAGAGAGAAGAGAGAGCAAGCACAAAGAGGAGCCGACACAGCTACAAAGAGGAATTTTCACGTCCGCGACATAGAAGAGGTCGCGGTCGTGCAAGGTCAAGCATGAGGAGTCGGATGAGGTGAGGAATGGCGCTTGGCTGCGTCTGGAACCATGATAGTGCTCACCTGCTTCCGCCTCCTTCTCTTCATGCGAGAGCCTTCGAGCCGAGCCACCCGCCTCACGAAAAATAAGTGAGGGGAGACGACCGTTGCGACAGAGGGTGGTGGTCTCAACAACAAGTGCATAGAGGAGGCGGAATAGCGAGAGCGTTGAGCTTTCTCAGATGGGGAAGAAGCGAGGAGCCAACACACCCGCGCATAACAGTAGGAGCAGGAGAGAGAGGAGGCATAAGAAAATTGGCACTGTGGATGCACCAGCTCCAGTGGTGTTGGGTGGAAGGAGAAGGGGAAGTCAACACAGAGATAAGAAGATGAGGAGCACGCGCAGAAGCAAGAGAATTCTGATAGTTCTAATACCATATAGAAGAGAATAATAGAGAAGAGAAGACTCACTCACACTCTAAGAGATGGTCTTATTTATATATATATATATAGCCAAAGATTATCTTCTATACATATACATATCTAAGTGCTGCTAAGCATGTACATGTCTAATATTCTGAACGTTGTTGGTTGGCGTGCGTGACATGTGCTAACCCTAACCGATAATTGGGGTCGAACTGCTCCGGCTCACATGGAGAAACTAGTGCTCAGTAACTGTAGCAGACTGAAAAAAAAACCAACCAGGATTCCAATTTGCTGTGGTATTCGGTTGGCGAACGAATTTTGAAACCATACTTATGACCAGCATCATCTAGAAGTAATTTACTATGAGCTATGTACGGCGGCTGAGTAACAATGTGGAGACTCGGTTGACGGGGTTGACAGGTTTTCCTCGCTTAGTCGCTGCATGGTTTGCCGGTAATTGATCAACCGGTCAGAAATCCCCGGCCGCAGAGAATTCAGATTCCAATTTACTGCATTCACGAGCTACGGCTGCGAACACACAAACCAGACCGCGCATGCATGCGCCGAGACGCACTGCACCCGTCGAGGCGTCAGCGAGGAGCCAGCCACGCGCACCGTGGCTGCATCCGTCGACAAGTTGCGGTGCGCGTGTGCCCCCCCCGCGGCGAGCATCGGTCAGTAGGCGGCCGCGCAGCGCATTCGATTCGAGCGGGCGGGGCGGGGCGGAGGGCGAGAGGAAGGGGGGCGGCGGTGACAGCGCGATATTTCGCGGAGGCGGGGCCCGGCGCGTGGAAAAGCCGCCACCGACCTAGGCCTCACCGGCCCCGCTGCACCGCCCGCCAACCAAGCCGTCGCGGTCCAGTTCCAGTCAGCCTCACTGCACCGCGCTCTGGCGCTCCCCTCCTCCCCGTCCCCATCCAACCATGGCGCCGAGCGAGCGCTACAAGATGATGCCACGCACGCAGGCGCAACGCAAGAACGTGTCACGGCCATGCCCACCGTATAGTGTGCTTTTGACCGATCGTCCAGACGGGATCGATCGACGGCGAATCCCAGTGGCGGCCGCTCCGGGTCTACACGCCAGCGAAGTATCACTGTATGATTACACTGTGTTTGCACGAGTACTTGAGGCTGGAGCAGTACGCCTACGTACTAGGTACACTAGGAGCATGCATGGCATGGTGGTGTACTGGTTTGTTGGTACATAGAGATGGCTGGGATGAAAACTGTGGTGAAAATTGCTAACTGACCGAGCATCCTTACGGTAAAAGTAATACCCTTTTTTACTTTTTTTTATGCTTCTAGCTTATATGATTTTTCTAATACCTTTGTCAAATTGCAGTCGCTATAAAATAGTTAAGTTGATAAATATAAGAATTTTCGGCCGTCCAAGAATCGTTTAGTAGAAATGGTATCATTTCCCATCGTTTTTATCCCTGTTGCCTGTACGTGTGGTGCGTACGTGATCGCGCGTGGTGGATCGATCGGAGGGGAGTCGCGTGTGTACATGGCTAGCCAGCTTAGCGAGGCGGTACAAGTTGAGGAGCGAAAGCTTAACACACAAGGAGAGTAGCTTATCCAGCGCGCTGCGTCAGCCGCGGGCTCCACCGGCGGCCGGCTGCCACCCTCCATTCCTCGCGCCTTCGCCTAGCCTAGCTAGCTAGCCGGTCCACGACGAAACCAGCCTATCACCAACTGCTCTGCTGCTCAGGCGTCTGATTGCTTGCTGCCGTCCAGATCGGACTGACCGCTACGTCTGTGTCTACTAAGCTACCTGCCTCGTCGTCTCGTACTAGGATCGATCTCCATTTCGCTAGCTTAGCTACAAATAGCAGGCTGCTGCTAGCTTCATCCTTAGTTTCCTCCTCCCGAGAGAGACTGGTCGATCGAGACGACGAGGTCACGCGCCCACAGAACAGCAAAAGGAGAGGGCAGAGCTAGAAGCCATAGATTGTAGATAGCGCGAGGTTTTAAGCCGAGCAGTCTGACCGCGGCATGCCCTTCTCTCCTGCGGCCTGCTGCTGCAACCGACCAAATGGCTCCTGCAGTTGCCCCCTCCCCATCAGTAGTGCTCTCCGCCGCCGCCTCCAACAAGCGCCCGGCCGATTCCGACGCTGTCCCGCTCATCGACTCCTCGTCGCCGCAGCAGGTCAGTTACACTTGCAGTTGCAGTTGCATAGCGGTGAAGTGGGTAGAACCACTGACATGCAGATGATGGGGGTGGTTTAATTTGCAGGGAGATCAGGAGGCGTCGAACAACAAGAGGCAGAAACAGCAGCAGTTGGAGTGCCCGCGCTGCCGATCAACCAACACCAAGTTCTGCTACTACAACAACTACAGCACGTCGCAGCCGCGCCACTTCTGCCGCGCCTGCCGCCGCTACTGGACGCACGGGGGCACGCTCCGCGACGTTCCGGTCGGTGGCGCCTCCCGTCGCGGCGGCGGCGGCAAGCGCCATAGGGTCTCCGCCGATGCTGATCCCTCCTCGGCGTCTCCTCCACCTACGACGTCGACGGATGCGTACGCCGACCTCCCGGCCGGCTTCCCGTTCCTCAGTGACGGCGCCTTCTTGCCGGCGTTCGGTCTCGCCGGCGTTGCACCGGCCGCGTTCTCTTGGGCGTCGGCTGTCCCTGACCTGTACAGCTGTGGGCTCGCGCCGTGGGACGATGGAACGGCGGTCACCAGCGCGGCGTGGGACAACTTCACCGACATCGCCGGCCTTGATCTTAGCTGGCCGCCGCCGGGTAACTGATGATGACACAGCTGGTCGCTCGTGTTTTGGAGGCTCCGGTTTTAGCAAAGCAGCCTCAGGTAGTGTGTTCTTCGATCGGTTTGCAGTATATGTTTTGCCGAGCTAGGGATATAATTATTGGGAATGTAAGCAGCTCAATTCTCGCAACGTGTTCGCTGTTTTCTTCTCATGCATGCTTGCACAATGGTTTCGTGATCTGTAGCTGAAGGATGTTACGTATGTGCAGTGCTAATAAAAGTTTGTTGCTATCAAGATTCTTACCATGAGCTCCTACTAGTAATTAAAATGGTTGTAGAATGCTGAAAAGTATAGATCAGTAAAGCCATATTGTTGGCAGGGAAGAGTGCACAATTGGATTATCATAAAGTTCGAAATTATCTTCATATATCAATCAGTGTATAAACAAAGAAACAATATATGAACAAACAAATTGATGTATTGGTTGTTAACCATACAATTACACAAAGCCTTGTATCAACAGAGGAAAAAAATAGTGTGGTGCTTAGCAAGTTGGAGTGAGCTATTGCGGCTCCCAAGCTGACGGCGAAACAGGGAAATCTTTTAGCTAGTAAAAGTACTAGGTGAAACGATGAAAAACTAACGATATCTATACAGTAAACAAACGAACATCTCTGAATATCCTCGCACTAGCTTTACACTTGAACTGGGAAGCCGAAATTCTGGAGCACCCTAATTTCACCGCCCCTACCTGCAGTGACAATCACCAATCCCCAAGCTGACCGCCGCTGAACATCCAAAGCTCCAATGCAAAGGCCGGATGAGCAGTGACCAGGACTGCTCTTGGCAGACGATTGTTTCTCGTCAGGCCAGGATGTTGATACTCCATACACTGGAGGATTGCTTGTGCTTGCAACACCATCACAAACTGGGCGCTTGGTGCATCTATTGACAGCGCCATTCAGATCATGCTCACTGTTTTCTACAGGGGCATCCCGACCCGTGTTCACTGCATCGTCTGAATCACTGTTTCTGCTGCTACGGGACCCGAATGAGCCACGGGATTCAGCGCCGGGCCATGTGATAGCCACAGTGACATCATGGCAATGGAAATGCTCATATGAGTTGGTTACATCAACTGCACTCCTGCTTCTGCTCGGATGGGAAGTATTGTCATGCCTCCAGACATACACGTGGGAGTCCTCACTGGCACAGACCACATATTTCCCGTTTGGAGCGACAGAAGCGGATATTTGGCTACTTGTATTTCGGAACCCTGGTGAAAAGATCAAAGAAAATGTAAGTGCAACAGTATAGTACTGGCCTGCTGGGTGAACACAAGCACCAATCAAGTGCACAGAATACATGGTTCTTGTGCTCTAGGTTTGGGGAAATTGGGGAAACGAAACCTATGATTTGATCTGTGAACATGTTAGGAACTGAGGTAGAGGTAGTAGGTGGGATGTGAGGGTGTTCCCAAGTATGAATCACTTGAATTTGGGTTACTTACTACTTTAAATCGGCCAGGTTCCTTCTAGGTGCACTACATCAGTCAACATCTAGAGGATAAACAAGTACAGAGAATGAAGCATTACCTTTAAATTTGTGAACAAGTTCATCACCATTAACAACACGGATTCTTGAATCTGCAGAGGTAATCAGGACTTCTGACGAGCTTCCAGGAGCAAACTGTATGAAGTAGAGATATTTAGCATGTACAAGAGGCATCAGGCTAACATCTAACTACTAGAGTACAAACCACAAAATGCATTTTTCTCAACAAATGTCTGCTGTGCAATTATGTACCTGGAAGCCAGTTATCTTCTTCTGACCAGACTTCTTCTTCCTGATTCTTAGTTCTATCTGACTTTTGTACTGAAGCTTCTTTTCTGAAAGACAAAATAAATGTGCAAGCTCATTATTGAGGGAAGGCAAACTCTAAAGGTTACTCCTTTTCTCTTTGTTTCAAAAAGACTCTACTCTTGTATCCTTTGAGGTCATGCTATTTTATAGCTACACAAACAGGAACTCTTAGCTAGGGCCTACGATTAGATTGGGAAAGAACTGTGCTGAGAGACATACCAGTTGTATCAAATAAATGACAGCTTCCCTTGTGTGATCCCACCAGTGCAACCTTCAAATGCACAGAGAAATAGAGTAAGCACATTGTGTTTTATGGCCAATAGACAAACATTCACTAGAAACTAGGTCAACCTGTCCATCAGGGGAGTAACACGCAGCAGTGACCATCTCATGAAGATCATTCCAATCCTCAATCTTACGATCATGTACATTCCAAATGCGTACTTTTTCATCCAGTGATCCACTAATGAAGAAGTTGTCATCCACGGGATTGAACTGGATGCAAGTCACTGAAACAAATTTGAGTGCAGTGGAGCAATTGTCAGGCTGCTCCAAACACACAGACACACACACACACACTGAAGAAAGGAGATCATACATAGAAAATGACCCTGCAGCTAGACTTACCATAGTCTGTGTGTGAAAATGTTTTCAGACAGGTACTAGTAGTAATGTCCCATAGTTTAACAGTTTTGTCCATTGAGGATGAAAGCAAGTACTGCATGATAAAAAAAACAAACAACCAGTTAGCACCTCTGTATATTTTTATTCAGTTTAAACTGCTTTTCTTTTAAACGTCAAAAAACATCAATTTACAAATGGGCTTGTTTTATAAACTTCAGATGTGATGTCCATGTTCATTGATTAGCAACTAATGGTTTAATGTTATTATATTCCAATCTGTGACTAAGTGAATTAGGTTCAGGAATGAGTGAATTCTGTCGATTACAGATTAGAATGGTTAACAAGTCTGAATGCAACTCGTAATAAAGAAGTGTTATAAAAGCCAACCAGAAAGCAGGGGCCAAGCTAAATATGCATACGTTATATAGTATTTATGTGTCAAACCTAGGTGACTTCAGAAAAATCAAAGAACAGGAAAAATGCAAAAAAGGTTGCAGAAGTACAAGATGAATAAGACAGATTGGATGCTGATATATTTGACCACTACATAGGCCCAGCAGATGAAGCGTACAGGTGATATTTGCAAAACGTGGGAGTGCAGATGAATTATACTTGATAATGCCAGATGCAAATAAAACAATTACTTCCCATGAGGATGATCACCACATCATTTATGACTATGCCTTATGCTTTTTCTGTCAAATCACAATCACACTGTACATGGCATTTAAGAATAGGGATTTGTAAACCATATATGATGGTAAGTATGTATTGTCAAGACAAACATTTATCATGGAATATCAACAGGGCATATTTCAAGCATACGCAAGAGTGTTGACAAAACCACATTTTAAGTATCCGTCAGCTCAGTGAACAATGGAACCCCACTGATTAGGCATCAAAATATGATTATATTTCTTCTGACCTATCAAGAAAATGAGTGGACAATGATGACTGTTTTCAATTGTTTGTATATTTGATCATTGAGTATCCAATTCAAAAAAAAAACTAAAGCTCCTAAAGAAACAAGCTAAAAAGACCACAGCATCGATCAACATACGAAGGCAATCAAACAACAGATCTGTTCCTTAATGTTGCATGGACAACAGATCAATCAGGATGACAAAAAAGTAAGGGAAAAACAGCTAGATCACGATTCAATTATACTATCTCTGTAAAATCTTCCGAGTAAATCACAATAACAGTCCTATAAAGGCCAAACAGAAAAACTATAATAACCAAAGTAAGTCATGCAAAGCAATGCCACAGACAGATCTTTAGAGCTGAAGTGTGAAAAAATTAGGATCAAGTAAGAGTGTTCTTTCCCAGGTTACCAGGAATGGCAATTATACATATCTCACAGACAGGCCAATGAAGTCAAAGAATAGACCAACCTAGCAAGTTGAAACAAATTCACACCTAGTGCAAGAATCTTTCACCAGTGCAAAACTGTAGTGCTCAACAACCACTCAACCAGGTTCACTTTTATATCAGCAAGATGTAGCCAAATGTTGTATGCTGAAACCTACGCTCAATTACTATGGCAAAATGACAAAATGCATTGTTTTCCAAATAGCCCATTGATTTGATCTTTAGCCTTTTTAACAATGGGGGCCTTACTACCGTACTAGACATCATCAAAACAACAAGCGACTTCTTTTCTGTCCTACTAGCTAGACATCACTAAAACAAAACAGAACTTTTTCCTTGCTGCCCTGAAGAACAAAGCAGTGTGATGGTTCATTAGTATGATTTTTTAGAACATATGCCAAACTGCCAAAAGTTATGATTGCACAGTTTAACATTCAATCGACAGATCACAAAATTCGCACCTGAGATTTGGACCATGACAGATCAAGAACATCGGCGGCGTGACCCAGTAGAGAGCATACTGGTTTATCTCTGAACCCAAACACACATTCAGGCACAACTAAATGATCAGAGCCAACAGACTTCCGGCTGCTTTGCTTCTTCTCCATAAAACCCCTGTCAACACAGCTCAATGATAGTGTTGCCAGCTCCGGCGATCCATTTCCAACCGCTGCAAGAAACGGGCTGCAGCCACCACCGTTCTCCCTTGCCACCGTACCTTCCCCGAGCAACTCTCCCTTTCTCTCTCCCTCTGATACCTCCCACACATGGATGACACGGTCCTCACCGGCGCTTGCAAGGTATCGTCCATCCAAGCTGAAGTTAATACACCAGATTGAGCCCGAATGGGCAGCCAACTCCTGTGTCATGAACAACCCGGTGAGCTCCTTGCACGCCTTCCCATACTGCCGCACCCTGACCCTCCCTGCATTGCGTGAGCCGGTGCCATCAAGGCTGTCATCGGTGGCAGAGCTCAGGCGCCGCGCTTCCCTCTCCTTCTTCTCCTTCTCCTTCTCCTTATCCCTCTCATCGCTGCTCCGGCGCCCGTAGGCAACGGTTCCCGCAAGGTGCCTGATGCCGCGCAGCCAGCCTCCAGGTTTCCTGCGGGGCTTGGATGCTGGGGCAGCGTGGTCGGAGGTGGAGGAGGATGCGGCGGTCGTGGTCCGGCGCATGAGCTCTTGGACGATCGGAGAGCGGCCAATGCAGAGCTCGAACTCCTCGAAGGTGAGCTGCCGGCCAGTGCCGACCTCCCGCACCACCTTGTCGTGAACCTCCCCGACCTCGAACTCCGTACCGTCGTCCAGGTTCCGGATCCGGCATTGCTCCGCGCCGCCGCTTGAGTTCCTCGCTAGCGGCGGCTTCCCGGGCCCGCTGGATCTGGGCTCCTCCGCGGCCACCGGCGCCTGCCGGGGCGACGACGAGGACGGGGGAGAAGGGGTCGACGAACGAGGGGAGGGGAGGAGAGGGGACGCATGCGGCAGGGGCTCGGAGTCGGCGGCGAGCCCGAGCCGACGCAGCAGCACGCGGCGGCGCTCCTCGACGGAGGTTGGCTCGGAGATCCAGACCTCGTAGGCGGAGAACGTCGCGGAGGACGACAGCTGCTGCGGCGGCGTCGCGTGGTTCCGCCGCCGCCGGCGGTGCTGCTGGTCCGTACCAGCGGCGTCGTCGTCGGAGGCGGACGTGGACGAGCACGACGACGACAGGATCCGATCCAGCGACTCGTAGAACTCCTCCTCATCCTCCTGCTCCGCCTCCTCGTCGCCGTACGCCGCCGCCGAAGCCGGATCCATGCGGTCCGCCGCCGCCTCCGGCATTGCGATCCCCTCCGGCGAAGCGGAGGCGGAGGCGCCCCCGCCCAAATGGGGATTTATATGGGAGGGGAGGTTGAGGTTTTGGTTTGGAGTGGTGTTGTCTAGTGCGTGCGGGCGGCGCCGTCGGCGTCCAGCTGGGAAGAGAACAACGAGGACGCCATTTGGATGGATGGAGTATCGGAGTCTCCTCCCCCTCGAGTTTGGACTTTGCAGACGACTCGACACGAGGACGAGACCTGGATGATGACGGAGGGTACATCCTGCCCGGGGGCTGGGGACAATGGCAGGTGGGACCCCGGGGAGGTATCAGGCCATAATTAGCCGGACCGCTCTCAACGATGATGGCTTGGATCACATAATGCGAAATGTGTGTACTGTTTTCAGACATGGAACAGATGATACTATCTTCGTTGCAAAAATATAATTGTTTCTAGATTTGAAATTTATATTAAATTATAATCATTTTTATACTAATTTTCATAATTTTATCATTTCAATAATTTCAAACCTAATTAAATATTTAAAAAAATATAAGCAATTTAACATTTAAAAATTAACAACCGGTGCGTTAAAAACGAATCTTTTGTCTTAATTTAATATTAACTAAACAATCTATAAATATTTATATTTTAAATTGATGGAGTAGATATCATGCCTTAGATGTCTCCTTTCTCACATAATTTTGCTGTGGAGTTAATAATCTTTCATCGAAAATTTTTTGGCATAAATATTAGACCAAACCCGACCCTTTATTGAAATTTTAGTCTTACTGTATATCACATTTTTACATAGTATCAGAGCAGGTCTATACATCCTCGATTCGCTAGCATCCTCATTGTTTCCTCCCTCATTTATAATCTAGTATATATTCGCCAATTCACACGAGATAGCAATTGCTCAATTGAATTTGACGCTTCTGATTTCTCTATGAAGGATATCTCAACCCGGCGTCAGAACTTTCGCTGCAACAGTAGCGACGACCTCTACACCATCTCTACTGCGCCGTCCACTCCACACGCCAGCATTGTTCTCTCCACCAACCTCTGGCATTTCGCTTTGGTCATCCCGGCCCCGACGCTGTCGCCTATCTATGTCGCAGCGCCTCCATCAAGTGTACCCACAACAGCTCTACTGTTTGCCACTCATGTCAACTTAGCAAACATGTGCGACTGTCCTTTTCAAATTCTATGTCTTATACCTTACGACCTTTTGAGCTAATACACTGTGATATATGGACTTCTTCGGTTAAGATTGTCTCTAGTAATCAATATTATCTTGCAATACTTGATAATTACAGACACTATTGTTGGACTTTTTCACTTACCAACAAGTCCGAGGTCGCCTCCCATGTAATTAACTTCACAAACTAGATCTCCAACCAGTTCAACCACTCCATTAAAGCTCTGCAGGCTGATAACGGTACGGAGTTTGTCAACCGTACCATTCAAAACTTCCTCACCTCTCAGGGCATTCATCTCCGCCCCTACACCTCTCCCCAAAACAGCAAGACCGAACGCCTACTTCGCACACTTAATAACATGAGTCGCACAATGTTACTTCATGTCCACCTACCTGCAACCTATTGGACTGAAGCACTAACCACTGCGACTTACATCCTCAATCGTCGCCCTTGCTCCTCCGTTTGCCACAATGTCCCATACATCCTTCTGTACCGCACGGTGTCCGACTACTCCCACCTACGTGTCTTCGGGTGTTTCTACTACCCCAATCTCATCGCCACTGCTCCTCATAAACTTGTCCCCCGCTCCACTACCTGCATTCTCCTCGGATATCCCTCATCCCACAAGAGATACCGATGTCTCAATCCCTTTACCCGCCGGGTCATCGTCTCTCGCCATATCATTTTTGACGAGACATGCTTTCCCTTCGGTCTACTTAATCCCAAATCCTCCTTTAGCGATCTCGATTTCCTCCTTACCAACACCGTGCCTTCTCGGTCTCCTCCATCAATCTCATCTTCGGCCCCCTCATCGGTCGCTCCTGAGGACTTACTGCTCAGCTATCCCACACCTCTTCGGTCCGATGCTACTCACATCGGACCTTCATCGGCCCTACCACTCTCATCGGCTCCGGTTGATCCTGTCTCCTTTCCATCGGACACCTCAACCACATCGGCTCCTCCGCCTTCATCGGCTCATACCCATCTATCAGCCCATCCACCTCCATTGGCTCCCCCCTCCCTATTGGCTGCTCCATCTCCATCGGACCGACCAAACCGATCGACCCATCCAACCCCATCGACTCAGGCCGATCTAGTTTAGCCCTTTCCTCTCACACACAGTCATGCGATCCTGAGCTGATGACGCCCCTCCCCAACCAGTCCTCCCCACACCTACCATGCTCTCATCGGCTCCCGTCTCCTCCACATCTCACATGGTTACCCGATCACAAACCGGGTCTCTTCGCCCCACCAAGCGCTATGGGTTCTCCGCCGTCTACTATTCTATCTCGCCCATCCCGACGGCTTCTCGTTCCGCCCTGGCCGATTCTCAGTGGCGCGCGACCATGACCGACGAGTACAAGGCAATCATGGATAACGAGACCTGACGCCTCATCCCTCGTTCTCCCTGCGCCAACGTTGTGACCGGTAAGTGGATCTTTAAGCACAAGTTCCACGCCGATGGCTCACTTGCCGGTCACAAGGCACGTTGGGTAGTTCGGGGTTTCTCCCAACGCCCTGGTGTCGATTACGATGAGACTTTTAGTCCTGTCGTCAAACCCGCCACCATCCAGGTCGTTCTCACCGTGGCTGCCTTGTACTCTTGGCCGATCCACCAGCTTGACGTAAAGAACACCTTTATTCACGGTTATCTAACGGAAACGGTCTACTGCTAGTAGCCTCCAAGCTTCGTCGACCCCTGTTGTCCCGACGATGTATGCCTCCTTCAGCGCTCTCTCTACGGCCTCAAATAAATTCCTTGGGCCTGATACCAGCGCTTTGCAGCCTACCTTCGGCACATCGATTTTGTGGCATCCGTGTCCGATAGCTCTCTCTTCACTCTAAACATCGGCAACTTCACCGCCTATCTTCTCCTATACGTCGACGATATTATTCTTACAGTGTCCTCGACGTCCCTCCTACACTAGATCATGGATTGACTCCACTTCGAGTTCGCCATGACCGATCTTGGTCCTCTCCATCACTTCCTTAGCATCTCTATCACCTGTTCTTCTCACGGGCTCTTCCTTTCCTAGCGCCAGTACGTCATCAATCTTCTCCAGCGTGCGGGCATGGCCGAATGTCATCCCACGGTCACTCCGGTCGACACTTGAGCCAAACTCTCCGTTGCCGATGGCTCACTCGTCGCCGATCCCTCTCAGTATCGGAGTCTTGCTAGTGCTCTCCAATACCTCACCCTCACACAGCCCAACCTCACCTACGTCGTCCAACAAGTGTGCCTTTTTATCCATGCTCCACGCGAATCTCACCTCGTGCTGCTCAAGCGTATCCTTCGCTATGTGAAGGACACTTTTCAGCGCCCTGCACCTCAGCTCCAGCCCTATCGGCTCTCTCACTGCGTACTCCGATGCGAATTGGGCGGGCTACCCTGACTCTCGACGCTTCACGTCCAGCTACTGCGTCTTCCTTGGCGACACTCTAGTCTCCTGATTTTCAAAATGCCAGACTATAGTGTTTCGGTCCAGCGCCGAAGCCGAGTACCATGCCATTGCCCACACCGTCACCGAGTATTGCTGGCTTCGCTAGTTTCTCCAGGAGCTCCGTGCATCTATCTCCTCTGTGACCATCGTCTACTGCGACAACGCTGGTACCGTCTATATGACCACCAAACCAGTCCATCATCAACGCACGAAGCATATAGAGATAGATATTCATTTTGTCCGTGATAAGATCATACTAGGATAGGTTCGGATGCTTCATGTACCATCGGCGCACCAATTTATCGATATTATGACCAAAGGCCTCCTCGTGCCTTTGTTCATTAGTTTTTGATCCAGTCTCTCCGTCTATTCCTTTTCCACTGTGACTGTGAAGAGTGTTAGAGGTCTTCTACATCATATTTTTACAGTAAAACATGGTGCATCAGTAAAATAATTAACTATGCGTATCAATATCCTTTTCGTGTGGTTGCAAGTAATTTTCCACCCTCCAACAACCAATCACATCATTTCTGCTGTGCACTTTGTGCAGTGTAGAACGTTCAGAGGAAGTTGGAAGGTAAAGCATATGATAGGGAGAGTTTTCTATCTTAAAGAAATTTAAAGAGGTTCTTTAAAGAGATTATCTATGGTAAAAAATTTAAAAGTTTAATAAAAATTTGTTATAGATATTGGCAGAAGGGATTAGCATATATATCGAAGCTTAAGCTTGAAATCGGAGTTACAGTGAATCGGAGTTATAAATCATGTTGTATATGGAATAGAATAGGCAAACCATTAAATATCTTATTTGGGATAGCAGCTAACAATATATTTGAATTAGTTTTCTAAACAGAATTTCAATTATTTTCTATTATAGTATTAGTTTTCTATTAAAACTTTATTGTCCATCGACGTTCATGTTTTTTTAAGGGTTTTCAACGCAGGCGCGTTCGTAGCACGATCTGATCGACGGCCAAGGCGACTGTCGTCCCGTCAAGTCTAAGCCGGCAAGACAGAGTCCCATCGGTGTTCAGGCGCTGCAATAAAATCGGAGGAAGCAGCGCGGCGTCCACAGCGGCAATCTACAGAGGGAACATCAAGGCAGTTGTGCACCGACTTCGGTTGCACATTGAGAAGAAAAAACAAGGAAGCATCACACATCCCAAGATTAAACAAAAAAGCGAGGTCGCCAAGTTAGGAGCGATTCGCTCGAGATCAATCAATTTTCGGTGGAATTGCTACATGGATACATCATTCGCAGCAGAAAATCAAGCCTTACATTGATTTTGTTTATGTTCACGTGAATATTTACATTCAATTTTCGCTATATCCACATATCATTTTAGGTTTCTATGAAGATCGATGTAGTTATTTTTGCACTATCGCTTAGGGTTACACGATTTCACATCAACAAATTTAGTATTTATTTCTAATAATAAGTTTAAAGTATGATTTATCACATCTAGATTGAAATATAAAATTTTTATTGTGACAAGGACACAAGCTAGTATTGTCATACATAAAGTAAGCAATCGTCAAGGGAGAGTTTTGCTTCTATGAACACAAATTGATCAAAACTTTTCAACTGATGTAAATATAGTGATTATTATCGATCCACACCCACAAACAATTGCATTGCGTAATCGAAGTCGCAAGGGTAATGGTAGGGATGTTAGCTTTACGTGCCTGCAGTGCCGGTACGCAGGAAGGGATCCACGGATGGAGGGATGGAATTACGCGGAGGGCAGTTCACGCGTTACCTAAAACCAGCCGAGATTGATCAGATGGATCGATCAATCATGGAGTTTGCCGGAGTCGGAGGCACGTTGTGACGACGACTCTTTCAACAAGTCAATGCGAGCCCCGCCGGCTAAGCCGCGGCAATCGCGATGAATCCCCAAATGCAATTGCCAGGGGTGGTGCTAGCTAGCTCATGGATCTGAACCAATGGACAAACAAAAGAAAAGGGCAAATTAAAGAGATGATTAAGGCAAATTAACAGAGATGCAATTGCCAGTGGTGGTGCAGGCCAGCTTGATTATTCTTTCCTCAGATTAATTAATCGTCCTAGCTACTAGTAGAGTAAAACGCCGCGTCAGGTTCGATCTCTTCTTCTTCATCATCTGAATAAAAATGTGTGCGCCCAGTCAGTCGGTAGCCACCACCAACCTTGCACTGGATTAGAGAAGCAAGGACTGCACATTCTGGCTATAGCTAGCTAGGATTCGATCATCTATTAATCTGCCCTCTGGTTTGGGTTAGGCTGTATTTTTGTCATTGGAGAATATCACCTTACCTAGCTCAGCTCTCTGATTAGATTCCGGCCTAGATCGTTAGCACTCTCGTGCATGCATGCTTCTGTGGATCGGAGACGGGGGTGGGTGATTGGCACGGCCGGGGTAGCTGCTGCTTGCTGAAAAGGTGGAAGGAATCCAAGGGGAATATCGCTGCAGGTTCGTTCGTGCACGGACACATGGCTTAATTAAAAACCTCTTAATTAGTTAGCTGTAAGCATACTTGGCCATCTTTTAATTTCTTCAGTCTTGACACATGCTACATGCATCCATTCTAGGTTTACCTGTGCATATTTCTGCAACTTGAAGCTTGTTTACATTTGTAGCTTTTAATGGATGTTTTTTTCCGTCGGGATTCGGGTTCGGATCTCCATTGCCATCCCTAATGCCGGGATTTGCTGGGCAGAAGGCCGTTGATCGATGGAGAAGACAAGCGGCATAAATAGCATAAACTTAGGGAGGATTATGGCAGAATGAGACACGAGGAAGTCGTCGTCCATCATGTGCGATTTACTCCGTAGCCGCCAATCTATAAAGATAATCATGAGAGCTACTCCAGCTTCTCTGCTCGACCATGACCATGCAGATTGGCAGATTGCAGACAGATCGATCCGCCGGTCACGTCAGATCGAGACCCCAAAAAAAGCCTAATTTAGTTCCAGGTAAAGAAACATCCCGGCGTACGGCCGCATCCATGCCAGTACGCACTACAGTCTACAGTACTTCTCCCAACTTGCCGACCGGCCGCAACTGCCGGCGTTGTCGCCGGCAAACACACCGGCAGATAAGTACTGAATTCTCTGCTGTACCTGAAGGTGAGTAGCAGCAGTAGATTACTTAAAGGGCAACGCGACAATGGCTTGCCGGATTGCGCAGGGACAGGCAAATATGCGGTCTTCCGTGCCAGGGACAGCCAAGGATAACATCATCACAACCCTGTTTTTATAACCGAACTTAGCTCTGAAACACTAAACACAGAAGAGGATGTGAGAAGCTTTTGTTGTGCCTGACGACGGCGAGTCCGGCGGCATGCACCGACCTCATCTCGGTCTCCTGGCTCCCGAGCCACATTCACAGGGGTGGCCTTGTGCGTGCCGAGTGAACACACGGCAAGACCCGGATGCTATCCTGTCTCTGCCTCCTTGCTCGCGTTTCGGTTTCGCCATAAACAAAGCTGTGGTTTCGCCGGGAGGAGGCAGGCAGGCACGGCGCCGAGCGGTGAGCCTGAAAGTTCTTGATTCTGTACGGATCGAGTCGTGTTGTCGGCAGTTGAGATGCAGGAAGTGGCAGTATATGTTACGATTACAGATTTTGTCTCGTAGATCACGCAGCAAACTGAAGAACAGATCAGTCCTCTCTGAATTTATGAACAGAAAGAAAAAAAAACCATCCATCTGGGTAAGGTACTCTCCGTTTCTGACAGAAGAACAGGCAAGGATTCACGCGGCCCACAAGAGTACAAGACAAACAACACATCACAATCACAGAGAAATTTCAGGTCAAGGTGGCCGATCAATTAGAATACCAAATACATAGACACGCAGTCAGAGATATACTACTACATACAGTTGGCAATGAGAATGCATGTACAAGTAGAACAATCGAAGTATCAACGCGTCGCGGTCAGGGGAGGCTACACAGCAAATGCATTCGGAAATCAGAATGAAGCTGCTGTCTACATGCGGGTCATGCCGATGCCGCCGACGATGGGCGGTGGCACGGCGGCGGCGTGGCGGGCCTTGGCGTAGAAGAGGTAGTGGAGCTCGGCGAAGAGCGCGGTGAGGAAGGTGAAGGCGGCGCCGGCGGCGAAGACGCCCTTGCGCAGCATCGCGCACCGCGGCGGCCCGCTCATCACCAGCGTGGTGTACTTGGTGTGGTACGCGTTCCGCACCGACCCCGCCAGCAGGCACAGCTCCGCGATCACGAACGTGAACCTGTCCACCATCCATCCATCATCAGTTCATCAATTCATGAATTCATCCATTCCAGATCAGTAATTTGCAGTCGCTCAATCGCTCACGCAGGCTACAGAAATCAGTTTAAAAAAACAAGTTTTAGTGTTGCTTTGTGCCCCAATGAAATGGAATGCTGAATAAATAACTGATTTATGGTGATTATTTAAGGTTACAGATAAATAAATTTGCTATTATGAAGTAAAAAAATAGATTTAAAACGGTATTCTAATATATTCATATATAAAAAGTTTTTTAAAAATTGCAGCGTTTAAGAACTTAAGAAAGCGCACTGCTATTACGTTCCATTCTCTAAAAAAAATCTTAATCATCTAAGGGCAGGAAGGGTAGGAGACTGCAAAAAGTATTAATTCGGAGGGCTTAACTGCAAACGGGCTAGGTAAGCTAAGTTACGGAATCACCAACGAACAAGAAGGGGAGCTAGCGTGGTGCTGAGCTGCTGATTACCAGCAGGCGATGAAGCAGAATCCGGAGAAGGCGCGCCACCGTCCCGGCGACAGGGCGCGGCCGCAGCAGAAGCACCGGGTCACCGCCATCACCACCGCCTGCCCGGCGAGCAGCAGCAGCAGCGCCCCGACGCCGTACCCCGTGGCCGCGTCGGAGCTGTACACGCAGTACTGCCTTCCGTTCGCGTCCTCGCCCAGCGAGGCCTGCAGCCCAGCCATCTCCCTCTCGTCATACGACGACCCACACATGCGCGAATCGATCACAGGCTAGCTATAGCTCACCGTGCTCCGGCGCATCTCAGCGCCGATGGCGAGGACGAAGGCGAGGGCGTCGAGGACGAACACAACCGCCACGAGGATCATGGACGCCATGGATCGAACTAACTACCTCGCTTAATTAATCCCACTTGGATGACTAGCTAATTTGTGGAGCGAGTGAGCCAAGAGGACTCCTCTAGCTCGATCTATCGCTAGCTCGCTCACTTTCCTCTGGTTGCTGAAGGAGGGGGATTAGGACAGGCGAGCTAGGGAAAGATTGGGGCGTCGGTTAGACCATGGGGAAGCTAGCGAGTGGAGGTGATGAGGCGATGCACCACCACGTACACAGCTGCTTTGGTGGCCGGTGAAGTTGACGCGTTTCACTTCACTTACCCCGCCCACCCATTCGCGCGACTTTGGCCTTCCACTGGTACCTGCCTCCTCGCGCTGTGGCTGACGCCTGGGCCCCGCCCGCCACCAAAATATTCGGCCAGTGGGAGTGGGATTTGGATGCTGCTCCTGTACTCGCGTTTTGGGTTTTAAGCAGCTATGGAAAAATATTTTTTCCCTTCGATGTGAGCGGGTAGTTAATCTGTGTTGTACCAAGGTCAGTATAGGCAGCTCGGTGGGGAAGGAATATTTTGTCTTGCCTCTACCTGCACTCCTGCAGTAACCAGTTATTCCTAAGCACCTAGCGCCGGACCTTTTTTTTATAAAAAAAATCAAAACCTAGTGACTGTCACACTGGCGAGCCCCAGTCGTTTACCCTACAGCTGATAAATAGTAAAACATTATATAAATAATAAAAATAATTTATAAGTAAAATTTTTATGTATGTGATATTTGTGATTTCAAAGTTAATATTAAAAAAAATAAACTATGATAAAAAACTTAAATTAAGTTTTAAAATTTAGATTTTAACTATAGCTTATAAGTAGAAAGGCAAATGATAAACTTAGGCTAGCAAAGCAAAGGTAGTTCCAACTATACACAAGAAAAGAAAAGGCGTAACCAGAATGTCATATGCAAAGCTGGGCTCCTATATTGCTAACAAGGGCAATTAACTAGTAGTGCTTTGCTTTCATCGTGCAATTAACTAGCGGTGTCTGTGTTCATCGGCCGACTAACTAGAGATTGATTGACACCGGGGATAGCATAATTAAAAAGTTCCTCAAAAAAATCATAATTAAGAGGTAAGAGCAACACAGGGACAGCTGAGCGCACCGGACAACCCAACATCCACCTCGTTTCAGCTTTTCTTACCGCTAAAAAGATGCCGGAGGTAGTGCTTGCTAGCTGCGCTACTACTTTTGTTTCCTGGCGAAGAAAAGCTCAGAGCAGAACGTTATAATTGACTGGGCATTCTTTTTTCTTGGGGAAGTAGCTTCTTCTACTTCATGGGACAGAAGAGAGTCCAAAGTCTTTAGATTGGGCTGCAAGCTCGTCCCATCAACCCAGGAAGCATAGAGAAGATGGGCAGGATCCATCGAGCCGAGCCGTCATCTCTCCGGCGGCATTGACCTCGTCTTCCCCACACGGCCACATTACCCTGCCCGTCCCTGGCGCCCGGCCACTGCCCCGCACCCGACCAAGGAGACGAACGGCTTGTTAATTATCTGTGAGATAAGATTTGGCAGTGTTTGGTTTGAGGTATTTCTAGTTTTTTTAAGTTTTAAGAGTAGAAGGTTCTAAAATTAATAAAATTTGATATAGCTGTGTTGATAATAATACGTTTTACCTTGCCAAATTTTAATATTATTAAAATTTAAAGAGGTTGAAAATGACTGAACAAGCCCGATTTCATTGGATTCATTGGAGCAGTTCAGTGGTGTCGCTGGCATGAGAAGGGGTAACTATCCCTCACAATGTTAGCAAACTCTTTTAATTTCTATTTACAGAAGCTAATTTTAAACTTACTTATATATCATATATTAATTTATATTATCATTTTTTATTATTTAAATGATATAAAAAACGATGGAATATATCATCAAGAGATTAAAATCCATTTTCTAACAATGTCTATGTTGACATTACCTTTCAAGTTATCATTAACATCTAATTCGTGTAGAACACTTCTTTTATTTGTTATGTTATGTGCAAGTCCGTGTGGAACATTTTTATTTATTTAGGAATTAATAAGTTCAATTTATGTGTTCATGCTGCACCACTTTGTGTGGTCAAATTATGTACCAGAATTCTATAGGACATTTGAACTGTTCCTTGTTGTAGTCTTATAGATATCATTTTGTCGAATTTTTGTATGTTTTAGTATCAATGAAGTGTTGTGTTTCATTGCATTCTCGGTCATTGTCCTGTAGATTTCCATTGGTCATCAGACAGAACAGTCACCGTGTATATAGCCTACACAGATATGGTCTTATCCAAATGCAGATATGCAGCTGGCTTGAAAGCCTATCATCACTATTCAAAAGTCCAAGTTGTACTAATAATTGATCGTCTCGGCGCAGAGTATGTGATTGCAAAGAACCTCGATTCGAGGGGCTTGGTTGGGAATCAGAGGGAATCAGATGCATCCATAGATAAAATTATGGGAGAGTGATGTTGCTTACCAGCAGGCGATCAAGCAGAAGCCGGAGAAGGCGCGCCACCGCCCCGGCGAGATCGCGCGGCCGCAGCAGAAGCACCTGGTCGCCGCCATGATCACCGCTTGTCCGGCCAGCAGCAGCACCAGCGCCCCGATGCCGTACCCCGTCGCCGCGTCGGAGCCGTACACGCAGTACGGCCGCGCGTTCCGGTCGACGTTCACGTACGCCGCCTGCATCCACAACACCTCCTCGTCAGCACTCATCGGACGAACGATCGGCTTCGTCTCCGGCGACGCATGCATCAACGCATACGAGAGCTCACAGTGTTCCGGCGTTTCTCGGCGCCGATGGCGAGGACGAAGGCGAGGACGTCGAGGACGAACACGACGGCCAGGATGATTATGGACGCCATGGATATCGAATCGAGAAAGAACCAACCACCTAGTTAGCTTGGATAATTCTGTAGCTTTTGTGGTGCAAGCTCTCGCGAGCTCACTTTCCGGTGGTTAATTGGCAACACAAATAGAGGATTAGGACGAGAGAATTGAATCAGAGGGAGCCGGAAGTGATACACTGCTGCTACTGCTAGGCAGCTATCCGTGAAGTTGACATTTGACGACGTGGCATGTTTTCGCCCGTTCCCGCGGTTTTGTATACTTTGTTAAAAGTCTTCCTCTTGCGGTTGACGAGTGGGTCCCTCCACGATGGTTAACCTTGCGATATTCGGTGTCCATGATTGGAAATTAGAGATGGACTGACGAACTGGATACAACTCGAATCTTAGCTTTAAAATATAAAAATATTTTATCATCCATGTGGAAGAAGAATCTGGAGAAAACTATAAATTGGACTGATCACTAAGTGAAATATTAAGTTATATGTAATAAAAAAGTCAGCCATTAAAACATTTAAAAATTATGTAAAGCAGTAAAAATACACATATAAAATAATGAATTTTAATGGTTTAAAATATATGTTTTATATAGCCATGTAATATATTACAAGGAATATAATGAATATAATGGTATATTTAGATTGTATATCCGATAAATAGTTTAGAAGAAAAAATATTTTAAAAAGCATTACATGCATTTATGGATGGATGAAGAGAGATAAAGTGGTATAATAGGAGAGAGAAGGGGAAGGTAGTTAAGTGGCTTAAAACATAGGTGGTGTTGAACCCAATGAAAATAAAATGAAATGGAGTAAGCGCACATAAAACAAAAATTTATTAGTATATAATTAATTAAATTTTAATTATTATAAAAATAAAACACATGTTTTTTTATGAAAATATAATCATAATATATGATATGATATCTTATAGTAAAAATTTAACTCTAATGAATATAATAATGTGATTAGTTTATGAAAAAAAATCACTTTAAAGATTACAAGAGAATAGGTAACAAGTGGTTGCATAGGGCGGCCGATCAATTGGTCGACCGACCCAGAGCGTTCTCGGAAGAATTTGATTCATTGATTAAATTGCAGTAGGATGATGTGCTATGTAATAACAAAGAAAAGAGGCAACTCAGTGACAGCTGACCGGACAAAAGCTCAGTGACTGCTGCTCTTATCACAAACCTTGGAAATATATTACTGGGCCTTGTCTGGGTTGTTTATCTTGTCAATATAAAACTTCATGGGCCAAAAAGGAGTCTGAAACATCTGACAACCCGAAAAGTTGGCCTTGCTCTATACTGGGCTGGGCCAACGAACCAACATGTAGAAGAGGACGAAGGACAAGGAAGGCATCGAGATGAGCAGAACGAGAAGCATCGCTCCCCGTCTTCCCCACTCTGCCCTGCTCGTCGCGGGCGCAACCGGGGAGGTCGCCGGTCGCGGTTGGGTTCGGGAGAGCGGCGGCGGGTCGCTCTCGCCGGCCTGGCGGGATCCTGGCTGCTCGGTTGGAATCGGGTAAGCGCGCTCGTCTCTGCTGGCTCTCTACTTCATATGATGCGCTGCGTCGGTCCGAGTGCGGAGGGGGCTCTGGACGCTGCGGCACATCCTAAACCCTAAACTTGGCGATTAACCCCAGCTTCCTTCCTATGAATTTGCGATTCTGATTTAAAAACGCTCTGAATTTGGTTTCTTCCCCCCATGTTGAGCTTCATGATTTTGCGCGGTGGCCCTGTTATTATGTTTTGTTTGATGGTGAATGGTAGCTCGGGGAGTTTCTAATGCTTGCTATCTGTGCCCCTTTACTCGTTTGGTGTTGCCTGCTGGATAATGCTCAATGGATTTTTATTCTATATACTGGTAGTTCATGGTTCTGGCTGACTTGCTCATATAGCAATAGCTGATCTGTTTTGGCTGTTTGAATGATGGAATTGCATACTATGGTAGGGCTTCTGTTTCATAATCAGGCATAGCTTAATATGGTTGATATCAACCCAGGCTCTGACGGTGCGCGTGGTCCGGTGGCAATCCCAGAGACAGTAAAGTTGATGATCTCATCATAAGAGATGGTGAGTTATTACTAGAGTACAGTTGCTACCTTTGCCTTGATTGATGGGTGTTTGGATTTACGGAATTTACATGGTGCTCACTCTTTTCTCTCAGAATCACAACAACTATCTCATGAAAACATCTAAGTAGGGTTTGCTTGGTAATAACTCCTCTTTAGTTTATTCCTGAATTAGATTACCTATCTGATCTTCAGGACCCATCAAGAAATCCTGGCCTGTAGCAATGCACCATTTGTGAACACGGAAATGATGCAAGACATTTATCATGTGAGAAATGCAGTGTTCTTCGAGATTTCTCACTGTATTTCAATAATGCCCTTGAAGTTGATAGCAGAGGTATAGCGTATTCCTTGTTGTTGCATTCCCTGCTATGGTTTTTTTTTTGTTGTACTGCTGGCTTCTGGCTTTGATTAAATATAGTTCTGTTGTCTAGCCTGCTATTTTATTTATTTTTCTATCATGACATCCAGCTAAACGGAGAGACAAACATTCTGTGGTATCTGTACTGACAAGAACTCTTTTCTCACCATCCAGTACAAAGTCAAAAGATGTTTTCTCTGGTGGCTTTAAAGTTAGCAGAAATGGGACAGAAAATACACAAGCTACGTTGGATGCTCTGCATAAGACATACATGATCCGTAAATAACGCCACATTAACATAGGTACACTGCATTTCTACATCAAGCAAGCGATTTTGGTAATTTGTTTGTTTAATTGATGGCATCATCCAAATTCTTGTAGTTATATTTCTGCTATGTTCATATATCAGATATTTAATGTTCTACGATTATATCTATCTTAGTCATTTGCGTAGCTTAACTCTCAATTATCTCATCATGCATCTGGTGTGACTAGCATTTTGGGTGTAAAATTGTCCTGTTTCAAAACCAAGTAACTGATTTACGTTCTGGAATATAAGCTTAAGGTAGCCTGCCATGGTCCTTCCACAAACAAACTGAAGCACAGATGTGGGAGGTAGCTTATGGGTCTTGGGAGTTTACACTTTACAGGGTTTTATAATTTGGATTTATCTAAACTTTGAAATATGAAGATGACCTTAATAGTGTGTAAATTTTAACTGACTTATGAACATTCAGTTCTTCCTTGGGAATTAGGGTAAGCATTCAGTTGACTCGTGTTTTTTTAATAGGAGCTCCATATGTTGTACTTATGTTTCATTTATGATTAGACTTCCTGATGGAGAAATCTTTAATATGACTGCATATCTTCATGTTCACAGTGCCTTTCAAGTTTGATACACCATCTCCTGATAATGTGGTCGCTACAGGGCTAAAATCATCAAGAAGTTTTAGAAAAGGTACTCCTATCTCTGCATTCCCCCACCCCTATGTAGTTAGACTAACTTAGGCTACTGAAAAGGATGCATCTTACCAACTTAACATTATCATCTATGTGAAACCTTTATTTCTTTTTTGTGCGTGAGGCTTTGTGGAACTTTTTCAGTTAATCAGTTTGTTTTAGAGTTTATGCTAGTTAGTCTGGTCAAATAGAGAACTATTGTATGCCAATACGCTTTAGAACATTGAACAGTTCCTTGTTATATATATCGTTATTTTCAAAAATTATGTGGTTGGTACTTGGTACCAATGAAAGGTTATGCTTAGATAGTTTTCTAAGAGAAGCTGTTTTCTACACTCGAAAATTTTTGGTTGTATAGTGCATGCTATAGTTCCACATTGACTTGATTCATATCGGTTGATATAGATGCTCCCCATATTGCTGAAAAGAAGGTGATGGATAATGATAGTTCTATAACTGAGAAGGATACAACTGCATACTCAAATTTGCCTGTAAAGTTGAATGAATTTGGTGAAAGTAGTAAGAGTGTTTCTGTTGATAGTCAAAATGAAACACTTATTTTGGACCATGAGCTACAGCATTTGAGTTTGGAGAGGAAGCCACAAAAAAGTAAAGCCAAGATTAAAAAGCCAGTTTCTTTATCACCATGGATGGTCCTGCGTGAAAATGAAGACATCCCTAGACAATTAAATCTTGCTATTGTAAGCAACTACATCTATATATACACTACATATTTATCCATCGTTTTGCATGTTATTTATTTACCTATCATTATGAATGACTCAGACCAGAATCATGCTAGGTTGGTCATGTTGATTCTGGGAAATCAACTCTATGTGGTCATTTGTTACATGCCCTGGGGAGGATTTCAAAAAAGCAAATGCATAAACATGAGAAGGAAGCTAAAGAAAAGGTTTTCTTTTTATTGATTGATGTTATCTCAGCCGGTGCTTTTTATGCATCTTGGAAGCTGTTTATATATAACTTTTCTTCTTCCAGGAGAAAGGATCATTTGCATATGCTTGGGCAATGGATGAGAGTGCTGATGAAAGGGAGCGTGGCATTACAATGACTATCAGTGTTGCATACTTTGACACTAAAAACTACCATGTTGTTTTGCTGGACTCCCCTAGGCACAAGGATTTTGTTCCTAATATAATGTCTGGAGCAACACAGTCTGATTCAGCTATCCTAGTTATTGATGCTTCTATAGGATCATTTGAAGCAGGTATGGGCATCAATGGGATTGGACAGACAAAGGAGCACTTGCGGCGTATTAGAAGCTTTGGTGTGGATAACTTGATAGTTGCTGTTAACAAGATGGATTCGGTGGAATATTCAATAAGAGCGGTTTAATTTTATCAAATCACAGCTTGGTACTTTTCTGCGGTCATGCGGTTATAAAGACACAGCAATTGCCTGGGTTCCAATGAGTGCTATGGAAAACGAGAACTTGATGGCAGCAGCTTCAGATACTCGTCTATCATCATGGTAATAGATATTCACTATGGTAAACATGCATATCCCTTGCCCTTAAAACCTGGTAATTGTTCATCAGTGTAATTGATGAATGGTGTCAGGTATGACGGAAATTGTCTGTTGAAAGCCATTGGCACATTACCGCCTCCTTATCGTGATGTTTCAAAGCCACTACGCCTTCCAATTTGTGATGTCATTTCATCACATACACTGGGGCAAGTTGCAATTGGTGGTAAAGTAGAGGTTGGAGCAATCCAAAGTGGTTCTAAGGTATCACCCTGATGTTATTCTAAGGATACTGTAATACATTTGTCTTTGTTTCTAATATCGCCTCGGTGTGGGATATTTCTGGACGGTTGAACATCGCTTGTCGTGTTCTAAACTTCTAACTATGTTTTCCATTGTTGTAGCAGATTTCCTGCTAAACAATGCTGTGCTCAATGATTGCATTACCATGCTTTTGCCTGCAAGATGTTCAAGCAGTTTCCTGATTTCATATTGCTCTTGTTTCAGGTCCTCGTCATGCCTTCTGGAGAGTTAGCTGTGGTGAAAACTATCAAGCGGAATTCCTCTAGTTGCAATTTAGCAAGAGCTGGGGACAATGTTGCTATTGGTCTGCAAGGGATTGACCCTAGCCATGTCATGCCTGGAGGAGTCATTTGTCATCCAGATTACCCTGTTTCCGTTGCTTCTTGCTTGGAGCTGAAAATTTTGGTTTTTGATATCACTGTACCAATACTGGTTGGCTTGTTGTCTCTGTAATGAGGCTTGGTGTTGTCTCTCAGGTGATGCTAGAGCAAGAGGTTTGCGTGTAAGAATTCTCCAACCTGAAAGCGCTGGACCGAGTGTTCCTACGATCACAAGGGAACACCATCGCGGTGGGCATTGCGAGCCGAGTACGGGAGCATCCAGTGGTTTAAACAAACATGACATGTACAAGTTGTATCATGTCTGGTCGATCAGTCGGTAGTCCGGTAGAAAAGGTGCCAAGTTTTTCACGTCAAGGTGCAAAAGGGTCTGGTCATGGAACAGTAGCAAACTTCGTCATACTAACTTAACGCAAGCTTGGAGGTTGTGTCAGCTCGAATATAGTGCACTTACACTCACTTGTTAGATGTGTATAAACTGTGAACTGTGAAGTGCTCCTCTAAAAAAAATGGGGGGGGGGGGGGTGAGGTGCATTGCTGTTTCCTGCAGTCTCTCAGCAGCAGCACCCGTGGGCAGGGCACGCACGCAGATAGGCGAGGCGCCTCGACGCCATTTACGCTGGGCCGCGGACGCGCCTGCCCGAGCGCGTTTGGGCGCTGCGCCATAAATCGCACGCGGCCAGGCGGAGCGGGCAACGAAAGAATTTACGAACTCCACGCGCGGGATCCCCGGGAAACGGGGACCGCGCGATCTCCCGTTGGATTTTCCCGGCTGCGGTTGAGCGATCGGCGCCAAGCGAGCGTTACACGGGGGGCTAGAATTCCATGTCGCGTTGCTTCTCCGTCGTCCGGCCCGGCCGGCCGCTCGTGCACAGCAGCCGCTACAGCCGCACAGGCTGCACAAGCACAGGTGGTTGATGCGTCTCAATTGAAGGAATCCCTGTCCGTGTTGCCCTGCCTCACGCTCCGCTGCCTGTACTGAAACGCCGGCCGGTCGTTCGCGTGTTGCGATCCCGGCGTCTACTGCCGAAAATCAGCTATCTGCAAGTACCCCCTGCACCGACACATGCCACCCTAGCCCAGTAGTACCACCAGCCCTCTCTTCTCCTCTGTTCCTACTCGTTACTCCTACCTCGCTGCAACGCAATGCTGACTGCAACCGCTCCAGTACTTGCGTGCACACCAACTGCTCTTTACCTTTCAACGACCGTAACCTCCAGCCTCGACGACGACATGCTGATCAAAACCAGTCCCAGAATTCGTACTACTCCTACCACTACATGGTCTAGTATAATAATACCAGCACTACTGTTAAGCACATGATGATGAGTTTGTTGTAGATGGTGGATTAAGCTATCTTCTAATTGATAATTAACTAGCTTCTCGCGGATTCTGATAGCCTGATTTGGTGACGACGAGAGGGCTAAGCTAGCGAGCTCCATCCACATGGGTCACGCACACCACAATCATCGGTCGTCGTCGCCGGGCATGTGGCCAGGTGCAACATCACGCAGCTCCATCCCATCATCTGTGTTGAAAGAGGGATGATGGCATAACTGGATTACGCTTTTGTGCATTATTGGTCCCGTACAGTGATCTTCCCCTCCCCATTATTCTAGCTTTCTGTTGCAACCTCAATTAACTCTCCATTTGCTGCTAACATCTGTGACTTTTAGGTCAGGGTCAGGATCGCTAGCTAGTGCTTCGGTTTCACCGGGCGTGGTGGTGTGGCTGAAGCTTAGGGGAGTTGTGCCTGTCGGTTTGAGGCAGTCGGTCATGCCGGTTAACTTTGCCCATATGTGTCAAGCAGCACAAGCGGAGGCAGAGCTGTCTGAAAACTATCCGCTTAGGTACAGTTTACAGGACAAGGACGCTTTGTCCGTGCGTTGCGCTAGAGCAGTGGATGACAGGCTTCGGTCACCAAACACCCCAGCAAATTTTCCACCTCCGTTCAACTTATCAACTGCAGCTAAAAATTTAAAAAACTGTAATCTTAATTTTGGAGATGGTTTTAATTTTTTTACTATAATTTATTTTTATAATTAATTTTTAATTCACTAATAACACATAAGTTTACGTATAGTTTTTTTCCGTTATAATTAACCGTAGGCTAGACGACGATGACACTCTTCAAAGCTACCTATTTACACACTGTTTTCATTAAAAAAAACTATATATAATGTTAGTAGTAGCTTCTAGTGGAATTCTGAATTTGCAGGAGATTTAATGTGCTGGACCCGCGAGGGGGCTGGAGGCCACGTGCTTTTGGTTGATTTGGACGACCCAACCGTACAGTACCAAGTAGTGTAGCCTCAAATTCTGAACTGATGGGCCCATCTCAACCTACACTAAGCACAGGTCCCCCAAAATACAGGGTACTCGTCGTATGTAGTATACGTTTGCACCCGTACTTTGTACGGTTCTCCGAGACTTGAAAATGACAAAATGTACCGAGTAAAATTAGATTTACAGAGGCTTAATTGGGTGATTCCTGATCTAATCACCACGCATACGTCAGGAAAGGAGAAAGCTACGGGGGCGGACGATGTTATGGGATGGGATCCCTCTACTTATTATAATACTACGATTTTTTTTTCTGCGACTAGCCAACTTAACCACTGCTAATCATGAACTCACCAAGCTGCCACGGCCCCGCCCTATTAAAATACGAGCGCACCATGCACTGATGCACACTAATGGAGTCTCTATTTTTAAGTGACACTGTTTCGTTTGCCCTGGTGTACGTATTCGTTTTTATACACATTCATTCTACGAGGGAAATCTACTAATCAGCAACTTTGAATGTGTTATATGTCTACGGTAAATTCCAACGCTATAAAAAGAACTGTGTTTAATTAGAGGCAGGCCACAAATAAACTAAATCTTACCTTAAGGCTTAAACAGCAAACTAAGCGTAACAACCACGACATATATGGAGCGTTAGATATGTAACAAGCAAACGTTCGCTCCTAGTAAGCATGTTGTGTCCAACAAAGTGCAAGATATTTTTCTCTCCAATAACGTTAAACAAACCGCATGATTATTTGCCAGCATCCAATTGTACATGCCGGTATTAAATCATTCGGTTGCTGAGTTCGATGGCACATACTACTCAACCACTTTAAAATCCGACAAATACGAAACACGAAACCCTGAAATATTCAAAAACTCTTGTAGCGAAGACTTAAATTCACCCTCACAAAATATTTGAATTTAAAAACGGAAATTTAAAAAGTTTATGAACCAACCGAGAAGTGGACAAGATCCAGCTGCGCTGCACCCCGCATTCCCCAACGCTACTGGCGCTCCATTTTTAATCCGGCATCGCCTCCAACCCCAACCCTTTGTTAATTCAAAATTTTCGAAGCGGAGGGCTGCGTCTTTCTTCCACCCACCACCAGCCGGCCCCAACCAGACAGCTGCATTCCCCCCTCCGCCTCCGCCCCGTCTCCGCCTCCACCACCACCTCGCCCGCGCACCAAACCCCAAATCGCCACCGCATTTGCTCCACCTCCCCTCCTCTCCCCGCGTCTCCGGGGCGGCGGCGGCTGGGGCGGCGGGGAGGTGACCTGGTCCCACCGGGCGGTGGCAGCGGCGGAGGCTGCGCGGGTTCGCCCAGGGCTGGGAGGGCCTGAGGTGGGCGCGTGTATGGTGGAGCTGGCCTTGGGGCAGGCGGCGGCGCGAGATCCGGGGGTAGGGGACGGGGGTTGCGGGGGTGGCGCCGTGGCGGCGGCGTGATCTGGAGATGAGATTAGGGCCCGAGGCGCGGTGCTTGGTGACGACCTGCCTGCCATGACGACCAATACCAAGCGCGCCTACAAGCTCCGTATCCTCGAGAATTCGTTTCCAGTATATTGACGAGCATTTTCGTATTTTTTTTGGGGAGGTACATTGTGTCTGTTTGACCGATCCATCGCCACTGTCGCATTCATTCTACTAGCTGGGCGATTGAGTTCTTCAAATTCCAGCGGGAACACTGACCTCTCGTTGTTTATCTGCTTTTATCTTTGTTGGCCTTCGAAAGATAACGGAGGATTTAGTGTTCGCCTGATTTTACCACTTAAGCTGCTGCTCATCACTAGTTAGTCGTTTACTGTGGTGATGTTTGACTGTCCGACAAGTGGGATTGCTGCTGCTTTGTGCTTATCAACTGCCCGAATATTGCAACATGATTTATTCGGGGTGATTTTGGGGTGAACTTGTGACATTGGAATGCCTTGACTTGCATTTGGCGTAGAGGAGTTTGTGGCGCATTCATCCAATGTCAACTGCCTCAAGATTGGGAGGAAGACTTCACGAGTTCTCGTGACAGGAGGAGAGGACCATAAGGTTAATCTTTGGGCTATCGGGAAGCCCAATTCAATTTTGGTAAGTCTCTATTGTCCTGTTCTGACTAGTATGCCTACTATGTAAAATGTGGTTCTATAGTAAAACTGGCAAGTAAGTCTACCAAATAGTCAACGGGGCATTGAATTGATTACTAGATGAAAATTTCACCATTTTAGCTCTTGTCGACTTCTCCAGCATCACTTTCTGTATGTTGGTGTTTTATTAACGAGGGGATACCTTTTATGTCAAGTATCAACCTACTACCTTTATATGTGTTCAAGCACGGTGGGTCTAGCTATTGGAGGTGTCATTTGTGGTGTTTCAGCTGATAGACTACTTTATTTGATTCACATTTTTTTTGTGGTTATACAGAGTTTATCAGGACACACCAGTGCTGTGGAGTCTGTTAATTTTGATTCCACAGAAGTTTTTGTGGCCGCGGGAGCAACCAGCGGAACAATAAAACTATGGGATTTAGAGGAGGCAAAAAGTACGTGAACGCGAATGCTTTTTACTATTGCATATATACCTGACCACATCTTGTGTCTATACATGAATGTGAATGCTACCTGACCACATCCTGTGTCTATCTTATTTCATTTGCACCACTGGGTTTGTTTTGTATGCAGTTGTCCGCACGCTTACTGGACATAGGTCAAACTGCATGTCAGTTGATTTCCATCCTTTTGGAGAATTCTTTGCCTCTGGATCATTGGACACTAATCTGAAGATATGGGATATAAGAAGGAAGGGCTGTATCCACACATACAAAGGCCACACAAGAGGTGTAAATGCAATTAGATTCACACCTGATGGTCGCTGGGTTGTGTCTGGTGGTGAAGATAATGTAGTGAAGGTAAGCATCGTCAATGCCTTATAATCCTTCAAATCACACACTACATCCTTGTGCTGATTCTCCAGTAGCCTTTGCTAGTGTGAAGGTTTTAGCAAACAGGTTGATTTTCCTTTATTGAACTCAACACAATAATGATGAAATTGCTTTACAGTAAATTTTCCAAAGAACTTGTTTTTTGTTATGGTAAGTTTGCCTTGGCAGCTCTGGGATCTGACAGCCGGAAAGTTATTACATGATTTCAAGTGTCATGAAGGCCAGATTCAATGCATAGATTTCCATCCCCACGAGTTCCTTCTGGCAACAGGTTAGGTTCAGATGTTACAATGCTGATCTGACACTTAATCATTAACTTTTCTTTGTCCCTTTTGGTTGTACACTGTAGTTTGTTATGCTTAACTCTTGGGCTTCCTTCATTTAGTGATTAGACTAACATATGCTGTACATGCTAGTATAGTAGTATTTGAAAATAATTTAAATGGTAAACTGCAATGCACCATATTATGGCTATTAATGGTATGTACCCATATGTATTGTAGAAGTCCTGGCAGTTTTAATACACTCCCCCATTTTGCTATCCAACAATGCCAAATGCCAAACTGTCTTGTTCTGTCATTTTTTAAATTGCTATGTAAGTACATCGGTTATTATTTCTTTGTGGGATATATATCTTGTTTGCATATTTAAACGACCTATTTTTCAAATGAAAGATTTGCGTGAATTTTTAAGTTGTTGGTATGTTATAATCTTTTCATCCATTGAAATAATGTGCAATATGACAATTTAGTTAGAGATATTTTGTTCATTGGTGTATAATAAGAATCCTATTTTGGTTATCATGGAGATGCATATCATTTTTGCAGCCTGGGCACTGTTCAAATATAGCTGTTTATGTCAGAAGTTGTGCTTGCCTCTCTTTTCTTTCCTGTACGCTTTGATACTAAAGATTCATTGTATGACTCCTGTTTGCCTCACTCAGGTTCATCCGATAAAACTGTCAAGTTTTGGGATCTGGAGACCTTTGAATTGATTGGGTCTACTGGACCTGAGGTATGTAAAACCTTGGGTTTCGCTATCAAGCTTTGGCATGCTTGCAAGACAAGATGACTTTTAGTAGGCACAAATTTCTGAACCAAAATGTTGGAGGACAGATACTATGTTTTCTCTTGAACACATAAAGGAGTGCTCCAAATGTTTGTCCCCATATTTGTTCTTTCTTATATTACTTCATTACCCTAACAACTAAACAATTAGTTTCCAACTTGGAGGGTTAATTTTAATTATTAAATCACATTAATTGCATGGTTTTCAGCCACTCATTGGTTGCTGTTCGACTACTCAGTACTTTAGGATTTGCGTCACTTCAGTTTTTGGATAGCATAGAAGCACCAATCTAGAATTAAATAACATACTGCATAGTGCTCATAAGCCATGACATCATTGATTATCTTTTAAATATTTTGTGATATTTGATGCGCCCAACCATATCGTACTATGTCGTTATCAGCTCTCAGCAGCATGTTGTAACCTCATTAGCTCCTTAATACATGTGGGCTGTTCTAGTGCATATGCTTTAGGGCTCGCAATTAAATGTCCTTATACAATTACCTATGCTTACCTAATTCAATGCTCCATTTGCTTATGGCACTATATGGCCTTTGTCAAAATTCAAGGTGCAGTTAGTGCTTTGCATGCTGCTGTAGTGATAACTAGCATATATACGTCAAGATTAGCACAGGCTGCCCAAAGTTCCTGATAACGTCAAAATAGAATTTAAGATATAGCAAATACATAGCAATTTAAAAGATGAACTTTATTTTGTAATGCAAAGGGCATGTGAACATTATTTACTCGACTGAGAACTTTCATTTTATTAGGGTCTCGCCTCTAGTTGCATCCAAATAGAAGATGCACAAGAAGAAATGTACGTCACCTTTGTTGAGAAATAGAATATTATATCCTTAATGATTATTTTTAGTAGTCTGTTTCATCAAAATAAAGAAAGTCTAGAAATAATCTAATATCACTTGGTTGATGCTATTCTCTTTGTAACTTTATGTATTGCTTAAAAGGGCAGGGCTCATATGAAAGCTATATCTACAAGTCAAATATTCAGTTCAATGTAATCATTTATTAGATCCATTTTATTACTTGCTGATGTTCCTTATTGAATATCAGACAACAGGTGTTCGATCCATGACATTCAATCCTGATGGAAGATCTCTGTTGTGTGGGTTGCATGAAAGTTTAAAGGTATGGTCATTACTTTCTCATGTTACAACATGGCAACAAATTTCTTCTCCATGTTTTCTAGAGATAAACTTCTCTTAATCTAAGCAGGTTTTCTCTTGGGAACCAATAAGATGTCATGACACCGTTGATGTGGGATGGTCTAGATTGTCTGATCTAAATGTCCATGAGGGAAAACTTCTTGGTTGTTCATTTAATCGAAGTTGTGTTGGAATATGGGTTGTAGATCTAACGGTATGTTTCCAGCTTCTCTGCTACAGTTCTAACACTAATATATTATTTTTATTGGAGTTCCCCATTTTGTTTTTAGTTAAAAGTACTAAAAATCATCAATTTTCAGCGTCTTGAGCCATATGCAATGGGTACTTCAACAAAACTAAATGGTCATTCTGAGTTGAAGAGTTCGTCAAGTAGCACTATGCCATTACAAAATGATGGTGGTTCAAGGGCTAACATTGGGCGGTTATCAGTTCTACAAAATTCTGAGAATAACGTAAAGTCTTCTACAGGAAGACTATCAGTTTCTCAAAATTCAGATTCTGTACTGAAAGAGACAAAATCAACTTGTATGTCACTGATCTTCTCAATCTTTACATGTTTATATTCAGTTGAAACACTTGATATGCCTAATGTGTCCTTTATTTATCTGTTCTTACCATATTGAAGCAAGCGGGTTGGTTCCAGGCACACCTCAGAGAGCTGGAAATGGCTCCAGTACCAAAACAGTTGGAAATTCAACCTTTGCATCTAGTGGCACCAGCTTGAAGAGAAGTTCACTGAAGAGTAACAACTCTTCTAGTCTTCAGAATTTTAGTAAAGCTGATGTGGTGCCTGTGATAATACCAAGAACTAGCTCAGGTCCAGAGCTGGCTACTGATTCTAGGAGTGATGCTGCAGATGTGGGCCCTGTTCTTTCTAAGAGTGGTAGAAGAATAGAGATTGCAAATGATTCTAGGAAAGAAAGCTCTGATGTGGCAGCTGCTGTTGTTCCCAGAACAAACTCTAGAATGGAAATGGCATCTGATTCAGCACCTGTTGTTGTTCCCAGAGCTAACTTAAGAATGGAAATAAGTGCTGACTCGGCCCCTATTGTTCCCAAGTCAGGCAGAAGGTTAGAGTCTTCTGTTGAATCTAGGAAAGAAAGTGCTGATGTAGCATCTACTGCTGCTCCGAAGACAAGTTCACGGATGGAAGTGGCCCCAGATTCTGCACCTCTTCTTTCTAAGGCAGTCAGAAGGGTAGAGTCTGCTACTGATTCAAGGAAAGAAGGTGCTGATGTGGCACCTGTTGTTGTTCACAGAACAACTTCTAGAATGGAAATGACCCTGGATTCTAGGAGAGAAATTTCTGCTGGAAGAATGTCACCGTTTAGGGTCCAATCAAGATATAGTGAACTACGGAAGTTAAATAATGCCAAAGTTGATGCAGATAAAGTTGATGCAGGGAGCAAAAACAGTGAAGCAGATGATTTTACTTGTCAAATATACCTTCCTCGGAGGAATGGTGTGGTTCCGTCTAGAATTTCTGAAGAAACCTGGGAAGATGTAAAACCTGGTGTGATTGACAGGATGGGATTTCCAAGTTCTGCCGAACCAAATACACACCGCAGTGAGAATTGTATGCCCTGTACCCTTAACTTCCATATTGGGATTACACACTGCTACAATTTAGTTTAAATACTATTCAACAACATAAATGGTGTTTCATTTCCTTGTCCGTCTATTTATTTTACTCATAATTCACTATTCTTTTGGAACTGTAGATTTCAAAGCTCATGTAGATCCGTTGAATCTTTATGTGATTTGAAGCATAGTTCCATGTCCTTATACTCAATCAAGAATAATGTTAGTAACTGAATTTATCTGTTTGAGGTGCTGCGTTGCATAGTTAGATATTTGCATGTTTCGTGGTCATCAGCTGAGTTTGATTAATCAATACGCACTTTGCTACATGTTGCCTGGCAAATGCATGGGTTGCCATATCTTATGTTCTGAATCTTTTGAGAAACATTCTCTCTGCTCTCGTTGAGTTATTATCCTGTGTTTCGGCAGGAAAAAATTCTTTTTTTAGTAAACTAGTAAATTGTAACTGATTTGAACAGCGGTGCTCTTTTTGCAGATGTTTCTAGAATGCGTAAGCCAAGAGATAACTGCTATATTGAAGTTTCAAGAGCAGGTATATGTTTTACTACCCTTTGGTACTTGCAATACTTTGTTCAGCTGGTTTTAATCTTGTAGTACCATGTAGGAAGAGCAAGGTCAATTGCTTCTAATTGGGAAGGCAGGGATCTGTCACCTAGTAACGAAGAGCCAACAACAAGCATTTCTGCTTCGATGGCTCCTACAGGCCGATTGCATTCATCTGTATGCGTGACACAAACCGATAGGCTTTTATCAAGTTTTGATTTTCTGTTCTTTCTTGTCAATTCATTATCCACAGCGGTCCTTTTCTTTATGGAATCCACCATTGTGCGTTGATTGTATCGTCTCTAACAAATATGGAATTCAAATAGAGTATAAATGAATAAAAGGAAAATGATGTTGTGAGATTGTAAAGTGTATTCCCCCGTTTCAAATTACTTATCGTTTTAGCTTTATCCTAAGTTAAACATTTCTAACTTTGACTATTAATTTTTAGAAATTTATATAGTTTAACAGCATGTAAACTATATATTATGAAAGCATTTCTTATGGTGAATCTAAAATATAAATCTTATGATGTTGAACTATATAATTTTTTTAAAAAAAAGATTGTCAAAATTAGTAATGTTTAACTTAGGACAAAGCTAAAATAACAAGTAATTTGAAATGGAGTGAGTACTTGTTTTATTTAAGAGATGCAATGTTGCTTAATGGGTTGTGTTTATCTCATGGATGGATGGATCTGTTTTTTTTCCTTAGTTCCAAGTTGTTGAGTTAGCACATACTAGCTTCTGTTACACAGCTTGTGTATGTGGATATCATGTACCAAAGATAGGGCTTAACAAATCCATTGTATTCCTTGAATATTCAACCAAAGATAAACTCAACAGATCATGAATCTTACTGTAATGAAGAGCTGAAAACCTTTATGTAGTTTTGGCAGTTCTAGCTTATACTGGGAAGTTTTGCAGAATTCAACTATTTGCATGTTTGATCTTCTCTTGTACATGGAGAATCACGTTCTGTATCTTTTTACCTTTTGCAGAGAGGAAGCAGTCAAGCTGCTGAAACTCCAACGATAGCAAGCGATGAGGATGTTCTATCTGTTCTAATGGAACAGCATGAGCTATTTCTAAGCTCAACTCGACCTCGGTTGACAAAATTGCAGGTCAGTATGGTACTTTGCGTTTTCTATTCCCAAACTTCTGAATGGCATTTAAGTTGATTAATAAGATATAGAGATATGGAGAAAAAAGAGGTAGACATATGCAGTGTCCTATTTTGCAGTGTTCCAGTGTATGACGAGTTGTTGATACTTTTATACTTTATACTGAAATATGACTTGTTGAATTATCTAAATTTATCTGTTTCATTCTCAGAAATTTCAATACTAAAATCTGTAGGCTTTCAAAATGCAATTGCTCGAATGCTGTATCTGACTATTTTAATTGACTTGCAGATTGTTCATCAAATGTGGGAAAGAAATGATGTACGGGGTGTTATTGCAGCAATGGAGAAGATGTCTGATCATGCTGTCAGTACTTTGAACATGTCTCTTCCGTGTGCAGTGCACTAAACAACATGGTTATAAATGCCTGATTTCTGGCAAGTGCAGGTATCTGCTGATGTTGCAAGTGTTCTGATGGAGAAAAGTGAAACAATCACACTAGATTTATGTACTGTTATTCTGCCTGTCCTTACTGACCTTCTGGAGAGTAAAACTGACAGGTAACATACCGTTGCTTTTGTGATTATTATGATCATATCATGGGAGTATATAGAAATGATTATTATGAGTACAAAATTTATTCATATGTATGTGCCGTACTGTGCTGATTGCCTTGACATCTTATATGCCATGCATTTATTTATTTTAAATTGCAATTCCAAGTATTTATTACAAAAGTTAAATCTACGCAGGCACTTAGGTGTTTCGCTGGAATTGTTGGTGAAGCTTGTCAGGACGTTTGGGTCAGTAATACAATCAACAGTATCAGCTGGTCCCTCTTCTGTTGGTGTAGATCTTCAAGCAGAGCAAAGGTATCTTTTCAGTCTGACTGTCCTAGTATGCTACAGTATATTTCTAGAACTGTCCTAGTATGCTATATTGCTAGATTATTACTAACTCATTGATAGATTCAGTGATGTGGTTGCTTAACTGTTTTTTCATCTTAGGCGGGAGCGTTGCAACCTATGCTTTATTGAATTGGAGAAGGTCAAAAATAAGCTTCCATTCCTTTCCAGGTATGGGATGCAATACATATGATACTTTACTGAAATTGTACTTTTTACCTGAATTAGGTAAGTGCCTATGTTACCTGGCTGAAATGGCAACCTGCATTTATTGCTTGGGAATAAAGTTTAGGAGTGCCATTATTTCTGAGTTAAACTAACCATGCAAAAGAATGCACAACCCACAAACCAAATCTCGTGAATTGCCTTCTCTGGCTGCAAGAATTGGGAATTATGTACTTACGTTTTCTTGAATTAAATGCATAGCTCCCAGTCAATTTGTCAGGCTATCATGATTTGTATTATTGTAATCTTCATATGTTTTCCTTTTTTTTTCAACAGAAGAAAAGGGGCAGTTGCAAACACGGCACAGGAGCTCAGTCTTGTCTTCCAGGAAGTTATGTAGTTGATTGACCACACACTGTCATACATACACAACTGAATGGGAAACGCATTCCCGCTGATGGCACCAATGTTGGGCATCGGTTGCCATGGAGAGCTGTTCGTTCGTGCCCAGTCACCGAGCTCCAAGGCACAGCAGCAGTGGATAACATTTTGTTGCTACTGTTTGGTCCTTTTGTACACACACTAATCAACAGTGCTCGAAATCCTTGTCTGTTGTCACTTTGGAAGGGGAGCTGCCATGAGCGGTGACATCTGCCGGCAGTGTTCTTCGCGTTTGTCTCGTCGATTTCTGATGACACCAGTTTGGCCTTGATAGATGTGGATGACCGTGAGATAGAGCAACTGTCAGCGTTTGTATTGCCTTGCTGGCTGTAGCCTCGTCTCTCGTGTCGTGTGTTAGCGGGTTGCATTTGATAGTTTATTGTTTGGTTGTGATGTCTGGTCGATTCAATGATAAGATTGATGAAGAGTGAATCAGCTCCTTGTACACTTGTACATCAGTTTTTTTTGAATATTTGAGATCTATGCTCTTGACCGACACCTTTCTTACTCGTTGGCTTGTCACGTCCCCACAACAGCGAATGTCTGAGTTTTGATGAAATCGTTCTTTGCTTGTAAGGGAAAATATATCCATTGGGGTATTATCTGGAGGGACTGAACATTTCATTGTTAAGCTTGATCTTCCGGGTAAAAACACAACTGTACCGATGCCAAAAACACTACGCTCATTTTTTTCAGGGCACTGAACAGTGATCTCCTGAAGAATTCTGCTCACAATCAGTTATCAAACAAATTAGCATACATTCTTATTAAACTCGTAACCACATTTCACACCACGAAGGACCTGTGCCATGCAACAGCAGAAACACCATAATTAAGAAGCTTAGAACAAACGTTGGCCCTAAACAAATTAATTCGACGACATATATGAGATGAGAGGCACGCATGCAACTGCTTATTCCCTTCTTTACCAAGCATGCAAAACAAGCTAATCAAGACGTAGTACTACGAAACCGAGAAGATTCGATGGATGCATCGAATCGGCGAGGTGACCAAGCTGCTAAGCTAGCCGCAGGTGGAGATGCAGGACTTGGAGCACTTGGCGGCGCACTTAGCGTGCGCCGACATCGTGCAGCTCTTGCCGCACATAAGCCGCTTCTTGTGGCACTCCTTGGTCACGCAGCTCTTCGACTTCTCCCCCTCCTTGCCGCCGCCGCCGCCGCCGCTCCCCTTCTCCTTGCCGTGCTCGTTGCCGCCGCCGCCGGCCGACGGCGACGAGCCGCTCTTGTCGTCGCCCTGCGTCGCGATGAGGCTGCCCGTCTTCGCGTCCTGCCACTCCAGCGCCACCGGGATTGCCGCCGCGTTGCCGCCGTCGTCCTTCTTCTGGTCGGCCGCGGACGCCACCCTCACGCCCGCCGCGGCGAGGCCCGCGACGATGGTGGCGGCGGCCGCCTCCTCCTCCCTGTGCAGAAGGTGGGTGTCGGCGTCGGCCAGGAGGATCCGCTCGTGGTGCGGCTCCTCGTGTGCGGTCGCCTCCGCCGTGACGGCGAGCATGAGGAGGAGCACTGACACCGCGAAGCTGCAGGAGCGAGACGACGACATGGCTGCCTTTCTTGACGTATCCTTTGCCTTCGGCGGTGTGACTGCGAGAAGCTGGAGTTGCTCTCTTGTCCGTGTTTATAGCTAGAGCTCTGCATGCTGCGTTGCTCTCGATAACGATGAGATAGCTAGCTGCATGAGCGTGCATGGCGTGGCGCAACTAACCGGAGTACTTCGGTGAGAAGCGGGAGATGCATGCCACTTAACTGATGGGCCATGGCAAGAATGAAAATTTCGCCAAAATTTTCTTGCGTGAAAAATTGCATGGGTTTTACTTGTAGTTGCGACTACTGTTTTAACCAAATAATTTACCAATAATGTACGTCATCTATGTATTGACTCAAACAAGATCAATTCATCAGAGGATAATCAATCAGGAGACGAGAAAGACGTACCATGTCTCAAGCAACACAAATCAGCGGCGGAGCCAGCTCCCGGGCAGGTCGAGCGGCCGTCCGGGCTCCTTCACTGGCGCCTTTGATGACGTCTGTAAAAATTAGTCGACCACCGAAAAACGCTATTACTCGCGTGGGCTCGACAGCGCCGCCACTAATAGGGCCGGACCAAGGCCTCGGGTCACCCAAGCCATGCCATAGCCTGAGCCCTGGAATTCCAGGTCCACTATAGTGTGCTATTTTATGTAGTCTTGGACTCGCCGGCGCCCGTCGCCGGAGACGAAGAAGACGAGGGTTTTGATGTCGCTAACCAACACAGCTTTTCGACACTATGTTACGATATATATACACCCAATTACAAAACAAAAGAGTGGCCAAGAACAGCCACGACGCTGCGAATTTCACGCTCTGCCATTGCTGCGCCATCCCATGACTTAGAGAGTACTGATCACCACCACATCTAGCACTATGACTTAACAAAACAAACCGAAAAAAGTTAGGAACTATGACTGAGCCTAGATTATCTAACATTTTACACCATATAATAGACATACTCAGCACAAAATACAATGGGCCAAACGTGGGTCCGTCCTAGGCCACCGGCACAAATATATTCTAGTTGAGAACTAATTTGTAAAGACATAGAATTAGTTCTCATGAGGTAGAGGGAGACTACATGATGGTATCCAGCTCGCAATCGGTATAGATTGTAGAAAATGATCAATGTGGCTTGGGCGAGTTCGCCACGTGCTGCCTGGGCGTGGGAAGTTGGTCTACGTACCTCCCTCGCACGACGTGTTCTTCTCGCGAGGCCGGGGAATGTGTCAGAACCGAAATGGATTCAGACTGAAACTCCCTCTCTCTCACCCGATTTGGTGTGCGCCGCAAGAACAACCTAAAGAAAACTAGGGCTCTACAGGGACTAAAGGACTAATAGATTCACCAATCATATCTTCTTACTATTCAGTGCTGGGTTATATACTTCCCAAGCCACCAACCATGGTGAAACAGAGTTTTACAGAGTGAAAAAAAAAACTTAGAGTTCAGGTTACAGCGCTTGCGTCAAAAGTTCAGAGAAAACGACAACGTGACGGTAAATAGTGCAATCTGGAACTTCTCCACGCCGTTCGATCTTCCTGAAACATTCACAGCACCCTCCTTCACCGTCGATTCTTCATAAATGACGTCAGCGAACCGGTACGCCTGTTCTTTCGTTCTAATTCAACTCCACTGCTAAGTCTGAACTTTCTGAACATTTCCTCCCATTTCTGTGAACAACTTCTGAATCTGACAATGCCCTCCCCTTGAGCCTGTCCTTTTCCTCGAGGACCGAAACCATGGAAAATGCTTTGAATGAATGAGGCGTCTTCCCAGGTTGCTTCCTCTCGACTGAATCCCTGGCAATGAATCAGGCATTGAACCACAAGTTCATTTCTTCTAGGCACGATCCTTCTTGCTAGTACTGCCTCATGGCGAGATTTAACTTTTCCATCTTCCCCAACTAAAGGTAAATTTGGTAGTGGTACAGCTCTTTTTCCTGAATGCTTATTGAGCTGACTGACATGGAAAATAGGATGAATCCCTGCAGTTTCAGGTAGCTGTAATTGATATGCCACTCTTCCCACTTTCTCCATTATTGTGAAAGGGCCATAAAATTTTGCTCTCAACAACAGTCATCCCCTTAAACCGAATGTGTAGGATGGAATACATAGAAACAAGCCTATCAGAGTAAGAGAGGTAAATAGAATAACTTCAGCGAAAGTTAAATTATCGAATTTTGAAAGACCAAAACAAACCCCAACCTCCAAAGCTAACATAATACACATCTAACCGCCTATCCAATCTACTAAAATTGATTTGACTAAGGCCAGACCAGTCTAAACGGACTGCCTAAAAAGGATAATAGAAATATAGTAAAACACATGATTTCTTCAAAACTAACTGTTGGATCAAGCTCAAACTTAGTTAGAATAAAGTATATAGTCTAAGAAACAATTCCATCGGAGGAATTGCAAACTAACAAATAGTTTAAGAGAAAACACACTGCCGTCTCAGAAATTTTGGCAAATTTGAACAAAACCTAAAACTTGGGCAATTTCAAATCTAGCAAAAATCACTCAATTAAACTTTCTAGATCTGATCGAAAGGTTTTGGATGCAATAATATGAACAAAATCGTAATTATAAGTTAATGTCAAAACTGAACATAAACATGAAACTTAATAAATCGAAAGAGATCGTCGACACCTTGATGCTTGAATGTGATCTTATTGCTCAAGTAATATTCACAAGTTGCAGCCACAATGCCTCTCACAAGTTTCTCACAAAAACCTAATACAAATAGCTCTCAACTATCAAATATCTCAATTGCAGCCTTTTCGGCTTACTCTCAAGGCCTAACTTTCTTCTCTATTTATATTATTGGATGTGACTATCCATAACCATAAATTCAACTAGAACATAAGTCATAATTACATAGAAAACTCTTTCGTATTTATCTAATTCATATATATTAGATATGAACTCTAATCTTTTTAAATTTGGACTTCTCTTAAATTTGACTTTGCTTTTCATACGCACACAATCTCTCTTGTATGCCATATAGAAATTCCACTTTCACGTATATTGTTCTCTAGTCTTATTATTCTGCATGATCTTTTTGACCGTCTAGACCTTAACTTCTCTCAAATCTAGTTCTGGTGTATCACCGGGGCTTCGAACAACACCTATACATGAACAATCAAGCACAAGTTATTCCCTAACTTGACTCACATTAGGACACAATAGAATATTTCATGTATAGAAACTATCTAGAAGTCATAAACGTTAAACAGTCATCGAGAAACACAAAACTACTCGAAATCAACTCCCTGCTAGAATCTGTCGGTTTGATCGTCACTATTCACATCCTGAGCGAATTACTTTTCATAGTTGACCACGATGTTCATTGATTTTCTAAATTCAGTTCAAATACATTTTTTTCACTTTAATCTTAATAAAACATATCATACAAATTATTTATTATAAAAACTAAATCATTACTATAATATCATGAAATGCATTCTGTCTATAAGGTTGCATTTGAAGGTATACCATATCACTCACCTCAAAGTTTCTCTTAGACCTCAGTTTATCAACATATTTCTTAATCCGGTTACGATCTTTTAGCATATTCTCCTGTTGCAATTTATTAAAAAGAAAAGAAATCATGTGTACATTGCATAGTTGGGCTACATCCCAAACTAACCAATGTGTCCCTATAAGGTCGGATAGTGCTGAATTTTTTACATTTTGGTCATTTTTGAAAACTTATTTTACAAATAAACACTTGAAAATACTTATCCTAGAAATAGAATCCTAGCTCGAAGCCAATAAGGTTAGCTCCAAGCTCCAATGTCTTGGTGCCATTGACGCTAGTGCCAACCCCATGCACTTGAAAAGACATGTTGACAATTGATGTGGCTGTGGGTCAACACCAACGAGGATGGGGTCGAAGGGTTGGCAAGAGGCACATTGGCGTCGATCTAGACTTCTTAGCTGCGTCGATCCAACCCGCCTCCCTACACACGCACGCACTTTTCCCCACCTGCAGGAAGAACACGAAGGAGGGAACTTGCCTCCTCTCTCCTCCCTCACATCTACTCTTCTGAGGATGATCATTCATTCAAGCCATTAATCAAGAGGGTGTCCATGAATTTAGGGAACTAAATCAAGCAAATTGTGGTAGGCTTAACATAGATGGTTACCTGAACCACTTATAGCCTAGTTCGAAATTTAGAGTTTCAATTGATGGTAGCATTAAAAATATGGCTTCAAGAGTACTCTATCGTACACCATTGCTCATATCATATTTGTCATTCATCGGCTTCTATGAGGTACAACATTGAAAGTAAGGATGGTAAATATACCTCGCCTATTAACTAATTGTAATGTACTATGTGTAATAGCTACTATGTAATGTGCTATATGATAGACACCATAATAGAGACTCTATGTTATGGATTGCTAATAGGCTAAGGTTGTCGATGGATTCTTATAAATATTAATACGGTTGTGCTAGTTTGAACGTACCAAATATGTGTTGTGCGCATCAAAAATATTCTGGTCTCATAATGTCTCATTCTTTCGACTTATTTATGTCTTGGCTAATTTTTCATGCGTTATAACGTACTATCACTTCATTGATTTTCCTTGCATTATCACGTCAATGTGTTGGTTTGATCATATACTTGTAGTACTCATTTAGAATTTCATACTTGTTATGGTGGCATAACTCAACTTTTTTCTTCGCACGCTATTTCTTTTTGCAGTTTGTTGGATGTGCCAACGAGATTCTTTTTCATTTACAAGATGACTCATTTTCTTCTGCAGGCTCACTTTATCAAGAAATAGATGTGAGAAATAAAAAGTAAGAATAATACTAATTTTGGTAAGCTAGTGACGCCCTATTTGAAACAACAATCTTTTCTGTCTTGCAGGAAACGAAAGCTAGCATTCTTGTGGATAGGAACACTCCGGATATGCTAAGGGTCCTACTTTTAAATCACACATCATTATCTATACAGCTCTTCAACTAATTTGGTTTCCATGACAATTAAACCCGAATGCCATGCTTATTTTATAATCTATTTTACCTTATTGATTTCACATAAACCAGTCAAATTATCCGAATTGGATGACACACTTAATTATTGCTGATTTTCTTCCATGTTATGGATCTCTTAGTTGATTTAGCTCTAACAAATATAATTTTATGGTTCCATGGCACAAATATACCTTTTTATTCCTATAATATACTATATTTTATTAGTTTATTACCATGTTCGTCTATAAATGCTAACAAACTTTTTATAATAAATATTTTTTAAAAAATTAGCTGTATACACTACATTTACATATAATTTTACTAACTATTATTGATAAAAAAATTAATAAGTTTTATTTTTAAAAATAGCATACATTTATAAAATTGTACCAAGAGAATATTATTCTGGTTGAGTGAGAAGTAAATATATTAAATTAAATGTGTTTTAATGAAACATAATTTTATTTCTATGTAATGTAAATTTTAACCTTAAATTTTTTTAGTTTTTATAAGAAATTATATATCATTCACAAAATATGTACACAAATATCTATAATGTGCTCGAAAGTTCTCATCAAATCAAAGTGTGGTGAAGATAGCAACATCATCTTTGCCTTCTTTTATAATGTAGTGATAATGTGATATGATACAGCGGGGGCTCTTTAGCAAACGGCACCCTAGGGCGCCACTCGGCCATTGCCACATAACTCAGATGGAATGATGTCCAGCCATAATTCTCAAATAATTATTGTTGTTTTCTATAACCATGTTATTTTAATCATGAATGTGAATGAAAGTTGTATTACTATATTTATGACGTGACATATTTTGATAATATGATATTTTTAAGTGTTATATCTTTCTATTAAACAAAGAAATGGTTCACACCTGAAATTGGATAGTCCGGTGCTAATTAATCGAGAATGGAGTTAGTAGCAAATATTACCCTATGCCAAGTGTTCGAAAGGGTCAGTTCGCAAACGTTTGCGCATGGTGAACTTGAACGAACGTCCCGCACTTTCTTTCCTTGGCACCACGTTTTTCTTTTTTTTTTAGCCAGTTTGTAAAACAAAAGTTCACATGTACGATTCTTATTTGGAAGCGAAACTTTATGTACCGGAAGTTTATATGTCCTATTCCAATTCAAAAGTAAAGTTTTTTATGTACAATGTTTACATATCAAAAGTTTATATGCATAAACTTTCCAGTACACCGCCTTGCAGTGGGCCGACCTGAACATGTGAACGTTTGCCTATTTGACCTACATCAAGCCCACTCGATCCTGGCCGAGAGATTTGCATCTGACGGTTTCCATACATTTGGAGCACCCAAAGACAGGTCCATTAATAAAACAGCGGGTGGATTTCACATGTATCGCCCAATTTGATTTAGATTATTAAGTATATTACTGATTTAATTATAAGGATAAATTGAATATTTTAAAGAATAAATATAATAAATAATATAAAACAAGTGACCTAAAATAATAGAGTAGAAGAATTTTTTTTAGAAAAATGTGTTTTTTAAAAAAGAGTGAAGCAAACAATCCATTTCAATCTAGTGAATAAGCTGAAAAGATTAGGACTAACCATCAAAATGTATCTACAGACCGTTTTGCTGCGCCGATGGGTGTTTAACTTTTCTTCAATGCGGTCTAGCACGTCTTCCCATTTCGAAAAGGCCATCCAATTACTTGGTTCATGTAATATACTTGCGTACCGATTCCCTTAGGCCAGCCCAACATAGCAATCTTGCCGGCGCCCCGGGTGACGTCGAGGGAGCTGTCGCCGTCAAGGTACCTTTTGGTTTTGGAATTCACCCAGATTAGCTTCAATGTCGCTTTTCTCTTTTGCAGTGGATTAAAAAAAATCCAATGGTACTACAACGAGAAAATCAAACGCCCCTTTTGTTTTGGCTTAAAAACAACATCCACCCAGGCCACGAAACCGGTTCGATTTGCCACTTAGGCGTCACAACTAAGAAAGTTAACATTTTATATAGGACAAAATATTCTTTCAAACCGTTTAGAAAGGGCAGAACAAAACTATTTTAATATTTTAATAATTGAGGTTACCTAATGCTACAATTGAGGGTGATAATATAGAGTTTTTTCATGTGTAAACTATGAATCACTTTGCATGGCCTGGCCCATTATTTGTCGTCTATTTTGCTAGGCAGTTAAATTTTTGTGCATTTCCTTAAGGTAAAGATCTACTTGACATCGGTTAAGGATCGATATTTATTGCATCCTTAACCACAAGTCGGGTATAGAGCATCTCAAACTATCAATATCTTCTTGTCTATGCCTTTCCCACACTACACACAAATCAAATGAAAGCAGTTTGAATGTTCTTGTAAGAAAGAATTAATCCAGATTAATTACATATATGATTCATTCGATGTGCCACACACCATGGGTGTTAAGGAAGATGTAACAGTCATTGAGCTCCTGGTGAACATCCTCATTGACGATGTTGTGGTCCCTAGAGAGCTGCTCGAGGAGGTGGCAGAGCACTATCATCCTATTGAGTCTAACCTTCTAACCTTCTCCTCCTAAAGAAAATAGGAGGCCAAGAGTGGCGGCCACAACTAAGATGGCAACAAGTAAGGCACCGTCTTAGTATTATTGTTGGCAATGATAAAAATTGCTGCTGCCACCTGAAGCCCTATCGTACTCAGCCTCAGCCATAATGCCTCGTGCAAGATTCGAGATAAAAGAAAGTACAAGAGAAAGAAGAGAAATGGATTTCTTAGGGCATATGGACCCATATATCTTTTAAATTATTTTTTTTAATGATTGTCACGTCGGTATGGGAGACTAAGTCAATAAGCCATGTCGGTGAAAACCGCTTTTCAATACTGTTGAGAGTGTCCATTTGTAATGGTTTTAAATGTTGGGAACGCTATATATTAGGTTTTTCAGGAATGAAACTCAGTTGAAGGATGTAAAACGTTCATTTTGCTTTCTCCAGTACAGACCGGCACGTGAACCACAATCCTGTTCTGGATTTTCCATCTTTAAAATGGCCCGTCCAATTACCAGCGGGAAGCCTGGCCCATGTATAATGCTTCGCGCGGCTGATGTCAGGTGGATCTCCGGACCGGAGGGAACCATTGCGGTCAAAAGCGCAGTTGGCCTTCTCTTTAGCTTTAGGAATTCACCCAAGCTTAGCTACCTTTAATGTTGTAGTAGTATAATCTATGCAACGTAATTTGTTAGTTTAGATTAAATCCACTATCACAACGAGAAAATCAAATGCTCCTTTAGTTTTGGCTTCAAAAAACAATGCCCCGAGCCACGAATTAGACCAAACAACACGGGTATTGACCTGGCCTATCCTACCATCTATGTAATTAAAAAAAATCAAATGCGCCGCGTCATGCAGGATTCAGGACTGAGAGATAGTGTAGGAAGAATAAAAAAAAGATTCTGTGAGGCTCACATATCTTTTAAAATATTTTTTTATGATTATCACGTCATCCCATATCGATATGAGAGATTAAGTCAATAAATTTTCAATAATAGCAAGGGATTGGACATGGTTAAGAAATCGAATAAATCTCGGGCCATAATCAATGGGCTTAAAATGGATTTTTTCGGTATATGCACTACAATCCTGTTCTCGGATTTTTCATCTTTTAAAATGCCCCGTCCAATTACCAGTGGGAAACCTGGTCCATATAAAATACTTCGCGTGGCGGATGTCAGGTGGAGCTCCGGAGGGATTAGGGAACCGCCACGATCAAAGGTGCAGTTGGCCTTTTCTTTAGCTTTAGGAATTCACCCAAGCTTAGCTAGCTTTAATGTTGTATAATCCATCATCAATGCATGCAATTTGCCAGTTTATATTAAATCCGCTGCCTCAGCGAGAAACCTACCATTTATGTAATTAAAACTAGCTACCTGCTTCTGTTTTGCTGCGAAATCATTCATTTCAATGTTGCTATCGAGGTCGACGGTGACTGTTCCTGGTTCTAGAACCACGCCCACGAAAAAAAGATGCTGACCAAACGGATTTAGAAATTCCAAACTCAACGGAACCTTCTCCTCAATCTGGTAGTCATCTCAGTAAAAGAACAAATTAAAGAGGAGAAAAAAAAGTTCCATTCTTGATTCTTCCATAGCATTTTTCTCTTCAATCAATCAATCCAACCGTTGCAGGGAAGACCGTTGGTGCCATAGGATGACCTTTTTTTCTTTCTGTCCATCGCGTGCACTACATTGTCGGTCAATCGTTACAAGAGAATTCAACCTGCAGTTTTTTTTATAAAAAATTAAAATAAAATCACTGAGCGAAGTGATCGTAGCTTTACCCACCACACCACCTAGATTGAAGTTTTAAACTGGTCGTATTGAATTTACGGTTAATTGTTTTTTATGGTAATCGATATATAGTGATATCATTGAAATATATCAGCCCTTTTTTTTTTTTGAAGTTGCTGTCTTAAAAAAAAAGAATCAAATAAGTAAGAGACGCAGAATGGAGGAGATCGAGGGAGACGGAAAAGGAAGAGGAGAAGACCAGCCAGCAAGCAGATGGATCGCTGGAGCGGTGAAGGAAACAGAGGGTCCGGTCGCGGTTTTTGACGAAGACGTCGCTGGTTTCGCACCGTCGGCGTTCGCTGGTATGTGCCGTTGTCTTGGGATCATCAACCGTGCCGTCGTCCTCGACGTGTCAAACTCACCCAAAGCTCGCACCGCATCGCACGCCGCTCAGCCACACCCTTTACCAAAGCAACTCCATCGAGGATTGAGTACGAACTTGGCCAATAATTAGCCAAACACCGCATATTAGTGCAAGTTTCAAGCTATAAAGCCTTAAACCAAACGGTAGTGCTACCGATTGCATCTTGTGACTTCCTCCCCAAGAAGGTCAGTGGGGTACGGTACGGCAGCGGCAGTGTGTCACTGGGAGTGGGGCCCGCCACCTCGACACTGCCTCTCAACACGGTGGTGACCACGCGTCCACCATCTCGCACCTTCCATTCTCCGCTCTCCTCTTCTCCTGCTCTTCTTCCTCCCTTCGCCCACCGAATCGCCAAAATTCCCCACCTCCAACTTTATAAAAGTCCTCCCCCCAAATCTCGCCTCCTTCTGCCAGCGCAGCACACACCTCTGACCTCTCTCTCTTCCTCGCCTTGTCTGCAAGCTTCCGTCTCCCGGATCGCGGCGACCACCGGAGGAGGAGGGGGGGCGATGGCGAACATCGACATGGGGAAGATCCTTGCGGACCTGGAGCACGCCGACCCGCGGGTGCCCAAGACCAAGCTGGTCTGCACTCTCGGTCCGGCCTCCCGCTCCGTGCCCATGCTCGAGAAGCTGCTCCGCGCCGGCATGAACGTCGCGCGCTTCAACTTCTCCCACGGCACCCACGAGTACCACCAGGAGACCCTCGACAACCTCCGCCAGGCCATGCACAACACCGGCGTCCTCTGCGCCGTCATGCTCGACACGAAGGTCCCCCACTCGAGCTCCCTCTCGCCTCACTGCTTGCTTGCTTTACATGCTTGTCTGCTGCTTTACTTGGTTGGATCTGGCCAATCGGGGTAGCTTGCGTCAGATACAGACTTGGATTTCGACTCGGATCTGCTCGTCTTTTGATCGGGGGAAGCTGGGTTTGATTTGGAGGCAGCATGGTCGGATTATGATTTGAGTCACAGTGGTTTGACTTTTGAGGGCTGAACAAAATGGTATCTAGGGTTAGATTTGCCAGCGCTCGTGCCTCTGCCTTGTTGCAGAAAGCTGGATCTTGGATTGGGGCTCACTCTTGCGTCTCCATGTGGGTAGTTTTGGAGTCTCATGGATTCTGAGCAAAGTGTAAGTGTTTAACTGGTTCGTAGTGGCCTCCATTTGCGATGTTGGTGCAATTGACGAGATGCGTGCATCTTGTTTGTCAAATTTAGCTTTTCAGATTGTCTGTATGTTTTTCTTTTCGAGTTACTTTGTCCACTTTCAGTTCTAATTGTGTGTGTAATTGGTGATAATTACTTCAGTGTTGGTGGATTGGAAGGATGGTTTAGCTGCCTCTTTTAGGTATATAATAGCAATTTTTCTGATATTCGGATTGGTGGCTTTGGAGTGAAGTGTTCAAATCGTAGTATTTTGATGTTGTTGCTTTTGTACGTGTATTTGTTGGATCTTCTCCGTAATTTCTTTATTGCATATTTGCGTGCATTGTAGGAGGATATGATTAACACATACAAAAAGGCTTTATTCTTAGTGTAGTCATTTCTTCTATTATGCCTTGATGTTTCTGCCATGCACTTAACTAATTGGTGCTTATCTTTTTACACTGTCATATTTCATGGTTTGCTTTGTAGTTCAAATAAGTTACATACAGAATGGTACTGCGCGCAGTTTGCCGTTTTATCACTTCTTGATCAACCCTCAATGCTTTGCATTTAGTGCCCATTATTTTTATCTGACTCTTAGTAGTAGCATTTTTAAGGTGATTATGTGGTGACTGTTCTGAACATTTCATTCATTGCTTCAGGGTCCTGAGATTCGTACTGGATTTTTGAAGGACGGCAAGCCAATCAAGCTAACAAAGGGTCAAGAACTCACTGTTACCACCGATTATGATATCAAGGGTGATGAGAACATGATTGCCATGAGTTACAAGAAACTGCCTGTTGATGTGAAGCCTGGAAATGTCATACTCTGTGCCGATGGTACGATCTCCTTGACTGTTTTGTCCTGTGATCCAGAGGCTGGAACTGTGAGATGTAGGTGTGAGAACACTGCAATGCTTGGTGAGAGAAAGAATTGCAATCTGCCAGGAATTGTTGTTGATCTTCCTACACTGACTGAGAAGGATAAAGAAGATATTTTGGGATGGGGTGTGCCAAATGACATAGACATGATAGCTCTCTCGTTTGTCCGTAAAGGATCAGATTTGGTTACTGTCAGACAAGTTCTTGGACAGCATGCAAAGCGCATCAAGCTAATGTCAAAGGTTTGTAATCATTGCCACTATTGTTTGGGTCATGTTAGGTTTTCATGCCCATGGTTTGCTCAAGTCTTTCATACTCTGCACGTTTTAATAAATGTTTATTTAATTACCAGGACAATTAAGTGACAATTCTTCTTAGTTAGATGCTTTAATGTTATGTTGTCCTTTCTGGTATGTACTGGATGCCGTGAACTGTTTGGTTTCTGGCTTTCTCCAGTGACCCTTTGACCCCCTTTTGTGCTATATTAGGCAAAATGCTATTTTGTTCCTTTTCTATGCGCTTGAACTACTAGTTTCAAAATTATCTTTTCACATTTGCTTGTATAAATAGCAGCTTTGCTTCTTTTCTCATGCACTTTCACTGATAAGGTTTACTTTGTTTCTTGATATGCATTAAAATAAGGAATTCGGGTTATTGAACTTCTTTGATGCTAACTGAAATTTTGGATCTAGATGGTTCCATATACTCTTGGAATGTTCAGGGAATCATTGCTAATAAACGGTTAACCCTGTCTTACTGCTATGATGATAAATTATATTCGAGATGATGATATACATATGTGTGCCTGGTAACTTAATATGTTGGTTATGTTGTTGTGTGTCTAATTTCTTTCTTAACCGTTTCCTTGTTTTTAGGTTGAAAACCAAGAGGGTGTCATAAACTTCGATGAGATCTTGAGGGAAACTGATGCTTTTATGGTTGCTAGAGGTGATCTTGGAATGGAGATTCCAGTTGAGAAGATTTTTCTTGCACAGAAGATGATGATTTACAAGTGCAACCTTGCTGGCAAGCCTGTTGTGACTGCTACTCAAATGCTTGAGTCGATGATCAAATCACCACGTCCAACTCGTGCTGAGGCAACTGATGTTGCAAATGCAGTTCTCGATGGAACTGATTGTGTCATGCTTAGTGGAGAAAGTGCTGCTGGAGCATACCCTGAGTTAGCTGTGAAGATTATGGCGCGTATATGTGTTGAGGCAGAGTCTTCCCTTGACAACGAAGCTGTCTTCAAGGAGATGATCAGGTCCGCGCCCCTTCCAATGAGCCCATTGGAGTCTCTCGCATCCTCTGCTGTACGCACAGCTAACAAGGCTGAGGCTGCACTGATTGTCGTCTTGACTCGTGGTGGCACAACAGCAAAGCTGGTTGCCAAGTACCGTCCCAGGGTTCCAATCCTCTCTGTGGTTGTCCCCGTGTTGACAACTGATTCATTCGACTGGTCAATCAGCTCCGAGGGTCCAGCAAGGCACAGCCTAATCTACAGAGGCCTTGTTCCCCTCCTGGCCGAGGGCTCTGCAAAGGCCACCGATTCGGAGTCGACAGAGGTCATCCTTGATGCTGCCCTGAAGTCAGCTGTACAGAAGCAGTTGTGCAAGCCCGGTGATGCTGTTGTTGCTCTGCACCGTATCGGCGTCGCATCTGTTATCAAGATCTGCATTGTGAAGTAATCGCTATACACGATGTCTTAGCGCCATTTTGCTGTGTTCAAGTGGCCAAAAAAAAAAACACTGCTATGCTTGTTTTTACTCCCATAGACCCATCTTTGGGAGACAATTTAATTGCCGTATCCGCAGGGTGCCTTTCGTTGCATAGACTTCAGTTGGTAAAATGAGGAGAGAGAGTACTCCATTACGTAGAGCTCTGTTACCGTCGATGCCATGTAGTATGACAGGTGGTTTCTATTCCATGCCTGCACAATTTTCTGGTAGCTACTTTGTTGTTTGATTACTGTTTTTTGGTGATGGCGATGGAGATGATAATAATATTGGCATCATTGTCGTTGTGTACTAGTTAAAAAGAGATGTCTCAGGATTCAGGAATCTGTTGTGCCTGTATGGCCATGTGGATTTCTGTCTTGTTTAAGATGCCGTCATGCAAAACGATCCCTAGTTACCAACCAGGGTTCGATATCTTGGTTGATAACCGGCGGCCTGAGCCATTAACGGTATACTGTTCGGAACAATTCAAAATCGTATTTAGAATTTTGAATTCTAATTGCATCAACTATATATTCTACAACGTTATGTGTGGTACGTTAGTCTATTTCATTTGCTCTATCTATAAAACAAGGGTTGATTAGGGCAACCAAAAGCTCGAGTTTAAAACGTTGAAGTTAATAAAGGGAACTGGGAGAATACCATCTGTAACTAGTTTACGAATTTAAAATTTTGGATTCAAATATTTAACGCTTAACCCGATAAAAATTTAAAATTTTGGATTCAAATCTTTAACGCTTAATCCGATAACTCGAGAAGGCAAATAGCACACGGGGGAGCGGCTGGGTGGACGCCCGAGTCCGGCGGAGACGAAGGAAGAAACCCGCGCGCGCCTAACCGTCCGCGGAAAGGGCAGCGGAACGCATGCATCCGTCAAAAGCACGGCACGACGCGTAACAACCTTGGCTTGCCTTAAAACGGGCGGCGTGACGGAGACACGGACGACGATGCGTCCCTCCTGGTGCTCCGTCGCCGCAGATGGGTCTCCTTGAGGGCCCCGTCGCCCGGCGCGTCGACGGCGACGACGACAGCGGGAGGAGCGGCAGGGGCACGGCGGCCATGGCGGCGGCCGACTACGCCATCCCTCCCCTCTCCCCCACCGCCGCCTCCGTCGTCCACCGATGCGCCCGGTACGTCCTCCCATCGATCTCCTCCTCGTCTGACCCAATGTCCAATTGACTTGATCCCCGATCGATCGTTGCAGGATCGCCGGCGTGGCGGTGGAGCAGCTGCTCCGGCGGTTCGAGCCGGAGCAGGGGGACCAGCCGCTGGGTTACGCCAGGAGCCTTGTGGAATACTGCTCCTACATTGCCCTGCGCGTCGAGACCAGGCGCCACGACCACCTTGGCGACAGCGAGTTCCACTCGCTCACCTACGACATGATGCTCGCCTGGGAAGCGCCCGACGACGAGACGGACGCCGCGTTGCAGGTGACACCCGATTTTTTTTCACCCCCAATTCAACATCATCTTGTTCATACGCAACACTGATCAAAACCGATACGCTATAACAGAAAATGTCGCTTAGCTTTCTACATGACGGCAAGGATGATGACGATGGTGGGTCCATGTTCTGTTTGAGCCCCACACAAATGGCCATTCAGGTTAGATTTTGTTGTCAATTTGCAATGTTTAATGGTATCTCAAACATCAATCCAAACATAATCCATATACGCTTGTGACACTTGATGAATTTAGGTCGACGAGAGGAGAACGGTCGGTCCTGAAGCATTTGCCAAGATTACTCCTGCTTGTCCTGCAATGGCACACGCGATCACTGTTCACAACTTATTTGACGCGCTCACCAATTCTACCGGAGGCCGGTTGCATTTTCTCATCTACCATAAGTACCTCAAAAATTTAGACAAGTATGCATTTGCATCAACTTATCTTGTTTCTTTTCCTCATTGTTATAGTTACTGCCATTCTCTGAAACCTGAACAATGAGCATTACTGAATATTCAGGCACTTGGTTACTTCCACTGCATGATTGCCTTACTATGGCACCTCTGATTTCTGATGTTAGGGTGCTCAGATTTGCAAAACGTATATCAGGTGGTCACAAAGCTCCAGCTCTTCAACTTTCTGATGGAGAAGTGATCCTCGATATCTACGGTGCTGCGACAACCAAGCCGATTCTTCAACACATTGGGACGTCCACTTGGCCTGGTTAAGAATCTTGCTTATGGTAATTTTGATTGGTGTTGGTGAATTGCTTTCTTCACTAGAGCCTTAAGATGTATAAGGTGCATATTTTGCAGGGAGGCTCACACTGACAACACATGCATTGTACTTTGAGCCAGTCAGTGTTGATTTCTCATACAATGAGGCTGTTGTGTATGATCTGTCAAGGGACTTGAAGCAGTCTATAAAACGTGAGTCAACTGGCCCATGGGGTGCTCAGCTTTTTGACAAAGCTGTCATGTACAAATCTAGCTCTACGTGAGTAGTTCTTATTAGTAGAATGAAAGGTTTTCAGTTTCTGCACATCTTGTAGCTTTGCTGATACTAGTTTACTTTCGACAGAAGAGAGCCGGTCTTCTTTGAATTTCCTCAGTTCAAAGGCCATACTCGTCGAGACTACTGGTTTGCAATTATCAAAGAGGTGTTGCATGCTCACAAGTTCATTAGAAAGTACAGGATGACCAATTTACATAAGGCCGAGGCGCTTTCTGTTGCGACACTAGGAATTCTCCGATACCGCACGGTGAAGGAGGGATTCCACATACTGCCTGCACATTTCAAGACTACCCTTGCCTTCAACTTGGCAGAGAAACTTCCCAAGGGGGACAAGATACTCGAGGCATTGTATGGTCAGCTGAAGCATTATTCTTCAAGGTTCAGAGTAGATGAGGATTTTGCCCAAAGCAGCTCGGATGATCTGACACTTGCTGATCCTTTCCCACTTTCTGCATGTACTTTGGTGAACATGGGTTTGCTGACACTCAAAGAGGAGGACAATCCCGAGGAAAGGGATCTTACTGTCGGAGATGTGCAGACAGGAGGAACTAGCTCAGTGCAAATGGCTCTAGAGCGATCTGTAGGTTACTCTGGCAGAGTGGAAGCTGCGCGCGCGACGCTTGATCAGGTCAAAGTGGAAGACATCGACACTAATATAGCTGTCCTCAAGGTACTAAATGTCATTTTCTCATAATTTCCTAAGCTAAGATATGAATTCGGATATTGAAAGTCTGAGTTCTGGAGCAATCACTGAAGCTCTGAGTGATCATCACTCATCAGTACAAGCATGAAAAGCCTGAATTTTTCGTTCATAATTTCAGACTGCTCGATAGTTGCAGACTGTTATCTTGCTTTCAGTGTCATCAAGATTGATGGCTATTAAGCGTTTTAATGTTCGTTCATTCACTTTTCATACGCAGGAACTGCTGTTTCCGTTGATTGAAATAGGCAAAAAACTTCTCTTTTTGGCCGAGTGGGAAGATCCACTTAAATCATACGTCTTCTTGTTCTGTGTGCTCTACATAGTTTACAGGTAATATTTATGACTAATGATGCATGTCCGTACATATGAAATTGCTGAAAACAGCTCTTAGCTTCACTGTTGAAATTGTTTGTTCTTTTTTATTAAAAAACAAGTTATACCTATTCCATACTGAACCCTGCAGAGGCTGGATCTGGTACATGTTCCCTGGCTTTCTGTTCGGTTCTACCGTCTTCATGCTATGGCAAAGACATATCAGGAACGGGCAGATGATAAGCGCATTTGAAGTCACAACTCCTCCTAGGAGACGAACTGTAGAACAGCTCCTGGCGCTGCAACAAGTCATCTCGCAATTAGAAGCACAGGTGCAAGCTGGAAACATTTTTCTTCTCAAGCTCCGGTCCCTCATGCTTGCAGCATTCCCTCAGGTACTTCACTTCTTCTCATTATCAGACTCCAGGTCTCCTAACAGAGAACAACAAAATAAAAAACAAAGAGCAAACTAGAAGACTAAGTTTCGAAACTACTTTTGTTTTGCTTCAAAACTAGAAAAAATCATACAACATTTACTATTATGCGTGGCAATTGCTGCTGTCCGATCAGAGCACGAACAAAGTCGCAACTGCAATGCTCGTGGCGTCAGCGATATTCGCGTACCTGCCCTTGAGAAGCATACTTGTACTGATTTTGCTGGAAGCATACACGAGGCATATGCCGGTGAGGAAGAAGAGCAGCGAGAAGCTGGTGAGGAGATTGAGGGAGTGGTGGCTACGGATCCCAGCTGCTCCTGTACAGCTCCTGAGGCCTCAGGATACCAGGAGATGGAGAACGAGGTTGAGATCGAGATGACCCACACCAGAATTGTTGGTACTTCACACGTGTATTATATGTACCTGTAAATGCATCCTGTTGGTAGAAATGTTGATTCTTACAATCAGATATTTGTGTTGAATTGGAAAGTACAGATTGCGCAAGATGAAATTGTGGGTGGATCATATTTTGTATTGTGAATTTTTGTTCAAAGCTACACTGAGGAATTTGACTGTCTATCCTATGCAGTAGCTACTAGGCATTTCTTTGAAAATCAAACTGATCATTAGCTGGTATCTGACTGAAGTCAGAGTGAGAGGCCACCAACCAAGACTTGGGTTTGTTTAATTCACACATGCTTCTGCTTGGGCTGCTAAGTAATGGACGAACGCCATGTACTGGGCCTTCTTCTATCGTTCTCCATCGTACAGATTTTGATCTAACGGTTCGTGCGATTTGTGAATACCAGAGAAAGATGGAGCCGTGATGCGATTCTCGAAATTTAGGCACGTTTGAGTCAGAATATGCACCTAATTATTGATGTGTTTTATTTACTGATGATAAGGATAAATTAAATATTTTTAGAATTAGACTTAATAAGTAGCTTAGAAGTCTAAATTTTTTTACATATTTTTAGAATTGCGAAGCAAATAATCCACTACAATAATTTGGTGAAGTAGTAGAAAAGATCAGGGTTAATAAAAAATATCATAGAACCCTTGATTCTTTTTTTTTATTTGGGTTTGGAACACCTGGATTAGAACAAGCAATTCCAGTCAATTAAAAATCTTACTATGAAGTTTTTTTTATAAAAAAAACTACGTTTGCTTGATTTTCATATAACATGTTTAATTTTAAAATGTCTCCATGTTACACTTTGACCATTCATTTAGCATAAAATATATTCTTGTTAACTATAAAACTATAATTGTTTCAAAGCACTTTAATACTTCCGGCCAAAAAGCACTTCAAAAATATTTTTTGTTTGGCTGTTAGCTATAAAGCACTGAATCGCCTCCACCTGCTTAAATTGGTGTATCCATGATGCAAATTTACTCTATTACTATATATTGAACTAGTTTTATTTATAGTTTGATTAGTTTTATTAAACTAGTTTTATCTGAGGAAGGATCATGCAGCTTACAATTAAGCTTCAGTAGCAGCAACACAGTTTTTTTTGGAGAGGTTTGAGTTACCTAGGTTAGGTAGTAGATAGCGTGTCACACAAATTTGTTTTTATATGCTAGATGTGCACACGTTTATATTCCATTTGAGTTTTGTTAACACGGAATTAGTTGGGCTTGTCGTGTAAATGCGAAATGGGGAAAGACCGTCGGCAACCGCCGATCACGTCATGCCTGAAGATTCCCAAATTGATGTAGTAACCTCTTTGAATTTTGAATTTTCAACACGACAAGCAGCCAGATGGTCAGCTGCAGCGTGCTTAATTACCCTTCAGATTAGAGAGGCGTCTTCCAGGCAATTATTCAGCTCTTGCGACCTGATGAATTTGCACTTTTCTAACCTGAAGTTTCGTGATCGACGGCAGCTACGCATGACATGATGTCATCATGGTATTCTGATCAACTGTTTTTTCAAGAGTTTTTCATGGTGATTTCCTCAGTAATTCCGTTACTCGGTTACAATCATTCAACACGATGTACGGACCGTGGCATCAGATTCAGCGTACATGTTAGCACAGTGGCGCAGCTCATACAATTCTCGAGCGCTTAATTCGTACCGAAATGCAACACGACGACAACCTGATCGATCACATGACGACAATTAATCAATACCTAATTCAGGTGCTGCTGTAAATGACTTAAATGTAACGCCTAGTACAAAGAGAAGTCAAAATCTGAAACCCAGAAAGTTAAAAACCAGGAAATTGGCATGACCATTCCTGCCAGAATTAGCATGGATTCGTGTGATCTCTAATTAATTTCAAGAAAAAAAAATCAGCAACCTTGAAGTCAATCACGCATGCGGCTGCCATGGCAACCAAGTCAAGAGCTGCACCTCATAAACTAATAAATCCATCACGTCTAGAAGCCAAACCAAACCAAAGAAACGTGTCATGAATCGTCACGTATAGATTGCACCGTGTACTTAGACGTCCATAAATTTTCACCAAATCAACTCTGCCATTTCGTCGTTCGATCTCCTCTTCCCTTGGTGGAAGCAAGCAGCTCGATCGGGGAGAGGAGGTTGTCAATGGCAGGCTACCACAGAATCCACCCGGTGGGTGTCGGCTCGCCGGCGCCGGCGCCGGACTACCAGCAAGGCGGCAAGGGGAGGTCGACGCCGAGCTATGGTGAGAAGGAGCTTCCGATCACCGCGCCACAGCCGTACGCGCCGGCCCCGCTGCCGCCGCCGCCGCCGCCGCCGCGGCCCCGCAGCCGCCGCCGGCGGTGCTGCCGGTGCGTGTGCTGGACGCTGCTCGCCGTGCTCGTCCTCGCCGTCGCGCTCGGCGCCACGGCGGGGATCCTGTACGCGGTGTTCAAGCCCAAGATACCAGACTTCCACGTGGACCGGCTCACCGTGACGCGTTTCGACGTGAATGCGACGTCGATGAAGGTGAGCGACGCGTTCGAGGTGGAGGTGACGTCGACGAACCCGAACCGGCGGATCGGGATCTACTACGATGGCGGCGAGGTGACGGCGTCGTTCAACGGCACGGAGCTGTGCCGCGGTGGGTTCCCGGCGCTGTACCAGGGCCACCGGAGCACGGTGCGCCCCCGCATCCTGCTCGCCGGGGAGACGAGGCTGGATAGCGCCGTGGCGGCGCAGCTACTGCGGCAGCAGCAGGCCGGGTTCGTGCCGCTCACGGTGTGGGCGCGCGTGCCGATCCGCATCAAGTTCGGCGCCGTCAAGCTGTGGAAGATGACCGGGAAGGCGACGTGCAACCTCGTCGTCGACAACCTCGAGGCCGGCAGGCGGATCCGCATCCGCTCCAACAACTGCAGCTTCAAGCTCAAGGTCTGAGCTTGTAGCGTTCCATCTCCATATCTGTGAATCTATCCGTTGAGCTTCTGTGAATCCATTAGTTTTTTGGCAGCTCTGTTACTCAGATTAGGTTTAATATATAAGATCCGATGTATATATGAAAATACGTATGCTGTGAATTTCTTTGAAAATCGGAATAAAGATGGCGAAATCTGTTCATGCTTTGCGTTCGGCATGCCCCGACCACAGAGGTTTCGGTACAAACTCTCTTCCAGAAAAAGGAACACCTTAAGCCGCCTCGTTTGTATGGGCCGAAATTTAGGCCTACCCAAGCAAGGCCTTAATGGGCCAGTCTAGACTAGTGATAAGATATAAAAAGAACAAAAAAGTAGGGAAAATGAATCGGCATTAATGAAACGTACGCGGCGGTGGAAGCAGGTTGAACGGCCTAGCCTGCGGTATCTTGCCGCACAGCTTGTTGCTCCTGAATTTCGTGTGCCGGAGCCTCGCCATCCTGGCCATGGATGACGGGATGGTGCCCCTGATCCTGTTCCGGGAGACGTCCAGCCTGTGGAGGCCGCTCAGCTTCGACACCGAGCTCGGTATCTGGCCGCCGATGGCGTTGCTCGACACCTCAGCCACCTCGAGCTCGGTATCCCGGTGATCCTGTTCTTGGACAGGTCCAGGTGCTGTATTACCCGAGGAAGAAAGATCACTGACGTGTGAGAGCTTGCATTCTTGCTGGAGATCAGCTTGGTGAGCCTCCTTACTGGTGATATGCTTCTGAAGAAGTGATCAATGCCGCCGATGAGATGGGAGAGGTCCATGGATACGAGAGACGGCAACCCATGGCGGATTCCGGGAGGAAGTGAACCTGACAAACCGTTTCTTGACAGGTTCAGGTTCCACAGCTTCCGCAGACCTAACAGTGACTCTGGGATTGAGCCTGCAAGCAGATTGCTGTTAATGGAGAGAGAATTCAGAGACGAAATGCTGCCGATTTGAGAAGGAATCACGCCGGTGAGCTTGTTATGGCTCAGGGAGAAATCAGTGGGGTTGCGCAGGCCGCAAAGCGACGCCGGTATCTCGACGGAGAAGCTGTTGTTCCTGAGATCGAGCATGGCCAGGCTCTTGAGCTGTTGCCCAAAGAACGCCGGAATTGCACCGGAGAGGAGGTTGTTGCTCAGGTCAAGATACGCCAACTTGGAGAGATTCTTGTAGCTCGGCGGCACCTCGCCGGAGAACCAGTTCCCAGCGAGGTTGATCTCCACCAGCCCGGACAGTGACCCGAGCTCCGGCGGCAGCTTCCCTTCCAGCCGGTTGCCGGTGAGCCACAGGTAGTGGAGGGAGATCATGTGGCGGAGGACACTGCCGGGGACGCCACCAGCGATCATGTTGACCTCGAGGTAGAGTTGCTTGAGGCGCGACAGCCGCGACAGGCTCACTGGGATGGCACCTCCGATCCGCGCCGTGTCGCGGATCACCAGCGTCTCCAGGAACTCGAGCCCGCCGAGGGAAGCGGACAGTGTGCCCTCCATGTAACGCTGCCGCGGTAGCGGCGGCGGCGGCGAAGGCGGCGCATCCAGCTGCAGCGCGACGACTCTCCCCGTGGCGGCGTCGCACGACACGCCCTCCCACCCGCCGCAGCAGTCATCGCCGTCCCACGTGGCGAGGATCCCCGTCGTGTCGACGGCGACGCCGGCCTTGAACCCGAGCAGCGCTGCCCGGTCGCCCGGCGAGCACGGCGGCGGCCCGTCGTCGTCGCCGTCGTCGCCGGCTTCTGCGCTCGACGGCAGCGCGGGCACCACAGGAAGGAGAAGCAGAGCACTCCCCACAGCCACAAGCGGCTTCTTTGAAAGCTGCATTGCCACTTTCTGATCAGAAACCGCAAGACCTTCTCTTCTTTCTTTCGTGTGGATTTCTTGGGGAAGCGAGTGCGATCTGTGAGGAGTATTAATTGCGGGAAGAGGAGCCTCGCGTCGCGCGCATTTAGTGCGTTCATGTGTTTGCGCCATGCGAAGGAGCCGGAAACCTGGGAGCGTTCGGAGATTTCTCTCAAAAAATTTCACCGTTTGTGGTAGACGCGGGGACATGTTGGATCGCATGACGTGTGTGGGAGCAAAAAGGCTTTTGATTTTGGCTACGAGCTGTGGTGGTTGCACGCACTCGATGAGTGATCGGTTATTCAGTTAGCAGTTGCTAGTTGTTACGCTCGATCGTACTGGACAGCAGCCAGCGTATGTACGAGTGATGTCTTCAGTTTTGCAGCTCCAGCCATTGTCATGTCTCGTTGCAGCTTAGCTCAGCGTACAGTTTGTGTTGGTAAGCACTATTGGATATGAAATGAATCATAATCCCTCGAGAGTATGTTCTCTAATTATTAATTATTGTATGTCATATAAATGGTTATAAATTTTTTTTATAAATTTAAATTAATAAGATAGATTAATATATGATATATCACTCTATAAATATATAAATTTAAATTTAAATTTTTATTTATAAAAAATAATAAATTGATAGTATACGTGTTATTACATTTATATTTGTTTTTTTTCATCTAAGTATAGTACATCAAAGAAGATTCGTTGCCACTCCTGAACTCTGATCAAGTACTCAAGCATGCCTTGAAACTCACTTATGCTGCATTCGGAATAAAAACCTTTTTGTAAACTATTTTCATCGTGGCTTGACTAACGGAAGTTCTCTTTGAGTTAGAAAAGGATTAATTAAAGCGGGGAGAGAACTGCTTTATCTGAAAGGATGTGACAGATGAAGAGGTTAGTGTTACTGTACAAGGCTGTGCTGTGCAGCTTTGCGAGAACAAACGGAGTTGGCCCTGAGAGAGACCGGGGGACCTGGATGGAGAGCTTCGGCCGCCAATCCAGTGGCTTTTTGCGTCCATGCAAGTCGAAAAAGGGCGCTGCAATCGTGGCCTTTGATCGGCTTTTGCAAACCACCACAGCTGTAGGCGATGACGATTGATCAGATGATGTGCTAATTTATCACTCGCCTGACGACGAATTTGCGTTGTGAGGCCGCTTTGGTGCGACGGCGAGTGCTCGAGGCGATGTGCGCGCGGCATCGCTAGGGAAGGTCACCAAGGATGCAGATAGGGTTGGAATGGATCGTTGGCGATGCGTTTAAGAACTGGTAGCACCTGTTGCCCGTTGGCTGTTGGGTTTTGCAGCCTACTTGTTGCTGCTGCAGGCCGAGGCCCAGAACGCTGGCCCACAGGAGAGGAGAGAGGGGAAGAGATATATTTTTTTCTATGTATCCTATTAATTTTTATGGTATAATCAACACGTTACTATAAATTTTGTACTTTTAGCTAAGTATAATTGCACATAACCGTTAATGTGTCATGTGTAAAACAAATGTCAATGAGAGTCACTTCGGACTTAGTATAAAAGTTGGAGACGCTTCGATGAATCTAACTCGCGCATAGTTGAGGGATAAAAGGTGGACTTTTTTCCGCGGTGGGTGGAACCGAAGATCTCGTCAGCCCGCGCGTGCAGGCCGGCCCTAAAACGTCCAGCTTGCCCAGGCCGGGCCGGGCCACCGTGGGTAGCAGGCTGGCTCTGGAGAGAAGCCGCAAAAGTTGAGCCCAAATCTGCGGCGCGGCCAGCTCCAGCCGCTCGAGCGCATGAGCAGCCCAACTAGCCGCTCACGGCGCGATCACTCGAGTCCATGCCGATTTCCGCGGTGCACCCGGGCGGCCGGCGCAGGAGTGAGCCGCGGCGAGATCGATCTGTACGCCGCCGCCGTCCATCCCCACCCACATGGTTCCAGGTTACCATCTCCTCGCGGTGTTGCAAGGGCGCCCAAGTGCCCACGTCGCATGCGACCGCTCCAGTGATTCTTTGCAGCTGCCGCTGCCGCTCGGAAGCAGAGGACTCTCACAAATGCTAAGGGCGCGTTCTTGTTGAGGGAGTTATTTTTTTTTACCGTGAGCATGCTTTTCAATTATTTCGTATAAAAATTTTATATATAAAAGTTTTTTTAAAAAAAATTATATAAATATTTTTTAAAATTAAAATAATTAATAATTAATTAATTATATACTAATAATTTATCTCGTTTAAAATAATTAATAATTAATTAATTATGTGCTAATAATTTATCTCGTTTTACGACCACCGATTAGCTCAGCTTAAGTCGAACAGAAACATGTGTCAAACTTTCTACCAAACTACTCTTACACACGCTACCTGGTTAGCCTGGGCTGTGGGCATATCATTTGGAATAATCCTAAATTTCATCTTATGAACACTATAATGGTCCGATTGCCTTCCTCCAATAATTCGACAAGTGTCCTACTAGATGAGTGCCTCCCGCCGCGGAGGCGCAAACGTGATTAACCAAAAACCTCGATTAATTCATTAGCTAATCCTTTCTCTCATGCTCTTTTACTAGCTACCTGTTGCTGCTGCTGGTGACTTCCCCGCTACTTCGTACTAATAAAACCAAACCTGAATTAGTTCCCTGTCGCCCACCTCTATTATTTCAGCACTCACTCCACCATTCATGTAAGCATGTTTTGCTAGCTCTTTCGGTTTGTTTAACCAATCCTTCCTTTTCCCCAAACCAACTGATTCATTGTGCCTTCATAACGTTGTGTGCGTGTCCGTACCTGGCTAGCAGCTTAGTGCTCCTAATATGGCAGGTTCACATGTTACTTATCATAACTTAAGTTACTATTGCTATTATAGTCCTTCAGAACGGAGCCTCTCTGTTAAACTGTCAATCAAACTGAAACACCATATTTACATGGAAAATATGATCTAGGCTCAATATATTTACATCAGTCAATTTGATGTGCATTTCTAAAAAAAAGGGGATAAACCTAGGCTTACATCCACACCATCAACCAACTGAGCTAGGCTCAGTTGCAATTGTCTGTAGCTCTTAATAACAATTTTGCTGCTCATGCAAACAGATGAGATTAACTATACAGGTGACGGCGTGAATCTGTCAGTTTCGGTCGTACAAGTTAACAAAATGAGATACTTTTGTGTAATTGGCTTTTTATAAGCACGCTGCACGCATGCAACAAACAGCGATTACAATGTGGACAAAGAATTATAGCAATAGTGGCAGGAGCAAATCATACGCTAATTAATCTTTCAGCATGCAATGGACTGCCAACTGTGCGTTCGACACTTCAACTAACTCAATCGATCTACTATAACTTGTTTAGTGGTTGGTATAGTGAGCACACCATTTCGAACCCCTTGGAAAGGGACTGAACACTTGTTTTCAACGACAAAAAGGGGGCCGATTCAGATGTCATGCTTTGAACAGTGACATGCGTTTGCATATATTAGATGATATGTCATATGTGCTTACACACAATCCCTCTCCGCAGCCTACAAAGTAACCAAAAGAAACCAAACTTTATAACTCATCCCACTCACAGGCACATCATAATTAGTTGGAAAAAGACAACAATGATAGTAACTTTCTTCTTGTAATCATGGTGTTTGATTGTATAGTAGACTGTTGTATTTTTATGTTTGATTATGTATACGTGACGTCTGCTAGTCAAAAAATAGCTAGGTTAATTTAATTATCTGTAATGAATAATAATAATAGACTAGCTTTTATTATTACTGAGAGTAATATATTGTCATAGACCTGAGATGCATAGCACACAAAAGAAACAACGACAGCTAACAATGAAAAGTAATTTAAACGATTAATTACCTAGTCAACTAATTTATTCTAAAACCTAAAACACTAAAAAATTTTATACTAGGCCTGCTCTAAAAAAACTCTTCAGCGAATGGGTCTACGTCGTCTTCTCTAAACGCTCTCTATATAAATAAGGATGAGTACTTTACAAGTGAGGCTAAGCTTTCATTTGCAAAATCAAAAAAGAAGTTATTTTAGTCAAAATTTTAATTGTTGTAAAAAGGTTTACATCTCCATCTATTTTGAAAGTTACTTTACAACAACCAGTCACCGTGATTATGAGTGATAGCAATATTCAACCTTTCCTCATCTTTTTTCCTTTATTAGCTCAATTCAACTTTCTTAGTGATTAACATATAATCAAATATCATGTCTTAACTATTTATCATGGTTAATAAGCTTTCACAGCACAAGTTTCGTCTTCTCGATACTTTAGGACTATAGTGTCAATAAACACCCTAAGTCATAAAGACATGTTCCCAAGGTTGATCGTTTGTCACATAGGTGGACATTGGAAACAGAACTCATTCCAACAACTGTGTTTACAAACTTTTGGTAAAAACAAAACTACGCTATGAGAAACACTCATATCCGCCCATAACTGCGGGTACGACTTTTTAAATAGTTTAGCTAATTTCTATAGATGTCACACGCTTTATCCATACGTCATGAACTTCTCTCTTTATCCAACACATGTTGATTAAACACGGTTGACAAAGGAGGGTTCACTATAAGGTTTTTTCAAAATCAACCCATAAATATCTCACGTCATATAGTTGGATCAAATATCTCAAAACCGAATATTAGAAAGTCTCATGCTCTCTACTTAGGACACATCAAAAATGTCTCCTCTACCTAACTAATAGCCTAAAATAGGCTAGAATAATACCCATCTCAAGTAGTAATGATTTATAATCTCATCTCCTTATTCGTAGCGTTGACATACAAGATTTTCATATAATAGTAAATTACTTACTCAGTGACATCTAATAACATCTGTGTGGTCGTAATATAATATGCTTGGATGAATTTTTTAAATGAATTGGTTCTTAATGATAATACGTAGCTAGGTCACGAAGGCACTAACTCCACATCATTCAGGTAATATAAACCATTTTTATTTTACAAACATGTGAACGTCGCATTAGATTTTTAAGTAAAATTTAAAAGTATCAAGTTTTTCCACACGACATTACAATCATAAGTAGGTTAAGTAATTATTTCGATAATCGCATCTAAGAGATGATGATACCGGTGCATATTTGATGGAGTTAACAAGGATGCCATTCATCAATTTCTTATATAATGTAAGTACGACTACTGGGTAGGTCTGTTGGTTTTACGTAAACCGAGGTCAAACATGATTAAAGGTGATTTAATAATTTATATTTATAAACAAAGTAATGCATAAATATAGGTTTAAAATATTCAAGAATGGCTTGCCATGTTGTGTTGCAGTTCCTAGTGTGATCAAATCCGGCACAAACACTTTTTCGATCATGACCTCTACACGTGAAAAACACAAACATTACATGGAGTACCATTAAAAGTAACAAAACACATAAAATAATATTGACATTGTGTAGAGGAATATTTTAGAAAAAAAATTTTGGTACTAGAATTAGGTCAAACAGAGTTACGGATAAAAATATATTTATTTTTGAAGTTTAAAGGATTTTTTGCAAAATAAAAGGATCTGAAACGAATATTTCTGATAATACTCTTTGGGCTGACATGTGGAGCTTGGACACTAGTGAGAGGGAGAGTATGGACTACAGTAGACCGGATCTACTAGGTTAGCTGGAAAGGGTAAGGCCCACATGGGTCCTACTTGCTTTCTCTTTTCTTTTCTTTGCTGTGAACGACACGGTGAGGTCGGTGTCGGCGCTTCTAGGGTGTCGGCACGGTAGGTGATGGTGAGCGCCCGAAGATGGACACGCGTGGTGCTTAGCTCAACTGGACGCTACAATAGCTCAAGGAGCAGGGCACCACTGAGGCACTAGCTAGAGACAAGGACGGCGATGGTTGTGGTGGTGGTGTGGTCGGAGGCTCAGGCATGTGTGGCAAGTCCAGGAGGTGCGGCAGCTACGGATGGGTGTAGTGATTCAGGAGGAAGAGAGAGAAGGGCGGCTGCTACCTTTGTGGCGGTGAGTAGCAGGGACAACAATGGTGGATGACAGCTCTGCTCAGTTCTGATAGCGGTGGATATTGATGGATATATTGGTAAAGAGAATATATTGAAGATGTAAACAGCGAAGTGGCTTTGTATGACAAGATGGTAAATAACAAGAAATGCTTAGTCGCAATGAATCATACGGTGGTGAAGGGCAAGTGAAGGATTTGGCACCAACGGACTAATATGATGATAAAGGGTGAGTGAAGATTTCGCGTTGATTGACTATACAATGTCATGTGAAGTTGCAGAATATCCGCATCAATCATTTAAAGAGTATAAGATGAAGTGTTGAAAATCAAGATGAAGTGAGGTATTGATTAAGGCAAATGTATAATTGATTTAGGACTAGTGTGTTTAATGAGATGTAGTTGAATAGTCCCGACGATGAAATAGGGTTAACGTTGGTAACCATCAAGTTAAGCAAGAAGATGGCATGAAGCTATTTATAGAAGTATAGTTTTTCTATTTACTTTTGTGTATAGGAATGTCATACTGTTAAGAGGAATTCAATGTTGATGTGTTTGTTTATGTCTCGGTGTTTAAAGTGAACCTATAAGTGTTTTCTTGAGAGAAATCTAAGTCTTAAACTATTCTCTGAGAGGTTTTAGAGTTTGTTCTTTGTTGGGTTAGGTATTCCTCTCAATAAACTTTCTATGGAGCTTAAGATCGTCGAAAACGGACTCCGGAGCAATGAGTTATGACTGTTTTTATGGGATGATGTTATGGAGTATTGGATACTCCAGATATTTTGGCTAGATACTTCGGACCGACTTTGCTGGTTAAACAAAAAACCTTCTTTAAAGTCTCTAGAGGTTTTATCCGAATACTCTAGACCGACCTTGCTAGTCAGACAGAAGATTCTTCAGAGTCTCTAAAGTTTTGGACGGATACTCTGGACTTTGAATCTGTGAGTAACGGCTAGTTTTTAAAGCTTGGGTATTTAAACCCCTTCACCCCCTTCATCCTTTTCTGTTGTTTTTGAGACTAAGTTTTGTCAAGAGTAGATCTATTTAAAGCTAAATAGCTCATCCTAAATTCCCTACCTTAGTGGTAGCTCTTTGTAAGAGTGGTTTGAGGAGAGAAAGACTTGAGTTGAAAGATTGAGAGGTTGAGAGCAAGCAAATTTCACTCCATTCTTCAAGCACTTGAGTTTATAGCAAGCAAATATTCGATTGTATTTGTTACTCTTGAAGATTAAGATTTCTTATATGGCTAGGAGTCACCGATGAGCTCCTAAGGTTGTGGTGAATCGTCGAAAGTTTGTAAAGGTTTATCCTTACCTCTCTAAGGAAAGAGGCAATTGAGTGAGAATCAAGGTTGTGCTTAGAGGTTGCTTAGTAGAGTAAGTTTTACTGGAGATAGTAGCTCGTTATCCAAGTGTGTGGACCTCAGTAGTCACTTGGGAACGGAGTATTGTCTTGGTGGTTGCTTGGAGGTAAAAACTTTATCCTTAGTGTTTGTTTGATGAGACTTGGAATTGAAAGAGATCCGACTCCTTGGAGTTCCTCGATGGAGACATAGGGTCGTTAGGATCTGAATTTCGGGAAACAAATATTTTGTCTTAGTCTCTCACTTATATACTTTATTTTCTTACATTATTTATTGTTAATTTGGATAACCTCTTTCTTTCTATATTTTTAAGGATGTATTTTTCAAATGTTCTTTTGGACGTAATAAAAGAGGACTGAAATATCTTGACTATTTGAAGACTTTGGCTAAGTCTTTTTGTCTGACAAAGAGGCTCGTCCGGATACTCCAGCCATTTTAACCAGATACTTCGAAGTAATTTTGTCTAGATATTTTGGAGAAAAATTTTATTTCACTGCGAGTGTTTTTTCAAGAACGCCTACTCATACCCCCTCTAGGCGACATCAATGTTCTTTTATAGAGAAACACAGTGGTCCAAAGAAGGAGGAAAACCAATGATAATGCCATGCTCAGTTTTATAGCTACTTCCACTGTCTCGTGACAACCAGCGCGACGACAAGCCTCCATGCAGCTCCACGAATCATGCGGAGTACTCGATGACTTTTCCACGTTCATCGCGATGGGATGGGACGTTGACATGTGTTGCTGTTATCGTGACTTGGTCGGTTCCTTGCTGTCTCATAGGCTTGAGTAGGAGAGTTTCATGCGGGTGTTGAAATAATGGTTGAGGCATGTATACAAAGACTACCTGCTTCTTGTCTTGTTTATGAGCAGTGGAGAGTAAGCTTTTGATTGAAAAGATGAATGTGGCCTATTGTGGCTGTCTTTGCTTTGGCTTGAGCCGAGACAATAGAAAGGATAGATGAGAGCTGTGCATGCAGAAGATAGAATATTTTGCTTAAAAGAGACAATGCATACATGACTGCAAGTCATCTGGATAAGGGAAATGCAAAGCATGTTGTTGCTGTTTAAAGGGATGGGAGATGGAAGGCTGGGAGAGAGGAGAGAATTCTGGCTTTTCTAGGTTTGTCCGAATGTGATAAAATTTAATATGGATGAAAAAATGTAATAGGATATTAAATAGAGAAGGAAATTATTTGTCGATACGGTCAAAAAAAATTTTGGAAATCGAAAAATAAAATTGATCTTGGCGATTTAACTTTTAAAAGCTGAAAATGGAATTTAATGATACTGCAAAATAAAATTTTAAAATTAAAATTTCAGTAAAATAGCGAGCGTTATAACTTCTTCTGTCTTGCTGAGCATGTGCATAAGTGTCTCAGTAGCTGCTAATTTGAATATCAGCTAGCAGAAATTTTATGTTAGACATCTGTAGTCTTCAGAACCAATCTTAAAGGCTAATCCAGCATGCAAACAGGAGCTTAATTTTCTGCGACCCCTGTATGTGTTTGATCGATACAAGACAGAGGGACATCTGAAAGCAATTAGACATCAAAACACAATCAGTCAGTCCTCGTCAGTCGTCACCATGCTAGGTTCAATTCATGAGAATAGTGTCGATATATTACTTGAGTTCCATGGCTGCATGCCTCCATAAATCTGTCACAATTACAGCAAAACAATATGGTGTCGAAGGGTTAAATTGTCACATTTTCATGTGCTTGTTCTGTCAGCTGGAATTAGCAAGTATATACGTATCAATATTTGTTTATGTGCTTCATCTGCCAGCGAAGAAGAAAAGAAGCATCAAGAAAGCCAAGGGACGATATCGAATCTACATGCAAAAAGGCCTTTTTGTTCGTGCAAACTATTAAAGGCATCACCTTAAAAGATTCAAAACCCCAAAACGGCCAAAACTGAATCATGTTGCCTCTCGCTATCAAACTGACTGTAATCCAATTCCACTGATCCACGCACGCACGAGGATGCTGAATGCTTTTGTCTACAAGTTTTTTCATTGCCAGGATGTGATCACAGATAAGAAAAGGTTTACTATGGTGACAAGTTAATTCCTGAAGAAATTTCTGAATGAGCTCAGTGAAGTGGTCCTGGTTCAAAACTTCAAATCAGCAGTAGCACAAAGTCAACTTTTCTGCATTTTGCAACCAGAAACTACATTTGCTTCAGCCTTGGGCTCTGGTTGATCGACTCCATACTTTTTTTTTTCTCTTAAAGCAGTGGTTGATTCATGCACGAAGAAAAGATCGATCTGCCCTCGCTGAAAGATAAAAATTCACTCACACGGAAGAATTGATAGCGTGAAAGATCCGAAAGGTGAAGATATCTACCCCCGACAACTATACCACTATATCAGTACACTACTAGTTGCAGACTTGCACATTTGCACTGCCAAGTGCTGAGCTATCGCTAGTGCCACACCGGCTGGCCTCCCAGGGCAGAGAGAGATAAATCCACCATCTCGCCCACGCTTCCGCGCACACGGTTGCAACTTGCAAAGCAATTCAACCAACCAAACCAAGCCAAAGCGCGCGCCAAGAACATAGCACTAGTGCCACACACCGGCCACGCCCAGGCTCACAGGCCGGGGGAGATAAATCCATCATGTCGCGCCCACGCTTCCGCACACACTTGCAATGCATTTCAACTACACCAAGCCAAACCAAGAGGGAAACGCGCGCCAAGAACACCATGCGGTTCATCGCCAACGCCAAGCTCCTCTTCCTCCTCTTCGTCTCCGAGTCGATGCTGATCGTCTCCCGCCCTTCGCCGATACGCTTCCACTACATCAACCCTCACAACTTCACCACGCCGGCGTCAGCATCGGCGTCGGCCTCTGCTCACCACCGTAACCGCAGCAACCCTTCGCTGTCATTGCTGCACCGCGACGCGATCTCCGGCACCACGTACCCGTCGCGCCGGCACGCCGTGCTCGGCCTCGTCGCGGGCGACAATGCCCGCGCCGAGTACCTGGCGAAGCGCCTGGCATCGACGTACCTCCCTGAGGACCTGGGCTCGGGGGTGCTGTCCGGCCTCGACGAGGACAGCGGCGAGTACTTCGTCCGCGTCGGCGTGGGCTCGCTGCCCACGGAGCAGTACCTCGTCGTGGACTCCGGCAGCGACGTCATCTGGGTGCAGTGCCGGCCGTGCAGTCAGTGCTACCTCGTCGTCCTTCTCCGGCGTGTCCTGCGGTTCAGCCATCTGCCGGATGCTGCCGGGCACCGGGTGCGGCGACGCGGGGAGGTGCGACTACGCGGTGTCGTACGGGGACGGGTCGTACACCAAGAGTGAGCTCGCGCTCGAGATGCTCACGTTCGGCGGCAAGGCGGTGCAGGGCGTCGCGATCGGCTGCGGCCACCGCAACAGCGGGCTGTTCGTCGGAGCGGCCGGGTTACTCGGCCTCGGCTGGGGCCCATGTCGCTCGTCGGCCAGCTCGGCGGCGCTGCGGGTGGCGCGTTCAGCTACTGCCTGCGAGCCACGGCCCCGGGTCCAGCGCCGGCGCCGGGTCGCTCGTCCTCGGCCGGACCGAGGCCGTCCCGGTGGGCGCGGTGTGGGTGCCACTCGTGCGCAACAACCAGGCGCCGAGCTTCTACTACGTCGGCCTGATGGGGAACGGCGTTGGCGGCAAGCGGCTGCCGCTGCAGGACGGCCTGTTTCAGCTCACCGAGGACGGCGACGGCGGCGTGGTGCTGGACACCATCACGGCCGTGACGCGGCTGCCGCAGGAGGCCTACGCCGCGCTGAGCGACGTGTTCGCCAGCGCCGTGGGAGCGCTCCCGCGCGCGCCGGCCGAGTCGCTGCTCGACACGTGCTACGACCAGAGCGGGTACGCGAGCGTGCGCGTGCCGTTCTACTTCGACCAGGGCGCCGTGCTGACGCTGCCGGCGAGGAACCTGCTGATGGAGGTCGGCGGCGGCGTCTACTGCCTGGCGTTCGCGCCGTCGTCGTCCGGGATCTCCATCCTGGGGAACATTCAGCAGGAAGGGATCCAGATCACCGTCGATTCCGCCAACGGATACGTCGGCTTTGGACCCAATACGTGCTAGAAGTATATATCAGTAGTACTCGTTCTTGCTATCAAGCTACCAAGTACGTATACTTTACTACTCGATTTGTAGCACGTATACCCCACTAGGGGCATACACGTGCTTGCCAAGTATGGGCATATACGGAGTAGGACCGTACATATGTATGGATACTAATGTATCATTGTGCCAGGGAAAGTGCAGCAAAAAGGCCTTCCCTGAAGTTCTGAACTTTTCAAGTACTGTAATATATGGCTGCTCAACCTCACATTAACCAGTAGTGCAATGCACGCAAGACGGAAAAAATGACGAGTTAACCATGGACCATGGTGAGTTGGTGACAAGTTCAGTTCTACCACTGTATGCATGCTAACAGCCTCTGGTCTGGTGCAGACAAATGTAGCATGTCTGCTGACTTTGCTTGCGTTAGGGGTGATGTCCTGGGGCAATAACGTGCTTTTTCTACAATTCAACCTGACCTGTGCGGATGTGGAGACAACGCAAGCAGCCATTTGCAGCGGGAAATGATGCACACGTAAGATCACGCTTAACATAATTTATCTGGAAACATCAAACAGAGCAGTGCTTGGGAAAAGATTAGTAAATTGATACCAGTATCAGTCGCATCCGCGTGAACACACGCACGATTGCACGCTCAAAGCACCTGACTGTCAGCAGTCAACAAAGGGAAGAATTCAATGGATAAAGTTTACGATGGCTACAGCAGCTTTAACCTAAAGACACCTTAACTACAGTTTACTGCAGCAAAAGGAGAATATCACGAGATGCATTAAGTCAATCTATCTGACAGAGAAACTTAAGTCTACACCCTGCTTCACGATTGGGTGGAAACCAAAAGGTCCAATGCAACCACATTGGTCGCTTTGAGCTGGAACACCACAATAAAAGCCTCACTTTGTGCAGGCTGTCACAATGACTAAAGTACAAGCGTCTCAAGAAAGTAAAAGCTCAATGTCACAGCAGGTAAAGGTTATTTTGTAGCCTTTTTGGTTCAAGAGAAAAACACATCAAAGTCAGACAAGATACCAATGAAAAAGCATCCACCAAACTAAAGCACTTGACAAATTGAAATGATGCAATCCTATCTCCACTGCACTTAAACTGAAAATTCACATTCCCGGTACATCTACATCTCCAATGAAAACTAGAAAAATAAACATGAGGAAAAACTCAAAAGAACAAAGGAAAGAAAATAAGTGGAGAAATACCCGTTACTGTTATCAACATGCGTACAACAATTCAGCATCAATTGCCAATAACCTCAGTTCATGATTACTGGCCTCTTGCAAGTTGTAGGTTCTTACCATCAAAAGCTGGGGAATACAGATCAGCCAGCTAAAAACACCATTCATCGCATAGCATAATCTTTCACCAATGTTTTGCATCCCGTGCTGTTGTACACAAACATAGCGTCAGAGAGGGAGAGTGAGGAACTTGTACCAAGTTATAGAATATACAAACAAAACTTGTACCAAGTTATAGAATATACATACACCATGACAGCTGCTTAAAACAAAATTTGTACCAAAGCTCAAAATGAACTAAATCAAGCTATAGTACTACACAAATGTAAATTCAAACTTGATAGGAAATAGGGACTTTCATATCAACATCCAACAAAATGCTCTGCTAGCGGCACAAGCAGGCAATGTATGCAAATTTGTCATCCTTGCAAATATGGGCAGTATAATTCACATCTTGACACCATGGACAAAATTCAAAACAGAGCATGCTATAAGGAATTCAGAGAGCTTGTTTAGCTTGGCTAAATCTGAATCCATGTAACTACAAGATTATAACATCTATCGAGCAACTGTGTTGAGCCGGACAACAAAATAATAGTCTCTAGTAGAAACTTACGAGCAATCTAGTTGAATATTTAGAAAACGTGGGTTTTCCTTGCTCTGAGACACTGTTACAGAGCCTTCTATAATTTGATCCTGTTTCACCTCTATAGGATCAGGGAAGTACAAAATAGTCTGCAAAACAAGAAATGGCCATATTACACCAAAAAGAGCTGGAATAGTATAATATATTGAATAGATCAATTAAGGAAAACACCATTATTAGAAATCAGAACCTGATGCCAATGAGTTGGCTCATCCTCTGGGGCTGTGGACAGCAGAACTGCATCGTCTGATCCTCGGCGCCTTTTCTTATGAATAATATCGAGTGGATTCAAATCGGAAGGAAAATTGTCAGAGGGATTTGAAGGGCCATTGAACTCCACTTCAAACCATAAACCAAAGCCATGAATGGGAGCTTCACGTGGGAGAGATTTTTTTATCAGTGAATTAAGGTATGATATTTATCATGTATAAACTGAAAGATGGGCAATCAAAGACCAATCAGTAATTTCAGAACTGAATAAATAATGAAAAATGCAGTTAAGCATCCATGTTTCATATATTAAACTGCATGTGGATGAAGATTGAATAAGATTTTATAGATGTGATTCAAATAGCAGATTCAGCGTTAGGAATAATATTATACAGGAAAAGAGACGTAATTTACCTAACATCATGGATGAAACTTTGTATTTAGTTGTGATAGATTTGAGCTCCTCGGCCTTAAAAGTGTAGCAATCTATATGTTTGACCTGTAAGTAGACATAAAGAAGTTATAAATATAATAACGATTTGACATTAATAAGCCTCAACAGGTAAATATGTGTTATCCACAGCAGTCTTGTGAAGACTCACCACAAACGGCCAACTCAAAACATTCTCTCCACCGATTATTTCAACGGAGGGCTCCTCAGATGTAAACATTTTGGCAAGTGGCACTAGTGCAGACACTGTAGCAGTACAAGTACGAAATCAAGTTATAGTGTGCAAAAGTCAGCATCCAACATGAGATAGCGAATGTGAAGCATAATGAGGCTCTGATAACAAAACAATAATAACTTACTATTTATCCCATAGACATCAGACCAGAAATCAACACTGCCTTCATACCTCTCAGAATTTGTTATGGGTGCCATGAAGAGCTATGGAAAGAAGGATAAATAGTTAATCAGGCTTAGAACTGTTCTGTAATTTGTGGCAAGAAATAATATTTCCTAGTTCCTACCACACATGGCCTACTTCAACTAAGAAGATCAGTTAAATTGATTCAATAAAGTAGCAAATAGGTAAGATATTGGTTGCAGAAGTAGTAAATGTTTTTTTCTCTATGTATATCTTATTTATATGCACATGCATGAAAAATAAAATGCCATGTGATAGTTATACCGTAGCGTGAGATGGAAGGATAAGACCACCAGGTTTAAGCCATTTATCCCTTGCAAACAGGACACTAGGCAGCATACTCTGCAGATCAGAAGAAAATAGAACTAGGGAAAGTAAGAGAATATCAAAATGCAATGCAAAAAACAATGGAACAAGGACCATATAAAAGAATGTACCTCATAGAGAAGCATATAACCCATCCACTCTGATATTATCACATCAACCTTATCCTCAACTTCAACATCCTGCACTGTCAATTCAATGTAAATTAAAAAAATAATGCAGATAAAAAAAGTGAAGATGTAAAAATGTTAATGTAAATATATTTTCAAACAAGAATGACCCAGAAATTTTATCATGTCAAAACATAGAAGGAAATATAAATTTTATGACCTGATAATCCAACTTTCTGTTCAATCTAATAAACCCAGCTCACTAAAACAACGGCAAATGCAGATAACTCTTCCAGTGAGGAAAAATAACCAAAAATTGCAAAGGACGCGGAAAATCAATAATGCCAACATACTTTGAGGGATTGAGGGAATGCATATAACCAAAAAAAACATAAATGCAGAATCTTACCTCAACACGTCCATGAACGATAACGACCTTATCATCCAGATTATTAGCCTTTACAATTTCACGAGCCTGTGCAAAAAGGAAGATATTTATTTGCCATGCAGAATACCCATAAGAGTAGTTACCTTTCAAAATAGTATGGTCCACTACATTACTATAAATATGGCACTACTATTCAATATCTGCAATGATCAAGATCAATACGCTATTGCAACATACTGTCATATACTCTCTTGTGAGTTGTGATTGGTAGTATTAACTGGTAAGTGGTATTTTAGAAGATGAGTAGGAAGCTTCAGTGTCGATCTTTGTTATGGACACCACTACAAACACAAGTCATTGTTCAACATCGGAATACACTTGAGTGCTGTCATTTTGCAATTGTGTATTCTATGTCCTTATATTGTATTAACTAAAAAATGGTCCACACATAAATGAGAGAAAAACAACAAACAAGATATGGAAAGAATACAATTTAATATTAGAGTATATCCTAAAAATTAATGTTACCTGAATTGCCATGTCACTAGCTTCCACTGCATACACCTGTAAGTCCATTTGAAGACATATGGAAAAAGTTCACTGTTATAAGACAGACAAATAGATCGGTGAAAACAGAAAACTATGATAGAGTGGCATATAATACACGACTTTAATCTGTTTTCTTTCACAAACTCTACTGAGCCGGTTTTTCTTTTGTGTAGCACAACAAAATAAAGCATTGAAAAAAATCCATCTTACAGCACTTATTGCTGCCCAGTTTGCAAGCATTCAAAACTATACCTCTGAATCAACACAAAATATACTTCATTGCACTAAAGCAGGATTCCACTAAATGAGAGAACAAGGTCAAATTAGTTTTGCATCATGTAAAAAGTCTATACCTAACCTAGCAGGACAGAAGCATGATCCAGGCATTATACTATGCATCTAAATTGGCCAGTCATCTCAGCAGAGGGAATGTTTAGCTTACTCGTTTCGCACCAGCGCGAGCACAGAACACCGAGAGTATTCCAGTTCCACACCCCACATCCATCACAACCTACACAGTTTCGAACCAATCGCTGAAATTTGGGCATCCAATCCCAACATCACACAATAACCGTCCACCCCCAATTCGGCAAGCAATTTTACCTTCCCCTCGATGAACTTCTGGTGGTGAATGATGGCAGAGCGGTAAGCATCCGTCCTGACGCGATCCTGCCCAACGAAACCGAACACAAGTCATCCCACCAAATCGCGGCCACGGACTCACAGCACGGTCGACCCCGCGCGCTCGCAGGGGTTGGGGGGTTTAGGGTTTGAACTCTCCGGGCGACTGAATCGGGTAGGGATGTGGGCATGGTGGCTTACCTTTATCATGGCCTCGTGGATTCCGATATGGGAGTATGACTGGAAGTAGATGCGGTCGTGCTCTTCCAGCGGAGCGTCCTCCGCCGCCGCCGCATCGGATTCCCCGGTGGCTGGCGGCGAGGCGGCGGATAGGCGCGGGCGGCGGCGCGCGAGAGGGGAGTGGCCGTTGAGGTGCGACGGCAGCATGGTGGCAGGGAGCAAGGGATCGAGGGGAATCGAGAGAGACTCAAATGGAGATGGAGATTTCTGAATGACGAATCAGATGCGTACTTCTCTACTCTCACTCCGCCCTCCCGTCGCTTGGTCTTTTTGATTTTTGGTTCTAGGGCTCGACCGCTCTGAAACCTTTTTGGGGCTAAAAACCACTCGAACTGAATTGCGTTTTTTCACCTTACATCTCCTCTATTTCTAATTAAATCTTCAGTTTTTATCTGAAAGAATGATATATGATTGAGGGTTTATTTGGATTAAATCCAGTTTAAAATTTTGGCTAGCCAAAATATGAACATTGTCAAAATTTCAGTAAAGTTAGGGTGTTTGGTTTATTGCTAAAATTTTTGTAATGTTGCTTTGGTGGGTGTTTGGTTCGAGACCTACTAGAGACTAACCAATGTATATTGCCAAATTTTTGGCAACAAATCAAATAGTAGCCAAATTGCATTGCCATTTTCAAAAATCTGGTATGGTTAAAAGTGGAAGCAAACCAAACGTGACCTAAATCCTCCTACAATTTTAATCAAATTAGAAAACAAGTAAAAAACCAAATATTGGTGTGGAAGTGTTATCAGCACATGAAAGGTCATCGAAACCCAATTAGCGCCATCACACTAAATTTTATATTCATCATTTATCTTATAATAACTCCTTCATGTGTCATGGTTTTAATATTTTTATCATGCTCTAAACTTAACATGTCACGTTAATATAGCTAAACAAATAATAGGGCGATGAAAAGATAAAAAAAAGAATATATATTATTTTTAAATATTTTATATTTATATATATGATTTTAAAAATTTAGCGAAAATATTCAGTTGCCACGATAACGAGGGAATGCGTGATCATTTGGCACAGCGCAGAGGCACTGAACCAACGACCGAGACGGTCCCGCGCCGCGGTCGTGTAGTCCCGCTGCTCGATCGCATGGCATGAATCGGTCCTACGGCCTAACCACGCGCGACCGATGGGAGCCAATAGCTAGGACGGTCCCATGCCATGGTCCTACGGTACCGTATCGGTCCCACGGCTCGACCTAGCCACGCACGACTGATTGGAGCTAACAGCGCTCCAACAACTTTTAGTCCTGTATGTTGGGAATGCGTGACTGCTCTTAGCATTGCTTACGCACCAGTATTGTGCGTGGAGCTTCCATGCCACTTAGCATTGGTATCCATTGGATGAATATGCATGGTAACTTTGACAATACCAGCATAAAGAGAAAGTATATTGGTGCTTGCACAATTTAAAACTGAAAAACAAAAACATATGTCTTTAATCAATAGCGGTGTCCAGATACTCTAGTCATAGATCTGGATATTTCAGTCATATTCACTATTTTCTAAAAAGGATGTGTGAAGAGAGCATGATAGGTGATTCAAATCACTCTAAGTTGAATTGTGCTCAATTTCTAGTTTCAATAAAGCTTAAACTTAGAAAGAGACTAGTCTAAGTTCTCATCAAAACTAACACAAAATTTAAAATAACTATTAAAGTCTCCACTAAAACATAATATTACTAATTTTAGTGACTTAAAAAAAATATCTAAAGATAAAACCAAAACTCATAAGTACATGTGGTACAAATATTCACTCAAAAAAATAAAAAAAGAGATCTAATTGAACAATTAATTTATATAGTATTTATACCTCTCTTAATAATAATCATAAGATTTAAGAAAAAAAATACATTTAAAACATTACGTTAAACACATCAAGGTCTGTTTAGGTTCTTTTTATCAATTTAATTTTTTCTAACTCATACACTTTATTTCATTTAGCATATTCCCTAATTTTTTTTATCTAGAACCCACTGATGCCTTAATGCACTTTCCGGTACTATATTTGATGGCTCTGATTTTTAGGAGGCAAAGGTGGGACAAAAATAACAAGAGACGATAGCACCGGGTGAGGCGTAGTAGCGCGTGCTGGGGCTACGGGATCGAGGGGTGGTGCCACGCTTGGGTAGCGTGAGACGGTTCTGCGCCACCGATCGCGAGAGCGGGATGGCGCGTCCTGGCCTTGTGGGTCCACTCGCGGTGGTGGGTGGCGACGGTGCGCCATTGCCACGCCCATCGTTCCCACGCCTTCAAGCTGCGCCGAAGGCGCGATGCCACATCCCCAGACCACGCTATACGTTGTACATTTCTACCATTCCTCGTAAACCATGTATATAATTGTAAAATAAAAAAATATTTTTAAATTTAATTCTGGGAAGATCCTGTTAGGTAACTAACTATGTTACAATTTCTAGCTAATTAATTATTTGTTTTGTAATATTTAAGTCTATGATGTAGAGTATTATGGTCAAGAATAGTCTTTTAGTCTAGATAACTAATATTTTAGAACATAAGATTTGCCTCCATTCGAATGCATGAATTCAACTTTTTTTATACAACGTGGCTTTTGCCATATCAGTTTCATCATGCATAAAGCATGTTATATCATATAATCCGGTTTTTTTATCTTGATTATTTAATATTTTATTCAGCGTGAAAAAGCTACCTATCCATTTGGAGAATTGAGATTGAGGAGGAGGACGAAGAAAAAAAAATACAACATCTGTTTCAACTGAGAAATTCAAGTATGTCCCATATATTCACAAACGGAGAACATGCATTTACATCAAACATTAGATGTCTATATCGGTAAAACAGTTGATATTTGGCCTTCTTTTCAAACTGCTATCACACTTGACATGATATTTTGTTCAAATATAAATAATTGATACGAAGAGACAAACCATAATCTCATTGTCACCGCTGATTGGGAGCATTGACAACGACTGGAAGAGATAAACACAAACTCATGATTGGAGTAGTAGTTGGTCTGGGAGAGAGCTCAACCAGCTACATCCATCCCTCAAAAGAAAGCCCTCCCCTCTAACCAAAACACAAAAAGAAAAGAAATGCAAAGCAGAAAAGAGACAGAAAGAGATAATACGGCCGGCGTCGCGCCAGCCAGCGGCCATGTCCGTCCGCGTCTGCGCGCGTTGCCTTGTCTCCTTCCTCCCCACTCGCAGTCCCCGCCGAGAGGAGGAAGCCTGGCCCGACACTGCACTCCCTCCGCCACCCCAGCCAGCCACTGTCGCGGTGAAACAAAATATCCCCACCTCCCCCCGCCTCGCCTCACGGTAACAACCATCACACTCCTCCCGCCGCGGCGGCCGCGGCGCGGTAGATCTCCTCCTCCTCCTGCTGCTCCTCGCTCTCCCCCCCCCCCTCCTCTCTCTCTCCCTCTCTCTCTGGGAGGAAACCCCCAATTTATTTCGCCCCCCAAACCCGCAGCCTTCCCAAAACGAACCAACACCGAATTAAATCCCCCCCTCCCCCTTATCCCGCCGCCGCAATCCCTCCATCCCCACAAAACCTCACTCCGCCGCCGCACTCGCCAATTCCGTTTAGGGTTTGAGCTCCGGCGTGGCTATGGCCGTCGAGGAGGCGAGCAGCAGCAGTGGCGGCCACGGCGGTGGTGAGGAGGGGTTGTCCTGTGGTGGTGGGTGGACCCGCGAGCAGGAGAAGGCGTTCGAGAACGCGCTCGCCACGATGGGGGATGACGAGGAGGAGGGGGACGGGATGTGGGAGAAGCTAGCGGAGGCGGTCGAGGGGAAGACGACCGACGAGGTGAGGCGGCACTACGAACTGCTGGTGGAGGACGTCGACGGCATCGAGGCCGGCCGCGTGCCGCTCCTGGTGTACGCCGGCGATGGGAGCGCGGAGGAGGGCACTGATGGAGCCGGGAAGAAAGGGGGTGGGGGAGTAGGAGGGGGGCATGGGGAGAAGGGGTCGGCTAAGTCCGCTGAACAGGAGCGCCGGAAGGGGATCGCCTGGACGGAGGACGAGCACAGGTTAGCTTTGCCTTCGTTCCTATTTACCAAATAGTATTGCTGCTCTATTGATGATTGCAGAAACTGGCTTCTGTTCGGAGGTAGTACAGCTTTACTGTTTTATTAGGGATTAATCCGTCTAGTCAATGTAAATTGAAATTGAAATGCTCTGGGAATTTTGGAAATACAGTCTAGTTGCTGCTCTTGGTGGTAGAGCTGCATACTTTGTAGATGTGCTGGTCTGCAGCTTTCCGTGCACTGGAGGATTAGGTAGTTCCCTGCTTGACTCTCTATTGCCTGAATAAATGATTATGTAGGAGCTAGAACAGTACTTTATTTAATTGTGAATTAGGTACTGCTTTTGTGTTGTTGGGAATTTTTCTGATTGATTTGTCTTGTTATTGCAGTCTGTTTGTTATTTTTGGTAATTAGCTGTTTAGATATTTCAGCTGCTTCAGACCCCAGGAAGTAGGCTTGTTGGTTTGTGTGTGCTAGGTTTTGTCCTGCATGTTTCTTTTTTATGGATTTCACCAATTGGCAGTTTATGTTACATCCTGCATAGTTCTCAGATGGAGCAGCCGATTACTTAAGGTGCTGCATGCTTGTTTTCAACTGGAAGTGGTTCATTGGAGATGTTTTTTTCTTGCTAGTTTGGACAACTCAACATCATCAAAGACTTTCAGTTCCAAACAAATATTAGAAATAAAATCTAACAGAAACTACATATCAAGGTTTATGTATAAAAATAACTATTTTTCATGCACTCTTATTTAAGGACCATACTTTATGATTATAAATTGTTTTCTAACAGTAACCTATATGCATTACTATCATGGTAAATCCGATGCATTTGGTGCTACATCCTTACACTGAATTAGGTTTAGGTTTGTTTCTCATTTCTTCTGGGTGAAAGCTTGTTTAAGATTCATCTTTGCGTATTTTACCTTCCTCATAAAAGGATGAGAAGATTCTGTTCATAGCATAATTTGGAAAATACCACAAAACTTTTCATGCTCCGGTCAATACAATAGGGCGTCAGTTTTTTGTGTGGAAAATACTACTAATGTCACAGTTTTCACATTCTGTTGAATTGTCAACCCTCTCTAAGTGATGAAAAGACCAAAATACCCTTGCTTCAATTGCAATCCAACAAGCCCTTCCTCTGACGCATTCTCATTCTCTTTGTTCAATCTGACACTTCCATTAGCTTATACATCATCTTTAATCACAAACCAACAGACCGAACAGATACTTCACTAAATATTTTTGTCACCGTCACAGAAATCATTCCTATCTCATAGTTACAAAGAAAAGAAAGCAAATTTGTCTGCTTGCATCTACTTTGATTTTCATAATGTCAATGCTCAATTCCCTGCACAGCTCCAGCAATTCATGGAATACAAAATTAAATTCGGTCATTTGGCTTCAAATTGGAGTGAAGGACGATGTTGTTCATGTGCGCCTTGGCTTTGAGCTAGAAAATCGATTAGCCATTGACCTGGGTCAACACACAGCGAGCAACCATATGGCCTTGACCAGCAAGTGCGTGCGCAGATAGGAGGGATGACAACCAGTCAGTAAGCTTTGAGCTAACAAGAGCTGGCTGAGGGTGAGGTGGGCACCAGAAAGTGACCAAATCTCTGTGTCTGCCAAGTGCGAGTGTACATAGGTGGGGAATGGCGACAACCACTAGCCCGACGAGGGCAAACGCCGGCCGAGAATGGCGAAACACACGCAGGCTCCAACAGCGGAAGAGGGGGTTAGATAAAGGGATTTGAGGATTTGGAGGAGATGGGGAATTGTTCAGTCAGGAACTCACAAGATTGGTTTGAATGGTCGAGGCTTAGTTGGAGGAACAATTTCGTCCAAATAAATGCCCATTAGTTCAAAGGATGACGGTAGTGGTTTTTCTGGAAGAAAATCATGCAACCTGTGGTATTATGCAGAGCAGGGAAAGATTTGTGCTATTTTCTGAATTTAATGTTCGGTGTGTGCCATGAACCGAATTTCCCTAAAAGGATTTATGGAGGAGTCCAAACAAAGGTCACTTGTAACTGATTTTTGTGCATCTTAAATTTATTTCAGCAAAACGAACATTTTGAATTAATTTGTTTCACATTTCATTTTGTTTTTTTTCTGTTTTTGATATGCTAATATTTAGTCAAAATTTTCCTGCTAGCATTGCCATTCTGAAACTTCTGAAATGTGAAAATTCTTTAATGATTTCTTACCTTAATGTAATGCATGATGTTGTGCTTTATGTTAATGTTTTCAACTGGAACAAGCTTGTATATGCTTGCTGTGTGCATGTAGTTGCCTTTTGTGGACAGATTAGAGTCCAGGGAGGTAAGCTTTCGATATCTTATTGGCATATTGGTATTTGGTAATATTGAATGTGTTTTATGCAGTAGATAAGGCAGTATCTTGTGATATCCCAATATAAAATGATGTGATTATCATGTATTTGTGTCTGTTTGAATGGCTGAATGAGTGAAATAGACAGCATACTGAGATGATGCAGAACATGAAATTAATTTTCAAGTAGAAGTAACCTGATGCCGTAAGTCATGGATGCTAACTAGAGTGCCTTGAGAATGGATTGCCACTGGCACGTGATATATGTACAACACGCTGTTCGTTCATTGCCATGTATGCACATGTATGATATTGATTAAGTGATAATATGGTTGTAAAAATGACACAACTAACCTCCTTTTATTCTCTTGCATAAATTTGTGGCTATTGCCCCTCTCTTCAGGATGTGAAATATTCAAAGTTGATGTACTAATATTCATGCAGAGTGCCCTTTACTCATGTGGTTATTGATGTGTCCTATCACTTTTTTTTTAATTTGCAGGCTGTTCCTTCTTGGACTTGAGAAGTATGGCAAAGGTGACTGGAGGAGCATCTCAAGAAATTTTGTGATCTCAAGGACACCTACCCAAGTAGCTAGTCATGCACAGAAGTATTTTATTCGCCGGAACTCAATGAACAGAGAGAGACGGCGATCAAGTATACATGACATAACCAGCGTGAACAATGGAGATGCATCTGCTGCTCAAGGGCCAATCACAGGTCAACCAAATGGCCAGTCAGCAAATCCTGGAAAATCCTCCAAGCAGTCTCCACAGCCAGCAAATGCGCCTCCAGGTGTTGATGCTTATGGTACGACAATTGGACAGCCAGTTGGTGGTCCTCTTGTGTCCGCAGTTGGCACTCCTGTTACACTTCCTGTTCCTGCTGCACCTCATATAGCCTATGGCATGCATGCCCCAGTCCCTGGAGCTGTAGTACCTGGTGCCCCAGTAAACATGCCTCCAATGCCCTATCCCATGCCGCCACCAACATCTCATGGATGAGGGCTTTGAATGCTACAATGCTTCTAGACAAACTCATAATATCTCTGTTGTTTAGCGTTTCAATGGATGCCGTCATGTCTCAATGAAGCAATATCAATAAACTCTTGTACATTACAAATAGTTATTGGATGTAGCATTTTGAGGACATTCCACACTATTTATCATCTTTGTTACGCCTGCACTTTGTTCCATCTTCCTGTCTTCAATGTACGCCCGCCCCAATCGTTAAATGGTTCGAATGCTGAATCTCCTTCAGGCCAGATGTAGTGGTTTATTATCGAAAGAGTACATATTGACTAATATAACCTTGAACAGATGTAATGGTTCAGCAAATATCTATCTGATTCGTAATTATGAACAGATGTTGTATTGGTTCACTACCTGATTCGCAGTAATGAACCTGGTGCAGGTACTAGAGAATGAAACCTTGGCGTGCTGCTCAACTCCAATTTTGTTCCACTGGTTGCCTAGTCAATTGGCCCTTTATGGCACACTATCATCATGGTGGTCGTGCGTAACGTAACAACGTATAATCTTGTCAGTTTCTCACTTACATATATGAATATTTTATCTGACAAGTTTCTTCTTTTTAAGGGCAACAATGTTTACTATTGTCAGTTTCTCACTTACATATATGAATTTTTTTATCTTACAAGTTTCTTCTTTTTAAGAGCGTACCAACTGTATATAGCAGAAAAAAAGCAGCAAATCCTGGAAATAGCAACGTTTTACATTCCGAGTCATATCCATCCGCCATTCCTGATTTGGGAGGTGTTACCGTTATCATTCTAATTAAATTCCTCCTAATCAGCAATCACCCTTCTAATCAAAGCTTCTATGATAAATCAATCGTGTGAAACCAATCGTAAAACCCAATTTGGCTAACATTAAACAGCCACCATGATCCCATATTCCCGCTGGCTTCGTGAGCAACGCGATTGCAAATAGAAGCACCAGCGCGTCTGTACACTGTACTCTGTAGTGTGAAACGGTCCTGAAACCCAAAACCGAACCGTCATTTCCATCCGTTTTTATTGTTTTTTCTCGCTCCCAACGAGCCGAGGCCCACGACATCGAGAAAGCTTCCCCCATCGGCCCAGATCCTCCAACCCGGTTCCTCCCTCCCTCTCTCTCTCTCTCTCTCAGGCGACGCACGAAGAGGCGACGGCGACGCAAACCACGCCTGCAAAGCAGCCGCCGACCACTGCGCCATCAAGAGCGTTCGATATGCCCCTGGAGATCGCCATGGTGAGAAGCCAGGTATGCGTGGTTCATCTACCCTAAACCCTAGCCCGATCTCCTCCGGCCATCCCGCCTAGCGACCAGCCTTTCCGCTGCGTGTAGCGTCGAGCCGACGCTGTCTTCCTCAACCAGCACGGACCTCGGGCCGCCGCCGTCTGTTCGCTTTCCGCAGGATCGCTACACGTTAGATCTGGGCATTCCAGCTCTTGATTTTTGTAAAAACTTTTGTTCTTGATGATACTGATCTAGTGCGAATCAAATTTGGCTCAACTGCAACCCCCCCCCCCCCCACGTATTTCAAATAATCTGAAGCTCTCCCAGAATCTTTGGATGTTAGCTGCATTTTTATTGTAGTTGATTTATAGTTTTTCTTTTGTGTCGACAAAGGATATTTTTATATCAACAAAGGATGACAAAATTAATCCTATTAGATTATGTCATATTTTCAAAATGCGGGAACATCTCTATCAATATGATTTATCATTTGTTAGGCGATTGCAGCATCCATCAAGCTGCAATCCATTCAAACATATTCATATAGCCTTTGTGTAACCATCGGAATTTGATAACTCTAGAATGGTGAATACTCATGTTAGATTGTGGTTCACTGGTTTCGTAGTCTTTTATGCTCAAGCCATAATGTACTTGATTATCCAAAATCCCACATAGTTTGATTTGTGGGTAACTTAATATTGTAAGTGAGATTCTTATCTGAAACTGTTGGATACCATATTTTTGAGTATGTCTTAATTTTGGATTGGCTTGTAAGTTTGTAACGATTGAGCATGCCAACGGTGTTGGTTTTTTTCATTTGGTTTTTAACTATATTGCCTACAAAATGATACGGGAGCATTCCTGAATGAAGTTTATAACTATAGATATTCATTTTCTTATGATTTAATCATGAATGTGCAAAGCAATTTGCATAATTTGTCTGTCATGTTTCAGGATGAATGTAAATTATGAAGCTTACAAATGATTGGTGTGACTTAGCTTAGCTCAGGATTGTGGACTGTGAAGGTGAGCATTTCTGGAAGACGGTTTCTATCTCACTCAAGTTGAACAATCTCACACTGAATTTTCACGTGGAGATTGTTTATGCAATAATTCTGACGGTTTCTACCTAATTATTTGTTTTTAAAAATATAATTGATTTATTTTTCGCCTCCCTTTTTTCTGAACAGTGTGACGGCGAGGCGAGCTCTCTTTCCAGAGAAGATTTTTTTGGGGCGTCTACACTCGTACAGAATCCCCCAAAGCAAACCAAATCTCGAAATCAAAAGAGAGCAGGAGGGGCACCAACCCCTTCAAGCCCACGGCTGCTGCCACAATCACCTCTCTCACTCTCTCACTATCTAAACAACACACAAGGCGAAGCTGCGTGCTTCGTGCACGCGCATGGCCGATGCGAGGGACTCCTCTTCTTCCGGTGGTGGCGGCGGGGGCGAGGGCAGGGTAGGAGCAGGCCATGGTGACTTTGTGGGGGGCGGTCAGCACAACAGGTACCATGGGATCCTTGGGGTCGTGCCGCCGCCCCCCGTCGGGCGCCAGAACATCGTGCACCATCAGTACCCCACCGGTTTGATCCACCACCCGTCGCCGACAATGCCACTACCAGTGGCGCCGCTCCCCTACGTGCCCCAATACACCGTGGTGCCGACGCCCGTCGTGCTCCCGTCGCACCACCACCGCAGCCAGTCGCAGATATCTCAAGGTTAGTTCTCTCGTGCTCCATATACATCTCGTTGCACCGCAATTGCCAGTGCTTGCTGAATTCCGCACGAAGATCTTTTCGCCCATAGGGTTTCTTCTAGGTCATTCTAGGGTTTTTTTTATGTGCGCACGGTTCTGTGTGTTTTCTCATGGAGCCTGCTATCTAGATGTGAGACCCGATCTCCCTCGTACGTCGCCTTTTGCGCTTCAGCTAGGGTTTTGTCTTGCTAGAATCGCGGCTGTTCTTGTGAGCATAAAGATCGTTCTACAGTTTGAAATCCACTGCAACAACATGGTAACTAAGATCTTGTAATGGAATTTTTATCACCTCTAGAGGAAAGTACCACTAAGGAAGATGACAAAGATGTCCGGGTGTTAAATTCTGCACCTCTTCACATCCATTTCATATCAAAGCTTTGTAGTTTGTGGCCAAGTGATTCTTTTTCCTTGGACATATGTAGAATTATAGATAGCAATATAGCATGTATTTTATACTTATATGACATTTTGCATTTCTTGCTATGGTGAGTTCTTTTTTTGGACATATAGAGATAGCAATAAAAATATGTAGCATGTATGTTATATATCATCTTGCATTTCTTGCTGTGGTCAGTGACGACATATATAGATAACAATATATATACAGCACGTCTGTTATATATCATCTTGCATTTCTTGCCCTGGTCAATGTTATTATTCCTGCCAACACTAATGCTTCATATTGCTTATTCTTTAATTCCTTCTCATCTTGTCTCCCTGTATGACCTTTCATTTGTTTTTGTTTGATTGTTCTTTAGAAAACTTCCAAGATTGGGTTCTCTCCAACAATGTTGCAAGTCCACTTGTTCCTAGCGCTTTTCAGGATTGGAGCCCAATGTGCAATGGATCGGCATTCATGCCTTTTGGCCAGACTGCTGCCAATAGTAATGTTTTTTATCCGAATCTGACCTTCAATTCATGGACTAGCAATAACATTCCGAGGAACCCTGTCTACACTAGTTACCGCCCTGCTGCAATTGAGGATCACCATGCTCCTCTATTCCATAGCAACAATCATGACACAGACCCAGGTACATATATATGCACGCATGCATGACCTTTGATAAATATTAAATAGAATATGTACATGGATTGATTGTGCAATTATGGAGAGTAGATTGAGATGGGTTAGAAAAGGAACATTAGGGTAAGCCTCGGGGATACCAAGAGCCCTAGGAGAGTAGGATAAATTGAGTGTTTATGCAAAGTGTGGAATAGGGATTTGAAGTAGAAAACTGTAGTGGTTGTAAACGGTTTATCTCGTTAACCACTTACCCTATTTAGATTAGCTGAATAATGGATATTTAAGACGACTGTGCTGTAACATAAAGAGGACATATGGGTCATTTCCTCTGGAAGATTTAAGAGTGGCCCAACATACAAAGTACATTGCATTGATTAGTTCACCGTGCATTTCATGCAAGTATGCAACTATATGGCTGTGTTACTACTGTTGCATTGCCTCACTCTGAGCATCTTATTGTGCAGGTTTTAAGACTAACTTCAGGATGGATCAAGCATTTGATCCTTCTTCTTCACCTTTTCCATCAGTGTCTTCATCACCCCATAGTTTCTCTTCAGCTAAAATTTCAAATGGACCAACATACGCTAAGAAAGCCAAGAAATCAAATGTAAAGGTAAGACTATTTTAGAACATGTTGATAGATTTCGGGTTCATATGAGCAGGCCTGATGTGAGATTTCTACAGGATCCACCAATTGTCTGCAGGAGTGATATGAAGAGCGAAATGAACCAGATCAAACTCCGGCTAGTGAACCTCCAAGCATGAATCAGAACAGTGAAAATCTGACCATTGTAAGTAACACAATGCCTTGATGATGACATCCATCCTGAATGCAATTATTCTCTATTGGTACATGAATGCATTTTGTAACTTGATAACTTAATTGTTCCGTTGGTAGATTAAAAGTATTAGTAACAATTTCACTAATTTTTAGGATAATGGCAATTATTGCACAATTTTTCAACTAACTGATTCTACCTTTAGCCTCGCTCTTACTTTTCAAACAAATGAAACATGATGTACACTTCGGCAAGGAGGATCAAAGTGGTGAGATCTTTTAGTCCTTTGATAACTAAATGAAGAAGCATCACAGTCCAGTAGTCAGACTAGTACAGTGACATTCGTGTGTATCTTGTTAACTATTTCTTCTTGTGAGAGCCTTACTCTGTATACACAAATTTTGCTTTTATCAGAATACTATGCAGTTCTCCCAGGGGACACTAACTTCAATCTGAACTAACTCTGAATTTCCAAGCAGAGATTCAACTGTAGAGAATACCGTGTTATCTTGCGCAAGGAGTTGACAAAAAGTGATGTTGGTAATGTTGGAAGAATTGTGATGCCAAAGGTAAATCTTGTATATTCTCTTAATTAAGTGACATTAATATATCATATTCTACAACAAATACAATTCTAGCACGATCCACACAACTACAGTACGATATATTTAGTTATGAGTCTCGAGAGTTGAGTGTGATTTTATTACCTTCCAAATTTTGTAGAGGGATGCAGAGGCTGATCTTCCAGCATTGCATCAAAGGGAAGGTGTGACGCTGAAAATGGATGACTTCAAGCTTGAAACTACATGGAAATTTAAGTATAGGTAATCTTATCATAATATCATATTACTAGTCTAGAGGAGTCGTGTGAAGATCACCAGTTGAAGTTCGAATATTATGTCTGCAATGATGTAGTAACTCTGTGATCTAATTCTATCCTATCTAGATAAAGTATTTTAAATTATCAAGCGGATGTGATGTCATTTCATGCATGTAACACAAATACTTATAAAGAAAACCTTAAACATAGAATAAGATAGATTATGGTGTTATCTATTGGCACACAAATATACAAGCTCAAATTTGATCTATATATGAAAAAAAAACAAATCAGACTGTAAAGTGCAATCGCATTTATAGTCTAGATAATATGTTATTCTGTTTCTAGATAAAATTCGATATGTTTATGGAGCAATAGATGATAGTGCAATAATCTATGTTGTCAGTTTTTTTTACAATTTTTAATTATTTGTGTCACATGCGAGAAACATGAACATATATGGCTTATAATCCGCTACACATATTACTGACATGAGATACCTTTCAGGTTCTGGCCTAACAACAAGAGCAGAATGTATGTCTTGGAAAGCACAGGTACGCTTAAACATTGAAGCATATACTTCTGGTTATTTCCAAGTTTGTACTGAACTTGATGAATTGCTCTCTTCAGGTGGTTTTGTGAAGCATCATGGTCTCCAGACAGGGGACATATTCATCATCTACAAAAGCTCGGAGTCTGGGAAATTCGTACGTCGATCATAATCACAATTCCTTTTGTCAACCCGCAGTCTATTGGATTTCTGGTTTTCACGTATGGCTAGTGTGTGTATATATTTGTATTACTGCTGTATAAAATAGTAGGGACAATTGTTAATTTGATATTGTTCTGAACCTAACTACCAATCTAACCCTATTTTTTAAGTTTACTTATTTGATCATACTTTTTAAAATTGTAGTTACCATCTGATCCTATATTCAATTCATTTAGAAAAAAGAAAAAAAATATTTATGAGCCCAAATTGACAAAAATGCTCATGAGTACACATCAATCCAAATTACTCATTTAGTCCTTACCCATTCATCTTATGTGGCATGGCTGCTTGTGCTTTCTCAAGGCCGAGTAGTGGTAGTGGATGAAGGCCGAGGGTGGAGGGAGCGGCAGTGTTTGCATGTGGAGGTAGAGGATGGAGGGAGCGGTGACATCGACGCGTGGAGGCCGGAGTTGGAGGGAGTGGAGGTGGTGTTGGCACATGAAGGGAGTGGTAGCATCAGCTAGACGAGGGAGCAGCGGCATTGGCATGAGGCTAGGGGCGGAGAGAGTGGCAGCGGTGCCACACAAAAGGAGGGGCAGAGGGAAGTTAGGGCAGAGGTAGCGGTGGTGGCGGCGCACGAAGGGAGCGGTGGTGGTGGCACGAGGCCAATGCGTGGATGAAGTGTTAGGAGGTGGCACCACACTAATTTATGTTGGATTTGGCTATATATATATGTGTGTGTTTTTCCTCATGTAATTTGGTATGGACAAAAATAGGATAATATACTATCAACATTTTGTAAAAATTCAGCCATAATTATGTCAATTTTTGTTAACTTGATTTTGTCAAAATTATATCAAATTGAAGTCAAATTTATCAAAATAAAGCAAAATCTATCGAACTTGTCTCTAATTTGTCAAAGCTATGCCAAATTCATTTAAAATATGTCAAAAAGGTTTCAAATAAACAAAACACTTTTATATAACAAGATCAAATGAGTAAGGAAAAAAGAACAATTTACCGCTTAGTTAATATTATTATCTTTTACGAGATAGGGTTATCTTCAATTTTAAAAACAGATCAAATGAGTAATTTAAGGTTAGATTAATAGCTAGGCTTGAGAATAGAATCAAATGAGCAATTACCTCATAATAGAATGTTGCCTTATGCCTCTTTTGAAGGTTGTTCGTGGGGAGAAGTCCATTAAGCCGATTGCCATCATGCCTGTTGTGGACTGCAGCTGCAAAAATGAACTCAACAAAACCGAAGAATGCGGGTTCGCCATCAGCCTACAGACCAAGAAAACCTGATGGAATGGCAGCTTCAGGTATTGACTTAAGATCAACATAAGAGAGCCTTATTAGAAGGCAATGCATGTTGTCATGTTATTGGAGAATGTGATGTCCTACACTTTTTAAGTAAGATTGTGAATTATTATTATTTAACCATCCTTAATTTTAAATAATAGTCCACATTAGATATTATAACAAAAAAAGCTAGAAACTCTCTCCATAAAAGTCTTAAAACCATCTATACACCATTTTTACTTCCAATGTACGAAGCCTGTTTAGCTGGTTATATAGCAAGGGTGATCACTTTCATATTCAACAGGCCATTAAAAACAAAAACATAGATGCATGCATTATAATCTAACAATATATACTTTGTATCCTTTATCTTACGATATCATCACCATCATCATTTATCTTTTAAGTCTAAGTTTATTTTTTTTAAAATGGGTTTTTATATGGATTCATAAAACTTATTTATAGTTGTAACATTGAATATACTTAATAATAACTCCTATAGCCTCCAATCAAAAAAATAGCCGTGAATGATGTGCAAGCTTACCACTTTACCCATAATCACTTTAAGTTTTATAGCCTTTGTATTCTATTTGATTGCTAAGCTTCTCAAAGTATGACACTTTTTTTCATTTTTATTTACTACACTCCATTGTGTTATGCCTTTTTATTTACTACACTCTATTGTGTTAGGCCTAAAAAACCTCCACATCACTACGTGTAAATATTCACTTGGAGTACTTATTCGATGGATTTGCCATCACTTCTATTAGTGTATCCACTAGAAGGGCTTAGTGTAGTTAATAGCAATTTCTTACTCTAAGTTTAAGCCATGTCACTGAAAGAAGTCGTCTAATACAGTCCTCTAGTGTCGTCTGTCTTTTCTAGCTCTCACACCGTCCTCTAATCGTGACTTCCTATAGCTTCCGCATCCAGCGACGGAGCTAGGATTTAGACATAAAAGGATCAAAAACCTTGAAGGGAGCCCATTATACTATTAATTAATTAGATGATTCTATGTAACAAATTATTGGAGAGGACCTGGCCTCTGGCTGTCCCCTCGTCTCCGCCTCTGCCTGCGCATCTGCATTGGCTGTCCTCGTCAGGTTGGTGGTGGCGCGTGGCAGTGGGTGGTCGACAGTGGCGATGCGACGCTGGTCCTGTGACCTCATTGTGGCATGAGACGGGGACCTCCAGGCAAATTGCTCGAGGAAGCTCGAGCAGATGGGAGCTCGTCCACTTCGCCAAATGATGGCATGTGTGGCGCCGGAGGGAGAAAGAAACTGTGGAACAAGGAGGAGCCAAGGGCAATTTTATCCAGAATAATATTATAGTATTTACATTGGGAATGGTATTTTATCGAATAATCTCATTTGCAAAAAGACATTCTGATGAAGCCCACTTTAATGATGCCATATTTCCAAATTTTTCGCCGCTGAACTCCAACTTGTTGCACTGGTTGTCCTTTCAACTGGGAGCTTACGTCACACTACCATCGTGGTGGTCCAACGTAATCTAAGAACGTATAATCCTGTCAGTTTCTCACTTACCTATATGTTTTTTTATCTGACAAGTTTCTTCTTTCATTGTGCGGGAGATAAATATTCATGTGTTTTTTTTACAAAGGTTAATACTCATAATGTTCAGTCTAAGGCTATAATTCATAAAATTATAAGCTGAATGTAAATATATGAATTTTTTGTCCTAATGTTAATATTCATGAATTTTATGCGCACTGATCTCAATGCTAATATTCATAAAATTTTAGACTGAAGAAATATTTATTTTTCCCCAAAGGTTAATACTCCTTAGTTTTGGCCAAAGGGTGTAACTTATGAAATTATAGGCTAAAGGCTAAAAATCATGAAATTTTTTTGTCCTAAGGTTAGTATTCACAAATTTTGTGCGCAATGGTCTCAATGCTAATGCTTGCGAAATTTTGGGCTGAAAATAAATATTTATGTGTTTTTCTAAAGGTTAATACATATGAATTTTGTTTGAAAGCTATAACTCGTGAAATTATAAGTTGAAGGATAAAATCACAATTTTTTTGGTTCTTAAGTTAATAGTCATCAATTTTGTGCATAATGATCCCAATGGTAACACACTTGAATTTTTAGGTCGGATATAAATATTCATGCGTTTTCCAAAGCTTAATACTTATGAATTTTTGGCAAAGGCTCTAATTCACAAAAATATGGGCCAAAGGCTAAAACTAAAAAAAAACATTTTGGCCAAAGCTTAATATTTATGAATTTTGATCCAAGCGATCACATGGCTAATAGCTGTGAAATTTTGGCTCGGAGAAAATATATCATGTGTTTTTTCTCCAAAGGCTAATACTCATGAATTTTGCTAAAAGGCTATAACTCATGAAATTATTTACCGAAGGTTAAAAATCATGAAATTTTTTTCCTAAGATTAATATTCCTGAATTTTGTTCTGAGCGATCCTATGGCTAATAGTTGTGAAATTTTGAGCCGAAGGAAAAAATATTCATGTGTGTTTTTTTTCCAAAGGCTAATACTCAGGAATTTGGATAGATTTCAAAAAACTAACGGCCAATTGTGAATCCATTATTTCTCTGCTGGGAACTTTGCATTGCTTTCCTTGAAATATGAATCGTCACCACAAGATTACCTCTTGGGTTGTGTAGAGGACTGTAGATTAAATGTGGAGGAACTCCTTACAGTCTATACTCCTATCATATTTTTCAATAGGTCTAGGACAAAATTTTATAGGCCACCTCATATCCCACAAAGAAGGGGTAAATGACTTGCAACCTCCTTTGGGCTAGAAAGAAGAATGACAGTCATTGTCCCAAGAAGATCTTTAAGAATGTTTATCGGATGTTGATGATGTTAATGATTTACACGGATCACCATGATCGGGCACCACATTCTGAGGACGGAAACCTCTGCCTTCGTCGAGTCATTAAGGGAGTTATCGGGAATCTCCTCATCCATGGTTCTTGCGACGATTGCAATTTTTATGGCTATCATGATTTTCATGATGTCTGTGACTTTCATGCTAGTCACGTTTGTCTTCTTGGCATTGACTGCAAGGTCAGTGGTCATCACCATTGTCTCGACCACACCTGTGGTTGTTGTTTTGGGGATTTTATTGATACTTGTGTTGTTGTCTTCATCCCTTGATGTGTGGATGCAAGTCGTTATAGTGGTTTCACAATCCTTCATGGTAGGGCAGAGTCTTGTCTTTTGGGTGATGGTTTTTGGCATCATCCTCCTGATTGTGGCCATTTTCATCATCATGGAGGAGGGGATTTATTGCCCTATGCCCATCTCCTAATGGGTGGTTTTCCTGTTGTGTAGAATCATTAAAGGCAGTATTGAGATTGGATATTATCAATTTCACTTGATCTAACCATGTTGTTACCTCTGGGTTAATTGACAGGTTGATAGGTGATTGATCCAAAAGTTCTTAAGCACTGATCAGGTGTTGAGCCGGTGTAATAGGGGGAACCTCTTGAGGAGGGGTGCAATGAGACGAGGATGAAGCGCTTCTCAGTTCTTCATCTTTAAGAGAGATTACCCTTTCCCCTGCTACAGTGGCCACCTTATCTTGCCCTATGGCGCCGACATCATGATCTCAATTCAAGCCTGAGGACTCGAGAGTATCAAGGATATGAATGGTATATGGTTTGAGGGGTTGAGGCCAAGGTATCCAACTAGTCGGTCTGAGTTGGGGGAATCTTGGTCTTTGGCTAGTTCGTCGTCCAATCTATTATCTATGAGTGCAACTTGTTGGGAGTGGATCGAGGAACTCTGGCGAGGGGTGTTGCTCTTGGTAGGTTGAGTCTTTCTAGTAGCCTCCTTGAGAAACACCATGCAATTTGCTAGAGTATGGAAGCTAGTCTTATGCAAACTTGTATAGGGAGGTATGCTGAACGGATTGAAGCTTGGCAACCTCGAGTTAAGCCTTTTCTCTTGGGAATATTTTGCATACAACAAGATAATGATATTTCACTTTTTGGATGAGACACCACGGTCTTTGGGCAAGAGTTGTCTTATTGATCTGATTTGATATATTTTTACAAGCCGTGGCAGGTAGAGTAAGTTAGATCGAATGTACTGTGATGATTATAAAGATGGGGAATGTGACGTATCCAACTTGAAGGTGGGCGAACGCTGGCTAGGTTGTGTCTCCTAGGCCAAGGTGATCATAAAAGACTTCATCAGAAAAGCTGTCTCTTAATGTCATCTCAGTAAAACCTTGTAGCACCAAAGTCCCTAACTTGATGCGCCATTGTTTATATGTTATACCCAATAACGATATTTTAAGGATGTATGGTACGGTTGGGACCAAAGTTTACGTGAGACAGGAATAAAGAGATATCAGATATGGATTTTTTTATACTGGTTTAGTTCCTCGAGGAGGGTAATAACTCTGTCTAGTTTTTATCTATAGCTTGAAAATATATCACACCGAGTACAATGGAAAGTAAACTAGCTATACTATTCTGCCAATCTGATTTTGACTAGCAAGTTGTAGTCGGTGGCTAGATGTAAGAATTTCTCTTGGTGTAATCTTGTTGTAGCTTGTTTGGCTTATGACTTAAACCTCTCCCTTCTCGTGAGCTCTATATTTATATAAAATTATAACCACTTGTGTAAGTAGGACACGAACATTCTTGTTGTTACTAGCTCAGACTCTATCATCCTATCTTAATCTATTTTATTTATAATATTATCCATTCTTGAATATATCTTTCTATATAAAATAATATTGAGTATGATGTATTCCAGATGTCTCCTAATTATAATTATAAGATGTATACCATTCTATTACACACAGAACTGACGAAATTTTAGATGAAAGGCTAAAAATTATGATATTTTTGGGCCATTTAATATTGACGAATTTTGTTCTGAGTGAATTTTGTCTAGAGAAAAAAATAATGTAGTTTTTTTCCAAACGTTCATGATTTTTTTTCCAATGGCTATAACTCACAAAATTATAGGCCAAAGGTTAAAAATCATGAAATTTAGTCCTCAGGTTAATATTCAAGAATTATGTGAGTATTGATCCTAATGTTAATACTCGTGAAATTTTAGGCTAGAGATAAATGTTTATACTGTTTTCTTTCCAAAAGTTAATACTAATGAATTTTGGTCAAAGGCTAAAAATCACAAAATTATGGGCAAAAGGCTAAAAATCACTAAATATTTAATCCTAAGGTTAACATTCATGAATTTTATTACAAAATATCCCATGGTTAATAGTTGTTAAATTTTAGGCTGGAGAAAAATATCTATGTGTTTTTTCCAAATGTTGAAACTCATGAATTTTGACCAAAGGGCTATAACTCATAAAATTATAAGCCGAAGCTTAAAAATCACAAGATTTTTAGTCCTAAGCTTAATATTCACGAATTTTATTCTAAGCAATCGTATTACTAATAGTCGTGAAATTTTAAGCCATAGGAAAATATATGATGCATTTTTTCAAAGGTTAATACTTATGAATTTTGGCCAAACACTATAACTCATGAAATTATAAACTGAAGGCTAAAAATCATGGAAATTTTAGTTGTATGTTTAATATTTAATGATTTTGTTCCAAGGGATCCCGTGGCTATTAGTTGTGAAATTTTGAGCCGGAGAAAAAAATTTATGTGTGTTTTTCCAAAGGTTAATACTCATGTCTTTTACCCAAAGGCTGTAACTCATGAAATTTTTGATACTAGGTTAATATTAATGTATTTTATTCCAAACCATCTCACTGGTAACACTGGTGAAATTTTAGCTCAGAGAAAAATAATCATGTGTTTTTACAAAGTTTAATGGTCATGAATTTTGGCCAAAGGTAATGAGTGATGAAATTATAAGTCAAAGGCTAAAATTATGATATTTTTGTCCTAAGTTTAATATTCACTAATTTTGTTCCGATCAATCCCATGGCTAATATTCGTGAATTTTGGGCTGAAGAAAGATATATCATGCGATTTTTTTTATGGTCAAGATGTGTGAATTTTAGCCAAATGATATAACTTACAAAATTATAGTCAAAAGACTAAAAAATCATGACAAATTTGGTTCTATGGTTAATGTTCACGAATTTTGTGCGCAATGATCCCTATGCTAGCACTCATAAAATTTTGCACCGGAGATAATGGATTTCTTAGGTGCTGTAGGCATAAAACCTGCATAAAGTCTGCACATAAACAATCTACTGAAATCATACGGGTATTAACGTCATTTGGACACCAGCCTAAGGTTAAGGTTGGTTTACACAAACATCATCCCCGAAGAAGAGAGAGACCGGCAGAGCAAATGTTTTACGCTGAAATGACCTCATTTACGTGTTAAGTTATAGATCGAGATATTCGTCGGAAAAGAGAAAGCATGCCGGAGCAAATGGTTTACGCTAAAATGACATCGTTTACATGTTAAGTCATTGATCGAGAAATTTGCCAGCGAAGACAAAGCAGGCCGAAGCAAGTGGTTTACACTGAAATGACATCGTTTCCGTGTTAAGTAATAGATTGAGATATTCGCGTAGAAAGCAAAGTAGGCCGGAGCGAATGGTTTACGCTGAAATGGCATCGTTTACGTGTTAAGTTATAGATCGAGAAATTCGCTGGAGAAGACAAAGCAGACCGGAGCAAATGATTTACGCTGGAACGGTATCGTTTACGTGTTAAGTTATAGAACAAAAATTCGCCGGAGAAGATAAAGTAGGCCGGAGCAAATGGTTTACGCTGGAATGGCATCGTTTACGTGTTAAGTTGTAGGTCGAGAAATTAGCTGGCATTATTTCTTGTGCAGTGGTGACTGATAGCCGCAAAGAATGGAGATCGATCACTGCTATCTACACTAAAAACCACGTGAAGTTGAATTACAGGATTACTTTAAGGCTTACGCAATATCACGCCGCTAGTTTAGACCGTGTTTAAAGGACACCAGATATGTATGTGCTACAAATAATCCTATAACGTAGTTTACTGCACATATTGTTACGATTATGCTGGTATTGTATCACCACACGTAGACGGCTCGTTTGTTTTAGAGGAAAACAAAGGATTGAGATTACTAAGGATTAATTTTATAAGCTATTATTCGGCTTAGAGGAATAAAGTATAGAAAAATATTTTTCTACAAGTTATAGAGAGAAAACATATGAAGTTTTATATCTACTCAAATCTCTTGAAAAAAAAACCATTTTTATATTTCTATGAATTAAAATTTCTTTAAATTATGCATGTTACCCGACATAGAATAACAGAGGAAAATTGCTTGGCCAAGGCAACCGATAGGTAAATTATTTGTTACATTTATTCGCGTGTGACTGTGTACGAGAAAAAGCCAAAAACATAGCTACATAACATCAATAGCAAGTTTACGTGAAAGAATAAATATTTCAGCCCACCTACTTTGATGCATAAATATCATACTGTATACTAAATGAGCATGCCATAAGAAAACTCTTTTGTTTTCATGTTTATGCGCAAGATGATACATCGGTTTTGTTGTTATCCCCTTATTATTGTTCTAAATATATGTAAGTGTAGAAAGATAGTTTTGCGTAACAACCTTAGACTAATAATAGATAATTACATCTCCTTAACCAACAAAACCAACAGTGTGTAAATTGCTCAGATCCCACGGTGTCCACGTGAGCAGCGCACCGGCGGGTATGAAAAATCACAGCGTTCTCGCCTTGTCTATACCTATTACGCAGGAGTTGCCGAGATTGCGTAATCCTACGAACCTACACCGTTCTTTGCTTACACCTGACTGCTTACTTTACGCGTTGGCAGCAGACGCGTGTAGGCGCGCAACCAGCAAACCAGTCACGAACGTGGAATCGCTCTACGCTCGACGGGTCGAGATTACGCTCTACTCCGTGCGTGTTTACAGCCCTCGTCAACTAAAACTGCGTAAACAAACTGGTCACGCATGTGGATGCTGTGGGCTCCCACAACTCGGCACACTAATTCAGCTCGTTCACGTCCACAGGTGGATCAGCGTTTACGTTCCTAATAAATGTTGGTTCTCAGCACTGGCATGAACTGTAGACACACACATCTAGGCATCTCGCTGGTTCACTTATGGAGGTCCCGTGTTTACGTAGAGTGGTTACGGTGCCGTGAATAAAAGAGGATGCCAAAATTGCTAAGGTTAAATCAACTGGGAGTTACGTACGTCACACTATTATCGTGGTGGTTGTACGCAACGTATGAACGTATAATCATGTCAGCTTCTCACTTACCTATATTTTTTTATCTCTGACAAGTTTATTCTTTCTTTGTAAGAGTGTGCCAACTATATAAAAAAAGCAGCAAATCCTGGAAATACCAGCGTTTTACATTCCGTGTCATATCCATTCCTCGCCGCTTACGGGCTTGGGAGGTGTTGCCGTTATTACCCTATTTAAATTCCTCCTAGGAAAAGAAGTCTACAGTACCTTTCTTAACTATGGTATTCATCTCTCAACCGCAAAGCAACACAAAAATGCTCCCTCCACTGTTAAAACCAATATAAATTAACTACGTTTATACAACGGTTTTGTCTTACATGACATTGACTGATCCTAATTTATAGATTGGTTTTCTTTAATATGGTGTATTGATTGATACATTACGCTAAGCATTGTAGGCAATGGGGAAGCCTTTGTTGTCGTCGTGGAACAACAACATGCCATGGCTTTCCCTCCGCTACAATGCCCCATCCACAATGATCTCTCTCACCTAGCTGAGCTCCGTACCATTTACTTTTAGCACAATATCTTCTCTAGGGAGATCTTAGTATTGGTATTCCACTCTCACAAACATCATGAAATTGGACTTCGATGAGGAACAAGTTCTCCAGTGAGATCTCACTAGACTTTAAGTTGAACTGGCTCGGCACGTAGTAGTGGTGGCGAAGTAGAGGGGGATGGGAGAGGGGAAGAGGTGGTTGAAACAAGAGTGCACGGGCGATTTGATGAAGGCTGCCTAAGACATGGCTACCATAGAATTAGAATAACTATCAAATGTGGAGCACATGCTCCCGTTGAGGGAGATGGACTGGCTAGTGTTTGCCTTGTTTGTCTCCTTGCCACTCTTGTCCCTATAGCCTTGGTCGATCCATAGAGATCTCCTGTTCCTTGACCATACCCATAGGTAGGGTAGCTCAACCCTAACAGAGCTTACAAGCTTGCAGATTTGCTTGGATTGCTCAAACACGATGACCGATATCCACCCGACCTTGCCTCTTTGTCGCCACATGCCTTGAATAGTGATGAAAGAGGGTTCAAGTAGTGATGGTCCGCTAGGACCGCCTCTACAGTTGTAGTGGTGGCGGAGAGGTGGTGCCTAAGGAGAGGGGAGGGGAGGGTCCGACGAGCTCGCTAGAGCAACATGGCCATGACATCCTATGTGTTAGGGTCATGGGTGTTGGCATATTGGGGCATCATGTTGGTCATACGGGATTAAACCAGCCTAGCTGACATTGGCATATATTTTTAACCACGTGGAAGATCCACATAATTTGAAATCACTGTACAAACCATTGGGAGAGTTAATTTGTATGGTTTTTTGGCAACCTTTCGTTTCTGTTTTTACAGTTGACAAAGGAAAATCAGACACGGAGAGGCTATATAAATTTTTACCTTCCACTTGATTATACTTCTAAATGGACGAGACTGTACGATGCATGTGCACTGATTAGTCTTAACCAGCTACCCTTATTTTATTGTCAAAAATAGTACAGATGAATGGAACAAGCACATCAAATTCACATGCACCTTATATTAGTATTTTTATAGATTATTTGATGACTTATATCTTTTACACAGTATATTAAAAACTTTTAAGATCCATTTGAACCATTGCACTCCACTCAAAACATGTAATAAAATGAGTTCAATATTGAATATATTTTAAATTATTTTAATTTTAATTTTTATTCTTAGTTACTGTAGCAGCACAGTTACTTCTAATACGGTGAAAGAGTTATTTACCTCTACCAGTGTAGTTACTTCTAATATTGTAGGGAGTTACTTCTACTTCTATATATTTTTTCTGTTAATTTTATTATCGTGAAGAGTTACTTGTCTCTAGCATTATAGTTACTTCTAATACCATGGATAGCTACTTTTTATGTTTTCCATAGTTACTTTCCTATAGCAATATAGCTACTTCTAATGTTAGGAAGAGTTACTTCTTATATGAAGTAAAAGATAATATAGTGATTACTTCATATATTAAAATCTATGTATTTACTTGTGAATCTTATCTATATTTTATGTGTGAATTTGTTTCATATAGTTTCTTATTTTCAACTCGTCAAGTATGTAATTACTTCTAATGTAATTTTATGAAGAGTTACTTTTATAGTGCTAAGTTACTTCTATAATTTAAATATTTAAATATATTAAATATTGTACTCATTTTGTTATATATTTTAAGTAGAGTATGATAGTTTAAACATATTTTAAAATTCAAAATAATACATGGTTTAAAATATATAGGTTGTAGTAAAGTTTTGGAAAAGTAGACCAGGTGTGATCTGGAGTTGGTTTTTGCTTTTCTTATCAAGCGGCTCACAGGAGATGGACGGCTTGTGGATGTGTCGCGCGATATGGCAGTTTAGTGCGCGCGCACGCAGTAGATTATACCTTCTAAATTGGCTGATCCAGAGAAGCTGAGAGGGGTGCCCGCACTGGCCCCATATTCCAAGGCCCCTTGATTACCGCCCAGTATAGGCCTGCTGTTACGGCCTGTTGCATGTACTTTAAGTATTCATCGGTAATTGGTTATTATCTAGATGTTTATATTAAGGGCTTTCATGTTAACATTTAGAAATGTAGCCCTAGTTTGTCACTTAGTTATTTGTTATTTAAAAGCATAATTGATTTATTTTTCTCTTCTTCGTCCCTTTTTTACTGTGTGAAGGTGAGACGAGCTCCCTTTTTCGGAGAAGATTCTTTTTTTATCTACTCTCCCTACAAAAGTTCTTCAAAGTAAACTCAAAAAAGATTCTTTTTTGGACTCTGCTCTTCTGTAAAAGTACCACTAAGTGAACCCAAATCTTGAAATCAAAAGAGAACAGGAGGGGCATCCACCCCTTCAAGCCTATGGCCATGGCCACCACCTCCTCTCGTGCTCTCTCACTTTGTACACAGCACATAAGATGACATTGTGTGCTTTGTTTCCATGCATGGCCGATGAGAGAAGCTCCTCTTCCTCCGACAATGACGATGACAGAAAAGGCCAGGGTGACTTTGTAGGGGCAGCCAGCATGACAAGTACCATAGGATTCTCGAGTCATGTTGTTGCCCTCATTAGACGTGAGAACGTCATGCATCATCAGTACCCTACGGACCTGATCCACCGTCCTTTGCCTACAATGTTGGTGGCACATCTCCCCTATGTGCCCTGGTACACCATGGTGCTAACATCCACCATATTCCTGCTGCACCATCGCCACTAGTTGCTCACATCTCAAGGTTAGTCTTTTCTTGACTGCCATATTGTAAAACTATGTGTTTATTTATATATTTGTGATGGAAAATTAGCAAATGATTTGTTATACTAGTTAGAAATTTGGTTTAGACACTTGGCGGGTGTCAGCATGACTGTGTATGATTAATGTGGATTATATTACGATATCTATATCAAAAATAATTTGCTTGGTTTATTTGTATGCAGGTGATAAAGATTAACCTTGATTAATTGTAAGACTATGTTTAGAAAAGAGTAGAGATCTGTATGGTCATGATGATAAGATGAGATTGAAGTCAGAAATCTTATAGGTCAATCTTAATAAATGGCAGATTAAGACTAAACTCTGAGAAGAGTTGAAGTCTGGAGCGATCAACGATGCTGGATGATAAAATTAAATATAAGATAGCATACGGTGGATGAATATCTGTTAACGCTAAAATCTGAACGATCTGATGACACTAAAGCCGATCGGCTGAGGGATCCGATGGGGCTAAAGCCAATCGGCTGAAAGATCTGATGAAGGGTTTAATGCAGTCATCGGCCGATAGAGATACTGAGACAAAGTTGATGGAGAACTGTAGAAAAGCCGATCAGATTAGTAGAAGATTGGATCGGCTTGAAGACAGGGGGTTGTCTAATTGAGATCAGGTCCGAGAAGCCTGAGAGAAGGAAGGAGAAGGATCAGCTTGACTAAAAAAAGGTCCGATAGCTACAGTGTAACTTCCAATGTATTGGCATCTCCTCTTTTCTTGATAATCGTTTCTCGTAAGCCAATATCACATGCATCAGATGTGTTAAACCGTTAAATTTCTGGCAAAAAATTTCCACCTGATGCGACTTGATAACTCTTGGAAGACCAAATCGGTTAATTATTCATCGTTCAGAACAAAACTATAACATCGGCTTCTGATGTCTTAGAAACGTTGGATGTATTTCAGAACTGATTTATTAGGTCTCTGTTTAACCGATGCGGCTGATGTGAGAACTGATTTATTGGGCCTCTGTTTAACCGATGCGGCTGATGTGTTCCAATACCATGGGAAAAGATTTTCGTAACGGGCCTGAAAAAATTTATGAAAAAATTCGGAGAGAGAATATAAAAGGAGAGAGAGAAAGAGACAGCTCACGGAGGAATCGGCTCAGCAGTGATAGCGCGGCCTAGGTGGCGTTGGCTCGGCAAGGGCAGAGGCCTAGGCGGCAACCTGGCAAGCAACGCGCGCGGCGCGGGACGGCCCAGGGCGCTGGCGACCTACGCGCGGCGATGGCAACAGCACGACGGCCTAAGGTGCGGTGCGGTGCGGCTCGGCCCATAGCGTCGCGTGGGCGACTAGCGCGCGCAGAGGTGGCGGCCTGGCCCAGCGCGGTGCACGCACGAGAGCTGATAGGCGGGACCAGCCGACAGAAGCACGCGGGAGCACGTGGGAGGTGTGGCGCAAAAGGATCCCGTGGGGACCACGTGGTGCTCTTCCATTCGTGCGAGTGGCGTGGCTGGCTGGTGTAGAGGATTTTATGCGGGATCGTATAGTCCTCTATGTGACGGATGGCGTGGCGCAACTAAAGCCGTCAATGTCAAATTTAATGGCTAAAATTTCCGGAGGGTTACCCTAAGGTAATTAGGATATTATAAGTAAGGGTTTGAGAATCAGGGAGATATTTAGATAGAGTTGTGTGAGTAAAATAAAAGTAAGTTAAGAGAGTTTTGGAGACTTATTTTAAAATTCTAGAGTAAATTTTGTAATCTTTATAAAATATTTTTAAATATATTTTAATCAATAAAATAGTATTTATTTTAAAGTCAATTTTATCATTTTAATTTAAATTTTGCATTTAAATTTTTATACTGTAATTTAAATTTTAGTTATTGCTACTCGTCTTCTACATCCTTTTGGTGTGAGTTTATGTTTTTTCTTTAATTTTTTTGATCTTGATTTATCCTATAATGAAAATAGAGTCAATCTATATATTGTCTTAAAGTGAAAATATGAGAGGTTAAAGTTTTTTAAAAAGCCTTTATGCAACATGCGCTTAAATCTTATGAGACTTTTGATTGTTGTGATATACATCTATGACTAAGCTAAGAGTTTAAAAAGCCTTAACCGAGTAATATTTATTATTCACAAAATTTTATCTATGTAGTTTTCTTATACCTAGTTATTTTGATTTAGTTTTTTTATAACTAAGATTTTAATTATTTAATCAGGTTAATATGTCAAACTGAATCGATCTATATTCGCTACCCTCTATAATTTGTTATGCCCTTTCACGTATACATCTAGTTGCACCACAATCATCCGCACTTATTGAATTCGGAACAAAAGATATATTCCCCTTAGGATTTCATATAGGTCATTTATGCGCGTGGGGCTTGAGTTTTCTTATGCTACCTAGATGTGAGATCTATCCGGTCTCTCTCTTGCCATCGTTGTTTGACTTCAGGTAGGGTTTCTGTCTCGTTAGAATAGCGTATGTTCTTGTGAGCGTAAAGATCATTGTACGGTTTGAGATCCACTGCAACTACATGGTAACTAGGATCTTCTGTGGAATTTTTTTATCACCTCTGGAGCAATATATACATATATATAGCATGTATGTTATATATCATCTTGCATTTCTTATGATCAGTGACGACATATATAGATAGCAATAGCGTGCAGCACGTACGTTATATGTCATCTTGCATCTCTTGCTCTGGTCAGTGATACTATTCCTGCTAACCCTTGATGCTTCTTGTTGCTTTCTCTTTAATTCCTTCTCGTCTTGTTTCCTTATATGTCCTTTCATTAGTTCTGTTTGATTGTTCTTCAGAAAACTTCCAAGACCGGGTTCCGTCCAACAATGTTGCAGCTCCGCATGTTCCTAGCACTTTTCAGGATTGGAGCCCAATGTGCAATGGGTCGCCATTCATGTCTTTTGTCCAGACTGCTTCCAATAGAAATGTTCTTTATCAGAATCTGACGCCATACTCCTTCAATGCATGGACTAGCAATAACATGCCCAGGAACCCTGTCCACACTAGTTACCACCCTGCTGCAATTGAGGATCACCATGCTACTCCATTCCACAGACCCAGGTTCATATACATATATATAGACACACACATGCATGCATGGCCTTTGATAAACATAATACTGTAGTGGTTGTAAACGGTTTATCTCCGTAACTAGTAGCCCTATTTAGATTAGTTCAATGATCGATATATAAGATGATTATGCTCTAACATAAAGGGGACATGAGTTATTTCCTTTGGAAGATTTAAGAGTATGATGCATTGATTAGTTCACCATGCATTTCATCCAAATGTGCAACTATATGGATAGCAGTGTACTTATGCATTGCCTCACCTCTGAGCATCTTATTGTGCAGGCTTCTTCACTGTGTCCACTAGCTTCAGGGTGGATCAAGCATTTGTACATGCTCCTTCACCTTTTCCACCAGTGTCTTCATCATCCCGCAGTTTCTCTTCAGCTCAAATTTCAAATGGGCCGACATACGTCAAGAAAGCCAAGAAATCAGATGTAAAAGTAAGACTCTTTCAGAGCATGTTGATATATTCTGGGTTCACATGAACAGCCCTGATGTGAGATTTCTACAGGATCCATCAATTGTCTTAAGAAGAAATGATACGGAGAGCAAAAAAAATGATGAACTAGATCAAACATCGGCTAGTGAGCCTCAAAGCCTGAATCAGAACAGTGACAATTTGACTGTTGTAAGTAACACGATGCCTTGATGATGACATCCATCCTGAATGCTACTATTATCTGTCGGTACATAAATGCATTTTGTAACTTGATAGCTTAATTGTTCCGTTGATAGATTAAACGTTACAGCAACAATTTCATTATTTTTAATTAGGATAATGGCAACTATTCCACAATTTTCCAACTAACTGCAGTCATTAGTACCATAATTTAGTAGTCAGATCTGAGTCACCTATACAATCATTGTTGACTGCGCTTTACATTGACTTCAATCAATTTGTTCTGCGTGCATCTTGTTAATTAGACTCTACTTGTGAGAGCCTTGCTCTGTATACGTCAATTTTGCTTCTATTATATTAGAACGGAGGAGTTCTCCCACACCCACTTTGGAAGGGACACTAACTTCAAACTGAACTAACTCGGAATTTTCTAACAGAGATTCAACTGTAGAGAATACCGTGTTATCTTGGGCCAAGAGTTGACAAACAGTGATGTTGGTAATATTGGAAGAATTGTGATGCCAAAGGTAAAGTCTAGTATATTCTCTTGATTAAGAGACATTAATATACTATATTCTACAACAACTACAGTTCTAGCATGATCCACACAACTACAGTGTGAGTCTCGAGAGTTGTGTGTAATTTTATTACCTTCCAAATTTTGTAGAGGGATGCAGAGGCTCATCTTCCAGCATTGCATCAAAGGGAAGGTGTGATGCTAAAAATAGATGACTTCAAGCTTGAAACTACAAGGAATTTTAAGTACAGGTATTGTTACCATAATATCATATTATTAGTATAGAGGAGTTGTGTGCAAATCACCAGTTTCAAGTTAGAATATTATGTAATGTGGTACAGTGTTAGAGAGTTGGTATAGAGTTGGTATATATGTCTATAACAATAACAACAACAAACCTTTTAATTCTAAATATGTTAGATTTAAAACTTAACAAAAACTTAAATTATAGTTCAAGTATAACAATACCTACTTTTTAAACACTCTATTTAAGTATAAATTTTTAGATATATTTTAATCTTTCAAATTAATTTTATTGTCTCTCTATGTTAATTTTAATACTACTCTATCTCTTCTTATATTATTATCTTAACTTAAAATTTTATAATATATTGATAGCTCTGAAGATCTCCTTTGATATGATTAAATTACCTCAACCAACATTGGATAATTTTTTTTAATTGGTGCTACTCCTAGCCAATCACGTATATCATCGTTTTAGACTCGATTCATTCTCGTTTGACTATAAATCCAGTATAATTTATGTATTTTTGTAATACTCAGCTAATAAACATGTTGTTTTTTATAGACTAATATTCTGTCCCATATAGTATAGTAGGTCTAATCGTCATTCTATAAAATATATCTTTTAGCTTATTTGATAACCTCTTATCATAGATGATACTAGATGCTTTGCGCCACTTCATTCAGGCCGCTTTGATTCTCTAGGTGATATTTGCATTAATATCACTATTTATCTATAGCATCAATTTTAGATATCGAAAGATATTCTTTTTAGTCATTAATTAACCTCCTAAACTCATGTATCCATTCTTATGTGTAATGGTGATAAAATCATATTTTAAATATTTAGTCTTAGTTTTACTTACTCTAAAACCTTTAGATTTAAAGATTCTATCGGTATAACTCTAGTTTTCTATTTATTCTCATTTAGCTTTCATCAACTAATACTACATTATCTATAAAGAGTATACATATCTTTTTATATCATTCTTATAATATCATCCATTAAGACAAAAAGGCACGGGCTTAAATCTAATATCTAATATAGTCCTATTTTAATCAGGAAGTAATATATGTTATTTAATGAGAGAGACATAATTTGATGGAATTTTATGGTTGTCCAAAGCCCACCTATCTTGAGTATATTTTTAAATTATGGAGTGCATGTGGCCTCATTTCTTGTATGTAATCCAAATAGTTATAAATAATTTCAAACATAGAATAAGATATATTATGGTGTTATGTGTCGGTGCAGAAATATTCAATTTGATTACACATGGAGAAACAGTACAACAAATCAGACTGAAAAGTGCAATCGCATTTATAGTTGACTTTGTTAGTGTTTTTCTCTCTGTAGATAAAATTTGACCTTTACATGTTTGTGTAGCAATAGGTTATACAATAATCTATGTTGTCAGTTATTTTTCAAAACTTTTCGCAATTAGTTGGATCACATACGAGAAACACGAACATATATGGCTTGTAATCCGCTTCACATATTACTCATAGGAGATACCTTTCAGGTTCTGGCCCAACAACAAGAGCAGAACGTATGTCTTGGAAAGCACAGGTGAGTTTAAACATTGAAACATTTTGGATTTTTCTAAGTTTGTACTGAAGTTGATGAATTGTTCTCTTCAGGTGGCTTTGTGAAGCAGCATGGTCTCCAGACAGGGGACATATTCATCATCTACAAAAGCTCGGAGTCTGGTAAATTCGTACGTCGATCATAACCCTAATTCCTTTGTCACCCCACAATCTGTTGGATTTCTAGTTTACACATATGGCTAGTCTTTATAGATATTTCCTAAAGTTGTATTACTGCTGTATATAATAGTATGCTGCCTTTTGCCTCTTTTGAAGGTTGTTCGTGGGGAGAAGGCCATTAAGCCGAATGCCGTCATGCCTATTGTGGACTGCAGCTGCAAAAATTAACTCAACAACAGCGAAGAATGCGGGTTCGCCATCAGCCTGCTGACCAAGAAAACCTGATGGAATGGCAGCTTCATGTCTTGAGATCAGCATCTGAAAGCCACATTAGAAGGCAATGCATGTTTTTGTTATTGGAGAATGTGAAGCCCCACACTTTTAACTTCATAGACAAAAATAAAAGTGCAAGCCTATGAAATATTATTTAACAATTCTTTTTTGCCAAACAATAATCCACGTCAGAGATTGCAACAGTGAAATAGATAGAACTACCTTTTAACTTGTACCTGAAAGTCATAATACTGGTAGTAGCTTGTGTTGTTTATATTTGTTATGTAGCAGAGCAGCCGATTGTTTTGTTTATATTGCTGTTGTGCTGTGGGATTACTTCTGATGTTGCTGAAGTTTCTCGAGAAAGAAGCAGATTAGCTTTGGTAGCATGGAGCTAAGAACAATTAGAATTAGAGAAGGTGACCACAAGAAACCAGAGTTGCAGACAGCTAATATTGTGATTGGACCTGGCTGTCATATGCTAGATCCTTTCGGTTCAACCGGATTAAAAGTAAACATAGGCACAGATTATTTGAACTTCATAGGCACCCTATTTGAAACTTGAGCTTCATAGACACAAACTAAAGCATAGGATTAAAAGTATCATGAGAAGACAACATGGTGAAACATAGAGCTTCAGAGTTTTAACATCTATCAGCATAGAGCCTATGACTGGCTAGCATTATTTTCTCACCTTTAGAAGAAAATTGAAGTTTGTTTCAGTTTCTGTAAAATCTCTATGTGATTAATCATATAGTAAATTTCTTTGATAAGAATTTGTCTTCCTATAATGCGTGCAATTAAACTGTATTGATTTTGATCAATCATATTATCTGCAATACGTTTCTTGGATTATGAAAACTATAATGAGTGGAGTTGCCATGAAAACCATATCCTATATTACATTTCATATTGTTTTTCAAGTAATTAACAATAAATTTTAGAAGTAAATGTGAATGTTACTGACTTCAAAAAGTAAAAAAGTTGGGATTAACATCTGATTATACAGGTTCGCATCTAAACTTTTGTTAGGATATGCAGGGACTAAAATGAGCTCTCTGGAGCACTATTACTAGACATGACTTTGCTTTTGGACCAGGGCGCCTCACCAGCTGTTTGAAGAGCTGGAGGAGGAAAAAAAATCTAGTGCATGGCCATCCAAATCAACCATCCAAATGATCTGATTCGTTTGATTAGCATGACAAAGAAAGCAATCATGTGGGCTATTAGCATATTACACAAGCGTGGCCTGACAACGACTATGCCGATCGAATGTACGACACTCACTTAACTTTTAAAAATATATCTGACTATTCATCTTATGAAATTTTTTTGTACAAATATAAAATATTTAAATCATGTTTAAAGTCATTTTAAAGACAAAACAAATTACAATAAAATAAATAATAATCACATTTTTTTATAAGATGAGTGGTATAATGTATGTCGAAATAGTAGTGTTTATGGTGCCATCCAGTCATCCAGTGTAACGTTCACTTAGTCTGAAGATTAGCACATCATTTTTTACGGTTCTCTTCAACATATATTCTGATTGGCATTGAATATCTGACATATGGATGATATTATGAGTTTTTTGTGTCTCTATTTATAATTTCACTTTGAGAAGATTGTGGTTGGGTTTTAACTCTATGTTGAGTTGAGTTGAGTTGAGTTTGAGCCGTGAGTGACACTACAACACATGATCACAGAGAGCTCTGCCGAACGCACCAAAGGTCTTGACGGCTACAGACCACCGTAAATATTCCTCCGACGGCGACAAGCCCTAGTTAGGCCGGCGGTGGTGGGGACGACAGCGACGCTTTAGCTGATGCTTCGCAGCAGCAACTTCACGCTTTAGCCGTAAATATTCCTGCACTGACCGATGGATGGATGCATCATCACGCCCAGCGAGCAAACCCTACTTACTCTGCTTATCCTGCAATGCCACTGTTGGTTCGCTGCACTTCCACTCCTCCCGTCGCTTTCAACATGATAGGTTAGCGCAAGAACACAGCAAGAACTGCAGATTACACTGCATTTTGCATATTTTACAATTCTGGGGGTGAGTACTTAGTAGCATGAGGACCACTGCTAGCTCAGCTCTAGGTTCTGTTCATGCAGAAAGATACGTAAAAAAAAGTTCTGAAAAGGATCAAATGGTGGTGGTGTGGTCGCCATAACAGTGCCCCTCTGATGTTGTTGCAGGGCCTGTCAGATCAAATACAAAGCCCTGTTATTGCATAGTTTGTTTAGTGATCATAATATTGAAGCCTAGGGCAGCAGCTAAGCGTGCCTAGTGACAGTAAGCAAAATATCAAAGGGCCACAAACAAAGACTTGTCCATGGCACAAGTGTTACTACCAGGGATGATCAGGATGTCTGAAGTTGCAATAACCATTACGATTTGTGTGTCGTCTTGTGGTATAGGGGTAGTAGGATTAGTAGCCTTTACAAATTTAAGTGCAAGCTCCAGTCATGTTGGATAATGAAGTTGTGAGGACAAGCTAGGAATGATAGGATAAATCATGAGAATGAATTCAGGCCTGAAAATCTGGTGTATAAGCTAGCCGATTGTGGATGACAGTGACAAAATTTTTTGATTAGACTGTAAAAAGCAGATTAATTTGGAACTTGTGTCTGCCTTTAACGCAAAGCTATACAATGTTCTACCTTACCAAATCACAATCATTCAGTTGTTCTTGTAGCAAGGATGGTTCAGTTCATGGCCCTTTCCGCAGTGCGATGCGAGGAACCATGCCATGACATGCCATGCCGATGAAGTGGTTCATATGCCACTTTCTGTAGCCACTATGAACAAATACTCGTATCAGCCTCATTTCTGGATAAAGTAATATTTGGACCGAATATGGACAGAAGTGGTTGAAACAACAATACTAACATAGAGGGCATACATCAGCTGGTGAGAAGCATCATATACAAATGCATATACTTCTATAATCTTCAAAACCATATGTCAACATCATTGATGCACTTTATGAGGTAATAATAATAATCAGTACTCCAGGAAGATGACTTAAGCTATTGACCAGTATTACTACTTCAACATATCAGGAATTGATTCTGCTTATGTCATACTGAAAGCAATACTGCAGGGTTTTCAGAGCAAAGTACGCATACACAAGTACAGGTACTGATAGCAACAGAAAATCTCGACATTAATCTGAAAAATGTTCTCCGGGCATCATGTCAAGATCGACAGAAATGTTCCATTGGTGTCATCGCAGCCTTTACATTTCAAGAAACAGTCTTTGGTCCTCTGCAGTTCAATGATTTTTCACCACTGAGGATTTTGTTGTCGCTACATATTGAAGGAATCAAGGAATAGTATGTGTGTGAGAAAGATGAACACCAGGGAAAATAATCAATTCTTTCCTGACCATTATGACCTCTCTACATGCAAACATTGGACCGTTTTATTTATGTTCTTTTCTCCTCATTATTAGCACTCTATGCATCTAAGATTTGTTACTCAAATGAGTTGTTGGCTATCCATTTCAAACAGTGAGCAAATAGATAGCAACATAGAACAGTGGACCAATTTGGTGGCATGGTCATTGACCTGTGGCTGACATTTAAACAACACAGCCACAATGTGGCATCCAAACAGTATAGATATAATCACAAGCACACCCACTGCCCACCAGAATTAACTCCATAAGAACTTTGGACAATTAGCACTGTTATAATCAGTAAAAGAGCTGTAGGAAAAGGAAAGGAGGAGAAAGAGAAAGCTAAGAACAAAATGCCAGGCCACCACAGCTGATAAGGGAGAGCCTAACAACAAAGTACCAATTCAAAACCATCACTTCAGCACACTAAGGTCATCTCTAGTAGCTTCCATAGCACCACCATCCATCCAGCGATTCATCCATTCCAGAACCTCCACAGCCTGCAAATTCAAAGATGGATGGAAACAAAATCATCAATTTGATGGTCCTGTCCACTTATCAATGACACACGTCACAATAAGAATCTTGTTTTCATGAAACAACAGTCAAATTTCTGAACTCCCAAGTGACTGAAAATTATACCGGTTCCAACACAATCAAAAGGAGTTATCAGCTAATGGGGTTATTAGTCTGCATCCAACCATTGGTAATTGCATGTGCTTTCTGATCTGTACAGCTCCTATTCGAAGCAAAGAACCTATAAAAAAAGGAAGATGCTTGTAACTCAAGGCGCTTCTTTAGTTCTTCTTGGTTGTTGTTACCTTGTATTGAACTAAACTACTGAAGATTCAGAAATTCAGAAACAAAATTTACCACCAGTCAAAACTAAAGGTCAGATCAACGTGGAAATTATCAAACTTTAGAGGTAATGATCCACGAGTTAGATCCTAATGGCACCGAAAGGGGAAGAAGTGGACCGGACTGCGAGTGCAGAAGCCGACCTTTTATTTTTTTGCTTTCTTACTTAAAGTTCCAACGCCAATAGCTTAAGCGGCAACCGACCGAGCACGCGGAGACGACAGGTCATGCCGGCTAAGCTCTGAGCCACTGATGAGCAGCACGAGGAATTAATCATGGATTAGTTTATCATTACTGTTTTGAGTTTTACCAGGACAGCGACAAATGATACTACATTCGCCAACATAATTATTAATCTTACACAGTAATTTTTTATTATAATATATAATAATAATAATGTTTTCATACTAAATATTTTAAAAGTTATTAGTTCTAATTATTTGACCTGAATATAAACATTAATAATTATAGAATCGTAAGAAATAATAGGTTGTAGCTTTTGTTAAAGTAAAGATTGTGATTACCCATTATCTTAAAAGAAAAAGTAACAGATTGTAATTAATTGCGGTTACTTAGAAAGAAAGATTTATTTTTAGTTACCTAAAGATGATGACACGATTAGCCCCGGCTTCCTCCGCTCCGGCGATCTCTTCGGCGAACCAAAAAAAACCAAAGATAAAATTTCTATATGTATCGTACGGTGGAGTGGAGTGGATCGGAGGGAGCTTATTGCCGGCCGAAGGAGTGGCGGCTCTTCTTGATGAAATCGTCAAACCGCCGGTTCATCTCCTCCGCGCCGATCGACGGGTCGCGCGCTCGCGGCGGCGGCGGTCTTGCAGGCGCCTTCTGCGCGGGAGGGGGCGCCATTGCCGGCGCGGCGGCCGGGCGCGTCTTCTGCATGATGGCGTTCCACGTGGCGTCCAAGTCGTCGTCGTCAACGGCGGCGGCGTCCCTGCCGCTGTCGACGGCGGTTGCTGCCACGGCAGGGGGCGGCAGCGAGAGATCCCGCTCGAGAACCGAGTGTTCCTGTGGTGGCGGCGCCAGGCTCCGCCTCGCGTCGGAGGTGTAGGACGCGGCGGTGGACGCGTCCTCGTCGGACTCCGTGGTCACGCAGGACTCGCCGCCGCCGGAGTCCGGGGAGGCTTCGTTCTCCGTCAGGCCGCCGCTGTACACGGCGCCGGCACCGAACTCCTCCTCCTTGGGCTTGACAACAAGCGACGGTGCATCCTCCGCCGCGGCGGGGAGGACCGCCGCCGCCGGAGCTGGATGCGGGTGAGGCCAGGGGTCCTTGTGCTGCTGCTGTGCCTGGAAGTGCTTGTGGTCGGAGAGCTTCCAGATGACGAGGATGATGAGGTGCACGGTGACGAACAGGTACGGCGGCACGAGCCACACCCGCGCCGCGTCCCACACCCGCGGGAACACAGCGCCGGCCACGGACACGAGCTGCGGCACGGCGAGGCGCGCGAAGGAGCCGGCACCTGCGACCGCCGCCGCCGCGAACGCCACCTTCGCCGCAAACACCGTCGCGGCCAACCTTCCGCCGCCGCCGCGGCGCCGCGAGGCGTAGCTGTACGACATGGTGGTTGGTCGCGTCGGCGTCGGCGTGGGTGGCGAAGTGATGGGGAGGAGGAGGTGATGGCGGTGGTGGTGGGCAGCGAGCGGGTGAGAGGAGCGGGTGCGCGGCTATTTATGGGGGAGTGGTTTACTTTGCTCTGAACTGGAATTCAAATTTTGAGGAAATTTTAATTCGAACCAATAATAATCGCAATAATTTGCAAGCCGATTTCAATCATTTTTATAAACAGAATACCGCTACTGAATTAATGGTGATTCTTTGGTAGGGTGAGGGTCCCCTTGTGATAATGAAGTGAAGGAAAGTGATGGGTCATGTATGGGGCAAGTGATCGCATCAACTGTTGGACCTAAATCAAATTTGTTTCTTAAGATCATCAAAGATAATTATGTGAAGCTAGCATCTGTTTAAACTGCCAATTATTAATTTGCAAGACAAATTAACCAGCTCACCGAACGTCGGCACTGGCAACGTTGTTACCAGCTGACATTGCAACGAACGATCGATCTCATTAAAAATTTTATTGAAAGCTCATCGATCCCATTAATTCGATTAGAGTTATATATGCGTGCACCTTCCAACTAAGGGTGAGTTATTTTAGACTAAAATGAGATAAACCAATTTGCTCATACGAGATAAATCATTAATATATGATTAATTATATCTTTTAATAGAAAGATGGCTATAAAATAATAAATACATTAATTTATCAAGTTTAAAATAATTAATATGTAATTAATCATATAGTTTATATCGTAAAACAATACTAAACTAATTTTAACCTTCCGCTGTTGAACTCAACCTGAAAGTCAACTTCTCCGATTAAACAACGCCCATCTTAGATCACCGTACCGATCGATCCAGATCAACCTAACGATCCAACGCTATATAATGGTCCATGGCCAACGTTCATTATTCCAGGTCACAAGTGAATAGGCAGAGCAGTCAGAACTAGGAAAAAAATGGTTAAAACAATACACCCGGTGTCGCGCCCGTCCTAGGATCATCAAGAGTAACATACACCGCAAAAGAAATCACTTCTTACAACGATATGGATATCAGTTTCCACAATAATAAAAAAATATCATAACAAATATAATAATAATAATAATTAATAAACATATAGCTAGTTATATAAATCGGAGAAATTAACCAATTGGAAAAACACATTGTACCTAGTAAACGATTTGGGTCCGGTATGAAACCATATTTTTTATCTCTGGTTCCTAGGAGTCTATATTCGTACTTAGCAAACTGCTAAAAAATAAGGTCTAAAAGCTTATTTTATAAATATCATTTTTATTTTATATAATCAAAACTTCTATATATACACATATCCTAGCCCTAATCTAAGAGTAGCTTAGCAATGTGCATTATATTATTTAAAAAAAAGACTTATGCTATAAAGCAGAAATTGTAAGTCGCTTTATAATAACATCAGCGTCATTAGAGCATGTAGCCTCTCAACATTTTTTATCTTATTAAATAGTTATCACTTTCCTTTTTTCTTTCTAAAATCGTATGTCTCAACCTAAACTATTATCCAACAACATCCACAAAGCTATAGCCCACCTCATTAGCCATAGCTCCTAGAGCCTTCTGTCCTCAGGAAACTCATCATCCATAACATCTAAATTCAACTCACTTTCACATTATTACCCTTATTATGTTTTCTCTCATGCCAAGGATTTTCATCTCACCCTCTCACTATGAAACCATTTGATTTTTTAAACCACACAGATTTGTTCCTAACTAGACATGTTAGCCGTCAGCCACACATGTTAACTCTACAAAGGATTTCCAACCGATAACTTCACTTTACAATCTTTTGCAAATAAATCTACGTGAGAGAAACCACTTTAAATCTGCCTATTACCGTGGGAATGGTCATTTAAATAATTCAGCCAAAAACAGTTACATAAGGTGTACGCTTTACCCACATAACATAAGTCTCTTTAGCTATCCGTTGATAGTGAAGACTTGCTACAAGAACTTTCTCACGCAAAACTAGAATAATCAGTTGCTAGTCAGAAAGGGCCTAGACTAAGTCCCTAGCAAGTCCTAGACTTCACATACTTAGCATCTCACAAGCATCATTTCTCATGATGTTTGTATTAAAATTTGGTAAGCCCAATGGATAGATTGGAGAGTTGATCGGCCTAGTGAAAAGAGTCCGATTGATATAGGGAAAGAGTCGATCAAACGGATCGAGAAAGGATTTGGTTCAGTTAAAAATAAAAGATTATTAAGATAAGACTGAATCTGAGAAGTAACCATAGAAGCCACGGTATGTATTTTATCTATATAGGAGATATCTTGTAAAGATATGTAGTTTTAGTTAGTTTTGTTAACTTGCTTAGAGATATTTTCTTTTTATGTTTTTAGGAAATAAAGATCGATCATTGTTATAACCGCATCGGACTCTTGTAATCCCAGACTCTTGTAATCCCAGAGTATAAATATAGACCTCCTATAAGTTTATAATTCATCTCTGAATTAAATAAAATCTTAGCGTATCGACATCGAAGTTTATATATGTTTTTTAACGGTGGGTTCTGGCTCTCAACGTGTGGTTGCATCGGTTAGATCCGAACTCTGACGAAGGGGTAAGTCCCATCATTATCCTGATATATTCGCTCTGTCTAAAGCTACATTAGTTAGATCTAACCTCTTAGTTCGATTAAATATACCACATCACATTCGCGTGGGAAATATCGTCTTATCAAGCTCCTTTTACCGTCATCAGTCTCATGCTACATCGGTTAGGTTTGACCTACTAGATTATTAATAGTAGATTGAGTCATAAGCCAATAGGTTTTTACTCAGCGTTTCATCGGAGTAGCCAGCTAATGAGTTATTCACACATTGACCATCACGACTAGTGTACCGGCTCTTTAGCCGATATAGATACGCTTTAAGTGATTTTCTTTGAGCCCCACGCTCAGTATATCGGCCTCAACTGATATACATATATCTTTAGATAATTTCTCTCGTCGACTCAGCTAGCCGATGGGTTTGTCCGTTCCTCTCATCCGCTTGTTCGATCTAGTATCCGTCGTCTCTGTGTTATTAGCTCCATTATCATATTGTCTTGGTTCAGCTTGATCTATCTAGGCTGACTCTAATAGTACCATCACAGTGGTCACTGGGTCTCATACTTTTGGGAGATTAGGTCTCGCTTCTTATTATTCATCATACATTCCATTCAGAGCGCCATCGATTTTATAGCCGATGGATCTTTTATATTATTTATTGCTAATCTACATATAACTTCATTGGTTTTCTAGCCGATGAATAAGCATTACAACCTTCATCAGCAACCAGCCGATAGGAGAATCTGGTGTACTATTCATTAAATATTATATTTCAGAGCACCATTGGCTTTGCAGCCGATGGAATCGTTATCGTATTCTTTGAATAATCTATATATGCCTTCATCAGCTTTTCAGCCGATGAATCAGTGTTACGCCTTCGTTATATCCAGAATGACATCGGCTCTACATCCGATATATCTTTTATTCCCTTCGTCACCATCTGCCTAAGTCTTCATCAGCTTTTTAACTGATAGAAGAGTGCTTCAATCTATATCAGCAACCTATCGATAGTAGGAGCACGTCGGACGTAACTGATGACTATCTCAACCCTATTGACAACCAACCGATAGTAAGAGTTTGTATCGATCCATCGTCCAACTCATCTGTTCATCTCTTTGTCAATTGCAAGGTTAAGTTGACTGCCATGCCCGTATCTCCATCGTCCTAACGAAGGGACAACAAAGTCGAAGGACCTCGACACGCTCTCGAACTAATTAACGAAGCCGAAGGACAATCGAGAGCGCACACCATCCAACAAAACCAAATAACCTATACTAGAGCGAAGCAGATTTCACAGGCCTTGGCGTGTTTGCGCATTCGTATCGGATCGGACCTTCGTCGGCTCCACCCGATCCAATCGATCCCTATGAGTTTCGGTGCAAACACATGCCTACATCAATGATTCCACAACTCTCGGCAAAAAAACGATCTTAGCTCTACTAGTTACTTAGCTAGGAGCATTTATACTAGCCATGTGGTTGTAATGTACTATACTCAGTATAGTTTTCTAAGAAATCGGTCGTTATAGGTGAATATAAATCCTTGCCATACATGCAATGACTTTGCACCATGGTTTTCTTTGAAACAACTACCTTTTATTTCACAAACCACTGACCTAAAATATCGGGTTTTTAAAACAATTGATAACACATTTTTTCATCATGATCAATTTATTCTAAACAAACTTCCCATTATTTTAGAATAACATGTTCTTTAATTATAAAAAGTAATAAAATATGGCTTAGAAAGGTTAGAGCAATCAATTTTAAAAGGAAAGTATATAATATAACAAATATGTTGGCCAAGCAAATCGGCTAGGATCACTGTTTTTTACATGTGCCTAATTATGCACTTTGTAAACATTTAATTTTATAAGCTAGAATCAGTATAATCAAAGAAATGACTTACATTGCTCTTGGTTGACACGAAACTCTTCATATTCTATGTCTGAGAAATTTCCATTGGTGAACTACATGTGAAACGAAAGAAATTAGATAAAATCCTAAAAAGAAAATATTATTAATAATAAATAATAGTTCCATTGGATATAACTCTTTTTTAGAAAAAATATGCGAGTTAAATAGGCCTAATCGAACTTACAGTTTAAAAGATATAATTTTTAGAAATTTAAATGAATTTCTAATCCAAGGGAAAATAGTTTCTTTCATATAAAAAAATATTCCAGTGGATATTCCTCTGGAGGCCCTCTATCATAGACACGTAGGAGGCTAGCTCATGATAGACCGGTTCTACCGAGTTAGCGATAGGATGATTGAGTAGGCTTAGTTCACAGTCCACAGATTGACGCATGGGGCTCAGTAGCCAGTGACATAGCTTATATAGACCGTATGCACACGATCGTCTAAAAGAGTAGGGCCCACGTGGGTGCTATGTCTTTTCTTTTTCTTTTCTTCTTCTTTCTTTATCTTCTTTTCAATCTTCTTCATTTTCCTCGTTCTCTCCTCTTCTCCTCGCTTCTCCTCCTTTTCTACTCACACACCACAGAGCTTGGCATGACAATGACAGAGGTAGGGGGCGTAATGCCTATTCGGGGAGACGGTTTCCATGTTGACGGCGATCGTCGTCTAGGTGGAGGCTCTCATGTGAAGGCCTCCTTCTAGTGGGCACGACAACTCATGGCTCGAATAGGAAGGGGAGTCTGTGATTTGATGGTGTGCCTATGAAGCTAAGGATAGTGGAGCTCAGTTGATGGCTCCCATTGCCCACAAAAATCTATTGACAAGCGGCGATGGGGGTGGCACTCATGAGGTAGACCAATGGGCCAAGCGTGGCGGTAGCTTTTCTTTAGGAGGAGCTCCATGATAGTGCTCTGGTAGGCCTTTCAGCAGAATGGGGTGGAGGCAACTTCGCCTTGGCAATAGGCTATCCTCAAGGTAGGCTGTTGGCGGAGTGGCCTGATAGGAGCTACTCCAAGAGGCCAACGAAGAAGGATGAAGATGAGTGGCAGACATGCTAGAGTGGTGGAATCTGTGGCATGTTGAGGGAGTTGGTGATGAGAGATGATGGTGGCAAGGTGGTTTTTCAGGAAGAGGTGGCATGGAGGAAAGCAGGCCGATCTATGAGCCAATGACGTCATCTCGAATTTACACAAAGTGCTCGGTGGAATGCCAACTCTGCTTTGTAGTTGCTGGAGGCAACAGAGGGCATTAAGATGGGGCTACGGTGAGGTCTGGTTCCCTAAAAGTTTAATAACCGATCTCGGCATGTTACGACAAGAAGAAACAACCACGTCTAACAATGCCGTGCATGTCATAGTTGCTTCTATGCTTTGTTCTTCTCTAACTATCTTCTCTACTGTTGGTTGGGTTGAGGTGAAGGAGGGAAAAAAGTGTTGAGGAGAAGTTGACCATGTTAGGAAGGGAGTAGAGAGGTGAAATATAGGATGGGAAAAAACATGTGCATGTACGTGTTGCTATCCCCTACTTGCCATGCTCTCTATTTGGCTTTGCTAGAGAATGAGTAAGGGAAAAAGAGAGTGCAGTGGCGTAGGAAAAGAAAAGAATATGCATGCGTGGGGCTTCTGCTGGTTTGATCTCATCCTAGCCCTACTTTGCAACAACGTGTAAGAAAAAAGAAATGGATATATTGTTTTGCTTTCCTACTTAGGAAGAGAATATAGGCTTATCCCGCTTGTCTCAACATATGGAGAAACAATGAAGCAGGAAGGCTCAGTAGGGACTGTAGGATAGTCAATTTGTCTTTACTTGAGGAAAGGAAAAACACACTGATAGGGTAGGAAGAAAAGAAAATAGAGATGATACATTTGTTGCTGTTGCTGCTCCTGTTTGGCATGAGGAGAAAGAGAAGGTGATGAGAAAGAGTTAACGAAAGAGAGTTGAGAAGTGAAGCAAATGATGAAAAAAGAAACACGTGTGTGCATGTTTCAGTGTTTCCTGCTTTCTCTAGTTTGATGAGAAGAAGGGAAAGAAATACTGATAGAAGAAAAATGGAGAAAGAAATAGGAGATGTATGGGATGCTCTAAAATTTAATTGGCACTTGAAAAAAATAGTGATGAGATAAGGATGATCGTGACCCTGAATCTGAAAACAAAATTTAAATTTTGATGATGGGAAGGAAAAAATTTATTGGTATGATTGGAATTTTGAAATCAAAATTTAAATTTTGACAGTTTCGAAGGATTGGAGAATATCGGCATTTAAACAAGTTTTAATTTGAAATTTGATGTCTGTGCTTAGAAAAAATTAGAAAAACTTAAGAGTGAATTAGGGGAATTTTTTTTAGATAAATGGTACTTAGGGGATTATTGGAGAATAATTAGTAAGAAAGAAATTTGACTTCTTGATAACTATTTGAAAGAAAACAAGAAAGGAATAAATATTTAATTTTAATTTAAATTCCGACAATCTCAAGTCTAGAAGGCTAGATGAAATGAGATTCTTGGTAAAAAAAACTAGAAAGTATTTTTAATAAGAATCAAAATTTTAAAATTAAAATTTATTCAAAATAATTTTTTTAATCAATTGGGGTCGTTGCACCTAACCTGTCTTTAACTTAACCATTTGGAGTTATGACTAGATTATAAATAAATTTCGATTTACCTGCCCAACCATCACATGAACTTATGAACAAATTTCTGCTGCCATTAATTTACCTAATGCTAATTATAAGCCATACGCCTTATCGATAGTAAAACTAATAAAACTTTTATATATGTATATTTAGTGATTTAAAAGTTAATGTTAAAAATAAACTAGAATAACAAAACCTTATTATCAAGTTTAAAATTTAAAATTTAGTATTGGCTTAGCAAATAACTTATCAAAGACGATGAAAATGATATATTAGTGAGATGGATGGAGAGTTTCTTCGCTTTTGCCCTTTTGGAAAAAGCGGAGAAGCAAGCTAGCTATTTGTTAGTTTGCAGCAAGCTAATCTGTAGGTAGCGGCAGGCAGGTGTCCTAGATGCTTCCTGCTTCCCTCCCTCCCCTCGTCGGCCATGCCCATGCATGCACCACCGATCACCATGGCGAGTGACCTCACCTCACTCAGCATCCATCGATCAGTCCACGGCGAAATGGACCGTCCATTATGTCACCGGCTAATTTAGAGTTTAGATATTATATAAAAGGAAATTCGGGTTCAGATTGTTGCGTTGGTTCGTCGGCTTCAGAAGTTCAGAGCGGCAGATTGTTCAGATCGATGCAGCCCCACGCTGAGATCATCAGTTCATTATCATCTGGTCCTTTTCTTTACACTACTAGAGCATTGGTTCGAATTATTGCAGGCACGTTTTACAAGCTTCTAAATACCGTGGATTTTTTTTTCAAAAACTTTTTTTATTGGTATTTCTTAGAATATTTTCTTATAACAAAGTTTTATCTTTTATTCGTTTGTGCCCTCAAATAAATAATTAGTGTAAACTCAGTATTGTCTATTAACTAAAAAGAACAGGCTCTGAATTTAGAATTCAGATGATGCAAAATATGTATGTTCTTTTTAAGAATACAATCTTGAGACTGAATTAGGAGAAAATATCACCGGTTTGAACGGTCGTTGTTGTCACTCCCGGAGTGACCGGCCTAAACTGATTGATGACGACCTGCATTCACTTCCGGGAAACGATGGAGACCAGTTCGTCAGCGCGATCTAACATGTCGACGGGTCGGACTCCATCGAACCGATCCAAGTCAAGCATGGCGGTCTCCTCCCTGAAAATACGTGCGTTATCGCGATCGAACGACAGAATTGATTACGTCGGTCACTGCCCTAATCGTATGAGATTTACCTAAATCTCCCGCGTATTACAGCTAACCTACGTACGACTACTATTCTATGTAGGTCAATTCCAACAAAACGAATGCTGGTTGGTATCCAGCTTGCTCGAGAAGCTCTATGCAATTTATTTGTTTGTTTTTGGAAAGGAAGAAGCTTTATGCAATTTGTGCCCAATTGATTTAGATTTATTGTCACGGATTATCCACTCTACCATATAGATTAAATATTTTGATAAATAAACTTAACAAATAGTTTTAAATAAGTGATCTAAATAATAAAAAATAAAGTAAAAAATATTTTAAAACTTAAGGTAAATAATCTGTTTTAATGTTATCTTTATTTTTTGCAATTGGAAACGATGCACTTTCCATTTTTTTGACAAGAAAAATCAATTTATTCAGCACGAGACGGACACTACCCAGCTGATCGATCGTTTTATTCTTAAGCTCCACTATATTTGTCAATAATTTTTGTTCGCATCAGGAAATAATTTTTATTCGCCGTTTGCAATCATATGAATGGACCAAATTGCGTAAGATTATCCTTTGTTGATGCCCTGTGTTTGCTTTACTTAATCATACAGTGTTCTACTTAATTTGTTCTGAATAAAATATTAATAACTCATTTAAAATAAGTATGACTCTATGACTTATAGCACTAGGAGGGAGTGTGAGATAGTATAAAACTAGCTGATCGATATGATACTGAAAAGGAAGAAAGTTATACATACCGATCAGTGCCTGCTCGTGCTTGCTCCATTATTCTTCTCTTCTAAGGGGAAAAAAAGAAAGAGAGGAGAACCGCGAACATATATTTATGCATTGGTTTAACTAAAGCTTAATTAGTGATGGCTTTGTTTAGCTTAAAGAATGATTAGTTCAAACACGAACCCTAACCACCATAGTTTGGTTCAATGCCGTACATTCCAGATCAACAAGGGATGTTGCTCTATTTTATACTATCCCTCTTTAGTTAGCCCTTTATTCCTTGCCTCTCCTAAAATAAATACACACAATGCATCACAAATAAAGATCGATGATGGCCCATGCATGCATACTTGCTGTCAGACCAATCGATTATTATTCAGTTGGAACCACCTACAATAAGCTAATTATTTAATTAATAATTAAGATTGGTTCGAAATATCCAATGAAGGCATGCAATTAGATAGGCGTTAGAGAGCAACTTATGTATCATGAGCAATTAATTGTAGTGCAAGTAGGAGGCATTTCATTTCCATGTTTTGGAATCAAATTTCTTTGATTAGGGAAACACTTTGTGGAATCTCATTAGAAATTATTAATACAAGTCGATGAGACTAGCTATTCACGTCAACTATACAACTTCAGTTTTTCTTTTCTTTTTTTCTTTTTGGCTTCTGGTTGAGAGTAATTACCATCCGATACCTCCAGAGAAGATTACTGTATTCAATCTTAAGCAAGCAGGCATGACAGGCAAGGTGATGCTGTAATAGCTTTTCAAGCAAGTTATTAATTGTTAAGCACACTTTATTTAGATGAGTGAGAAAAGCAAGCATGCCTTACTTAGCATGTACACAGTTGACGATTAAGAGCAAATTAAATACGATGTAGGTACCTAAACTTGCTTACAACTCATAAACAGACAACTGTAGTATACAATACTAATACACGCATCTATCCAACAGATTGAGCAAGCAATAATGAACGTACCCAATTAGTGTTAATACTAGTACTATATATCAATAAAAACTGATAGATATTCATGCTTCAGTTTGAACACACTATACACCATCAATGTCCCGGTTCAAATTCAAAGGATTTTGGAGGGCTAGTTCTTGATTGCATTGGATGCATGGTGATGGATGGATGGATAATTGATGGGTGAAGCATAGAGGAGGCAGCATGCAGCCATCCCCATCACTCACTCAAGGCCAGCCATAATTCAACAACTAATTATCAGCCAATTGTAAAGAGAACGCATTCCATGGTGGGGGCTCTTATCATTCCATGGCCGGTGCAATCGTGCGTACTCTGCCCCTTCTCTTTCCATCTTCTTCTCCTTTAGACGATTATCAGTTCAGCGTCATCTTCACCATCATTCGTTAATCCACCTACATCCACATTTCACTCTGTGGTTTGTGGATCATCATCGATCTCTCCATCTCCTTGTAAATGAAAATAGATTATCAAACTGCATGTGTGCCAGTGGCAGATTGAGTGTGATGTGTAGTTTTTTCGTTTGTAGCTAGCTGTCGATTGAAACGACCTAGTTTATTCAGAAAACTACTGTTGTGGCGAAGAAAATCTTCAGTGACAGTGATCGGCACATGAATTGGTTACTTGGTTTCAAAGTCTGGCGATAAGCACAGCTGAGTGCTGAATGCTGACAGACGATTCGCTGATTGATCGTGCCAAAAGAATTAAGGGAATTCAATGAAAGTTTCTGTGAACTTCACCTGTATGCTACTATATACATGCCTTCAGTAACAGTAAAGTCAAAAGTCTTGCAACTTCGAATGTGAGTTGGGCCCTTCAGGATTTGCAGTTTCATAGAAAATTCAGACATTTGACAAATTCGTGTCTTAGCCTGTTCTTCTTCCATGATCGAATCTGATTCTGCATATATGATGATTCGATTAGTAGGAGATGTGGTAGTCTTGAATTAGACGTGAAGAAATTTCAAGGTTAGTGTGGTTTAATGCTATGGAGATTGGCCTCTTTGGGTGGGTGGAAACGACACAATAGGATGTGTGCCCCGCTTTGCTTTGCAATCATCATGTGAGATCGATGCGATTATTCCTTGCCCCAAACCGCACATTTGCATCTGCATTTTTCATGTGGGGTTTGCCTTTGCCCAAGCTAATCATTCTTTCACCGATCCCCAAGTTATTACTAGCTAGCATCTACTAGATAATTGAACAAAGCATTACTGCATTAGTAGAGTTTGCGTGAAGCAAATCATAGTGTGACTGAGTTTACAAGAAACTAATGATCTAGTAACTCACTTTTATTAAAAGCTAGTACTGGCAAAATCTAAAACGGAGGAGGGCCATCATGTTCTAATCCAATCCACCATGCGAATGTTCTAATTCCAACATGCCAGTGTAGCTGGCAGATGCAATGCAACAGACACATGGACCCAGCGTCCTGGCCGGCCGGCGATGGATTGTGCAACGCAACTGCAACGGCGACGTCGAATGATGGGAGAGGAGAGGAGGCCGCTACGGTAGCAGAGGCAGATTCCGCGAGCGCGCGCGCACCAAAAGCGGCTGCGTGCCGAAACAGCTAGCTCGCGCGCGCCGCGACGGCGACCGGCGGCCAGCCGGGAGGCGGCTATCGTTATCGTTATCACTGTGGCAAGGGGGGAGGCCGGCCGGCCCGCGACACGGGCGTTGCTGCTCGACGTGTCGCCATCGATCGAAATGCTTAACGATCAAGCACTCTAGACTAGGGTGGATGCCTGTGTGTGTCTGCCGCGGTGGCCGTGGCCGTGCGGTGAGGCACGGCTCGTGCGCCGGCCTTGCGCGCGTGTTGCGCCGTCGCTGTCCGCGGCGGCGACCAGGTGCGTACGACCTTATCCGTCGCATGCAGCTGTCGTGCACAACCGGTGTCGCCTAACCAGTGCCGCCATTAGCGACCGACCGAAACACATCAAATCAAGCTCAGGTGCATCCATGTTTGTTTGCGCCTTGGCACCATTTGGAGCAGCAGCAAGAACGTCTTAACTGTTTTATTACTGGCATGCACCTTGCTTAACACTTCAACAGGTTGGTTGCTGCTGGAAATTAACGAGTAACTAGCAAGGTTTCTTCATCTTGTTCTCCACAAGTCCACATCGTCTGCACTGGACTCGGCAATCGCCTTCGCTACGACAAAATTAGAAGGAAAAAGAGAGAAGAAAAGGAGAGGCATACGTGAGACTCCCATCAGATCGGCTTTGGACGATGCTGTCTCGAAGAATGCTGTGCTGCCTGCTGCTTTACACGCCCTCTGAAAACCAACCTCTTTCCTTAATTATGTTTCTTTCTTTGTTTAAGTACCAGCGCTGGTACGAGTACTACAACGAATGCCTTTTGCAATAGTCACCGGCGGTGATGCGCATCGCAACAAGTGGCGATTAATAAGAGAAAAATCAGAATGGTCCAGGTTTTTCTCAGGCAATGGAAGTTCCTTCACAGAAACGAGAGGACACACAACAGATGGCATATATTAATTATTCTAACTCCAGGTAAAATACTAGGCAATTAAGTTATATTAAACTGGATTGATCACAATGGAAAGTTCCTTCACAGAAACGAGAGGGCACACTAGAGATGGCATACGTTAATTATTCTAATCCCAGGTAAAATGCTACTAGGCAATTAAGTTATATTAGACTGGATAGATCATGGCTGTGAGTAGTTACATTGCGTTAGCGGCTTGAACGATCACCATTACAAAATTGTGAACAGACTCGAATAATATCCCTTGTTGACGCTGCTGCGCACCAACTTTAAATTAACAACCGGCATCAATCATACACAGACAAATGAATTGAGGCTAAGGAAAAGTTTAAGCCCATTGCTGTGGGGCTCGAGGACGCATTTAGTAAAGTATAACATGATTACACGACAAATGCTAAATGATAACAAAATTAATCAAACGCACCAGGACTAGACTTCACAATAGCTAATGTTCATGCATGACAAGCAGCATCCATATGAACTAAGAAGCTGCATCCGTATGACCCAAGACATCTCACCAACTCTGTATATGGTTGGTGTTCAGTATTTGGTTCATGCATCAACCTGGGAGATGTAAGAGAAAGCTCACTGCATTTTGTTAGATTTCGACACAGGTACATTTCAAAACAGTGAACTGGGAAGTGTCAGGAGTGAATGGTCAATCATGGTATTCAGATTTTTTTTCCCAACATCCTTAGTAGTTAAATGAAATGTCAATGATAGTTCAAACTGGTTTCCTCAGGAATAGTGTATGACGCTGCAGGTTGCATAAAGAACACCAAAGTTACAGCCAGAACTAGAACTGACGGGCATTTTAATCGATGAGGACAAGAAATTAATCTCTGAAGATAATTCTTCAGACAAAAAAGAAAGGTAAAATGATCATTCAGATTTTAACCCGTCCTTAGTATTAATCTACCGTCCAGTCCTCCACAAGCCCAAAAGCATACACATATAACCAAAAATTGTTGTACAACTTGCTTAGAAGCAAACAAAAACTAAATATGATGTATGCGCCCGTGATATTACCACACATTACTTAAGGTTGATGAGTGATGCACCCACAAAAGAAGTTTCAGATAGGTGTTCCTCTTTAGATTAACGTCCCAATGAAATGGGTGAGCATGGCTACGGAGAAGTTGTCTTCTGCTTGGGAACCGTACAATCTTGAAATCTCATGAAGCTCATCTGAAATCTGCCCCAACAGCTTCCCGGACAGATTTGAAACCATCTATTTCCAAACATTCAGCTAGTTCAGCCTGAAAAATGTCAAATAATATACAAGTATCAGAGCTCACAAGTGATCCATTAAGCATATAGAAGGGAAACGAAGAAACTAGCAGTGTATAGTCCATTACGAAAGATAGTGACCATGCGATGAAAGCTTCAGATATAACAAATATGTTTCACTTATGACCTTTATTCTGGGGATAAGAGCTGGGCCACCATAGGCAAAGGCAGTGTAAAGCTGAACTAGCGTAGCTCCAGAACGTATCTTCTTGTATGCGTCCTTGCCACTGTAATTACATAAATAAACCTTGATTGAATATTCAGTATTGGTATTATAACTTACAAAAGCAAATGCAGAAACTGACATTACCTACTTACACCACCACAGCCTATGAGGGGAATCTTTCCCTGTAACAGAAATGCAGGAGTCATGTATGGACATTGGAGTAAAATATAATGACAGAAAAATAATATTAATTCAAAGAGGTATGCTACTATATATCCAAGAACGCAACAGGGGCAACAAATATACCTGGGTAAGGATATACATCTCCCTGAGAATATTAGTGGATAGGTCAAATAAAGGTTTGCCACTTAATCCACCAACTTCCTGAGCCAATGGATGTGTGTCTGCAGGAGGAGGTCTTGAAATAGTAGTGTTTGATATAATCTGTGCGGTTAGCAACATGAATTGGACATGGAAGTTAATTAGGAGTGAACTAGCTAATGTCAGTAAAATCAGTACGGAAAAATTTCTTAACTTACCAGGCCATCCAACCTAAGAGCAAGAGCAACCTAGAAAACATCATGAGAAAGCATAAGAACATTTTCAACTCAATAATGTAAGAGCATGGAGAACAAGGCTAAATCACCATATTACCGCAGCAATATCCTCAAGATCCTGCTTAGACAAGTCTGGTGCGATCTTAACAAGCAATGGTGGAGGACCATCTTCAGCCCATTGCATCTCATCTCTTGCAGCTTGCACCTGTACATGCAACGTAGGTCAAACAAAGTTTGTATGAAGATGAACAAGGATGCACTTCCATGAAATGACAACAGACCTTCTTCACGAGATCTTTCAGCTGTTGTCTACCTTGTAATTTGCGAAGACCAGGAGTATTTGGGGAAGAGACATTTATGACCTGCAGTTCAAAGTATATCATTCTTGAGATAGCAGATAAAAACAAGGGTCAAAAAGGAACCCTTGTAAGTGTAGTTGAATGCCATTACTAATGCATCTATGTGAGGTTTTCTTGAAGAGAAGAGGATGAATACCAAGTAATCAGCATATTGTGATAGTGTATGAACTCCTTGCACATAGTCAGCAGTAGCATCTTCGCTGATCTTGTTCTTCCCAAGATTGACTCCCAAGATTCCAGGCCCTGCTTTCCCTCCTTGCTTCACGTTGCTGGTTGTGGGAGATGTGGAGCTTGAAGTCTCTTCCATCTTACGCTTACCATGTTGAGCACCAAGACGCTTAGCGACTACCACAATTCCTTCACTATTAAATCCGCAACGATTGATTACGGCACTGCAGTGAAATCAAGAAAATAGCAGCCGAAGAAATTGTTCAGGAACATTTTAATATTTTGAAATTGTACTAGGGTGGGACAGTTTGAATACAAAGAAGGCAAATAAAATGCTTACCCATGTTCTCGTAACCTGAATATGCGAGGCTTAGCATTTCCCTCCTGAGGAAGGGGTGTCACAGAGCCAACTTCCACAAAGCCAAATCCCATACCTAACAGGCCTTCAACTGCCTCAGCATTTTTATCAAAGCCAGCAGCTAGACCAATTGGGTTTGTAAACTTCCTACCCCAAATTTCTAGCCCAAGAACTGATGGATCAGGTCTTTTTTCTCTTGGTACAAATCCATGAGCAGCAGCAGTAACTGCCAAGCGATGAGCAAACTCTGCATCAAGCAATGCGAAAAGTGGATTCCCAAGTTGTGTGGACTTGAATAACCAGCCACTACAGGATCAGAAAGGGTATAATTATTAGCGAAGAGGCACTTAGCCAATAATATACCAAAAAACTCCTAGATACCCAGACAGCGCAAATTTCAAGCACATAAGAGAAGTACAACCAATAGTAGAGAAGTCATGTTCAAAAAATATCATGTACCAAAACTTGGCTTCATCGGCGGTACTCACGTAGGCACCTCCAGCAATGGCCAACCCTATCATGGCCCCAGTTAAAAGCCTTCCCTGCCAAAGTAAATAAGTAATAAGAAACAGAAACAACTGATGAGTTAAAACAAACCAACGTGATAAAGTACAGGTAATGTTTTACATGAATAAAATACAGTAATTGTATAATTATTGCCACAATGCTGCTCAATCTCACATGAGATCGTTCACAATCAACTAATTACTATATCGTCAAGATTATAAGATACCAGATTGGCCTTATAGGAAAAGAATCATTCTAGATTAAAAAAAGAAGTGGAAATCTCCAACTTTTCAAATCAATGCGATGAATACAAACAATTTCCTATCAAAATTAAAGCGAAAAACGAAAAAGGAAACGTTTCCGTGTTTGTTTTAGAAACCCAGCTCTCTCCTTTCCCTTCCTGACCTTGAAATTGAAAAAGGCGTACAATTTCACTAAAAACACAGCATTTGAACAGTGCCCGTTGTGCAATCTTCATGTACACAAACAATAGCAATCCGAGCGGACCGAGCCTCTCTTTATAATTTCTTAATATCAACATGTCCAGGCGAAATACAAACGAGTGTGTGGTACAAAAGCTAACGAAAAAGTCGATCTTTCTGGAAAGATGCAGTGTGTTAAGAAGGAACGGCGGAACGGAAGTGTAGAACAGATCAACAGCATTAGCAGCATCAACATAAGCGAATGGAACTAAGACTATACGCATCACGGTATGTACTAACTCAGAAGTCACCGATCCACCGCATGCCACGTTCCCCAACTTCTGTTGAGCAAAGGCAGCGTACGGAGCTCAGTAAGAGCAGCGCACGTGAGGTGTATGCCCAAATGCCGGGGAGGGGGCGGCGATGGGAGTGGCTCCCTTACCTTGCGGGGAGGCGGAGGCACCTTCTTCGGACCAGCTGCAGCACCAGCCGCCGCTTCGGATGGGGAGGCCGTGCTGGCCGACCGCGCGGCGGCGGCGGGTGCTCCGCGCCACGCGGAGCCGCGCAGGAGGGCGTCGCGGAGGCAGCGGCGACAGGCGCGCGCTGCTGCAGAAGACGACATGGTGAGGGCGGGGCAGAGAGGCCCGGCACGGGACTGTGGGAGGAGTGGCGGCGGAGCGCGCGAGGGAGGGCTGTGGCGGCGACACTGGGTCGGCGTGGGGAGCAAGCAGAAGCAGGAAGATGGCTTAAGCGAGGACAGAATCAGAGAATCAGGCTGGAGTGGAAAATGTGTTGCACGGCCCCGTACTGCGCTTCCGTGTCTCTTCTTGACCCAGTTTGCCACATTGATCCTATTTTATTCCAATTAGTACACGCTTGATAGTATTTATCGCCACAAAGTTGTGAGCGGCGTCTGATTTTCTCAAAAAAATCGGGCTGTAAATGTTTCGATTAACCACCGATAAACATAAAGTCATATATAATAAAAAAATTAGTTGATGAAACATTTAAAAATTTTGTGAAACACATATTGAAATATTTCGCTATCATAAATAAAACATTAAATTAAATTTTGTCAGTATTTTTTATTATAATATAATTATATGATATCTTATTATAAAATTTAATTACAAGGAAGCGGTGTGTTCGATCACGAAACATATAAGTATTATGAAAGAAAAAAATATTTAACAAAGCAAAAAGAGATGTAGATAAACATGGAGAGTATAGCAACGTAGCATTAGCATGTGTGCCTGTATGGGGGAGGGTGCCCCACCAAAAAAGAAATGGATGGTGCGCATGCGGCATGCAGCACGTGGCAGCAACAGCAGAGAAGGACGCACGATTTTGGTGTCTCCATCGGGCGCCCGATTCTCACTATTTTTCCCAAAAGTTTAGATTTTCTCGATCGGGGCAATAATATAATAGCTGTTTAAATTGTTTGCTAAGCAAGTCGTATATAAAACCGAACAGCTTGGGGATGAAGTAAATTATTTTTAAGATGATCGGATATATTTTATTTAGCAGCCGTTTGGATACGCTAGATATTTAGTTTTTGGATGCGCGAGACTAATTTTCACGTTTGTATGTAGGCACTTGAAATGTTGGTTTCACCTCACTGCAGATTCCAACAGAAATATTGTACGTTTGATAAAGGGCTATCATAGACATATTCATATGCTGAAAAATAAATTTTCTTAATATAAATATAAATATAGTATAATTATGATATAATTATATTGTAATTTATATATGTATGTAGATTTTAAAAATACTGTGATAACAAGCTATTTTCGCGAAGCACTGTTCGTGAGACTAAATCTCCTCACTTATGAGTACGCTTTGATTTTTTTTACAAATTGTTAACAGTTTAAAATTATATAAAAGTTGCATACAATCATTATATTATATTTATATTTGATAAAATCTATAGCAAAATCGCTGATAAAATATTCAAGCCAAAGATTGCAAATAAGTTATTGATCGATGTTCCAGTCTTCCAGACGGTGCAGGCATCAATTGATCAGAGTCGCATGCAGCATGCTTGGTTTGAATTTTGATCGAACTCGACGAGTCGACGGCATAATTTAGCCCCCAAAATACGTACCAGTGACATTAACGATCTGACGATGCATCTTTGCCATACCGCTTCACAAGTTCAGAGTCAAAAAGCCCAAGACACGCAGCGCGCGTCACCGTGCGCCCGCCTGCGCCGGCCGCCGCGGCGCCACCCCTCCAGAAGCGCGCATATGCTCGCGGCCTCGCAGACGCCGGCAACTAGGCCGCCGTCTCCCTGACTCCGCTTGAATTGCGCAACTACCTGCGGCCACGGCAGTTGCCCGCTCAGCTAGTCAGGTTAGTACCGCGCGTGCTGCTGCGTGCAGCGGTGCAAGCGACCTCCACGGCGCGGCCACAATGCCGGCGCGCGCACTCTCTCCCGTGCCGTGTCCTCTCATTCCCGCCTCCACAGGGTTGCGCCCTTTCCACGCCGCCACACACCAGCGTCTTCAAGAGCCCATCCCCGGCTACTCCTACGCCTCGCTCCTCCAGCGCAGCGCCGCCACCTCCGACCCCCGCCTCGCTGTCTCCCTCCACGCGGTGCTCCTCAAGCGGGGCCTCCTCGCCTCCCAGATTTTCCTATGCAACCACCTCCTCATCGCCTGCTTCAAGTCCCGCCTCCACCGCCATGGCCTCCGCCTGCTTGACGAAATGCCCCGCCGGAACGCCGTCTCGTGGACCGCCGCCATCACCGGGCTCACGCAGGGGGGCCGACCCCGCGAGGCTCTCGCGCTGTTCAGGGAGATGCGCGGCGCCGGGATCCCGCCTAACGAATTCACTCTCGTGAGCGCTCTCAATGCAAGCTCGTTCGTCGGTGGCGCCGGCGTTGGCCGCGCGCGGCAGCTGTTCGCCCTCGCCGTCCGGCATGGGTTCGACTGCAACGTCTTCCTCACGAACGCGTTTCTCGTGGCGATGGTCCGCCACGGGCAGCTCGCCGACGCGGTGCGGCTGTTCGACAACGCCAATGTCCGGGACACCGTCTCGTGGAACACGCTGCTCGCGGGGTTCGCGCACCGTTCATCCCTGCGCCTGTGCACTCTCTGGCGAAGGATGGCCATCGAAGGTGTCAGCGCAGACGGCTTCTCCTTCAGCACGGTGCTGTCAGGGTTGGCCGGAAGCGCGAACATGGCGACCGGCTTGCAAGTGCACGCGCAGCTTGTCAAGAGCGGCTTTGTCGACGATGTCTGTGTTGGCAACTCCTTGCTGGAGATGTACATGAAGAACAAACATCTGGAATCCGGCACCGGAGCATTCAACGAGATGCGCCTCAGAGATGTTGTGTCGTGGACAGAGCTGGCTTCAGGTCTACTACATTGTGGAGAGCCTGCAAAGTCCCTTAGAGTTGTCAGTGACATGATCCTGGATGGAATCAGGCCTAACAGTTACACCATTGCAGCTGCAGTCAATGCTTGCGCGAAACTTGCCAGTCTGAACCAAGGAAGGAATATTCATGGATATGTGATCAAGCTAGGAGAAGACTCAAATGTCAGTGTCAATAATGCTCTCATCGACATGTATCAGAAGTGTGGATCAGTAACCTGTGCACACAAGGTGTTCCAGTTGATGCAGCAACGGCAGGTAATAACCTGGACGGCGATGATCATGGCGTTTGCGCAGAATGGACAAGCAAGGGAGGCCGTGAAGGCGTTCGACGAAATGCTGTTGGAAGGCATTGCACCGAACCACGCCGCGTTTTACTGTGTCCTCTATGCTTGCAACCAGGGTGGGTTTGTGGATGAAGGCTGGATATATTTCGACGCCATGGCAGACAAGTTTGGTGTTGAGCCAGGCGAGGATCACTATGCCTGCATGATCGATCTGCTTACAAAGGCAGGTCACATCGAACAGACTGAAGAGCTGATTTCTCGGATGCCATTTCGCCCGGGAGTTCTTGCCTGAAATTCTGAATGTCTGATGATGCTTGTCAACTTCACGCCAAGGAGGCTGCAGGCAGACGAGATGTAAAGCATGTAGTTGAGCTGTTGCTGTTAAGCATGCTTGCGCGGCGTAATGGTGCGGTAAAGGTGAAAAGGACTCAAGGGGACAGAGAAGCCATGAAGTTGCCTGTCTCTCTTTTGTTCCAGTCCATGCCTGAGAACTGTTGCCTAGCACACTTGGCTACATTCCCTATTCCCATGTCAGAAAGGCTGAGAGAAGCTAAGCTTGTATAGATTGCCGCTATAATGCACCTGGTAGGTATCACCTACAGTCAACAGAGATAAGTTGATTCATTGTCCAAGTGGATGGAAATTTTGGCTCGATGGATTTATGCAGAATCCCACACGTTCGAACTCCAACTTAATTTTCAACCAGTAGTTATTCCAAAAACACCTTCTTTTACCTCTTAAAAAAACACCTTAATTTAGCGACACAGAAGTGATTCCATCTCAATCATATTTGCAAAATGCTCTTGTAGTTATTAACAATGAATTGTACAAGAAATCGATTGGCATAAGTTCAATTTCAGGAATTGTGCCAGGTCAAACTGCACAATTCCTTAAATTATATGGAACCATCAATTAACAATGAACTGCACTAATTTTTTCCATCAATAATTAAAATTATATGTAACCATGATCATGAGGTAATTACAGGTTAGAACAGGGAGTTCATGGAGGAGGGTGGGGGTGTAAAATATGCAGACTGCAGGTGATGATATTAAGCAACTGCTGATGTTGACAAGAGTGGTTCAAGGTATTCCTTGAACTTGGCTTTTGTAATTGCGCCTTCTCTTCTGCTCCCTGGTACCTCTTTCCCATCCTTGAAGAGAATCAGAGATGGGAGACCATAGACCTTATACTCTTCAATCAGTTGAGGATTGGCATCATGATCAATCTTGATAATCTTTAATCTCCCTTCATATTCCTATTTTTCAACCAAAATTAAACAATTAGATATGGCAAAAGTCTAACTAAAATAACTTGAAAACCCATTTCTGTAGAAACATACAGAACAAACTCCCATAGGACCATCCATGTGCACAACTGATGGGTTACACTGCTTGTTTTGGACTATTATTTCGCTTGATTATTAGAACTTAATTCTTTATATATGAATGTATCTGCACATTAGTTGATTAATTAGACCTTTTTCCATCATCAAGATACCAAAGTTGGAATTTGCAAACTAATTTAGTCCTCCCATTAATTTGCCTCTATAGTATGTCCTAGCAACTGTCCATTTTAGAATTTGCTGAAATCATCCCACCAAACCTGCCCTGAAACGGTCTAGCCTACATACGCCATTTTTTGAAATATGGAGGAGCTCTGCGTGCGTTTGCACTTGAACAAAGAACAGTGCACATCACAACAAAAGTATACTTGTTATAGACTGACCCTTTTATTCTCTAATAAAACTTTATAGACTGATCTGAAAGCTTTTTGTTGTTCTATGCTCAAAACACAGACAGCGGTTGGTAGCTGACAATTGACATTGTCCCTGCTATCTAGTCTAGTCTATAGTCCATGTCTCCATGGAATTGATATCTCTACACTAGGAATTATCTAGCATAACAAAAATTCAATCTTTTGAGTCCATGGTGTTCTAGTAATTCGCAATTCTAAGCTGTTCGGACAAGATGCAACACTAGGATGATCATACCTCGGCGGCCCAGTCGACGACGGGCGCGATGAGGCGGCACGGCCCGCACCAGTCAGCGACGAAGTCGACGAGCACGGGCAGCTCCGACTGCAACACCTCCGCTTCGAACTCGCTCTGGCCGATGAACTTCACTGCCGCGCCACACCGCACGAGCGCGCGGGCGAGGCGGCGGCGGCCCGGGGAGGCGGGCCCCACCACGCGGAAGCGACCCGCCGAGGCCGGAGGCTGCTGCGTGGGCGGCGGGAGGCGTAGCGCGGCGGGGAGGCGCGCGCCGCGGGCCGAGGAGAACGGCGGCGGCGCCGCGAATCCGGACGCGGTGGTGCTCGGTGCGGACGCCATGAGAAGGAAGGGAGGAGAGGGTGAATGAGGAATCTTCTGGAAGGTGTCACTCCGGCCACCGGTTCCCCTCCCCCCTGCGACATTTGTTCGCGACGAAGCGGATTTTCCCCCCTCCGCTCGTGAGGCCTGGAATCCAGCCCAACCCACCAAGCGAGATCTCCTCTCTCTGTACTGCCGGCCCACGTGGGCCCAAACACTCAGCCATTTGATGGCCACGCGTCGGCGTCTGGGATGGCCCACCTGTCAACGTCTAAGCTCTAGCCAGAGCTCATGGACCAAGTCCATCGCCATCAACCTTCCTCTCTCCGACCTCCGGCTTCGCCTTCACGACGCCTCTCCTCCGCCACCTCCTCCTCGCTGACGTTTTTTCCCTTTATTCGCGGGGGCCTACGCCTCGACCGCCTCCCCAAAACCTTCGCGCCCTAAAGCATCCACTCGCACATGGTGGCGCGTGCGTCGGCGGCAAGGGTGGTTTTGGGTTGGGTGAGGTCTCCGGCCGGCCATGGCGATGCCGACGGTTGCCAACGCTGCGGCTGCGGCGGCGGTGGCGGAAATTTACCCCGGGGTCTCCTGTGGGTCCTCGACGCGGCGTGTCGGGGCGGGAAATGGCAATGCGTCCGCATGCGCTGGGGGTGGATGCCTGACTGGCGGCCGGCGAGGGGCGGCTGCGTGGGTTGTGCGCGCGAGGGTGGCAGAGGCGGCGCTGGTGGCCGCGGAGGGGAGCAGGCGGGAGGAGGCACCCGCTGCGCCGATGGTGGAGATCCCTGTCACTTGCTATCAGGTTTTTGGCCACTCGTACTGTTTATGGATCCGAATTTTGGAAATGTGGCACTACGTTGTCGCCCGATCTAGTTTAGCTCGGTCGGTCTCTGTTCAACTGATGTAATTGCAGATTAGATAGCCTTTTCGTTATCATAACTCAATCTTAATGTTTCCACCGTGCTGCCTTTTGTAATTCGCACCAGTAGTTCACACGCACACCTCCCTAATTTTTGGAGTGACATGTGTTCAAATGGCCATGCAGATTCTTGGTGTTACAGAGAAGGCTGAGAAAGATGAGATTGTCAAAGCAGCAATGGAGCTGAAAAATTCAGAAAAAAGACGGGTACATGCCAGAGGTGTCTACTTGCAGACAGGTTGCTCATTGAATCAAGGAATTCTGGAAATATATTTGGATGTACCTATGCTTTGTTTGATGTAGGGAATGAAGAGTTCATGTGGTTAATCTTTGCTTATTTCTGGTTTCTCAGGCTCTGCTTGTAGATGTGAGAGACAAACTTCTCTTTGAACAGGAGTATGCAGGAAGCATAAAAGAAAAGCTTCCACCCAGATCCTCTCTTCGTATACCTTGGAGTTGGTTACCTGCTGCACTATGTGTCTTGCAGGAGGTAATGTGTAAAACAGACTCCCCTATTATTGTGAACAAATAAAGGAAAACTATTTCTCACCTTTTATCTTAGATGAGATGGTCATATTTGTCACCATGACCATGCCCGGTATGTTTCTTTATAGGTCTGTGTTATTCTTCTTTGTTATAATACAATTTCTCAATTCACTGAACGATTTGAAAGAGATCAAGAAGGTTTAGGATAATGTGTTTAACTAACAAAAGAAAACTTTATGCCATCTCAGGGTCAATTACCCCTAGGATTGTGGTGAGGAGAGCCTAGGTTTTAAACTTTGCTCTTTCTTAGGAGTTAGGACTGGATAGCGTAAAATGCAGAGGTGCAGGTTAGTCACCATTAGGATATCTGTGAGTTCTAAGTGATCATGAAAGCAAGACACCCAGCAGCTTGAATTTATTAAAATTGAATGTACCTTTATCATAATGAAATGGTGTATTAGATGCTACGATATTCATTTCAGGTTGGAGAAGAGAAGCCAGTTTTGGAAATTGGTCAGGTGGCTTTACAACGCCCAGATTCTAGGTCGTATGTTCACGATGTGCTTCATGCAATGGCACTAGCTGAAGTAAGAAGTGCAAAGAATTTTAAATTACTGACTGCAATTTGATATGTTTTGCAATGATTTGATGCATTTACTTGAAGTGTTCTATTGCAAAAGCTAGCTTTGAGAAAAGTAAAGTGTCTGTTGGCTTTGAAGCTCTAGCACGTGCTCAATACCTCTTGAGGAGAAAACCGTCTTTAGAGAAGATGCACCTTCTTGAAAAGGTTAATTGTTATTATTTTCACTCTACATATTCTTCTGCATATCTAATTATGCCCTAACTTATTTCATTGGATGAACTAGATTGAAGAATCACTTGAAGAGCTTGCACCTGCTTGTACTCTAGAGCTTCTAAGCTTACCTCAGATGCCTGAAAATGCTGAACGCAAGCAGGGTGCTATTGCAGCTCTCTGTGAACTGCTTAGACAGGGTCTTCATGTTGAATCCTCTTGTAGAGTTCACGATTGGCCTTATTTCTTGGGCCAAGCAATGAATAAGTTGTTAGCCACTGAAATTGTGGATTTACTTTCTTGGGGTACTTTGGCTACAACTCGTAAAATCAAAAAATCGTTGGAATCCCAGAGCCAGCGAGCAGTAGTTGACTGCAATTGCTTCTACATAACGATGCTTGCTCACTTTGCGTTAGGGTTTTCAACCCGGCAGGCTGACCTGGTACCTCCTCCTTCTCAATAGCCTATAGTAAAGCCATCTTTTTTGCTTTATGCATTATTTAACGTACAGTTCCTATATGCAGATCAGTAAAGCCAAAACCATATTTGAATGTTTAGTTGCATCTGAAAACACAGACCTGAAATTTGAGGAATCATTCTGTTCGTATCTCCTTGGAGAGGTGATAAGCTAATTTGAAGTGCAATAATTTTACTAGTTTACATTATCATGACTAAATGTTAGCTCTCAGGAATCTGGCACCACAGTTTTTGAAAAGCTCCAGCAGCTTCAAAGTAATGGGAATTATAACTCAAGAAATTATGGGTTACCTAAAAAGAAAGACTGCAATGACAAGGTTACTGTCAATCAATCACTGGTATGTTAAATTTCACGATAGTATATTTTGGAGCAAATAAATTGTAGTATTTTAGATTAGTGAACATTATATTTCTCCATTCTGTTAAAACTTTCTCATGGCAAATAGCGTATCTTTACAGGAATTGTGGCTGAAGGATGTGGTTCTCTCTCGTTTTGCGGATACAAGAGATTGTTCACCATCTTTGGTCTGTATCATACTATTTTCAGTAATGAAACCCATGAATAAATTTTTGTACAGACTAATTTCAAATCATTATTCTCTTACGGCAGGCCAACTTCTTTGGGGCTCCTAAGCGCATCCTTAGCACTTCCAAGCAGAAACTAGGAGCAACAAGAATGGTCCGTTTGAAGTCTCATCCATCTTCTAGTGTCTCAACATGCAACAGAGCTTTAGGGGAGCATACTCCCAGATTAAATTCTACCGGCCATTTGGGGGAAGCTGTAAAGCAACTTGCACCAACCAACCTGGGGGTCCATTCTTCAATGGATAGGCCAGCAAAGGGTTCAACCACAACATCTGTTCCCCTGAAGCGCAACCTTGTATCACATCCTGCAGGAACCTCGGAATCGTGGGATCTTATTGGACATATTGTAGGAAAACTTGCATACAGTGCACTCGTTGGGTTTGCCCTATTTGGTACATTAAAACTACTCAGATTTCAGTTTGGTCACATGAAACCTGCCTCCGCAGGTAGGGGTTCTGTTGCCGCACAGTCCCTGAACGAAGCATCAACATCAGAAGGTTCTTTTATCACTAGCAGTGTCAGGAAACATTTTGAAAATGCTTTGGTTAAACAATAGGCTTTATCCAAGAAGCGAAGAAAGCGATCTGTCTTCTGTAGCTAATGCTGTGGCTGCTACAGTATGCAAGCAAAGTATGGCTCTTCAAGAAGTGGAAACACTTGTGAAGCAGTGGCAAGACATTAAATCTGAAGTTCTTGGCCCTGATATCAAATCGATATGCTCCCTGAGTTTCTTGACGGTTCAATGCTATCAAAGGTAAGTTCCTTTTTATCCATGGTGTACTTGCATATGAATTTCATTTTTAAATACTTTAACTGTCCATAATAGAAGACCTAGTTGTTGAGCAGTGGCAAGATTTGTCATTATCAGCAAAGGATCAGTCCTGCTATTGGAGATTTGTTTTGTTAAATCTCTCTGTTGTTCGAGCAGAGATACTATTGGATGAATCCAGCACTGGTGAAGTGGCAGAAATTGATGTTGTTCTTGAGGAAGTGCTGAGCTTGTTGATGAATCCCAGCCCAAGAAACCTAGCTATTACAGGTAATTCAGAAGATATCGCTTCTATTCATCACTCTTTGCTGTTGTGCTCTAAAGTAACATGGTACTGATATTTTATACTGTTACAATTGCAGTACGTACGAAGTTCAGTACATATTGAGTAGACACAGTGACGGATCTTGGAAAATATGTGAGGCCTCTGTACGGGACTTGACATGATTATTGTCAAAGAGACAACCTATTCGCCGGCTGATAGCTCACAGGGCACTGTTAATTTTATAAGGTTTAACACGGTTGGCTTGATATCATTGAATCAATTTGAGGTATCTTGCAATGGCTTGCGATGCCCGAGCTGCTCATGGTGACCACCGGAGACTACATCAAGGTCTGACTAAGTAGCTGCTGATAGCCTGATATGCCACATTTGTACAGACGCTAACCAAACCTGATATCACATGCCTTTATTTGTTTCCTGCTATGGTTTGAATTTGCGGGACTTTTTTTAGCTGTGCGAGTGGCCATCTGCGTCTAAATTGTGGCACCATTGTTCAAAGAACATTGCAAGTTAATCTGCTCTCGTGTGGCTGTGTTAAACTGCAAAATTCAAGCTCCGTTCATCCTTGTTATCCTACATTAAGTTGATATTGGCTAGATATATGCTTAACAAGCTTGGCAAGTTGAGACACAGAACAAAAAAAAGCAAACTGCCCCTAATCCTGAAGTTTTCTGGTGGCCACAGGCGAGCTCAATGGCACGAGCACCCATGCTGGATTTCTGAAATCTATGAAGCTGCAGCAATATGTATCACCAATGAACATCTACAGTAAAAATATCTCATCAGGTACCGGAGGATTTATTTGTAGGAGTAATCAATCTCCTAGTTCATTGATCTCTCGTTGCCTCAATGTCTCATTCATTTATATGTAGGCATTTTATTTTCTCGAAGAATAGCGGGTGATATAGCTGGTGCAGATCTCGCTCGGCAAAGCTGTTCCTCTTCTGCATCGTTGCTATCAACACAATCTCTCGAAATTTGCTACACTTTGCCTCGCGTCGCGCGGTGGCGTCTCTCATCGCGCGCGGGAGAGGAAACAGAATCGGACACGAATTTACGTATGGACGAAGCGAAGGAGGAATCTTGAGTATCCGGGCATCTCAAACATAAAATGCATAATCTCCACCTCTCACCTCCCCTTTTCTTTCTGTCGTCCGGACCTTCGCCGGCGACGAGCATCCGCTAGGTAAACCCTTAACTTCTTGCTATTCGGATATTACTCAATTTCATAATTCTTCGATGTTTCGGACAAGACTAAATAATTAGAATTTTAATTATGAATGACTTTAAATACATTAAAACACTGTGTTGATTATTCTTGAAAATCATTTTAATAAAATTAATATTACTTATTTTTATATATTATAATTGAATATCACAGTGAGAGAGATATATTTTGTAAATTGTGTTAAGAATTATAAGATTGGAGAGAGTACAAGTGTGTATTATATCCACCACCGCTAACTTTTGATTTTTCTTTTTCAAATTATGTACACTCTATATATACTAGTAGGTCCGCCCATGGAGCCACCACTGTTTTCATCCATTCAATCCGATGGGGGCTGCTATTTATCCAGCCACTAGAGACACCATGTTCTTTTCTTTTTGTTAGACTTACCAACTGCGAAATTAGTTTTTAAGCTATCATCTGAAAAGAACATGTGCTGGTGTTCATCCATTCATCCACAGCCAATCAACTACCACAACTACCATTACAATCTGTCCATTCATCACATCGGAACGGGGACTTATTGGCTTAAATAAAAACATAAGGTCTATTTCTAATACATTTGGAATACTCATCCAACACTTATTACTTTTAAATTATCAATTCTATAAAAGTATTAAGGAGTAAGGCTTATCATTTTCAAATAGTTCAGATGTAAATTAAGAAAAAAATTATTTAGATGTTAAGTGATTTGACGAAATAGTTTAGAAACTAAATGGATTATAGCTTGCTTTTTATATTCTTCAATGTAGAAAGTGTACAGTGACTATGAATTCTCCGAGCGTATACGAGGGGGTCGGTATATATATATACAGCCCAGGCCAGTGGTCTGTCTAACACCTCCCGCAGTCGCAGCGGGAGGAGACCAGACACAGAGACTGGACCGAAAATTGGTGAACAAAGACGTGGGCAGGCCTTTGGTCATTATATCGGCAAACTGATGTGCCGATAGTACATGGAGCACCCGAACCTGTCCTAATGCAACCTTATCACGAATAAAATGAATATCGATCTCGATGTGCTTGGTACGTCGGTGATTGACCGGGTTGGCGGTCAAATAGATGGCACTGACATTGTCACAGTAGACGACGGTCGTGGTGGAGAGGGGTGCACGGAGCTCCTGGAGAAGCTAGCGAAGCCAGCAACACTCGGCGACGGCATGGGCGACGGCGCGGTACTCGGCTTCAGCGCTGGAGCGGGACACTGTAGTCTGGCGTTTTGAGGACCAGGATACGAGAGTGTCACCGAGGTAGACGCAGTAGCCGGACGTAGAGCGTCGAGAGTCGGGGCAGCCTGCCCAGTCCGCGTCGGAGTACGCGGTGAGGGAGTCGATGGGGCTGGAGATGAGATGCAGCCCGCTAGAGAAGGTGCCCTTCACGTAGCGTAGGATGCGCTTGAGCAGCGCGAGGTGAGGTTCGCGCGGAGCGTGCATAAAGAGGCACACTTGCTGGACAGCGTACGTGAGGTTGGGTCAGGTGAGTGTGAGGTATTGGAGAGCCCCGACAAGACTCCGATAGTGAGAGGGATCGGCAATGAGGACGCCATCGGCAGCGGAGAGTTTGGCTCGAGTGTCGACTGGGGTGGCCGTGGGGTGACAGTCGGCCATGCCGCACGCTGGAGGAGGTCGATGGCGTACTGGCGTTGGGAAAGGAAGAGCCCGTGGATGGAACGGGTTACGGAGATGCCAAGGAAATGGTGGAGAGGACCAAGATCGGTCATGGCGAACTCAAAGTAAAGTCAGGCCATGATCTGGTCGAGGAGAGATATCGAAGACGCTGTGAGGACAATGTCATCGACATAGAGAAGTAGATAGGCAGTGGCGGAGCCGATATGGAAAGTGAACAGGGAACTATCGGACGCAGAGGCCACGAAGCCGATGTGCCGAAGATAGGCAGCAAAGCGCTGGTACCAGGCACGAGGGGCTTGTTTGAGGCCGTAGAGAGAGCGTTGAAGGAGACAGACGTCGTCGGGCCGAGAAGGGTCGACGAAGCCTGGGGGCTACTGGCAGTAGACTGTTTCCGTCAGGTGGCCGTGAAGAAAGGCGTTCTTCACGTCTAGTTGATGGATCGGCCAGGAGCGAGAGGCAGCCAAGGTGAGGACGACTCGGATGGTGGCGGGTTTGACAACGGGACTGAAGGTCTCGTCGTAGTCGACACCGGGTCGTTGGGAGAAACCCCGGACTACCCAGCGAGCCTTATGATGGGCAAGGGAGCCATCGGCGTGGAATTTGTGTTTAAAAATACACTTACCGGTCACAATGTTGGCGCCAGGAGGTCGGGGAACGAGGCGCCAGGTCTTGTTGTCCATTAGGGCCTTGTACTTGTCAGCCATGGCCGCGCGTCACTGAGGGTCGGCCAAGGCTGAGCGAGAAGTCGCCGGGATGGGCGAGATAGAGCTGTGGACGGCGGAGAGACCATAGCGCGGATTGGGTCGGAGAGACCTGGTCTGGGAGCAGGTGACCATGTGAGAGGTGGAGGAAACTGGAGCCGATGGGGGTGCGGGAGTAATGGGAAGAACTGGTCGGGTGGGGGCGTCATCGGCTCCGAGTCGGCGACTGTAGACAAGAGGAAAAGGAGGAATTAGATCGGCCTGAGCCGATGAGGTCGGGTGGGCCGAGTATTCTGATTGGTCCGATAGAGATGGATCAACCGATAGGGTGGGGGGAGCCGATGGAAAGTGAGGAGCCGATGGAAGTGGGGTGTTCGATGGAGAGGGAACGGTATCAGCTGAAGGATAAATAGGATCGGTATCGGCCGATAAAGGTGGGTCCGATGGGGGTCCGATGGTGGGGACATCGGACCGAGTAGTGGTGAGAGATGTGGTGGGTAAATCCTCAGTAATGGCCGATGAGGGGACCGATGGAGAGGGCAGTGGGGGAGACCTGGTCGGCACGGTGTTGGTGAGGAGGAAGTCGAGATCACTAGAGGAGGATCTCGGATGAAGGAGACCGAAGGGAAAACATGTCTCGTCAAAAATGACGTGACGAGAGACGAGGACCCGTCGGGTGGAAAGGTCGAGGCATCAGTATCCCTTGTGAGAGGTGGAATAGCCGAGGAGAATACAGGCGGTGGAGCGGGAAGCGAGTTTGTGGGAAGCTGTGGCGGTGAGATTTGGGTAGCAGAGGTACCCGAAAACGTGAAGATGGGAGTAGTCGGGCGCCGTGCGGTAGAGAAGGGCATAGGGAACGTTGTTATGAACAGAGGAGCATGGGCGCCGATTAAGAAGGTACGTCACAGTAGCCAGAGCTTCGGCCCAATAAGTAGCGGGTAGATGGGCGTGAAGTAGCATAGTGCGACTGATGTTGTTGAGGGTGCGAAGGAGGCGCTCGGCTTTGCCGTTCTGAGGAGAGGTGTAGTGGCAGGAGAGCCGGAGATAGATGCCCTGCGAGGTGAGGAGGTTTGTAACGGTATGGTTGACGAATTCCGTACCGTTATCGGCTTGTAAAGTCTTGATGGGGAGGTTGAACTGAGTGGATACGTACGTGACAAAGTGAGTGAGGTGAGAGGCGACCTCAGATTTGTGGATGAGCGGGAAGGTCCAGCAATAGTGTGTGTAATCGTCAAGTATAGCGAGATAATACTAATTACCGGAGACACTTTTAACCGGGGACGTCCATACATCACAATGTATAAGTTCAAATGGACGCGAGGTATAGGAGAGAGAACTAGAAAAGGGCAGATGCACATGTTTGCCAAGTTGACATGAGTGGCAAACTGTGGAGCTGCTGTGAGTACATCGGATGGAGGCGCTGCAACGGAGGGTGGCGACAGCGTCGGGGTCGGGGTGGCCGAGGCGAAGGTGCCAAAGGTTGGTGGAGAGGGTGACGCTGGCGTGTGGGGTGGACGGCGCAGCGGGAATGGTGTAGAGGTCGCCGCCACTATTGCAGCGAAGGATCTATCGTCGGGTTGGGATATCCTTCACATAGAAACCAGACACGTCAAATTCAATGGAGCAGTGGTTGTCTCGTTTGAATTGACAAATAGATATAAGATTGTGAATGAGAGAAGGGACAATAAGAACATTGCATAGGGGGAGGTTAGTGGTGGATGTAGACAGAGAGGAGTCACCACGACATTGGACAGGAAGAGAGTGACCATTGTCGATAGTGAAAAAAGGAGAGGAAGAGGGGTGACAGGAGCGAAGTATACCGGCCGATGACGCCATGTGTGAAGACGCCACAGAGTCCAGCACCCAAGGGTGCTGTGGTTGGAGCGTCATCTGGTGGAGGGCAGCGACGAGGCCAGCCTGGTTTCAGGAGGGAACCGACTGGGTGGTTGGGGTCGGTAGCATCGGCTGAGGCGGCAGAACGGGAGCCGATGTCAGGTGAGCCTGGGGATGGGCGCCGAGAACTCTGGGTTGCCAGCCGATGGGGCTGCGTAGCTGGGACTGGGACGCCCAGGGGTTGTAGCAGAGCTACGGACCCGTGGGATCGGCAGGATGGGTAGGGACCGAGGTAGGTCGTGGTGGCGTCGGACCCTGCCAGGTCCTGTCTTTGCCTTTGCCCTTGCCTTTCCTGGTGCGGGCTGTGTTGCTGTGGCCGGAGCCATGGCCACCAGGATCGCGGGAGGAAGGGGCAGCGCAAGAAGCTCGGCAGCCATTATCGGTTGCGGCAAGAAGAGCGGTGTGGGCCACTATCTTCTCATCATTGGCCAGACGGAGTTCTTTAAGAACTAGCATGTCATGAGCCCGGGCGAACGATGGAAGAGGTGTGGCGTTGGTGATGTCATCGACGGTGTTGGAGAAGCGGAGATTGAGGCCTCGCAGAAGGGCGATGACGAGTTGATAGTCGGCTACAGGGTGGCCGACGTCCCGGAGAGCAGCAGCCTTGACTTTGAGACGTTGACAGTACGAGGAGATAGAGGAGTCGCCTTGTACCATGGAGTGGAACTCGTTGAGAAGGAAGATGGCGCGAGGCTGCTTGTTGGTTAGGAAGATCCGCTCGATGGCCACCTAGAGGTCCCGGGCGGTAGGGTCGGTATCGTCCATGGTAAGGTCGAGGACAGAGTCGTCGACCGAGCCGAGCAGCCAGCTGCGCACGCATCACTCGGCGATGTCCCACTGAGGATCATCGGGACGAGATAGAGCAGAGCCATCAATATAGGACCGGAGGCCGAATTTTCCACAGAGGGATTTGAAGAAGAAAACCCACTTGAAATAATTGGCGTTAAGGGCAAGGGAGATAGGAACGTGAGATTTCACGTTCACAACAGCGTAGGGAGGGGAGAAGATCGGTGAGGTGGTGCCCGAGGTGTGGTCTGTGGCACCGAGGGCCGGAGCAAATTCGGCGACTAGGAGAGTGCCAGAGCTGAGGGCAGACTCGGTGGCCATGACGAGAGAACGGGAGCAAAGAGCCGATGGAAGAGAGAAGCCGATGGGAGGGGGAAGCCGATGAGAGGACGGATCGGCTGATCAAGTACATGAGAAGCCGATGGGAAGTGGGCAGCGGAGTAGGTGAGGAATGGCCAGCCGATGAGGAGTGGTTGGCCGATGGGGAGTAGGCAGCGGAGTAGGTAAGGAGTGGCCAGCCGATGAGGAGTAGGCAGTGGAGTAGGTGAGGAGTGGCCAGCCGATGAGGAGTGGTTGACTGATGGGGAGTAGGCAGCGGAGTAGGTGAGGACAGAGTGGGTGGGTCAGAGAGTGGTTAGGTCATGGACGTGCCAGGATTCACGTCCGTGAAGAGAAGATTCACGTCCGTGGACTCGTGGAGGCCAAGGAGTGGGGCGGACGCGAAAAAGGCAGGGAGTGGCCGGACGCAAAGAGAATATGTTCGCGTCCGGGAGGCAAAGATTCATGTCCGTGGACACGTGGGACTGGCTCGGACGTGAGGGGAGAAGGTTCACGTCCGAGAGCCGTTGAGCGTGTCGGAAAGGGCAAGAACCGAGGGGGGTTTCCAGCTGATGGAGGGCTGGACAAGTCCAGCCGATGAAGATGACGAGCGCGGAGGTGCGCCGGCGTCAGAGAAGGAGAGATGCACGAAGCAAGAGAAAGAGCGGAGACGGGTACGAGGAGGCGGATCGAGACCGTCGCCTAGTCGCGCGGAGATGGGACGGAGAAAAGGTGACTACGGGAGAGACGTGGAGAAGAAGAAATGGAGACGAGAGAGCGAGGGGAGTACCGGGAAGAGAGTCGGCGACGGGAAGAAGACGTCGACGACGAGGAGGAAAGGGTCGACTCGCCGGAGGGAGAAGCTAGCGCGCCGGGATATCTAGACTCGCTCTGATACCATATAGAAAGTGTACAGTGACTATGAATCTCCCGAGCGTATACGAGGGGGTCAGGTCTATATATATATACAGTACAGGCCAGTGGTCTGTCTAACGTATTACATATATTTTGTATATTAACACTAAACTTATTTTGATGAATGATAAAAAACAATAACGTTAAATAAGAGGAGATATAGCGATAATAGCGACTGTATGGCGTAGGGTTTTCTTGTCGCAGGGGAAGGGGTTATCTCTATCCCGTAGTAAAATTGTTGTTACCGAACAAAACCGAGGGGAGTCGGATAAAATTTTATCAAAATTTTAAAATTTTATTTATACTCTAAACTTGGTCAATATGGCGGTACTGATGCTAGAAGTATTCTTGTGTCCATGTTTTTTTCTCGAAAGGGCTTGCAGGTGACATTCTAGCACATAGTTGATGCAGAATTGCAGATCTCGCTTGGCAAAGCTGTTCCGCTTCCGCATCGTCGTCATTACAAATATACAAATTTTACTTCACTTTTTGCCTTTGCAAATTGCAACCACCCTGTCTCCGCTAATCCTTCATGACGGCCGGCGCATGGCCGGCCGCAGCCGCCTCCGCCCCACTGTCCGCCGCGGTGCGCGCGGCCATGCGCACGCTCGGCCACCTCCTTCCCCGCCCACAACCCTCCGCCGCCGCCGCCGCCCCCGCTACGGCTACAGCCGCCTTCTCGTCCTCCCCGCACACCCTCCACGACTACAACCGCCTCCTGGATGTCCTCGCCCGCGACGGGGACGGCGACGCGGCGCTACGGGTGCTCCGCCGCATGCGCCACTCCTCCCCGGCCTGCGCGCCCACGGCCGTCTCCTACACATCCGCCATGTCCGCGCTCGCCAAGGCCGGCCGCCCCGCCGACGCCGCGGCCCTCTTCGATGACATGCTCGCCAACGGAGTCGCCCCCGACCGGTGCGCCTTCTCCTTCCTCCTTCACGTCTACTCCTCCCACCTCCACCTCCCATCGGCAGCCCACTCCGTCCTCGTTTGGATGTCCCGCCTCGGCCTCCCCCCGACCCCCATCGACTACGCGGACCTGGTCTTTTCCTTCTGCCGCGCTGGCCGCCTCCCGGACGCGCTGGAGCTGCTCGACGAAATGCGCGCCCTCAATTACCCGCTCACCCTGCACAGCTACACACCGATCCTCCAGGCGTACTGCGCCAATGCTGATATGCAGGCAGCTGATGCGCTCATCGGCTCCATGCGCTCCAGTGGATGCCACCCCGATATCGTTTTTTACAACATCTATGTAAATGGGTTATGTAAGGTTGGGGGTTTTGATGCTGTCCGGAGGGTCATTGATGAGAGTGGCCGCAATGGGTGGGTTCCAGATGCAGTAACATACAGCACCTACATTGTTGGGCTTTGCCGGTTTGGATATGTCAAAGAGGCACTCCGGCAGCTGGAAATCATGGTAATGAAGGGGCTACATCCGACAGTAGTTGGTCTGAACATACTGCTGGACTATGTTGCCCAAGACCTTGATATGTGGGCAGGCAAGGAGGTGCTGGAACGATGCCACGAGCTGGGCTTTGTGGTCGATGTCGTGACATACAATACGGTCATGGATCATTTCTGTAAGAAAGGGAAATGGCTGCGTGTTCTAAAACTGTTCACAGATCTTCTTAAGAAGCCCATAACACCCAATGTGCAAACGTGCAACATTTTTATTTCATGCTTGTGCCGAGCTGGAAAGTTTCAGTTTGCCAAGTTTGTATTCAGCAGCAAGGGGTTCATGGCAGACACTGTGACTTGTAACATTCTAATTCATGCATTCTATGAGGCCGGGAAGGAGGATGAGCTTGGTTTTTTGTTCACTGATGTGAATGCAGGTAAAATTGTCCCAGATACGATCACATACAATACGCTGGTTGATTGCCTCTTTAGGTCTGGGAGGAGAGCCGAGGCTGTCAATTTGATCAGACATGTTGATGATGGCTATCCTGTAGAGCCTGTTGCACGCTTGGCATATTGGTTGGTTAGGAGTGGAAATGTTCGTGAGGCGTTAAGGCTGTTTGATGACATGCTAGAAAAAGGATTGGTATTAGATAGTAGGATTTTTGCTAATGTCATCGAGGCATTCTGCAGAAAGGGTCCAGGGGAATGCACAGAGATGTTGCAGCTGTGTTCTGTATTGGATAGGATGCTTGGAATTGGTTGATCCATCTATTTGATGTGTTCATTACTTGAAAGTGCTTGATTGGAATTAAGGAAAAAAAGGGGAAAACTTGAGAGTGCTCATACGTCTGCCAATTCTTTTTCACTACCTTGCATGGTAGTGGCCTTGTTTTTGGACATGTACTATCAGTGAATAGCCAATGAAGGTAAAATTCCTGTTGGTTTTGTTATGCAAATTTTCATTAATATACTATGCTGATATAATCTGTCAGCCAACACTTATGTTTTATCTTGTATAGTTTGATTTACATATAATAATGTTCCATTTTTCATGTTTGGGATCAGTCTGTCCATAATTTGTATGCAGATTGGTCTATTTGACCAAATTAACTTTCTTTGATAAATCCCTGATATTTTAAAGTATTTGGTGTCAAAGCCCCAATGTTATAATTTTCTGGATAAAGCACCTATCTGGAATAAATACCCACTTGCATGCATTCCTTTTCTTCCTTCATAAATGTGGGGTCATGTGATTGTGATCCTGTCCAATGTCTGTCTTATGGTATTCCTTTGACAGTCTTCAGAGTTGTGGGAGCAGATAAATAGCTTGCTCCTAGAACTTCATATAGAGTAACCCAGGAGGCCAGGACCTCCAGTAAAAGCATTGGCTCTTGTCGTCTTGTTGGTGCTCCGATGAATATATTCTGACCATGCAATCCTTGTGATCCAACGCAAAATTGATAACTGTGTTTATTTTTGAGGAACATCTGGTTTCACTAATTATCAGAGTAAGTGTTAGTCATGAAACAGGCTTCTAGTCCTGGTTTGTTGCATTCTCATTATTTTTCCCCATCTTGTCTAGCACTTGCATTATACATGCTCCTTTAAGAAACCACCTGCTTAACCTGGTTTTGCAAACTGCAAGTGCTGAAGACTAATTCATTTGCAGTTAGCTGCAATCCCGGATGATCATGGATGCTCCACCTGATGATCCTTATAGGTAAGGTCTGTTTCAGTAGAACAAGTCCTAACAAAAAGCAAGAGAGCTCTATGTGTATGAAGTAAATCAGGTAGTGTTCTACTTACTTTTGGTCAGCACCTGTCTTTTTTCCCATCATGGAAGAAACACTGAGGTGGCTATTACTTATTCATGGCATAATTATATAGCTCAATGCTTCCTGTTGTCCTGCTACTGCAGAGTAGGGGATACCCCCTCCTTGGTATAAATGCTACATCAACCTTAAGTCATAAGGAAAACCTTTTCTTGATCAAAGATGGCAGGTATATATTTGATTGACACTAAAACTCTAATACTATTTGCTTCAGAGGAATTAATGATTGATTTTTCAGAAAGCTGTTGCATGGTATATTCTAAGAATATACGATGATCTCAAAAGTAAATATACAATGAAACTTAACTCTGCTAATAACAATGAATTAACTACTCCATTTAGTATGGTTGAAATAAAACATGCTACCTTTTAGAAAGAACTAATCAACTAAATAAGGCTGCTAGGCTATGGGTTTCGACTTAAATTTTATCAAGTGTTCTGGGATGTCATCTGTCAAGATTTATATATGCTCTCTTTGTTGACCAAAAGTAGTCTGGGTGTCAGTTGTAGAAATCTTGCGCATTATGTGTGTTGTGGTGAATAATTGAACTTTTGGGCAGGTTTGCTGTAAGGAAGATCTCCAGGCCAGCGTGGAGCTACTTCAACAGCCACCAGACACCAGTGTGTCTCTGAAGACCGACAGGTCTTTGTATGGATGATAGAGGGATAGTCATACAGAGTTGTCAGTGCTGATGAACTTCTGTAGTTCTGATTATCTGTAACCATGTAGAAGATTGTGTTTTGGTTTTAAACATCAGCTGTTCTATATTTTTGTTGGTTATCTTGTTTTCTGTGTTTTGGTTATCAAATTCAGTTTTATGGAAATATTCTAGCAGATCTACTAGCTTTCAGTTTCTTCAAGTTCTGGATCGAGGCAATAACAAACTATTTTGGAAATTCAGGGAAGGGGCTCCACAAAAAATTATAGATGTTTACAATATCTGGTATATATTCTTTCAGGGCTTGGATTCTCTGCCGTGTTGTGCCTACTGGTATTCAGTTAAGCTGTGGCAGAATGTACTTCCAGTTAATGGACTCCATTTATGTGAGCTTGATTGGATGAATCTACTGAAGATAAGATAAAGGCAGGTACGGGTCGTTGTGGGGATTATAATTCAGAAAATGATTGAACTTGCTAGAAACCTCAATGCACGTCTTCAGGCGAATTACATGATCAATGGATAATTTTCATTGCAGTTGTATCAAAACTAGCGAGGAATTCCGTGTGCTCACATTTTATCTTCAGAACCTGTCATATCAAGTGTATCTGTATTTTTTTCAGGATCTGTTTGTTAGACAGATTTTTCATACCAAGTAGGAGTATTGATGTTCTTGGAACCAGGGGAGTTTTGAAAATTTTAGATACATTAAAAATCAACAGCAATACCGTCAGGTGGTTGTGGTGAAACCCACGTGCCTCTCGCGCTCTCCAGCCATGGCCTGCGCCGATTCAAGTGGGGCCCGGTTTCCAGCGTCACAGAGGCGCCTACATTGGGCTCTCCACGTCAGCAACCGTTTAGCCGGCCTGGCATGGCCCACATGTCAGTGTAAACATCACGTCATCAATCCCCTACGCTTGACTCTGCTCTCGTCTTCCTCCTCCGATCTCCCAGATCCAAACTTAACCAACCAAGCAGCCGCGGCGCTCTAAAACCTCTCCCGCTCCACGCGCGGGCGCATGAAACCCTAGTGAGGCCCCAGATCTCCGCATCCGGATCGCCCGCCATGGCCGCCACCGTGCTGGACTCGCTGCCGGCGCCGCTGCGGTCGATGCGGCTCAAGACGAAGCAGCAGGAGCTCCTGCTCCGCGTCTCGGCGCTGGCGCTCATCTACGTGCTCGCCTTCGTCGTCCGCCTCTTCTCCGTGCTCCGCTACGAGTCCATGATCCATGAGTTCGACCCCTACTTCAACTACCGCACCACGCTCTTCCTCTCCGAGCATGGCTTCAGCGAGTTCTGGAACTGGTTCGACTCCGAGAGCTGGTACCCGCTCGGTCGCGTCGTCGGGGGGACCCTCTTCCCGGGTCTCATGGTCACCGCCGCGCTCCTCCACCGCCTCCTCCGGGCACTCTCCCTCGCCGTCCACATCCGCGAGGTCTGCGTCCTCACCGCCCCCTTCTTCGCCGCCAACACCACGCTCGTCGCCTACGCCTTCGGCCGCGAGATCTGGGACTCCGGCGCGGGGCTCATTGCCGCGGCGCTTATCGCCGTCTGCCCCGGCTACATCTCCCGCTCCGTCGCGGGGTCGTACGACAACGAGGGCGTCGCCATCTTCGCGCTGCTTCTCACCTTCTACCTCTTCGTGCGCGCCGTCAACACGGGATCTCTCGCCTGGGCGCTGGCCTCGGCGTTCGGGTACTTCTACATGGTCTCCGCGTGGGGAGGCTATGTCTTCATCATCAATCTATTGCCGCTCTACGTGCTCGTGCTGCTCGTCACCGGGAGATACTCGCAGAGGCTCTACGTGGCCTATAACTGCATGTATGTTCTTGGAATGTTGCTCGCGATGCAGATCCGCTTCGTTGGGTTCCAGCACGTCCAGTCTGGGGAGCACATGGCCGCCATGGGAGTATTCTTCCTGTTGCAGGTATTTCTTACACATATTGTTATGAAACAATGCAACAATTCATCTGTAGCGATGAAGTGCTTTCTAAGATTAGCAGATAGGTACAGCTCTGGATTATTATTAGATGGTAGTAAATTAGCAACAGTTGACTTAAAAAGTTGTGATTCAGATGAAAAGTCCTGTTAGTATAGGCAATTTGCACCACCAGTCTTAATTGATCTGGAAATGACTTAGGATCATTTGTAATTGAGAAAGGAAAAAACACTTAATTGAAGGCAAACCGATCTTAGTATGTAGGCAAACTATTGGAGTAAATTAGACAGGTAATTTTGTAGAACATTTCAGATCAAATGGCTTGTTAGTACTTATTGTTAGTTTCGTATAATCTAGATGATTAGATGGAACCGTTACCAATCTTAGTAAGGTTTTGCTGTTACAAACACCAAAACAGAAATATATATGTACACTGTGAAAGTCATCGGAATGCCAAACATAATCTTATGTTTTTTTACATCATGTGCTGACAATGGCATCCACAAGGATTCACTTGACTGATGTGCTTAGACCACGGGAGCATTGGCATCTGTATCAGTTGCTACTCTCATTTTGCCTCTTCAGATAGATCGTGTTTACTGGGTAGATAGGTTATGGAACTGGGAATCCTTGTATGTTTACAGTGATTGGTAGCCCATTTATGTCTGGTTGTTAAATGTTAGATGTAATACTCTTTACTCTTGAATATGTCCACAGCCAACATAACTCATTGTTGTTATCATGTTAGCTGCATATATATATCAGACATAGAGAGAGGCCAAGAGCGCATATCTAATGTTATATTATTTACCTTTGTTATTTGTTAATATGAATGCTCTGACAATTATCTATTCTATTATGAGGCACTTTGTGTACTTTGTATAGATATAGCACATGTATAAGAGAGCTATCGTAAACCCTTTCCTCTTTTTGTAGGTTTTCTTTTTCTTGGACTGGGTGAAGTATCTGCTGAATGATGCCAAACTATTTAAGTCATTCCTGAGAATTACCCTGACATGTGTGATAACTGTTGCAACCCTAGCTCTTGGAATTGGCACTGCGTCAGGTTATATCTCCCCTTGGACAGGACGGTTTTACTCTCTGCTTGATCCAACCTATGCGAAGGACCATATACCAATCATTGCTTCAGTGTCTGAGCATCAACCAACAGCATGGTCTTCGTTCATGTTTGATTTCCACATCCTTCTTTTTCTCTTCCCAGCAGGCCTCTACTTCTGTTTCAAGCGCTTGTCAGATGCCACAATATTTATAGTTATGTATGGCCTCACGAGTATGTACTTTGCTGGTGTGATGGTTCGGTTAATTCTTGTTGCAGCGCCAGCTGTTTGCCTTATTAGTGCCATTGCAGCATCAGCTACAATAAAAAATTTGACTACCTTGATTCGGACAAAAAGCAAAAGTCCACAAACGTTCTCTGGAAAATCAATTGGCTCAAAGGCATCTGCAAAGGTATTCTTTTTTTTTGTCTATGCTTGCTTGCATGCTTTATATCCCTCCATCCCTAAAAGAGTGTAGTTTTAGGCCCTGTTCTTTTCTACCCACTGTTACTTAGATTATCGTGGGCATGCTTCCTAAACCGCTAAACAGTGCAATATTTTAGAAAAACTTTCTATACTGAAGTTTCTTTAAAAATTCAAACAAATCCATTTTTCAAGTTTTTAATAGTTAATACTTAATTAATTATGTGCTAATTGAGTTTCTTCTCTAGCAAGCTGACAGGCTAATCTCCCCAACCTCACTAAAGAACATGCCCTTAGAGTGGCCCACTAGACCTCTTTGTTACTACATCTTTTTCTTCTCGTTTTTAACCATTGAACTAATATTACTCTCCCCTCATTGTTTTCTCCCCCTCCTCGTTTTCTCTCCGTATTAATGAAGGGTATAGTGGTCTTTTAATCCCTTGCTTAACATGTCTTTGACTAGCTAAATCTATACTCTTTTAGGGACGGAGGGAGTATTTTGTAGATGGATAGTTAAAATAAATAAATTTGATGGAGCTTGAAATCTAAACAGGCCTGGAAAATCATGTGGTACAATTGAAATCCTTGTTTCCGCCAATCAATACCATCCAGAGTATTGAACCATTTGAAATGCTGGGCTGCAATTTTCCTCTTTTTTTTAGGAGGAGGAGGGGGGGGGGGGCGAACTACCAGGTGCATAGGTGATAAGAATATAAGGATTTGTGCCTTTAACAGTTCTAATTCTTGTAGGTTCAATTGCACATAATTTTGTGATTTTTAGTTTACTTGTACCAATTATTTTAAGTTTATGGTTTTCATTTCACTCAGAAGCTGACTTGGTTTCTTGTGTAAGCAGGGAGCAGTTGATCAATCCTTGCCTTTCCAGCAGAATGTGGCCACTGCTTTACTTCTGGGTGCTTTCTACTTGCTTAGTAGATATGCCGTACACTGCACTTGGGTGACATCCGAGGCTTACTCTTCTCCTTCCATTGTTCTGGCCGCAAGGGGTCATAATGGAGGCAGAGTCATATTTGATGATTATCGTGAAGCGTATTATTGGCTTCGTCAGAACACTCCTTCTGATGCAAAGATTATGTCATGGTGGGATTATGGATACCAAATCACAGCCATGGGGAACAGAACTGTTATTGTTGATAACAACACATGGAATAATACACATATAGCTACAGTTGGGCGTGCAATGTCATCCTATGAAGATGAAGCATATGAGATAATGCAGTCACTGGATGTGAATTATGTGCTTGTTGTATTTGGTGGTGTTACTGGTTATTCTTCAGATGACATTAATAAGTAAGTTCATCGACTGAATTTTGAGCAAATTTTGATCAATCCTTTATGCTATTGGTTTTATTTGAATTAGTATTGAACAATTGTTTTAAACTGTACTGCAAAACGGATTCTTAGCTGCTTATTTCCAGGTTCTTATGGATGGTGCGCATTGGTGGTGGAGTTTTTCCTGTAATCAAAGAGCCTGATTACCTTGCTAATGGGGAGTATCGTGTTGACAAAGGGGCAGCACCAAAAATGTTGAACTGCCTAATGTAAGTATGAAACATATTTATGAGTCTGTAAGTTTTTTTTGGTAACAGTACAGTACTGCTTTCTTCTATTATTATGTGTTGGAGAACTTATTTGTCAACACCTGCACTCTTTGTTATTTGTCAAACTTTTGAAAGTTATCCCAATATTTGGACATGTAAACAGTTATCTTTTTAGACCTGCTACTGCTGTCCTTCCATCACCTCTAATTGTCTCCCCTCTCTTGTTTGGCAGGTACAAGCTTTGTTATTACCGTTTTGGAGAACTGACCACAGAGTATGGAAAACCTCCAGGGTACAGCACATCCTTCCCGTTCGAGACTGTTAGTTTAAACTTAAGATGTTTTCACTTCATTGATTTATTTAAATAGAGTTATATTTTGGTTATGAATGGCTTCCATAATAAGCCAGGTACCATAATTTGCCGGTTGTAGCTTGCATGGTCCTATATGTATAACAAGCCTGTTTTTGATACGGCAATGGATGCTAGCAACTGATGGATATGATACATCGTTCAGCTATTTATTTTGTATGTAGATACGATCGAGTACGAGGAGTGGAGATTGGCAACAAAGACATTAAGCTTGAGTACTTGGAGGAGGCATTCACAACTTCAAACTGGATAGTGCGCATATATAAGGTCAAACCCCCAAAGAATAGGTCTTGAGTCGTCATCTCTGGGTTATTATCTGGAGCTATCACCATGAGGTACGTTGTGTCGACTAAAAAAGTATTGGAGTTCCTACAGAAGACGGGCAATTGATTTGAAAATCTGCATCAGCTGCCCCCAAATGCAGACCATAGGTTAGTTTGAAGTAAAGATCATCCATCTTCCCCCATATCATTTTGTTAGATGTGATCAGTGCCATTCAGAACTAGCAATTGCAACGACTGACTACTTTTTGATTGCTGAGTATGGTATGACAGAACTCTAGATGTTTTTGTAAGCACACAACAGATTATTTATTTGTGTAGTAAGTTTAGACCGGGCTACACGGGACACTTCAATTTTCCGGTGTTGAAGAGAACAATGAATAACTCAACTGTGGTTGCTCTGTTTCTTTCTCAACGTGTTTTCATCATCTTGTGCAAATGCGGGAGCGGTTTTTCGTTTTAATAAATGATGCCTGATTTTTTTGTCTTAGCCATCATTGAAATAAGGCTAGGCAATGGAAGCGCTGAAGAAAATTCCCGTAAAATAAATTTTATAATCAAAATGAGATGCAGCTTTTTAGAAAAAGCAGTGCCAAGCACTTTGCTCTATTTGTATATTCATTTTTAACCTGAAATGAATTCCATAATTTCAGTCGACCTTTATATACAAGCATCTATACCTCGAACCAAGCATTGCCCTATCCTATGTATTTTGTCATCGTGTATATATAAATGCATCTCTTCTCTTCTTTTCCTGAATTTATTAGATGTGATCAGTACCATTCAGAACTAGCAATTGCGATGACAGAGAACTTTTTGATTGCTGAGCATGGTATGACAAAACTCTAGATGTTTTTGTAAGCACAACAGCTTATTTGCGTAGTAATTTTTGATCGGCTTACACGGGACACTTGCAATTTTCCGGTGCTGAAGACAAGAAAGAATACTTCAACTTTGGTTGCTCTGTTTTCCCCTCAATGTGTTGTCATCGTCTTGTGCAAATGCGGGGGCCCTTTTTTTGTTTTAATAAATGATGCTGTTTTTTTTACTTCTTAGCCGTCATTAAAATAAGGCCAGGCAATGGAACTGGTGAAGAAAATTCCCATTAAAAAATTTTAAAGTCAAGATGCAGCTTTTGGAAAATGCAGTGCCAAGCACTTTACTCTACTTGTATATTTCATTTTTACCCGAAATAAATTCCATAATTTCAGTCAACCTTTATATGAAAGCATCTATACCTCGAACCACAACTTTGCCCTACCCTACGTATTTTGTCATCGCATATATATAAATGCATCTCCTCTCTTTATTTCCTGAATTTCTCTTCGCTCCTCGCGAGAATCTGAATGAAGCCGGCAATAGCCGCGCCGATGATGAACCATGTCACGGAGGCTAGTACAACCTTGAGCTCGAAGCTGTTGACGAGACCCAGAGCGGCGGCGCCACCGACGTGCTCCTGGATGCCGCCGACTCCGGCCACCTCCTCCCTGTTGTAACCCACGAACCCGGCCGAGATGATCGCCATCAGCAGCGGCGCCGTCAGGTCGATGCTGCCCAATCCCGCCCCGCCGTCGCCGGCGCCTTCTCTATCACCGGTGGTTCCTCGCCGCGTGTGGCTGCGGGGAGGAGAAGCGCTCTGCCTCCGGTGAGGCCGCTCCGGCGGGGATGCTAAGGACGGCAGGTTCAGCTGCGGAGTCCAGTAGTCGTCGCGGCGGGTGTACGCCGCCACCGCCGCCGTCGCGCCTCCCGCTTTGCGTCGAGCGGCCGCTTCTTGGAGCCTGTCCGTCACCGGGTCGGCGGGCATGGAAGGGGAAGGCGACGGCGGCGGCAGGTGGAGAGAAGCGAGCACGGTGGTGGCCGGAGCTCTGAACGGCTGCCAATACCACCAGTTCGAGATCGACCTGATCGTCTGAACAGCTGAGCTCCTCGATTGCCGCGCTGCCTCCGACTCCTGCACGCACACGCGAGCGAGATTAGTGTGCTCAACCTGTTAATGGTGATTAGTGAGTGTATTATGAAATCACAAGGCTACTGGAATACTGGATCGAATCATCGAATTACCTCGGATTCTCTCGTGGCAGACTTGTGCTTCATCTCCTGGAACCTCTTCTGAAACTTGCTCACCTCGTTGAAGATGTCGGGTGCGCGAGCTCCCACGGTGTTGCCTTCCGAGACCCGAACTCGGCCGCGCGGCTGCTTGGACATCAAGAACTCGAGAGCTGCGAGGTCTGATCTCTCGACCATGCTAAGCATGCGTACAAACCGAACCAAATCAAACCATGGAGATGAACAAATCAGAATGCAAATCAACGAGCAGAACACGAATTGATTGGGGGTTTAGAGGTGTTTGATTACGAGATACAGTCGACGGGGCATGTCTGGATGGCGTCGAGGATCTTGTCCTCGGCGTCGGCCCACTGCGCGACGACGCGGGCGCGGCCGTAGACGGACTCGACGGCGAACGTCTTGTTGGCGTAGAGCGCGCACTTGAGGCAGCCGACGCACCTCACCTCGTCCACGAACACCGCGCGCTGCTCGACCTCGCCGCCGAACCACTCCGAGTAGAGCGGCTTCCCCGTGTACCCGACGAACTCCGACTGCTTCGCTTGCTCCTGCGTGCAGCGAGCTCACCGGCAATTAGAATCGATTACCTCGTCGTCGTCAATAGTACAAACAGTTGGTGTGTGTATCTATATGCGAGCTCGATCGATCAACCAACCTGGTCGTAGGCGAGGCGCGCGGCGGGGTCGGAGAGGAGGGAGTAGACCTCGTTGAGGACGATGGCCATGTCGTGGCCCTTGGCACCGGCGACGTCGGGGTGGCACCGCTTCTGCAGCGACCGGTACGCGGCCTTGATCTCCGACTGCGGCGACGACCGCTCCACGCCCAGCAGCTCGTACAGGTTGTACTCCGTCACCCACGTCGACCCGCGCCCGCTCCTCCCGCGGTAGCTGTCGCCGCCGCCGTCGCTGCCAGATGAAGCTCGGCATCTGCTGGTTCGCCGTCGCGCGGTGCGCGTGGGGAAGGGTAGCTTTGGATTGGTGAGCGAGACGGCGGTGTTTAGGAGAAGCGCAGACATGGCTGCCTGATCGATTAATTTGAAAATAAATGAGATTATCTCGTCTCCCAGACGGCTGGAGCTCAATGGGAGGAGAGGAGCAGGTGACTGGTCGGTAGTAGAACGGTAGAAGTGATCGCTGTGCAGCGTCTTCTGGGGCGAGAGCTACGTGAGGGTAGATATTTCGCGGCGGCGTTGCGCTTTTCGCCTTTGCCTTGCTGCTTGGCACAGATATTTTCGCTCGCTGTTTTGCCACGGTCGCGGCAACGCCAGGACCAACCAGGCAGGCAACCAGCTACTACTCTTGCCACCCGAGAGCACCGGAGTTTATTTATGGATGTGACCGGACACCTGTCACTCTATTACACTGTACATCAACACGTCTATATCCCTCTTATAGCAGTAGAGGTATAACAAGATGTATTATACCCGTTCTTTTTCTTTATCTTTAGAAATATTGCTGAATTAGATAATAGCCACAGACGTAGAGTAAAGATCTTTCTTTATTATACATATGTTCTTGAGTACAGGCAATCATAATTATCTCATCTTGCCCCTTGAGAATTAACAGAAGTTAAATCTTATCTCTATTGCGATTTAGATTGCCCATAAGAAATAAATTTCTCTCTACAAGATAAACTTTCATAACACTTTCCTTAGTCTATCCACGACCAACTTGTGTCTTATCAAAACTCTAAAAAAATCAATAAAAAAATGTTAGAAGAAAGTACATAGTTATCGCTCATATATGTTGCCTTTTTAAAAAAATCTTATGGGAGAAACAACAGCTCCACTCACTTAAAGAAAAAAAGTCTAATATTATGGACTAACCAGTCCATTATGTGGACATGTTCTAGAGTGATCTTTCCCTAAACCCTACAAATTTTAAAATATTCTCATATAATTCTGTAAATAAGCTTTTGAGAACTAACAGCTAGAAGAAATCAGGTGATCAATCCGCTAGATTATCACTTGACCGAAATTACTATTCACCTCAGCTTACCTCTAGAGTAAGTGAGGTAGCCACTTGTATTAGTGGTGTCGATTAATTAAAACCAATCCTTCAATGATAGGACTTTCGAAACAGATCTAAGTAATCATTGATTCAATACGCTAGATATATTCTAAGACATTTTAATGTCTCGCAGATAACAATCAACACATAATACATACTCCCCCTGATGACAACCGTTGTCATAGACCATCCCATTAAACATCTATGTATGTGCATGTAAGAATTCACCAGATACTCAAACCATTATTCTCATAGACTAATCTCATTTTACCATTAAAATGAGAATAGGAAATAGAGAGTAATGTATTCCATCACTATTATATACCACAATACATATTGTTGTGCAACACAATCTATTTCCATTATTCTTAAGGACTATAGGGATAAACAAATCAAAATGACAAGTACCTCCTAAGTGTGACCCTATCAAGCACTAGGTCTTGATCATTGCTACTTTTTTTAATGATGTCAACAATAGTTGGGGACTTATCAAGATCAATCACAAGTCTTTCAAAAATTTATTGTATCGATCATAGTAACTAGTAGTCTAAAAACTCAATTACTATGTGGGATAACACACAGTTAACAACACCAAATATATCTTAGTAGGTATTAGAGGACACCAACATTCCAACCAAAGAATGAAGTATATTTCACAAGCATACACACACCCAATGATAATCATGAGATGCACATGTGGTTATAGACCACATCTACCATAATTAGGGGCATTACTCTATATAACAACTATCCAGTTGTTCTTTGTATGATTTTTTGACAAAAACTCCATGCTCTAAGCAAGAAAGAGTATGAACTAAACCTATAAGTTTCGTCTGGTTAGTGCATTCACTCAAAGAAATCTCTAGACATTCTAAATGGGTATTTATCTCCCACTAATGCTAAGATGTCTTATAATAGCATATTAACAATTCCCATATTATGGCACTAGATTAAGGGTTTCACCTTGATCATAGATATTCTCTCACGAATATATGCTATGGTGGTGATATGTTTGAAAAATATTACACACTTTAAACATGAGAGATTTTCAATTATATGCGATGAGCCTAGATATATACCAATACAATGGCATAAATAATGTATTCTTCATTCCTCTGAAGGGCTATCCTCAACATCCTGGTTAGGATATACAAGTCTGCACAACCACAATTGCTTCCAAATGTATATACAACCAATATGTAAATACTTTAGCCATCTACACTCTCGACTGATTAAGGCTCATCCATTGCCATTCAAACTCACAACTGATTCTGGATTAACGTGTATTGGACATCCCATGCCCTATGCTTAAGAAGGCAACTTATGGTGGCAAAATGCATTCAAATGCACATAACAAGGAGTGTAATAGCAAAATATATGGCCTCTATCCTGCACTGTCAAATATATTTTTGTGGTGAAGAATTGCTTTATAATCTAACTTGTTTATTGAACAAGGTCGACCCTAATTACTCATACCAAACTCTAGAATTGAGTCACTAATCATTAAATAGCATGTTTTAGGTACGATCCATGAGCGAGTTGTTAAACCATATTTGCTCATATCCTTTGGACATAGCTATTAGGAGATAAACAATACCTCCAACAATGGTAATATATAAAATAAAACTATTATATTCAGACATATCCACACAAATAGTGGAATGTGACAATGACGTTGACGCAACGAGCTCAACATATGCCACACGACGAATCTATGTATGGCTTGCACACATCCACATGGCGAAATAAACTAATGTGTGACAGATATGGTTATCAACCCATAGGCGATCAACCAATACAATCAAAATGTAGTCACCAACTATAAGAGCACGACAAAACTAAATAACAGTTATGCCGAACTACATGAGTGATTATAACTCCTTAAATCATACACTATTTGTTCTTCTAAACTAAAGCATTTTATCGATTCCAACAAAAAGATAAAGTTTAAAATAGAACAGGACAGACCAAGAGTTTTATTAATCTAGAAAATATCAATCTAATGCAAAGTTCCAAACTAAGCAAAAGATAAACCACTTGGCAACAGTTAATTGATCAACATCCTCCCAGCATGTACCCTAAACTAACAATACAACTTCCATGATATTAGACAAACACTATTAATTCTTTAATCAACAACCAAAAGTGGCCATTCAGCACTAGATCCATTCTAGGAATGAAACTAGATCAACACCCTAGTCAAGCTATTGACTCTATAGTAAAGTGGGAATCATGCCTAACTATAGCATCTACCCTTGAGCTTATTCCATTAGATTTGCCTCTATATTATGGTATTCTACCCAAGACAAGAGGTTTCAAATTCTTTTTTATAAACATATGTGCACACTAGGGGCAAAAATATGAACAGTGTCATTCCGCCATGTGGAAAACACTTTTACATCTTTCACTGAAGAGGGCGAAAAAAATGCCTCAAAATATTGAACCTTGCAACACGATGTTGCTAGAAAATTGAGGTATAATCATTTATCTCCAAATTAGTAAAGCATGCTCTCAACCATAGGGAAAGCAAAAAATATTGACCGTAATCCGACCATAGTCCAATTGATATGTTAAGCTACTAGGAGAATGCACAATTAATTATAAGCGCATTGTTTAATCTCATACATTTCAATGACTCGTAATCTCATTCTAAAGCGTGAACATACAGATAGAGTGATCTACATTAGTACATAGTGCCATACAATGATCATCAAAGGCTTTGATATGAACTCACCCACACTATCCATCTGAATCATTTCATATGGTTCTCATAGAACACAACACCCAAACAGATGATTTGCATGATGAATATTATATAACAAGCATACTTGACTCTACCTTATAGACACCTTAATAACGCAATTTATGTGGGGTCTATTTGGTATTATATTCACAAAATTTATATCAAAAAGAAAGCCATTACACATAAATGTAGGAAAAATAAACCCATCATAATACTTACAGGGTTTCTACACTAGGTAAACATAATTTATAGAAGCATCATAGAAAACCATATCTAGATTATTTATTTAGAGTTACTAAAATTTTAAAAACAATACCAAGCTTAAAAAACACCATTGCATGGTTATTATAGAGTCTAAAAACCAACTAAAAGCGGGGCCTAAGCAGCAAACACAAATAAAATTAATATAATTCTTGTTAATTACAAAGTTCAAAACCATAAAGTACAATGTAAAAACATAACCCTCTATACTCTATAGGCTTAAATGCAAGTTGTCAATAAATCAAAATTAACCAGATCGAATTATCATTAGAATCAGGATCTTATCTAGGCTAATAAGCATAGTGTAGTCCAAAATACCTAATGGCCAAATTTCTAAAACTCTAGGGCACGAAGATTTCTATGTTTATTATTTTTATTAATTTTGTTTGGATGTCCTGTTGAGCTTTATTTGGTTGGACAGAGGCATGTCGGCCCAACTGGTTCGCCTAAGTGATCGAGAGATATGAGAGGGAATTAGGTTTCTCCATTTCCTTTTCATCGTTTGTAGTGGCGTTTGCCACCCGACATTGATCCCTTTGGCACGACGGCAGCGGCGAAGGCCGTTGGCTATCAAAGTTGAAGGAGTTGGGGCGGCGCATGGCGAGGTGGTCATCGATGACCCATCCACTATCTCAATTGGCAGATGGCGGTGCCGACATCACCCCTGTACAACAATTGGTTCGACTGTAGCTCGATGGTGCATGATGGAGCTCTGCGTCGACCCACGCATCCTCAAGATGGTGGTGAGGTGAGCTCAACAACGGTAACTAAGACTCCAGTAACAACAGCTAATTTACATCTAGCCATGTCGTATTGGTGAAGGTCAATTTGGTAGCAGGCGACCGATGACCCATCATCCTCCCACCACAACTCGATGGCAGCGTCGAGGTCAATGATGGTGGCACATTGCTTCCGCATTAACTCTAATGGTGACGGTGACATGGGTTTAGAGTTTTCTCTAAGACAACGGTTTCTCACGATAGCATCGGCAGAGGCCGACGACGTGCCCAACAGCGGCGACGGCCGACGCACCTCCAAGTCCAGCGATGCGAACTGAGGCTGCAGCGCCGCGTCCCCGGCGTGGCGTCATCAGAAACGGACATATGCGAGAGGGGGTGGGCGAGATGGCCGGTTCGGCCCAGCCGAATTAGGCATGTCTCCGATCCAAGGTATCCCATCAATTTTAGTGATTTCTCTCACACGGTTTTCTCCGGTTTTCATCAAAGACAACATATGCATATATATATCGAAAAGCAGAAAACTAATCTACTGCTAGATCAAAAAACAGGAACAAATCTAATGCTAGCAAAGCATCCATCAATTGATGAAAAACAAGAAAGCATAACCAGTCTATTAAAAACACATAGATTGCATACCTTAATAGGCATATGTTAGATGTATCTATGAATTAGTAAATTAGTTTAAAAACTAATCTTACTAATTACCTTCTTTCACGTGCTTGATGGAAACACGTATTTATCTCCTGGTAGTATCACGTGCACGCAGCAATCAACCCTCACATGTACATGCTGGTTGGTGTATGCATGTTGACTCGGGCCATGCGTGGCATGCATCAGCTCGATCATGCCTGCCGCGGCGTGCGGCACGGTAACGCGCATGCAGCCCGTGGCCTTGAAGGCGGGCGCGAGTCGGGAGATCGCCCAGCTGCGCACGAGCACGACGTCGCGGGGTTTGCCGCGATTGGATCGACGTGAAGTCTCGCAGACGACGGCGAGAGTGGACGGCCCACGCACGTGGCGAGGGCGTGAGCGATCGCGCGCGGCTTGCAGGAACGCCGTCCGCCGACCGCGTCTGTCCACGGCCTGAGGTGGCCTGAAGTACGTGCGGCTTCGCTGCGCCTGGTCCGCTGGTCGCGAGGTGCTCCACCCCCGCGGACGGTCAGCCGGCCACGGACGGCAACTCCTCTCGCATAGCGCGACGCGATGACTGACTGGGATCACGTCGGTAAAGCCTCGGCCATACATGCGAACAACGAAAATACCACGAGTCATTACAAATCAATAGTAAAGATATATTAGAAATGACAAACCGATGAAGGAAGAGCTGATCACCGGATCTTCCCTATCGCTCCTAAAACACCGTGTCCTTCTCTTTACTCTCAAAAATATTACCGAAGAAGATAGTAGACACACATATATATAAAGTAGAGCTTATCTTTATTATAGTATGTAAAAAATCATAATTGTCTCCTTCTGTTCCTCTATATATATATAGAGAGAGGGGGGATTTAGTAGAAGATAAATCTTATATCTACTCTGATTCGGATTAACCCATAAAAAATAAATTTATCTCTCATGATATAAACTTTCATAACATATATTTGAGGTTATAGCTATAGTATATATAACTAAGTTGTTTAATAATATTTTTCAATCGAACAGGAGAAATATATTGGAAACTAAAGATATTTAAAGTTATACTAATTATCAGAAAATTAAGTTGATGAGATACATTATAAAATTATGAGAGAGATTTATTGAATATTGTTTGAGAGAAATGACACGGATCCTTATAAACTAATTTAGTTTTATGCTCAGAAAATTAACCATAGAAATAATTTTCTTAATAAGACAAGTTATATAGCAGTTTAGAGAGTAGAATAAAGACCTACGTATGATTTTATTTACTTGAAAAAAAGATTATAACAAGATACTAAGAAATATTATATAGTGGGCTTTAGATAAATATAAAGTCACATTAAAATATATCTCTCTCATCAAGAATATAAATAACAATATTATAACTAGCGTTCGAATAAATAATAGTAACACAGGTTACTTTTCGATTAAAATAGAACTACATCAGAGATCAGTCTTAAATCTATATATCTTTATATTGATAATGTATTAGATTATAAGAAATATAAGTAGATATCTCTTGTTGTATGCTTTTTATATATAATATAGTATTAATTAATAAGAGCCGCATATGATTAAATAGAAAACTAAATTTGTGACGATAGATTCTTCAATCTAAAGGTTTTAGAGTAATCAGAACTAACAATACTTAAGATGTGACGTCTTATCCAATATCGGTTGAGATGGTTTGATGAAAACTCTTAGAGACATCAGTATATTGTAATATTGTAGAATTGTAAGTTAAAATAATAATATAAAAATAAGTAGATAAAGACAAAAAAAAGTGATGCATATTTCTAAATATATAGAAATAATTGAAAAGTAATTATTAACGTGACTTAACCGCGATTTGAAGATTATTTTTAACTTTACCCTATAAAAAAGACTGTCTTGAGTAGAGTTTAAAATATTTAACTTAAAACAAATATAAAATGATGAGATTTTTCTCTTCATCCTAAAAATATATCACACTATAAGATTAGATAAGTTGTGCATATTCAAAATAGTAAAATATATCTTCCCACTATAACCGGAATGACACTATAAAATGACAATAGTTAAACAAAATTTGCCAAAAATAGAACTGTACTTTGAATTTTTCGGTTTATGAACCTTGCCCCTTTTTCCGAGCAGTTTCTAAGAGCATAGCGAGCAAATATCCAAAATTTAATCCCCTAAATCTATTTGTAGAAGGAGCAAACCAGAGCTGGAAATTCCAGACATCCAATTAAGATAATTGTTGGATTTGATGTTTCAACAAAAATCCTCAAATTTTGGAATCGGGATTCATTTTGAAATTCTGTTGATGTTGGTGATGCTCTGAGTTATTGTCGGGAAAAAACGAGCGGTTATTGTCGCATTTTTAAAACCTAGAGAACTAGCTGAACTGTAGATTTCGCCTCCAACTGGAACCGAACACTTCGATTTTCCCAGGAATCTGTACAGTAAACTGCATCGTTGCTGTACATGGACTATACTGCATATTTACACAATTACACCCCGATTTACGGGCCTATAGTTTTTCAGCTAAGCAACTACCGTGTCTAATATCGTACACTACTGGGCAAGCCAAAGCTGTGTAGTATATGGTTAGCCAGACAGGTGACTTCAAAAAAAATTATGGCCTGAATATTTTCATCATTTTGGATACTTGCGTCCGGCAAAATGGGCATCGTGAAACCGAACTTGAGCATCGATTACAAAGAACGTGACCGCATGGTATTATAGTCATGTTGACCTCCGCATTCAGGCAGACACGGCATGACCATGCTGACTTAGCAACATCAGCTTCTCTAACCGCTGCCTCCGCCTTCTCCTGCAATGACAGTTCAAACTTTCAGTGTCCACAACATGCAACATACGCAGTTAGAATTCAGAACGAGTCACTACACTAAGAAGCATATGATATGATGCGATATGATATGACATGGCATGCAATGCAAACTATAAAGTTTGGGGATCCCCTAGAACACCAGGCTTCTTTGTAGCCAGATATTATACATGCTCTGTGCACATAATGAACATAAAAGGAATTGTCTGAAGATCCTAGACAACAGCTTGACCCACCCTCGTCTCCATCTCAAAGAAATCATGGTGCACAGCTTGTGCAGCAGCTCCATTATGCACCAGTAATAGCATGTTGTTCAACAACGGCCATCTGACATCAATTTTCACTAGGTGCCAGTGTGCCACTACAGATTACGGGACACAACTACTCTCTTGGTATACAGAATTGACTAAAACATATTCTTGATGTTGAAAATAATGATGAATATAAAGACAACCCAAGAAGATATCGAAGTGGACAAACCTGCTCAACGAGTAGAGCCACTTGAGATTCTTTAAGCTGATCTTGCAAGGAAAGAGTAGTCTGTAGAAGTGTTTCCTTTGTAGCATCCATCCTTACCCCTGCAGCGGAAAGCATATCGTTGACTGCCTGTACCAGCTCGGTTGAAGATACCTTTCCATATTCAAGGCCAGTAACCTGTAAATCGAAGTATGATAAGAATTACAAAAACACATACAGCTAGCAAAACTAGAAATTGCACAAAAACATAACTAACCACATCATCTGCAGCTTCAGTTCCTGTGTTGATGGGGGAGAAGAGCTGTTGTCCACCTCCTGCAACTCTACCACTATCCAGTTGCAAAGGTGTCAAAGAGATATCAGCCATTGAAACGCTTTTAAATGAGTAAACCTGACTGGAAAGTAGCATGCAAGTTTCGCCAGCAGAAGTCTCCACTGTAAACCTGTAAAGAGCTTGGCCAGCTGATGGCCTTACATCTTCAGGGACCCTACCATATCTGAGCTTTTCACCCTCTTTTCCCGTCTTCCATGCCACAATTTCTCCACTATAGAATGGTCTTAAAGGAAGGAATTGGACTTGGCGAGCATCTTGGGGTAACAACTCTGCTCCCAGCAAACCATTGTACCTTCCTTCACGTTTTGAAACTCCAACGTCAGTGCCCAGACGGAGTATTTTAAGCACTTCTTTCTCTGTGCCATCTGGGCATGCAAATACTGAAGCAATCGGCAAGATAACTGGTGCTCCTAGTCGGTAACTAACAACAATTGCAATAGCATCGTGTATTGTCAAAAAGTTTGGGGGCTCTGCAACTAGAATTTGACCCGTGGATTTGTTCACAAAACAAACACTTCTGTGCTTTCCATTGCTTGACCATTCAGGAAATGGAGGATGCTGGCTGCTTCTTGTAACGTCATGGAGCATGGGGAGTAGTAGAAAGCGAGTATGGAGACGCTGAACAAACTGCAGGTTCTGTGATATATCCTCTAGTACACTTTCTATCTGCACCAGATTGAGTGCTTCAAATGAAGGAAAATGATTGGTTACACCAATCATAACAATCCTTAACGCATCTTGCAAAGATTTACCAAGCAGCTTCTCTTTTATTCTGTCCAGAGTAACAGAGCAAATGCTATTCACCATCTTTAGTTCTTTTCCATCCAGTTCCTGACAAGGGAAAAAAACTCATGTTCATTTGAAAAATACAAAATTAATTAAACTAACAGCCACAAAAAGAAAGATCCTATAATAGCAGTACCTCTACAATGACATCAGAAAGCTTCTTTATGCCCAATGTGTAGCAAATATTCTGGGAAAGATCTGGGTGAGCAAATCTTATCCTGGATGTATCTATGTTACTCAGTAAATGATAACTATATGGGTCAATATATACACACGATACAGCTGATACCAGCCTGCAACCATCGTCCGGTATTACTGAATCAAATATGCCTTCTGATCCATCTGTGATAGCCTGGTTGACACCAGAACACATGAAGTCCAAGATTTCCATCACTGCACGGAGTTCATTTGGATTCAAGCGTTGGTAACCACATGCTTTTTGTATATCCAAAAGAAGTTCCCTTGCATAAGTGCTTGTAAGGCTTTCCTGCATCCCAATTTCTCTGAGGATGGTGACAAATGGAAGATAAAGACTTGGAAGTTCAAAAGCAAAAGGTGACATGTTGATTGCCAGACGAGCAAAAAGCGATTTCACTGTCACTAAGCGAGTCCCGTTTGCAACTGGTACAAAAGCCAGGGTCTGCAACTCATTTTTCTCTGAAAAAGAAAGAAGAGAACTTAACTAGAGTATTAATAGATCTCTTTCCAAAGCAAATGACTAATTACAGTTTTCCGCTGGGGTTATCTTTGATTCTTTGTACAGCAAACAAAAAGGCATATGCACAAGGTATGCCATAGTAAGTTATTATTGGAGTTATGGTTTTGTGACTATAATTTCTTACTGGGGTCGTCAATATACATGACCGCACTGACAAGGTAATACCTGTTCATGATATATATCTTTATTTCTTCAGGAAGAACTAACAGCATAATAATTCTTGCCAAAAAAAAAAGAACCAAGACCTGAGCTTGGATACATAGTGCAAGCCACTCTAAATACCTCATCCTAAATATCAAAATGAAGAGTCTACAAAGTTGTTCCCACATATCAAATTTGGAAGTTCTAATTGGAAGACTACATGCCCATTTCAGGTCAATTTTAATATGATGATGATGTCTCCATGGGTTTCCAAAATAGAACCTCAGGAAAGTAAGATCAATGTGAAATGCTTTGATCTGTCAGACAATTGTTGTCAAATATTAAATTGAACAAGCTTACAATTTACCCCCTTTTTTTTCTTTTAACATCCCCAAATGAATAGCAATATGATTTGGGGGCAACTGCTCTTACAGTGCAAGTGCCAAGTACGGCATCACCATTTTAGTGTTCCAGTCAAAAAGAATTAATGAACTTCAATTCAAGTTAGTGTGATTCAAGATTTCAAAATTCTTACTGGGGGCAAAACATGCAAACACACATGAACAGATTGGTAGCCCTCACAATTAGCCAGCTACATATTTGACCCTTATTATGAATCTAGTCCATTCAACCCCTATCCTAAATCCCACATGAATACTTTGCATGATTGAACTCAAATATGGCCATGCAATGAAGTGTAAGTAAATTACTCCTTCCATCCCAAAATGTAATTATTTCTCGAATTGGACACAGGTATTAAAAAAATAGGTAGAAATAATTGAGTGAAAGTTATGATTGGTTGAAAAGAGAAATAGGTAAAGAAATTAAATAGAGAATGATTATAATTGGTTGAGATAAGTGGGTAGTAAAAAAATAGCTTTATTTTGAGACAAAGCTAGAGTAGTAGAAATAACTTCATTTTGGGATGGAGGGAGTAAGTGTTTTCCAGTGAAAAAAATTCACTGCTAGCAACTGAAAACAAGGAAAGTGAAAAGGCAAAGAATTGAAGTTCTGTTAAATAATGGCAACAAATGTAGGGCATATACAAGGAGGTAAACATAATTTTGATGCATTTGCGCTACCTGAAGACAAAAGTGTTCCCCATATTTTATCTAAGTACTGCAAGATCTGTAGAAAGGCATCTTCTACTGTCATTATCCCTGATGAAGTTGGCCAGTGTGCCAGTGTGTCCTCACCATTGCCTCTCCCAACACTCTGCTTTATTTCAGAAAATAAAATAAGAGAACAGCATTTTCATATGATAAAAACATATAAGCATGTTATGACATTGACCTGCAAGTGCTTCAGAATTGTAGTGAAGGCAGGAGGACTCCTTAGTCGAAATGCTCCCCAAGAATACTCAGGAGGGATAATTGCTTGATTGGTAAGAATAGGAGCAGAACTCCATGCTAATGGCCAATCTTTTGATAAAATAGATTCACTATATGAGGCAAGTACCCTTCGACCACCTCTCTTCCCACCAATACTTGGAAAACCTTTTTCGGCAGGAATGAATGTAATTTTGCCAATCCTTTCGCAAAAAGAACTATCATACAAAGTAGCAAAATTAGCAAGAATCACATTAACAACAGATTCTGCCAAAGACCAAAGCTCAAAAGGAATTTCGTTTTTGCTGTCTGATAAGTCTGCCTCAAAGTCCTCAAAGTCACTAGGATCTTCTAAAGATGATATAATATCATTTCCAATGGATTCTATTTTTGTCGCACACTGTACTATCATATCAGGCTCCGTAGATGTTCGAAGGCCTGCTTTTCTGAGTATAACAAGCCAACCATCTGACATGAACCTTTCAGCTGGGAACTTATGTCTCTCCCCAGAGAAAACTGAAGTAAGCAAAGCATCTGAAGGGTCAAGTAATTCCCTTGGTTTGAACAACTCTGTACAAAACTCGTTTGCACTTGTCAGAAAATTAGTCTCCTTCAAGGTGTTTACTACAGAAGAGTTCAGCTGCAGATCTTTCCAGTTAGCATACAAGTAGGCTAGAATGTCTTCCTGCTCTTGAGCTGATTTATTTCCAAAGCTAGGCAAAGCAAACCTCACTAGTATTTCTTGGTCACTCAATTGTTCAACCCCCAAAGCCTGAAGAAATAGATCCGCATTCGGTGTGCTAGAAAGGCACTGGGAATCAGTGGGGCGTAAGAATGCAGTGGGAGAAAGAATGTAATGATCGGACCTTGACAGGCTAGTGTATGTTCCTGTAACTGTTTTATACATTGGAAGCTCTCTCAGGACATCCAATTCTTCTCTCTGATATAAGTGGTTACTGGACAATCTGAATTCTAAGACAAACAATGCAAACAGTTTATCACAGTCCTCACTTGATAGACTAAGTGGCAAAGGTAAATGGCCACCACTTTTTGTTGCAACCAATTTAGAAGTAATAATTTGTCCAAGAGTCTGGTCACGTGAAGGAAACAGATTGCATATTGTACCACACTCCAGAAAAGATAAATCAAAAACTGGTATATTCAACTTGTAAAGCAGAGCAGGTAACCATGGAAACTCTGAGTTCATTGACTGAAATGCAGTATCAAGTATACTGTTCTGTTCAGCTTCTCCAGTATCATCTCCTGGCTGGGCAGATGTGTCAACTACTCTATCTGCACCATCAACAACTCCACTGCCACGATTTGAATCATCTGCTGGTGGTACAAATATTAGATGGCATTCATTCACACGGCAGAGAACGGGTTTGTCTAGATATGCTGGAATTAAGGGCCAGTCAGATAAAAGTGAAAGGTCACCACTCATTGAACTAAATATTTTCCAGAAGCGCTTAATCCATTCAGGACTTGGTCCAGCAGTTGATGTATTAGCATTATTATCCCAAGGAATCCATGGAGACTTCTTCTGTACCGCAAGGTGCACCCAACGTTCATCAAATATGTGCTTCAAATGGCCTGATAACAAGTGAGGAGAAAAACCTCTTAGCTTTAGAGGTCTATGAATAACTTGAGTGGTGAGCAATAGCTCCAAGAAGGGCTTTTGTAAACATTGATGATGGATAAAGTGATGCAAGAACGGGTGCATCAATAGCTGTTGCTCCTCACTTGCTATCCAAAGTTCAGTAGATCCCAGCCTTGTTAGACATCTTGTCGATGTCGGCAATGGGACTCCTTTGAGCTCTGTGATGATAGATGACAGAACATTATTTTCAGCAGCTTGGGTCCTATGGGATGCTGAGCCACCAGTCTTGCTGATATCCTCAACAACCCCCCGACCAAAGTCATACAGGGCTTTTCCAAAGTATGTCACAATTTCAAGTGCGTCGCCCCCAGAAGCACCCTGCCTCTGTGTATTTGTATGGTAAGACAATGAGCTGCTTGAAGATGGCATAGAATTTGATATGGAAGAATTCATTATTTCAGATTGTTGGTTGCTAACTCGTGATTCCTCATGTATATGAAGATCTGAGAACTGGTACAGGTCCATATCTGAGAAGCAATATTCAAGAACATCTATATATGTTTCAATAGATCGGAGTAAAATGGATGAAGAAGCTTTCAGTAGATCCCTAACCATCTTGGGCCTGATCACTCTTACATTAACTCCAACTGCTTGAATTTCACTAACCAACTCCCAGGGTACAGAAAAAACAGGGTAATGCTCTTTAATGAAACTACATACACTATTAGATGGCAGATTATCATCATCTCCACTCCCTGGGTGGGATAAGAACATACCCTCATCCACTTTAACAAGATTCCCACCATAAAGTTGCCAAACAGGAAGATCAGCCAAGCGCACATAGAAAGGTCTTATCACTTGATCTACCAAGGATTGCCAATCTGCTTTAGATGCTCTAGGCGAATTCACATTAGTTACAGTAGAGCAATGCCCAGTGAGTGGAGCAGGATGCTGTTTCGATCTGGGCCAGAAAGAGTACACCCTATCACCATAAGCCTGTAAAATTGTACTCACAGAATGTGCAGTCCTTGATTCAATAGCAGAAGATAGAGGATCCTTCCTAAGCTTTTGAAATTCCAGGACCATCTCAACGTATGAATCAAGCACGCATAGCATAAGTTCCTTATTCCATGCCTCAACCAATTTGTTTTTATTCATTTCAAGATCTGACAAAGATTTCTCATGTGAGCTGCCAAAAATGTACCGCCCACCATTATGCCTCACAATAAAATGGCCTAGAGTTGTGACAGGCATGCTTATAGACCCAGATAGTGGTAAGGGAGATAATATACAACTGGATGCATGTATATTGGTTGATACTCCATTTCGAGCTATGTGCGCCGCTACTCCAGCAACAGGGGTTAAGTTATAGGCAAGATACCGCCTGAAATAGGAAAAAAATCAGCACGCATTATGCCAGAGGTCCTTCCACCAGTTCACATGTTTAAAACATTATTAATTAATAGATGAATTATGAGAAATGGTGAATATAGGTAGACTCAAAAGTACAAAAGATTCTGAACTATAATATGGATTGAAAGGGGCAAAACCTGTCAAGAGCCATGTTTCGTGTTTGCCCTGATCCAAGGCAAAGGGCAACAAACCATTTGTCAATATAACTGCAGCCACTGTCAATCACATGCACATCAATAGTTTGCATTCTAATAGCTGCACTTGTACCTACAAATATTCTGGAGAGTTGAAATTTTCTCCATTTCTTTTCTGAAAATGGATTCCTTAAAGTAGCTACTGACGGGTCAACAAGTACAGAGTAGTTCAAAGTTGGCTGAGAAGCTCCATCTTCCCATGTTGATAAAGACACCTGATCGAAATCACATCGACAACACATTAGACGTGGAGCAGTTTTTTTTCTAAGATTATGCTTTAGAATCGCCCTATAAAGCTTTCTCACTACTATTCCTGGAAAACTGGTACCCAGCACCCACACTCTGTTGTCAGTTATTAGCATGGGATGCAGTAAAACCTTTCAATTTTTCACTGCCATCATATGAAAGTAAAATTAATTTTATAGATTTAAACAAGACTTGTGCAGGAAATGCATTTGATGAATTAATTAATTTATTAATTGCGGGACAGCAAAGAATGGAAGGATTATGGCATTTCTTTTGCAATAATATTATTGATCCAATGTCTTTGTGTTCATAAGATATATTCTACCCTTTTATCATACACATATAATCATATTTTTGCATAGAAATTTAGGCGTGCACATATTGTAGTACGATCTACATGTATGGGTTGTTTAGATTTTACAAAGTGCAAAAGTGTAAGACCCAAAGAATCAAGAATAGGGGTGCAGAAACACACGACTATAAAAAAACATACTTCAGGCAGAAATTCAAAAGCTACCGATGTAGAGTAATAGTTTTCAAAAACAATTATCACCTGAATGATTGACCTCAGGAATAGGAGAGTGCTGGATGGATTTTGCGTAAATCGATCAAAAATATCCTTTACTCTATTGCAACCAGCTTCAAGTTCTTTCAGACACTTTGATGATAAAGGCATACGAATAACCGTGGAGTTTGCTGAAGATAGTGAAGCCTCCTGTGTAACACACATTGGGGTGAACTGATCATGAAATCTCTCGACCAAGTCATTTCCTGAAAAGACAAATAGCATTTAAGGTCTTCACTCAACTTTCCCTCATCAGAAAAATACAGGAAACTATATAATGATATTAAATGAGGACTTCATCCAAAATGCAGGCATAGTTCTATCATGAGGATTCACATATTAGTACATGATTTCTCAAATTCCCATATTGCAAACAGGGATGCAACAGTTGCAGTAAAATAATACATTTAGCAGACTTGGAATGATATGTTCACTGACATGGATCCAAATTAAGCTTTAGTGGGTAATGAGTTCTATTAAGTTTTGATCTTCAATGAATCCTTCTGCCCAAAAGAATGTGGTTTCATCATGTGTAGTGCACACAAACTAAAACAAATTATGGTCATATATTTATAATATTAATAATTGAACAAACATGATTTTAAGTAAAAACACACCTATCAAAGAGAAGAACCTAGCTGACGAGGTAGCAGTGGAAGTCGTGCCACCAGTCAAGCCCAAGGGATCAAAAACGTAGAAATAGCCACCAGAAAGAATACTCAAGGTATCGCACACAAAATAACCGCTAAGAAGTCCGAGCCCATAGTTCAGAATATTTCCCTTCAGTTTCCATGGAGGAGGAAGTTGGAGACTGCAAACTTCTTCTCTGCTCATTATTGTTCCTTCAAAGATGACTGTCAATGAAGAACCCTGGAAGTCACCTAGATTTTTTTTTTGGAAAATAAAAATATGTTACTTATATAAACATAAACAGAAAAGAGAACAAAACAATAAATACTAACACAATTATGATTGGAAAAAGGAAAATATCAGTAAAATAGCTTACTAGGGAGACAATTTCTATCATACCTAAACTCTGCTGCAGCAATGACTGCTTGGGATGTTCTCGTCTATCATAGATAAGGTGCACTTTCTTCGCATTGCAATGATCAGCTAGCTCTATAAGGTCGAACAAAAGAAAGTCACTCTCACCATATAAAGCCAGCAACTCACTTATTTTAGCATATTCCATGCATGGCAAATCCGTCATTAGCTCATCATCCAATAATGATGATCCACGAAGAGATCGAACCCCAAGCCTATTAGCTAGATCATTACCAATACTAAGATGCACAAAGCTCTTCGATGTAGGAACAGCATTCATCCAGGGTGCATCATTGTAGACAAGATTTCTGGCAGGTGTCAAAACACCAAATGAATCTGGAATCAACAATGAATTCAGCAACACATCAGGTGCTTGGCTATCAGGATAACAATCAACAAATGCTTCCAAAACACGATGAACAAAACTTAGTTGTTCTGTAGACAATGGCTCTCCTTTGGCATCGCTTTGTAAACACTGAAGTACATTCAGATAATCTGCTGCATCAAATGTCTGCTTCACACCCAACATTGACAGTAACCTCTTAAATTTCGACAGTTCAGATGGAACTGCATAAAGATAAGGATGATATTTTACAGGTGAATCAAAAGCAAGTGCCTGAGGTGGCACAAACCTATCACCTATATAAACCCATGGGTGTCCATCCAGATTCCTTTTTAGAATGTTGGTATCGGCAGTGTCAATAATATCTTGCAATTTTGAGTAGATCAGTTGAATCTCCTTTTGCAGAACTGCATCATTGGCACTGTCTTCAGAAAACATCTTGAGTTCATCATAAGACTTGGAGATCTCAACTAACTGGGAAGATAAAATGTTTACATTTGGTGGGTCTAACCAACCAAGTTTTCTTTGCAGATACATGGAGCAAGAATCAGCACTAAGAATCCGCATTTTTGATGAAACAAGCCACATTTGTGATTTCGGCCTTGTTATGACCGGAGGAGCTACATGATCTTCAGATATGAACCATGGAAGTGCTTTTAGCAATGGTGCAACATGGACTGGACACCAAGATATATTTTTCAGCTCAGACCAAAATTCATCTTCTGGTATATCATGATCAAAGTTTGAGAACAAAGATATAATAGTTTCGTCTGGGTCATACCCATCCCCATCATTTTCTGCTTCAAAACTTCCATCAGTTTTAGAAGCTTCCTGATTGTCATCCTCATGGAAGGTTTTTTTATCCTCCATGTTTGAAGCCTTGAATTCAAGAAAATTTAGATAGGTAAGTAGCTTTTTCCCATGCTCAAATGCATCATCTTGTTGCCCTGAACCATGCACCAGTGAAACTGACCTCGCAATGTCAAGCAAAGTACTAAAACCAAATTTACTTTTAAGTCCAAAGCTTGCAAACAGTTCAATTACTTCAGTTGTCATGAACTTCTCTGAAGGAAAGAAGGTTTCTTTGTGCAGCAACTTATGTAACTCAGGTACACGAGGATCATAAAGTCTGAGGAAAACAAGAGTTATTTCTATGTACCAAAATCTAGATAGTAAAGGGAAGCAGAAAAATAGAAAAACAAAATCCATGGTATTCATGGACTGAAAGTAACAAGCTCATTATTGATGAAAATAAAAACGAATTGCAGATTACATCCAATATAGAATTATAAAAAAATTCCTACATCAAACAGGTTTCAGTTATTTGTTTTCATTATGAGGATTTACTTCTACATGGCATGCTGTTTCATAAAATATCAAAGGAAAGGCTGACCGATAGATTAGACAAAGCACACTTACATAGCATACTTTGCTCACATATATTGGAACAAGCAGATGCCAAATGAACATTAGCCCTAGTGACAGTGCACATAACAGATGATAAAGCATGCAAGAAAATCAAGAGAAGTCTACCAACCTAAATACAATTCTACATGTGTGTGAGCGCGGGCGTCAGGGAGAGAGAGAAACCTGGAGGGATGTACCCATGCACCACTGGCAGCCAGAACGAAAGGGACATCATATAATGAAGCTCTCACAGAAGTATCATTTTCTATCAATAGTTTCACATCACGAAGAATTGCTGAGACAACAGCTGGTTCTGAGAGAAACTCAGATATTCGAGGAAGCACGTGGTCCCTGTAAAATTCAGTCTTTTGAGGTTCCCTAATAGCAAAGTGTGATACCAAAATTGACTTTTCCTTTGCCGATTCTGTTTTTATAAAACTTTCATTCAACAGATCCTCATGAACACCTTCAGGTCTAAGCCATTTTCTAGGATTTGTCAGGCTAACAAGCTCCCTAGATTTATAGGATTCAAATATAGGGAGATTCTTGATTGTATTCATATGGGAAGAGTTCATGTGATTTCCTGAAAACCACTTTGACTGGAAAATAAAACTGCGTAGCTCATGTGTTTCTGCCAGTGAAATACCCATGAACAATTCCTTACTATCCTGAAAATTAGAAGCAACAGACTGCACAGCATTCAAAACACCAACTGCGGTGGCTTCCTGAACAAAATTTGCCAACTGCGGATGTTCTATCTGCAGATCAGGTCTCAGAAAGAAACATCCCAGTTTCTGAAGCAACGAGTACATATTTTCACTCCACCCATAATCTATTATTACATTTGAAGCATTGCCAAGTTGCATAAGCTTGCCATCTACAAGTGGTAATATAGGCCATTTTGCAAAAATTGAAAGATCTTCACATGAACATCGCAAGAAATTCCAGAGTGACACCATCCATTCCACACTTGGCTGACCTTGCTGTCCAGGAGACCAAAATAACTGCTGAGCATGCTGCCATTCAGGTGGCAAGATCCTAGGCAACAACTCAAGGAGAAAATTGCATGTGAATAAGTGAATGTTTGACCGTGCAGAACAAGTTATATCATATAACTTCTTCAAAATGCCATCTGGTAAAGTGTTATCAACAACAAGATGGGGAATGGTGTCCTTCAGAAGGTCAAATTCCATTTGTGAAGAAAAGAATATTCTTTCACCCTCCCCTCGGTTACTAAATGCTGTGAATGATCCATTTGCCAAAGGAAGAAGAGCTAACCCTTGCAATTTATCAGGAAAGGAAGGATCCGCCATGTCACTCAAGCAGTACTCCAGAACAAGTATTGCTTTGTCTCTATTTCTGAAGCCACGCTTCCGTCGGATCAACAAATTTCTCAGCAGATGAGGATTCAGGAGATGAATTGATGGATAGACATTCAAGAAATTGTCAGCTATTGGCTTGGATACAGATACCACAGGCAAACCAGCTTCAGAAAGAACTTCTGACAGTTCAATTGCCTTTGAAAAACTGAAATCAGGAAAAATAGATTGCCTTGCTGACACCCAATGTCCCCCTCGAGCTTTTGTATACAGGACATGAAGTCCAAGTTCGGCAATAGATACATAAAGCTTCCTCACCATGGAAGACCATGGTTCCACACCTACAGCAGTAGGCCAAAATGAGAGAAATAGATCAGAGGGACCAAGCTCTTGTGCAATGGCTGCAAGCAGGTGACCATAAGCAGGAGCAACAACATCTTCAAGCAGTGCAAGATTCCATTCTGATCGTACTCTTCCTCCCCCAGCCATGTCGTTTCCTATCCAGATATCCCTTCGATTTGAAGATAGTTCAAAATAAGCATTCACATGCACTGGCATGCTAGTGTTGATTGGTAAAGGAAGAAAGCAGAAGGCTCGACCATCAAAAATTTTCCTGTCCTTAGAGGATCCAAGAGATAGATGCTTGAGAACCAAATCATCAAGGTTGACTTCAGCTTCACCAGACAGTTCTTTTGTATTGTCCAGAGTCACAGAATGCAGATAAGCACCAACAGATGCCCAGGGAACAAAGAAGTGGGACTTGCTACCAGAGGCAGTTGACAACTTTCTAGCATGGCCCCCACCTATACACTCTGTTAAGATCCATGAATGCACCAAGCAGGCAGCAGGGCTTTGCTCAAAGACAGAGACCTTTTGACAACTCCAAGGTAAATCACTATCTTTAGTCTTATTCAACTTATTGAAAAATTGATTCCTATCCATTCCTGATGGTTGATTTCCATGTATAAATTTAAGCATCGTATTAAGTGCATGAGGTTCTTTGGCCATCTCATAACTATTATGCTTTGAGACACGATGTACAAGTTTCATCTCCTGACTGTCGTTCTCCTTGACATACAGAGTGATATTCTTTATGTTGCGGAGAAAAAGTAGAGCCTCAGATACAACTTCAGAGAAGGAAGAGAAAAGCATTTCCACATCTTGGGGTGTATACTGTTCTCGCTTTATTTGGCTTCTAGAAGCAGCAGCCTCATTCCTAAGAGGGAAGCGGAAGATTGTGCCTGGAAATGGCTGTTGCAAGTTGCAACCGAAGTGTAAGAATGGGGTGAATTGATCAGGGAACTGTTCTAAGATCCTCCTTCCTGCAAATTTTATCCTTAGACCTGGATGAGATGGAGATATCCCTGGCAGATAAGAGGCATGTGGATCAAACATAACAATATTCTCACCAGAAACAAACCCAGGAATGTCTGTGAAGTGATATACACAATTGAAGCCAAGACCAAACCTGCCTATTGCAAAAGGTTTTTCAAGTTTGCTGTCTTGACCAATTCGCGAGATGGCATAAAGATCCTGAGGACTAAAAACTGAGTCATTGAAGCAGTAGAGGGCAGGCCCCTGCCATTCGGCCATTTCAGGCGATAGAATAGATGAAGTACCATAGTGGGTCTTATCCAGTAAAAACACAACCTCAGAAGCCTTAGCATCTTCTGCATTCTGTACCAACTCAAAGAGAATCCCTGGTCCATCTGCATACATCTCAACAATGTGCTTAAGTCGTGTAGTCAAATCTTCATGCTGCCCAAAAGCCTCAGCAACCCCTGACAAACTCAAATTCATTGAGTCGGAACTCTCAGCAAGCAAGAGACGGCGAAGAGAGCGGACACCTAGCCTTTCTGCCACATCATTAGAAATGTTGCCATGGACAAAATTGTGAACATACTTCTTCAAATTGAAAGCAATGCTTGATGCATTCCCAGTGATGTCATCACCATAATCAAGAAGCCAAGGGGCATCATTAAATACAAGTTCAGAAGACAGACAGAGCCTAGCTGAAGAATCAGGTAGATATATTTGTGTTTGGTGGTCCTGAAACCGAAACTCAGCTAGATGCTGCACAACCAAGACAGCTGTTCTAAGTTCCTCAGCTTGTAGTGAAGTCGAAGCTTTCCTTCTGGCCATTCTGGTCAAAATACTAGCATAGTCTACAGGGTTCAGTTGCTCCTTTATGCCAAGCTCCAAGAACAGGTCCTTGAATACTGCTAAATCAATTGGAATGACACGAATGTAAGGTGCCAGATGAAGGTGTCCAGTTAAAACTACTTCATCAGTTTTTGCAAATCCATCCCCCACCCATATCCATCTACAGCCCTCTAGTACCACCTTCACTATATCCATTTCATCAGATCCAATCAAATTACTCAGTAGCGCATAAATCTTTGGCATCACCAATGCTAACTCTTGCCGAAGTACTTGATCAGTCACAATTTCATTGTTCTTACCCAACTCAAGCAGTTGAGCTGCAATTACACTTCCAGATGGAGGAGAAAGCCAACCTAAGCTATATGACAAGGCTGACGAAGTGCATTCACCATCGAGTATGCGTGAGCTAGCAGAAACAATCCACATGTCGTCCTGCATCCTTACTTGCTTAGGTGGAGCAACCATTGATGACACTGAAGGCCATGGCAAAGCTGGACTTGGGGCACTAGCCAACACCGGACACCAACAAATCATTCTCAAATCACTCCAGAATTTTTCAAGATCAGTTTCCCAAGATGTATCACGAGATCTGAGCACAGTAGTAACTTTAGCTAGCATATTTACCTTCTTGCGGCCATTAAATGGTTTATGTACAAACCATTTGTGAGCGTGAACTTCGAGATATGAAAGGAGCACTTTACCCCTTGAATGAGCCTTGTGGTGATCTTTGTGAACGAGTGAGTCAATGTGCCGAGCACTTTGTATTATGGTATCAATAGATACAGATGTTCTAAGCCCCAAGCAGAGTAACATATCAAGAACTTCTGGATTTTGAAATAAGCCATGAGGAAAGCAATCTGATTCCTGGAGAAGAGCATAGAGTTCTTCCACCCGAGGATCATAAAGAGATTGAGGACTTTTCAAGATCCCATTAGTTGTAGGAACAAATCTAAGGACCTTCAAGGCTTCCTTAAACCTTGGATTTTCCAAGGACAGCTGCGGCAGATCTTGCAAGATGGCTAGTATAACTGAATCACGAAACTCTGTTTGCAGCTCGTCTAACCTATTCAGAACGTACCTCTGGTAGAAGTTTGATTTTGGCATGCGTTCAATACCATAATATCTCATTATGATATCTTCATCGCTTGGGGATATGCAGAAGACAAAGTCCTCATTCAGTAAGTGCTCTGCAACACCAAGAGGTGGCAGATACTTTGTTGAACTGGATAAATCCGAGAAACCATAAGAACTGGGAGACCCTCCATCAAATACCCTAAAGATGGGTAGCTTTTTGCATAGATTTATGGTCATATCAGAAAGGTGGGATCCCAAGTACCATTTTGCATCAAGAACAAACTGGTGTAGTTCATTTTTCTCACCAGGAGTGATGCGCTGAAACAGAGCTTGCAAATCAACACCCTCCAATGAGGCAACCCCAAAGATTGAATGAAGTACTCCAGTTGCATCACCATCATACACATAATTAGACAACTGTTGGCACTCACTCAAATACTTGGTGTCTAGTATCTTGCAACCTAATTTGGCAAGGAGTTCCTTCATCAAATTAGACAGTGAACCTGTTTTAATAAATTTTGTGACTGTAGATGCTCTATAAAGGTGCCCTGAAGTAGAAGGTAATATAGGCCAATCACTAAACAAATCAAGGTCATATGAACAATCCCCAATGTATTGCCAGAAAAGTTTAAACCAGGCTGCTGTAGGAGATGATCCACCCAATTCTGGATCCCAGGGAACTTGGTTTTGGCACTTCCATCCAGGAGGAAATAGCCTGGGAAATAACTGAAGAAATGTTTGGCCTTCAATAAGTGAAATGTTTACCTGAGAACTACTGGCTATCCGATACAACTTGTCTAGTATTACAGGGGGAATGCTTCGGTCAATTATTCTATCGCCGACTGCAGAAAGAAGCTCATATTCTATGTTATCACAGACATAATATCGATTCTCCTGTGAAATCTCAGAAAAAATCCCAAACTGCTTATTTGCTAATGGAATCAATGGGAGGCCATTCATGCATTTACCAATATTGCCACTGTCCAGATCAGCAAGGCAATATTCCAGTAATATTAGTTTATGAGATTTTTCTAATATGCCAATATTTTCAAAATTCTTGAGGAAATGCCGTACTGTAGCAGGAGTTACAATTTTGAGCTTATACTTCGTATGGAACTTTGAAAACATATCAACAATTGCACCTGGTAGACGAACGACAGGCATGCCTAATATAACAAAAGCCTCACTGAGATCATTGCTTCTTGAGAATCTGTCATCATGAAGCAAACTTTCAGCTGGTGATATCCAAGTCCCACCTTTGATCTCCGAGTGGAATACTGGAGAAGTGTAAATAACTTTGCAAATTTGATCCACGAGAATACTCCAGGGCTCCTCGTACGAACCAGTTGGCCATAAGGAATAATATGATATTTTGGAGTCCAAAATCATACGCAACTGCAGCAGCAGTTCTCTGAACAATGGAGCAACAACATCTTCTAACAATAACATATTCCAGTCAGAGCGAAGCTTACCACCCCTGTCCATGTCAGCACCATACCAAATGTCACGTCGGTTGGATGATACTTCGAAGTAACCATTCACATGCACAGATAATCCTGTCCTTACTGGCAAAGGAAGAAAACAGAATGCGTGACCTTGTCTGAGAATAACTTCCTGCAAATTCAGTTATTAGTAATTACCACAGAGTAACCACAGCAAATCTTAAGGTGTAAAAAACACACTGAAATAGTGCACCGTGTTCTGAAGAACGTCTGATATAGCATGAAACCCAGTAGATAACGTAAATCAAACACACATTTTTGCAGTTCAAGATATTATAGTCAATTAAATTCTGCAGTGTACAAAGTTCGTTTAACCAGAAGAAAAATAAATAAAATCCCATCATATTGTTAATGATTTTTTTAAAATATTCAGCAGCAGATAACTATAGGCAATGCCCAACTGTTGCTACAAAATTGGAGATAATAGCCATAAAGAGAACTGCAAAATGAACTATATATTACCTCAGGTCCCAAGTTGGAGATGCAAGCAGCAACAGAAGCCCAAGGTAGTAGGTGAAGATCATAATCCTTGGCAGCAGTTGTTGCAAAAATACCAATTTTACTTAATGCAGATGCCATTCCCTGTACAATAAAATAGGTATAGCTCTTTTTCTCAAACTTCTTGCCCAAAAATGACTCTGATATAAAATCCATTGAAAAGGAATCTATCTTTTGCTCAGAAGACCCAGCGGCAATGCCAGAGAACCTAATGAGGGCTTGTCGATGCCAGTGCAAATTGTCATGCTGTAACCCTATGGAGCAAGAGTACGCTATCATTGGTTCACTCATACCAGATTCCCATACATACATTTCAAGTGACAGCACATTTTTCAGGAAAAGCAAATTATATACAGCTTCTTCGTAAAGTTGAGCAAACAGATATAAGATATCATCTTCTGTGTACACTTGTCTCGATAACCGACTAAGAGATGCTTGCTCAGCAGTCCTTAAAGGAAAACGAAACAAAGTTCCCTGGAATGGTGCTTTCATGTCACAACCAAAAGCACAATAGGGTGAAAGTTGGTCGTTATACAGTGTGATTGCTGAAGAGCTGACAAAGTCTATGCGTTTTCCAGGATTTGCAGCTGACACATTCGGAAGATAAGCACCCTGGGGATCAAACAGGACAATGTACTTGCCACTCACAAATGATGGCAAGTCAGTCAAGTGGTACACCGAGTTAAAACCAACCCTGTGGAAACAGAACTCGTGTGTTGTCACTCACAGCATAAATAAATAAATAAATCATGGACTACTAGAGGGTGAACATTTAACACTGAAACATAATCAGTTACAGTGACATGCTTGTGGAGCCTCCCACATAGTAACTTACTAACTGATCCCATCAATGAGTTTTACATCTAGAAGAATAGACATTCTTATCCCCCCCCCCTTCTGATTTAGAGCTGTTAATTTTGAGGCATGAATGAAAAGGACAGCACTTAAAATGAAGTTAGTCATAGAACAAAGGTAAGTATTTGCTGAATCATTAGTGGCATATCGATAATTCCAGAGTGCTTGTTCAAAATAAACTTAAGAGCCGAGAAATTGATATATTCACTACCCAAACCCATCAATACCTAAAACATTATAACAGGGATAGCATCAGAACACAATAACACCCCTATCAGGAACAAATAAGCGTGACGTCGCAGCGATTTTACTAGCCAGGAAGCTTAGCATTGCAATTTACAGCAAAAAGGAAGCTTGAGAGAGAGAGGGAAGAGGGTGCACCCGAAGCGGCCGGTCTTCCAGACCTGTGAGACCTTCCTGCTGTCCCCAACGCGGGAGATGCTAGCGAAGTCCTCGTCGGTGAACACGGCGTCGTTGTACGCAAGCAACGCCGGGCCCTGCCATTGCGCGAGCGCGGGCGCGAGCAGCGAGGCGGCGCCGTGTGCGCGGCGGTCGAGGCAGAGGCGGACGCGGGATGCCCCCGCGTCATCGGCGTTCTGGATGAGCTCCCGCAGCGCGGTGGTGCCCTCCGGGTAGTTGGCGAGCACCTCGCGGATGCGCCGCGTGAGGTCCACCCGCTGCCCGAAGTCCTCGAGCAGCATCCCGCCTGGATCCATGGGCGAGGCGGCGATCGAAGCGAAGCTACCGTGCCATTGGAAACGTGGGAGAGAGGAGAGGAGGAGGAGGAGGAGGCTAGGGTTTGGGAGGGGAATAGGCGAGGATTTTGGGCGAGGGGGAAGGGGAGGGATTCGCGGATTTGGGCGTGGGCGCTCGTGCTTTCCTTCCGCCCTCGCTGCTGCGGCTGCGGGCGTTGGTTGGAGATTTGACTCCTCCGCCTTTTCGCCGAGGCTTCGTCGTCGACTCGTCGCCGTCTTCTTCTTCAAGATTGCGGGAACCGGGAAGGACTCCCGGCACCTGCCATTGGCGGTCTAGCTTGTGGAGCCCACGTCGGTGCCTCTCCTTTCCATTACTTTCTTTTATTTGGGTGCTGCTCAATTGGGCCTTTAGTAGTGAAACGGCCCAATGTGGAGCGCTAACTGGACCCACCACTCATCGTACGAATGGGCCCATATGGGGCTGGCCGGCTGGTGGCCTGGTGCGGCAGAGCAGCCCACTACCATTTTGTTGGCCATAGAGGCCCAATCACACCTAGGCAATTGCCATGTCATGTCTGAAGAGTAGGGTATTAGTTGTGTTGGCTGTGGCGGACAGCTGTAGCAGCAGCAGTAGCCCAGCACAGTAGTTACTAGTTGAGTTTTTTTAAAAAAACTGTTTCTTCTGTATCATTTTAAAATATAGTAAACTACTACTAAAAATATATGACAGCCGTAAGAGTATAGAACCATCAGCCGGTGGTTTCTTTCCGATTTGATTAGACTGGTTCTCATATAAGAATTTATGTTAATAATTATTTTTCGTCGGCCGGCGGTAGTATGCTTTGTCAGATTTTGTTAAAAGATAGCGGGGCTTATGAAATAAAGCCATGTCAGTAATTAGTGTAAACTGTATTCACCTAAACTTGTTAGGTGCAATCCTAGCACATTAACTTATAAAAACCCCTTTCTTACCTCACGAATGTCTGATACGTGTGAATAATGTAAAAGGTATAGTATTACACATGTTATATTTGTCAATAACAATATACTTGGTTTCTGCTCTTATTTTCATTATCGGTTGGTTTTTATACACATTTTTTTGTGTAATCAGAATATCTTATTATACATTTTTATCAAATACTTATCCATCCCAAAATAAGATCTCCTATTATTTTTTCTAAAATAAGTTCATTTTTTATAAGTAATCATTATATTAGGTTTTGTAAAAGTAAAGTGAGGGAATTTAATAAAGTGAAGTATATTTAGTATGCATGAGATAAGTGAAAAATAAAGTTATTTTAGGATGGATGGAGTAGATGTCTATGCAGCATCCTTCACATATGTGTTTGCATAGCATCCTAGTCAACACTTAAAATTAGCAAAATTAGCCATGTTATACCTTTTGACATCGGCTTGCATACACCTGATAAATTCGTACAGGAAGATGAGTTTAATATACTGCATTACCCCCACTTAACACATTCGTTTACCATAATATGATTTACTCTCGTAATTATCATTTGAATGATTTAAAATATATACTGTAAAGTACTGTTAACTGTGAATTAGCTCCCACTCTTCTGTAAAAAAACGTGGTTCTAAACTTTTTAAAGTTAATAAACTTTCTTCATTTCATTCTTGCATAAATCCAAAATACCTACACAAGGGCAATATTATGAAAGCTTTGATTATAGTAACAAATTTGGTTACGTCAGTTTTTTTGTCCAAAACATTTATTCCAAATCATAGCTATGGTCAAAATTAATTCAAATGCACTGCACGGATTTACAGACGATATGTCAGACGGAGTATATCATATACCACCTATTATTTTCCCGGTGCACTCCTATTCATTCCCCCCCACACAAGCTAGGCCACGTCGACGACGATTCCTGCTCATCGGATGTGCCGCGTGCTGTCCATCGAGCCGCCTGTGCCAGCGCTGCCGTCTTCCGAGCCGCGGCGGGGAAAACGACCTCGCGTTGCCCCGCCATGCGCCCGTTTCCTTCGCCTCGATGTCTTCGCACCTGCTATCTCCATAAAAAAAAAAAGTACGGGACGCTACGCCAACCTCTCACCTTTCCTCTTCCAATTCCCCACCGAAAACAAACCCCAAGGAGCCATCCATCTCCGGCGGCCAGGCCCCTGCTAAGCCGACTCTGCTGCCGCCTCCGCCGGTCATCTCATCCGCGGCCATCGTCCCCCACCTTGCATGCTGCTCCACGGCATCCCCGCTGTTTGGCGTCGCCGTCCTCTCCATCTATGTATATGCAGCTTCCTAGCCCGGCCGTTGCTCTTTATTTATTAGAATTTCGCATCTCCTTCCTCTGTTTGCTTTTCTGGGATTTAGGTTTAATACATTTTCCTCTTCATGCATGTGCGCAAGGGGATGCTGCTCTACCATATTGATGGGGAACGCTCTTCAGTTGCCACTGGTATGAATGGTTATCAATGTACCTCGAGTGCTTTTTTATCAGGTGACATGCATATTTTCTTGTGATATATAATTTATTATCAATTGCAATTAAATTCGAGGGTGCCATAAGGTGCAGATTTTGTGTTATTACTGCAATGCTTGATAATTAAGGCCCTCTGCAGTTCATTCGATATGCATGAATGTGTGGTTACGGCATGTATTTGCTTATTTACACACAACAAAATTATTGTATCATGTGCCCGGCAAAATTAATGTGTCATGTTTCTTTCATCAGGTCGCACCAGTAAAAAGGACAGTCTTTTATTAACTACATCGCCTGCTTCTTTAATTAGTAAATTAGGACTTTGCCTTTTTGAATGCTTAAATCGTACTCTCAAATTGCATTTTAGGGCATGTACGGTTCTTTTGTCCATTTTGGTAACAACCAGTCTATAGTTGTTTCCTATAGGTCTGGATAAAAAAAAAAACCATCTGCACAATTGCTTGTACCAATTCCAATGTATGCCATATCTCACATCCATCCTTCTTTGCTTCATTTCATTTTCTGTGATCCAGCTTTCATTACATTTTTTTGGCATGGATACAGAGTCACAATCTTATGACTAGCAGCAGGTCCATGGCTATTGAGCAATTACAGTTTGTATATGGAAGACGAATTGTGAGTGCTACTCTATAGCTGTTCCCAACAGGCCTCTGAAAAAAAAACATCTATACAATCACTTCTACATATTCTCATGTACATTATATCTGATATTTATCCTTCTTTGTTTGCTTTTCATTTTCCGAACATTTCACTTTTTTTTAGTCCTTTTGGTACGGTTCAGGGAAATGATCATCGTCTGGCTTGCAATAGGTCTGTGGCTGCAGATTGATCAGTTTGGATATGAATAATAGATTTTATGTGATACGCTTATAGGTTTTATATCAAATTGATTATTTAATTATTTCATTGTGGATCAAACTAACTTTCTTTTTCTTTATGTACAGATGCTCTTAAATTGAGCTTAAGAGCAATGCTGTAGGATGAGTTGATTCAGGGCTAATCCCAGCTTATATCAGGTTCTTATATTAACCATATTTCCTTTCATCATATATATTTTTTAATTTTCAGCTGAAGTTAAATTAATATTTATCACTATATGTATTTATTTATTTTGCTTAGGAAGATGTTAAATCTTTTGATGTCCTATTGGCATCTGATACATGGTAGCTATATCTATATGTATACATTACAGCCTTGCTATTGACTCTGAACATATTAAGTAATCATGATATTTATATTGCATGACCAGCACACAATTTAACTTGAATTGATTATCAGCCTTATTTGCTGCTTGCCATACTAAAGAGTGCTCCTGACTATGTGGCTATCAGTTTGACTGCAGCCTTATTTTCTATGCATGCTTATTTTCCTGTAATTTTTTATCTTTCTTTACAGAAGAGAAGGCCAGCCAAGCACTACATTGGACTATCTACTGATGCATTACACTAATCAGGTATGCGCCAATTTACAGATTACTGTGTTACTTCAAATTAATTATAGACCAAGAGACCTGCATGCCATCACGTGAGCCTATAATTTGTATTTTTACTTGCCTCATTGAGATTCACTTCGATAAATTGTTTGTGTGCTGCTTCTATAGGATTGTACTGATGTTTCAATTGTGTTTTCCCAATTGTGACAAGCTCAACTTCTTGGCTTCACAATTAAAGACAATATTTTAGCCTACATGAAAATGAGTGTAATCTTTTATTTTCTACCTTCACACTTTTGAAGAACTTTATAAATCATATATTCAGTTATATTTCATTTATATTATGTCTCTCTAGCCACCTGCAGCGAAGGGCAGGTCCCATCTAGTTCCAGTCCGTTTTTGTGACACAGTACCCAGCTCCGAGAGGCCTCCGTTTGGCTACAGTATAACAGTAACCTTCCCCTGCGTTAGCCGTCCGATCCGGTAGTCCAAGACAATCTGAGCTGTCCATCTCCCATCACCTCCCCATATCCCCCTCACCCTCACCCTAATCCCTCTCCCCCTCTTCCGCTGCCCTGCTCTGCTCCTCCGCGCCGCCCGTATAACATGGATCGGATCGGTGGCGAGCGAGGGAGAGGGGAGGGATGGAGGCTGCATGCCTGCGTTGGCTGTGGATTTGAGCGCTGTGGTGGAGGCACTGGCATCGCAGGTGAACCTGCTGCAGTTGACGCTAGAGATCCCGGCACACTAGGGTGCTCAACAGGCTCTTTGCGCATTGTCTCGCTCTCGCTGACACCATACTGCTGTTTGGGTGCTTGCTGCAGAAGACCAAAGCGCTGGTCACAATGCTACCATCGACGGTGATGCAAGGGAGTGCCTCCGTGCCACCGATGTCGCCGAGGTCACCGTGTTTCTAGAGGAGGCCTAGCGGCGTGGGGACCGGACAGCCCAACCTCTCCGTGTCGCAGCTCCGGCTGGCCGCAGCCCGGGCCATCAAGAAAGTCATACAGCAGGTACGCGCCCACAATAACTCACTTCCCATGACAGGTTCGCTATGGATCTGGGCACGGGGTGGTGCAAGTGTGTGCTGGCCCCTGCACCGGCGTCACCCTCCATGAGAGAAGTCAGCTCCACCAGGCAATGGCTCTAGGTATGGTTCTATTTCTCTCTGGTCTCCCCATCATCTTCATTATGGATTAGGCCTAGCCTTGATTTAGGTGTGGCCAGATGATGCAGTCATCTCCAGTTTGGTCACTTCTCTACAACAATGTTCAACCAAAGTTTCTGAATTTATTTTGCTTTCTGCTACATTGTATTGCTCACAAGCTAGTTTCCCATAATGAAATTAATCCCTATCCGGATAAGCAGCTGAGTTTTGGTGTATATTGACCATCGTGAGCAACCCATTTATACTAGAACCAAACGAAGGTACACCGCTTTGTTATTATTTCGTTAAACACTTGCATATCTCAGAATTCTTCAGAAGCTTTCATTTTCTTTACAATAATCTTACAGGCAAGATACCTTGATCATGGTTTAGCATCATCTGTTAACAACTCTTTGAAATAGCTAGAGGCTAAATTGATCAGACACTTATGTCTCCTATATATGCTACCGGACGTTATAGGCTCGATGAAATGCTTGACAGACATAGTCTATAAGTATCCGTTATTGGCTAGATCAGTGAACATTGTCACAGCCACACAGGTAATCAAAACTGCGCATGGATTTCACTTGGTTTTAGTTTTCTTATTGCTCTTGCTTATATAAGAGTTAGGCCGCATAACAAATGGTAACTACTAGGTGTGCAATCTTTTTATTTACCCAGATGATTCAGCTGGAACAAAATGTGAAGCTAGCTATTGCAGATAGCATAGGCCAACACAATGCCTGAAGCTATCATCTGTTTATTGTTGCAGTATACTTCTATCACATTGAATCCAAGTTATGTTGTCCTTTACCTTTATTTGGTCCTGGAAAAAATTCTATAAATTCAAGAAGCGTTTTTATTCGACAGCGTATGCACCTTACTTTTCTGCTAGACTACTATATATGCAGTGGATATTCTCATAATGTTTTCCCATCCAAATGCCTGTTGGCCGTTTGATTAATGTGGCACTTCACATGTTCTTTAATTACCTTGACCAGTTAGCCTGTCCTTGGTTATGTTTAATGCCTTCATGATTAGCTCTAGTTGGAAAGTTCAAGTGTCACCTAGAGTTTCATCTGTTGGTTTATTCACATTACCACGCCATATAAGGTTGGAGGCGTCCAGCGTATATTTTTAAATTCATGATCAAGTATGGCTGTTGGTGTTTTACTTCTCTAACAAATAATATGGATCTCCATTGATCCTTACTTTGTGCATTGTCTGATATGTCCTTTAAATATGATCATTGTGCATCATTTATTGTCAGGTTGATATTATTATTTCTAGGACCATGGCTTCAAATTCAGAGTGCACCATTTACCATTGTTTATTGATAATTGTGATGACCAGGGCACTCAAGTGAACCATAAGTCTACCATGTCTGTTTATATTATTGTACCCTCCATGATTCCCAAGTTGAATTCCTCCTTGAACACACTAAACCTTTTGACCGATATTTTTTTATTAGCAAAGAGAATGCTCTGTTTGATTTAGTCTATTGAGTGATTATTGCCACGGATTATATACTTGATTGTAGGGATAAATTAAATATTTTTAAAAAACTAAATTTGATAAATAGCTTAAAACAGGTGGTTTAAGTAATGCAGTAGAAGAAAGTTTTTTTTAGAAAAAATGTATTTTTCAAAGCGTAGAGCAAATAATTCATTTTAATAATGAGTGAATAAACAGAAAAGAACATATTCTTATTTCCATCTCTATTGCCTTTTTTATTTGAATAGTGGTCCAAGCTAAAGGAGTTAAACCATCGACTACATGGACTGCTTATGTTGTTTAACATCCATAACCCTCCATGTCATGTTTTCTTTGCTTGATTTAATATCCATGATCTTAACAACCTATGTTTTACTGCAGCAAAAACTGGTTACAAACACTGATTACAGTTCAGCACCTAGCTACGTAGCAATTTTTAGCTGTATTAGGAAGCAAAAATGTGCCATCCAAATATCTGGTGCTATTTATAGTTTTATACAATTTAGTTCATGTATTTAGTATTATGTACATAAACAGAGAGGATTTTAAGTTCCAATTATAGTTGCACTAATTACAGTGACCCCATGTAACATGGTATGCCGGGTTGCTGAGACTGATGCGAGCAATCTGACAGTCTCTGATAGAGGAAGAACTGCAGTTGCACACAAAAAACGCCACGAGAGGAGTAGACGATGGCGCGGACATGGGCGCCACGCACAACTAGCACACGACACCACACCACAGCCCAGAGGTAGATGTGGCTGCTTCTGCCGTTTGCTTTGGTCTGCAATTCTGCATGCTCTCCCCGGCCGGATCGCGTGCCATCTAAAGCCACCAACTTTTGCCTTTGTCTGCTATACTACTATGCTCAGCTGTATGGAGCTTTGCGCTTTTGCTAAGATCTCAAATCATACAGCTAGTGACAATTAACAATTCAGATAGTGCCTCGCAAAAAAAAAGACAACTCAGATAGTGATTTGTGCAATCCATATCCGAGTCATTAGGAGGCCAGGAGCCCCGCAATTTGGTGGGACAATGCTTGTAGTTGAAGAGGAAATCAGGATACAGAACTGGCACCTAACAGCAGCACAGATACAGCAGCATGGATACCGCAGGCGACTAGGCGAGGATGCTTGTTTTGCGAAGACCAAACGACATGGATGCCTCGTTTCAGGATCCATCAAAACAGTACCAAGAAAACATTCATTCCATACCGGTCGCCTCCAGATAAACATAAACCGGTGGCCACCGCCAAACTTACCAAAGCTGAAATGCTGAATATCCTCTGTCCCTTTTCAATTTTGCAGCAACTGTCATTTTATACGTCAGGATCGCATCAGTAAGCGAAGCTGGGTAGTAGATGATGACAAAACGCTCTGAACCAAAGTTACTGGGGATTTCATCAAAGAATGGAGATTGGTAGGATGGGGCCACAGTTTTCTCATGTTGCATCACCTCTTACCTTGATAAATGGACACCAACACCACGTCACCATCTTACTGTGAGTAGGTAGAACAAGATAAACTGCATTATGCGCCTAGAAGAAAGATTAACTGTTTCATTCTTGACTCGTTCAGGCAATCTGGTCCAGATTATCATGTGCGACAATCTCCCTGATCTCAAATTTAAACCTTATATATCACCCGAATCAGTTTACAGTGCGCTTGATGTTGCCTACGCCCAACTGTGTAGTTGCCTTTTAAAAATATAACTGGCAGTCCTTCCTGCTGGTTCAGTTTTAAAAAACTGTTTAGTTGCCAGCAACCTTCATGTGCATCCAACAAATGGCCTCGCACGGTCACCCAAACGAACTAAAATGGTTAAGTAAAAGCAGGGGTGATCTAAATTCTAAACCAACTGCGTTAGCAAAAGCCGGATAAAACGGATTTGTACGTCTGTGGAGTTGCTTAATTGCATAGCGGAGTACCTTGTTTGGACGATTAGGGAGGTGGAATATATTTTTCATTTAAAAAAGGTAGTCATTTAATTTGGTAATCAATTTGAGCCGGTGTAGAAATTATCTATTCCCTAACAGGCTTAGTAAAACTTAGATCCATTTTTAGCTAGTTGAAAAAAATAAAAAGAGGTTAATATATTTTCTATCGGTTCTAAATATTCTCTGTTTATAAAAAAAGTCATGGCGTAAAATAATTCTTCATTGTACTCATATAATTAAAGCGATGGTTCCACTAATAAAAAAGGAATATGTTGTAAGTTTACTTGTACTGCATCTATATATTCATCATTCGTACTCCTACTGCGTACCACAACCTTATTCCACACCGAATAGAGCACCCAAGCAACCTTCCCCACATATATTAGTTTTACACCACCTGTTGCATGCTTACAACTGATTAGTTTTAGGGCGCAGTACGGATAGGAAGGGTGGCATGAGGAAAGAGGAGAAGCAAAGTTGCGAAGGTTGGTTTAAAGAGATGTAAGGGTATCTGAGGTGTGAGGTTCCAGGAGGAAGAAAGCGGTGATTACTTAGCCAACTGTAAGCAGCGAAAAAAGGCAATGACCACGATGGAGCGAAAGGCCACCGTACCGCCGCTATCCATAGCCGGAGGTAGGAGCGGCTCGTCGGAGCCCGGAAAGAAGGGAAGGCGAAGGTAAGCACAAGAGAGAGTGTAGGACACGAGAAGGTAGAGTGTACATTACCATCTCTCGTATAAAAAAGCAAAGGTGCATTGAGACAAAAATGCAAACCAAACAGAATTGCCACAAAGGCATCTGTCGATGTAGAGGAACCACACCACCAAACCTCGAAAGGCTCAACAAGCTTGAGTGCTGAACACCAACTCGTCGTAGTCTCATGCTTCATGCTTGACACCCAACAGTGTCACATTTGGAAGCAATTTACGCTTTCAGCCCTGCCGATCCCGGGTTACCTACCACCAAAACCCAACGACGGAGAGAAGAGAGGAGAAGAGAAGGGCAAACGGAAAAACGTGCCTCGTATGAGATCATTTTTCCGAACAAATTCCGTCATTTTCTCCGGCTATTTAACCATCTGGTCCTCCTCCCACCCTACCATTCTCCACCGCCCACCCGCCCGTCCGCCTCCCTCCCTCGCTGCTGCTGCAGCCAACCTCGCTCTCTCGCTCTCGCCGAGAACAAAACCCCAGAATTCTCCGCGCCGATCTCGCACCGCCGTGGGGGGATCGCTTGTGAGGCGCATTGGAGCGGATCACTCTTCTCCTTTTGGGGATTTTTTTTCCAATCCTCTTTCTCCGGCGGAGCCGCGAGCTCAGGTGCGTCTGCTCCGTCTCCGGTGGTTGCTTCGATTTTCTCGGATTTCGGGGATTCGGGGTTGATTAGGCGGTGATCTCGGCTCGATCGGAAAACATCTGCAGGGGAAGCGACTGGCCCCCTACCCCTTTTGAGGATTTTACCTCGTTGTGATGAGATATGTGCTCTTTTGGGGGATTTTGGTAGGTCGATCGGATCATCGGAGTGGAGCGCGCCCACAGTGTACGAGCGATGCCAGCATATTCTTGGCTAGTTTCCTGATCTGAGCACTGAGCCTCAGGCAGTTTCGCGAGTTCGGTGGAGCTCGTTAGTTTAGTCGATCGTGCTGCTCACCCTAGAGCTTTTCCCCTTTTTTAATGGGAAAAACTCATAAGCATATTTTTTTCTGTTGTTAGCTTAGCTGCCTATTGGGATTTCTTTTGGAGAGTTTAGGTGCAGCAACAAGAAGAGTGCTAGGGTAGGCTATTATTTATCATTTGTTTATCTGTCACTGTGATCAATATGGAGCATCTTCACCACTACCTCTGACTGTAAATAATTGATAGTGTTGACTAATTGGAAGCGTCACTATCAATTGTTAGTGTTGTTCAGTTTATGTGTTTTCTCCCCTTCAATCTGAATAAAACTAAAAAGATAGTGTTGACTAATCTGTAGACCCTTTGACCACTGTGTTTTCAACACTACATTTACAAAATACTTAGAACTCAACACTACTATAAATGTATATGATGTGAAATGTATCTTACAATGTGATTTTTTCTACAAAACAAAACAGTAGAAAATATTATTGGTCAAATTTGAATGAAAGAATTTCCGCGCCACCTTTGTGTAGGCGCATTGTGTAACTGAAATTGGTTTCTTCTGATATATTCACGTGCAAAGCTTTTGCGTGTCCGCTAAGAAATTTGAATAGGAGAATCAACGGTATCAGATATTCAAAAACAGAGGGAATATATTTTTTGTCATGTTCTGTGCTTTTTTTGAGAAATATATATTTCTTAAATAGCTTCATACCATTTTTAGATTAGCATAGTTCTCATCAAAAGAACTTCGACTTTGGCATTGTTATATGTTTAGTATTGTTGTAAAGATATAATAAAAGAAAGTAAAGCCAAACACTGTCCAAATTGTAAGTGAGAACACAGGGAGTAGTGTGTTCATGACATGGTTGTTTGGCCCAGTCTGCAAAAAATTATCTTTGAAACATTCCGTTTCATATTTTTGATTAGTTTTCCCTCTATGTAGCACGATATGCTGCTTCCACCTGCAAGCACCTCTGGAGATGTTGATAGAACTGCAAACAGGAGGCCTCACCGCATAGCTAGGCGTTCAACAGAAAAGAAGAACCCTCATAACATCCAGTTTGTACGTACCATCTTGGAAAGCGATATATGCTATAGTATTCATTTTTTTTTGTTTGAAGAATTTATTTCTCCTTTTTTTTTCTGTTTTATTATTTTGCAGGAGCGTCAAGTTGCTGCACTTGAATACAGGCAGGAAGAACATAGGAAGAGGTACGCTGATGTGCTCTAACATCAATGTGCTTTGATAAATCTTTGTTTTGTACTATCTCCAGTTTATTGAACATTTTTTAGTGGTTTTAATAATTGATTGGTATTGATTTCATGTTACTTTTATTAGCTGTTATTTACTCTTTGTTCAGCATGTTAGTTGAAGAACTGCATTGACTTACTTGCCTTGTGTGTTATTTTCAGAGCCAATGCTGTTCATTTAATCTTCTTCCCTTCTTTATCACCCCATTTCGTGGAAAATGGAGATGACCAAGTTTTACCCAAGTCTACATCACTGTTAGATGGGCTTGAGCCATCTGCATCATCATCATTGTACGTTCTTCACCTCGATGTTCAGGGTACAGATGTTCGAGAGGAGTATTTGAGAAGATGTTTAATTAACTCATCAAGGATGTTGCTAGAGGACTCCCAACAATCAGATAAAACCCCTGATAATGATTTCTCAGTCAACACCATCAGCAATGCGAGTGTGGATGTGAAGCGAACTACTAGAAAGAAAAGCAAAAAGAAAAACAAGAGGCACAAAAGAGCGCATGGCAAAAAAGTATCTGAGGCATCTGAAATACGGTCTATGCAGAGCAAGGATGCTTCTCATTGCATTGATGTTGCTAGCGGTGAATCCTTGACACTTTCATCCAACCATGTGGCTGATGATGCTGGATCTGAAACGCTACGTAAAAAGGAGACTTTTCCTTCTATGGCTGATGGAGGTGAAGCTTTGCCTTTGACACTTCCTCCAAACCATGTGGCTGACAAATTGTTTGGGGATTTTTCCTCTGATTCTTCAGCGAGAGAAGTTTCTGCGGAGAGACCTGATAGTGAAACTGGTAACAGTGGTTCTCTTATAACTTTGATATCAAGCACATCTTGTAGTGATGAGATTGAATTATCTAGGCAAGCTTGTTATTTTGAATGCTGTGAGCAATCTAGCAGCAATAACTCCAGATGTTTGGACAGTGCCTCCACTTCTACTCTTACTGATTCATCTTTGGATGGCCATTACACAGATAGTATTTGGAACTTCAGTGATGATACTGAGAACTTGTTGATTGACAAAAATGAGTGTCCATGTGTTCAGTCAAAACGGACAGATTTCAGGGGTTCTAAATGCGGTGGCAATGAAGATTGGCTAAACAAGTCAAATCATGACAAATTCTCTTGTTTCAGAAACAGTGCTGATGCTTGCAGTGGTACCCCAGAAATGCAATTATGCAGTAATGCTGGTAATGATGGTGATTTCCTCCCAGTAATTTCTAGAAAAAGAGCCCGCAAAAATAGAAAGGTCCAACCTTTGGGGCATTGTGATGAACATATTTGTGGTGTTGAACATGGTCGAAGTGGAAAACAATCCAATTGTTCTTCTAGACCAAGTAATTCTTGCTCGCAAGTTGCATCAAAAGATTCCACTAAGGATTTCATTCACCCGATTAAAGTTCGCACATGGACTCCACATGAAGTTATGTTAAATGATTACATGATAGGAGCAAATATGAATTACCTCCTGGATCCAAAACAAAACCATAGGGGGAAACCACATAAGTACTCTCGTTTGAGTGAAGTGGCAAACATTGGTTTTATTGAAGAGAAGAATGCCTGTACAGCTAAAATGCTTCCTGGCATTATGCACTCAATAGAAACAGATGTTGGTCAGACAGCATTGAGTTCAGCTTCTGATGTGATGGTCCAAGAGATTTCTGAGGGAACCTGTACGCCAATAGGTCCTCCTGTGCAGAAGGGAGGGCTGCAGGTTTCGCTTCAAGAAGAAAATGTTGCTGTTGGCACAGGTTCTCTTGATGTTTTGAATCATGCTTCTTCCGTGGATTCCAAAGAACAAAAGAAAGTAGATAATGCTGTATTGAGCAGACCTCATGGCATGGAAGGTGATCTACAAGCCGAAGATGCAGATTCTCAGTTCCCTGGATGCACCACAGATAACTGGAAACCTTCCAGGCCTACTGATAGTGGTTTGGAGGTTGGCTGTCATGGTGTATCAGCTTTTGAAGGTCACTGTAAATTGAACCAGCAAAGATTTGTTAACTCTAAATTGCAATTAGGTGAAATGATCAAGGCTGCAAATGATGCCTACAAAGTGCAAGGTGCATCAGATGTTCATCTTATTTCTGGTCATCCACTTGCTGATTTTGACATTTTTATATATTCTGCAACTCCAGTCATTGCTAAGACATCTTGCATGAGAAGTGGCAACTGTTTGCAGGATCGGCCAGTTGGCAGCTCACCATGTCAATATCAGATATCGGATGTCTCCTTGAGAAATGTGTGGGAATGGTATGAGGAACCTGGATCCTATGGATTGGAAGTAGAGATCCATAGAGGTCTAAACTCTACAAAATCAACTTCTGGTGCCTCAGAGTTCTGTGCTTACTTTTTACCATCTCTATCTGCTATTCAATTGTTTGAACAGTCCAAGAATAACTTGGACTATAAGTTTGACAGTGATGATGATCTCTTATTATCCCAACCAAATGGTGCGTGTTTACCAAAACCTTCGTTATATGTACAAGACCATGGGCAACTCCTGTTTGAATACTTTGAATCGGAGCATCCTTCTTCACGTCCTCCACTTCTTGAGAAGTAAGCCTTCTATTGTTGATGTTTTGTATCTGCAGACCGTAGTAAACAACTCTAGACATAAAAAAGACTGAAACAAAGAAAGTTGCAAAGAGATAAAATAAAATAAATCAGAATTTAATCATAAAGAGCTTAGCCAGGAAGCGTTGTTGTTCTTCTTGACTTTTTAGAATCATAAAGAGCTTAGCCAGGAAGCATTGTTGTTCTTCTTGACTTTTTAGATGCTTACCAGTCATTAATGGGTTGTCACATGTTTTCTTGATGATGCTTGATACATTTTATTTTATCTCCTTATGCATATAACTGCTGAAATAAATGAGGATGTTAAAGTTTTGTTTTAAAATGTTTCCTTTTCTCATACTTACCAAGATTGCATTACAATGTATTATAGGATCAAACAGCTTACCAGTGGTGAAAATCTCTCTACTTGCCAAATATTTGGGGATCCAAAGATGTTGGAAAATCTTAAATTGTGCGATCTTCATCCTGCTTCCTGGTATGTTCTGATATTTTGGATATTTCTATCCACTGAATTGTGAATTTATATGCCATTTGTTCCCTTATTAGTGCTGATTGTTTTTTAACTCTTGGTAATGATCGGACTCCATTGTCAGGTTCTGTGTTGCGTGGTATCCTATTTGTCGAATACCTCAAGGAAACTGCCGTGCTGCATTCCTGACCTACCACTCCCTGGGCAAAGTAGTTCCCCAAATTCACTCTCCAGATAAGGCTATTGAGCTTACTCATTTCGTTTCTCCAGTTGTTGGTTTCTGGAGTTACAATGACAAGGTACTATTTCATCTCTACAATAAGCATTTTTGTATTGGTACGGGTAGTATAAGTTTGTAGCCACAATCTATTATTATTACTAATCACATTCAGCATGGTACTAAAAGTTCAATGTAAAACCTCATCTTCATCTAACAAGAGCTTTATGAGTGAAATTTAGTTCTTGTTTTTTTTTCATTTGATTAATCAAGTTGTGACCTCCCTTAGCCATGGGTTGTTTGCTTATATCTCTATATTTTGTCAACTTTCACTTTTAAGTTTAATTTAAGGCAGTTAGTAAGATATGGTTGTGCATAGATGGACAAACCTCATCTTCATCCCATCTGTTTGTGAACAAATTGTGATTGTACATCGGTGGGCAATCTATACTGTCAAAAATCATAGTATTACTTAAGGAAATTTAAGTTTTCTGTTACCATACCAGATGGCAGAAACCTTGTGTCGAGTGTCAGAAATATATTCGAAATGAAAGTACTAGAAAGCCTCTAGTTTTCTTACTAGTACTATTTCCTAGAAATTTTAATGCTGAACTCATCCTTATAACCTTATTTATAATTTTTTGTTTATAGGGAGAGCAATGGTTTCAACTGAGAGATCCAGAGGTCAAGCTAATGTCATTAGACATTGCCCCCAAAACTGATCGTGCTGAAGTCCTGAAACAGAGGCTGAAGACATTAAGACATGGTGCATCAGTTATGTCAAGCATGGTGATACCCATGGCCAACGGGGAGAAGTCTACCAACCGTCATCCAGACTATGAATTCTTCCTATCTCGGTCTAACTGAATGGTTGCATGATCTCCGCGGCATTGAAAATACATCATGTTCCCTTCATTACCTGTACTGTATGGGTCCTAGAACCAGAAGCACCTCCATAGTCCCAACATTCAGAGTTTCAGACTATGCTCTAGCATGGTACCATCATACCAAGGCTAGAAGTTGATGAGCTTTAGCTCTTTCTGGTAGTAGGTTTTTCAGACTAGTTTTTTTTTTCGAAAGAGCGACTCGGCCCCGTGGGTTTTCGACTTAAGATGTTTTAAGTAATCCCTAAGACTTAAGAGCATTGCTTCTGGGTACCTGCAGATGGGTTCGATGGCCTGTAGTGTACGCTGTTGCTTGAAATGACAATTTTTGTCCATGCAGGTCGATCCTCCAAGCGGTTTTTATATAGAAGAGTTCTGTACCTAGGATGTGCTCGTTTGATTTTTCTCGATGTTTTAATCGTGAGGCACTTTTTTTTTGCCCCTAGGAGAAATGTAGGACAACTGGATATTTTCCTTGTGTAAAATAGGAGAAATTTTACAGTCTTTGGGGTACTAGAAGTTTTGATACCGCCTAATACCCGAGGTATTAAGAGAAGAGGTATCAAATTTCTTTTAAAAAATATAATATCTCTCGGTACATGCTAAAGAACCGTAAATTTACTACAACTAAATTTCCGGTTGTTCAAGTTGCAATGGAATCATTTAGTTAGGAAGCTTTGTCAATAGCATCACCATCTTTTTTTTCTTTTTGAAGTAATCTTTGACAAGGATAGGAAGTTCCTACTTTTCTTTTTTTTTCATTGAGAAGAAAAAAGTTGATCCAATTTATGAGGCCATCGCTATCTTCTTACCTTCCTGAAGTATATGTTTGCAGGACCACCAAGGTAGCGATTTAATAATTTGATATTGTACAAAGTTTTTTTAATTATTTAATATGACCGACTTTAACTTAGATGATGTCAATAAGTAAAATGTCCGATTTTACCTGCCGGATAGAAGGCTGAAATTAGCTATTAAAATTTTAAAATTTAATTTAAATACACTAGACATATATATATGTTAAATAAATAAATAAATGTTTATTTATTATATATATTATAATAGAAAATTATAGAGGTGAGGACGGTGTTGGATGGCGACTGGCGAGTTGATTAGAAATGATAACAATGTCACACCATTTCGGTATGTTAGATAGACCACTGGCCTGGGTTGTATATATATAGACCTGGCCCCCCGTGTATACTCTCGGGGTCTTAGTCACTATACACATTTCTACATGGTATCAGAGCGAGTTTAGACATTCTCGGCGTGCAAGCTTCTCCCTTCGACGAGCCGACCCTTTCTTCCTTGTCGTCGACATCTTCTTCCCGTCACTGACCCTCCTACCGGTACTCTCCTCGCTCTCTCGCCTCTGTTTCTTCTTCCTCCCATCTCTCCCACAGTCATCCTTTTTTTTCTCCATCCCACCTCCGCGTGACCAGGCGACGGTCTCGATCCGCCTCCTCGTCTCGCCCCACACCCATCTCCGTTTCTCTTCTTGCTTCGTGCATCTCTCTTTCTCTGACGCTGGTGCACATCCGTGCTCGTTGTCTCCATCGGCTGGAACCCTCCTTTAGTTCTCGCCCTTTCCGACACGCTCAACGGTTCTCGGACGCGAACCTTCTTTCCTTACGCCCGAGCTAGTCAAACGTGTCCACGTGTCCGCGGACACGAGTCCCTGCCTCCCGGACGTGAACATATTCTCTTCGCGTCTGGCCACTCCCCGCCTTTTTCACGTTTGCCCTATTCCTTGGCCTCCACGAGTCCACGTACGTGAATCTTCGCACGTCCGTGACCCAACTACTCTCTGACCCACTCTGCCACCACCTTTTTCCTCACCCACTCCGCTGCCTACTCCCCATCGGCCAACCACTCCTCATCGGCTGGCTGGCCCACTCCCCATCGGCTTCTCACATCCTTGATCGACCGATCCATCCTTTCATCGGCTTCTCTCTCCCATCGACTCTTTGCTCCCATTCTCCCGTCATGGCCACCGAGTCCGCTCTTAGCTCCGGCACTCTCCCAGTCGCCAAGTCTGCTTCGGCCCTCGGTGCCTCAGACCACGCCTCGGGCACTATCTCACTTGACCTTAACGTCAATTATTCCAAGTGGGTTTTCTTCTTCAAATCCCTATGTGGAAAATTCGGCCTCCGGTCCCATATTGATGGCTCTGCTCCACCTTGCCCCGATGATCCTCAGTGGGACATCGCCGAGTGTTGCGTGCGCAGCTGGCTTCTCGGCTCGGACAACGACTCTGTCCTCAACCTCGCCATGAATGATATCGACCCCACCGCCCGGGATCTCTGGGTGGCCATCGAGCGGATCTTCCTGGCTAACAAGCAGCCTCGCGCCATCTTCCTCCTCAACGAGTTCCATTTCATGGTACAAGACGGCTCTTCTATCTCCTCGTACTGTCAGGCCTCAATCCCCGCTTCTCAAATACCGCCGATGACATTGCCAACACCACATCTCTTCCATCGTTCGCCCGGGCCCATGACATGCTAGTTCTTAAAGAACTCCGTCTGGCCAACTATAAGAAGACAGTGGCCCACACCGCTCTTCTTGCCGCAGCCGATAATGACTACCGAGCTTCTTGCGCTGCCCTTTCCTCACGCGGTTCTGGTGGCCATGGCTCCAGCCATAGCAACACAGCCCGCACCGGGAAAGGCAAGGGCAAAGGCAAAGGCAGGACCTGGCAGGGTCCGATGCAATCACGACCTGCCTTGGTCCCTGCCCAACCTGTCGATCCCACGGGTCCGTGGCTCTGCTACAACTCCTGGGCGCCCCAGCCCCAGCCACGCAGCCCCATCGGCTGGTAACTCGGGGTTCTCGGCGCCCATCCCTAGGCTCACCTGGCATCGGCTCCTGTTCTGCCGCCTCAGCTGATGCTACCGACCCCACCTACCCAGTCGGTTCCCTCCTGGAACCAGGCTGGCCTCGTCGCTGCCCTCAACCAGATGACGCTCCAACCACAGCATCCTTGGGTGCTGGACTCTAGGGCACCTTCACACATGGCGTCATCGGCCGGTATATTTCGCTCCTGTCACCCCTCTTTCTCCCATTTTGTCACCATCGGCAATAGTCACTCTCTTCCTGTCCAATGCCGAGGTGACTCCTCTCTATCTACATCAACCACTAACCTTCCCCTACGCAATGTTCTTATCGTACCTTCTCTTATTTACAATCTTATATCTGTTCACCAATTTACAAAAGACAACAATTGCTCCATTGAATTTGACGCGTCTGGTTTCTCTGTGAAGGATATCCCAACCCGACGATAGATCCTTCGCTGCAATAGTGGCGAAGACCTCTACACCATTCCCGTTGTGCCGTCCACTCTACACGCCAGCATTGCCCTCTCCACCAACCTTTAGCACCTTCGCCTCGGCCACCTCGGCCCCGACGCTGTCGTCACCCTCCATCGCAGCGCCTTCATCCGATGTACCCACAGCAGCTCCACTGTTTGTCACTCATGTCAACTTGGTAAACATGTGCGTCTGCCCTTTTCTAGTTCTCTCTCCTGTACCTCGCGTCCATTGGAACTTATACATTGTGATTTATAGACGTCTCCAGTCAAAAGTGTCTTCGGTAATCAGTATTACCTCACTATACTTGACGATTACACACACTATTGCTGGACCTTTCCACTCATCAACAAATTTGAGGTCGCCTCTCACCTCACTCACTTCGTCACATACGTGTCCACTCAGTTCAACCTCCCTATCAAGTCTTTACAAGCCGATAACGGTACAAAATTCGTCAACCATACCGTTACAAACCTCCTCACCTCGCAGGGCATCCATCTCCGGCTCTCCTGCCCCTACACCTCTCCTCAGAACGGCAAAGCCGAGCGCCTCGTTTGCACCCTCAACAACATCAGTCGCACCATGCTACTTCACGCCCACTTACCCGGCACTTGTTGGGCCGAAGCTCTGGCTACTGCGACGTACCTTCTCAATCGGCGCCCATGCTCCTCCGTTCAAAACAACATTCCCTATGCCCTTCTTTACCGCACGGCACTCGACTACTCCTACCTTCGCGTTTTCGGGTGCCTCTGCTACCCAAACCTCACCGCCACAGCTTACCATAAACTCGCTCCCCGCTCCACCGCCTGTATTCTCCTCGGCTATCCCACCCTCACAAGGGATACCGATGTCTCGACCTTTCCACCCGACGGGTCATCGTCTCTCCATCGGACACCCCACTTCCATCGGCTCCTCAGTTTCCATCGACTCCTCCCATCCTATCAGCTGATCCATCTCTATCGGACCGATCGGAATACTCGGCCCACCCGACCTCATCGGCTCAGACCAATCTAATTCCTCCTTTTCCTCTCATCTATAGTCGCCGACCCAGAGCCGATGACGCCCCCACCCGACCAGTTCTTACCATTACTCCCGTACCCCCATCGGCTCCAGTTCTCTCCACCTCCCACATGGTCACCCGTTCCCAGACGGAGTCTCTCCGCCCCACTCAGCGCTACGGTCTCTCCGTCGTCCATAGCTCTATCTCGCCCATCTCGACGACTTCTCGCTTAGCCTTGGCCGACCCTCAGTGGCGCGCGAGCATGACCGACGAGTACAAGGCCCTAATGGACAACGAGACCTGGCGTCTCATTCCCCGACCTCCTGGCGCCAACATTGTGACCGGTAAGTAGATTTTCAAACACAAATTCCACGCCGATGGCTCCCTTGCCCGTCACAAGGCTCGCTGGGTAGTCCGGGGTTTCTTCCAACGACCCGGTGTCGACTACGATGAGACCTTCAGTCCCGTCGTCAAACCCGCCACCATCCGAGTCGTCCTCACCTTGGCTGCCTCTCGCTCCTGGCCGATCCATCAGCTAGACGTGAAGAAAGCTTTTCTTCACGGCCACCTGACGAAAACAGTCTACTGTCAGCAGCCCCCAGGCTTCGTTGACCCTTCTCGTCCCGACGACGTCTGTCTCCTTCAATGCTCTCTCTACGGCCTCAAACAAGCCCCTCGTGCCTGGTACCAGCGCTTTGCTACCTATCTTCGGCACATCGGCTTCGTGGCCTCTACGTCCGATAGTTTCCTGTTCACTTTCCATATCGGCTCCGCCACTGCCTATCTACTTCTTTATATCGATGACATTGTCCTTACAGCGTCTTCGACATCTCTCCTCGACCAGATCATGGCCCAACTCCACTCTGAGTTCGCTATGACCGATCTTGGTCCTCTCCACCATTTCCTTGGCATCTCCGTAACCCGTTCCTCCCACGGGCTCTTTCTTTCCCAACGCCAGTATGCCATCGACCTCTTCCAGCGTGCAGGCATGGCCGATTGTCACCCCACGGCCACCCCGGTTGACACTCGAGCCAAACTTTCCGCTGCCGATGGCACACTCATTGCCGAACCCTCTCACTATCGGAGTCTTGCCGGGGCTCTCCAATACCTCACCCTCACCCGCCCCGACCTCACGTACGCTGTCCAGTCAGTGTGCCTCTTCATGCACGCTCCGCGCGTATCTCACCTCGCGTTGCTCAAGCGAATCCTACTATAAGTGAAGAGCACCCTCTCCAGCGGGTTGCATCTCAGCTCTAGCCCCATCGACTCCCTCACCGCGTACTCCGACGCGGACTGGACAGGCTGCCCCGACTCTCGACGCTCTACGTTCGGCTACTGCGTTTACCTCGGTGACACTCTCGTATCCTGGTCCTCAAAATGCCAGACTACAATGTCCTGATCCAGCGTCGAAGCCAAGTACCACGCCGTCGCCCACACCGTCGTCGAGTGCTGCTAGCTTCACCAGCTTCTCCAGGAGCGCCGTGCACCCCTCTCCACTGCGACCGTCATCTACTGCGACAATGTCAGTGCCGTCTACATGACCGCCAACCCGGTCTATCACCGACGCACCAAGCACATCGAGATCGATATCCATTTTGTCCGTGACAAGGTCATATTAGAACATGTTTGAATGCTCCATGTACCATCAACACATCAGTTTGCCGATATAATGACCAAAGGCCTGCCCACGCCTTTGTTCATCAGTTTTCGGTCCAGTCTCTGCGTCCGTTCTCCTCTCACTATGACTGTGGGAGAGTGTTAGACAGACCACTAGCCTAGGTTGTATATATATATACCTGACCCCCGTGTATATTCTCAGAGTCTTAGTCACTGTACACATTACTACACGGCGGATTTACATGCTAGGAAGGCCTCGTGGCGCAGGATGTGATGGGAGGTTATGAGCTAGGAGTTTATCGGAGATAATGACGAGGCCTCGCCATTCCGGCGGATGCGTGTGCCAGGGCGGTGCCATGGCGGATGAGACAGAGAGATCGCTAGGGAAGAAGACGAGAGAGCAGTGGCATTAATGGACACCGTTGGATCGAAATCTCACGGCTGCAATCGCATAAGCACGTGACGCCAGGCGCCCAGGGTGAGTTTTGCAAAAGAACCCTCAGTTTGTGTAGTAGTATTTTCTTTAGAGTCCTTGTTCGACATGGATCGCTGCCAATGGTAACGATCGTATGGTCCTTTACGGACATCGTCAGATCCGAATTGACCGGTCGAGATCAACGTGGCCTAGTGGAACTTTTCGTAGAAGCCCTCGACTTTAGGCTTATTCACTTTATTGAAAAAAAAATTTACCAAAATTTGGCATGGTCTAAGTTTGGTATTACCAAATTTAGTAAGATAATATAAAGTTAGGTGGTGTTTGGTTTAAAGCATTACCAATATTTTTTTAGAAATTGACTATACAAGGTTTTAGAAACACCAAAATTTGGTAAGATTTTGTTGATAAGAATGTGTTTAGTTTATTGTCTTACCAAATTTTGGTATTTGAAAATGGTAATAACGTGAAAGATCGCTACCGATGATAGCTATCCTGATGGCTCGTACCGTTGGATTCGAATCTCGCGGCGACTGGTGAGTCACGGCGATGGCGGCTGGCTCTGCGTCGGCCACGCAGTCTCTCTAGCTGGAAATCCAGAGCTACGGAGCTCCGAGAACATTACCCTGCTAGACTACTTCCTTTCGAAAGTTGAAAATGACGCCTTTTTTTGAAGAACATGCAGGAGTTCTGCCTGTCTCAGCCCTCAGGAGATAAGGAAACCGAAACTCGTACAGGAGATCAAGTAAGGTACTTAGGTTTTGATGCACTGGAGAGTGCAGAAAGTTCTGCGAAAGCTCTCGATCACCAGGAAGAAAGTACAGATGTTAGGTTCAGCTCATCTTGAATATATGCGTATATCTGGGTTGACCTTCCACATATATTCAGATCAATGGCACAAACATGATAAACTGATTGGGAACCAGTTGCAACTCAAGATCACGCAGTGTAACTGGAGTGGACTTCATGTCGATCGGAGCAGACAAAATTGGTAGTTGACACAATGATCATCAGACCCAGCCTTTCATATATATTTTTTAATCTTTCCTTAAAACTACAAGCATCTAATATTCAACTCCATTATCTAAAAAATAATAATCTTCAACTATTATTCTAGGACCAATTAAACATGTACTACTACACATGAGTTGCAACCATTTCTGCAGTTTCGACTACAAGACGTGCATGGCTCAAACCCCGGCAAAAGCTCAGCTCGTCGTCGCGCCCAGCACCCTCTCCTCGCTACGTGCGAGGCACACCGTTCGCGCCCACGATGTCACGGCCGCGCGCCCCCGTCCTCCACGCCGTCGATCCTGATGACCATATAAAATTCCTCCGCCGTGCCGGCCTCTCCCTCAATCCAGTACCGATCGGGATCAGCCGGGTCGAGGTCGAGCAATGGCGACAATGAAGAAGACGCCGGCCACCTGCCTGGTGATTTTGGCGTCATCTCTCCTCCTCGCGGCGGCCGCGGTGGAGGCGTCGTCGTTCGACTACGCCGGCGCGTTCGACAAGTGCCTCCTGTTCTTCGAGGCGCAGCGCTCCGGCAAACTCCCCGCCGACCGCCGCGTCCAGTGGCGCGGTGACTCCGCCCTCACCGACGGCTTCTCCCAGGGGGTACGCGCCGCCGCCTCCTAGTCAATCAACCAAAAGCTCGATCAGATCGGGTTGAGTAATGCACTAATGCGAGCGAATGGATCGATGGATTTGCAGGTGGATTTGGTGGGCGGGTACTACGACTCCGGCGACCACGTGAAGTTCGGGCTCCCGATGGCGTACGTGGTGACGATGCTGTAGCGTGGAGTGGTTGAGTTCGAGAAGGAGATATCGTCGCCAACAAGCTCCACCGCGCTGGTTAGATATTTCTTTTCTTCTTCTTTTCCTTTCTCGCTGGACACACCGTGTCGTGGCTGACGACCGCCATGCACGGAAACGCGAACATCCCACGTCGTGTGCGTTGATGCAGAGCTCCACTCGCTGTAATCTATAAAAAAGGAAATAGAGAAAACGAAGAAGTATGCATTGAGCAACTTTAATCTCTCGTGTTCTTGTGACTTCCTCTCAATCTCAATCCTAACAGCGCCCTCGACGCCATCCGCTGGGGCACCAACTACTTCGTCAAGGCCCACACCCAGCACAACGCCCTCTGGGTCCAGGTACGCAACTCAAGGCCCATCACTCCAAAGACCAGCCTACTAGTGTCGCGGGCCGCCTTCTGGTCGTCTTTGCTACTTCTAGGTGGGTGACGGGGACAGCGACCACCTGTGCTGGGAGCGCGCCGAGGACATGTCGACGCCGCGCACGGCGTTCAAGATCGACATCAGCCACCCCGGATCGGAGGTCGCCGGCGAGACGGCCGCTGCTCTCGCCGCCGCCGCCAAGGCCTTCAAGCCCTACGACTCCATTTACTCCGAACTCCTCCTCCTGCACTCCAAGCAGGTACAGAGGCAGAGAGCATGAGAGCAATCAGCAATGCAGCAGCAACATTCTGATGAATTTTTTTGACAGCTCTTCACCTTCGCCGACACGTTCAGAGGCAAGTACGACGACTCGCTACAGAGCGCCAAGAAGCTCTACCCATCGGCCTCCGTCTATCAGGACGAGCTGCTGTGGGCGGCTGCTTGGCTGTACGAGGCGACCGGCGACGAGGAGTACCTCCACTACGTGTCCCAGAACGCGGAGGCGTTCGGCGGCACCGGCTGGGCCGTCACGGAGTTCTCCTGGGACAACAAGTACGCCGCCCTCCAGGTCCTCCTCACCAGGGCAGCAGCGCCGCCGGCTACGCCGACAAGCTCAAGCAGTACCAGGCCAAGGCCGAGTTCTTCCTCTGCGCCTGCCTCCAAAAGAACAACGGTCACAACGTCAAGATGACCCCTGGTAATTAATCCAAGCTTCTTCCATGAATTGGTAATGGAATTGCATTGTGAATTTGTTTGTAATTGTTTCTGATGCGCCAATCGATCGATTGATCGGATCAAACAGGTGGTCTCCTCTACGTGAGCGACTGGAGCAACATGCAGTACGTGAGCTCGTCGGCGTTCCTCCTTACCGTCTACGCCGACTACCTCGCCGAGTCGCGGGGCGCGCTCAGGTGCCCGGACGGCGAGGTGAAGCCGGCGGAGATTCTCCGCTTCGCGAGGTCCCAGGTGGACTACGTCCTCGGCAAGAACCCCAAGGGGATGAGCTACATGGTCGGCTATGGCAGCTACAACCCGACGCACGTCCACCACCGCGGCGCGTCCATCCCGTCCATCTACGCCATGAACGCCACCGTCGGGTGCATGGAGGGCTTCGACAAGTACTACAACAGCAAGAACGCCGACCCCAACGTCCTCTACGGCGCCCTCGTCGGCAGCCCCGACGCCAACGACGGCTACAACGACGACCGCTGCAACTACCAGCACGCCGAGCCCACCCTCGTCGGCAACGCGCCCATCTGCGGCGTCTTCGCCCGCCTCGCGACCGAGCCTGCAGATAACACCCCGGATTACTCGCCATCAAAGGGTAACCAATCAATGCAATCCAAGTAGCATATTGAGATCTCCATCCCTAGAACAGTTGAAGTGATCGTGCGTTTCTTTGTCAGGTGGGTCGCCATTGGAGTTTGTGCACACGGTGACGAACACGTGGAAGACGAACGGCGTCGACTACTACCGGCACGTGGTGACGGCGAAGAACACGTGCGGCCACGCTATCACTTACCTCAAGCTGCAGATCAAGGAGCTGTCTGGGGAAATCTACGGCGTCTCCCGCACGAACTCCAAGGACATGTACGACTTCCCGTCCTGGATGACAAGGCTGGACGCCGGCGCGCAGCTTACCATCGTCTACATCCAGGGTGGCCCCGCCGCCAAGATCGCCGTCGTCGAGTACAGGACGGCCTGAAAATGAATGACACGACGACTGATTTCTGCCTTTCCTTTTCCATTTTATTTTTGGTGTGGTTCGCTGCTGCTTTTCAGCAAACAGGTGATGTGCAATCTCGAAGCAACGAGTTTGTCACCTCTGACCACGACTGCTTTTGAGATGTACATGCACTGTTTCCTCTGCACTTGGAACGGCATAGGAGATCTCTCAGGCTTTCTTTAGCTGTGGCAATTTCTCCATTCTTTCTGCTGTGCACGCGTGTTTGTTTTTTATGTTGAAACTAAAAAAAGTCAATGTCAATTATCTGTTTGGTGACAGATTTTTTTAGTCAAATATCTGTCAGATTTTGGATCGTTGGATTCTGTCAAGATTCGTGCAATTTCCGGATCGGACCTCACGCGGAAACCCCTTTTGTTTGTTGTGTGGGCTGACTGGAAGTGAAGATGGGTTGTACTGTTTGTTTGGGCTTCGGATTTCTATGCCTAGTGGGCTCATGGTCTAGTGGGTATTTGATGAAGATTTCAGCCCGTTTTGTGTGTTCTGGGTTTTTTTAATGGGTAGTACACAGAGATTTGGGCCTTTACTGGGCCGTGGATAAAGGTTGGGCTGGTTAATTGATCTCAGACATGCAGACTCGTTTTTCCATTTAATGGATTTTCTGAATTGTGGATTATATGGTATAATCTAAACTGTTAGATGTTGATCATGTGGTTAAAAAATAATAGGACCAAGATTTCTGTCGAATTGTGTATAGACAGTCCCATGTAAAAATGATGTTTGATTCAAGATGAAATTCAACTGCAAATGACTGTCTTCTTCTTTGTAATCTCTTTCGCTTCTAAAGATAATGGAGCAGATGAGCACCTGCAATTGGTCTAGTAAATCTGTAATTTGTTGCGGTCAGTCAACTATCAGCATAGTTTGGGTGGATTATGAGTAGATTATGCTACACCAATCATCTGTTTGCTCTACTAAACATAGGTGGAGACTGGAACCTGGAAACAGAAATATCGGCACCGTCAGATGAATATAAAGCGATTTACTGTCTTAAAAAAACACCTACAAATACTTAACTCAGTTAAGTTATTAAAAAAACTATATTAATAACCAATGGTTGAAATAACACCGATTTTTTTCCAAAAATCCTAATTTTAAAAATTTTATTTAGTAGTTACATTAAATCTCATTTTTTTACTTTCAAAATCATAAATCGTTTTAGATTTTAAAAAATTTCAACCGTATCGACAAATAATTTTCTTCCTGTTCAAAAATTATAAATTTTATTTTCAGACTCCAACCGCCCAGTAAATATTTCATTTCTTATTTAATAACCTCTCAACAATTATCCCCTTTATATGCACACATACGAATCATACCACCTATCCTTTTTTCCACCGAAATTAATCACGTGTGGATCAAAATAGTAAAAGCTAAGATTCTCTCTTAGCCAGACTCTTCCATCTCTTTAAACAATAACATCAGGCAACTTCCCTTTCCTTTTTATAGGTGATTTGCATGCACAAATGCTTTTGTCTCTACTAAGCAAAGCAAACTGTTTCATATATGTGTAGCTCTCCTCTATCTTTTCTTTTTTGTCAGTTCAAGCCAAAATAGGACAACCATTTTAGCCCTCATCCATCTTTTCAAAAGAGACTCATCTCCACTAGTTGTGCACAAAACAAGCAGTAGACAGCCCTTACATGCATGTTTCATCCGTCTTTTCAAAACACACGCATGAAGCTCTTCACCTTAAGACCGTGAAGCGACAAAGAAATAAGCCGAGCAAAGGCGACAGTGAACGCAGGTCAGCTCTCCGTTCTATCACGACGAACGCGGACAGGGCATCGAGTACTATGTGTGATTTGCAGCGCCGCACAGAGGCTTGTTGTCACGCTGGTTGTCACGAGGCGCTAAAAGTAGCTACAAAATTGAGCATGCTACCATCATTGGTTTTCCTCCTTCTCCTGACCACTATGTTGCTCTGGTACTCCTTATTCACATCGTCGAGTACAGCTGCAAAAACCGTCCATCATTGCTACCTCTGCTCCTTACCACTATGAAGGTAGCGCCTGCCTTCTCTCTCTTCCTTCTTAACTTCCGCACCCATCTGCAGTTCATGCGCCTCCTAGCACTGCCATGTGTGTCCGAGCCTTCAACCACAACCACCATCGCCCTCGGCTATGGCCACCAGCCCGGTTGTGCCTTTGTACTCAATCCACCGCCACACCAGTCAAGTCAGGTGTTGCGTGTGTCTGCCTCCTCGCGCTCATTACCGCCTACCACGTCGGTCGCCCTCGCTGTGTCACGCCTCGTGTGCTTGGCACGAGGAGGAAAAAACCGAGGAGAGAGTGAATGAGGAGAAGAAAAAATAGAGAAAAAGAAAAGAGAAAGAGAAAGAAGGCAGGACTCACGTGGCCCCTACCCTTTCTAGCTGACCTCGTGAACCTGGTCCACCGTAGACCATGCTCTCCTTCTCACTAATATCTGGGTCCCACATGTTAGCTTAAGGAATATTATCAGGAATATTCTTTTTAGATCTTTTATTTTCTAGAAAATTTTTTAAACTTTTAAAATTTATATCTTTTTATCCGTAACTCCATTTGATCTTATTCTAGTCCTAATTTTTTTAAATACTCCTCTACACAATGTACTATTATTTTCTATGTTTTATTACTCCATGTAATATTTGTATTTACCACGTGTAGAGGTCACGACCGAAAGAATGTTCATGTTAGATTTTGTTGCACTAGGACATGCAGCGCACTAGGACAAGTTATTCTTTTAACTTATATTTATGAATTACATTATTTATAAAAATATATTGCTTAGGTTACACTTTAATTATGCTTAGCCTCAGTTTGCGTAAAACTGATGGATCTAACTATTAGTCGTACTTTTATTATTAGTCGTACTTTTATTATGTAGTATATTGATGACTCCTATCGTTATTAACTTTACTAAATATTTGCCTGTATTATCATTCCTTGGATGTGATTATCGAGATAGTTGCTTATCCCACTTATGATTGTGATGTCGTGTGGTAAAATTTAGGACTTTTAAATTTTACTTAAAAATCCGATGTAATATTGACATATTTGTAAAATAAAAAAGATAGTTTGTGTTTCCTGGATGATGTGGAGTTAGTGCTTTCGTTGTTTGGTTACGTATTATCATTAAGAACCAATTTCTTTTAGAAATTTATCCAAGCTTATTATAGTATGACCGCACGGGTGTTATAAAATGCTCCTGACTAAGTAATTAACTATCACATAAAAATCTTGGATGTGAATAGTTGTGGAACACTAAGACGAGGAGATGAGATGGTGATCATTACTGTCCAAGATGGGTATTATTTTAGCATATTTTTATTCAATCTGTTAGGTGTAGTAGACATCTCGGTGTATCATGAGTAGATGAGGACATCAAACTTGCCCGATGCTCGGTTTTAAAAGATTCGGCCCTACTATGTGACATGAGTTATTCATGGGTTAGTTTTGGAAAAACATTGTAGTGAGCTCTCTTTTGTTAACCGTGTTTGATCAACACATGTTGTTTAAAGAGAGAAACTCATAATGTGTTGTTAAAGCGTGCAACCTCTTTAGAGTTTAGTTGAACTGTTTAAACAATCATGTCTGCTGTTATAGGCGGACGTGAGGTGTTTCTTATAGTGTAGTTTTGTTTTTTGCCAAAAGTTTGTAAATATGGTTGTTGGGATGGAACCATTTATAGAGTCTGTCTGTGTGGTAGACGATCAACATTTGTGATTGAGAACATGCCTGTGTGATTTATAGTGTATGTTGACACCATAGTACTGTAGTGCTGAGAAGTTAAAACTTATATTGTGAAAGCTCGTTAAATATGAGAAATAGTTAAGAGATGGTATTTGATTATGTATTAATTGCTGAGAAAGCAAAAATAAGTTAATTAAGAAAAATATGAGAAAATATTGAATATTGCTATCACTCGTAATTACAGTGATAAGTTGTTGCAAAGCAGTTTGTGGAATGAATCGATGTGTGAGTCTCTTTCCGATAATTAAAAATTTGTCTCACTAGTGTTTTACAAAATAACTGCTTTAAAGAAAATGTTACTTTCATAAATAAAAATCTTAAGCTCTCTTGTTAAGCTAAAACATGTCATCTTTCCATATGGCTTTCTGAGTACATAGAGTACTCATCCTTGCTTAAATATATGTATATAACATAGACCCGTCCGTTGAGAAGTTCCTCCAGGAGTAGGCCGAGTATAAAGACTTCTAGGGTTTCTCAAGCTATGCCTTTGGAACAAATTATTTGCCTAGCTATTCCGCTCAGTGCTTAGTCGTTTAAATTGATTTCTGTTGTTAGCTTTCGCTTAGTCACCATTGTTGCTTTTGCCTCTCGTGTTGTACTACTCATCTAGAGTCTATACATGATATTAACTTATATAAGTACTACTCTTGGTGATGTAATAAAAGCTAATAAAAGCTAGTTATTTTTAGTCTATTATTATTCTGTATATAACAATATTTGTATCCTTAGACCGATGTAGTATTCATAGTTAATTAAGTTAAACTCTATTATATATTAGCCCGTACTTTATGGATAGCAGAGTCTGGGACATCACAGTTAAACTAGAAGATATAACTATAAGAAAGCGAGATCTCTATGTACTACCGTAAATTATGAGTATCAATCAGTTGAGAGTTATTAAACCCTTTTACAAGTCATAGATGAATATGACAAGATCTAAATACCAAATAATAAAGAGTATGAAACACTTTGCTCTTTTAGGGATTTTAATCTCTTGGGTTTTTTCTCACAAGGCAAATTAAGAATTAAAAGAGTTGGATAGAGAAAAGAAATTTACACCAAGAAGAAGAGCAACTCGGAATTTAAATTAGTAAGACAAAATTGATTATAAAATAAACATTATTTTATTAATTAAAATATGATTATATAGCTTTTATATAGTTTATAAATTTCTCTCAGAACTCTCTAATTCTTTTTTTAATTCTCTCCAAAGATTCTCCATGGTGTAACCCCTCTTTTTTTATGGCATATAGGTTAAGAGTGGTTAAAAAATCACTGGCAAAGTCCAAAAATACTCCAGTGCGAAAGTTTAACTTAGACAAAGTCTTAGCCCATCGGTATAATCCTTAGAAACCAAGAAAATATATCGTATGACTGCCACGTTGCCGGCCACGCGAAATCTCAGCCGTGCCATAGGAGATCCCACGCCGTGTCGTGCTTGTCTTGCCTCGGGATCACGCGGCGTCGATCCGTGGGAATTCACGCAAGCCAAGCAGAGCCCGCCATGCACCCAGCGACTTGGTCGTTGATTTCACGTCGTCCCGCCCTAGTTAATCACCAGCCGCGCCATATAGTCGTTGATCCGAGTGCGGTCACACGCACGAGTCTCGATCTGCCATGTTGCCGCCTCGATCTTGCGTCTTCCCACGCAGCTCGCACTCCTCCCTCCTACGTACGCGTCGAGCTAGGCCGACGTTGCCACCGGGCCGAGCAACTGAAGCCAGGCTGCCAGCCGTCTACGTCGCCCGCTCTTCTATTGCGCTGCCGCGTGTCCCATGGGATCCTGTGAGCGCGCACGCGAATCCTGAGCCACCACGCGTAGCAGCTATCCCTTCAATCTTATTATAACCGTACCTCTTCTTTAAATATAGTTTTATCATAATTATTAATTAATATTGACTTTATATCACAATCTAAGTCGTACATACTCACGATAATCGTTACTTTTAAAACTGATTTTCCTTTTACAGAAATAGAGACACAAAAGCTTACACTTTCTCCTTTATAGAACAAAACGGAAGGCCGAGAGGAAAGTTCAATTAATTTTGTCTGAACTTCACGTTCACGAGCTCGCACAAAATGGTAAGAATTGAAAGGCGGCTGGTGGATGCGTGCAAACAGATCAGACGAAATGTTGCAGCTACGTTGGTCTGCAATTTCTATGGAGTATGGACGAATGTTTTACTCGTATAACCGATGAAGATGATTGCCCAGCCAAGAATCTGAAGATCGAAATCAAATAAGACGACTCAGACATAGAAAAGGCACTATTTTTTATCAGGGAAAAAAACCAATCAGTTGAGTAGAACTACCAGTGAAAACGATCGACGAGCTAGACATTCTTGACTAACCTCTTTCCAAATTGCAATTGACAGACCAAATTGGACACATGTAGCAGATAAGATAGCTGCAAGGAGTGGTGAAGAACAGTGCTACATACTCTGGTGTATCCCTTTTCTCTGAAGATAATACTCTGGTATGTTCATCTCCTATACGGAACTCTGAAAGCGACACATGCATATGCATAGCCATACTGGAGATAGCCTGGGAGCAAGGTAGATATCGTGACTCGTGGTTGAACCCAACTATCATTTATTGTTCGTCATATGAAAGGGACTGTGACTCGTTCTCTTGACTGATATCTGAATTTTCTGAGGTTTGGCTGGGTCAAAGAAAATGAATTTCATTTCTTTTTACTGCAGCGTGAATTAGCATATGATGATGTCTACAATACGTGGGAATCCAGATTGCGCCTGCAATTGATCGTGGCCGTTGCTTTCCCATCAAACAGTCGTCGGCTTTTCCAGGAATTAGGACAAACGAATCTGCTGCCGATTTATATGCCGAAATTTCTTTCTACTTCACTAGTCTTTATATGCTGTTGTAAATTAGCTATTCTATTACTTTCTGTTTGCTTTTTATTTGACACACCGCAGGAGACACACCACAGGTGAGTTTTCTCGTACACCACCGTCTTTCCCGTCTCCGTTGGCTGACAGTTGCCGTTGATTCCAATCCAACGGCAGAGACCATGTGACTGAGATTCAGCAGAAAAGACTTCACCGCGGTCTTTCCTACCCTCAGCCATTCACACAGGCGATCCCTCGTGCTCCGGCGACGCGATGGCCATGGACAAGCTCGGCGTTAACCCAGCCAACTCGTGCGCGCTCACGCCGCTGGGCTTCCTGGAGCGCGCCGCCACCGTGTTCGGCGACCGCCCGTCCGTCGTCTACCACGACACCGTCTTCACGTGGTCGCAGACCCACCGCCGCTGCCTCCGCCTCGCCTCCGCGCTCGTCTCCTCCCTCGGCATCTCCCGCAGCGACGTTGTAAGCATCCATCGATCCCTTCCTTCCTCGGTTGATTACACCAACGCCTTCCTCGTATTACTAAATGAAGCTCGGCGATCGATCGGCTGGATCGAATCAGGTGTCGGTGCTCCTGCCGAACGTGCCGGCGATGTACGAGATGCACTTCGCCGTGCCGATGAGCGGCGCCGTGCTCAATAGCATCAACACGCGGCTCGACGCGCGCACGGTATCCGTCCTGCTCCGCCACTCCGGCTCCAAGCTCATCTTCGTCGACCCGGCGTTGTTCCCCGTCCTCCGCGACGCGCTCCGCCTCCTCCCGACGGGGCACCCGGCCCCGCGCGTCGTCCTCGTCGAGGACCCCCACGAGAAGGAGTTCCCTCCCGCCCCCGCCCCCGCGTTGACGTACGAGAGGCTCCTCGAGAAGGGCGACCCGGAGTTCGCGTGGGTGCGGCCGGCTAGCGAGTGGGACCCGATGATACTCAACTACACCTCCGGCACGACGTCGGCGCCCAAGGGGGTGGTGCACTGCCACCGGGGGATCTTCCTGATCACCGTCGACTCGCTGATCGACTGGGCGGTGCCGCCGCGGCCGACGTACCTGTGGACTCTGCCTATGTTCCACGCCAATGGCTGGAGCTTCCCTTGGGGGATGGCCGTGGTGGGCGGCACCAACGTCTGCCTCCGCCGCGTCGACGCCGCCGAGGTGTACGACACAATTGTGCGCCGCGGCGTCAACCACCTGTGCGGCGCGCCCGTCGTGCTCAACATGCTGGCCAACGCACCCGAGGGCGTGCGGAAGCCGCTCCCGGGTAAGGTGCGCATCCTCACGGCCGGCGCGCCGCCGCCGGCCGCCGTGCTGCACCGCACGGAGGCCATCGGCTTCGAGGTCAGCCACGGGTACGGGCTTACGGAAACCGCGGGGCTGGTGCTGTCGTGCGCGTGGAAGGGCGAATGGGATAAGCTCCCGGCCTCCGAGCGCGCGCGGCTCAAGGCGAGGCAGGGCGTGCGCACGCCGGGCATGGCCGAGGTGGACGTCGTGGACGGCAAGACCGGGCGCAGCGTGCCCCGCGACGGGTCGACGATGGGCGAGATCGTGCTCCGCGGCGGCTGCGTCACGCTGGGCTACCTCAACGACAAGGCGGCGACCAGGGCGGCGATCCGAGACAACGGGTGTTTCTACACCGGCGACGTCGGGGTGATGCACCCGGACGGGTACCTGGAGATCCGCGACCGGTCCAAGGACGTGATCATCAGCGGTGGGGAGAACATCAGCAGCGTGGAGGTCGAGTCCGTCCTCTACGGGCACCCGGCGGTGAACGAGGCGGCGGTGGTGGCGCGGCCGGACGAGTTCTGGGGGGAGACGCCGTGCGCGTTCGTGAGCCTCAAGCACGGCGGCGGCGCGGTGACCGCGGCGGACGTGATCGCGTGGAGCCGGGAGCGCATGCCGCGGTACATGGTCCCCAAGACGGTTGTCTTCCGCGACGAGCTGCCCAAGACATCCACCGGGAAGATCCAGAAATACGTGCTCCGCAGCATCGCCAAGGAGATGGGGCCCACCACCGGGGGCACAAACCGCAGCAGCAAAATGTAGGGGCATTCAACCGGTAGCCCACTCTACCACTAGCTTATTAGCGTCGTCGTTTTCTTCACTTGGGCAGCGCAGCATACTGTGCAGCCGGAGACTGATGCACGCCACATTGTCATGGCATGGCATGTTTCTCTCGATATATCAACACGAGCCGTCAAGACTTTACTGTATTGTATAACCTGTAATAACCGGTACTAAGGTCCTGTTTGATTGAGTTATTGAGTAAATCATTGGCGTGTATTGTCTACTTAAATATAAAAAATAAATATTTTAAGAAATAGACTTGACAAGTAGTTTAAACTAAGTGATTTTTAAAGCGTGAATCAAATGATTCATTTTAATAATCTGGTTAAAATCATGATAAAACAGGGCCGTACGTGTGTTCCTCACGGTGTGTACCTATGAACTATGAGGTGAACTGAACAGATAAAACTAGGGAGCGTTACGCTTGTGAACCGCGATATTACTGAAGCAGATGGATTATGGATGCTGAACAGGTAGAGTATATTCACCTGCATTGACTCTTTCACTGATTTTTAGTCTGGGCCATGCTTTCCGAGGGTATTTCCATGCATCACATTCAGTACATGTCCCACTTGCGCGCGGCAAAACATGGTACTAGTACAAATTGTCGTGAACAACCTTACGTGGCCCATGCTGTGTCTGTTGCCCAACTGATAATTGAACGGGATGCGAACTGTGATGTGCTTAGCTCGTTATGGTGCGTGTACCTAGTACACTGATGTTTTGATTTTTTATTCAATTTATTTTTAATTTTAATAAAAATATAGTAATATTTTTAACATATATCAACCATACTATTAAAATATATTTAATAATATATTTAATAAAATTAATTTAGTGTTGTAGCTGTTGCTAATTTTTTTTATAAAATTAATCAAACTTAAAATAATTTAACTAAAAAATTAAAACGTTTTATAATAAGAGAGAGGGTACGCAATGACTATAAAAAACCGCCTCATCTTTTTTAAATAAAAAACCTATAATATAATTATACCTTAACTTATATTATAATATAACTTTTATATAATTTTATAACTAAATTATATTATATTTATGCTTCTATATTTATATTTAAAATAATATTACTAAAAACTTACTGTATTTTTTTTTAGCAATTCCCGTAACGCAATGTGCAAAGGTCAAACCCGATCTAGTGTCCGCACCAATGTAAAAAGACGGCATCTACTATCGAACCAAATGTTACATGGCCCACATGAATAGGCCGGCCCATACGAATTGCAAAAGGCGGGCATGAATGGCTGCAATCGTATAGTCTGAATCTTGAAGGAGGCCAGCCAAGGGAAGGCTATGAACTACTGAAGCTGCATTCATATATATGATTTTTTTTGCATCATTTCCTGTATATGAATTTGTATCTGAAATTTGTTTGATCAAGCTGCTAAATTTATATTTACTTTTTCAATGCGATTTCTATTTATTTCTAGATTTCATTTTGTATGGATTCCTTAATCCAAACTTCTCATGAAGTCTTGGGAATAAAAGTTTACAGTCACCAGATGCATATACTATTTCACCGAAATCCATTTACAGTCAAAGGGCGGGATGGCGGATAGGCTGCTTATTCACGAAACTTGAAGCTCAATTCTTTTAGGGTCATTGCGGTGGAACATATCTATACGGTTTAAGTCTTAAACCTAGCATGTATAAGTGTATGGGCATGAGTGCGATATACGTACGTGCGTGTATTCGACTTATAAAAAAAATGTACCCACTTTACTAGGGTGCTCATTTGGAAATGAAACCGCTTAGTCAACAACAGAATTGCCAACCTTCTTCTATCAGAAAATTTGGGTACATCTTTGTCCAATCCTCCAGCGTGGGATCACGGCACGAGTTGTGTTATCCTTCTTCTCGTCAAGCTCGGGGGAGATGGCAGCTGCTCTAAGGACAAGTTTATGGCCCAACCGGTTAGGGTTTAGAGTGAGAGAGTTTGACAACATTGAGGAGATAGTTGTGAGAGACGGTGACCTAACGGTGGGCAACAAGGTGATAGCGACGGTGCCAAAGTTGCGGGGATGGAGGCTGGTGGTAAGTAGTGGGGGATGAGGGATGCTATGGGGTTAGGAGATGGTGGTGGCATGAGCACTTGGCCTTGCTAGCTTGAGGAGGAGGAGGTTGGTGCCATTGGCGTCTAGTGGTGGTAGTGAGGGATTAGTGGCGCAAGAAAGGAATCGAATGAGGAGGAGAAAGGGGAGTTAGGATTGAGTGGATTGTGAAATCATAGTGATGATTTAGATTGTGTGATAAACAATTGACATGATGTATTTTATTGATATTAAAATGAAAAGATTGTGTTTAAATTGAATTTATAAAATTGGTGAATTGTGTTGGTCAACTATATACAGTAACAGTTAGATTGATAAATGGCACTGGTTAGACTTATGAATTGTCTCGGTCCGATTGATGAACAATTCATGTCTGATCATAGGTATTAGAGCAATCAAATATAGGAAAGCCTGACGATTGGACCGATAAGATCCCGAAAAGAGTTGGTTTTAGATTGATTTCTTAGTTTACGATGCTTGCTTCGTATTTATGACTTCTAGATGATTTTTATATGTGAGATATTTTGTTATATATAAATGTGAGTACAGTTAAGTGATAACTTGTATTCGGATATAGTTTTTTTGGTTGTTAATGTGCAGTTATTGCTTAAGGCCCTGGGAGTATTATCGATGATATAACAAGATTAGGCTTAGAATAAATTGAGATTTAAATGGTCAAAGAGATCACGTGAGATTCTAAGACTAGATAACAATACATGTAGAGATAAGGTTTTTATATATGTATGAAAAGCGGAGTTAAATTTAGAAGTATTCTAAATTTAGAAAGATTGGAGTTCATATTTAAATATAGATGAGTTGAATATCTGTACGGAAGAGTTTTCTATAAGATTAGGAGTGTCACTACTAGTTGGATTCATTGATTTTGTGTAGCCATCTATTAGTATAAATAGATGGTGGGTTGAGACTTAAAATAATACAACTTTTAGAGAGAAATATTTAGGGTTTATTTTTAGGGTTTTCGATTGTAGTTTATGAGTTGAGAGATGAGTATTTTGTATGTACTTTATAGATATATTTTAATAAAATAAATTTAATATATTTTTAAAAGTTTTGTTGGCTTTCGATATTTTCGTTAATATTGTTTTTCTCTGTTCACAGATTGTTAGATCGATAAGATCAAGGCATTTGGACCGAAAGGTGCATTATGGTTGGATCGGCGATAGAAACCCTATCGGATCAACGATATTTAGAGAGATATAAGATTTTAACTATAGTAAGATTGTTTTCATTAAACATAGTTAACTTTTAATTTCACAAAAAAATATTTTTTTAATCATATCATTTACTCTCTCTCTGATTTGTTTGGTTCTTCTATTCAATCCTTGGTTGCATGAATCTCAAAGCTATTTCAACTGTGTAGAAAACATAACATATAGGATGTGATTTTCTATCACATATCGGTATGGACAGTCCATTTTATAAAGATTTTATTTTTACCAAATTCAGTTTCAGTCCTTGGAGCTGCTAGCTGCATGACTTGTCACCAGCACCGCGTCCGGCCTCACAGCCGGCGTGTCGGCAAAAGCTGCTTTCCTCCATAAATTCTAAGCACGGCTACCTGCGCTGCGACTGCGAGCACCGCAATTCGGCCAGATGCCCGGAGCCATCACTCCAGCCAGGGGCTAGCCTCTCTCTAGTCGGTAGCTTTCTAGTGTCGTTTCCTTTACACCTCACTCATCCATGGACAATGACCGTGCGTGCCACTCGTGTGGCCTATATGTGTGTGTGTGCGCGCGCGCGCGCGGCACTCATTCGATCGGCTCAGTCATCTGCGGTTTACGGCTTCTTCGTCGTCTCGGGTGCTTCTGGCTTGTGCTCTTCTTCTCCTGCTTCTTGTTGTGTGTTTCAGCTGAGATCAAGACCGCCGTTGATCCCAGCCAGGTAGGCCTGAGCTAACAAATCTCTGCTAGATATGCACGAGCATTTTCAGGAGGCATAAAAAAAGATATCTCCGGCTTGGACATCGATCCAGCGGTACTCCCATCTGTATTCTCAATTGTTACTTGTGAAGTTTGATGATGTTCTCTTTTTTCCTGCAGGAAAGGAATGGAGCATCTTCTCCCATGGTTGCTCCCATTGGCAAGTCCTTAGATTGTGTCATTTTTTATTTTATTTTTCTTTTGGAATAACTAAAGAGCATTCGGCTTATTTTGCCAAAATCGTGCGAAATGTTGACTTGTGATCTGCTCCACAATTTATGACTCCTCCACCATCAGATCGAGTTGATGAGCTCCATCTCCGACTACAGCAAATAGCCAACGCCGTTGAGTCATAGGTTATAGCCTTATAGGGTGGGGTGGAGCAGAAAAGAGATTGGGGAAGGGAAAAAGAATAGGGTCAGTATCAGATGATGATGGCCTATCATACTGGGTTTTATCCAAGTTCTATAAAATTCATAGATTCGATGCTGGACAGATGATGATGTGTGGTGAAGACGGTCTACAAGTTAGGAGACATCTATAATATATCTTTACCAACTGGTAAATAATGTGAGACCCAATAAAAGTAATAATTTGTTATTGAAAATTTCACAATATCCAAGCATGCAATTAGATGGTCCCATGGTAATAAAAAATTTGGTAGACAATAACATGGAGAGAGTGGAGAGGATCAATGCATAGTGTTAGACCACTAGTATATATATAAATCCAACACATCTGTAAAGAGAACGTGATTTCAGTCTCACTGTATATTACACTTCTGTATGGTATCAGAGCAGGTTTAGACGTCACCTACGTCGTCGCCGAGTGCTGCTGGATTCATCAGCTTCTTCAGAAGCTCCGTACACCCATCGCTTTCGTGACCGTTGTCTACTGTGAAAACGTCAGTGTTGTCTATATGACCGCCAACCTGATTCATCATCGACACACGAAGTATATTGAGATTAACATTCACTTCGTACGTGACAAGGTCGCTCTAAGACATGTTTGGGTGCTCCTTGTACCGTCGACACATCAATTCATCGACATCATGACTAAAGGCCTACTCGTGTATTTGTTCATCAGTTTTCGCTCTAGTCTCTGTGTCCGTTCCCCTCCTGCTATGACTACGGGGGGTGTTAGACTACTGAACTTATATATATATAGACCCAACCTCTTATAGAGAACAGGATCTCAGTCTCACTATATATTACACTTCTACACATAGCAAAATACTAAATGTTTTTTTATTCTTACTATCAGGTTGCTATTGCTTGGTACAAGCTATTCACTGATTCTACCATACTTTCTACCAAGTAGAAGGATTGTATTTATTGTCTATTACCTGGTTTGGAAGCACATTGAAGGCTGCCCTTAGTTGGTGTCAAGTGTGAGGGCGAGAGGAATAACCAAATGGTTAATTGAGTGGTGGAAGTAGTGAATTTAAGGAGGAGCATTGAGGCAGCAACGACACCATCACCATGGGTGGTGGAAACCACTGGAAGTGGTGCGGTGGATTTATAACCAAATGGGAGGAGGGGGATGGGATCAATTTCATTAGAGAAGAGGGAAGTTGAGGACAGATCTCTTAAAAAAGGCTCTAACATAGATATTATCAAGGCAGAAAGAAGGATGACGATGGTGGTAGTGGTAAGATTGGATTGGTAGGGTTCTATCCCTCTCATGTATAAATTTAGGGCAACGGTTTAGAGCGTCTATAAAAATCAGATGGGCCATAGTTTCCATCATTTGAGGGGGAAAAACATTCACATGCTCTGTATACGCAATGCTTTCTTTTCAATGCTTGGTTTTTATTGAATTGATTGCCTGTTCTTACTAACCTTTTGAACTTACCAAATGTCATGGGCAGACTGCGGGAGCGCGTGCGCGGCGAGGTGCGCGCTCGCGTCGAGGCAGGCGCTGTGCAAGCGTGCGTGCGGGGCGTGCTGCGTCCGCTGCAACTGCGTGCCGCCGGGCACCGCCGGGAACCACGACAAGTGCCCCTGCTACGCCGCCATCACACCCGCGAAGGCCGCCGCAAGTGCCCATGATCAGCGGGGCCCGCATGGGTAATCCTGCACGCTCACGCGTGCTTACTCGAACACTAAAATCGCCGTGTCACCGTGTGCATGTTTCCGATGTCGTGTTTTTCCCTGTGCTTTGCACTATGAGTCCGTTTGATGCTTTCGCGTACGATTTTGGGAAGTCGGTCGTGAAATTCTGGGCTCATCATGCGGTTGATTTGCCAAAATTAACCGCGTGCTACGTTGACGGGAAGACGATCAAGAGACGGGCGTGACACTAGCCGAGAGAAGCGGATCCCGACGGAAAACCACCTTGCCACGCGTAACCCCAGGCCTACGCCCACGTGGCACTAACAACCGAACCAAGTGAAACTCATCAGTGACCCCACATGTCATCCCCTCGTACCGGACCACCAGTACCACTGACATGTGGGGGTCCAGACGAGAACTCTTAACTCCCCGGAAACACGCGCGCCTTCGCCTCCACACCCCGCAACCGCGACGAACCGCTCGAGGGATAGAGAGCGCGCGCGAGAGAGCGAGTTCGCAGCCATGGCGAGGAGCGTCAGGGAGAGCGAGGGGGAGGAGGCGGCGGCGGCGGAGTCGGTGGAGCGGGTGTTCGAGGGGCGGGTGGTGCCGGAGTGGAAGGAGCAGGTGACGGTGCGGGCGCTGGCGGTGAGCGCTGTGCTGGGCGCCATGTTCAGCGTGATCGTGATGAAGCTGAACCTGACGACGGGGATTATCCCATCGCTGAACGTCTCCGCAGGGCTCCTCGGCTTCTTCCTCCTCACGTCGTGGACCAAGCTTCTCCACAAGGCCGGCGTCGCCGGCGTCCGCCCCTTCACCCGCCAGGAGAACACCGTCGTACAGACCTGCGTCGTCGCCTGCTCCGGCATCGCTTTCAGTGGTACGGATTTCGCTGCCATTTTTTCGCACTTGCCGCGGATCGCTCGCTGCATGCCTGCATGATTGATTGCAACGATGAAAAATTTGCGTCGAATGATTTTGGATTGCGGTGGCGACAGTTCACTTGTTTGTTTGGGCTGTAATAAATTAGGCCTTGATGTGCTCTTTTGGATGTACATAAAGGCCGGGAGGCCACATTTCCATTTCGGTGTATGTAGCATGAATATGGATCTTACGTTTTTCTGAATTTTTTTATGTGCCTGTTTATTTTCTCCTGTTTTTCTTGTTCTGTGCTAGCCTTTCTTAATTTTCAGATTTTTGAATTCCCAACCCAATTGTATGTTTTTAGCACTCCATTATAAACTGGTTTATTACAGCATATACTACACAGGTGCTAATTGCGGTGTTTAATACTCACATAATATCAGCTACTTGCGATTGCCAGTACGACAAATACGGTGCTTAGCAAAAAAAAAAAAATTGCCTGTGCATTTAAATACAGAATATACATCCATGGGCAAGTGCTTACAAAGAAATGGTTGCATTGGAGCATGGTATGAAAGTTTTTGGCAAATTTTGATCAAATTTTGATAAATTTTGATCAGATTTTGGTCAAATTAACAGTTTGAAATTTAAATTCTTGAAAACCATTCAAAGTTTCACTCGGAACCTGCTTTTGTCCCACGTCAAAATCTCGAAATTTCACTGCTTTCAATCGGTTTTTGTCGAAAATGTGAACCCTGCATTGGAAACTTCTCATTTTCCCTCCTAATACTTGGTGACGAGCATTTGTAAAAACTATATAAAAAAACTTATCTTGCTTTAACCTCCTTGTTATAATAAGCATGCATGTTCCGTTCTTCACGTCCTAGACTTATCACTGCTAGCCTGTTATCAGTAGTACATCCCCAGAGAGCACTGTGCACTACGTCCTCAGTAGCCTGTACAGGGGTTGTTTTCTCTCTCTGCTTTGGTGTCAGGGTGATCGTTTCAGATGCTGATCTATGCATGGTGGTACAGGGGGTTTTGGCAGCTACATATTCGCGATGAGCGACAGGATCAGCGACCAGTCAGGCGAGGCCAGGGACGAGCGCAACATCAAGAACCCCAGCTTGGGCTGGATGATTGGGTTCCTCTTCATTGTCAGCTTCCTCGGCCTCTTCTCAGTTGTGCCACTCAGGAAGGTACACTGAATAGCACACTGCACATATTTCATCAGCTCAGCTGTTACAGTTTCTCCTAAAATTCAGAGATAATGATTTCTTTGAAGGACATAGTTAAATTAACTGAACCAATATGTAAATTGTTTTTTTTTCAGATAATGATCATCGATTACAAGCTCATCTACCCGAGTGGCACTGCGACCGCACATCTCATCAACAGCTTCCACACTCCCCAGGGTGCAAAGCTTGCCAAGTATGTTTTTTTTTTCAGATAAGAAAGCTTGCTAAAGCTGCGTTCCATAGCGGAGGTTGGCAACCCTCTTCTCTCGACACGTAAAATGATAAATTCAATTAGCACGCAATTAATTAAGTATTAGCTAATTTTTTTTAAAAAAAATAAATTAATATGATTTTTTAAAACAACTTTTCTATACATTTCTGTTGTAAAAAAACGATCGAGAGTTTGAAAAGGGAAGGAAACTACGTGTGTGGAATATAAAGAACACATAAGACACTGTCTGGACAAAAAAATATTAGAAAACATTATATGGTTGCAACTGTATAGCTTGTCTGGTATGCTATTACAGATGTAGTATCTAAGTTACCATGTTGATATTAGCATGATCTGATAACTTCTATAGTATAACTATGGTACCATGCTGACATCATCATATAAAGTATTATGTTGGTTTACATCATCATATAAAGTATTATGTTGGTTGAATGATACACAGTTACTGGTCACCCTCGTGTCTGAATCTGTAACATTGCCTGCAGGATGCAGGTCAAAACGCTGGGGAAATTCTTCGTGACGAGCTTCTCCTGGGGCTTCTTCCAGTGGTTCTACACCGGCGGCGACGGTTGCGGGTTCATGTCGTTCCCAACGTTGGGCCTCGAGGCCTACAGAAACAAGTAATTTGCAGCTCGAAACATACAGATGTTCAGTCAGCAACAGTCCATAACTAAACTCTTCAGAGTTCGTTTCTTGCTGCAGGTTCTTCTTCGATTTCTCGGCGACTTATGTCGGAGTCGGGATGATCTGCCCTTACCTTGTCAACATCTCCGTCCTCCTCGGAGGCGTCATCTCGTGGGGAATCATGTGGCCTCTCATCGAACAGAAGAAGGGCGACTGGTATCCTGCCGACCTCAAACCGAGCAGCCTCCGCGGCATCGTCGGCTACCGAGTATGTGCTTCGATGCAGTTCTTGCGAATCATCCCTTGCAAGATCAATTATTAATGTGTTTTTGTTTGTGATTTGATGCAGGTGTTCATCTCCATTGCACTCATCCTCGGCGATGGCCTGTACAACTTTCTGAAGGTGATGACAAGAACCACCACGGCGCTGGTGATGCAGGTGCGCGCGATGATATCGGAGCCGACGCTGCCGATCTCCGGTGGTAACGGCGCCGGCAGCGGTGGCGCAGGGCAGACGCCGGAGGAGACGTTCGACGACAAGCGGCGCACGGAGTTGTTCCTGAAGGACCAGATCCCGAACTGGCTGGCGCTGGGCGCGTACGTGGTGATTGCGGCGGTGTCGATCGCGACGGTGCCGCGCATCTTCCACCAGCTCAGGTGGTACCACGTGGCGGTGACGTACGTGGTGGCGCCGGTGCTGGCGTTCTGCAACGCCTACGGCTGCGGCCTGACGGACTGGTCGCTGGCGACGACGTACGGCAAGCTGGCCATCTTCACGGTGGGGGCATGGGCGGACGCGTCGGACGGCGGCATCATCGCCGGGCTGGCGGCATGCGGCGTGATGATCGGCATCGTGTCGACGGCGTCGGACCTGACGCAGGACTTCAAGACCGGGTACATGACGCTGGCGTCGCCGCGCTCCATGTTCGTGAGTCAGGTGATCGGCACGGCCATGGGCTGCGTGATCGCGCCGTCGGTGTTCTGGCTCTTCTACAAGGCGTTCCACGACATCGGCATGCCGGGGTCGGAGTACCCGTCGCCGAACGCGCTGGTGTACCGGAACATGGCCATCCTCGGCGTGCAGGGCCTCGGCTCGCTGCCCAAGCACTGCCTCGACCTCTGCATCGGCTTCTTTGTCGCCGCCATCGCTGTCAACCTTGCCAGGGACCTCGCGGCGCCGAGGGTGGCGAGGTTCGTGCCGCTGCCGATGGCCATGGCGATCCCGTTCTACCTCGGCCCCTACTTCGGCATCGACATGTGCATCGGCAGCCTGGTCAGATTCGTGTGGGACCGCCTCGACGGCGCCAGGGCCAAGGCGTTCGCTCCCCCCGTCGCGTCGGGCCTCATCTGCGGCGACGGCATCTGGACGCTGCCGCAGTCGGTGCTCGCCCTCGCCGGCGTCAAGCCGCCCATCTGCATGAAGTTCCTCTCGCGGAGCACCAACGTCAAGGTCGACGAGTTCATTGCCACGCTCCCATCCTCCTCCTAGCTCCCTAGCTAGCTACTCTTACTCTACCATGCAGCTGACGAGTGACGAGCTAGCTAGCTAGCTAGCTGATGACCACTCAACCGTGACACTTCATATATATAGCTAGCAGTGGAACATACATTAATGTACTTTCTAGATTGTAGCTTCCTCGTGTCTTGCTTCCTTTTAGAATCAGATGCTTGCTAGTAGTTGCATGCATGTGACACATATAAATAGCTGCTAGGAACCGAGCAGCAACGCATGTACTTCATTATTTGGACTGCCAATATTAGTATATTACCACAACACAGCAGCAACCAAATCTGATCTATCTGAGCTCCCAACTTTTCAAGTGCCTTTCTAGCACTACGACTTAGGATAAACATGATCATTTTACCTTTGTGTTGCACGCACGATCTGGTACGTACTACTACGTGATTTCTCCTCTCCTAGCCTTAAACCTTTTGCTAGGCGAGGCGAGGAGATGAGGAAGAGGACGAAGTAGTAGCGAGGTAGCTAGGTCAAGTTGATGTGTGTAGCGGTGTAGGTAAGAGAATACAGCGAGGCGAATAACTGGTTGGTCCCCTCGGAGAGCAGGAAGGGTCTGGATCTGCACAGCCCAGCGTGGGTCAGGCAGGGCCAGCCAGCCCAGGCCGGCCTCTCCATCATTGCGAGTCATGTGATTCCATATATCTCTATATCCACCATGCTAGCTAATCACCCGACACTCCCAGGCCATAACATTTCAGGAATGCAGTTGAAAATACTCATACTGCAATCTGCATTCAGAGATCAGGTAGGAGATGGTTTACAAGTGGAGATCAGCTAGTAGTAACAGCTGCAGAATTGCAGAGATTAACATGTGTTCTGAAGGATACTGCATGCAATTCTCTGTACTAATTAAGAAATTAGAGAGGGTGGATCTGGGGTTTGGATGGAATGGGCATCACAGTCAGCTGAAATTCAGTTCGCTTTGCCCCTCGAGAAGCGCGAAAAATTCCCTCCCCCCCCCCCCCCCCCCCCCCCCTGATTGCTGCCAGTGCAGGCCCGGATTGGGTTGTTGCACTGCAGGTGAGGTGAGGCAGGCACAGGCACCAGCGGCAGCAGCAGGAGGCAGTAATTAATCGCGAGACGGATCATGGATCGATCGAGTGAGATTTTATGGTTTTTTTTTTGCTGGGAGAATCACATGACTTTTATGTGGGGGTTATGTTAGCTTTTGGATGGTGTTGCTTTTGCTCTCTCTTTTCTCCTCTCCCTCCTTCAGATCTCCTTCTGCACAAGCGTGATTTCCACCTGCTCAGGATAGAACCCCCGCCACCGCCCTGGCGGCTCTGCTCCTGCCTCATTCACTTCACCTTTTCTCTCTCTTAATTTTTTTTACTCAGAATGGTAGTTTGGAATACAAAATTTTAAAATTTTACATGGATTTTTTAGTGCTCTAATTAACTAGAAACAATTCAATTTTTTTTTGCCGAAGTCAGGGGAAAAAAAATCTTGTGCAGTGAACTGACCTAGCTCTAACTATACAGTGGCGAAGTACTGATCAGGACAAACAGCAAAGGCTTAGGTAGCTCGCCTTTCTGTTTGTTTCTTTGTCAGGGATGTGAGGCTGGGTTGGGGGCTACCTTGAAAAAGGGCTTTTGTCGTAAATGCTGCAGTAATTAGGAGAGAGCTGCATGGTATGCTAATTTCGTGCCAGTGTTAGAATTGGAAACCAAGCGTAAGTAGCTTCCGGTCGTGTGGTGGTCAAGTACGAGCTGTCGGGGTTCCGATTTTGGCAAATAACAGGCAGATCCAATGAGAATTGCAGATGGTGAATTTTGAAATTTCAACACGATGGTTGTAGTGGTTTCATTTTGAAATTAGGGGTACGGACGCAAAAGCAGTTTTTGGGATACATGAATTCTAGATGGACTCTGAAAACACCCGAACGTTTTCGGTTCTGAATTATCAAACTCTGAAGATTGATTCAGTGAAATAAATTCTGAAAATTGCTTCATCCAAACCTTCTGAGCGTACTTCTGATCTGAATTCTCTGCGTGGCGCGCCGTACACAATTCCCTGCAGCATTTGCTTCATCAAACTTCCATGGGCGTCTATGATCTGAAGTTTTTTGCTGAATCCAGATAGCTAGCTCTCAGTGCTTCGTCAGGCAATTGTTTCATAAGAACCTGTGTTGAATTGAATTTTCATAAACAGTGTGTCAAAGAACAAGTCAGTGTTAGACAAACTGTTCAGACCAATTTCACCTAGAGTAGGAAATTTATTACATTAGCAGCCAGAAGAATTGCAGGATCGAGCAGACGAAACAAAACGAGGAAAACCAAGATCCAGAGAAGACAGACTTTCTAGCAAGGAAACCTTTGCCCAATTGCGTCTGAACACACATTTAAGAAGGCAAAATTCAGAAGAGAAGAACCATCCTGTTGCTGAATTTAACCGAAAGTAAAGATGTAGCATAATTGCCATGGACTTTCTCCAGACACAGAAGTCAACAAACACCAAGAATTCAACAAAATTCTCCGCCGTAACTGCAGAATTCAAGTAAGCAACCAGTACTCGATGGTACAAGAACAGCCACAGAATCAAAACCACAGAATCCAACCTCCAGGGATCGGTGTGGCCGGAATTCTCCGGCGGAACGCGAAGCACACAAAGACGCGGCATGGTTTCCATGGGCTTTCTTGAACCATCAACAGGTAGAGACGACCAAAGACAGAACCGGGAGCTCGACAATTCAGTTTCTTTTCAGAGAATTGGAGGCCGCGACCGCAATTCCAACATGAGCACATACCCCCCACGAGTTCACAGTTCAAGAAAGCCTGTGGAAAGCATGCCCGCACATCTTTCCCCCATCAACCAACTCCTCACAATTCTCGCCGCCTCATCACATCACATCACCACCACCATCAGCACAAGCCAAGAGCACAATAACAGTAAGAGAAGAAAACTAGTATCTAGAGAGAGGAAGAGGAGGCAGAGGTGGTTGCGAGGAGGGAGAGCGAGAGAGAGAGAGAGAGAGAGAGGATGGAGTGAGACTGAGAGGGCAACGGCCCACAGAGGCGGGGGATATAAATGGCGGGAGGGAGGGGAGATAACCAACCGGAAGGGTGGAGACAGAGGCAGAGGCAGTGGCACGGGCCAGTATATAGTGCGACGTCGTGATCTGCAGCTGCTGCACGCAGCAGCCAGTCAGCCAGCCAGGCTGCTCGTCTCATGGCGACGCTGCCCCACGCAAACGCACCCCCTACTTTTCCGTGCTCCTGCCGGCACCGCAACGCAACTCCCGGAATTCCATGCTCTGCCACACCCTCTGCTTCCGTTTTTTATCCTCGTAAAAAAAAACACGCCGGCTTTGGTGGTTAGCTCCCGCTTTTCCGGTGAGAGTCGCGCGCGATCGGTGCAGCTCAGCCGGCCGCTTGCGGCGAGCAACCGAGCGAGTGGTTGGCGCTGTTCCGGAACTGCTACTGCACGCACGCGTCCGTCGTGTACGAGAGATTAGAGGGTAAGAGATCGTAGCAGCCGAGGACGTACGTGCGCGAACGCTCACCGGCCAAGCTTATGACGTTGGCCATCGATCTCCTGCAGGGCCAGCTCATCGATCGATCGATCGACAAAGCTGGGCTAAGCTAGGAGCGTAGCTGCCTAGTTGTATGGATGGATGGTCTCCGTCGACTCGATCAGACAGAGACACAGCCCCTGCATGTGCATCTGCATGCACGGGCTTTCTAGAGCTCTCAGCTAGCTCGATCGATCGATCGCCATGACTGTTCCGGTGACAGGTAATTCCATCGATGGATAAATGAGATCACGGATATACGTTGCATTTGCTTGCTGCTGTCACTGCTGCTTCAGCCGGAGTCGTCCAGGACACTTCACACACGCCGCTTATCTTCCACACGACGCAAGATTGATAATGTGGCCTTCGTGAAATCGGCCAAATCTTGTTATCTGCGAAGCATCCCACGCCTGACGCACATTGCCCCTCATCTCCGTGATCGATCGACGAATTCTATTTTTTTTCCCTCTCACTTTCTTCCTTTCCTTCCATGCTCGATCAATCGATCAGTCAGAAGGTTTTTCAGGCCGCGACAAGCGATCCATCTCTCTCATCAGATCATCGATCAGTCTGCGTAAGTGTGTGCAGTACCAACTGGCCGTTGCAATAGCTCAATGATCAGCTACAGTTACCAATCGGTGAGTAGCAGCTAGCCTGGGACTGAAACAAATCAGCTACCTACCTAGCTAGCTAGCTGCATCCATCTGCCTATAATACAGTATATTCACCAGCCACCAACCTCGAGCTGGCGATCGATCGAACGAATGAGCAGAAAGAGGCAGCAACCGAATATCTTACACACATTCTTCCAAAAGAGAAGTCGAGAAAACTTTCGCCTCCAGTTGTGCAAGAAATTTCTTTAACGATGGCTCGTGCAGATTAGTGCAGCGATTCATTGTCCCTTCCATGTGCTAGCAGCAGAGGCGTTTTTCTAATGCATCTTCCTTTGCTTATGCTATCGCCATCACGTCATGGCCATGTGTTCTTCTGCATATATAATCCACTGTAAATCCGGCTGCATGCATATGCCCCTGATAAAACTAATTGGGCCAATGAGAGGCAACTGCCAGGCTAATCCTGTCCCTGATCGAGTTGATGCAAGGGCTTTTGTACGCACTAACACATTAAAGAGGATCTGGACCACATGTACTGTCAGAGAAATGGACAAGCCCTGTTTGTGAGGGGCAAAAAAAATAGAATAGCTAAAAAAATTGTTGCAAGTTTTTTTTAAAAAAGTTTTCAAATGTGATTATATAATTATTATAGTGTACCTATAATATAATTACATTATAACTATAGTATAATTATGTTTTTTAACCTTTATATAAATTATGTGTATATAGTTAATGCAATTGTTTAATACTTATATATAAGTTATATAAAAGTTATAATGTAATTATTATAACTTCAAAAGTTTTCAATTCAAAAAACTTGTGGCGGCCTTTTAAGATAGTCAAAAAAATTCACTTGTGGAGGTCACTGTTTAAACCTGATCTTTCTCTCACTATGAGATTAATCTGACTGATACTGCAGCTTACGAATTCTCGCAGTGACATGGCAAGTACTTGCGTCCTATGTATGATTTATGAAAAAAAAATTCTTTCACGGTTCGCTTAGCTTAGCTTGTTGTCGGATGCAGTCGCTATCATGAGCGTATGAAAACTGGCAGTGTACAGTGTACACAGCTTTTGGCATATGATTAACCAAGCATATAGGGGGATATCATTGGGGTTGCAGAAAGATGTGGATGATGCATGGCCGGCCACCACTGTTGCAACAAAAGGAGAAAATAATGTGCAAAGCACGTACTGAATTACCTCTGAATCTCTCAAGATGCCAGGCCATGTGATGATTATGCAAAGCAGATTAAAAGACAATCAATTAGATTCGGTTAATTACCGACTGTTGTTAATTACCTCTTAATGACGAATTACCTGCAGGTTAATTGATCGATCCGGGGCAAGAGCACGGCGGCAACAGGTTGGCAGTAGCAAAAAAGGCCATCAATAAAAGCAGTGGCGAACGGCGGCAGAGCAGAGGCAGGCAAACAAGACTCAGAAAAGGACGCGGGAAACAGGACGGAAAAGGCGGAGAGGATGAACGAGCGGACGGGCGGGTCGGGGCCCAGCTCGGTTCGTACTCCGATAGGAGGGAGAGCGGCGAATTCACGGTACAAAAGCGGGTTTCTGTTGGATCGGAGGCCTGAACCGGCAGCTGAGATCGATCGATGGAGAATCATTGTTTTTTTTTTCTTCCAATTAATTTCTTCTTGCCTTCTCTCTCCGGTGGATGGATCATAGAGGAAGACGGGATGATCAGGAGCATGAGGCATTCGGCAGGGCAGACAGGCAGGAGGAGCATGTGCCATTTGGTGAATCTTTGCGCTGTAAAGACAAGCGGGCCTCCTCCCCCTCCTCTGCAATTCCCCTGTTCAGCAACACGCACGTCAGATTGAAACGAAACGAAACGAGAGATTGCTTTCCCTCCATTTCCGTTCGCTGCTCCCCCTCTTTAGCTGGGCCATGATTGGTTCCAAAGGGGAAAAAACATCCTTCCCGATCAGTATCTGAGAATTGTTACTACTGACTGGCTAACAATTCAATTCAGCGACTACTTCCTCAGACTTGCCAACGATGTAAAAAAAAGTAAATTGTATTTTATACTATCTTTTATTATCAAAATTTTCATTTAAACCACCGTTTAACCCATCTTTTTTTATTTTAGACTAGCTAGTTTTAACCTTTATGTCATTTAAGACCATATCCATTTCTCTTCTCAAGTATATCACCAATAACCTCGATTGTACTGGCTCTTGCACACCAATGGATCCTCGAAACTATATGTAGATTATACTTTTAATATATGATAAGTTGTGTGTAAATGGATAAGACTATATGATAAGTTGTATGTGAATGGATAAGACAGTTGAGATATTTCAAAATGACATAAAGATAGTTGAAAAGATTAGGTAATGTCACACCCCGCCTTTGTATCACTGTACAGAGCGAAGATGCGTCGTAGAAGAAATGTGAGCCAACTTCTATAGAAACACGATGCCGATACCAGTCCCAGGATACAACTGACGATATCCATGGTAATAAAATATGAATTATTACAATAATATAAATAAATTGTACTTGCCACTTTAAGTAATCCCTAAGTATACAAACTTTAGACAAAACTGTAGCAGTGGAATGATATCGTAGCTAAAACACCAAATCACAAGGAACGTTTTGGCATCTAGAGACGAAACCCTAACCTTCAATATCTTCAAGTTGGACTCAAGTGAGGAAAAACAACAGTAATAAGAGGGTGAATATTTTTATATTTTGCAAGCCACTTGAAAATATGAATATATAAGCTATAAAGGAAGTCTAGATTTATTTCGCAAATCCTTAGTTAAAAATATTTTTTTCAAAACACTAAGTGTGAATTCTTTTAAAATATCCACAATCTATCTACAAGTTGCTTTGTAACAACTCAAGTAGAAAAAATAAATTTTAGTTTTAAACATTTTCTCATATTTTAGTTTCTTTTCACTTTATCAAATATAACCACAAACCATTTCACTCTTGACAACATTTTGTTTTCAACCACTCTTTCCTTTGGCTCATCGAGCTGTCCATAGCCAACATAACACGATGCTTCCCCTCAAGAAGCCTACTCTATTATGTTTTTCCGATATCCTAGGTCACACGGTCCCATTTTAGACCACTCTAGTAACAATTCCCAACCGACAAACATGTTTCACAAAGCATGAGTAAACAATTCTACACTAGAAGAATTATCGCACATTCACCTATGATCATAGGTACGACTGTTCGAATAGTTTAGCTAAACTTTTTAGAGGTTGCACGCTTTAACCACATGATACAAAACTAATACCGAATATTCATCAGTATCATAAGTTCATCATGAGACCTTTCCAAAGTTAATCCATGATAGTCTCATACCACACAGTTGATCGAGATCCATGATAAGCATCAGATAAGACCAACCATCATCTACTTAGGATACACTTAAGGATGCTCCAACACCTACCAAGTGCCACAATACATCCAAGTGCCACGAAGGGCTAAAATCAACAGCAGTGATGGGGATCAGCTGCTTGGTCGCTGATTTGCTACGTGTGAGGATAGGTAGCACAACAAAATGACAGCATTGGGGTGGCGGCTTTGGGTGTTCGCCGTTTGGTTGGTGATATGTTGCACTAAGGAGGCTGGATGGCAGGGCCAACAACGTGACTAGACAATGATGCATGTGAGCCTAAATGAGATGGGGAAGCTTGATTGGTTGGGCAGTGGCCAGGCAAAGGTCAACACGGACCAGATCGAGCGGAGTGCATCTCACAGGCACACGGGCGACACGGTGTGGCAGTGGTGGCGTAGTGGTGTGATGCAGCTGACTTCATGAAGTGGCTTGGGCATCTCAGTGGATTGGCACAAGTGGTGCAGTGGTCCTATTAGAGAGGCGCGGTGCGAGTGGCTCAACGAGATGGCCTAGGCGACATGACATTATGTCGAGCACGTAGCGCACGCTCACTTGGGGTGGTGTAGCCACAAGCGTGTGCACGGCGCGTGTGGCCATGCTATTGGGTTAGGTAAAGGGGGAAGAAGGGAGAAAGGAAAGGGGACGACTGGGCTAGGCTCCTGTTGGGCTAGTGAAGGAGAAGAGAGGGAGGAAGGGGGACGACTAGTTGGGCCGGGCAGACTAAGTAAGGAGGAGGGGAAAATAAGGCCGGGACGGCCTAGGAAGAGGAAGAAAAAACTTGGGCCGGCCTGCATCGGCCTTAGAGGGAAGGAGAGGGAGATGGGGAGTTTGGGCCGAGAGAGATAAAGAGGAGGTGGCCCAAATAAACGGTAGGATTTCATAATTTTTAGATTTCTCAAGAAAAGATATTAGAAAGAATTTGAGTTAGGTCTTGGATTTGAATGAAAAAAATGATATTTGAATTCCATGGAAATTTTAGGAATAAGGGAGAGACCTTTTTGGGTAAATTTTGATATGTTTGCTGAATGGAAGTTTTAGGAGATAATTTTGGGTAAAGAAGAAATTGGATCCAACAAATATGAATTTGAAATTGGGGTTTAGATTTCTGTTAACGCCAAAATCTGGACGATCCGATGACGCTAAAGCCGATCGGCTGAGAGATCCGATGAGGCTAAAGCCGATTGGCTGAGAGGTCCGATGGAGGATTTAATGCAGTCATCGGCCGATGGAGATACTGAGACAAAGCCGATGGAGAACTGTAGAAAAGCCGATCAGATTAGTAGAAGATTGGATCGGCTTGAAGACAGGGGATTGTCCAATCGGGATCAGGTCCGAGAAGCCCGAGGGAAGGAAGGAGAAGGATCGGCTTGACTAAAAAAGGTCCGATAGCTACAGTGGAGAAGCCGATCAGGTTGCAGCAAAGGAAGACTCGGTTACAAATTGAAAGATTATTCAGATGAAACCGGGTTTGCGGAGGAGCCGTGGACTCCACGGCAGGGTGCTTATTTTTATAAATTATGACCTTACTCAATTAGGGAGGTTTAGCTAGTTAGTTAACTTCTTTAGGAATATTTTCCTTTGTTCTTACTAGGAAATAATGTCCGATGGTCGTAGACACGTCGGACTCTGTCTGTAAATCCAGGGTATAAATATAGACCCTCTAAAAATATGTAAGATATTTCTCGATCATATACAAATTCGACGCATCGCCACCCTAGTTCATCTAGGTTCTACCGGCGGGTTCTGGCTCTCGACGCGAGGCTGCATCGGTAAAGTCCGATCTTCGGTGAAGGGGTAAGTCCCGCCACCATCCCGTTATGTCTTGCTCTGTCTGAGGCTGCATCGGTTAGATCCAATCTCTTAGGCCGATCGGATGTATCGCATCACGTCCATGCTGGATCTATCGGCCTGTTAAGCTCCCTCTGTCGTCGTCAGTCTCGTGCTGCATCGGTTAGGTCCGACCTACAGGGCTACCGACGGTAGATCGAGCTTCAGGCCTATAGTCTCCCACATGGCGTGCCATCGGAGTGCTAGCCGATGAGTTATCCACGATCTATGCTTCACGCCCAGCGCATCAGCCCCTCGGCCGACACGCATCAGTCTTAGGCGTCCCACGACGAGTAACGCCAAACGTATCGGACCCCCAGCCGATACGCACCCGCCTTCAGAAAGGCGTCCCCTCATTGACTCAGCTAGCCGATGGGTTTGTTCCTATCCTTGCTACAGTATAGCCGATCCGGCGTCCTCCGTATCATCGCCGCTGGCCCCGGCCTCGTACTGTCTCGGTTAGGTCCGATCTTCGAGGTTCGGTGTTGATGGCGCTGCCACGGCGGGCGACGGGTCTCTTGCTGTCATATCCGGAGCGGCATCGGCTTTGCAGCCCGTGCCTCCTTATCCTACTCCTTGCCTAGGCCGCATGCGCTTTCATCGGTTTTTCCAGCCGATGAATCACTGTTCGGCTGTCCGGAGGGATCCCGTGCGCTTCGATATCTTCTGAGCACACCCTGATTCCTCCATCGGCTCTACAGTCGACCGCTCATCGACACCTGTCCACATCGGCTCCCTAGCCGATCGAACAGCATCCCGAAACTATCAACAGACAGTCGATAGTAAGCACCTGTATCGGATTCGTTTGTCTCACTTCCTTGTCAATTGCAGGGTCAAATTGACTGGCACACCCACGAACCTCGAGACCTAAGGACCTGCACTGGAGACAAGTAGACCTCCCAGGCCTTCGCGTGACCGAGCCGCCGTCCCTCCCCGGTCGCGGGATTTTTTGGCGGCGAGCAATTTCGTATCAACGATCGCACGTGCATAATGGATCATTTCCTTGTCCACCGTGTGGCCCACTGTGCTGATGAACATCACCCAACCAAAGAGTCAGAGCAGTTACACCTCGAAGCTATGTCTGACTAAGTACTCATCAACGTTAGGGTGTAGCTTGTCAACCTGCAGGCACATAATCAATTTGTCTGAGTAACAAATACATAGTACTTATGACGAATAGTAATATAATAAATGTGTGACTTATAGAGAAGTGTAGTAGCCACTTCTTGGCTAGGTTGACCGTAGTGTAAGTAGGGAGTGTTCCTGGGGGAGTAAGGCTAGGTAGATGGTGGATGTAAGAAAACCGCTCAATAATGTTCTGTGCCTATCCCTATAACCCATCAACCGAACCCACAACGTCCCTTGCTAGAGAGAGACCTAGGAAGTACAAGATATCCTGAAGTGTCAGTGCCATCTCCCCACACGAAAGGTGGACTGTCTGTGTCTCTAGCCTCCAGCAATCCACCAAGGACACCAAAAGAGACATGTTTACATCCCACCACCTCTTGGGTCCTTATCATCTGTAAAAAGAGACCTGTGTGTGTCCCACTACTTCACTAGGTCCTTAGTCCTTCCACCTACTTTAAACTCATCTATGTCATTCTGAATGTGTTTTGCCTTCCGACGACCTGCTTTGTCCCTAACTTTTGCTGGGTTAAGAATATAAAAACCTAGGGATTTGTAACTGTGAATGTACCTGCTATACCAAAGCCATATATCTCACTCCTCCAAGTACGGTCAATTACTTCTTTCTTAAAATAAGGTAAGATAAAATGACGGTCAAGAATTCCACACTCAGAGACGACGGCAATTACATGAGAACATGGCTTATGGAGAAAATATGGCTTTCCACATGAGCAAACGTAGCTCCCTTCATCCTTTAGGACACATTCGTGCATCACTCTCTTACAGTAGATGACATGCCTTCTTTGTCAATACACAAGATTTTAAATATGTACTATTGTGTACCTTGGGTTATAACTCTATGATTTCAAGCCTTATTACCTTTGTCTTGTAAGTACGTAGTTATTAATGTGCTAAACAAAAGACCATTGTCTGCTATAGAAGGTCCAACTATTTTGTATCGATCTCTAAAGTACTTACATGTGCCATAAGAGATAAATTCAACTATACCGATAAGTGGCAGCTCACGAACACCACGCATCACCTAATTATAAACATATACCAAATTTGTAGTCATTATGACGAATCTAGAACCAGTCATATGATATTATCTATTTCTCCTTTGGCTCATTCTCAATCCACTTAGAAAATCATCTAATCGAGCCTACCTACCTCCTTCTCATGTGCTTGTCTTCAATGGGAAGAGGTCCAAGAGCTTGCGGAGCCTCATCCCCTAAGGGTGGTGCTCTCCTAGACTGCCCATCGCCTGTTTGGTAGTCATCTTGTGTAACCTTCTTCAAAGCTCATTAAATTTCTTCACTTGTTTCTATGTACAAAGTCTTTTAAACATATCCATAAAGTGCTTATTCTTAAATTGTTTGTAGAAATTTATACCCATATGATGCATGCACCATCTGCTTCTAGCATTTGTCCACTTTGGTGGATTGCCTTTTCTCTAGGCTACCTAAGCACAAGTCCTCAATTGCCCGCAACAAGTCGACGTGACGGTCGTATATAAGGCATACATTTAGCCTTATCCTTACAACTTTTGAATAAACTCTCTATAGAAATCAATACTAGCTCTGAGTGTTCTCTTTTCAATGAAAGCAAAAGCCAAGGGTAATATTTGGTTATTCCCATCAATACCAATAGTTATCAATATCTAATTTCTATACTTTCTTATTAGGAATGTCCTATCCTGACCAGATGCTGAATTGATAGGAATAATTTGAGGTCATAGTAGCTCTCCGTATTCATCTAAAGAATGCAAGATAGAAGCCAATGCAAGTTATCATATAATGCTTTGAAGGTTCTAAACCTCATCTCTACAACATTCTGTTTCGTCCTTCATGCCTTCACATAATTAATTATGTACTTGAATTTCTCTTCGATGTATCTAACAATTGATCTTGGTTCATACCCCAAATTATGGATGACATGATGGTATATATCTAATACCACAAATGTAGATGTTATGTTTTGATGGTATTTCGTGATCCCTTTTGGGTGACAAGTATGCTTGGTCACAATCGACACTTTTCAATAATCATTTCGTTTATCCTTGAATGCATGCACTTGTCATGGACATCCATCCTTCACACATCTCACTTTGTACACCGACTTGCTTGACCTAACAATCTAGAACTCTCTCTAAAGTGACACCGCAAAGTGCTTCATTGCCTCCTTCAAATCTTCCACGTAAGAATACTTAACACCCTGAATGACATCGTTCTCCTTATACTCGCATGGTACATGATGCCCCTCTGAGATAATAAGGCCAAAGAAGTCCTCATTGCTCTATTCTGCAAGAATTACATTATCCACATCTTCTTCCAATGATTTATCATCATCTACATGCCTGTTATTAAAATCTTCCCTATCCATTTGATCAACGATGGTGGCAATTCTCTCTCCCTCATCCGTTGCTCCTCTCGACAGCCTATCTTCTTCCTCGTCATCTCCCTTGTTTACCTCCGCTACTCTGGTATCATCTCCAGTCACACTTGGACCCTTACGATCTTGCATGGCCACTATGACAGTGTTGTCCTTCTCATATATAGGCACGAGTACACTTAGTGGCTAACCACGCTGTAATGCATTCTTCACATACTATCTCCATGTATGAGTACAATCTACCGTCATAATTTTCCAAAAATAACCTTCGGTTGCATGACTGACTATAACATACACGTTTATTGTATAGATCTAGGGGTCAACTTGAAAGCCTTGCATCAACCAATTATACACTAACCCAAAACTTCTCTCATCCAACCCATCAATGTCCTTAGCTGTTGAACTAAACTTTAAGAGATCTACACCAACTACTTATTTGATATATCTGTTGATGAAAAATTAAGGTACCAAATTGCTAAGCATATCTAATATATTCGGTTTTTTTATAACAACTATCTAGTCTAGTAGTACACATACTATGAAACTTCATAGATTATAGCAAATTTTAAAAACCTATGAAACTAAAGATCTATAAAATGAATAATTTATTTTTATATCATATTATACACGGAATTGGTTCAATACTACACATAATATGTTATTTCATCACTACAAATTAAACATTGCAAAATAGTAAGATATTTTACCTAAGTATGAGTCCGCAAATCGATAGGGCTTTGTTGCTTCCATTCTCCTTCCCCCTAGCCCTCTCTTCTTCTATTTTTTTGGATTTAAAGTATTTTTATATATTTTTGGATGACTCGGAAGGGCTTTTATCCCCCAACTAAAAAAATGCCCTACTGGAGGGCGGCAAGAAGGTCACTTGCATAATTTCCCCCCACCTCCTTCCCTCAATCGGGAGCAGACACTTTGCAAACAACCCCGCGTTTTGCAAGCGGTCTCCTAGCCAACGAAAAAACAGCAAGAAAGTCACCTACATAATTTTCCCCCTCCCCCTACCTTCCTCCTCGGCCTCCTCCTCAGCCGAGAGCAGGTGCTTTGCAGGCAACCCTGATTGATGAAAAAACACCCTAGCAGAGGGCAACAAAAAAGCCACCGGCCCTAGCGAAGGGCAACAAAAAAGCCACCTGTAAAAGTATCAGGTGCAGGGGTGCTCTCTTGGCCAGCCAAGGACATTTTATAGGTGACCACCTGACGAAAAAAAAACACCTTCTGCTAGAGGTGATAGGGGGATGCCTGCAGACCGTTGTCAATAATATCTAATGGTTGTTTGTCACGTATAATTAAACACTTTTTGTGATGATGTTTTTTAAAGAAAATCCGCCCTGTAGATATATATCTATAGAATTTTGAAAAAAAACTAAAATATTTTAATAAAAAAATATAAAAATAAAAAAATCGTCAAATGGCATCAGTATGTGCAGTGGAAGCCGAAGCAATTTCTTCAGATCTGCAGTTCAGGAAAGCCCATGATCAGACCATTACAACAGCTTCAGATGAGCTTGAAGGTTAGACAAAAGGCAACAAGCCAACAAGTAATACTGAAGCTTGTCCTTCTAATCAAGAAAAAAAAGGTTCTTACTCCAAGGCAATCTTGCATACTCCATATTCCATCAAAAAAAAGAATGAAAGAAAGAGAGCCTGAGAACTGTCGAAGCTGAAACTGAAGACAGTCTGCCCAGCCAGCCTCCATTCAAGAGCAGGCAACGCAATCATCAGTATATAATATATAATATAATACAATACATTATAATACAATACAATATAATATACTGTTGCTATGAAATGATGAAATCAATGCAGCTTGGTCAGTTGCATGTATGGTCAGAGTGTAACCATTTGCATATATGGTCAGACGAACCATTCAACAAACTGACGCAGGCAGCTCCCATATTTCCAAACTTCGCTGATTTCATGAAAGGCCATAAAGAACATAAACGAGGTCAAATGATTACAAGGGCAGCAATATTAAATACGTGAGCTGTGTCCCGTTAAAATTGCCAGGCCACAAGATCAGTGAATGAATTACATAAAATCTGGCCAAAAATGCAAAGAACACATGGAACAGTATATGACACGTTTATAAGATTACCGACCAATTTAAGGCTAGTTTAGTGTGTAAATAGTACAAAGCAGCCGTGGGGTTCCTTTTCCTATATACCGTGTTAATATGTCAACAACAAACAGATGTGGTCCAAGCATTTTACAACCCTCTAGTCCCATCCGAAATCACTGCCAGATTTAATCTTCACATTGATTTCTCCTGCAACACCGAAGCATCAGAGCTGGGATCTTTCACACAGAACAAGTACTGATGATGCTCTCACAATTACAGATAGAGCAATTTATTGTCTCAACCATCTGCAACTCAAGATTGTCCGTACTCTGTAGGCAATGAATATATTGGACCACATTGTATTTTAGCATCTGCTGAAATTGCCTCCAGTAAATCAATGCGAGAAAAGTTCCAGCTCAAGACTAATGTCGACAGTATACCCTCCCTTCAAAATGAAGCCCTCTACCAGATTGTGGACTATTGTGTAATGTTATGTTCACAACTAGCTCCAGTTATGCAAACTAACTGGCTATTGACTGTCATCAATCCACTGTTTTAGCGTCAGCAGCAGAACCATTATGTCTGCAAGAAGTTCCAGAAATGCCTCTTCAAATGATAATATGCACATTCTACCACTGAAAACATGTTAATGAAACCTCTGCTTTAGCCCATGATTAGAATGATCACAAAACATCATGAATGAATTACATGCAGTAACCAAGCAGGTGGAAGAACTAATAACATCATCTACAATGGTCTTACAATCTGTAAGTTGGCCCCACTCCTTTTTCATTGCAATGAGTAGGCTAAAATTAATTTAAATAGAATCACAATGAGAAATTAGTAATACCTAGATACTCTTACATTATGCATGATTGCATGGTTATTCATTCCCTTAAGTACAAAAAATAAAACTAAAAATTGCCAGAAATATAAGTAGTTGAAACCAGCAAGATCCATCATTATGACCAAGCCGAAGGATTTCAGTGGCAAGGAAGGTTTAATTAAGGACCACATTTTGTACTCCAATAATTACATAATCCATGGGAAAGTTCATAAAAAATGGCTTATGACATGCATGGCCCACATATGAAATGAAGCCTCCAAGTAAGAAAAAACAATACTTGAAGAATTGTGATTATGTACCTCTAAAGAAGTTTTGAGCTCGAATTGTCCTGTAACTTGCCAGTGTTTGAGAAGCCCCATAATACTCTGGAAACTGAGAAGGGGCACCCAAAAAATCGAATAAGGTTTTGCAGGCCTCTCTCACCGTGCATGACATTCGGCGAACTTAAACGGTTAAGGTATGTATTTCCTTCATATATATAACTAAGTTGCTGGAACAACAGCACACCTATACCAGCATTAACTGATAGACTAGCAAATGCAAGATATACTGTAACTAGACCCCTTGCTGACAAAAAGAATGCAGAGCTTGCCAAGGTACCAATAATCTCAATTAGCATCTTTATATAACCCATTGAACGATGAGTTGATGCTAGATTTTCAAAATCTAGTGGGGGCCATATACGATAACTTGAATAAATGGCCATACCAGCAGCATAACTACAACTGATGACCACCGAAATAAGAAAAATTACAAAAGCACGGTGATTTGAAGCTCCCACGCAGTTCCCAATCTGCAGGTGGACACAGAAAAAGGAAAGAAATCAAGTCAAGTCAAATAAGTAAAAAGAAATAACGGTATAACAGAACAGAAGTTAGTTTTAGAGTTGTCAAACTTACAAATGGGCAATGATGATCCATGTCTAACACACACATTTTGCAAGATCGGCAGTGATGTGCCCTTGGGGGCTTTGGTTTGCTACAGTATGTACAGAAGGTATAGTTCTCCAGATCATTTTTCCCAACCATGGGATAACTGCCCCACCGCATGTCTGCTGGTTCACCAGCAGATTTAAAAGAGGCCAAGCAATAACTTGTGACGGTAAATACAGCTAGTAGAGCTGTTACTATGCAATGAAAGATGCCACAAAAAGTGCTGATTGAGAAAACAACGGGATATACCGCCCAGACTCCACCACCTGTGAAACAAGAAGACTAAATAAGGCACAAACATATGGAACAGCAGCGAAAATCACATGAAAAAATACACATGGAGAGGTCAAGATGGAAAATTTTATCTAAAGCTGATGATATTAGACTCGGAACCTACATATGATGAAGAGCATGAAGAGGATGAGCACAGTCACAAAGAACCTGTCCCGGAAATTCCTCCAATGAGAAAAGCATACACTGTCAGGTTTTCTTGAAGTTTGGTTACTTTGTGTAATTGCTCCACACCAGCCACACTTAAAAATAGGTGCGTAGCTTGCAAAAATGAGACGGAGTCCACATCCCCAACAAATGGCCTCATGATCTTCTGGTATGGATGTTACACATTGCTCTACCTAAATGGAAGGACAATAGCAATTAGCGCATTACTGTAGAGAATATTAGTCCAGCTTAAAACAACTCATCATATCATTTTTCTAACTGCAAACTGTAACTCACAACCTTGAGTTGTTTATCATTTCAGTCAAGAAACTTAAAGAATGTCATTCTTGCTGCTGAGCCAGAGCACCCAATTTTATACAAGAGCATTTTTTTTATAACAGATTTTCTCCCCTGAGACTGTAGTGCAGATACTACAGCTTTGAGCACCCATATCTAAATAGACAAATTTGCAATCATGTATTATAAATGATGTTCTTATCAACGCAATTTACTGATTATATAGCTGTAGCTAACTGCCTATCTCCAGGTTCTTTCTGAACGCAAAATAAATTTATTTAAGTTGCTAGTACCTGTTACAGAAGATATAACAACAATAAAGGGTACATTAGTGATTCTCAGAGCACATGGTTGTAAAACATCATGTTGGTTTACCACAGATAATATCCGTGTTTCAGAATTGCATTACAACTTAAGTGATCATGGTCATAAACTCGTAGTCTGGTGCTATCTTCGGTCCGAACAACAAAGTTATAAGGCTAAAGCCAAATCATTATCCAGACCAACCTAAATACTAAAAATCACTACAGCAGTGTTGCTCGTCAGATATCAGTTACTTCGTAGAGCATATGGTATACTACAAACAATCCGGATATCAGATATCAGACGTCTCTTTTAACAAAATAATCCAATTGAATTAGTGATAAACTGATAATAGACAGACCAAGCTCATAAAAGGACAAACCCCAAGCTCATAATCGAACTGGATGCGCCGATTACCCAAGAAACAAATAACCACTCTTTTACATAGCAAGTAGACGGCGATGCCCCGACCCATTATTATCCTAGGCTAGAAATTCCCTCGCGTGTTGGCAACGGAGACCAAAAAGATGGGTGCAGAACTTGGCAAGACCGAGCCGACGGTTGCAAATCAGACGCAATGATGCTCCCAATCATGGACCCAATTCGCGAAATCCACGCAAGAGCACTAAAGCAGCACGAAACCCCTACAAGGCGATGCCGCCAAAGCATGCGGCAAAAGAAAAGGGGAGACGGGCATGAGGCGGCGGCAAACCTCGAGCAGCGGCTGTTGCTGCTCCTCCATCGCGGCCACGCGGATCCACCGGAGAGAGCCTTCGGATCGGAGGAGTCGAGGCTTGAGAGGGCGGAAGAGGGGATGCGGAGGCGGTGGTTGGGAAATCCGCAGGGTTATGGACTCTGGACTTCTTCGGAGTAGAAGCGGAGGAGAAGAGAATATGTTTCGGTTGTGTTTTTCCGCGAAGGATTCCTTCGATAAAAACACAAAGGGAAGATGACTCGAGGTTAATCAGGACACAGCCAGCAAACAAAACAATTGCTTCATGGTGGAGAGGCTCTCAACCCCTTTTTTTATTTTTAAAAGAAAATACTTCACGTGGTGCTTACCATGTCATATCATTTGTAGGTAAATAAAGAGAAGTTTAAAGTCTTAAAAATTACTACTCCATTCATTTTATATTATAAGATATTTTAATTTTTTATAAATTATTTTTAAAAAAAAATTAATTATGTTTATAGAAAAATATAGTAATACCTATAGAATAATTTTATTAAATCTAACATTAAATATATTTTAATATTATATTTATTTTATGTTAAAAATATTGTTATATTTTTATATAAATTTAATCAAAACTAAAGAAATTTAACTTTAAAAAATCAAAATGTATTGGAGTATAAAATGGAGGGAGGAAGTACTATTAATCAAGCATTAGTGTTATTCCAATATAATAAGCACCTTGACCATTCTTAATATGCATGATCTAACCCCCTTTGAATTTCTAGACCTCGTCAAGTGCGACGACACTAGTTCATGATGAGGCAGTTAGCCTCTATTAGGCACGACTCCAATTTGGAAATTAAAGTACTACCTTTATTTTACAATATAATAAATTAATATATAATCTAAAATTTATATTTTCTATAAAATAGAAAAAATCATCCAAATATTAACAATTTAAAAAAATAATCCATATGTTATCAATTTAATCACAGCTCTAAATCCAAATGATTCATAATAAAAATCTTGGATCTGAGTTATGCTAAACATTCTCTTTATACCCAACACAACTCTTGCTTCTTTAGACAAGAGGTATTTTACAAGATTTTCGTATAAATCAGTTCAATTTTAAGAAAGCCTCCAAGATCCCACCATTCCATAGAAGGCCTACGTTTGCTGATGTCCAGCATCTCAGTCAAGACGTCTCGATTGATAAATTCTCTTTCTTTTTTTTGGCCGCTAGTCTATGCATCTAGAGTGCACAACTGTTCCTATTTTGGATCCTCTGCTCATGCTACCTAATCCAATTCAGGTTTCAGCAGCATAGGATGAGTATGTTACTACGTTGTTATTGTGTAAATACAGTTCATACGGGTGGGTTGAATGCCGTGGAGATGGAGTGGCTATAGCCTCTGCAGATGATCCCAATACCATGGGGATAAGCGTATATTTGCAGTTTGCACTTTCAGGGATCACGAACATGCTATTTGTTAAGGGGTCACTGTCTTGCAAGATCAACAGAGAGCAGCGACGTGAGATTTGACGGTTCCACAAGGAAACAATAGTGCAATATTTTCTCAGTTACATATATCCTCAAACAGAACGCATAGGCGAGCCACACTGATACCTGAAACTTCCGAACCAGAAAGTGGTGATAACTAACAGGAACTACTGCAAATAAGGTCCTCTTTTTTTCCCTCTATCACACCCATACTTGACCAGCAACTTTAACATTCTAACGAACGAACAAATTAAAGAAGCCAATTCCTATCAGCTGCTGTCGCCGATGTTCCCTTCTATCATCACATGTCAGCCGCAAGGAAGTTGCCAGGCAGGGAAATCTGCCAATCAGATAACAGTGAGTTGTCTCTTCAAAACAAGTTCAACTGCCATCTTGGTGTTCTCATGAATCAAGAATTTAACGTGAAGAGAGATAATTACCTTCTCGCCCGGCTTGAATGCTGGTAGACCTCTGTATGGGCAAGTACCACATCGAAATGCATCGCCCAGCCCACACTGCAATTATCATTTCATACAGATAAGCATAACAGGAAGGCAACGGATCTGGATAACAGGGTGAAACTATGGATTTTCAGAGGGAGAGGACCAAAGGCAAAAAAACACTTAGAAAAGTCATACTCACATTGCCACAAGCTGACTGAGGGTTATTGATTTGTTCTGATGTGAGATTTAGCTTCTCCACCTTCTCCTCAGCCTCAGCCCTGCCACAAGTACAGTTCTTGCATGCCTTCCTTGTGGCTCCCACCTCACAATCCCCAACTGGTAAAACATATGCAAACCCTTAAGATATACATATTAAATAAATGATCTTTATAGATGTTGAACAAAGCTGAAGGGTTCTATAAAACAGTACCAACTGGAAGTTCTGGTTTCTTCAAGTCGTCCTCAGTCAAGAGGCTGTCTTCATCAATCAGTTCAGAGTCATCATCAATCTGAATCTTTGGAAGACCCTTTGTGGCTTTCTTGAGGGGGAAGGAAGAACCCATGCTCCAAGAAGCCTTCTTTGCCTTAATCTGCATGTGAATCAGTTAGCACCAGAAAGTATGACCACACAGAAGAATTAACACACGTTATGACACTAGATCACCCACAGTAACAGAATGCTCATTATCCTGCAAACTTGCAGCAGAAGCTCGCACTTCAACAAATCCTCCTAACAGTAGCTTGCGCTCGATATGGTTGTTGGGCTAATGAAGAGAAGATCGGAAAATCAGGGAGTGCAAATTAAACATTACATAATAAAGTATATCGGCAAAACAGTACATAGTTACATACATCCTGATCAAAAGGGGAACTCTGTACAAGAACCATGCCTCCAGCCTTAAGAACCCGACTTATTTCAGTTATGAACTGATCCCCCAAGTTTTCCACTTTCTGAATGACAGCAAGAACAGAACCAACTGATGCATCATCAAAAGGCAACTTCCCACCTGAACCATGCCAACATGAAATGCTAAAAACAAGCTTATGAAAAACCAAAATGTATACTACAAGGATAAGGTATACTGAAGCATAATAGAAATCGAAACTGAACAAATAGCAGAGCAAAATAGTGTGTCAACTGTAGGGTCCAGATTTTGGAATATAGTAGTCATTGGTGAGAATTGCATATTGCATATTACCAACAAGATGAATTTAGATAATCAATTCAGAACATATAGGGAATTGCTCTCTAATATTTCCTCCTCATGATTAATGTGAGCAAATGGAACCTTTTTTTTTCCTTCGTCAACCAAATAGCGCTGTCTCATAAGTGTTTTCTATGCGGTCCTATATGTGGTGAAATGAATCTACATAGGAATTAGCATACGAAGCATCATAACGGGCGTCGTCGAAATTAGAAAGAAATGGTGAGCTCCAAACAGATTTTCGAAGGAACTAGCATGAATCGATTGAACTGTTGCGATTTGTGGAGTTGGAACAGATCATAACAGGGTTAAGCACAATTCCAGATTGAATCTAAACACGCAAAATCCTAATCGACATCAGAGGCTCGTATGATATCATGAAAAAAATGGAAGCAACGCGACGAGAAGTTCACCAAGCGACGCGCACTGCGTGATGACCACCACCTCCTCCCGCGAGACCCCCGCGGCGGCCGCCAGATCCCCCACCGCGCGAAGCGGCAACGCCAGTTCGTCCGTCACCGCGAGAGCCGCCGCCGTCGCCGACATGGATTTCAGATCGACGCACCACCTGCAACCGCAAGCGAAAACCAAAGCAAGCCCTCACCCTCAGAACGCGATCGGTGGTAGCAAAGCAGGAACCAGATCGAAACAACCAGCAGAAGATTCAACCCCGCGCACGAATTTTAAACCTGACCTGACGTCAAGGGCGGTGGAGAAGACGAAGACCCGCGGCGCCGCAAGAGCAATTTGGGGGAAGCGAAGCGAATTTGGTTTTTGGCTTCCTACGTAGCAAGGGGGAAGAGGCAGGAGGTTATTAGGGGAGAAATGGTCAAGGATTTGGTGCGTCTCTCGAGGCTTCCTGATTAAACTAATCACGTGCCACCTCTCTACCTATACGCGGCCAAACGGGTCCAGCAGGGCCGGCACAGCCCGAGACATACTCTGACACGGCCCGTTAACACAGCCACGGTCCATGTACTTCGGTCATGCCGACCTATGTACTTCGGTCCAAACACGATCACGTCAGGCCGTTCCGTGTCGACACGTTCTAACTGCGGCACGTGAACCAGTGGTGGCTCAGTCGGTCTTTTCAATAGGTAAAAAGTCCACGTCAATTAAACGATATATATTTCTAATTATAATATAAATGTTGCAGAAACCGTAAATATTGCCTGGCCGGCCTAGCATGAACAATTTGGCCATCAATATCTCTATCTCTCCCTTGTTGAGGCTGTGGTGGCAACAAAGGATGGATGATGCCATCCTAGGGTCAGTGACTCTAGGTTAGCCACGCTTTAGGTCAAACTCAAAATGGATTGCTATGTTGTCGCAGCCCCATAGACACGTCTAATGACATGGATCTCACCATCACATGTGGGATAAAAACTAAGAGATATGAACGGATGATTGGATACGGAAATAAATACAAATTATCTCGAATATAAATAAGGGTAAATTGATTATACATGGATAAAAAACAAATATTTCTCAAAACACAAAAAATCACATAAACTTTTAAAAACAAATACAATCACACATAATTAACTCGTTTTATATAAAAAAAATTATCTCATATTAAACAATACTAATTTAAAATTCAACCCATACATTATTATCAATATAAATACAAGTCTACTACTGTTAAAATCTAAAAATCTAAAGAGGCAGAGATAGTTTAAAAAATTAGAATTAGTACCAAACGGATTATGTTTGATGCTATTTCTGTTCATCGAAAATTTGTGTTACTATCCGAATTATCCAAGAAATATCCGCTCTAAATATTATCCATATTCGTTTTCCTTTGGAGCTGACGGAAAACTATCTACTCCGTTTTCATCCCTAGCCACGTACGGGTTCTGAGATACTAGTTGCAGAACATGTGAGCGGGCGTCACCGGCTGCGTCAGCGAGAGGATGGACACGCCGGCATGGGGCGGGGCGGATCCGTTACTTGGTTTGTGCGGACACGAGCGGCGCTGGTGGCGTCGTGACGCGCGCAACCCGCAGACCCTAGTGCCCATCGCCATTTCTATTGCAGGTGGATCTCGTTTACCTCGTTTTCACGGAGATGGATTTTTTTTTTACATAACATTGCATATTAAAAAAATTATAAAAATATTTGATAATATATATCAATATATAATTTCTTACTCTATAAATATGCAAATTAAAAATAAACCTCAAGTAGAAAAAAATAAATTAGACTTTAACTAATACAGTGTTATTTTTGGTCATATTTGTTTTTTAAAAATTATATTTAAATTTGTATATTTGTGACACACATTCTTCTATGTTATCAGATTTTTTATAATTTTTTATAACTTTTTAAATAATATGTAAGAAGAGATAAGTGGACATCCACTTAAGGATAAAAAGACATTCTCTGTTTTTACTATCATTCATGGTGGCTTTGCTTTCTCCCTGCACGTAAATCTACTTGATCCTTCATCTCTCTTCAAATGTTCTTCAAATGCACATTCGTGTTCATGGATTTCAGGAATCAGGACTGAACATTTTTCAAATGCAGGAAGAAAAGCTTCGATTCAGAGAAACAACTACAGTGTTCACAGATTGTCTACAAAGTTCAGATATTTTTTCCACTACAACGTCAATTCTGAACAATGTAAATTCTTCTCCCTCTATCCAAGCATCCACCAAAAACAACAAATAGCTAGCAATTAACCTCTGCAATTAGGTGCTCACCACTGACTGAAATTGATGGTAATGAGAGGAAAAACGGTGGCTGTTAAGTACGGCATTTCTTTATCATCTCTGCTCTTTCTTGCACTCGTGAGCCACACCGGCAGGTGATGCCGTGGCGTCGAGGGAAAGGGAAATCAATCGCATATCCATTTCAGTTGGCAAGTGGGCACCAAGAGAACATCCATCTCCACTTCCCAACACCATTTTTGGGCCATCGCCAACCTATGGTTGTCTCCCGAAAGCCTCTCCCGTGAACCATCCGCGGGAATAATTGCCGCGAAATGTGGATATCTGTTAGACATGTTTCTTGACACAGGTCGCTGGCTGCTACTGTTCTTGATTTCGATTGCTATCGGTTCTAGATTTACCTGTCGAGACACAAAAAAACAGTTGTCACAGTAGCATATGTTTTTTAGTCAGGTCAGCTGAAAGATAAGCCAACCGAATTTTTGAGAGTAGCATGTCTTTGACGTGTTAATCCAGTGGTTTTAAAATTTTAAGTACAATGTGTCGAATTCGCATTCCTTGAATAAGATGTTCAATATATAGTTTTTTGGTCCGAAGCAGTCAACCAATTCAGGGCCAGGTATTGTCTGATCAAACACGAACTGACCATACTCTTCTACTCCCTATGTGGTTAATTTCTACAGTAACCACATTGGATGTACTTGATGGTGGTATTAACACTGCACATGTTGGAGTTGCTGCGCGCCTGATGATAAACTAACACGAGTGGCATTTCTTCTGGCACTTGTGAGCGGGATTCCTTAGCTAGTCGTACTGCTGCTCGCTGCTGTTATAGCAGTGCTAGCTTGGATGCGTCTGCAGCAATATCTTATCACGGCATTCGTCTTGACCCTCTAAATTTCTGTCTATCAGATTACAATAGTGGACTATGCTGTACCAACCTTTCAATTGATTTGTCCCTTAGTTAACTCATGTGTTTATATCAGTATATCGGCTAACCTGATATTAGAGATCCTAAACATCTGAACATGAAAAACTAGACGCTTGGCAAATCTCCCCATGCTTGCTTCTGTTAGTATGGCCAGTGGACAGCTCAGCCTGAACTAGAAGATGTTGTTTTGCATGTTTTCTCTTCTTCTTGTTTGAAGGTTCTTGAACTACATCCATTAATATGTCACCAAAAAGGTAGTAGCAATGATCCATACTCCATCCTCCTCATCTTTTGACACGAACACTTTAGGTTATAATTTAAGCAAGAAAGGTGCTCCTCTCCAACTCCCACATGGAATATGACAAGCCTGTGACTGTGAGCACCAGTAAAACTCCAAAGCCCATTTCTTAGGGAGAAGACAATACCAAAGCCTTGAGTGGCCTAAGCCAGATCAAATTGCCAATATGACAACCCTGGCATAATATGTTTTTGGAGCACTAGAGCCACTGCAAATTGCACCAGCTCCTGACAGAGAACACATGCCTGGACATATCTCTCTCTCTCTCTCTCTCACACAGATTAATTAATTAAGTACATTGTAAGGGCCATCTATCCTGATGTCCTCCTAACTCTCTAAGCTTGTTTTTCAGCACAGAATTTTCGACAGCGCTATAGCCATAGAATGTCTGGATTAGACTATGGGACTAGGGAGCAAAAAAAAAAAAGGGGGGGGGGGGAACACATTTAGTAACAGCTAGTTCATTTTTAATCCTGCGAAAGTTGGTCCTTGCCTAGCCACAGAATTTTTACTGTACTTTGGCAAATATGCGCAACATGAACTTGAGTAATCGTACAGGATAAGGGTGCATGGCTACAGTTGTTGCGTGCTCCGATGTTAAGTCGGTGACATGTTGCCAATCAACTCCAGCCAGGCGCACTAGCAATCTAGCATCCAGACGTTGGATCATCTCAAACGCTCAATCCATAGTGGCCATGAACAAGATCTCTTTGTTCCTCTGTTTCTTTCTTCTCTTTTTTTCCTTTTTTTAGAGGAAATCTCTCTGTTTTAGAACAGAACAAGGGGGCGTTTTTGTTTGTTTGCTCTAGTGCCTTTGGAAGGCAGCGTTCCTTTTTTTTTTCCCTTTCATTCTCTGAACTGCATGCAGAACCCATCAGCCCAGCATTGAAGAGTGAAGAGTTCCGAGCACCTGTTGCCTACCCAGACCAAAACTTGCTTTTGTTTTCTTCTCAGGGATCATGAGGTGGTGCTCCTCCAACCTCCATATCTCTCCACAGGACACATGCACTCATGCAATGTGGTACTAGTCTACACTGTGAGCTTGTGAGCTGTGACTGTATCTGCCTTGAGGTCCCAAGCAACTGAACTGAGGCAGCAACCAAGCAAATCTTCCCAATTCTCAGCTGCTCCTAGATACTATTATACTCCATTCTCCGCGGTTCCATTGCCTCCATTCTCTCTCTCCTTTTCTCTTTCTCTCTTGAGAGCCATGAATGAGCTCTGCGACCTCAAGGTGCACATCAATGGCCATCACACGCTTCTTCTTCATCAGGTACGTGTGCCGTGAAAATCAAGGAATCATCTTTTCTTGCTGCGAATCAAATCACAGTAATTGACATTGTTTCACATACAGAGCGTCATGTGTGCATTCTCGGGGAGGTTGAGGACAATGGTGACGCTGGAGAAGAAGAAGAGGAAGACGAGCCGAGTGGAGGCCTTGTCCGTCGAGCTAGCCGATTATCCGGGCGGCGCCGAGGGGTTCGAGCTCGTGGCCAGGTTCTGCTACAACAATGGCCGCGTCCCGCTCTGCCCGTCCAACCTCCCGCTCCTGCACTGCGCCGCCGTGTTCTTGGAGATGACCGAGGAGGTGTGCACCTGCAACCTCCTGACCCAAGCAGAGGCCTTCGTGGACGGTCTCTACTACTGGACGTGGGCCGATGTCCTCGCCGCCGTCAAGAGCTGCGAGACTTTCGCCGCGGCGGCCAACGCCTCTGGTCTCCTCGAGAAGCTCATCTCCGCGCTGTTTTCCAAAATAACCGCCAATCCGGAGACGCCCGTCGCCGCTGCCGCGGGGGCCGTGGGGACGCCGAACCGCTCGTCGTCGTCGTGCTCCTCGTCGCCGGACACGCTCGGCTTCGGCCGGTCGTCGTCCACCAAGACGCCGGAGTCGATGAAGCCGTGCTTCGCCAGGGAGTGGTGGTTCGACGACATGACGTCACTGTGCCCGCAGACCATCGAGAAGGCGATGAGGGTGCTCGGCTGCTACGGCATCGAGAACAAGAACCTGATTCTGACGCGGTTCCTGCTGCACTACCTCCGCGCCGCCACGCGCAGGCCGGCGCTGTGCAGGGCGGTCGGCGGCGGCCTCGCCGGACTCGCCGACACGGCCGTGCACGGCGTGGCGCTCGTCGGGGGCACCGCGTTTTCGTGCCGGGGCCTCTTCTGGGTGCTGAGGATCGTGTCGGCCGTGGGGTTGAGCAAGGAGTGCAGGCACAAGCTGGAGAGTCTCATGGGCCTGATGCTGGACCAGGCCACGCTCGACGACCTCCTCGTGTCCGGCGACGACGGCGGCGTGTACGACGTGAACCTGGTCATGCGGCTGGTCAGGGTGTTCGTCAGCTCCGAGGAGGAGGCCGACTTGCCGTCGCAGAGGATGAGGAAGGTGGGCAGGCTGGTCGACAAGTACCTCGGTGAGATCTCGCCGGACCATGGCCTGAGGGTGTCGAAGTTCCTCGCCGTCGCCGAGAGCCTGCCGGACTCGGCTCGGGACTGCTACGATGGAGTGTACAGGGCATTGGACATCTACCTTGAGGTAATAGTTCGCCTTATATGAAGTTAAGGTCATATTTTTCAGAAAACAAATCGATTTTTCAGTAATAGTATTGGCTCGGTGAAATTGTTTTCTCAAGTGGAGAACAATGTTAATTCTGTCCAAATTTTTTAATTTTTTTTATATGATGGCATGTAAGATACCTATTTCCTGTTTATTATGGTAGTACTACCACTGTTTCCATTCACGATTGATAGGTTGTTCAAAAAGCTTGATGTACTAATCTAGTACTATATCTGGTTTAGTGATACTACTAGTAAAACTCTTTGCATGCTAAGGTATAGTAAAATTTACCGTTGTGCATGGGACAAAATGGCATTTTGGTTGTCAGGTAAGCATATGGATTGACATTATGGAAAATTCGACATGAATCCGGTATTTTCTCCGTACTCCTCTTAGCTGGATTTTGAGGTTTAGTTGCTCTGCTCCGAGCTTCTGACTTCGTGATTGATTGATCATGACTGGGTAGTGACAGACTGTAGGCAGTTTAGGGCACTGGGAATTTCACCTGACAGTGAATAGGAGTTTCTCTCACATTATGATTGGAGCCATGATGACTGATGAGTTCCCGGAAGAGGCAATAGGCAGTTAGAATGTTGATTAACACTGGCAAGAACTGTGGTAGGAAGGTTAATAGTTGAGGATTTATTAGGTCGTACGCTTTTGCTGTACCTGAAGTCACCTCCGTAATGGCTAGATCTCAACATATCTGTCTGTTCTATCTTTAATACAGTTTCTTGGATTGGAACTTCTGTCATGGAGATACCATTCCTCCAGTACTCTGCATTTCTTTCCAATTTTGCTTTGCAACAGCTTTGCTGCAATACTGTTTTTTCTTAGGCAATGCATAAATTGCTTCCTGTGTGTTGGTGGCTGTTCTTGTCTGTTCTTTTACAAAGCACTGAATAAAGTTTGATAGTACTATCATGGGACGCTAATTTCCCAATTTCCATTGCCTTTAACCCTTTTGCACTGTGCAGTGTGAGCTTTTGGTTTCTCAGATCTGAAACCTCATCACCTGGCTACCATACGTTCATCTGTCCTACCACTGTCCTAGCCACTGAAGTCTGATCCTTTTTCAACAAAAATGCTAACTTATTTCATCTTACTGAAACTTGCTATGTCTTGATCACATACTTACCTCAGGAATTCTTGCATCATTTCTGCACTTCTGCATCACATTTTTTTTTCCGTGGACTGTGATCCTTGTTTCTTCACAGTTGCAGAGTTGGCAACTCTTGGATAGATACATCTACTTTTTTCTGACAGTCATTCAAGCTTTATTTGCATGCATGCAGACGTAAACTTTAACCTTTTTCCTTGTCTGCGTTGCACTTTTGATCCATGACACTGTCGTTAGCCCATCACGTTGGTGGCCATTTCGTCTTGGCCAACTGATCATTTTGCAACTGAGATCTCGCCAATTTGTTTATCAGCAATGAAACCTAGGGAGCCTTTAACAAATGCATGGTCTGCCCAGATTTTGCCTTTATCCTGGCTTTGATGCTTTCTATGTGCAAATGGCCTTTCTTTAATCGCATTCCTCTCCTCTCCTACATGTTTGCGCTTACTGTTTTCCATCGCATCAACTCTCTCAAGCGTGGTAACGCGCGCGCAAAAAGGAACTAAACAATTCTTTAATTCTGTCTGCGATGCACCTCTCTTCTTTTCGTGTTGCTCCTTGACATTATCTAATGTGATGATCAGCTGATTGAGTTTAATTAATTGTGCTAACTGTGAATTTTAAATTTTAAACCTAGCTGAATTTTCTGCAAATTTAACTGAACTTTCTTGAATGGTTGCACGCAGTCTCACCCGACGCTGACCATCGAGGAGCGGACGACGCTGTGCCGGTGCCTCAACTACGAGAAGCTGACGCTGGAGGCGTGCAAGGACCTGGCCAAGAACCGGAGGATCCCGCCGGGGATCGCCGTGCAGGCGCTGGCCTCTCAGCAGTCCAAGCTCCAGATCAGGCCCGCCACCGCCGCGGCGGCGAAGGGTGGCGGCGGCGGCAGGCCTGACCCGTCACAGACTCCGAGGAAGGTCGTCGGCCGCGTGGACCTGGATGCCATGGACGAGAAGGAGCTGCTCAAGCTGAACCTGCAGAAGATGCAGAACCGGGTGGTGGAGCTGGAGAGGGCGTGCAAGGAGATGCGAGGGCAGATGTCCAAGATGGCCAAGGGCGGCAAGTCGTCGTCGTTCGGCGCCGCCTCCTTCCATCAAACCGGCGGCAGGGGCTTGCCTAGGCTGTGCTAATGGATCAAGCCGTAATACATCTTCTTTAATTTCTTCTTTTTGTTGGTTAAGATTGCCACCACATCACATAGCTTGCCTTAATTTTCTCTTGTAAAGTGGATGATCCAGTGCATTGATCGGGCTCGATCCCTTTTGATATTTCATTTGTGTTGGCTGTGTGAGTAAGATAGATGAAGATGAGCAAGATTGACAGGGGATGTAAATTTTTTTCACCGTTGTCCCTTTGCTGGACGCTTTTTTTTCTTCTATTCTTTAGCTGTAACTTTAAGGTAATTTGGTCCGTAATTACAGTGAAGCTTTTGGACGTACAGTACCTACTACCATTTGGTCTCAGCTCGATCAGATTTGTTTAATTGCCCTAAGCTTCTGTCAGAGTTAAAAGCTGGCGCATTCGTTTAGGGGTACGCACCAATCGGCAGTTCTCTCTCTTCAGAGGTGGTGTAACTGTGTAACTGTACGTTGTACCTGTACCAGCAACTCAGCAAGGTTTCAGGATAGCTTTGCCTCAGCCCTGGCAAAAACGGGTCTGCCAAATCATCGGAAGGTCATTTCGATTCTGATCTTGTATGTTGTTCTAATTTTGCTTTTGCACAAGCAAGGATAGTTGTACCTGGTGCTGCAAAGATTACAAGTAAAAGGAGCTCTGTTTTTCAGATCTGTGTCAATGTCCTAATGGCTCAAGTTGTGCAGCACTCCGATATGAAATTTATGTTGATACATTTCTGCAACTTGTCGCAATCTCTGCAATTCTCTGATCCCAAATTACTATTCTGGGAAGAAAATCTGAGAAGAAAATCATTTTCCTTCACATATTACACATAAACACGTAATTAACTCGTCAACACTATTGTTGAACATCAACATTGCAAGCTTAGTTGCTATGCTAAGTTACAGGGAATTAGTCTTTTGAGGCATCAGTAGCATAACTCCTGCTATTATTCTTTAAAGGAAAGAGCTAATACTATTATAGACAAAGCTGAAAACCAAGTTCAGACATCTTTCATGCAAAATGTACCGATCCAAAAGTCTAAATACTGCTCCTTTTGGGATCAAGACATGGTATAATTCCCCAGTTCCACCTCACTTCCTCCAAATCTTCATGAAAATGCTTCTCATAGTACACAGACATAAGATCTGTGCACTTAAGACCTGCTTTTGTAGCCCATGGGAAATAATGCTGGAAAAACAGTGTCCGTTGTTTCTCATTGAACCTTGCAGAGCCTCCAACAACTGAAAGCATGCACATAGGAAGGAACATCTGTTCAAACTCGATGACTTTGAGGGCAGTCTCTCCAATCAGATTTGTAGGAAGGCCAAACAGCACATGCCAAAAGTCATGCACCTCCCGGGCACGAGTCGCAACATATGCAAGCTCATCAGTGTCCATGAAACGGACTGGTGGGCGGTCATCTGGTGAGAAGTTCCTTGATCCCATGAACTGAGCATAGGCTGCACCAAATGTGTTCTGAGGCATGTCCCAGGCATGAGAAACCTGCGTGGATAAAACTCGAGGACGCTCCAAGAGAACATCCTGTAGGAATAGGATATTAGTTAAGACAACTGGGAAAGAAGTCCACAGAGTTGGCTACACATTTTCAGTTGGCACATGTTGCTACGTATTTGCAAATTGCATAGCAGTGATGTAACAAGAAGGAAAATTGCACAAAGTATAGCAATCACAAGTTAAATTTACTGTTGACAAAATGGGTAAATTTAGACTGCAGCCAAACAAGGAACATATTTTGGAGAGTTAAATGCACGACATAACAAATGAACAACAAAAAAGATAGACAGCATATAAAAATAATTCGCTAGAAGACCTACACCTTAATTCCATTTTTCTGGATAAAACCGCTGATTGAAATAACCAAGTAAAAGAAAATGCTACTTCACACAAAAATCTAATATTGGTGTATAATCATCATACACTCCTTAGCATTTGTTGGCTGAGAAACTGTTATTGTTTCAGGAGCTGAGTATGTGTATAGGAGTATTATTCACAGAATATGCTAGTAACAGAGGCTCTAAAGAGAAGGTCTAGCACAACAATGAATGCATCAACATAACGACCTGTTCTTTCAGACAATAAAGCCAAAGAGGGTAGCATGAGTTTACCCTGCCTTCAGCACTGTTCCTCATCCGCTGCAGCACACACTGAAATGCTGGCCTCCCAGTAGTCTCCCCAAGGGCAGCTATCAGATCAGCTCTTCTAGGGTCAAGCAAGGCCCCAAATGCTGAACCGAATGCAACAGCTGCCTGTTGCCACCCCTTCAGATTAACACGCGCCCCTGCCATGACTCTAAAAACCCAGAAGAAATTGGCAAGAACAATGAACCATTAATCCACTTGCAATCTTGTTCAATACTTTGTAAGATAAATCATTATACGCCATTGACCATTAAGCTAACGATACAATGATAATATTACATGCAAATCGATGCTAATACGTATATTAGCAAAAGAGAAACAGATCGTGCGAATAAATGTTGATATAGATGCATTGGCGTGAAGGGTGCTTTTTTTCAGGCATTTCATCGAACGGCAAGAGGGCATCACTCCTAACACCAGGGAGTCAACACAGAAAGATGTGCAAGAATCGCTAAATCTGTAAGCACCGATAGTTGCATAGCAGGTGACAAACAAATCAAGCAGATCAACAAACTAGCAGGTGACAGAAAAATCAAGAAAATTAGGAATGCTGCCGAGGCGTCGTTGCGACCTTGAGGGGAACGGGATGCGCGTGCGCGTACCTCGCCGTCGAGCGCTCCCCGTCGCCGCTTGGTCGAGTCTCTGAATCGTGAGGAGAGAGAAGAGATGGATCGCCGTTGCCTCCGAGCTAATCCGCGTCACGTGGTCCTCGCCGTCGCCGCCGAGTTGAGTTCGCCCTCGCCCCCTTCCGCGATGGCCCGAATGGCTAGGTGTTGGGCCTACTTGCGGTATTATGGGCTCGCTTTAGCCAGTCTTTCGAGAGCCCACAGAGGCCCACCTAAACATGGATCGCTACCAATAGTTGCGATCCGAAAATCTGGTTGGACCATGAATAGTTATCGCTAGCGCCCGGAAAAGGTCGCGGAAAATTGCAAAAGAAGCCCTTGCAAATGTATTATTACGTAGTACTCCATCCCCGTGTCCTCGCCTCATCAGTTCGTCGGCGGCGATGGCGGCAGCGGGAGCAACCGCCTTCTCCTGCTCCATCGCCTCCCCGCGCCGACCTCCTCGCCACCGACGGAGGCCTACTGCGCCGAGAGCTTCAGGGGCGGCGGTGGAGATTCGGGTCTGCACCAACCGCACGTGCGCGCGCCAGGGCGGGCGCGAGGTCCTTGCGGCGCTCGAGGGTCTCGCGCCACCGCGCGTCGACGTGGCCTCCTGCGGGTGCCTTGGCCGCTGCGGGGCGGGACCAAACATCGGCGCATCCGTCTCTGGTGGCAGCGCCGCGGTATTCGGCCACGTAGGCACTACCGCGCGCGCCGCGCAGCTCATGGAGCAGCTGCTCGGCGCCTCCGGATTCGACGCGGCCGCGGGGCTCGCCGCTCTCGCGACACGGGAGAAGGCGGAGGCCGCCCTCGAGAAGGGTGACGCCGCCGAAGCGGAAGCCCTCTTCACTGAGGTCTGTACAGAGGCGCTATCCAACGCTTACCAGTTTGAGTGTATCCTTTGTCTTGAAAATGGAATCGACGAAGCTGCATCTCTGGTGCTACGAGTGCTATTACAGTGTTCCAATAATCCAATTTCTAACCTGTTAGTTACATGCACTGTAGGCTATCGAGATGAATTCTTGTGGGGGTCTCCACCTAGTGTACCGAAGCAGGTTTGTTCTGTGCTTTTGATTTTGATTTGAGACAAGTGTTCTCTTAGGAGGAGCTGCCTTCGTTGCAATATTGGGAAGTGAGAATGAGAGTTTGCATGAACTGAAATGAGTGTTTGATGCTTAATGTGCAGGTCTAGGGCTAGATTGTCAATGGGGAATATCAATGGTGCGCTTGCTGACGCCGACGAAGCAACAAAGGTTGCTCCAAAATTTCCTCAGGTAGTACTTGCCTTGTAAATTGAATTTAGAGTGAATTGCACTTTGGACCATATTTCTTTACCTAAGTTGCAGAATGGACTAGGTCTTGCTTCATGTTTTCACTTTAGACCATGTTTTCTTACAATCTATTGCACACTGGACTTGATTGGTCATTCTCCCACATCGCCAGTCAGCCACCATTTCACCACCTCAAATTGAACTCTCCTCCCGTAGTCAAGAACGATCCCTCCAGCTCCAAGCCCCTACTCTCCATGCTTACCACCATTGATGAGCAGGCATCCGTCACCCATTCTTAACATCTGTCAGTGGTGAGCTCAATCTATTGTCGCGAGAACAGAGGGGCAAAGGGAAGGATGCATCCACGACCTGCTCCTTGCATGAGCTTGAACCATCACAGGCGCACGACCGCTCGAGCTCGGCTGCAGAAACTTCCTGCCTCGAATCAACGCATGCACACGACAGCTTGAGCCCGAGGGCCCACGGTGCAGGAGCATGGCCAACCGTTGTCAGCTCCCGGCCACTGTCTTGGTCTTGCTTCCCTCTAAATCAGGCGTGTTGCCACCACGGGCAGATGTTGAGCACAGCCACGGTGCCGGTGGAGGCCACTGGTCAAGCGCAACTCTTCTTATGTAGCCTCCACTCTCTGCCATCGAGCTTGCTGCGCTGGTGGGCAGGCTTGCCCAAGGACCGAGGTCGAGCTCGGTGCCGGTCAAGGTTGAGCTCGAACAGGGCCTCGGCGCCAGCAAAGTTCGAGTTTGCCTCTTCATCTCGAGCCAGAACGGAAGATCGGGAACAACGCATGAAGATTGGGGAGTGTGGCGGAGGGCAGCGCTCCAGGGCTGCGGCGGCGGAAGTGGCTTTAGAAGCCGTCCGCACTTGACCTTGCTTGCCGGAAGGTGTGCTCTAGAAGGGAGAGGGAAGAGAGGGGGGAGAATGGAGAAGTGGCCCATAGTGAAACGTTATGCAAATTTCCTTGGTTCAATGTGAAAATATTGTCCTATCCCTAGCCCATGTTGCAACATGGGTAAAAAAAGTGGCCCAAAATACAATTTACTCTTGAATAATTTATTATCTTGTTACTACTCATCCACAGCCAAGTCATACTCTTGATTGCTGCAATTCAAATGAGACTACTACGTCACTTTATTTTTTTTGCTTGTTGGTATCTTTTAGCCTTTGTTTGTTGCTGACTGTTGCTTGAGTGCATGACACAAGCATTTGCAAATGCATACAGATTATCTAGTATTATGTAAAGGGGGGAAAACAGGAAATGTTGCTACGACAATCAATAAAACCAAACAGTATACTTGGCCATGATTGCCAAAAAGAAAACACCACTGATAGCGTTTGCAGGATTTGGATGGCATGACAGCGAAATGGCTAATTTTTAATGCAAGGGGGCACAGGTGGCCTCAGCCTCAGATGACCGGTGATAGCAAGTATGACATGTAGCTTTCCTTCGCACATAATGTGAAATGAAATTCACTTGTATAATGTAGATGGAGCCATGTAGGAGCCTCCCGTTGTCTAACAGAAAGTCCGAAAAGCTATAACCTTTCGTGTGTACATGCTATCCACTGATAAAAAATGCAGTTTCTGAGCGAGTTTAGCCTTTAAATTCACTGTGTGTATTTTGGCCATGCCTGTTCATCATGGTTGTGTGCTATGCAGGCGCACTTGTCACGAGGGGATGCTCTATTTGCAATGGAAGACTACCGAGCAGCAGCGGATGCTTATGCTGATGCCTTAGACCTTGACCCATCCATTCGCCGAACCAAGTCCTTCAGGGTTAGTGTTTGCTGTGTCACACATGCACTGCTATTGTAACATTGCGATTATATACTCCAACACTGAACTCAACATACACCCTTGTTCAGGCTCGTGTAGAAAAGCTACGAGAGAAGCTTGCCAATGCTGATATTTCATCGTCATCGTCATAGTCCATCCAAACAAGAGGAAGTTTCACCGGGCAAGAAACGTATATCTGACGGGCGGATCTGAAAATTCTGAATAGTGACTAGTTCAGTGAAACACATGGAAATATTTCTGTCTAGTTAGTTTTTGCTCATTCTATATGGAGGCCTGGCAGGTGCTCTTCCATCATCTTTAAAAAGGGGCCTTACTCATTCTGGTTAGCAGTGTACGTGTGTCAGTGTATATTGTATAGTCTTTTATTCGCTATCGTTATTGATTTTTCGTTGAAGACGTCGTGCAAGTTCCAACGGTTTTGATAAGTTTACACTCCACAAAGCGGGGTTCGATTATTTAACACAATGGTCCACTTTCATTTACTCAATTGATCCCACATGTTTTCTTCACAAGTGTCGATTAAATCAAAGTGACAATGAATAAAGTGTCGAGGCAAACTATAACGGGCCGCACACTGCACGGACCGGAGGCCCGTTCCCGCCTACTAATTCGGCCCGCACGTAGGCCGGAATCCCGTTCCTGGCCAACCGTTTGGACGGCACATAAGCCGGTGTACCGTTTCGGCCCAACAACGATGGCGAGTACTTGTGGCGTATCATGGGCCGTCGGTCCAACCATCGTAGCTTCCGCCAGAAGCTTCATTCGTAACACACACTCACGAGTCGCAGCGTCCTCTCTCCATCTCTCGCCGCCGGCGGCCGCGCGATTTGGGGAGCAGCTCCCGTCGGAGGCTGGCGCTCTCGCCGCGGGTCTCTCCGGGCGTGAGGTGCGCATGAGCTTTACTAGGGTTTGGAGGCATCTCCGGGGCGGGGCTGGAGCGGGAGAAGGAGACTCTCGATCGAGCAGCACCGCGTAATGTACGGCTCCCCCTCCCCCTTCACCTGAGTTTTCTCTATCTATGCGTGTATGCTCGTGCTTAGCTTGCGTACGGATGCGCGTGCGGTTTTTTGGGTCACGAATTTGACAATTCGTGAGCTTTCGATAACTGCTCAGAGTCTCATCGTTTGCCCTAACCGCTGTCAAAATTTGAATTTTAAAACTTGATTTTGAAGTTTGGCTTATTATGGCCAACCGAAACCGATGGGGGCCTTAGACTTTTGGGTGGCGCTGAACAGGATTTGGTTTGGTACAATGCATGGCATCTCGTGTCCCATTTGTTAAGGCTCTGATTCCATTGGTTTGTAGCGCGTCTCAACTCTCAAGCTCAGTATTACTGGTTTTGTACGTCTAAAGTTTATCTGTGTGGTTTGATGTGCATCTGTGAGGTGATGTATTTGTTGATGAATTCATTGTTTCAAAAATCACAGAATAGTTCTGCGTTTATGTATCCTTTTCAAGGATTTTACAGGAAGTGGGCATGTAGTATCTAGTTATATCAGGAGGGGTCACCAGAATAGGGATTTCTGTAGTCCTCGAACATTTATTTCGAATTCCATATGTTATTTTAAAAATTGACTTTTGAGATCTACCTGAGACTGCTAATGTTTGATATTCTTTCTTGTGTTTTATATGGAGTTTCGTTTCAGAACTAGATATCAAACGTCCCTGATATATATAGTCTTAGTACAGTAAAATATTATTGTAGACGAATGATGTACTCAAATATAGGTAGTTCCTGTTATGCTCTCTCAGAGCTCTTCCATCACAATTTTGTTCTTTCTCGACCAGAGTATATTATTCACTAATCCATGCATCATTTCGATTTTCCTTGTAAATCCATCAGCTTCCCGAAAATACTGGGTTTCATTTTCTTTGTACCTCCCTTAAATATGACCAGGGAATCATCATTTTGTGAGCTAGAGTGCTATACAGCTGGAATCCCCTTAAGGCGAATGGTGTGAAATATCTAATGGAGAACATTGATGAAAAATCACATGTTCTTCTGATTATTGTTTACAAATTGTCAATGTTACGGTGTTACCTTTTTTATTCATGGACAAACTATGCACTTAGCCACAGCTTTTAAGTTTACACATACTCTCAGATTTTATTCAGAATTGAATAAACTGTTTAATAATTCCCAGAGGGTGATATCTCAAAAAAGGGATGATATGATGTTTCACCAGTTCCCCGAATGCATCAGAAACGTGCACATTACCATATCCTGCCTGTTACAGTCGAGTTTCACCCGAAGGACTGCATTTTGTATATATTGTAGATTGATTTCCTGTTCAAGGTTTATTTTATAACGAGTGGAGCAAACCCGTCAACCAAGATGGATAGGATCAAGTTTCTGTTTCTTGACACTATCATGATCAATTCATTTGCATGCCAGGTCACAGAATGAAGGTTGCTTCAGTCAACCAAAGACTTCATGGATTGATGGTTCTGTTTCACCGTAATGTTTGTCAGTTGAAATTGAGCCTGAAAGAAGAGGATGTTTGTATCAGGGATATCCTACCTCCTTATTTCTGTTGAAGATGCTAACTGCATATCACAATTTCAACAATGAGGTAATATTATTAGCTCAGTATTCTATGGAGGATTTTTTTGGAAAAGCTGTTTTACATTTTACATATAATACTGTAACTACCACTTTCTTTTTTGTCTGTGTATTCCAGAGTTCTATATGAATTCATTTGAAAGCTAACTGATGGGAACATGACAGGGCTTGATGGCTTGAGTAGAAATTTCACAGGATGGCAATGCTGCACACTTCTACCTGTCAAAAATCAAAATATTTCCTTCTGTTATTGGATGTCATTAACTACGTTGCTGACATGTTCATCCCTTTGGGCTCCTAACAAACAGATGCTATGCAAGGTAAGCATGTGTTTCATGCATTAACCTCACAAGTGCTTCAACTTGTCGATATCATTAATCACAACTTTCCTCTCAACCAGTGCTGATATGCTGATAAAAATAAGTCAATCTGTGGTTTATGTACCCTTTTTCGATATCTTTTGAAATTCATCTACATTTTACGCTTTGTGTTCCTTCTTCTTCTAAGGTTAATGGCAAAGAGGTGCCCATTGGAGAGATACTACCTCCGTTCTCAAAAGGATGACGTCCTACAGCACACGCAGTCAAATCTTGATTTGTTAAATCATTAATAAATGAAAAAAAGATTTAAGATGTGAAAATGACATTAATAGATTTGCCATGAAAAACACTTTCATATGGTCATATTTTTAATAGTTTTATAAATATATAATTAGAAAAAGTAATTGTGAGACATATACATTGGAGATTGTGTCAATGTCCAAAATGACAAGTAAAAAAGAACAGAGATAGTAATATTTTAACATGTGTTTGATTGTGCTTTATTAAATAGACTCCTTTCTTGTGTTATGTACTTCTGTCTTGCATATGTTGCTTGTGTACCTGTAAAGTGGGACTTGAATATGGTTTTAGCCTTTGGTAATTATTTTGTATAGCAGCAGCTTTTTTTAATCTCAAGTTGTGCACTCCAATAATTGAGGAAGGTGGTTTTGAGTGTTACAAAAGTTTTAAAGGGTGCCTTGTCCGTTGAACTAAAGAAAATATATCATGGTATTCAGACCATGGTTCAGAACTTAGTTTCCTCAGCTTATTTATTGTATATTTGCTAGCAGTTGCAAGCTCATCCTATAGAACTCGAGTTTGGTAGAATCTGATTGAGCTGGAAAGAGGCATTTACCTTTTTGTGTTGGCTGGTTTTGTGAAAGCAGAAACTTCTGCTATTTCCTCATTGAGTAGCTTTGCTGTTTTCCACCTATAGTAGGTAATTTTTTTAATTGTCCTTATGGTTTTTAAGCTCAGGTGTTGACCGATAGCTCACCTTTTCTTACCTTGTGTTTGCTACTATTAGCTCACCTTTTCTTACCTTGTGTTTGCTACTATTTTGATATTGACAGAACGATAGCTGGTTGATAAGTTGAGAAAAGTGTGCTAGGTAATCAGACATTTCTCTGAATTCTGAACATACACAATGGAAAAAGGCAACAAGTAAAATGACTAAAATAATGTATGACTGGGCCCCCACTTATGAAACATTTAGCAGACTTAGTAGCCAAGCATTTCCCAATAACAGTCAGCACTGTTTTTTCAATACTTAAATTACATTTGGCATGCTACTTCCAGAAGAAATACTTCCTGTGATTTCCTCTTATTTACGGTGTTTTCTCTTTCTTTTTCCTTTTTTTTTTGTGAATCATGGTGTTTTCTCCCTTTATTGTCAAGGAAGATAAGTTTGTTCTTATCTTATGTCTGAGTTTCAACCACCATGGACTCCACGTGAGCCCTACCTAATCAAAACCGATCGTTTGATCCCCTATTTTGCGGGGAGTTCATGCATTTTTGTCGCCTGAGTGGGCTCACATATGACCCACAACACTGAAGTCTGAATTTGCAGCTCTGGTCTTCAGAGCTGACTGGGCCAATCCGGCAACAGCTTTCCACCTTGCTGAAATTCCACACCAGATTAGCAATAGGGAAGATGCTTTGTTTCGTGCCACAACTGATTACTCTTAAAGTTTGATATTGTGGGGCCACCACCTGGATTGGTTTGAGCACATGCAAGATGATAAGAACATTCCTAGCGTACTCTACCTAATTAAAAAATTAAAAAACAGGAAAATATTAGCTGTGTTGATTGTGATGTTTAGCTGATTTGCTTCCTGTGTAATTCAGTGTGTGGAAGGAGAACTCTTTTAGTTTATATGGATAGCTTTGTTGATCTGGTACTCCTGCATTGTGTACCAACATTAATCTGGCAAATAACTAAATACCATATCCTGTCTAGACATTCTAATGCCTATGACGCACTAATGCAAGGTTTTGAAAATGCTCATATCATTTATCACACTAAATCCCTCGTGGTTTTCAGTCATATGTTACAGTTGTAGACAGGGCTTATGAATTGCCAGTCATGGCTCATGATTCATGAGATCTTTTTAAGCATAGCACATCAAAGCATCAAGCAGGAACCAGAACCGAGCGTGTGTGCTGATCTGCAGGTTTTTATTTCGTACTTCTAATTTTGATTTATCTTCTTCCATCACTATGAGTATCACGTCATATTTTGTTCCCTCAGTAAGTGTTAAAGTATATGTTACATGCAAAATGCCTCGTATTTTTTTTACGGTGTCAAGTAGACTCTTTTTCATATTTAAGTCCAGAAACGCTGAATTCACAATTTCCCTAGCTTTCCAGATAGCTATCGTTTATACTTTATATATGCCAAACTTTAGATGTACCTATCCCACTTGTAAATATATCATTCTTTTCAAGATCAACGGGGCCAAGTCGGCCCATCTGAACCTACAATATACGTCAATTCAAAAGGGTCTGCGTCAACGCCTCCTTAATTTCAGGTTTATAGTTTTTTTTTCATATTATCATTATCGCCCATTATCCACATATTGTGTGCAGACCAAGTTTTCACCAGGTCAAAGTCGATGGCCGAACCTTGTTTCAAAACAGCCAATGGGCGAACAAAGAACAGGAGTATCTGGCGCCCACGTTTCTCTCCTACCGTTTCGGATGCGTGGAGCCAAAGCGAAGCTAGCGTGGTGGTAACTGTGGCACTGGACCCCTCTCATGGTAATTTTTGGCCATCACCCAGTTGCCACTTGCCACTTCTGTGAGTTTATCATGTACTACTATGTGCTTGGCCTTGGCTATTACTTCTGCTTGCCTCATGGTGTCGGTATTGCGTTGCATGATACGTTGTGCAGTTTGTAGCGTTGCGTCATGCAGAATGGGGCGAACATGGGAACAACCATGTACACGTGTGCGCGACACTCTCAAAGATGGGTTCGTTGCACGGGGAGATATCTGCATCTTCCCTGCAAGTGATGTACGGTTAGTTGGTGGCATCCACGGTAAGTAAGAAATGGGGCTTGGAGAATCAGAAAATGACATGATACGGGCACGACACACACCAAAGAAAATCACGATGAAAAGGGCGTGCTGTTCACGGTGGAGTCGTCATAATCTAGGCTAGGCGACTTTGTGATTCAGCACATTTGTCTAGCATCATTTTTCGAAACGATTGATCCTCCGTTTGAAATGCGTATATCTTTCTGATTTTACAACTGTTTCCCATGAAATTTTCATTATGGCTTTGTGCGTAGAAGCACGTAGAACTTACATATCGGGCGAGATCTTTTGTTTCTTTTTTTAGATGATCTTTTGTTTCTTTGATCAATATGTACCCAGAAAAAAATTATTGCCCCATCCGTACCCATTAGCCCGTACCCCTTTCTTGTTTATAAGCCTAGTTCAGTCGGCACATGTCATCTGGCAGTAACTAGCTGTAGTCCAGTGTGAACTGCAGAAGAGTGCAAGCCTTGCACTTGTAGTTGTACGATGATGTAGGATGCGCTGTCACCAGTGAAACGCGCGGCCTGCACGGAGCTTGAGTGCCTGGAGATTGTAAGATCAAATGTCATAAAGATGAAAGCTCTATTAGTGGGGGTAATAAGGCAGTGATCTCCGTCTAGTTATTAATGCCCTTAATGGTACGATAAAAAATATCGTTAGGGCTAGCCAAATGTTCCAGTATGTTCTGTTCGCATATCTTTATCCCGCAAGATAGGAGAAGAAAGTATTACGTGTATGTGTTCATTCCAGCCTACCAAGTACCAATGCAGTGCTGTTGTGCAATCACAAGATTGCTAAAACAAGATGGAAAAAAGGTAGATCCCACGTTCAGGAAGAAAAGAAAGAAAACGTCATGCCAATATGCCATTATGGAATGGGTTTCGTTTGTTCTCACTTCTCAGCATAATCCAAGGTAAAAGTAGATGATGCCACGCGCATACTCGAAGTAAAACTAAAAGAATATGGTGGATTACCGCATAAAAACCATGTGACAGATAATCATGTTTAAGACCCAACATATTACAAGGATAAAAATTAAGTAAGGATAAAAATTAAGTACGTATGTAAAAAAAGTTATTAGCATATAGTTTTAATTATTATAAAATTAAAAATAAAATAAATTTGATATTTTAAAGTAAATTCTAAGTAAAAATTTTCGTACTGTTTAATAATTTAAAAATATTAATAAAAATCGAGATAAAATGACGGTCCCGAAGTTCAGTATTAAAGTTGACGAGCGGAGTGCGTACTCCGGTTTGATTCTATTTTTTTTTCTCTCGATACCAAAAGGAGAGAGAGGCGTGGAGGAGTGAAAAGGCAAAAGAGAGAAGTGTTTCCGGTACGCGTGTTACGCTGCGGGCCCACGCTGCTGCTTCCCATCACAGGTGAGTCCGTGAGGCCATTCCCATTTCCATCTCCCCTTCCCGGAAACGCATTCTCGCCGGGGACAAAAGCCTCACGTCCCGTCGCCGTCGCCATCCTTCACACCGCCCGCCCAGCCTCCGTTCACACCCCCGACGCTACCGCCACCTTATATCCTTCTCCCCGCCATCTCCCTCTCTCCCCGTCTCCCTCTTCCAACGCCGCCGCGAGCTTCACCTGAATACCCCCGGCAAGCCAGATGTTCCTCACCGACAAGTACCACGCGCTTCTCCCGTTCCACGCCAGCGGCGGCGATGCCGTCAAGGATCACCGCCGGAGGGAAGGCAAGGCGGTTTCCGGGCAGGCCGGTGGTCCCGGGTTCGCCCGGTTCGGCGCCTGGCTCGCAGCGAGGCTCGGGAGTCTGCTGCCGCTGCCGGCGTCGCCGTTGGCTGCGTTAGCGCGGCTCGCGGATCTCCTCGCGCTTACTCTTGTTGACGCTGTTCCTGCGTTGGCTGGCGAGGGGGACGCGGCCACCGTCGCCGCGCACCTCGACGCGGGGGTCGCGCTTCTCGACGCCTGCAACGCCATCACCGCTCGCCTTGATCGGCTCCGCCGGCGCCGCCTGCTGTCCCGGTTCGCACTCCACCTCCTCTCGTCGTCGTCCCCGCTGCTTTCCTCGGTCCGCCGCGCGCGCGCCGCACTCACCGACCGTGACGAGCGCGCCCCAGCGTCCCCTCCCCCGCCTTTCCCTTCTCTCCCGTTCAACCAACCCCGCGACCGCATCTCCGGCGCCGCGAGCGTCCTCCTCGCCGTCGATGCCGTCTCCTCGCTCGCAGCGGCGGCCGCGGCCTCCGTCCTCTGCGGCGATACCCTCCACCAGATCGCCTTCCCCCTGGTCTCCGGCGAATTCCCGTGGACCGAGGCCTTCAACGCCGTCTCCATCCAGCTTGCCGCCCTCGCCGCCAAACCCAGCGAGGTGGACGCCGTCGACGAGGCCGTCCGCAAGCTCACATCCGTCCTCGACAACAGCGAAGGCGACCTCGACGAGGCGGCGCTGCGGGCGGCGGTGCAGGAGGTGGAGAAGCGGACGGAGGAGATGACGGCGCCGATGGACCGGCTGTCCGACGCCGTCAACGGCGTGTTCCGGGCGGCGCTGTGCCTCCGCAACGCGGAGCTCGGGACCATCACGGTGGGACCCGCCGAAAAGACGCCGTGTAAATAGCCGTTTATACCGTGTGACCGTAGCCATACTGGTATGTCACTGTATTATAACACTACTAGTAGTACAGTTCTACAGGTACAAGGCAACATGGGGTGGTGTCTCGGCCAAACGCAGTAGTTTGGTGCTTCTTCTACCAGTTGTTACTATCTGTGTCAAGGATGCCACACATGAGAACACAGTGCAATTTGCACCCTTTTGCAGATGTGGAATCCAGTAAAAACTTGGGAAAACCATGGCAAATGTTCACCTGCCTATGTAATTTTTGTGGCTTCGTACTGTATGCCATGAGGAACTTTGTGATGAAAATCTCTCTCTTACCGAATTCACCGGTTGAAACAGACACAAACAGCGTGTTATGGCTTAACGCGGGCACACAAAAAAAAGATAAGATATTAATGTATTTTATTAATTAAGTATTAATTATTATAACTTTTTAAAAATATTTAGTTAGTTTTTTAAAACCTTTTATACAGAAATTATTTGTAAAAATTGTATTGTTTTGTAGTTCGAAAAAGGTGTTTATAAGAGTGGCTAAGCCGAGGCGTAGGAACGAACTGAGCCTAGTCAGTGTGAGAGAATGAGCAGTCGAGCATGCGCTCCACCCGTGCCGAGCATCCTGGCAAAAACAGCGATGGAAAACCGGAAATCCGGTCGAACCGCGGCCGCACGCACGCGCGTACGGCGAAAATGCCAGCGGCGCGGCGCGCATGGGCCACCACGGCGTGGGCGCGAGGCTGGCTTGCCGAAAGCCGCAAGGAGGCGTTGGCCTTGGCGACGACGACGCCCTGGCATGGCACTCAACCGCGAAGGTGAGGTCAAGCACCACCACACCCCCCCGCCCGCCCGCGCGCACGCACGCACCATGCGCCCGTTGTCGCAGCCGTCACGCAAGCGATCGCGCGGCGCGGGCACACAGCTTTGCCGTCGCGGAAAGCGGAAGAAGGTCGCGCCGGGCCGGTCAGGTAAGGTCGGCCGCTGCTGTCGCGGTAGCCCGCCCGGCCCCGACAGACACAGCGCTTGCCGATACACTTCCGCTGCTCCCAATGGGGACGCCATGCTTGTCCTTGGTGTCAGCACACTGTCCGTCCTTGATGCGAGATACGGAGTCAGTCGCGTGCTTGCTCGATCCCCTTCTCGAACGTACTAGACTACAGTATCTTCTTCTACGCATCCGGTGCCAGAGAGGAGGGAGGGCTCGAGGGCATCACACACCGTTGGATCCGATACGATCGCACTGCCTGTCACTGGACAGTGCATGATGCATGTACCGCGCTTGTGCACTCGACTGCAAATCTGCAATATGCTTACACGAAATTAACAAGGGACATTTCCGGTTCGCTTTGCTCTGCGTTCTGCACTGGCGTGGTGGCCCGTTCGTCCTCAACGTCCGCTACAACATTGAGGCCCAGAAATGGCCTACCAGATGAGGGGGATTCAGGACCAAGTTGGCACGTACGGCGAGCGCGCGGTCAAACGAAGCAACCAACCGCTGCATCGGTTCGGTCACGCTAGCCATGCAACAACTCGCATCCTCCACTATTCCCTCCCTGGCTGAAGACTACAACCGCCGCCGCCGCCTCTTGGATCCCTGCTATTAATTCGCTCTCCACCCTCCGCATTACATCATCTCGATCGATATGGCGACGAACTACCTCGTTTCCCTCGCGCTTCTGCTTCTTGACGCATCGGGCCGGCGTGCCGGCGCCACCACCTTTGAGGTCGGCGGAGAGCACGGCTGGGCCGTGCCGCCGGCCAACGAGGTCGGCGTGTACAACGACTGGGCGTCCAAGAACCGCTTCCTCGTCGGCGACAGCGTCCGTAAGTGACTCGATCGATCCATCTCCATTTGAAACTCTTTCCTGTAATTCTGTCGGCAATCCATTTATTTGCATTGGTGCTCCATCGTGCGCGCATGCACGTTGATGCATGCAGATTTCAAGTACGCGAAGGACTCGGTGATGGTGGTGACAGACGACGACTACAACAAGTGCCGGGCGTCGCACCCCATCTTCTTCTCCAACAACGGCGACACGGAGGTGCGGCTGGACCGGCAGGGCTTCTTCTACTTCATCAGCGGCGTCGCCGGCCACTGCGAGCGCGGGCAGAGGATGGTCATCAAGGTCATCGGCCACGACGCGCCTCCGCCGGCGGCGCCACAGCCGGCCAGCCCGGCCCCGCCCCCGCCGTCGTCCGCTCCTCCTACCCCGCCTCACCCCAGCGGCGCCGCCTCCGTGCTAGGAGCCAGTGGACTCGCCAGCGCCACCGCCGTCGCGTCAATGCTTCTTCCGGCCGTCTTGTACGGCGTCTGATCTGATCACCGTAGCTGCCCGATCGTTATCGTCTTGTGTAGATCGTCAGGTCTGTGCGTGTGTTTTGCCTATAAGTGTACGCCTCGCCGTCCAGTTCTACTAGTGATTAGTGATCTTGTCGTTCCTAGTTAGATTTTGAGTATTTAGATTTGACTGAAATATTTGGGGAATTTATTTTTCGCTTTTCTGAATCATGCGTCCCAAACATCAGTTGCACACTCGCATTTTTTTCTCTCCCGTGGAAAACCTCGCCTCTTTCTCGTTGATGAAGCCTCTGCCAAGTGGGTGCGAAAAGTATGGCCCTCGGCCCACCTCTCGTCCTGGCGGCCCAGCCCACCCTCCGATCCACCGCGCATTTTACAAAAGAACGTCTTTCCTCCAATGTTCTTTTCGCGTTTTAGTCCCTGGGCATTCATCCCCCTCTCCCTCTCTCTGACAAAAAACACCCCACCTTGAGTAAAAGAATTACTCACAATTAAATCTAAGAGTAACAAAATTATTGACAGATAAATCTAATAGTAAAATAATTATTCATAGTTAAATATAGAGTAACACAATTACTTTGTTGAATGTGAGAGTAAAAAATTAGAAATAGTTGAATCTAGAGGTAAAATAATTAATTTTAATAGTCATTATTAAAAAGAAAAATAAGAAAAAACAAAAAAAGGAAAAATAATGAAGGAGCTAGCTTTGAGGGTAGCCATCCAGGCAGAGCAGATCCGGTGTTGGCGAGACACGAGATACTATATGCTTCCTCCACCATTGCCGTGCACAATGTTTGCTAGTCCCACTGCTCCCATCGCCACTCGCATGCCTCAGTCTGCCTTAGAGAAGAGAGGAAGAGAAAGAGGAAGAGGGTAAAGAGAAAGAGAAAGAGATAGAGGGAGCTAGAGACTAAAATATGAAAAAACATTAGAGGCGGGCAGTTTCAATCAAAATGCGTAGTGGAAAGGAGAGGCTCAATCTAAACAACACATCTTCTATCTAACTGTGTAAAGTGAGGGGTTACATCTAATATCCCCTTGCATATGTGTATGACATGCAGATCCAAATTTGTTAGATGAAGTTTAGGTTTGTAATAATATCATGCATTGTTATTGTAGTTCTATATAATAATGAGCTAAACTTTCAACAAACTAATTGTTTTAACAAAATAGGTGTAGCTTTCTAAAATTTACTTTAAAAAAAACTCCACAGACCCATGGCTAGCCTACCAAAGAAATTTTCGAGTAAACATATGATGACGTGCTAGCATCATACAATATCATACAAATAGGATGGATTTGACGTGGAAGAAGAACCATTAGCTTTGATACATAAATTTCATGTTGTGCCTATATTTCGTCCTCTTTGATAAAAAAAAAACCACTAGCTCGTTTTTGTTCGTAGTATTAGTGTCAAGGATGAGAGGGGAGTATTTGAATGCAATTGTATGGGATCAGACTTTGGGCCAATCCCTAAAACGGAATTGTTGCCCACCCATACTGTCGTCTTTTTTGGGCCGTAGGAAAACTGGGCCGGGTAGCTCACGTGGCCTCGTCTCACAGAAGTGATGTCTCTGTTCTTCTAAGAGCAAAAAGCCGCACAAACATCTCCCACACATACGGGCACCCTTGCCAAAATCACACACCGAGGGGGTGGTGTGGGTGCCAATTCCTCCACTCTCCCACATGTGCCACTAGCACCGCGGCATAGGCCTCACAGCACCACGCTGTCGCCTCCTCTACTCGTCTTCTTCGTGGCCGCCCATTCCATCCACTGCTTGTTGATGACCAGGCCGAGCAAAATGTCTCACCATGGGATGACTTAACAGACTCAATCTAATCTTATCCAACATACTACTATAGTATAGCGCTACAGTACCTAGAGGGTATTAGGCTACCCATGGCCTATGCCTCTTGGCTCAATTCCCATGATATCTCCATCCCTCCTTCAAGATAGCATATCCATAGGCTGTAATGCCATATTGCCTAAACAAAACCTAACCCAACTTAACCATTTTACATCTCAACATATTATAATATTATAAAAAAAAGATAAATAGTTATAATATTAAGATGAATTGCAACACTATACCTTAGCCATCAGGTGTAGGTGGGCCCCATCTAGAAACTTGAAAAGAGAGGACAAGTCCATTCTATGGCTTAGAAGTGAACACCCAATCAGTTCAAGCACCGAAATAAGCGATGATCAAACTATAACATATTAAAAGCGTTAATGTTGCTAGTTGAGGCCACTCCACTAAGACAGTTTGGTTGGACCATGAGAGCCATATGACAAACCATATTCCTAATTTCTCTATTCTATAGCATCACCAAGCAACAAGGCCACACACCGGTAATGTGGAAAGAGTGGTGCCATCGTGCTTCTTCCTTATGCAAGCCACGAACGCCGCCATGCAAGATGTGTTGCCCATCCATCGCACCAGCTATTTGCGAAGATGGTGCTACACGTAGGGCTCCACTAAACCATGTCGCCTCTAAAATCTGCACCATCACTGTTGCGTCTAGAGCTCATATTGCCACCTCGCCTTGCTCCATTTCCAACGCTGCAACTTTTGCTTGCATAAGCCATGCCTTGTCACGATCTTGAACGTTGTTGCAACACGCACGTTGCTATTTGGTAGAGGCAGCAACGGAGGTCCCTTTTGCGAAAATAGGATTGGCACTAGCATGGGTGGCAGCAGCAACACGATAGCCCTAGCCTTCATTGGTGTGGCATCGAGAATTCCATCACCTTGTTTTGTTATCCTTGCGTCATCATCTGCCATCAGCTTCACCACGGATTGGTATATACCAATGCGTCAATTTGTACCGTTGATGGCAACAATCAGTTCATGCTGGCCAAGTAAGAGTTCTTTTACCATGTCTTTCATCGAGTACGCAACATATGAGGCCGTCACTTGTAATGGAGAGCTACTGTGATCACAGCCAAGGAAAGTGAACTATAATACCAAGTTGTTATAACCTGAGACCGTAATGAGATAAACACTGTCGAGAGGATAGTCAGACAACAACAGTTGCTAGGGGTGAGAGGTAGAATTAGATTAGAGAGAAGACCATTTGAGAGATCTTAGACTAATTTGATTTATTACTTAATAGAATAATTATTTAACCCATAAGATATAACTCAACCTAATCTTACCAAACATGCTGCTACAGTTCTCGCTATAGGTAGTACCTAGAGAGTGTTGTGCTACCCATGGCCTAGGCCTCTCGTCCCAACTTCCATGTCAACGACAGTATCATAACATGCTGAAATAAGTGATTTTGGATGCTATAGGTCCCTAGGTGTGTGGTTTTTGTATGATACTGCTAGCCTGCTCAATTATATTTCCACAGCATCTAGTTCAGGGGAAAGCATGTTTACTCCTCTCCTTATTGTTCAGCTTTTAGTTGATATGCTGTTTTGTTGTACTGCTTTTGTATGGTAAACATACCATATGCTTTGGTTTGTTCTTGAATCCACTCGGTACTTGTAACCCTGAGCAACTTAGACCCTTGTAATTTTCTCTTTCTAATATCATAGAACATGCCATGAGTTCCTGCAATACTTTAAATGCATTTGAATTGAACCATTCATTTTCACTGTTTCATGCCACGGAATGTCTATTCTTCATGATCCATACCATGGACCTAGTCAGGCGATGGGGTTGTCTTTCTCAGTTACAGAGGGGATCAAAATTTCTTCTAGCTTAGTGAACATATTTAATGTTAGACAGACCACTGGCCTAGGCTGTATATATATAGATCCGACCTCCCTTGTATACGCTCGAAGTCTTAGTTACTATACACATTCTACATGGTATCAGAGCAAGTCTAGACATCCCGGCACGCTAGCTTCTCCCTCCGGCGAGCCGACCCTTTCCTCCTCCTCGTCGACGTCTTCTTCCCGTTGCCGACCCTCTTCCCGGTACTCTCCTCGCTCTCTCGCCTCCGTTTCTTCTTCTCCCCGTCTCTCCCACAGTCACCTTCTTTTCTTCGTCCCACCTCCGCGCGACCAGGCGACGGTCTCGATCCGCCTCCTCGTCTCGTCTCGCACCTGTCTCCGCTCTTCTTCTTGCTTCGTGCATCTCTCCTTCTCTGATGCCGGCGCACCTCCGCGCTCATCGTCTCCATCGGCTGAACTCGTCCGCCCTCCCATCGGCTGGACTTGTCCAGCCCTCCATCGGCTGGAACCCTCTCTCGGTTCTCGCATTTTTCGACACGCTCAACGGTTCTCGGACGCGAACCTTCTCCCCTCACGTCTGAGTCAGTCCAACGTGTCCACGGACACGAATCCCTGCCTCCCGGATGCGAACATATTCTCTTCGCGTCCGGCCACTCCCTGCCTTTTTTGCGTCCGCCCCACTCCTTGGCCTTCACGAGTCCACGGACGTGAATCTTCTTTTCACGAACGTGAATCTTTGCACGTCCCTGACCTAACTACTCTCTGACCCACCCACTCTATCACCACCTTTTCCTCACCTACTCCGCTGCCTACTCCCCATCGGCCAACCACTCCTTATCGACTGGCCGGCCCACTTTCCATCGGCTTCTCACATCCTTGATTGACCGATCCGTCCTCTCATCGGCTTCTCCCTCCCATCGGCTTCTTTCTCCCATCGGCTCTTGCTCCCGTTCTCCCATCATGGCCACCGAGTCCGCTCTCAGCTCCGGCACTCTCCCACTCATCCACAAATCCGAGGTCGCCTCTCACCTCACTCACTTCGTCACGTATGTATCCACTCAGTTCAACCTCCCATCAAGGTTTTACAAGCTGATAACGGTACGGAATTTGTCAACCATACCGTTACAAACCTCTTCATCTTATAGGGCATCTATCTCCGGCTCTCCTGCCCCTACACCTCTCCTCAGAACGGTAAAGCCGAGCGTCTCCTTCGTACCCTCAACAACATCAGTCACACCATACTACTTCACGCCCACTTACCCACCACTTATTGGGCCGAAGCTCTGGCTACTGCGACGTACATTCTCAATCGGCGCCTATGCTCCTCCATTCAAAATAACGTTCCCTAGGCCCTTCTCTACTGCATGGCATCTGACTACTCCCATCTTCGCGTTTTCGGCTACCTCTTCTACCCAAATCTCACCGCCACAGCTTCCCACAAACTCGCTCCCCGCTCCACCGCCTGTATTCTCCTCGGTTATCCCACCTCTTACAAGGGATACCGATGCCTCGACCTTTCCATCCGAAGGGTTCTCGTCTCTCGTCACATCATTTTTGACGAGACATATTTTCCCTTTGGTCTACTTCATCCGAGATCCTCCTCTAGTGATCTCAACTTCCTCCTCACTAACATCGTACCGACCAGGTCTCCTCCACTATCCTCTCCATCGGCCCCCTCATCGGCCGCTGCTGAGGATTTACCCATCATATATCTCACCACTACTCGGTCCGATGTCCCCACCATCGGACCCCCATCGAACCCACCTCCATCGGCCGATACCGATCCTATTTATCCTTCAGCTGATACCGTTCCCTCTCCATCGGACACCCCACTTCCATCGGCTTCTCAGTTTCCATCGGCTCTTCTACCCTATCGGCTGATCCATCTCTATCGGACCGATCGGAATACTCGGCCCACCCGACCTCATCGGCTCAGACCGATCTAATTCCCCCTTTTCCTCTCGTATCCTAGTCCTCAAAACGCTAGACTACACTGTCCCGGTCTAGTGCCGAAGCCGAGTACCGCGTCGTCGCTCACGCCGTCGCCGAGTGTTGCTGGCTTCGCCAGCTTCTCCAGGAGCTCCGTGCACCCCTTTCCACCGCGACCGTTGTCTACTGTGATAATATCAGTGCCGTCTATATGACCGCCAACCCGGTAAATCACCGATGCACCAAGCACATCGAGATCGATATTCATTTTGTCCGTGATAAGGTCGTATTAGGACAGGTTCGGGTGCTCCATGTACCATCGGTACATCAGTTTATTGATATAATGATCAAAGGCCTGCCCACGCCTTTGTTCACCAGTTTTCGGTCTAGTCTCTACGTTCGTTTCCCTCCCGCTGTGACTGCGGGGGATGTTAGACAGACCACTGGTCTGGGCTGTATATATATAGATCTGACCCCTCTTGTATACGCTCGGGGTCGTAGTCACTATACACATTATATATTTAATGAGCTGCAAAAGGATCTAGGTTGCACCGTGCCTTTACATGGAAACTTGGAAAGGTAAGGCGGTTTGGTAAGCATTAGAATAAACTGCCCTGACACTTATAACAATATGCTGGTTCTCTTGTTTTTATCTTAATATTAATTCTTATTGCCCACGAAAGAAGATTTGTATGCGCTAGTGCCTTTAAGAACTGGATAATTTCGTAGTTTCTGGTCTAATAACACTGTTTGGATGCCATGGAAGCGACTGGTCTGTTACCTTGAGATAAGTCTTGTGAATAAAAAAATGAAAAGGAAAGGCAACTAGGGTATAATTTGTTGTTATTACTTCTAACTGCTGCAGAAAATGGAGCAGTTGGTGTTCCATTAGTTCTCAGCAAAACATGATAAACTTTCTTATGACTTTTTTCGGGGATGTTGTCTAACATGGGAAACACATGTGCTTCGCAGGGTGTTCTTATGCTCAATACTGTACTAACTGGTATGGCTATTGTTCCCATTTACATAAAGAACTCTTCTGAATGGTTGCTTCGTTAGCTCTTATGTATTCATAATCATGATAAAACCGTGATGTAACTTGTAGGTTCTTTTATAATCATGACCAGAAAAATAATGAAGTTTCGTATTGCATATATAGGCCTGTTTTGGTAGCCCACAATCCATGGCCCATTCATTAGGATGGACTGGGGAGTACAAAATCCCCAAAGGTTTCTTTTTGTTGCTACTGCGTCACATTTATTTGATGTTGCTCGTCCTCTTCCTCTAACTTGGTGCAAATTTATGTATTCTTTCTGTTGAGAATCTTGTTATTCCACTGGGATTCATTACTGAGTAGTATCTTTGCAGGAGGTTCCTATCACCACTGAGCAATCCTACTTGATGATTTTCTATAGTGTCAATCCATAATCAGAGAAATGAAAAAATATCACTCGTTATTTTATGAGTAAGATAATAATATAAACACTATCATTCTGTTGTGCTTAATCATCTCTCCTTTAAACAATTCCCTTACTGAAAGATCCAATGACAAGTTTGGTTGCCATCAGTTGTGTGCTGTTCTGTAGTTCTAGAAAGAGAGAAACAGTACTGCGACTACCATGTTAGTTTCCCATTAAAATTCGCTAACTTTCTGATCTGCCTGTATGCTGTGGTAGAATTGATTTGTTTGGAAGTTGTATCTTGTTGGGTACATTTTTGCTGATTTCATTTTGTCGGGCGAGTGAGAGAACATCAAGCCAATTCACATGCCAAGAAAAGATGGGAGCGATTTACTGATGCTGTCATTAAGACAATATCACAGAAGAAATCTGGAATAGTATTTGTGGAAACTCAGACCAATCAAAGACAAGGTATGCTTCCTTCAAATGTGCAAATCTGTGACTTGGAATGTTGGCGCTATCAAAAGAAAGTTTTGTAAAACGGACCATTATAATGTCAAGTCAGAGACATTCAGAGTACCTGCTATGCTGTTTTGCAGATTGATCGATGAAACAAAACATCACATTTTGAAATCCGCTCATCCATCAGGCCTGTCTGCAATCAGAGGGTTCTTTGGATGCAGGTTTGTTTTCTTGTCAGTTAAAATGAACTTTCTTCAAATTGTTTCCATGATTTTTTTAAAAAAAAACTAGACACTCTATATAGGAGTAAAACATCACAGAAGGGAGAGCTGATACATTTCTGTAACATAGGTTAAATTTGAATCGCATACTCAATAAGAGAGAATAAAGACTATGTTACTTAGTACAAAATTGAATTATTATGATTGTTCAGAACTTGCATATCAGGATTGCCCTATATGCGGCGCCATAATTGTTTATTTGATGCTAGACAACCCACCAATGGCAGGTATCTTTGTGTGCCGTAGATGATTTAGTAGTGAGTGGGTTGTAATGATTTATCCTACGATCAACTTTAACTCACCTGCACCACTATACAATGTTACTGCCGGTCCATGCTAAGTGGTGCTATACTGCTATAAACCCTCATTGCTTTTGGCCGTCTTGTCCTGTCATGTGTTTTGCCAACTTGATATTACTTTTGCCTTTTCACTCACTAGTGTTAATGGCTAGAGCCAAATGAGCATTAGCTCAGGCACAACATATAGAACGTGGATATGCAAGTCTTATTGGCATCTCAGAAAGTGTTTATGGGGCCAATTCAAATAAATCAAATGCTACCTTTTCCCTTGTGATTATCGTTGAACGCTCTCAGCCTGCAATAGGATACATTTTTATTGATAATCGTTGTGCTGTGTTTGTCTTAAACAGGCACTTTTCTAAAACAAATCAGATCTTGAAGAGGCTGGGACTATCTACTATTGATTGGCAACTCTAGACCATTCGAAGAGCATTTGAAGACATCATGTGTTGTGTCTGCCTGACAATCACCTCTGCTCTGAAGGCACTTGTTGCATGGACCATCCAATTCGGCCAAAATTTTGTAGGACCTTAAATTATATATGGCCGATCAAAATGCTAATATGATTACGTAGTTCTTCGTATCTAATGCCGCACCGAAACATCTAAATTGTTTCGGTTGTCGTATGTGCAACTACTTTGCTTGGCACTTGGGCGCCATTTTGGTCGCTTTGTTAGATCTGAAGAATTGCTTAACAACCGTCCTGGCCTTTTAAGTTTTTTAACAACCATAAAGGCAGATCGTCCTTCCTCATCGGAGATCGTCCTTCCCTTAGATCTTTGCCCTCGCTTTCGGATGGTCAGTTTGAGATTTGCGCTTCTGGATGAATCATTAGCAAATAATTAATTAAATATTAGTTATAAAAACCTTTAAAAATATATTAATATATTTTTTAAACTAAATTTTCTATATTTTTTTATAAAAATGTATCGTTAAATATTTTAAAAAGCATATTCATAAAGAATAGAAGATGAAAAGAGAGGGTGCAGAAGGCACACTTAGATTTTGCTTATAGACTTGTCACCAACCGTTAGATCCTAAGAAATTCCCGTGCGAGACATGTCCTCTCTTTTAATTCTAAAGTGCCGCACCTACGTACAGGGTGTTTATTTAGTCCGTGATGAGCAGGTGAAAGGGTACACGTCTCGCACGATACCTACCGTTTCTGTAGTATTTTTGTACATCGGGTGGTTGCCTGCAAATAATTAGACAGATCTGCTTCTAGAGCTTACAGAAAATCGGCACGTCAGTCGCCGTGTGTGCAGCCACAGAGTGACATCTAATAATACTGCTAGTACAGTATACCACTCGGCGTAAGCAGTACAACTCCATCAGCATCGCAGCGTACGTACGCATCAGGCATCACTCCGTCCAGAGTCCAGAAGCTTTGCTGAAACTTGACACACAACCATGCACGTTGTCTCACCAGTTCAAACCGGGGGCAGTAGAAAACGACATGGCATGCCATTGCCATGTTACCTATGTCCTAAAATAAATAAAATTTTAAAAATAGTGGGAGAAAAAATAGCTTAGTTTAAATAAGATGTAGTTGAAACAAATAGCTCTATAGAATAAAATTATACTTATTTTGAGATAAAATTTAAATTTAGAATTATAGCTATTTTAGGCAGAAGTAGTATTGATGTATTGGCATGGCATCCGATCCTTCCGGCTCCGTAAGTCTTCGATAGATGGATTGGGCGATCGATGCATCCTCCCGTCGTAATCTCTCAGTCTCGCATCAAGATTTTAAGTATTCTCCGTTCCACCGGGCAAAATCATCGGATCTTGGTAGATCTGCAAGCATGACTTCCATGTTTCACCCTGCTCCATCTCATCTTGAAACATGGCTAGCTACTAGTACTAAATCACACATACGTACAGTGGGCTCCATGCAATGGAAACATCGCAAGTCTCCGATCTAGGAAAAGATCGGCATGCACTTGGAAGTCTAGCAGCAAGCAGCCCGTCTCTTGCACTGTTTGCAGGTCGTTCTGACAGCGACGAGCTGAGCTCCTCGCCAATCTCCTTGATTGTACTGTGCCATTTGATTATCGTTTCGCCCTGGGACATGATAGCATGTACCTGTGGATGCAATTGACGACCTGAGACGCTGTACATCGTAAGCGCACCTACCGGGCCAATGCATGGCCGGTGCTGCGGGCAAACGTACATGTACCGATATACCATTATCTCAGATGTACAGCCTTGAGTCCGTATTTATGTTTTGACTCACTACCACCCATAGTTTAGCCTACAGCTTTAAGTATAAGCAAAATTTTAAAATTTTAAATTTAATTTGAGAGTTAATTTTATAGTTTTTTTATCTTAGTTTATTTTCTACTCTGTTCATACTAAATATTATATTTTACTACATCCATACCACCCCTACTACTCCTTGTTTTCATTATAACCCCAGCTATTTTGAACCTATATCTCATCCGTCTCAAAGATGCAATCAAATATTTTTACCTCTCCCCTTAATACTCGTGCCAAAGGCAAAAACTTGCTATATTTTATAATAAGGGATTATATTTTGCTTTTAAATTATTAAAAACACGTATATACATGTTTTATACGTAAATTATTTTTTAATCATGCTTATAATAAGTATAAGTGAAATGATAGAACTTTAAATGCACACCACATGCCATGCATGGGACGATTATCAAACATATTCAAATGAGAAACACCACATGCCATGCATGGAATTTTATAATTTAACACTTCATTGGGATTCGATTATTTGATATCCTAGACCACCATTATTGACTTAGATGGTGTTACATATCATTATCATAAGTGTCAATACAATAAAAGTGGCAACGAATAAAGTGTCAAATCAACAGATTTTACTAAGCTGACTAGGTTAAAAGAAAATCTAATGAAGCCTAGATTTTTCAGGTACAATTTATTTGAATTCACCAGTTTTTTTAGTGGTAATCATAAAATCTGGCGAAATACGGTCAGCTGAACTTTATAAGCGCACGCTTTTTTTTCTGTTTAGGGAGCTTCTGTTAGCAGCTAATCAAAAACTAATTCAGGCTTTCCCGACTTCTCTATATTCCCATCTAAATTCCCGTTAGCTATTTCTTAAAATCTAAAACTTTTCAAATAGGACTTTTGAAACCCAGCTGGTGGGCAGATCTCTCTCCTGTGTCACGCAGGACTACAGCAGTAAGTACTAGTGTTCACGTAGTGGTCCGGGCGAGGCCATGGAGACCAACCCCGACCGTGCTAATCGATCCAGCTCTATACGAGCGAGACCAGACCGGACCGGACCGGACCGCGCGCCCGCGTCGGCGTTGGCCGCCATCAAGTATCAACCGGGTGAGGCGGTCCACCGCGCGAGATCTCCCCGCGATCCTGCGGCCAATTAAATCCCGGCGATTCGCGTCGACCCCCCAGACCAATCAACCACCAGACCGCGCGCTCCATGCTACGCAAAAACCCGACCCTCCCACGCCCCCCGCGCCTACGTTTCCCCCGTGGATGTGCCAAGACGAGAGCCACAGGAGAGCCTGGCTGCCGTTTTGCATGACCGAGATTGGAGTAGTTGGCTCCACCTGACGGCAGGTAGCCCGCCCAGGTCTCGGTTTTCGTATGCGGTTTTCCCCCCGACGTGATCCCTTTCCCGCAATCCCCGAGATTTGGACGCTTTCTCCGTGGGATGGCAGGCACGCCATGCCCACGCAACAATGTTTGGTCACAGAGCCCTCAACCGTAGCACGTGCCTAGTTGCACTGGACACGTCTATGGTCTATTGTGGACAGGCCAGATTTCGTGTACGATATCTGCGGTTTGGTTTGCATACACCCCCCAGGGTGACAGCCTGACAGCGCTGCTCCTGTCGTCCATTCTACGCGAGGGCACCATTCATTTTCGTTTACTATGCACCCCCATCTGGTCTGGTTAAATGCAACGTGATCGTGTGTTGCCGCCGTGTTTGGTACAAATATAACCAAATATCGCCAAAATAACTTGGTTGCATAATGTAAAGAACACATCCCTGATACGGTGATAGAGTTAGAGCGATAGCTCCAGGTGCCAATGTACACACTTAAACGTACCCTACAATCAACTTAAGGCCTGGTTATCCTGAGCAGGCTCAGAACTTCTCCTGGTTTGCATACACATATTTTTCAAATTACTAAATGATATATTTTTTATAAAAGTTTTGTATAGAAAACTTACTTTAAAAATCATATTAATTTATTTTTAAGTTTTTAACTAATACTTAACTAATTATATGTTAATAACTTGTTTTCTTTTACCTACCAAAAGGTCACGTTCTCAACACGTATAAACCGACGCAGCCTTAATCTTTCAAAAAGAAGCAACGTGCAACCATAATTAACGCAAAATCTATACAATGCGCTCGCACGATTTAGTCTTATCAAGCGACGTATTTGTGAGCTGTCCGATCCACTGGTGATGGCTGAGAGACTAACAAGCATCTGTTCCAACGATAGAAAAAAAGATGGCCCACATGTGTCCATTCATATGCTACAGTATCTACTACCAACAATCAAAATTAAATATTGGTTACACTGGTCCATTCTTTTTGGGTATACAATCTTTGATGAATTATATATTTTAAACTACATATTGTTTTTAAGATCAGTTTGAACCATCATACTCCACTCAAAATATATGACAAAACAAGCTCAATATTGAATATGTTCAGGCGTTTAAAAAGTATTTACTCAACTTAAAAGTAATTTTATTAATTTCTAAAAATAACTTAGCTCTGTAATAGAAGTAACACTTCGTATCATTAGAAGAAATCACATTATGGATAAGTTGAGATAAAGAATTATATGAAGAACATTTACATGTAAGATGTAAAAATATTTTCAAGTAAATACATAGATTTCTGTATTTAATGTCATATAAGAAGTAACTCTTTATGGTATTAGAAGAAACTATATGGCTAGAGGAAAATAACTTTGAAAAAAATGATAAAATTAACTTACATGTTACATGGAAGTAATTTGTACATGGTTGAAAAGTAACTTTCTATAGAGTTATTTCAAATATTGATTCATTTTTTTCTTTTTCACTTTTGTCATGTAGTATCAGAAAAAATATTTTGTTTAAGCCTAATGCTACATTTTCATGGAACGAATGAAAACCAATCATGTATAAGATATAATGTTTTTGACTTTAGGAGTAATTTTAATAATTTTCAAAAGTAACTTACATGTTACATGAAAAGTAGCTTTGAAAAGTAACTTTGTAGATAAAATTAACTTTGCATAAATCGTCACATTAACAATATAATGTTTTTTTTGTTTGCAGGATTATCACAAATCAATACAATTATAATGGTTAACCAAATAAATTGGTTACTATGTTGTTAACTTTGCATATAATCACTTTTAGCAACATTTACTATGAAAAGTTAACCAAATCAATACACTGCAAGGTTATGCGTAAAAATAGAAAAATAGATTGACTTTGAATAGTTTGCCCAATCTACGTTATGCTTCCTGATGCTTAACTGGTATATCCGGTAAATTTTACAATTCCAATACTAATCCATAATATTTAGAGTATTAAAATATTATATATGTGTTACTAGGTATGTTGGGACACAAGGTGATTTTCGTTCTAGATTTGTCACTGCCAGTACGTGTAATCATACTGTATGATAATTTATTGTATGCTCCTTTGTGGAGGGAAGAGGCGTAGCATGGAGCTTTCGCCCCAGCTAGCATTGCATGCCACCGACAAAAAGCGTGCAGGCACTCACTTCTATTTTTTGAAGGCGCGCGAGGCTCGCCGTGGCTTGGTTGGGACGGTGCTAATTGAGGAAAGAAATAGCAGTAGCCCGTTCGGTCAACCGCACGACCGCGCACGGTGCAGTGGCGTCCCATAATTAAGCACTCCTCCGCGAAGGATGGACCGGTTTTTGATGAGGATCCTGCCCGGTCCCACCGGTCCCCACACGCCACGCCGCTCGACCTCTCGCCCGCTCGCGTCGCACGCACGCTAGACGAGTCACGACCCGTTCGTCGTTCTGTCTCAAACCTGCGTACGGCCTCGGCCATCAACCTCGCCGTACGCGCGATCGATGCATTTGGTTGGCTTTTCCCCGTAGAGCATCGGAATCCCAAGTACGCTCGTACTCATTTAAGATACTGCTACTATAGTTAGATTGGTCAGTTGGTCTTCACTTCAGTAGCAGTGTTAAAATTTATAGTGCCCGGAAGAGTTAGTAACCGGCTTAACCGTGCAGTCCAATTAATGCAATGTACAGAGAAGAGGAGTAGTAATCATCAAGCTGATTCCATTCGTGCCGTTTTAAGCTAGTACTAATTCAACACGAATTTAGACCAAAAGAAAAGCTATTTCACTATCAATCAGGATTTGGAGTACGTGCAGGTTAGATTTTGAGTATAGAGATGCACCGAGGAGCAAAGAAAAAAAATGCTTGATTTATTTACGCAAGTGAAACGTCTCTGCGTAGCAATCAAACGGAGATGGAAAAAAATGTTTTTAACCAGTAAACAAATCGAGGTCAAAATCAGACGTGCTCGATCACACAGCTGAAGCGATCAAGCAAAACATTGTTTTCGTCGACTTTTCTTAGCAAGCAACCAAAACTATTCTTACACGTCCAATCCAGGCTCTCCAACTTTGACGTTCCAGAAAATCGCAAGAAATCAGAACAGTTCTTGTACCTGACCTAACAGTTGCTAACCAATCTGAATGTATCGTATCTCTCCCTCTCTGATTTTTTTTCTTGAGATCTCTTTTCATAATCTGGAATTAGTACTGACATTTGTACTGTACATTCCAACGACATCAGGCAGAGAGACCACTTGCAATGCAGGGTCTCTTTTGAAGAATCTGCTTCCAGGTAAGCAAATCTCTGAGCAGATCCTTCCACCGTCTATCTATATTATGCTTCCCCTTTGGACTTCTCATTTGTTTACACACCGTATACAACAACAGCTCACCTAAGACGGCCAAGAACATTTGTGGTAGATATTTGATGCTCTGATGCCATTTTAACATTGTAATAAGAGAAACCTCCTGAACAGAAGCTTCAGAAGAATTTATCCTCTCCCATTTTTTTTTCATGGCGTCTTTGCAGAGCACACAGGGGAACAAGCAAATGCTTGACACCTAATTTCTTTCCTAAACTTGCTGAGGCAGTAAGGCTAATCATCTCCTAAGCCCCAAATGTTTAGCTTCTTGTTTGAGGCAGCAACAGAGATCTATGTTTGTCAATTGAGAAATAAAGAAAGAAAAAGAAAGAAAGCGAAAAATCCTAGGAGTTAATTGTATCCTCCTCCATGATCGTACAAGGCGATCATCTGATCCGGCTGCAGAGCCGCGACACGTCGGAGGGGCGGACGGGCTTGAGCAGGAAGTCCTCGGCGCCCTCGTCCAGGCACCGGCTGATCCGGTTCGGCACGTTCTCCGACGACATGATCACCACCGGGATCTTCTTGAGCTGAGACGACTCCTGTGTATCAAATACGTAAAATTCAGTCTCACAAATTGGTATTCGCCAAGCGGTGGATCGCAGATCGATGGAAGTTGCAGCGGAATCGGTCGATTTGGTGCTCGAATTTACCTTAACGCGCTTGAGGAGCTCGTAGCCGGTCATGCCGGGCATCCAGTAGTCGGTGATGATCATGTTGACGCTGGGCACAAGGCCGAGGCAGAGGAGCTCAAGCGCCCTCGTCGCCGACTCCACCGTGGTCACTGCAAACCAAAAACGCCACCGCCATGTCAGAATACGCGTTCTTCCATCGACGATTCAATCGAGAGGACGAGGCAATCGCCGCTCGACAATGCGATGCGAGCACACAACACACACCTCTGTACTTGGAGCTGCGGAGGATCTTGGCGATGACGGCCCGGTCGACGGAGCTGTCATCCACCGCCAGGACGTGCATCTCGTTCTGCACCTCGTCGGCGGTCACAACCGCCCCCACTGGCACAACCTTCCTGTCGCCGGTGGCCTTCGTCAACGTCGCCACCACCTTCGCGGTCGACAGAGCCGGCGCCGGAGACGGAGCAGCAGCCGCCATTGATGACGATGAACCGAAGAATCCTAGAATCCAATCCAATCGAAACAGAGAAGAATCCTCGAGCGGTAACTGCGATGGAGCAAGCAAGAAGAAGAAGACGAAGAGGCTGCGGTTGCAATTCAATGGGTTGGAGGCGGAGCCATCGCTGGCGTATATATACAAGCGTGGAAAGCCAAGGGGGATACGCGTGTCGTGTGACTCGGTAGTAGAAAAAGAAAAAAAAATACTACTACAAGAAAATGCGTAAACCCATCCATCAATGCGATGCGGAGAGGGGAGGAGGAAATCCTGCGAGATCTCCCAAAGGATCCGAGGCTCGGGGATGGAGTAAACCCCAACCCCTCCTCCGGGCCCACCCGCACGGCTCGATCCCGGACGGGATCCGCGGGGCCCACCCGTCATACACCGCCACCCACGATCCGCCTGGGATTTTCCTGCCTCTCCGTCGCTTTCGCCTCCTCCTCCCCGTCTGTGGTGCGCAGCTGTTTGCCTTTCTCCTCTTGGCTTTTGAATGCTGTGGTTGCCGTGCTGCTCGCAAATCCGCGAGCCGTTTACGCGCCGGGGATTTTGCATCCGTGGGGGCGTGGCGTGCGATTCTTCTCCGCCTTTTTTTTTTCTCGGCTGCACAATCGGCTCTTGATTGTTCTTACTCCGTGCGGTTGATTTCGTTCAGTTCAAATAGGATTCGTCATCATCAAAATCCGCATCATCGTTGATACGGTTCGAAACAAGATTGTTCTAATCTCTTCTGCAGTGCGGGTTTGACTGATGAGATAGCTCGCTTGTTTTTAGGCTTCTTTTATTTGAAACGCGGTTTTTTACTAATAAAAATGGGGACTTGACCCGAAAGGCAACACGGAGTGTGAACCAGACAATGCCAACATCTGGGAGATTATTTTGTTCGTCAGATATTAACATTCCTGAGAGGTCAGCTGGCTCTTTGCCGGGATAGAATAAAGAATATACTGCAGTACTAATTGCTTGGCCATTTGATTTGATTAGTTTTTAGTCTGACAAAACCTCCTGGTTCCTGGGCTTTCAACTCCCTGGACGCATCCCTCCTCCGGATGCCACACGATCAAATCAATCCATCCATCAGGCCCGTGCGTTTTTTCGACAAGAAGTAAGATTAAGGATAACGTAAAACGAGAAAACTATTAACTAATTAATTTTTAGTTACTATAAAATTAAAAAATAGATTTATTTTAATATTTTAAAATAACTTTTATATATAGAATTTTTCATACAAAACATATTATTTAGTGTTTAAAAATAATGCTAACAAAACCGAAATAAAATCACTTTTTAAGTCAGAAAATAAATGGCCGATCAGTCGTGGCGTGCGTGGCCGGATGCCCGGGAATTCAAAATCGGTGGTACAATCGGTTGCCATCACCACCGATCCGATCCGATCTCTTTCTCTCGCTAGCTTTCGATATCGATACATCGATCGATCTCGCGGCACGTACGCCGTCCGACCCGACGACCGACGCGGCCGTCGCCGGCCGAGGGGACCGAGCAATTAACCGACACCCAATCCGCTCCCCTTTTTCTCAGCTTTTATTAACTATATGTTTTTTAAAATATATATATATATATATAGAATTTCTATGTCATAGTAGATTTTATAATTAATTACCGTTAAATAACTATTATAGGAATTAAGTAATCTTTTACCTTACCTTCTACCACTTTCAACCACATACTAACTCCTCTGCAATGGAAACCGATAGATTCGGGTGCGTAAGTTCGAGAGATCGGTTTGGAGATTACTGGTCGGATGGATGAGCGAATGAATGCCATGGTACTGCTGCTCGATTTGGTCCTGTACCAAAAGCCAGATCGGATAATTGTGCCAGATAGGAGTAGTGTGCATCTGCGTTGCGATACTCCGTGTTGTGCTGGGCCTGCTCATGTTCAGAAGATTTATTTAAGGCGCGCAATGCGAGCTCAAAGATTATTTACGGATGCTGAGATGGAAACCATGTCCTTTGTGATCGCCCTCCTTCAATGTGTCCTTACTGTCTGTGTCTCAATTCCAACATGGAATTTGACTTGAGAGTAGACAAAACGTACTATCTCTATATTAAAATAACTTTCTTTTTTTTACTTATCACATATATACCAATATAAGATTAAACAGAATAAAATACCCTCTACTTTATTAAATCATCTAGTCGCACTTAAACTTCTTTTAAAATAAATAAAAGGAGACAAAGATGATCTAATGTTTCAATCCTATCCAACATTTTTACAAAACGTCATAAAATAGAAAGCTACTGCTTGTACAACCCCATATATATAGTACTCCCCCTTACCAAAATTACTTTACTTTTAGCCCCTACCACTTATCCCAAAATAATTTAGTTATATCCTCTTATGTATTCTTGGTCTGCAAATCGACAGAGTTTTATTTCTTCTATAGCCTTTATCTACATACTCCAATAGTACATTTCTATTAACAACTGATATTGTGGTCTTTCTCCCCACTGCTTTGTTTTGCACACTCAAGTTTAAAAGTGTAAGTTATTTTAGGACATTGTGTAGCAGCAAGTTCCATTGAAGTAGCTTCTTCTCTACACCTAGCGGCTACTGTCTGTGAGCAAATGTAGTGAGAACCACGAGTTGCTAGTTCTAGATTGAATAGATCAGACTAGACATTTTAGTTTTATTGTTTTATTTTGTTTTGTTTTACAATTTAAATATTTCTTTAATTTTAACTGTATATATATATATAATGAGTTTTTATGACTCAAGTTGAGTTAGACTCATTAGCCACCCCTATTGAGATGTGCACTTTGACTCCATTGACCATTGCTAAGAGATCTCTCTATTGATATTCTACACAACAAAGTTTCAGGAAATTAACCCCGTATCGTGCTACCATCAGCCGGGGCACGTGCTTCCTCTCATTTTGGATAATTTTTTTCTTCACGACAGAAAAGTTCATGCCATTGCCGCCGCTTCGGTTCGTCAGGAGCTTCGAATTCCGTGTGCTTTGAGAGTTGAGACGATGGTGTCTGTGATCTCCTCTCGCTGCCGCGCTTGCTTGTGTCAACCACGTATCCAAGCGGATTCTCAGCGTAGAAACTTCTCACCTGTCGCGTTGAAAAGATTGACTGAAATCTTCTCTTCCAACTACCGTGCGTCTAGATGTAAACCTGCATTGACCTGTGACCCCAGCACCGGCCCCTTTTGTTTCTCTTTCGTTTCTCCTCATGTGGCCTCCGCTTAGTCAAACGGTAGCGAAGAATTGGGGGGAGAGAGAGAGAGATAGAGAGAGAGAGAGAAGAAGAACTGATCTGGTCACTGATATGGTCGACCGTATATCTATCTTGCTCACATGGGAGCTAATGACACATGATCATGCTAACGTTTTGATTTGTGGCTAGCTTCTGGATGCGCCACTCACTCCATGGCTTGGTAGGGACATGCCTAATTAGGTAATGTTTGAAACATATTATTCATTTTTTTGTTATGAATTATTTACAGATAAAATAAGTACATTAAGGCCCTGTTCAACTTATTATGAGGTAAAAAATTTTCAGCGCAAGTAAAATATAATAAACCATTAGTATATGATTAATTGAGTTTTAATTATTATAACCTTAAAAAATAGATTTATTTAATATATTAAAGCAACTTAAGTTTTCGCACGAAACACATTGTTTAATAATTTAAAAACACACTTAAAATCTGTATTTTAATAATAAAAGAATAGAAACTAAGAGATAAAACTCAACATTTAGTTTATAACAAAGTAGTATAAGAAATATAGTAGAAGGATTTATTTGAGAAATCTACAACTATCCAGTAAATAAACTGAAAAAAGATCAATTTCACTTTATCAGCTAGATTGTGTAAAATTAAACAGGTAGAGTTACAGCTTTTTTACTGCATAAGGGCATGTATAATGGGGTATATGAGCCGTAAGTAAACTCCGTCCACGTTGGATTTTCACCGATGTGGAGGAAGAGAGATTGAAGAGAGAAAATGTAGCGATAAGTTAATTTGTTGTCAACCAACAGAGGGCTGCGACGCTTATGGATGTCGATTTTCCCTTGTACGGACGACAATTTTCCTTCTGTAAGGCAAAGCAGTCTCGTACCCCTACATTTTCTGGTGGGCCCACTAATCCGATTTTTTAGGATAAATACTAGTATACAGACTACTACTTATTGTACATCATGTCTCATATGCTGTCTTTAAATAACACGGAAGAAAATTACATGTCTCAACGATTGAACATGCCCTGATGCATAGTGATGCGAACATGAATTTTATTGCTGTAAAAAAATATAGAGGCTCACATGTTTATACTCATCGTTATAAATAAATAAATATATATATACTATTTTTAATAGCTCCATAACTACGAGTTCTTACCGAATCGAAGACTTAGACAGGATATACCACAGCCCCACAAGGAGTCTAAGAAACCGAGTACTGTTTTGGTTGACTAAATCTTTATGGTCAATTTCACTGATCGGCATTGACTGGTAAATAGGGAGAGTGACAGAAACATGAATATCATACCACGAAATCATCGATTGGATTATACAGATATTGCTCAGAATCTCCAACTTATCGTGCAAAAAAAAGGCAGGAAGTTGGCGACGTACGGTGCACGCAGTTTCCAAAATAGAGAACGGCGGATTGAGATAGGGGAGGAGGCTGCTGATTGCTGGAACCCAAATCGGTTTGCTTGATCGTGTTGGATATGTGCAAGCCATCGATCAGTTGGGTTGGAGGAGTAGCACGCGTGTGACGGATACGGAAAATCTGGGTGGGGGTGTATGTACAGTACATGATCCTCGGCAGGTCAGGAATTACTATCGTACGGGCAATCGCATCCTGTCTGGCCTGGCCTTCTTTCTCACTTGCATTTAGAGAAAAAAAAACGTCGGTACGAGCAATCGCATCCTTCTTTCTTCTCACTCACATGGAGTAGAAATTTCTTACTGACTCAATGGATGCATCTAAAAAAGTTGGTAGCTGATCATTTTCTGTCCATCTTAAGTCAAATCCGAGTATTCTAACTGTATTCTAGTAAACTTATTTTAGGACGAAGGTATAAATAACAATTTTCATGTTGCCGTTTTTATGCTCTACAGTATAGATTAATTTGTGGTACATAGTAATTTTGATGGCATCCATTGCATTGTATTGGTAGTAGTATTAAGATCTTGTTCGCCGAGGTTGCTATTTCCCAGTGCCCTTGAAAAACTATTGTTTTAATGAGTAAAATACAAATTAAATAAAAGACTAAATAACTATAATGTCCTTTATTAATATGAACAGAAAATAAGGAGGGAGAGAAAATGATAAGTGGATAAAGTAACATCGGTTTGATGGTAAAAAGAAAAGGAGAGATAGAAAAGATTAGAGTAGTATTAAGGAGATTTAGGACGAGCACTTTAGCACTAGTTTGTTTCAAGTGATTTATTCACGTAAAACAAGCTCATAATTAATTATATTTTATAAAAAAATTTCTATAAAAATTGCTTTAAAATAATAAATAAACCTATTTTTAAGTTTGATAATTAGTATATATATATAATTAATTGTGCATTAATTAATTATCTCATTTTATATAAGTATATTAATTTTATCTAAAATATCACTCTTAAACTCGTTCTTACTCGTTCTTAGTTGACCAATTTTAAAAGAATAATCTTAAGGATACAGCTTCAAACTAAAAATACAGTCTGGAAAAATACAATCTGGACGAAGGGAGTAGCTGCAGCTTTTAGTAGCTTTGCCTCGGAGGGGAAGAAGAGAAAGCTAGCTTTCTCTGGAAGTGTGATACAGATAACGCAAGCAGAGGCGGCACGATCTGCATGCAAGCAATCACGCCAGCCATGCACTCCTCTTCTTTTGTCCGAATTGGAGTGACTCCCAAGAACCACAAGAGTATTACTCGGCGACAGGAGGCCACAGTGGACAGGAGTAGGATACGATCACTACTGCGCCAACTCCTATGTGAGTATAGATGTCGGGGAATCGCATCGCATCGAATCGAATCCTTGCTTCTGCTGCTGCTTTCAGAGTGAGAAGGCTCGTTTGCCCAAGCCGTCAGAGCTAAAGATTATCTCTTTCCTAAAGTGGGGGCGTCAGGTACGAGAACGGAGATGTCGTCAGAGAATCAGATGTGCTGCTCCACATTGGGAACAGTAGTGTACAAAATATGCGTAGCCGCCCTGCTATCGAGATCAAAAGCTCACTACTGCTCCTACTAGGAGTAGTACTATTGGTACTGTGATCGGTGTACGTTCTTCAGTCAGAAACAACGGCATCTCTGAACTCCGATCGCCGTAGTACCGATGGGCAACGCCGACGCCGGTGCCGGCAAAATCCAACGATATCCGGTGGCGGTTCTACGGGTAGTTCAGGTGGACCGTAGATAATCCTGAAATTTGGCCGTATTTTTCTTATTAAAAATTAAGAGGGTCAAGACTGAGATTAGGGACAAAAGGAAGTTGTTTAGATGGAACCTCTCTATTTTATTGAGTAAGTACATTTACAACTAATATCCTAAGACATGATCGAGCATGGTAGCTAGATTTCATCAGCAAATATGACCAGCACCTACGTACTATCAGAGGATGATTTTCTGCTCCCATTACTGGCCTGCGTCCACGATTACTGTCGCGTGGACCGAGCATAAACAGGGCACATGGGCTTGAAAATGTGGTTTGCAATCAGTCACAGTTAGCCGAACTAAACTTTAGTCAAGGTTGACTATTCGTGTCTCTACCTATGTTATGGTTATAGCATAACATGTCAGTGCCATGATAATCGTCTATACTCTATTATTTACTCTCTACTATCATAAATATGTAAAATTTATAGTGTTTTTTAAAACTTTAAAACTTTGACTATTAATAATTTTTAAATGCTTGGTTTTTTTAAAAATAATGGTTTATGTATATATTTGACTTGAAAATTATTGTCAAGATTTTATAAATTAATTTTAATATAAAATTAATGGTTAAAGACTTAAAAGTTACATCAAAGTTTGTCCTAAACATGAAATATTTACAACCAAACATCATCTCATGTCAACTTTTACTATAGATGAGTTCAACATCAGTTTTCTGCTCACAAATTTTGACTCACACATTTGCTACATAGTGTTCTTATGGCTCCTTAACGTTGTCCATAGGAGTTTTACATGACTTTGTTAGTAGTACTAGTCACCTATCTCACAAAATTCATAATTTTCTATCAGTGGTGGTTCTATAGATAGCCTAGTTGGATCGTGAAATACCCTAAAATTTAGCCTAGAGATAGGCCACTCCCTCCACAGGACCACAGTCCAACAATCCCACATTGATTGTTACAAAGAGACAGAGAGATGGGGATTGAGTCAAAGGAAGCATCGTATGTCTCACGTGTGACCATGCATCGTTCCTCCTTGCTTCCTCGCCTATCACCACCTGCTTGCCTCTTCTGCTGGCCACCATCGCCCACACATCTAGTCATCTCCACTGTGCATGTTGGTTACCGTTGCCCGTTGCCATAGGTGACTTGCCTGTTGCTATGGGAACCCCTAGCATTGAGATTCAATAATGGATTGAGACATTTATGTTTTAGGTTTTTCCACTCTGATTGAAATCGAGTGATTGTAACTTGCGAGTCTTAATTGGTATGGACATTGCTTGAATTTATGGTGCATATTGAAGTGAATTGGTTGACATCACTCTTTTTGAAACATGAAGCAAATGCGAAGAAGATTGCATCACTCTTTAGATCCTATTGATGAAGAAGCCCAAAGTGAACAACAAGAGCCACCCGCTGAGCCACAACCAGTTTCGGTTGTTGAGACAACTAAAATTCAAGAACATGAGCCACATCCATTGTGTGATGTTGATCATCTCCAATATGATCTAGGATTGAGGGTTCCTATTACAAGTTTTGATGTCAATGAGCAAGATGTAGTTCGGAGATCATATATTCTAAAAGGTCCAAACCAAAATTATGCACATGATTTTCCAACTAGAAAAATATATGATCAGAAATGCCACTTTAATTTTATTTGGTTTCATAAGTACACTTGACTTGAATGTAGTGTTGCTAAGGATGCTGACTTTTGTATGGTATGCTACTTTTTTGGTAGTGGAAGTAGTAACTGTGAAATCATCGTCTTGATTTAAAATTTTGTGATAAACAGTTGGCTTAAAATTTGATTGAATTGATTTTGAATAAAATGTTGTATCTGCACGTGGTCAGACCGAGTCTAGTGGTTAGTCGGACTATGGGTGCATGCACGAGTCAAAAATGGTTCTATATGAATGTGGACGGATCGGACCAGGGAGGCCGGTCAGACCACATGCATGGGTGTGGTCGGATTGTAGGCATGGGTGCAGTTAGACCAGATAGCCCAATGATCTGACTGGTAGACTCCAATGAGGAGTCTGTTTTGGGTTGTTTTTATGTTTCTCGGTAATAACTTGATGGATAAGACTCATATGTGTTTCATATGTATATGATATATTGTTTTCATGCTAATAATAATTAAGTTGAGAATAAATTGTGCTTGAATATGATTTTTTTTATTTTTACATGTGTAGATGAGTTTTAAGGCCTCGGGAGTGTTGTTGGTGATGGATCGAGAGTCAAGTTAAGAGAAGTTAATGTCCGAACGATCAAGAGATCATATGGACTACTATAGGCTAAAGATCAATACACGCAAAGTTAAAGATATCATATGGTATACAAGATGGGTTGTATGCGTATGAAAAATTGGAGTCAAATTTGAAAAGAGTACGAGTTTTAAAAGATAGAGTTCAAATTCATATAGAAATATGTTGTATATATGTACAAGAGGATCTCCTAAGGGATTAGGAGTGATTTTCCCTTTATGATTCAGAGTCTTTGTACAGTCACCTATAGATATAAATAGAAATACAGTCTAGGACTCAAAGTATCACTTTTGGAAGAGAGAAAATATGGGTTTTGACTTGAGTTAAAAATTTAAGTCGAAAGTTGAGAGATTAGTGCTTTGTATGTATTTTATAAACATATTTTGATATAATAAAGCTGATATACTTTTAAGAGTTTTATTAATTTTTATGATTTCTGTTGAAATCATTTTTATTTGTTTACAGACAGTCAGACTGGTATCTTAGTAGCGATCAGACCTAGTGAAGCACGGTAGTCCGACCGATGATATGACACCGATCAGACTGGCAGGTGTGTGTCGGTCGAACCGACAATAGAAGGGTGATTGGATTAATGATATCTAGAAAAGTTTGAGAATTTAACTACAATAAGACCAACTTTATCAATTAGAGGTATTTTTTAATTTCGCTAAAAGTTTTTGGTAATCCTATCATTCATCCCCTCTGTTAGTCTTGATCCTTGTGTTCAATCATACGATAACTTTGTTAAGGATGGTTGGAGAAATTAGAACAAATCCGATGCACTTGACAAACATGCTTAGTAGCAAAGAATGCAAAATTTGAAAAACAATGATCAGAAGAATTCGATGAAGAGACTGTCATATCATTTTGCACTAAATATAGAATTGTTGAGACATGTGCGACTTATGGAAGATCCAGAAGGAACAAACAAATGATATCATTTTAGAAGAGAAGTACCGATTGATGTCATTGACAAGATTAGCCAAGAGTTTAACAATATGGAGTTGCTCATTTGCATGACTGCATTGACCCCTTCTAATTTATTTGCTTCTTATGATGAAAAAAAGGTATTAAGCTTGCCAAATTTTATCCTAAGGAAATTTCAAGCAAGGATTTGATAAAACTTGAACTCTAATTAGGGACTTTTATTGATGATATGAGTCAAGATGAAAGATTCAAACACCTACAAAATTTTGGTGAGCTCTTTGTTAAGCTTGTTGAGTCAAGCAAGCATGCTGTTTATGATTTGGTGTATTTACTCCTTACATTGATATTGATCTTATAGGTGGCAACAGTAAGGATTGAAAGAGTACTAAGAAGCTGAGAAATATTATGTGTGACAAATAGTATGTGTGACTATAAGCATCTTATAGTCATAAGTTAGCGACATAATTAAACCCTTAATGGGTACGATAAAAGGTTGTACTGTAATCTTCTATTTATACAACCTCTTTTATATATTTGAAGTATTGTGCAAATTTTATACTCAAATGCTTATTATAGTGAATTTGTGATGTTATGAGATATTATTTTCATATTTGTGATATAGTTTAAGTAAATTTTACATACGTATATTGAGTCACGGTGTTAAAAAAATTAGAGCGTCAAATAGAAACACCCAACGAAAAATTCGAGGAGCCGCCACCGACAATATCCCACTCAAGATGTGCTTGCGTCTGGTGATCTTGTTAGTAATTTAATGGAGCCATCGGCAATGTCCAATACTGAAGCCGTCATCCAGAATTAAGAAATGCTGAGACATTCTGCTCATGGAGAGCTACTATTCAGAAGACCCGGGCTTGTGTGTCTGGGTTCAGAAACCCTTCAGATTTGGAGATATTTCATGAGATATTCAATGGGATTTGACAGCAAAGTTTGCTCGAAAGTACAGGTAAGCGATCTTGAAAATCCAAATTGCATTTTTTTTGTGGTTCTGTCGTGTCAAGAGTATACGCTGGCTAAATCTGAAATGTAGCCGTGAGAGTACTAGTTTTATACTGCTTTCGCTATCAATATTATTCCAGCAATCTTCTCAAAAGAAACAAAAAGAAAAATACAGGTTTAATTTGAAGGCTTCTTATTGACTAGCTCCCCCACAAATTTCAGTCATATATTCATAGCTTATCAAAGCCCATTCAACTTTGGAAAAATAAACAATCTTCAAGTCCATTATTTTACCACTATGGTGCAAAGACAACAGTAAATTAGCCCCTACTTCCAGATGAACTTGAGCATGTGTTGACAATTGGACACTCATCATTTGACTCCACCACTCTTGTTTTTAATTATTGGCAGTTTTTTTTTGAAGGAATGATTTTTTTTCTACACTGGGCCGGGACAAAAACTTCGAAAGGCCCAAACATCTGCTGTGTAATTACTCCAAATATTAGCATTGGTCAGCAAATCAAATTTGTGTACTCATTTCATTGTTGCTGCTATAATTAATTGGGCCTATCAATCAAACCGTTTGGTTTAACGTAGACTAGTCAATAGCCATAGATACTACTCCATAACTATGCCACTTTTGGCCCATTTGTTTTTGTCTAATTGTAGCAGGCCCAAACTTTTACAGCCAACCGAATAAACGGATACACGTACGTTGTGTCCTCTTAAATCTGAACCCCAGGGAATTTCTAGCGTGGTAGCATCCTGGAAATAAGCTATAAAAATATTTGAAATATATACTTTGGTGGTGATGTGAGCAGTATAAAACTATAATATACGCGCCCTAAAAACAATTGGCGAATCAAGCCGCTCGAAACCACCAGAATTATTGCGATCGAGAGAATCAGATCTTGCTTTCGAGTCAACATGAATACGGATCCCCCTCAAAAGAGGAACACACTGTTTGATGGAATAACAATCGCTACAGCGCAGGCAAACATATATTCTTCCCCCAATTAAGTGACGATCCAGCATTTTCCTCGTGTGAGCCCTGGGAATTATTCTGCAGACTACAAAGCTGATGGCATCATCATCATCTGCTTACGAAAACCATTTACTGTCAGCCTATATATAACGCTGGAAAATAAAACACAGGAAAGAAAACAGAGAAACGCAAAACATAGAAATACAGATATAAAGAAGAGAAATAGAAAAAAACATACGAACAATAGATACATGGGTTGTTTGGAATGCAGGAAGAGAAAACATTGGTTTGTAGTGTGATGTTGTTTATTTTCCTATGTTTTGGATACAAAAGTATAGGTGTAGGAAACTTTTTCTCCTTTCTCTATTCTTGGTTTGAAACGGGCGAACAAAAGTTTTTTCTATAGATTTTTCCCGTTGCACATTTCCTATGGTTTCCCTTGGACCAAATAGGCCCTAGCCTAGGAGCTCATTTAAAATATAGGAAATTCATAGGAATTAGTTTAGTTCCCATGACATTTTTATAAAATTCCTCAATTCCAAATGAGGCAGAAATCATCTACAACACCAATAAATTGTTTTGAAATCAAAATATGTGGTTATATTTTTCAGATCCCGAAGCAAAGGAGTACTAGCACGGTGTTAGAGGGGGGGGGGGGGGGGTGGAAGCAGTTTGTGTGGCATACATCCCCAATGATCATGGCGGTGAAGTGAACTAATGAAGTGGAGAGTAGCTGCTCACATCTCGCGGAGCTGGCCAATAGGAAGGCCGGGATGCATGTGGTGGCCGGCATGGCGATTGGCCGCGTTTGCGTGCAGCTTACTTTAGGATTAACACTAGCTAGTTGCTATCAGTCAACCTTAAACTCGAAATGATTAGCGGGTGATGATAAAGCCGGGCCCTAATGATGCTGCCCCGCAACTGTGCAGCAACCCATTCCTGTTCCTCTTGGCACTTTGGCCTTGCTTATTCAGGATCTGAGATATTTTTTGCTGGGTACTTCGTTTTTAAATGTAAGTAATTCTTGTAAGAACATCCAGTTATTTTTCATCCTCGGTTCGCTCTTAACCACACACTCTCTCCAAATTCCGACTCATCATCTCCAATAAATAAAATGATGAATTAATTATGCATGCTTCCATATCTCTAAAAGTATGATTTTTATAAAAACTTTCTATAAATAAATTTTATAATATTTAATTTATTCGTTACTATCGTGGAATCAAGTCTGCTATACCATTCAGTTACTCAACAATTAAAAACATGCTATGTAAAAATAAAGGATAACAGTACCATCTAGGTTATTTTATTAATTCTTTGGGTAAATATGAACTGGTTTATATTTTTAATCAGAGGCAACACTTTTTATTTTTAGTGTTAGTTAATGAGGTTGCTTTTGTGCTACGTACTGCTGCTAGAGCGTTAATGACTCCCCTCACGTCATGCGCGGTGGCAATAATGGATGGATTAGGTGGAGTCGCGTCTCTTTCTCTTGAGTATGCCTACAATATACTATGTTTTAATTCTTTCTCTGCGAATATTTTATGTACTCATGAAGCACATTTTTGGGTGCGCCAAAAAGCACCCATGTTAGCATGTCCCTGACCTGCCAAACAATATGCAAATAGCTATGGAAATTTCTAAGAAAGTAAATAATGATTAGATATGGTTTCAATCATCACCAACAAAATTTCAAAACAACAAACGACTTGCTATCGTTTTTTTTTTCAACTAGTCGATAGTGCTACCCCTAAAAGTTGACGGACTTGGATACAAAATTTAATGGCTGGTAATTCTCTTAAAATCATGTGTATATTTGTCATAGCAATATTATATTTCTCTTCTCCAACCTTGAAATTTTCACAAGATTTATAATTAATTATTCTTTCAATGTAGTTGACGTCTTTACGATGTTTTTAGTCTTTATAAGATAAATAGCTAGGTAAGATATACATGTATATTTATGGAGGTGGGTATATGCACATGCATATCAGCATATAAGTTTGTAATGTGTTTTAAAAAAATTCACAAACTTTTAGGTTTCAAATAGGAGAGTTTCCCATCCTTAAGGGGAATGAGGTATCTGAGAAGTTGATTTTGCAAGATTAAATAGCCTGAGATAGTTGGTACCTGCTGGTACTACACCCTATCCATCAGGTACCTCTATCCTTTACTAAGCTTCAAGGGTAAAAATACAATTTCGCATCAGGCTCATCCTACATCGAGGAGCTAATCCCATGTTTAGTCGCAGCGACACAGAATAGAAGCCACAAGGAGCATGGGAGGCGTTAGATCGATCCCCACAATTCGATGTCGACGGAAGCAAGGTGCGCATCCCTGCGACGGTCTTGCCACCCACGCATCCATGCGGTGGCCGCTGCCCGTGCATGCTTGCGACAGCTGAATCCATCTAGTTGCTCGAGCACGTCCTCCGTTGTCAACTGAGCCAGATCATGAGCCACACATGCTTGCTTGCACTAACCTTCGTCGAACACGTGACCGAAACTTGTGATTCACAGGCTTCCCGCGTTGAGTGCAGCACGGGGTGCATGAGCAGGGGATGGATTCAGCCGCCGGAGGACCACGAGGTGTGGAACGGCGATAGCTTATTCTGGCTTCCCTTCCTTACGCATGAGCCGTTCTGGCCGACGCTATCATCGCCATAGCCATGCCACCTTCACCGAAGAGCCTGTTGCTGTGCTTCACTATTTCTCTACTGAGTGGCTCATCGTCAAACCCATGTAGTTCAATATACCCATTTTTCTCTTTAAACTTAGGCATTAAAATTATTTGATGATACAGGTTTGGGTCATATAGGGTGAAATAGATAGCTAGAGTTTTTTTTAGGATTAAATTAATAATCGATAAAATGTTATCGGTAGCTTTAGTTTTATAGGGACATAAATATAGTTATAAGTACTGTGGGACAAGCGTAGCAACAAATACGGCATAAACATACAACTTGTGTCACAAAATGGCATTTATAGTGCTAACAATCTGATTGTGAGTAATCTAATTGGACTTGATGTTTTGCTCTACTGAATACATTTGTACGAGGTTAAATTCTGGATACATGGTTTCACATAATTTAAAATAGAGCTAATTCATCTTCATAGTTTTAAAATTTGGTACTTCAATTTTCTTGGACTGTAGATGCCTTATGTCATCTTGTACATCCAGAACAATATTTAGTGAAGAATTGAGTACTTTGGACGCCAACTTTGTTCAGAAAAGATCAATAGAATCCTGGAATGGAATGTGAAAACTAAAATTAGAGAATATGGATTTAAATTTTGAGGGGTACTTAAAAGCATATGAAAATCACCAATATATAGTACTCATTGGATAACTCATGACCTTCCCAGTATTCTATGAACCTCATTGCATATAATGCACATGACTGCTATTCATTTAAAATTTATAATCGTCAGTTATACGTAAGAAAGGATACATAGGAGGGAAATTTTTCTTTGCAGCGTACCTGTCTTTTTGCTGAGGACATTGCATTGGACATAGTGGCCAATTAGTTAATCTCTTGTCTGGCCATGTCATGCATATATGTTTCTCTCCTATTTGATATACTTGTAGATCCTTTGATTTGTGGCATGAAAACAATTTGTAAATATATAATTAAGAAAAAAAGTTTTGAAATCATGGATCTTACAATATTTGACAGCAATGTACCATTAAATCAATAATCTGAATTTGTCTATTCTTTGTATTTATAACTGCAACATACCAATTATTTGTGTTTCTAATACCTGAAATTTCTATAGATAGGGTGGTGAAGTACTATGAAGTAGAAGTAGAAGTAGTAATAACTAACTGATATTACCATGATTCACATATCCTTCAGCAACATAAGCTCTTGATATCTTTTTTTGTTACCAATCCTTTTGATTTACCATCTTATTCTCATATCTTGCAATTTACCGCTCTTTAGTGGTTTACTATCATGTCTTGTTTTCTCCTATTGCTAGTCAATTGTCAACAATGTATACGCGTCATCTATGACCTGTTGCCATGAAATTTTGAGAAAGGTACCATTAGCATGAAATTATAGTGGAAATAAGATAGGTTTATACCTTGCCATCCAACCAATTTAATGTAGAAGCAGGTTGTTTTAGGATAACAAGTGGCATAAAAATTTCATGAGGTAGGTCTATGTCTTCAATGTTGGCTAGTAACTATTTAGATTTGGACTGCATGATGTAGCCCATGGTAACTTCATCCTCTAAGGACAAAGCATGTTTAATTTGTTTGTAATATATAAATTGACCTTGTAATGCATGTGTTCGCTTGGATACCCTTTTGATGGGTCCTCTTAACTTTCTCTTCAAGTTTTTTAGTTAGTGTAATAGGCTGCATTAGAGTAAATGGTATGTAATTTTGTAGGTAATGTGCACCTCATCATGGCTAAAGTATACTCAAGTTTGGCAATACTTTTTTTTTGTTTTGTTGCTGTCCAAACTATTGTCAGTGATGATATAAGTTTTTTGTTGTATTCAATCAACCACAAAGTTTTCATATGTTTTTTCATCCTACTAGAAACAGCAAGATTAATTGATGATATTTTTCTTCAAGTGAAATAGAAGTTGGAATGTGGAAAGGATGGTTCTTACCAAATGTGTTCTAACCTGTTCTTTTGGATGGGCTGATGATTTGAGATCACCTTTTGGTACAACACTATTGTATTGTGAAGATTTTAGGAATGTAGATTTAGACATATAGTTCTTGATGTCCTACATTTGTTGAAGCATCTATTATGGTGTAGTTATTATTTTGAAAGCAAAAAGATTATTTCCATCTATGATCAATGACTTAGGACGTTTTTGATACATGTAATTCAAAAATTGCCTTAGTATTCATTTGTATGTCAAATACCTCTTATTTGAAACAAATACAAATATGACTGTTGATCTATGGTGGTTAACACCAACAAAAGAAATGAAAGGGAGGTTATATTTGTTAACACGATATATGCTATTAAAAACTACAGCTTCCCCAAATACATCATAATCAATTCATGATTGTGAATAACACCAAAAACGCATTTTCAAATAATCACATTCGTCCTTCTCATACTTAAAAAAATCTATATCATCCTTTTGACTTGCATGCATGTACTTGATAATATGTTCTTATATCCCCTCTTGAATCCGTTTCTTTCTTCACTTAACAAAGTTGCTTCATAACCACTATGATCTCTCTCCATGACATCCATCACTTAGTGCTGCTGCAAACCTACATCTTTCAATCCCATTACATTAGCATTATGTGCTTCAATCAATCTTCGATGTGATCAAAGGAAAGCAACTTCATCAGATTTACACAATAAGTGAATATTCTTGGACATGAACTTTAGTACATACTAGTCACCTCTCTCCTTGTCTTGTTTAATCTCAAGTTGAGCATCACAACCACACCTAATGAGTGCTCATGGCTGTCTACTTTCGTTTGCCATGTATTTTCTATGACCTTCCTTAGAGCATATGTACTGCCTATATAACACCTCCTTTCTCAAATAATCTCGTCCGATATAATCCTTCGTTACGCTAAAACATTTTTTCTTTTACATACTTATAGTAATCATAACCTTACTTCTCACTCTTAAATCCCATATTGATCATCACAGCATACTCCTCTTGATTCCTAAGGCTTATTGTGCTATCAGCCATTGCATACATCCTATTAAATCTTATCCAGGATGTAGCACCGCATCAAAAAAATTTATAATGCCTAAATCTAAAATAACTTGACATCACAGTGCATTAAGGAATCGGTCCAGCATAATTTTACATATTTCAGAATCACAAACAATACATCAAAACTTCACGATTTATTGCAAACTTGCAACCCAACTACATTCTTGTAAATGTCTAATCAACCATCTTAACATATAGATGAACATGAATATTTTTTTATGACATCGGGGGAATTAGATCTCAATCGTAGCTGCCTATCTCTAAATTGAGTGTAAGGCCAACTCATAAGGGGGACTGGGTGGGTTCATAAGGGTAGATGATGGCCAAAACAAGGAAAGGAGGTAGCAGCGCCAGCCCACAAATACGCGCCATTGGTTACAACTCACAGCCATCATCGCTACAGATGTACTTGGAATAGAATGGGCAATATGACATGAAAACAATAAATAGAAAAATTACACTAGACTGATGTACCAAAGCTTTGGCGTGGCCACACTTCATGCGCTCGCCATCACCACTAAATCATGAGAAGGGGAGGCCGCAGAGAGCCAGAATGAGGTTAGGATCTGTATGCTCACCAAGTGCTTGTTGTCGCTGCTGAATCGTAAATAGGGAATGGCAGGGACAAGGCTACGCTCCGTGCATTGCCGCCGCCACCGAATTACAAGGAGATGAGGTCGGGGATAGCAGGGATGATAAACAGTGCGAGGAGAGCGGCGAAACGATAGGGAATGAAAAGGAAAGTCAAGTAGCCGATTACAATGCATGAAGCCCTAGCAAAACAATCTTTTTTCCCCTATCGTGTCCCTATGAATTGAACGGATATATTTCAATGGTACCCAGCCATCCCTTGTACCTCATGTTACCTCGTTGAGGATGGGAATACTCTTCAAATAGGCATATATTATATAATTAGTAAGCCTTCCTTTCTTTTAAGATGCGTGTCATTTGCAACGCGAATTTTGTAGCAAGCGAGAGGTGGTCCTGGCCGTCTGTTGGGGGATCACGTAGTTGGCAGATCAAACCAGTTCATCATAATACTAATATAATAATTATATAAATGTGCCAAATGTTTAATAGGGTGTTGTTGCTTTAGGGGTAACCAAGATGCATGCATGTCTTTTGCCCGGTAATCACCTAGCAGCGTGCTGAAAGTATAAAGACTGTTCAGTCGTGTCGTGCTGTCCTTCATGTAGCCACTAGCTACTCGAGGAGCTTTCTTACATTCTATTTAGAGGAAACAAATAAAAATGTCTTTTTTTCTCTCGAAATCCAGCTTGGGACATTCTGAACTTTGACAATATATATTGTACACTCTCCTGTCCGTACTTATCCAGGTAAGGCTCTAACCATTGGCTGATACTCTGATATTAGAACTCTTAATCTACTTAATTAAATGGGATGCACGTGATTGAGAAAAATAAGTAAATGGTACATCACTGTCACTGTGTGGACAAATGCACTAAAAGCTGACGCTAATGGTAGTAGTTAATTATCGTTCCGTTTGCAATGAACAACTCTAGATCTAGCATGCGACTGCAACGTCTCGTCTTGTTTGGCTCTCTTGTGTTTTGTCTGCTTGCTGTTTCTGCCATACACCGTATACTGTCACTTGGTACGTACGGGTAGTTATTTTTAATTAACTGTAACTGTTCTTTTAGGGAGTTGTTAGGGAAAACTGTGATTATTAAGCCACCGGAAGAAATTAAAGATGCTACCACTAGCCTCTTTACAAAAGTGAGAGGAACTAGACTACTGGAGGGTAGCTTGGGACCCGTTTTGAAGTAATTTTTTGGGTTGTGGCCTATGAACAGAAGGAACTCGACTGATGAACCAAAAAATAATTTTACAGTAAGACTTCTTTACTTAAATTTGCAGTGGCTTAAAAATCAAAGTTAAATGGCAGAAAAAAAATCCTAAACTAATTTTAAAGTTAAATTCCAAAACTAAATTAGTTGCAGAAGCAGACCCTAATCTAAGTAGGAGTAAGGTCAGTGTTCCTTTTATCTTATAGCTGTTATTTATGTACACTTTTAAAAATATGATGTCTTTAAAAAAAAGTCTTCATCGGTATTGCTTAGACAATTTTTTTAAAAACTATTTATAAATTTTATAATGTATAATTATGTCTATAAATAAGTAGAACATCAGCTTTCATCCGTATTCTAGCCAAAACCAACAGTGTCTAAAGGTGGTTTCAGAAGCCAACCGAAGCCACACACGATGAACACTGTGAACCACACAAACAAAAGTATTCCTCTTGTCCGGTATATATATGTACACATATATGCCTTTTATAACTTTGTAGCACAGTGATGTGTATGCCACAGAAAGGAGAGAGTACTTTCAGTGACGTATGTGGTGCCGAGTGCCTTGACCGTCTCCCAGTTGATCGATCGATCTTCACAATTGCTTATGGATATCGATTTCATCCAACCCAGGCGGAATTCATCTGAAAACGGCGGCCACCCTTAGTTTCTCGGATGACGCAGTGAAAATACATCACAGTTGATCGGTTACACCCTGCAGGTTTTACATATTGGTCTGGATTATTAGTTTGAAATTATGAAGTGGCTTAGGCTTTACGACATGGGTAGATTAATTATTAGCTAAGTCATGTCACAGTCATGATATTGTCACATGCAGTTACTACTGTTAATTTCATACGTAATTCATCCATTCTAAGATTTCTAGATTGTGTTAACTTATCAGATTTTTTTAGTCATTTTAGTTATCAATTTTGAATGGTTTAGATTTTTTTTTCTAAATATAAATATATGATTGGCTCTAGACTCATTGAAATGCTAAACATCATGAGAATGGATGTAAGAATACTTGTATGTATAATAAGGTGGTGCAGTTGGGCTATAGAAGTTGTCACATCAGATTTGTAAGTTAAAAAGGAGAAAAAGAATAGAGATGAAGAGTGTGCTATAATTTATAAGAAGCTACAATATAGTATTATAGTTTTTAAGACACAAGAGTAAGGTTGGACCTAGTATCAATGTTGTAATACGAATATTTAAATGATAGAAAAATATGGAATTTGTTGTCGCTGTCAAAATGGAAGCTGTGTCTGCTGCTAGTACTGATTGGATTGGGGAAGAAAGGAATGGAAAGGAAAATCCAGCGGAAGGGTGACACCGCGGCGTACGGCTGTCCAGGGCTGCCAGTTGCGTCAACGGCATGCGATGCAGATGCAATCAATGTCGATGCAGCTGCAAGTTGTACCATGTTAGCGTGTCATGCCGAAAGAAGAAACGGGCCCGCGTTTAATTAGCCAAATTGTCACAATGTGCCCGGCTTCTTCGACGTACTACAGTGACATCAAACGCGCGCAGGCAGACAAGAACAAGTTCCATTTCCCATCCTGCTCTCTCCAAGTTAGATTGGACAACTATACTAAGTAGACTCTCACAGTATGTTCGTTGACTGTAGCTAAATTTTAAATTTTAAAATTAATTTTAAGGTTTTTTTTATCGTAGGCTATTTTTTATCCTTAATTTTTAAACCACATATACAAAAATTTCACATAAATTATTTTTATTTTTTCTGGTTTGTTCATTTTTCTACTACTTATTAAGCAGTCAAAAAAATATTTCATAGCAAGATGTGAAATTACACTATAAATTCTTTTTGAAAAACATGAGAAGATAAAGGTAAGATTATGCAGTCACATTACCCTAGTGTTGAGACATTTATTAGCACCTTACCCCACGCAAGTGCTTCTTTGCAACAATATGGAGTGTCAAAGAGTAGTGACAGAAATTTTGCATTGGTACATCCCTGGTTAATTTTGGTTGTTATACAACAACCATTAATTACATTGGCTCTCTCCATTCCATAATTTAAACATTTCAAGCTAGGTGTCTTTGGAGTAGGAAACAATGTTACTCCCATTTTTAGTAGCGTTATTTTCTAAAAATATTTTTGTGAGAATTAAAAAACTTCCATATGTAACCAAGGCACCTAGAAATAATGGTTATTTTCAACGGAAAAAAATTAAAGATACCATTGCGATCACCCCAAAATATGAATAGAATCTAGGCGAGAGAAAAAGAATAACACAAAGGATGAGAAAAGATTGGATGCTCCACTTTGGAGGATTGTGGGATGTGGGATTTCAGATTTGGTCCTTTTCCACAAGGTTTGGGACACGCAGCAGCAGGCCAGCAAGCCATGCATCCACTGCACAGATATGACTATGTGAGGCACTCTTCTTGTCTCAGCTTCGCCTGGCTTTCTTTCCTTTCTTTTTTCTTTGGTCCGTTCAAAAGTACGGTGGTAGGCCCCGGCGTGCGTGTGGTGTTCCCCACGGGGGAATTTTGTGTCGCCCTCACAGCTTCTCTTTTGCTTTGCCCCCACAAACTTTCTCCAATTCTCGACGAAGAACTTTTCCAAACAGCACCACGCAAGAAAGGCGTTCTTCAAGGACATGGACATGGATATTGCCGTGGAAGAAATCACGAGACGCAGGGCATTCCCAGCTGGGTTGGAGGTTGGCTCGGGGACTCAACGACAACAATGCATCCGACCAATCGGCGTGCGCGACTTGTGGTGTCCATGCAGCATTTGCTCTGCTGGGCAGGAGGGGTTCCTGACACCATGAGAATCCGTGCCGCCGTGGGGAGCCAATCAGGGAACGAAACGTTTGCGCGCCACGATTGGGCGTCGCACGTGCGTGTGCCCCATGCTAGCAATACCGGCTGCGGCTACCGAGTAAGCTGAGCGCCCATCTGCTTCACTAGCCTAGCTTTTACTGCGTAGATTGGAATCCTTGCGGGCTCGCTTACTCAGGGGATGTTTTGAGGTTTGGTTTAACCAGTTGAGTATATGTAGCTTGTCTCAGATACTAGTTTCATGCGTATATTGATTTACTACCCCTTTAACACACACACAAAAGATGAAAGCCAGCAGGTAATCAGTGATCTCGTTGAAAATTCTATTGATAGGGCAAGGACATAGCTCCCTTAAAAATAGACATATTAATTCTTTGACTTATTCTCTTTTTTCCTAAATATAAGAATTTTTAGTATTTGAATTTTATACACAATATATGTATTTTGAGAGTAGTAGTTGGCCCATCAATCATCTCTTGATCAAATTTCTTCTCATCTTATTTTAAACCACACTCTCACTCTCAACCACCACTTATTTAACGAGTGACATTATACTCTTTTTTTTCTTATATCTTAATTTATGCTAAACAACCTATTATTTATGTAACTTCTAATAACCCTTCTTTTTTAACCAAATGTTTTACAACACTCTCCTAGCAAGATATATGTGGCCCACAAATCATCACTTTATAAGATCATTATTACTAACTTAAAAGATATAGGCTAGTACTCTCTTTTTATATCAAAGGTAGTTAGATAAATTCTATGGTAACATGAAAAGTTGCATATTTTATCTCTTATATTCAATTGTAAATTTTCTGACTTCAACAAAATCTATTCTTTATTTAAGAGTAATATTTTCATTATTATCAAAATAGCATAAAGCCATTGTGACCGGCTTATGTGCCTATCTATGCCCAACAAAACCAACCACGCCTTGGCGGATATCTCTTCTCTACGGAGGCTGAAAGCCTCCTCTCACTGACAAGGGGGATAAATCATGTGCGCCCTCCTTCTGGGCCCACCTGTAAATGACCCATTCCAGAATATTTACTCGAGCGATCTGGTACGCCTAACGACACACCCACCCGCTACAGTCCATTCGTGATTCCCCAAGAGACAGCCAGATTCCGAGATTCCCCTCGGGACCATGTGCCGAGGCGGCCCATCCGGCCCGGTTCGAACCCATCCACGCCGTCCAATCAAACTCACCACCGCATCTGACCGTTCACTCACCGACGGCTGAGATGCGTCGTCCGTTTCGTAGGCCCGACACTTTGCCCGCCGCTATTCGTAGCCTCTGTTTAAGTACAAAGACTCCGAACCAAAACTCGACGCAATTTGTTTAGATCAGACGGGCCGTAAAAAAAAAAGAGGTTTATTCTTGGGTTCGGTTGGGTTCGCGTGTTATCTATCTATATATGCGGCGAGCGCGAGCATCTCATTCGATTCCGCGCCTCCTGAATCGCCTTAATCCCTCGAGTTTGAGGCGAGGGGAGGGGAGAGGTGGTGGTGAGGAGCTGGAATTCGAATTCGGATCGGTTGGATTTGGGTGTGGACTTGAGGTGAACGAACAGGGGGCGTGGAATTTTCGACGACTTGAGGTGGCGGTGGCGGCGGCGGGCGGTGCGGCTCTACTGCGGCTTGGAGGCTGCCCCCACCATTGCGTGGGGAGGCGGTGGCGGCGCGGCAGCGGACGATCCTTCCCCGGCTCCGGTGGCAGGTGAGTTCGCCTGGTTGGGTTCGTATTCCGCGGGTGGTCGTCTGGATTTGTGGGGGATTCAGTTATGGGTGGTGGTTGTAGTGGCTTCGTCGTGGTGTGTTGTTGTGTGGTGGGGGTGGGGTCTCCTGGTCGTCTCCCAGGGCCTCTCGATCGGATCCTCCTCGGGAATCGGGAATGCAAAGCTTCGGCTGGAGCTGAGTGTGACAGCGTGCACGACTCTCGAGGGAGGAATTCCCTTGATGTTCGTGCTGGAGTTCGTGGGATTCGTCGAGCTTTTCGATCCTCTGCTGAAAAAAGTCGTTCCCTGGCAGTTGCTCGTTTCGTTTCAATTGCGTGATTGCTTTTTTTTTTCTAGCTCGATTTGTGCAGGTTTGATCCAAATTGAGCCCCTGGAGGATTTGGGGAGTGTTTATGGAGGATTAGATCGAGAATTTTAGTTGTTTCTGTGAGATGGCCGCCGATTCCAGCATGGGATTCCACCAGGGGATCACGGCCTCGATGTACGACCATCACATGCTCTCCTTCCAATCTAACAGCGACCTGGGCAGTGGCGCCGGCGCTGCGGCCGGCATGGTGATGGCCCCGAGGAGCACGAGCGGAACCACCACCAGCAGCGCTGGGTTGTTCCTCTCTCCGAACACCGGCGTGCTGGGCAACTCATCGGTGGCTGGCCCGTCGAGGAGCTCGTCGGGGGATGCGTTCGGTAGCACGGTGGCGCCCAAGTATAAGTTCGTCACTGGTTCGCCTTCAGATTGGAGTGACCGTGAGCTGAACACACTGAAGGAAGGGCTTGTGAGGTAGTAAATCTCCGTTCCCCTTTTGCTTTCTGAATTGCTATTGCTTGTGCTGTGCTAGTGTGACTTGTTGCTTGTGCGCTTGTGCCTAATGGAATTTTGGTTGTGCAACAAGCCGTTTTTTCTCCCCTCTTATGTTAATCGAGCATCAATCCGGAACACGAAATCTAGAGCTGGATTCATTCAACTGAACCTTGTTACCTTCTGATCTCAGAGCAATATCAATGAATGTCCTATAGCACTTTTTGTAATTATTCAGTGTACTTGTAGAACCGTTGTTCTTAACCATAGAATGTCTTTTTCACCGGGCCACCGTAACCATAAAACGTCTTGGTAGCCACACTTGAGTACCTTATGACTATATGTTTGCACTATAGCTGATTAATAATGCCACTATCCAGTTTGTCGATCTTATCTGGGGAGTCATCCATTTCTTTTCAGTTCCTAATTATTTCTTCAATCTTACTGGCAGATATGCTCGCGAACCGAATATCATGAAGTACATAAAGATAGCAGCTATGCTACCCAACAGGACTGTCAGGGATGTTGCATTGCGGTGTTGGTGGGCTACAGTTAAGTTACTCTTTTCAAATACCACGTTATCTCTTCTGTTTCTTTGTTAATATAGCTTGATTCTGGGCATGTTCTACAAATTATGTGGAAAAGCTTCTTAAATTTGCTAAAACAAGTCAGATGTATACCGGAGATCGAAATTGACATCACGCACCCTCACCACATTACCTTTTGATTTTTGAATAGAGGTGCTTAAGCGTTTCATACATTTAATTTTCTTTTCTTTGTAATCCTTTATCTCCTTTTTGTTACTGACTGATAAAAACCTTACTTGCCATCTGCCAATTATATTCTAGAGGTACTCGTAACTTGGAGTATACATCTTTTAAAGTTCTACCAGGCGGTCAATTCCAACAAGTGTACCAAGTATACATAGCATTTAAGGGCATAATAATGGCCTGTCCTGGATGAAATAAACACTTTGTTTGTTTACAAGATGCTCATTGTGGTTTCAATCTGGAAATAGACACTTTGTTTGTTTGTTTACTCCCCTTAATACCAAAATGTGCTAAACTTTTGCGCCTTCCCTAAAATCTGTAAATAGCGACCATGATGCATGGTGTTGTTGAAATAGTTGTTGGTGCATGCGTTGTTCTCTTTCTTACATTGTTCCTCCAACAAGTCCTGTGAACTGGCTCGCATTAGTATGGCAGCGCATGCACTATATTCTGCTCACATGCCTTTACTGTTACAGGGTAAAGATAGAAGGAAGAAAGCTGATGGATTTTATACAGGGAAAAAGATAAGGGACATGAAGGTAGTTTTCTATTTGTGAGTAAATCGTTTGCAACACCATCTTGATAGGTTGCTGTGTCTTATGACTTGTTAAGTGTTCCTCATTTCTTTTGCTTTTATCAGTCATGTTCTTTTCTGTTTAATTTCTCAACAGCCAATCCAGGACAAGATGGTTGAGTCTGCCTCCATGGCTAATTTTCACCTGGCACCTGCAAACACTGTGACCCCTTTCTCAATATCGATGCAACATACAAATCAACAATGTCAGGTTCCTGAGGAAGGTAAGACCCCAGCAATAACTTCTACTATATGTTTGCTTGCTTTTGTTCATCTGTGTTAGTTCATCTTTATTTTGTACTACAAGTTTGATGTTTGACCCACGGCGTGCTCTAAATTGTGAAAATTTTAGGTCTATTAGATAGTGACGAATAGAGTCAAACATCAAAACTTAATTAGGACTCATGTCAACAAAAAAAAAACCTTAAGACTCAGTGTTTCCCTCTGTTCAATTTTCATCATAGAAACATGGTTCACACAATTACATTGTTGGGCTAACATTAAGTTTTACGTTGGCTGACTCTTTAGATATTATTATTTATCATATGAGTAGATTTTAATGTTTTTCCAAGAATTCCAAAGAAACTGAAATTGCTTGTGTTCTGGGTCCTGCTTACTACATTTGTAGTCAGTAGAAGCATCCTCTGGAAGCAAATTTCAGATGCCTTCACGTGTTGCGTATAGATCCCAGTGCAAATAAAAGAAAGATCCAGGTCAAAACACAAGCAAGTAGCAGTGTTTCCATGCTAAGCAATCTTTGATATAGGATTATGAATCCTTAGTATACATCTTTAGAAACTGTTTTTTTTTTGAAATACCTCGGCATATTGCAATTGTTAGCTTTACTATTATTTCATGATACAAGCTTACTGATATCATCTGATGCTGGCAATCCACAACTGCAAAAGAATGGGGGTTGCTGTATTTGATAATCATGTAGTTTTGTCCGTTTGTAGGTATATGAAGGAAAGGTTCATACATCCCATAGTAAAAGGAAAGGAGTGTTGTATTGCACGCTCCTATTTATATTGTTTGTTTTATTGCCTTTCATCCTTTTATTTTTTTTCATCATAATCTTTAGGGAACATAATATAATAAAACATCTTGGGTTCCATTACCATTTTAGATACCTACAACTATCTCATACAATTACATGCATCTTATGATGTCCTATTTCTCCTAAAACACTCATTTGGTTCCATTATGTAGCAATTCCTGTCGTGGATAGTGCAACCCAACATCTCCTGGAAGAAAACAATCATTTACTCAATCAAATCGCCACAAATATCCAAACATTCAAGGTTTGTATGTTCATAAACCTCTCTCATTTTGGTTCTAAAGTTGATGTTTTTGAAGTTACTGAGTGCCAGTCAAGGAGCATATGATGCTTGCGGATTATCTATTGAAAATGCTGTCATAATTTGTGGTCACAACTAGTCCTTTCCCAGAAAATAGATATGCCCCTTTAACTGCTATAGTAATACAGGGCATCATGTGAAACCAATAATGTCATCTGCCATCAATTACTAGACAAGGGGAAACGCTTAATATAAGTTGGAACTTGTCACTCTTAGGGCTTTATGAATATTAAAAATAAGGCAGCACAAGTGTGGGTTACCATTCGTTTTCTTTTTATTGTACGCCTGAATCCTGAGTTTCTTGCAGACAGGGGAGAACACGGATCTCTTTTTCCAGACAAACAACAACTTCAAAACAATTTTAAGCAGGTAAAGAGTCATTTATGTGCCCCCCATGTATCCTATTCTCAATATATCACTTTAAGGAGGACGATTTTTACCCTTCATCATATAGTATTATCATGTCCAAACCCTTCCATGCCATGCATTATCATGTTCCAAATTGGGTAGGTACTAGGAGGATGTTCTGCAGCAGGATGTGATAATCATTTTTGAAAATCAACGTGCATCAAAGCCTGTACCATCTTTTATCATTTTGCAACTGCTTCCTAGTTAATTGGCGTTTTTAGGCATTATTCATTTCCGTAGAAACAAAATGTAACATTTTTTTTTGTTTTATGCTGTAGAATGAGCGAGACGCCTGGTATCATGGGTCAGATGCCCCAATTGCCGGTGCAAGTAAACGAAGAGCATCTAAGTTCACTTCTTTAGCTGGACAGAATGGTAAGAGCACGCGACCCGTAACCAGAAGAGATTCAGATATATACGCAGCATTTTTATGCACCTACATGACATCACCATATGCTTCCTTTTCTTCTGAGTAGTTAGGATGTTGACAGCAGGATCTTGCTAATCTGCATGCCTTGACCACATGATTGACGCTGTGTTATGAAGATACCTTCGTATGGCGTAACGCACACCTCTCATATGAAGCAAGAACCGTGAAGCTAATAGAAACATACACGGAAACAAGGACGAGAAAAAGGAAAAAGAACAGATGGCTGGAGCTCCGCCTCAAGTTTCGTAGACCAGGAAGGCTTTCAAGTTGCTGTACCAAGTGAGCGAGCGCCAGGAACAGTCCCGGCGCTTCTTTCTTCCAGCGAGATTGTTTTCCAGTGATCTCTGATTGTCAGCCTGCCTGCCTGCCCCTTCCCATGTTGAAAGCACCGGAAAATGAGAGGCCTGCAGCTGCGGGGCATGCGAACGGGCGAGCGAGCTGCTGTTGTACCTGGTACGGTATCCAGCGAATACAGCAGACACTTGGTTCGGGAGAAGTGAGTTGCACGCAAGTGACTCTAAATATTTGGATGGCTGGAGGCGTTCCCCTGTCCCGTTTTGTTCTCTCTGATTGGTCGTTAATATATTTTTCGTAAGGGTACCTTGTATTTTCCAATTTGGAGAGTTAAGAGGGCACCTGGTGCCCTAATGTATTGCACAGTTGGAAGTTAGTGTTGATAAAACCAACAAATGGCTTTAGGCATTGCACGGAATGTCCATTGCATTTCTTCTTCCGTGATCATCCTTCATCACGAGTAACCAGCCGCACGTACTGCGCTGACACGCGAGACGACTCTGCATCCGTCCTCCCCACCGACCATCTGCTATCTTCTACTCCCTTAGTCCCAAAATAGTCAGAATTTTGTTCTAAAGTTACCAGGTACCATGGGTGATTACAGTAATGAAATGTCCAAAATGCATCTTATCTCTACTTAGCCTAGACAATTAATGAAGGCCTTTGTACCCCTTTTTCTAATCTACTGACTACTATATTATATTTTGAGATGGGGAGTAATAGGATGGACACGCTACGCCCTAGTTGGTCGCCAACACACGCTACTCCTGTGTGCTAGCTCAGGACACAAATTTTGGAAGTTCGATAGTCAAACACGAGAAATAATGTGGCAGCAACATGTTCCAAACTTTCAGCAGGTTATTATGATGCGAACTGAGAAGTATGTTGAAAGCAACACGTTCCAAACTATTATGAAGAGAAACCAATGTTGTATGTTGTTGCTAGTAAATGCTGCAACTGTACAACAAATGATATAATCCATTATTAAAAAACGAAAATGACCCCTCAACGCATCTCAAATAGTATTATACAATCATATACATTCGAGAAAAGAAAAAAGCAAGAAAACCCCTTCAATCAAGCCCAGCTTTTGGGCCGGAAAATTGAGCCTTGCCCCGTGCCCGAAACACAAAGAAAACATCCTAGCTAGCACTACCAGTGAAAACCACTAATCTGCAACGTATGCATATGCTACGTAGCAGGCACAAAATATTGGAAGTTTGGAGCACAAGCTGTGAGCTTTCTGAGCAATGAGCAGTGAAACAAACTATAAAACCTCCGTGAGCCATTAAAAAGAACTCCGTGAACAAGTACAAATGCAGTTACTTCACAAAAAAAGATTAACTGGCAGGATGATCAATACTTGCCTTCTCCACGGTACCTTCTGTAGGTAGTTCTTCAATACCAGGTGAGCTACTGGCAACAGGGCTCTCTGCAGGTGATTCTTTAACAGCTGGTAAGTTGTTGGCAACAGGACTTTCTGCAGGTAGTTCTTCTACGGATGGTAAGTTAGTTTCCACGGGTAGTTCTTCAACTTCTGGTAAATTTTTCGCAACAGAACTGGCGGCACCTGAGTTCGCAAGGCTTGCACCGGCGAGGCCAATGCTACCATCAGAATGAGAAACAGGAGTCCCCTTACCAGAATTAGATACCATTTCATGCTCATCATGCTGCCGTGGTCCATTGAGGGCATTACAGTGAGGGCAGTAATATGTAAGAAAGCAAAGTCCTCTTTCCTTGCAAGCCTGCAACAGTGAATGGTTTAATATATAGAATCTGTATGAATATATTGGGAAGACAATTATCACTTTCGTACCATTATGCATATGGCAGTAGCCACATATTAGTGCGTAGCACTGTGTTGGATCTTCCCCTACAAGCAGAGCAGCTGCTCGTGCGAGCCATCCCCCGTCGTTACCAGCTGGACCTCTGAAGTGCTCAGCAGTCCTCTGATTTGGAGTAGTGAGGCCTTCTTCACTACCATCATAAGCATACGAGCCCCCTAATGACTCAGGGCCGTATGTCCTTCCAGTGCTGTTGCTTAAGAGTCCTGGTTTTCTTTGCCTCAGCCCAGTAGTTTGTCCAATATGGGCATCATTACTTTTACTCAATGTTGCATCCCTATTTGACTCATCTCCCAAGAAGACTCTCAATCCAGAATCAGCGCCCAGTTTAGATGCCAAAACAGTTGCTGCTGCAGCTTTTGCAGCAGGATCAAGATCATATCTCTGTATGGACAAAACGAAGTTTCAGCAATATTTCGACGATGTAAACTTTTCAAGAGGGGGGGGGGGGGGGGAGAGTAAGTCATAAAAATAGAGCACATTTGACCTGGCCATAGATAGAACAAAAATGGGGCAACAAGCCCGCCTGTATAAGTTGTTGGGTAGTGTAGTAATTCATTCTCTCCTTCAGCTCATCAATCTTAGCCTATCTTTCAGCACGGAGGTTTTCAAGAGTACGTTGATCTCTGTTGTCAACTGCAAGATAGAACTGACATCGCAATTTAGACATAAAGAATAAACTGCATCAAGTGAAGCAGTCTACTAGGCATAACCCATGTCCCATACTAACAAGATACCTATTGGAATTCAGCTGTTCCATAAAGCCATTCGACAAATGAAAATAAATAAAGTATGGAAGGAGCATGATCAACTCAAAACACCTTGAGAGTTTAGCAGGAGACATACCAGTCTCATAGTCTATTGCCTTGTGTTTGCATCCCTATTCCCTAACTTCAAGCACTAGAAAAATAGCTAAAGCCTAATGCTGCATTAATATCTGAAGTATCAGCTGCTGTAAGATACAGTGTAATGCAGATGCAAGTGTACTTACGCATTTTCGTGACGCTTGTAATAGTCGAATAAATGAGAGCAGCTAAAGCAGGAATCAGGACCATGGGCAGCACACTGGTTGCTCTCATCTTCCAGCTGAGGTCCGGTGATCTTGTGGTCATAATGGCAAATCCAACAGCCGCAATCTGTTCCAAAAAGGAGAAACAAACATTTCCTTAGACATAGAACCCTGTGAAAAACACAGCCATAAACCTGAATCGTGTCCCTAAAACTTGAGAAATGCATTGTATAATCTGCTACGACACGAAAATTGCAGTAGGACACAGCATAATTCATTTTAACGGGCTGTATCCCATGGTAATTGATGTCTAATTGGCTCGTAGGCGCTCTATAACATCAGGTATTCCATATGAAACCAGATTTTGATTCCTCGATTTTATCGACTCAACCAAACACGCGATCGATTCGTTCGGTCACAACGAACAAAGGAAGCGGAGTGGAATAGGATGGGGGGTAGGCATACCTCAAGCGCGCCTTTTCTCCGCTTCGGCACTCGGTACGTCGTGCACGCGCGATCGTTTGGGAAGCAAGATTAATTAGCGTATGAATAATTATATATTAATTATTTTAAATTTAAAAGAAAAAAGTGTATTTGTTATTTTTAAACAACTTGTATAGACATAATTAATTATCTGTTAACGATTAAATTTATTTTATGTGAGTAAATTAGTTTAGTCCTTATTGATACCATTAGCTTGCGTCGTCATCCTATCCTGTCTTCGTCCGTCATCGCTGAACCCGTATGATGCGAGAGTCCGAGCCGATAGCGTTTCTGTTTTTGATAGTTTTGTGCTTCGTTCCTGCGCTCCGAGCCGCCGTGCCCGCAGCCGAACATCATAGCCAACAAAAGCCAGGGGCCGCACTAGTGTAGCTCACGGCACCGCGGCATCACCTTCTACCGTCGCACCAGCCGCCACGAATCCCACACCTGGAATTGCGGCAAACAAGTCTACTTAGGTAAGACCAAAATTCATCTTTTCTTCTCAACGCGATGTGATATTACGATGAACAATCTGACAAGCATCATCTCCAAAAAAAACGCAGGTGGAATCGACCGGCACTGCTGCACGCAGCTGCAACGTAAAGAACACATGTCCAACTATTCATCATCTCTGAAACTTCTCTGCATACAACCGAGCGGCGATCAAGTTTCGGGGCGTGGAGGGAGACATCAATGGTATAGCGTCTGACTCCAGACATCAATTTCTCATTGATTATTTTTTATCCTCAGTCTGTAACTAATTAAACTAGCAGATAAACTGATATTTGAATTAATTTAATTAAAGATGGGTTATATTGTGATTACTTACTTTTTGCAGGAGCCGATGTGGAACATAACCTGAGCATATGTCAGCAAGCTTCATAGCAGAGCCCAAGCGGGATAGTACCTCCCTCGGGCTGCAAATCCACCATGGATCATTTGATGGTTCATGTGATGGATCATTTGTTTGCATGTAAAGCAAGCTGCAGTAACGTGAAAGAAATTAAAAACATAAATAATCAAGCTTCGCTTTCATTATAGGTAACGACTCAAGTATGCATGCTATTTGCATATGTGTTGTCGACTCTTACATATTCGGCCCATCCACCCTCAGGACCCGAGGGCCTCCCGGTGAATTTTTCACCTAAATGCACCTACACCACAAGCACCGGCTATAAGGAAAATTGGAGCGTGGGTATGCGAGTCGAACAGGAGAACTACCCGAGGGCAAGAGAAGAAATTAAGAATGAGATCTGAACCCATAGTCTTAGGCTCTTCGCAATGCTCCGGGGAGGCTTTCGGCAGCTGCGAAAATGATGGTTGGGAATCGGCGCGATTTGTCGAACGCGGAAGCATGCATGATGCTGGTGGCCTGGTACAGAGGAGTCACGCGCTTGTGGCTCGGCGACGCAGCGCAGTCGTGACTCGGTGGTAATGACGACGGCGATGAAGTCGCGACTCACTGCTGGCGTTGCACATTGGCACGAGTTCGGCAGGAGGGCAGAGCGGTGAACCGCTAAGAGAGATTTGGGATATCAGAGGAGTCGGCTTAAACTGGGGGAAACAACAGCGGGATGGAGTGGGACATGGGCTTGAGAGACGAGACTAGGTTTTGGAAGGCTTGTATGTGTGCTATATTTTTTATCCCAACAGTGCGAAATCTTGATGGGTATTTTCTCGATGAATGGGGATGTGTTGATCTGATTCACTGTCAACGAGCATGTGCCCAATGGGGGTGATTTTGGCCCAATGTCACCGTGGTTAATGAAAATGTTACTCAAGCCACAATGGGTCAATTTGGCGCCCAGAGATGAATGTTAAACTCAAGCCATAATAGGTGAATTTAGCGCCCATTGCCATCTCTGCGCGCCTCTGACCCACTGCATGTGCGAGGCCCACCCCACGTCCACGATAACCTAGCCCCTGACCCCCATGATCAGTTTGCACGGCAACACGATTTCATCAGCTTGAGAGAGCAATTCCCATACAGCACACTTCAACCAAAAGTAAACCCAGGATACTATAATTTGCAGCTTCTATTGCGACAGAGCTAGTACATACACTAGTGACTAGTTCGCTCAACATGGAATGGAAGATCCAGAAACTAATTGTGAACAAACAAAAACAGACTTGTGGCATTCAATTTACATTTTACAACACCACTAGATGGCCATGAACTGCACGCATAAACTTATAGTTCTGACTAGCTATGAGAAAGATTGGAATAACAGGCTGCCCCAACATAAGTGCCAACCCGCATGCCTGCTTCATTGTGTACCTGAGGATTCTACTACTACACTGGTGTCGTAGAATCAAATGACACATTCATGCTTGAAACCGCGTGCTGCTGTAGTTTGCAAATTTAGGTATGAACCCTCATTGTCTACTCTGCTTTCATGAGAAGAACTGCTCGAGGCTTGGAGAGTTAAATACATTAGCCGTAAGCTGTCCTCCTTCCATCGAGGAAACAAAGAGTTGGCATCGAATAAAGCGCTGATAGCAAAGAAAAAAAAGGAACAGCAACATGTAAAACATGACTATCAGAAGGTAACTGGTCCAAGAAAAAAAGAAATGATGATGTGAGAGCACATACAGATAGTTGGGAAATTATATCAAGGCTTGTGTCAATGTGAAAATCTGCCTCTAGCTGTCGAACAAATGAAGTTCGCCCAACTTCTCTGCTGCAAAAGAGTACCTGCAGTACCCACTTTTTCACTCAATAATAGATGTAGGTGACAGAAGTAAATAAATTATTTAACACCTAGATATTTCTGGTTTCTAAATATACATGAGAAAGAATTTTCTTTTCTCAGCCAGAACTTGGACTGAAATTCAGCTGGATATGAAAAACTGATATGAGTGCCAATAGCACAAAATTTTCCATGCACATGTATCAATTAGTATCAGTCGCCTTTACCAATTCAAAGTTCAGTCGTATGACATGCTATTTACTCTAATAATTGCTAACATCTGTATCCTACTATGAATTTGGTGAAAACAGGTCATTCGTTTTCTAATATCCATAAATAAAACGAGAAGAATTACTCAACGCGGCATTGAAATGATGTGGTAATGGAGGGAACATGAGAGGAACAAGAAAACAAAGAAAGCACAATAAATCACTAAATGTAACGCAAACACTTCACCTTTTCTTTCATCAAGCCACCATTCTTGAAAAGTCCAGCACTCTCCAGGGCCATTAGAGCATTCTCCTACAGTTATTAATTACTCAAAATCATATTCCAGAACTATTAATACAGTATAGATGGCAATATTTCCCATGATAAAACAGCAAGGAAATGGAATGATGCACTATGAAAGTCATACCTCACTCTTATCATCAAGTACAGTTTCCATCAGATACAAATCACAGTATTTGGCTATTTCGAGTAGAAGTTCCACCACTGATGGTCTAACAGTGGCGTGTTTCTGCATCAGGGAGACATGCAGATGATTTAGCTGCAATTATGGGAGGGAAACATAAATGTTTGGAGAGGCATTGCTAAACAAACCTGAAGCTCCTCAGGAGTTTTCTCCTCAAAGACAACACCAAGGAGTTGGCAAGTAACCTGGACAAACAAAAATTTATGAACTCCTGCAAATTTTAAGAAACCTTATATGTATTTTATTTATTTAAAGTCTGCCAGTATTTATGATTACAATTTACAGTGTCAAGTTAGATCACTAATGCTTTGCTCTTTGTAATTAAGAGTGTAGTTTAGATCACTAAAGCCAGAAAGTACCCATCAGTTTGCTCTTCGCTCTCTACTGATAAACTTCTTTGAATTAAAAGTGTGTCAAGTAACAATGCAACGTACTAACATCACAATAGAATTGTTCTCATTTTGTTCCATAGTCTATTGTTTTGAATTCTCTAGACCATTTACTACAACCATCCTAAAACAAAAAGAAACTGACCTTTTAGTATATGTAAGTCTACAGGCTTAAATTTCAAATAAGGTCCGCTCTAGATCCTTAAATCAATCATGGAAACAGAAAATAAAATTATGTTTGGGGAATCATTTGGTAAGATGAAGCATTAAAAAAACAAAATAATCCATAAACTACACCATTCTTCGTAGCTAGAGCGGTCTGAGTGAACAGCTGGCCTCAAAATTACAGTAGTGCCTCTACAAGTTTCTTTGTATCCCAGCAATTTACATATATTTAAAAAGAATAAAATAATAAACCTAAGATATTTCAGGTCAGTACTTTTTTAATACCACCCAGCTGCAGGGACCTACACTCTTCTCAACATAACACTAGGCTTAAGTTTTAATTGATTACTGTGCAAACTGCGAAGCTGAAGCCATGCAATGGTGTGTAGGCCCAGATTAAAAATTCGTTTCTTTAAGTGTATCAATATTGCATATACAATCAGGCATGCCAAGTTCAATTGACTACAGCATGAACCTAGAAACTGAAGCAATGCACTGCCACATAGGCAAATTAAACATTTGTTTCTTAAGTGCCTAAATAATATCGGAATTGCTAGCTGCTGTCGACAGATTTTTAACCCTAGCATCTTTCGTTTTTTTGGCCATCAGATCTGGCTTGAGATTCATGCTGGATCATAACTCCCTGCCCATTATGACCTGTCAAAACTGTGGGCTCAGTAGGCTGTGATGTATACACTTTGCATACGTACATGTATACCAGCCATTGGGCCTTCATCAGCCAGATTTAGCAGCCAGCGGAAGGCAAACAAACAATGAAAAATCACAAGGCCATGTGCCGCCCCTATCAATGTATCCATCAGGATGATTCAAGCTATCTACTTTTATCCATTGCAACTACATCAAGAAAAACCAGAGCTACTCGTTGTATAGTTACATGTGACTTACACCCAAGTTGCATTGTAATTACATGCTAGTTACATTGTAATTACATCACAATTACACTGTCATTACATTTGACAGATTTTTAGAGAATTTTCTGTTGAAAGTTGTATAAGTAGTCCCAAACAATATTGCACCATTGAAGTTTCATCAATAGCTAGTTTTCGTTGTGCAAGCCGCTGATGGAAAGGCACAGGGAGAAACCATACCTTTCTACACCCGCTCAGTCGTTTCACCACGATTTGCCGTGTCGTCAGCTGCCAGACACAAACTTCAATCCAATCAAGAACCGAAACCCACAAACAAATAGAAAATTTCCCAAATCGTTACATTAATCAGACCAACCTTCCCAGAATCACCGGCAGGCTCGACCGCATCGGGAGCGGTGGAATCGGGAGCGGCAGGGCCGACCAGAGGCCGCTTCGATTCGGGCCGACGCAGCCTGGCCGGCGAGGAGCGCAGGAACTTCCACGCGAAGACGACGGCGATGGCGAAGCCGGCGACGGCACCGAGGGATCCAGCGCTCTGGGGATACGAACGAGACGAAACCAGACTGTCATCTAGGGTTAGGGTTCGCGCGCGCGGAACCGAGATGCCCGGGCGGGAGAATCGGTTATTACCTTGTGGTTGAAGAGCAGGCCGACGAGGTCGGAGAGGCGGCGGTTGAGGGCGCGGGAGACGCGGCGCACCAGCGAGACGGCGTCCTGGTCGGCGGCGAGGCCCGGCATTGCGCGGGGAGGGACGAGGTGGGTGTCGTACGGCTTGACTTCTCCCACGTCGTTTGGACGAGGGGGAGGTAGTCGGGTCAGGTGGATTGGGGAATCGCCGGATTGGGAGGTGGAGGAGAGGAGACGAGACCGCGAAATTACCGGGGGAGCGGGGCGCGTGCGAGGAGACTGATGTGCTTATCTTCTTGGCAGAGGAAGCCAGGAGAGGAGGACTAATCCAAGGATTTTTTTTTGGCTTCTTTGTGATGTTTTTTGTGAATAAAAGTTACGTAAAAAAAACCTATAAACTCTGTATTTGTCTCAGGGTATAGCTACATTTTAGTTGCCGACCAAAAAAAATTATACGTTTTAGTGCCTTTCAGATCGAAACTACGACGTATTTGCTGTACAAAACCATAGAGCTTCAGAATAAACTGGTTGCTTGAAAATACCTCCAACTCAAGTGTAGAGTATATGCAAATGGCATGACCATTACAAGCTAAGCACCTAGACTGAACTGAACCAACCACCGACTTGACCTATTTTGTATTTAAAACCAGAGCTCCCACTGGGTATCTGAACCTCAACGCTCGCTATGGGTGAGTGAAATGAGTGAAAAAACAACCAATCTATGCTTGTTTTATTCATCGGAAAAGAGATCAGCTCCAAAGAGAAATTTAACTAGAAGAATGAAAACGGGTAGCACACATTTATTGCATAGAATTATCCATCGAAACATGAAACCCAGCTTGCAATCAATTTTCTATGTCACAAACATGATCAACGTTTTGACTCACCTGGGAAGCCTGCCCATACCGTCGCCGTCGCCCGCTGCCATTGCGGGTGCCACAGGAACCGGATGGGAGCAGGGTACACCTTTTTCGATTGAGCTCGCATCCCGACCCTCGGCGCATAACAATTTTCACCAAAATTTAACAAATTTCGACCAACTTTTGGTCAAATTTATTGTTTTAAATTTGAAATCTCAAAAGGAATTTGCTAAAAAAAACTATCGCATGTTTTTGAGAGCAGTGTGTTTGTAGGAAACACACTCCTCGACATATATTTTACAAACGAGGAGCCAGGCTATGCACGGATTTTATTTGATGCCCTTGCCCAGAAGGATGTAATCATGTGGACTGAGATGGTTGCAGACCACTCCTCGCTGGGTGAGGGAGAATTGGCCTTGAGGTACTTTGTTAGCATGCTTCAGGAAGGTTACAAGGTCGACAGCTTCTCTTTGAGCAGTGCTGTAAACTCCACAGCAGAACTTGTGGGCCTTAAACAAGGAGAGATGCTTCATGCTAAAGTGGTTAACAGTGGTTGTGAAGGGAATATTTGTGCCTCTAGAAGCCTAGTTGGACATGTATGCAAAAAACGGTGCTCTCCCAGGTGCCTATTTGGTGTTTTGTAACATACAAAAGCCAGATTTGAAGTGCTGGAATTCCATATTTGGAGGATATGGCAATCATGGGAATTTGGAAATGGCATTTAAGTTATTTGGTGAGATGATTCGTGGCGGGCTGCAACCTGACCATGTAACTTACATCTCGCTCCTCTCTGCATGTAGCCACTGCAGACTAGTTGAGAAACGAAAATTATATTGGTTTTGTATGATGACCAATGGTACTGTGCCTGGGTTCAAGCACTACACTAGCATGGTCAGTTTGTTGAGTAGGGAAGGTTTGTTGGATGAAGCAGTTGATTTAATGATGAAATCCCCTTTCGCCAAGAAATGTCCTGAACTATGGAGAATTCTTCTAAGCTCCTTTATAACATTTAGAAATTTATCCATCGGTGTTCATGCTGCTGAACAGGCGCTAGAGCAGGACTCAGATGATATTTCAACACATATATTGCTTTCAAACCTTTATGCCTCTTCAGGAAAATGGGAAGTTCTTGCTGAAATTAGGAAAAGGATGAGTGGGCTAATGGTTGAAAAGGAGCCCGGGCTGAGCTGGGTCGAGATGGAAAATGTGGTTCATGTGTTCTCTGCAGATGACGAATGCCACTCTCAGATAGATGACTGCCGTGATGAGTTGCTTAGACTAAAGGGAAACATGAAATTTTCTAATGGTTGTGAAAGTGAGTTGCTCTCCACAGTCTAAGGTGCTGTGAACATATTTGCAGATAGGAAAGGACGTGGCAAGGTTCAGTAAACAAAGATATGTATAGGGTAAGACTGCAAGGCAAACAAATGGCAAACTAGTAAAATGGCGAGCATTCCGTATGTTTGAGCTGTTATCCTGCTGGGTTTGGACTATGAATTTCCCCTTGTCATCGATTCATTAAAAAAACTTCTTGTCAACCATGGAAATGGAAATGTCGTGAGATGTGCCAGATAAAAGTTTCAGTCACAACATATACCCATCATCTGCAAAGTTGCACCCTTCTTCTTTCTCGATATCTCATGAAATGATTTTTTCTCTGAAAAGGGGTCTCATGAAATAATTCAACTGACATTTGGCACATCATCTAGAAGGGGGCAGACATTGACCTTCTTTTGGGAAAGAAAACGATGAGAAAGCCGGTATCTTTGAGGTTGAGCCTCGAAGGCTTGAAGCAGCTGGGAATAGATGCATCATGGCCTAAGTAAGATTTACCTGTGGGCTTTTGATTATCTGGAATGCAGGTACTGTTCCTTTCTAGAGGAAAAGTCAGTGTTCTTAATCTCTTAGGGCTTAGACTGCTGGGTGCGCAGGCTAGTGCCTGCGACGAACAAATCGCCTAAAGCCGCCGGGTGCATGCAAGTTAGTCGCCCATCTAAAATATCGGTTGAGCATGCAAGTCCAAAATGGAGCATAACTATCAGGGTGTCAGTGGAGCTGTGGAGTGGATCACTTGGACAGTTCACTCAACCAGCTGCTTGAGCATGGTGCAATTGGCTCTTGGGTGGCTCCAAGGGGATGATTTTCTTTATGATGAGCCAAACACCACACGTGTTTCCAATCTCAAAGGTTTGCTCCTTTTTTTATGAGGTCAAAGGTTTTCTCAGTGTCTCACTGTTGAGTGTTGACTAGTACTCCTTCACACGTATGATTGAAGTGAAGTTAGTGGGTTTTATATGCTATCATTCTATTATGACGTAGGACCAGGCAAGAATAGACAGTGGCCAAAGACCAGGCTCCATCTGGCTATTCTTGTTTTTTTCTTCTTTATAATAAGTTTAAGGACGACTTCTTAGGGGAGCTTATCTGGGGGAGTGCACAAATTAATTGCTTATCTCTGTATAACAATATTAAGATAAGCACCTTAGTTTGAAATGACAGGCGGTCTACATACTAATTGTTATTAAAATTCAATGAAAGAAGCAAAGAACCACAAACATATGATTTTGGGCTAATGCTTAAATACACCTGATAAAGAACTGTGTTGAGTTTTATGCTTTCACAAGGTGCTAAACTCAGTTGTGCGTTTCCAAGCATCACCTGCTTGCTGCTTATTTTTCTTGTTCCTTTTAGGAGATTAATTTGCTGATCTACTCTCGTCATATCAGCCACTCATTGACATGGATACTGACCTAGGGCACTGGTTTGCTGTACCCTGGTGGTGCTTCTGCTTCTACTTGTGCTTACCGCCATTATATGCTAAAGAAAACTATATTAAGAACTTCACATGTGATACAAATGATTACACTGCCCTTGCTGATTTCTCAGGGCACATCAGAGGCACTTCCTCATTTGGTTGCTGTGGTTTGCAAGGTGTCTCATGTGCTTCCACAGCAACTGGCAAAAGGATTGTAGGATTGAATCTTTCCGGCCACAGTTTGACAGGTCCTGTCTCTCTTTCTTTAGCTCACCTAGATCAACTTTCGTACCTTGATCTATCCAACAATTCATTTCAAGGTCCAATTCCTGTAAAAATCTTTCATCTTCCTAAATTAGAGCTCCTTGATCTTAGTGGCAATATGTTGACTGACAATTCCATTGACTTTTAGTCTTCCATCAGTGCGAGTGCTCAATATCTCCTTTAATACATTATATGGCAGATTTCCTATTCTCAGTTCCTCGTCCAATCTAGAGGTGCTCAATATAAGCCTCAATGAGTTTGCAGATACCATTGACAGCAGCCTCTGTGATTCTTCATCTCAAATTCGTGTTGTCTCCTTATCTGTTTACTGCTTTTCTGGCAAAATACCTCCTGGTTTTGGGAATTGTTCTTACCTCTGTGAGCTTTTAATTGATGGGAATCGATTCAGTGGTGATGTGCCAGACGACATCTTCAGGATCGGGCCTATGAAAGTATTAGATCTTCATGACAATGTTCTCTCTGGTAGCTTGAGCCCAAGCATTCGTAACCTTTCAGAACTTGTCCAGATTGATCTCTCTCTTAATATGTTTATGGGACCTATCCTCAATACCTTAGGTAACCTCGTGAAGCTAGAATTCTTTTCCACCTGCTCAAATATTTTCATAGGCACAATACCTCCACCTTTGTCCAATTGTTCCAAACTGGAAGTCCTGTTAAGAAATAACTCACTCTCTGGTCAAATTGAACTTAACTTTGGAGCATTACTTGAATTGGTTAGAGTTGATCTTGGTATAAATAATTTTTATGGCTCTGTTCCCTCTAGTCTTTCTCAGTGTTTAAAACTGGAATTCCTTAACCTTGCTAGAAACAAACTGTTTGGTAGCATTCCTGATGAATTTAGGAAGTTGCTCTCTCTGTCCAGTGTCTCACTTGCATGCAACTCTTTTTCCAACGTTTCAACAGCACTTGAAATCTTAAAAGATCTCCCAAATCTTGAGATTTTGGTTCTCACCGGAAGTTTCTCTGATGGCAATGAGATGCCGACAGGAGGAATTATGGGATTTAATAATATGATGGTTCTTGTCCTTGCAAATTGTGCTATTTCAGGTGTAATCCCCTCATGATTGAAAGCATTGGAAAGTTTGAAGGTCCTGGATTTGTCCTAGAACAATTTGAGTGGAAGCATTCCTTCTTGGTTGGGGGGTCTTGATCATTTATTTTATCTAGACATGTCAAATAATTCATTGACAGGACCATTGCCAGAGAGCTTGACACAGATGGAAAATCTGATGACCAGAAATGGGTCTAATAAGTCGAGACCCTATCCTGGATATCCATTTTCCGTCAAGAGTTCATCCGGTCAGGGTCTACAATATAAACAATTCACAAGTTTCCCTCCTTCACTGATCCTGTCCTGTAACGTGCTCGTCGGACCTATCCTTCCAGGTTTTGGCAATCTTATCAGGCTACATGTGTTAGACTTGAGCTGGAACAATCGCTCTGGAGACATTCCTGGTGAGTTGTCAGGCATGCCAAGCTTGGAGGTCTTGGATATGTCACATAACAGTCTGACGGGAAGCATACCTTCATCCTTGACAAAGTTGAACTTTTTGTCTAGCTTCAATGCCTCTTACAACAACTTGGTCGGCAATGTGCCCAGCGGAAGCCAGTTCTCAACGTTTTCATGTGATGATTTTGTGGGCAACATTGGTATCAAATGCCGGTATTTCTCCTCTGAATCGCCCAAGGTGTTGGGATCAGAAAAGGAGCCGCGGTATAGTACAGGTCCAACCATGCTATTGGCGGAAGTTGGATTTGTTGTTGGTCTTTTAATCGTCTGGAATGCCCTCTTTTTTGCAAGGGTTTGGAGGGCTGCTTACTTTGACATGGTTGATAGTTTCTTTGATATGCTATATGGCACAGCAATACAGAATTTGGACAGGTTCAGAAGAAGACGGGAAGCCAGAGTCCATTCTTGAAATATGTCCAATGTGGCACTTCTTGCGTTGTAAACTTGTAAGCAGGGGAAAATAATTCTATCTCATGCATTAGAGGTCTAGACCTAACTTAGAATACGATACATGTAAATACTCCCATATAGTAGTAATAATAAATGTGTTAGCTCATCTGTAAATTCGAATGTTAATAAAGCCCTTATATGTTCATCCAATAACTGTTTTAGTTGGATTTCATGTAAATTTGTTAAGGCTTATTCGGTTCGTTGGATTTTTAAATCATATAAATAGGAAAAGTAAAGGATTAGGATGTTACCCGTCCTCCAATCTTCAAAAAATTTTCGAAGAGCTCTCACCTCATACTAAGAATTCTATGGAATAAGGTTTTAAGACTACAATCCTTAGGAATTTGATAGAATTTATTCCTATAAAATGAATGATGCATATAAGAAAAAAAATCCTAACGTTTTAATTCTTACAATAATTATTTGGAAATATTTTAAATCAAATGATCTCTTAAGGGCTTGTTTTAAAATGACCCAGACCAAACTCTCACATCGCCGTCGATGGCTTCCAGCCCATGGACTCCGGCCTGATTCATCCCTCAACCACTCCTGGCCCATCAGTTGAAACCCAGTAACCAGTCAAAGCCTACAAATATGCAGAGCAGCTTGACAGCCTCATCGTTTGCAACTTATAAGTCGCTTTCAAAATTTAAAATTTTAAAACTTAATTTTGATTTTGATTTTTTTAAATATAGTTATTTTTCAACATTAACTTTTTAAGCTGCTAAAACACGTATATAAAAAGTTTAACTATAAATTATTATTTTCTATCTGATAAGCCGTAACGGCTATAATCACCTTTTGATCGACCAATGGGACCTGAATTCTCAAAAGTCAGGAGTGTTTTGCAGCCGCTGTAGGGAGAAGGGCACATGCGAATATGATTATCAGGAGCCAGAACCTCATCAACTTGCTGGATTATTCTGTCCAATCTTTATTTAATCATCACGGGCAGTGCAGCTGTAGATTAGTGCTGCTAACTAACCGATCAGCTCTGTACTCTAGCCCAGCTTCATGATCACAGGAAAAATATAACCTGCATGCAAATCAGACAAGGTACCGCATGCGACAGATAAGCAATCAGAGAAACACATGCATAATAGCCGCAAGTTGGGACTTCGGCTGCAACAATCCAACACAAACTGTTTTATATTTCTGTGTGCCATCACAGTAGACTCCAACCTTTGCATTCTGCTCCGCCGAATTTTTTCATTTCAGATGAGCGTACTCCGTTTCGACTGCAGCGGCATCGATACACTGAACAAGAAAATTTCCTGTGTCCGTAAGCGATGCATGCATGGATCAGAAATTCAGAATTCAGTGCTGCGCCCTGCAGGGCTGCAGAGAATACCGAAATGAGCAAGCCCGTGAGTCGAGAGTACGAGTAATGGGTGTGGCTCAATCAGCCGGAAAATCAGGTTAGGTCCCACTTTAAAGGACCGACACAATGAGACGAAAAGCGAAATGTTTGTGGATGTAGAACCTACGGTCAAGATCGAATGCGCTCTCTGGTGATGTGCCCGCCGGCTTTAGCCAGTGCAAGGTGCTCAACGAGCTCTCCCTTGACGGCAATGGCCTTATTGGGAGCCTCCCCAAAGTCCTGTACACGATTCCAGAGTTGAGGTGGCTAAGCTTATAGGGAAATCAGATCTCCGTCAGCCTCGATGAGGCCCTCCTCGGTAGCCTCTCCGAGCTTGACTTGTCTTATGACATGTTTCACAGGCACCATACCTGATGTCTTTGGAAAATTAAGGAGCTTGGAGTTCTTAAACTTGGCCTCCAACCAATTGAACGGCGCATTGCCATTATCCCTATCGCACTGCCCGATGCCGAGTGTTCAGCCTAAGGAACAACTCGCTGTCCGGTGAGATTGCTCTTGACTTCAGCTTGCTGACGAAGCTGAACACTTTCGATGTTGGGACCAACAGGCTGCACGGGGCTATGCCGGCTGTACTCGCCTTGTGCAAAGAGTCGAGGACGCTGAGCCTTGCAAGGAGCAAGCTTCAGGGTGAGCTACCGGAGAGCTTCAAGAATTTGACATCACTGTCGTACCTGTCTCTTACGGGAATGGTTTTACCAACTTGTCATCAGCATTGCAAGTCTTGCAGCACCTGCCTAACCTGACGAGCTTAGTGCTCACCAATAACTTCCATGGTGGTGAAACAATGCCAATGGACAGCATCGAAGGGTTCAAGAGAATGCAGGTGCTTGTCTTTTGCACGATTCCACCTTGGCTACCGAGCTTGAAGATCCTCAATGTGCTGGATATTTCATGGAACAATTTGCGTGGGAAGATCCCGCCATGGTTAGGCAACATCGATAATATTTTCTACATCGATCTGTCAAACAATTCATTCTGTGGGGAGCTTCCTGAAAGCTTTACACAGATGAAGAGTTTAATTTTAAGTGATGGCCCCCTCACATTTATTCATCCAGAAGAGTTCGACTTCAACTGGTAAATGCTACAACCAACTCAGTAGCTTCCCGTCATCACTGATCCTCTCAAATAACATAATTGTTGGGCCAATATTGCCAGCCTTTGGCCGTCTTGTGAAGCATGTGCTGGACTTGAGCTTCAACAAAATTTTGGGGCCAATTACTAATGAATTATTGTTAGACCGATCTCTGCCCCACCTCCGCGCGACCAGGCGACGGTCTCGATCCGCCTCCTCGTCTCTCCTCGCACCCGTCTCCGCTCTTCATCTTATTTCGTGCATCTCTCCTTCTCTGACGCTGGCGCACCTCCACGCTCGTCGTCTCCATCGGCTGAAAACCTCCCTCGGTTCTTGCCCTTTCCGACACGCTCAACGGCTCTCGGATGCGAACTTTCTCCCCTCACGTCCGAGCCAGTCCAACGTGTCCACGTGTCCACGGACACGAATCCCTGCCTCCCAGACACGAACATATTCTCTTTGTGTCCAGTCACTCCCTGCCTTTTTCACGTCCGCCCCACTCCTTGGCCTCCACGAGTCCACGGACGTGAATCCTCGCACGTCCGTGACCCAACCACTCTGTCCTCACCTACTCCGCTGCCTACTCCCCATCGGCCAACCACTCCTCATCGGCTAGCCACTCCTTACCTACTCCGCTGCCTACTCCTCATTGGCTGGCCACTCCTCACCTACTCCGCTGCCTACTCCCCATCGGCCAACCACTCCTCATCGGCTGGCCACTCCTCACCTACTCCGCTGCCCACTTTCCATCGGCTTCTCACATCCTTGATCGGCCGATCCATCTTCTCATCGGCTTCTCTCTCCCATCGGCTCTTTGCTCCCGTTCTCCCGTCATGGCCACCGAGTCCGCCCTTAGCTCCGGCACTCTCCCAGTCGCCGAATCTGCTCCGCCCCTCGGTGCCACAGACCACACCTCGGGCACCACCTCGCCGATCTTCCCCCCACCCTATCGGTTGATCCATCTCTATCAGACCGATCGGAATACTCGGCCCACCCGACCTCATCGGCTCAAGCCGATCTAATTCCTCATTTTTCCTCTTGTCTACAGTCGCCGACTCGGAGCCGATGACGCCCTCACCCGATCAGTTCTTCCCATTACTCCCGCACCCCCATCGGCTCCAGTTCCCTCCACCTCTCACATGGTCACCCGCTCCCAGACCGGGTCTCTCCGACCCAATCCGCGCTATGGTCTCTCCGCCGTCCACAGCTCTATCTCTCCCATCCCGACGACTTCTCACTCAGCCTTGGCCGACCCTCAATGTCGCACGGCCATGGCTAACGAATACAAGGCCCTAATGGACAACGAGACCTGGCGCCTCGTTCCCCGACCTCCCGGTGCCAATATTGTGACCGATAAGTGGATTTTCAAACACAAATTCCACCCCGATGGCTCCCTTGCCCGTCACAAGGCTCACTGGGTAGTCCGGGGTTTCTCCCAATGACCCGGCGTCGACTACGACGAGACATTCAGTTCCGTTGTCAAACCCACCACCATCCGAGTCGTCCTCACCTTGGCTGCCTCTCGCTCCTGGCCGATCTATCAACTAGACGTGAAGAACGCCTTTCTTCACGGCCACCTGTCGGAAACAGTGTATTGCCAGCAGCCCCCAGGCTTCGTTGACCCTTCTCAGCCCGACGACGTCTGTCTCTTTCAACGCTCTCTCTACGGCCTCAAACAAGCCCCTCGTGCCTAGTACCAGCGCTTTGCTGCCTATCTTCGGCACATCGGCTTCATGGCCTCTGCGTCCGATAGTTCCCTATTCACTTTCCATATCGGCTCTGCCACTGCCTATCTACTTCTCTATGTCGATGACATTGTTTTCACAGCGTCTTCGACATCTCTCCTCAACCAGATCATGGCCCGATTCCACTCTGAGTTCGCCATGACCGATCTTGGTCCTCTCCACCATTTCCTTAGTATCTTCGTAACCCGTTCCATCCACGAGCTCTTCCTTTCCCAATGCTAGTACGCCATCGACCTCCTCCAGCGTGCGGGCATGGCCGACTGTCACCCCACGGCCACCTCAGTCGACACTCGAGTCAAACTCTCCGCCGCCGATGGCGCCCTCGTTGCCGATCCCTCTCACTATCGGAGTCTTGCCGGGGCTCTCCAATACCTCACACTCACCCGACCCGACCTCACGTACGCTGTCCAGCAAGTGTGCCTCTTCATACACGCTCCGCGCGAACCTCACCTCGCGCTGCTCAAGCACATCGTACGCTACGTGAAGGGCACCCTCTCCAGCGGGCTGCATCTCAGCTCCACCCCCATCGACTCCCTCACCGCATACTCCGACGCGGACTGGATAGGCTGCCCCGACTCTCGACGCTCTACGTCCGGCTACTGCGTCTACCTCGGTGACACTCTCGTATCCTGGTCCTCAAAACGTCAGACTACAGTGTCCTGCTCCAGCGTTGAAGCCGAGTACCGCGCCGTCGCCGAGTGCTGCTGGCTTCGCCAGCTTCTCCAAGAGCTCCGTGCACCCCTCTCCACTACGACCATCATCTACTGTGACAATGTCAGTGCCGTCTACATGACCGCCAATCCGGTCCATCACCGACGCACCAAGCACATCGAGATCAATATTCATTTTGCCCGTGACAAGGTTGCATTAGGACAGGTTCGGATGCTCCATGTACCATCGGCACATCAGTTTGCCGATATAATGACCAAAGGCCTGCCCACACCTTTGTTCACCAGTTTTCGGTCCAGTCTCTGCGTTCATTCCCTTCCCGCTGCGACTGCGGGGGTGTTAGATAGACCACTGGTCTGAACCGTATATATATAGATCCGACCCCCTCGTATACGCTCGGGGGATTCATAGTCACTGTATATTTTCTACAATTATCAAATATGTCCAACTAGATTTGGCGCACAATAATCTCAGCGGGAGCATACCATCTTCTTTAACGAAGCTCAACTTTCTCTGCAAGTTTGATGTTTCATTCAACAATTTGTCTGGAGATATCCCGACAGGAGGGCAATTCTCCACATTCACGGGAGAGGAGTTCGAGGGCAATCCTGCGCTGTGTCTTGGTCAAAGCCAGACATGCTACAAGCGGGTGGTCGCAACTGAAGTGAGTTATGAGACACGTTTTGCTCTTGGGCTTTTGACCGTGGAAGCGGGATTTGCTTTTGGACTGCTAACCGTATGGAACGTACTGTTCTTTGCGAGTTCTTGGAGGGCAGCGTATTTTCAGATGGTTGATAGTTTCTTTGATAGGTTTTTATGTCATAACAATGGTGAACTTGAACAGACTCAGAAGGAAATGGGGACATAAAGATCATCCTTAAAACAATGTCAGACGTGGTTCTTTACTGGTTCTGAAAGGCTAAAGCTAGGCGCATCTATGGAATTGTGTACTCTGTATTTCCCCAGCTTTTCTGTGTCTTGCTTGCTTTCACCTCAGGTATCATTTAGCAGTGCTGCAGAGGTGTTATATGTTTCATGAGGCTAGATTTGAATTTCCAATCAAGTTGTTGGCATGATTTCCATTTGGTACAGATGTGACAATGTTAAGAGCTGTGTGGTGGATGCTTATATTGGGTAAGTTTCAAAATATTTGCTTGCTCACATTTGGATATTCAGAATCCGTGAAGGCAACTAGGCAAACAAACATCCGTGCAAAACTGCCGACCGCAGGCTTGGGCGTACCTTCAGGCCTCATTTTGTTTTGGTAAGGCCCATCCGCGCGTATGGCCGGGATTTTAGTGCTTTCCTCGGCCTAAACACGTATACGGACTGAAAAGAGGCCTACTCGAACGAAATATGAAAAGGCCTAATAATTCTTTTAGTTAGGTTGGGCTGGATCCTGACAGTCTTGGAGTGGGCTACTTGAGAGGTGGGTGAGCGGTAAGCCCGTGAGAACGAAACACATGCTCGACTGTTACACAGCAAGTAGCTCTGTCAAATGATGCAAAGAATGGCTGCAGCTCTGTACGGAGATAGAGGAGTCAAAACCTCATCAACTGGCCAGGTTACATTGTCCAATCTTTATTTAATCATCACGGGCAGGCCAGCTGTAGATTAGTGCTGCTAACTTCTCCGTACTCTAGCTCAGCTTCATGATCACAGGAAAAATATAACCTGCATGCAAATCAGACAAGGTACCGCATGCGACAGATAAGCAATCAGAGAAACAAATGCATATTAGCCGCAAGTTGGGACTTCGGCTGCAACAATCCAACACAACTGTTTTTGCTTTCTGCTCCGCCGATTTTTTTTTTCAGTTGACATGAGCGTCCTCCATTTCGACTGCAGCAGCATCGATACACTGCACAAGAAAATTTCCTGTGTCCGTAATGGATGCATGGATCAGAAATTCAGAATGCGAGATGGATGCATGGATCAGAATTTCAGAATGCGTAATGGATGCATGGATCAGAAATTCAGAATTCAGACTTTACAAGGTCAAGCGTGCAAGCGTAAAAAAATTCGCAAAGAAAATCGGAGAAGAAAATAAAAGAAAACGAGAGAGAAAGGGTGTGGCCCAGCGATGACGGATTCATGGGCCAACAATAGCAATGTCAATCCACGGTGACAACTTGTAGTAGCATTAATGACGGTAATAAGCATGCGAATGATCGAGCCAGCGGTTGCTAACACGTGTGGCTTAGGCATAGGCGCGGAGGTGATGGCCAACACCCAATAGGCATGCACACGAAGGCACGGGCAAACGCGAGAGGACACAGCGATGACAACTAACATGTGAGTCCGATAATGTCAGCACGTATTGTAACGTGGCACATACGACAGCGGTTTGATAGATAGGCCCATAGCACACATGGGGAGCAGCACCTAGACGAGCATATCACACATGATCCCCTAGGGACATGTGGCATCATTGGATTGGTATAGTCAACATCAAGGTGGTGGTGATGATATTATTTGTAGCTATGAGCTAGATCATGTAGACTTTTGTGTGGCAATTGATGTGGTGCAAGAGAGGTGTGAAATTTTTTGAGGTTTAGGGTTTCGCCTTAAGAGTAATTAAAATATTATCTTAGAGTGTGACTAGTCAACCTTAGGCTATAAAAGAAGAGATATAGTCAAGAAGAGATTTACGTGAGGAAAATGAGACAGAAGTTACGAGAGTTTTAAAAAACTCTTTTAGAATTATTGAGTGAGTTTGTAAGTTTTGTGAAAGATGTGTAAATATATTTCAATCAATAAAAAAATATAGTGTTTATTTTGGAATTAATTTCTTCATTCCAATTTAAATTCCACGATTTAAATTTTCACACCATAATTTAAATTTTAATTATTACTCACATTTTTCTATATGTTTCTCATTCCAATTTAAATTTACGATTATTGCTCACATTTTTCTGAGTTTCTTTTTTTACTCTAACTACTTTTGATCTTGATTTGCTTTGTGATAAAAAAAAGAGTCAACAAATTATTGAGAGGCTGAAGTCACTCAAATTGATTTTTATAACGTTTGCTTGAATCTTTTGATGCTTTGATTCTTAAACAAGTGATCTCATTATTCACTGGATTGTATATAAAAATTTATATTCTTCATAGCTATATCTTTGATGTTGATTATTTGTGGTTATCTTAATTTAGTTTAAACAGATTAATATTTTATACATGCTAACAAAATAAATTACTCTATATTCATCGCTGCTGTAACGCGTATTGATCTTACATCAGCCTACAGACAAGACCAAAATGGTGCAAGCCCGTAAGAGGAGAGCACGAGTAACGGGCGTGGCTCAATCAGCCGGAAAATTAAGTCCCACTTTAAACAATCGACACATTGAGACGAAACACAAGAAAAAAAAGATTGCGTTATAGCTGTATTCAGTTATGCAACGCTTTTTGATGTATTCAGTACGGTTCTCAATACGGGAGTACTATCACCACGGCGCTATCAGTAATTGGTTAGGTTCAATGAAACTTTCATTGCAGAAAAAATGCAACGCATTTGGTGATCTTAATTTATGTTGAGTTCCACCCACCGACAGAGGGTGGCTTGATTTCGGCGATTTCAGTGATCCATCTAACAGCGAGCAGAACTGGAGAGCAGGGTGGCACTGTACAGAGTGTACATGACACGCAGCTTCGTCTCGATCGGCCGGCTGGCTCCAGATCGACGGCGGTCTCATTAAAGAGAGCAACGGTCACGCCACGCGTTGCATGACCTCCCCCTGCAGTTGGATCAGGTCGGTTGGTGGGGCGCAAACGGCTCGACCATCTCGCGCCCGTGAGAAACTCTTAATCGTGCAACTAAGGGGTGGATAACTTGGGAGATCGCCTCGTTAAACCTCGATTCGACTTAACTCGTTAACATTAATAAGTTAAAAGGGCTAACTTGAGGACTAAATATATTAATTTATAACAATAAGCTGATTCGTTAATTTCATAAGCTAAAGACCTAGCTCATCTTAACTTATCAACTTATTATGGCTACGAGTGCAAATTGATTTGAGCTGAGCTCAATCCGAGCCGTTTCGGGCCGCAAGCACAAGGTGCGACCTTTTTCCTTTTTATTTTCCACACCTACCGTGCAACCGACGCTCGCTGTAGCTGCACGTGATGGAGGGATCTAAGCGAGATCCATGCATGACACACGTACGACATGGTCGCTTTTCTCGCCACCATTACCGTGCACCCAACAAAACGCCGGTCACATACGTTGCACGATTCTACTAGCGCTTTAGATTGACAGGGTCAATGTGCCACCCCAGCGTACTATTGTAGGGCAAGTGTGCCACTGTAGCCGAATTTACTCGAGAATGGAGGCGGCCGTCAAGAGTTTGTTTTGCCGCGGCGGCGATACGCCCCGCCTCCACGGGTGCCGCTCCCGTGGCGACAACGAGACCGTGCGCCGGTGCGCGGCCGCGCGTTTGGGCGCTCGGCGGCGGCGGCTGCGAGGGCAAAAGGACGACGAGACGTCGACGTGGGTTGGGCAGGTGGACGCAGCGGCGGGCCCTGGACTCGGCTGCCGCGGGACACGCACGCAGCGTCGCAGCCACAGGAGAAAGCGGGGGCGCTCCTCCTGCCGCTCTGACCGTCACCGCCTCGGTTACCGCGCCATCCTTGGCCCCACATGTCAGGCTGGAGGCTGGACGCTGTCCATGGCACGCCGCGCGGCTGCTGGCAACGAGAGCGCTTGGCCGTTGGGGGGGTTTCTGGCTCAGTGGATCAGGTCCACCCTTGTGTGGCTTGAACTGTGGCGTGGTACAGGTGGGGTCCCCAGCCAATGCGCAACGATGCCTCGTGAACTAAAAAAACCCACGGAAACCAAACCAGATTACCAGAACCGCTTCCTTCCCTTCCCCTTCGCCAGGAACTCCGGTTTCATTCCAGCTTAAGCTTAGCTCCTCCTCGCTACTCTCCCCGCGCTCATCTCATCTTTGCTCCGTTCCGTCGGAGTTAGCACCCAGAAAATCAGGTAAGCAGCACCCTCATGTTCGGTTCTCTCTCTAGTCTCTACCTCTCTCTCCTGTGCTTTGTTGTTGATTGCATCTTCTTTGGGGCGGATAATCATACGCATACCACGGGCCTTCGCTTCCAGGGCTCGGATCCAACAGTTGTGCTTGAGTTGTTTGCTACAAAATCTGTTAATCGTTTTGTCTGGGTTGTTGGCAATGTAGCTGGTTTTCTATGACTAGTTTCAAGTTACTAGTTTAATACAATGCGGGATGGTTTCGTGAAATTAACAGCAATTTCTTTAACTTTTTTGCTTCTTGGTACGCGGTACATGCCGTGGCTAACGTTCTTGTTAGCTGCAGTTGATCGATGAGGCGAGCATAGAGAGTTTTTTAAACGTGTTTACCATTTCCGCTATTGCTCCGAAATGGTTGGGGTTTTCAGTGTTATCTGTGAGAAAAGATCAATCTTTTATTTCTATTTTTTTAAAAAATATATCAGTTTCTTGCTCGCATGGACTGCATTTGCATCAGTTCTGCTTTTTATTAAAAAAAGTCCTTGTTAGGCTTGAACATCTGGTGGAATTTTCCCATACGAAGCGCTTCTTGTTCTGCCAAACTAAAGTTTTAGTTGCTTTATTGTACCGAGTTTTGGTCGCCTTTTGTTTTATTGGCGGTAGAAAAGGCCATCCTTTTGTTTTCAGTCCAAATTGCATTTAACATTTTCAGAATAAATTGATGGTGATAAACTGCTGCAACCTACTTCTGCAGGTTTGGAAAGCAAGGAGACCGCACAGAAGTGGAGAGGACTCACGATCCATATCTATCTTGAGGGAATTGGGGATAGGAAAAGTCAGTGAAAAGGTACTTTTTAGTTCTGACCCATTTCTTACATGGTCACTTTTATTTTGTTTGTGCTCCAGATTCCTAGTGGTTGGAATGACCCAACAAAGACCATTTCCAAATAGGTTATGCACAGCTTTTGTTTTAACATTATCTGTGGTCTAGCTTGAGAGCATGTGGGCCAATTGGGATGCATTTGCTGTAGTTAATTTTACCCATGCATTTGCCCTATCTGCCTTGCAACATTGCACGCATATGGGGATCTTGCACGGTTGGAAAAAACTTAACAAACTTGGCACAGCCTTCTCAGATCCTACCTATTGGCTGTATATTAGTATTGAAATGCTTGATGCTTGTTCTTGTGTTTCTTACCTATCTGCCTTTCCCTTTAGTTTGCCTCAGGTTCATTCATTTCATTTTTCATTTGCTTGTTTTCCTGTCTGTAGACGTGTTGCACATTTCACGTTCTCTGTGGGGTAAGCATTTTTATGGAGGAAGGTTCACTGCAGGTTAGTAGCGCTAACGTACCTGTGCATTTTCTGTTTTTTTTGGGAAGTATGGCCGCTTTACTTCGTTAATGATATTAGTTCATTGTGTTGCTTAGACATCAAAAGGTTGGATTAGATTGTGGAGATTGTATAAGAAATTAATGATAGTGCGATACTGAATAGTGTGTGCACTGCATCATAATTGGTGCAGTAAGATAAGTGCATCATTTATAATTAGTTGGCTTGGTCTCAAAGCTTACAAATGAAAGCTTATGAGAAATCATTGTTTCCGTACCATTGTTATGGTGCTTTAATAATGTTGTTTCAGTGGTGCTTTGCCAAATGATGGTTGCTTACCATTACTAATGGAGAGTGGAGACGTCCTACTAGCGGTTGGCCAAGCATGTTAGCACACTTTTCCATTTGGTGTGGTATTAGGTGGTAGTACAATAATATAATGATATTGGCAGATAGGACATGTTATTAGTACTTCTAGATCTTATAGCTACTAAACGTGATTTGGTACATGGCATTGAATTGAGAGGTTTCTTACAGGGCCAGATGACAAGCATGGACAAGGCAGCAAATGTGGTATTGGATATTGAAGGGCTGCCTCAGCAACCTGATAAATGCTGCACTGGAAGTCCAAAAATGACTGTATGTTCAATGACTCACGAATGACCAAAAAGAAAAGGATAATGGTTATCTCAGTCTCTCAACCTGCTATTTTGATGTGCAGAGAGCCCTATCTCGCAAGGGCTCAAATCGCATGGAAAGGAGGAGTGGTGAAGAGCAGGAGCAAGATGACTTGGTGAAGAAACTTATCATTAAGGGTAACAAGCTAGTGTTCTTTTTTACTTACTATCATGCTTTGTCTTTCTCTGGAATTTTTTTCATAAAAGATTATATTCTCTGTAATTGTAATTTTTCATTATGCATACATAAAATCAACCAGCTTATATTTTGTTTGGATCAACTCAAACCATAATCTTTGTGAAGTTCCATTTGATCTTAGCCATCATCACACTGTGTCCACAAGCTGTATCTAGACGAGAAAAAGGTCAATAGCAGCTAGCTTTTTGTGATTGCTTGTATTTCTATCTAGCAGATTTTTCTATCATGTTCCTACGATATATGGCCTGCAGATCGAGGAGCCTTGTTTGTCTAATTCCTTTTACAACTTTACATTTAACTAGAAAAGTATTGGCTTGGTATTCTTGGACTATAGTAGCTTGTACTTCTGTTTACATCCAAGCCTATTAATCTGAATTTTAGCATACATTTTTGTAAGTGAGGATATTTGTTTTCCTTTTTATTGTACTAGAATCATCTGGTGTGCAAAATCATTAACACTAACTGCTGGTTTCTTTCCCTTTTTGTTGGATATTGATCTCCACAGTTGTGCCATCTCAGTTGGAGCAGCTTAAAATGCCCCTGGTGCAGAACAAAGCCTTGGTCACTCCACAATCACAATGTGCTGCCTGTGCACCTATTCTAACTGACTCTGGGGAAGGAAGGAATAAGAAGTTTAATCGACTCACTTCGATTCACCCCCGGAAAATCCTACTCTTCTTTGCAACTCTGTAAGTCAATTCCTTTGTGAAATTGTAATATGTCTATGCTGTTGAAGCATTCTCTTCACTGATTGGTCTGAGACACTGAGTTTGGTTTCCATTGGTACCATGCCCCCCACAAGTGGTCCATGTTCTGGTTTGTGCTTCTTTGTCCTGTTCAATTGCACTTGAAAAGTGTGTTGCGGTTTCTTGTCAGTCATTATCGTAGTAATCTGCTACACAATTTCCTGAACATACTGTAGTCTATCCCATGCTTGCCTAATTGTCTGGGTTTGAGACCCTAGTCAGCGTGCACGTTCACACATTAACTGTATGCTCCGAGAGATTATTTGTGTATTCATAACACAGACAATGATAGATGGTACACATTTATGCCCTTGATGGTACAAGTATCATTTGCTTGTGTTTTGCAGGGCACAGCTGCTTGTTTTGTAAGTCATCTCTTCCTTTCCTTTTACAAACTTTTTAACTCATGTTGATTTCTATTCCTTGTTTCTCATCGCAGGTCGAGCGTGGGCACGATGATACTGATATACTTCACGCTTGCAATCAACGGTGGCAAAGCGGAGGCGTAGTCGTTACCAGAGCGAAACGTGATACCTGTTTCAGAAGGGCATTTCATAGCTGGAATTTTGCTTCTCGTTATCAGATTTAGGTTTGTTGAGGAGGGGAACTGGAGGAAGCAACCGTAGCAGCAGCAGGTTATGATGCAGCCAGGCTCTCATGCCTGACAGACATAATGCTGGGAGTGTTTGCTCAGTGCTCCATTGTCACCTTTGCTTGACCTGATCTCCCTGAATTCTTTTGATCTGTACGTGTAAATTGCTGTGATAGGTAGGGAGTGAGAGTGAGAGTGGGATCCGTTGGGTGATGGATTGTTGTTGGTGTAAATGAGCTGGGGCGAGCTATCTATTTCTGACATGCGAGTCCCAGCTTAGCTGTAAAAGATCTGAAACGAGTAATTATGCCTCGTTGAGTTGCAGTGCATCTGGGTTCTTGAATGCTCGTTTTCTGCTAGTGACACCCCCAACGACTCCCATTTACGCCGTGCGCGCAGGTTCTGCACTTCTCTGCGCTCTGCATTATACGCGTGCTATTTGTCAGTCAACTATAGCTTAAGGAATATATATATATATATATATATATATTACAAACTCAAAAGACCTCGTTGTTTGCATATAAGGAATTAGTCGCCATTAAAATTTAAATTTTAAATCGATAAATATAAAAATTTTACTAATAATTTTTTTATCGCTAATAATATATTTGCCAACCGATATGGCAATTTTTTTTCAAGTTGCTTAGTTTTATATTTGCATAGTTTCAGCCAGATATATTTTTTTGCTCCTGTGAATTATAATTTTTGTTTCGTATCAATAGGGTTGCATCAAATTCTTTTAAATTTTAAAGTTAGAACATCTAGCTTCACCTTGAGAAAAAGAATTTGAAATATATGACTGGTACATAGCTAAATGTTGAAATAAGTGAAAAACTTGATAAATGGATGGCTTATTTCCTTGTGCCTTCATATTGGCACTCTCGCCACTATGCCATTGACCGACACTGTAACATCATACAAAAATCACCACTATGACATTAACCGACACTGTAACATCGTTCCAAAAAACCACTCCTTTTGAACATTTTAGATGAATCTAGATAGGTAGGCATAGCTTATCAGTGTAAAAGGTTGGATTACTTGAACCCACACATTTTGCTACTAACACAAACTTTAAACCTCACCAACCCACTATTCTATCATATCTGTTAGACATTTAGATCTATATTTCTTCCATCATCTAACAAAATATATGTTTTCTTCGCGTCCCTAAGTTACATATGGCTAGCAAGATCTCACCCTTCTCTCTATATGAAATATAGCTTCAGAGGGCTTCCTCAATGCTTTCATGCCTTATGGCTTTGCAAAATTAACGTATATTTTTTATTTTATGACAACTCATGTAATTTGAGGAAGAAAGAGAAGTTTGTTAGATATAGAGCAAATAGTTAAAATAAGTGAAAGACAGACGAGAAAATCAAACATACAATACCACCTTAGCATAAACTACTTCTTTAAATATTTTAGATGCATGGTCTGATATAGCCATATCCTGTTGGTGTAAAATGTTGGACTACTCAAATCCACACATTTTGCTCCATTCTAATACAAAATCATAAAACTAACCAACCCATCGCTTCTTCATCCATTAGAATCACCAAATAACTATCTATTTACATCTCCTCCTTGATCTATATAGTTTCTTCTAGTTGCCACTCATGCATCAACTTTCCTTAGTTTTAAGATTATGATTAACTTATAAAATCGTGTCAATAAAACTTATGATATCAGTATGAAATATTTTTAATTTATTTACACACCATCATTTTATGTGTGGTGAGAATCAAAATACATGCTTGTACCAATTATGTCTTGACGAGTGCTTGACTCTCCTGTTTTCTCGGTATCAACACGTAGGTTTACTCTAAGAGCACTCTTTGAACATTATTTCTGTGCCATATCACATTTTGTAACACCGAATTTTACCACACGGTTCTCTCGATTGTATAGTACAGGTTCCGTTACAAATGTAGAGATTTTTGTACAGTACAGGTTCCTTTAGAATGTAGAAATTTTACAGGAGTTTCACGTGAATTAGTCCGATTCTCGCGAGATGCTCACAAAATTTCTCCATTTTGAGGAGGTGTGTGCCTCACAAAGTCACAAGTCACAAACCGAAGAGGCCAAGACCCAAGTTGGTGGCCTGTTTCAACCGGGCGGCGCGCGGCGCGTGCAGTTGCGTTGCGGGCCTCGTGAGCGGTCGAGCGATCGATCCATCCATCCATCCCCAACCTCAATCCCCTCCCCCATCGCGCGACGCTGTTGGAGAGTGGCGTCCCGACCTAGCCCTAGCCACCGCCGCCGCCGCCGCCGCCTGCTCGGTCGATCGATTCCCCGACTCCCCGTCGCTAGTCGCTACCTCGCCGCGCCGCAGCCGCCGGCCTATCGCCCCAGCAGGGCTAGGCGCCCGTGCCGGCGCCGTCCATCCTCACAGGGATCGGACAACAGACGCCGCTCCGTTCAGCCAGGCGACGGGCGTGTGTCACCGCGTCGCCGCCAGGCCTCCATTATCTGGTCTGGTCTCGGCGTCGCCTCGCCGGTATTTTGGAAGACCGTCGCCTGGTTGGTATTTCTGATCTCTTGATTACTGCTAGGAATGGATGTCGTCACGGGGTGGGTTTAGCGGCTTAGCGCGTATCATCGCCTCCGATTCCAGTCTTCGTCCTGAACGAAGCGAGGAGAGGATATAGCAGGTGGAGGGTTTGAAATTTTGAATTAAGGATACCTTAGGTTGGTAGTTGTTGAAAATGGTTTCCAGTACAACTATGGTGCTGTTAGATGGATTGTTAGAGGTGCTATTTCCTTCAGAATGTTAAGCGACTTGCTTGTGTGTAGGTTACTAGTATTTTTAGGGTTTGGGTGCCTGTATGAACTGCTAATGTCATCCAACAGTTTATGTTTACTGCTTATTATGTTTTTAATGCACTTTGTCGCGATATGAATAGTGAGAACTGCTATTTGTGCCGTTTTGAGATGGTGTATGTATTTTACTATGTCGTTACGGGATGTTTTTTTTGTCTATTCCTTTGACTCACGTGTCCCGCCTGCTGCAATATCCATTTTTATTTGTTGGATGATCAGTTTTTTGAACTGCTACCTTTTTAGGCACATATAAAAAATGATTTGTTGGTCCTGGAGTATTCATTTGGTCATGTACGCCATATTTTGAAAATATCAGTTTTTATGGATTAATTTTGTGGAGGATTTAGTCAAGAATTTTCTTTTGTTGGTTCCTAAAAGATTTCTTGGCTCGCAAGTTGCAACACGAATTGGGCTGCCATGTATTTTACTATTTTAGAAAGCTTTCAATTATCACATATATAGTAGCAGAACAGATTGGATTTAGCTGTGTATTCGGGACATCTGCTCGTTAACTTATACAGGGCATGCTCCGCCACTGAGGTCAAAATGTAGGGATATCTGTAAGTTGTATACCATATTAGGCTTAGTTTATTCTTTTATCTTTCTCCATTTGTTCTGCTAGGAACTGAGCTATCCCATGGCATCACCACAAGAATCCAATTCCTTGTGCTTGAAGCGCAAGCTTGTTGATGACTGCCTGTCAAAAGATTGCAAGTCTCGTCACGTCAAAACTGAGAAGGTACCATCATCTGATTCATCTGCCAAGCGCTGCAAATGCTGTTGCACTCGACCTAACCTTGCCAGTGATTGTGTCAATTACCTAAAAAGTGGAGTGCCTAGCCGCGTTATGTTTTACAAACAGGGTTCTTGGCACAATTTTCCTGAGCAGATAATGAAGTCTCTCATTGAAGAATTTAGAAGCAATAAATCTAGTGTTGTTGCTGTGATGGACGATGAGCCTGTTCTTGTTGATTTCTTGTCAATGACCCTGGTCAACCTAAAATCTAGAAAGCAGCGGTCTGTGGCATGGTTTGATGACAATGGGAAGTGCTTTTATCCTTCTTTATTCTTTGATGAGGAAGCTGATGAAGTGGCTAAACTATGCGGTGATTTTGAGGGCGCTGCACAGGGAATAATGTTGGATAAGGCTGCAAATTCTCCACCAGAAGTGGTGAAACAAGTTGTCCTTGAATCTAGTCCTCCAGTCCCACAGAAGCCTGCCACTGCAGACATATTACGCAGGAAGATTGCATCTGTGGAACGAGGCAGTGAAGGCTTTCTTTTTGCGCAGGATCTTTTCCTCTCTGGCATGGGTCCATTTGCAACGCCAAATAACATACTGCACATCCACTGCTACTCTCCGAATGATATCACTGCACAGTGTAGACTTCAAGCTTTTGAAAAACAAATGATGTTCACCAAGGAAGAACGTGGTGATGCAAATGTAAGGTATGGATGGCTGGGATCTAGGAAGAATGACATAGTTAGGATCCTAATTAATGGTTTTGGTAACAATGGAAAACCTGCTGAGAAGGCAGGCTTGAGTGCTGGTGTATATCTTTCACCAGAAGACCGAGCATTTTCCAGGTACCTTTTATAAACTTAAAAAATGTCTTGACCATTCCATTTTAATAGTTTATGTATTTACATGACATCTTGTTTGACAGTGTTGGCCTTTGTGATGTTGACGAAAAAGGAGTACAATATATGTTGCTTTGCCGGTTGATATTGGGCAACATGGAAGCTGTCATGCCTGGATCACAAGATTCTTTTCCAAGCAGTGACATATATGATTCTGGTGTTGATGATTGCTCAAATCCAAAGTGCTACGTCATTTGGCCATCTCATCTTAGCACCTATATTCGTTTAGAATATCTTGTTAGTTTCAGGCTTTCCTTGAAAGTTCGAAGTAAGATGATAAATAAGAGTTAAGGTATTTATCATGTCTTGTTGATATAGATGGAGTGAATCTTTTTTTGGTTCACTTGTTTTCAGATTATTTACTTGGCTTGAAGGGTTTATGGTTTCACCCATCACCAAAGGAAGTTGCTGTGGATATTTCTACTCTTGTACCTGTGAGGCAACCTAGTTTTTTTTTTGTTCTTTTCCATTGACACTCTGGTTTCCTAGTTAGATGCATATGTACTGCTAACAGTGGCAGAGTAGAAGCTTGATCTGAGCGCAATCCAGTTTCACTACACATCGTTCCTCCCTTCTTTAAATGACAGATCATCTTGGCTTTGTTGCACATTTTTATGCAGATAATGAGTGAAACTGCTGAGGGACCAACATCACCTTGGATATCCTTCAGAGTTCTTTTCGCCATGATTCAAGAAAATATATCATCGGTAGCAAGGGAATTGCTCTTTCATCATCATGAAGAGCTGAAGGTACTAACTAACCAACAAGTTACCCTGTGTTCATTAGTATTGGTTTTGTGGTTGGTTGGTGTGATGGGTACTGAAACATTTCAATTGTCTATTTAACAGGAAAACAAAATAACTCGTGAGGAGATGGTAAAGCAGATGATAATATTAGTTGGAGAGAAGTTGCTTTTGGAAACCTTGAAGAGGCTTCATTACTGTGTAAGTCGGCTCTCCCCTGCTGTTATCCATCAAAACGATTTCTGGTGACATGCATATTTTCTCAGTTCACATCCATAGTAAGGATCCTTTTAATGCTCATTCTAGTACCTTTGTATGGATAAGTTTGTATATGACGACAGGCTGACACAAGTTTGTGAATTTGTCATGAGTAATAATGTGGAGTTGTCATTAGATGCACTGTGCACGTGGCTTGCATTTATGTTCGTGCATGCATACAAAAACTACATTTTTGGTTGTGACATGTAATGCATGACACCTGAAACAAACGATGTATATATTCAGTTCCCACTTCCAAGGGTTTTTTTTTTGGCTGAAGAACTGCACATTTTTAGGAAGTCTTCATGTTCAGGTGTTGCAATTTTTATAAGATGGCTTATTATCACACTGTTTGTCAAATGAGGAAATATATGCTAAATTTGTTAAAACTAATAATAGGAAAATTGGTAGGAACAAGGAAATTATCAAGGCCTTGAAAAAAAATATAGAGGAAACTCTCAAAGCAGCTACACATGCCTAAAACAGGCACAGCCCTTTTGAACTGATGTGTGGAGAAATTATTTGGATATTTTCTTCACTTGTCTTAGGCATCCTCTTATTTTTACTGTGCCAGTTTATCTGTACTCATTTCACATAGCTGCTGCTGCATCTGTACTGGTGTCGTTAATTGCACCTTTCATCTGATGTCATTGTGTCCTTGGCTTCTGTTGCAGCCATCATTATGGTATAAATCTGCTGGCGAAATAGCATCTTCTGATCCTTCAGGGACAGCTGCAGAAGACAGGTCCTTGGATCAAACAACTGGGAATTGTTCATTAACTGTTAGTGTTGCGCATGGTGATTCTCATGCCCCAGATGCCGTAGCTGAAAACAGCACCAGTCTTTGCACCAGAGGATGTGATACTCCTGCAACATGCACGATTTCCAAGGGCCACGATTCTCTGGCACCAAAAGGTGTGCCAGAAACTTCTACTTCTGTAGGCCTCGTATATGGGGCTTCTCCAAGTGTGGAACCCAAAGTGAGGGATTCTCCTATACAAACCATTTTATCAGGAAACATTGCTACCCTTTGTGCCAAAAGGCAAGATCCATTGGTATCAAGAGTGGCACCTATAGTTCATAACGGCCTTTTAAGGATGCCATCTGGAAAATCAGCATCTCTCACAGCACAAGTTTGCAGACCTTCAGGTCGTGCTTCTACAGAACCAACTAATGCCTCTAAAAGCTGTGGGATTTTTGCTCCGGATATGAGGCCAAAGGGTGGTGAATCTCTTGTTCCTAGTTTGGCATTAGGAAATTCCAAATGTGCAGGTGCAGGTGGTCTCAATTCTGCACCAAGAGTGACACCTAAAGACGAGTTTCTTTCATTAAGTATTTCATCACAACAAAGCCCAGTTCTTAATTCAGGCAAAGGCCACGAGGGGACGTCAGGTGCTGCACGTCCAGTCCATGCACCAGGTAAAACCCTCTTCCAACTGCAGATCATCTGTAGCACTCGAAGGCTTATTCTTGCGTACAAAATGTGGATCATCAGTGCTTTCATTATTGTTCAGGGCATGGAAATCCTAAAGCTTTGGCCACTGAGGCCCGCGGTTCTCTATCTCTGAGTATTGCACCGAAAGCCCATGACCCTCCAGCATCAAGTAAGGAGCCTAAGGACCATGCATCTCCAATAGCAGGCATGGTCTCAGAAAGCCAGCACTCTCAAGCACCTAGTGTGGTCACCAAGGGGTATAATGCTCCCACACCCAGTACGGTGCTTGGAAACTCTTGCCATGGAACAATATTGTTGCTAACATCACTTGTTTTTTTCGCTAACACTCATGCTTTCTTGGTGACTGCAGCACCTAAGGAGTCAAAAGGCCAGCATTTACAGAGCGGAACGCGCAGTCAATCGTCAGGGCCAGACGTTGACGCTAGCAGTAGCAATGTCGCTCGGGCAGCTGATACCCTCGTCGCCCTATCAACTCTCCGAGAGAAGGGCAGGTAGATGTTGCAGCCCCTTGTGCTGATCTCTCTTTGCTCCTGCTGGGCCGTTCTCTAGTGCTGTACATGTGATGTGAATGTTATACACCTTCCTGTCCAGAAAGCGTTTACCGTCGTACCATGGGCCCGTTTAACTTATTAGGTGGTGTAAACCGGTGGGATGGATTCGTTGATTGTAGGTTACCTGTCACCTTGTCGACTTGAACGCAACTCGTTGCATATCCCTTGCAGTAAACTTTGTCCTGGCCTGCATCTTCGGTGTCGATATGGGTTATGGTTCCGGTGATTATAACTCGCCGTTAGGCTGTCTACAGTTAGCTATACGTATTCACCTGCCTGATTCCTTTGTTTACTCTAGTTGACACTACATAGTAACTGACATCATGTGCCAGTAGAATATACTCCTTACCTACCCACCCACTAGTATATCTTCTTATTAACGAGGGGCGAGGAAGTATATTAGTAGATGGCTTCCAAGTGTCTGCATGGCTTGTGTGGGCTGTTTTTGCTTGGGATCCTGTCTATTGTGTGCAACTATGGGCAAGGTTTCCATCAAAATTTCGGCCCAGCTACTCCTTTTCTCTTATCTCTATTCAGAGAGAACGAGAATCTCGCTGAATGACATTGATTTTTCACTACAATTTCTTAACGCGTGGATATAAGCCTAGTAGTTTGAGAAATGATTCGATTGGGCAAAAGGCTACTCGAGCCTACTACAAATGGAATGGACAAAAGGCTTGAGCATTTAGCATGCCATTATCTACCATCTCATGCTGCTTGCCACGTCGGATCATGATTGGCTTGCACTGGAAAGGCCAGGCTAGCCTTTAGGCCATTTGAGTGCCAAGCAGCGGACACACATGGCAATGAGTCTTTTCCCCTTTCATTGCCTGGCAATCGTGGCACTTGAGGTGATGTCTCCCTGGATTAATTAGTAGATACGGACCTGCCTGTCAAAAATCGATATGATTACTCGATCGTAGTAGAATTTTTGTTGACTAGGATGCCTGCTCCATTAACCTCCACTAATCGGAGTGTAAAGATTCATCAGACATCTGAGTCCCAGTTCAGATAGCATTAGCCTCCACCGAAGCTAGTGGTGTCACCTCATGTCAGTGTATGTCACCCTGCAATTTGGTCTTCCCTGGATAAAAGCTTTGTGGTAAAAATTAAACAAGGAGCAGAAGATGATAACTATACTTTGTCGTGATTGATCCCCATTGATGTAGGCTTAGTTTTTTCCCGGAAAATTCTTCTCATAATAACCAACAGAAAAAAAAAGGCTCATATAGATACTTTGTGATGAATTGAGCAGTCACAATATGCACTAGATTCTTTTGTGATAAGCCCCAAAAAAGAAAAAGAAAATGATGCCATCAGGAGAACCATGTCGTGGTCTGCAGTTCAACTAAGTAGAGATGCTGTGTTCTTTCAGAAAGAAGTAGAAATTCCGTGCAAGTGAAGGAACAGAATCACATACTCCATTTTCTCCCTGGCATTTAGTCCAGAGTCAGAACAAGAACAAGAACCTTTGGATGGTGCAACTAAACTTTCTTGTAAACGTACGGTTGATTTTGATCGATGGCCCAACACCCAGAATCTGAACTTCTGAAGCTTGAAAGAACACGCACAATTTTCAGCTGGAATTGATTTGCTTAATTACTTCAAACCTTGAACAACTGCATCTGTAAAACATTGACCAGCTGCTTAGTTACAGTTTGAAAATTTGAACATATAGGAAATCAACGAACAGTAAAACACTCTTTTGCGCGGCAAATTAAAGCAAATTAGCAACAAATTAAGCAACCCACGTGAAGTGAAAGTGAAAGTGAAATGAAGGCATGAATAACTGCACGACACTACAAGTGAAATTGGCACAATTTTGGCTTCAACACAAGTAGTAACCTATGCCTGCATTAGCAGTAGTGGTCGCATGGGCATGCACGTCAAAATTAATCCGTGGCGATTAAGCGAGCCTAATGATAGATAATTGACACGAAAACAGTCGCCATGGCCGGCCGGTTTCTCGTGCTCATCGAACAGGATCATCACTGGTACTGCTTGCTACTAGGCACCACGGCATGCATGCTTTGCGAAAAAGGTGAAAGGCTGACACCTAACCACCACCACCACCACCTGCAGCTAATAGCTACGCCAAATGCAAAGGCCCATTTCAGTCGTGCTGCTAGCTATATATTGACAGAGAGCGATTTTTGCTGTCGATGTATCTCTAAGATCGCTCTCTCTTTTCCATTTCTTTTTTCCTCATGGGATTCAGTCTCGAATCAACAGTGTTTCAGTAGATAAGAAAATAGAAGAAGTAGAAGATACGTAAAAAAAGTGATCTATTAATTAAGTATTAATCATTTTAAATTTTAAACTAAATTTTAAAATAGTAAAAATATGATTTTTTAAACTAACTTTACTATTGAAAAATTTTAAAAAACATCTTGTTTAACAATTGGAAAAGCATACATATGTAAACTATGGATTTATTCTCCTTTTGTAGTGCAAACGAATGCACCTAAAAAGTTAGATTCGTGATATATTTCATGCAATATTAGGCTTATTTTGGAATAGAGAAATTTTATGGAAGTTCATTAATTCCTGTAAAAATCCTAAAAATTTATTATGTTCTAAAGAAGCCCCGACCCTTAATTGTGCAGTTTGTAAAATATGTTTCTTCTCAAACATGCATGCTCTAGTGGTTGACTAAATGATTTTAAATAATTATTTAAGTGTACAAATGAATGAATTAAATATTATAAAGTTAAAAATATATTTAAAACAATATTTTAAGAAATTCATATATATATATATCACCGTTTAAGAGATCAGGAATCATTTGCATTCATTCATCATTCCACTCCTTGAAAAATAACAGGACCTGTGAAATTAACTTAGATGGCCTTCAGTTTTTCACATGAGCTGAGTTTCATGCAATTTAAATTAGAGGCAGCTAAAGTTGCATCTCTTTTACAAGAAAAATAAGTATGCTCTAGAATATCAAGCCGATCTCAAATCAGACGCGTCTCCACAAAAAAAGTCGGTGGATAGGAAAAGTAAAAAAGACTGATAAATTGCATAAACACTATATTTTTCCAAACCTGTACATATTTCTTACTACCTACCTCTGTTCGTTATAAAGTATAAGTATTTCTATATATTTTTCAAAATATATCTGTAAATCCCTCTGTCCATATATATTTTTGGTGGAGCGGAGGGAGCAGTAGATAATGCTTTGACAAGAGGGCTTAGGTGCGTACATAGGTCAAACAGCTCAACGCGCTTCAAGTCTTCGACGTACAGCCGGTCCAACGTACGGTTTTCTTGTATACCTTCCTTGAATGAAACTCAGACCTAATTAATCAAATTTCTTCTTCCCTCTCAACATCAGGTTCAAAATCCAACTAAATTTGTAATACTAAATTATGTACTTGCGAGACAAGCATTTTAATTAACAAGCAGCAGCTGACTGATCGATCGGGTGATCTCATCATTTTTTTTTTCTAAGACTTGCTGGTGACCACACCGTTAGATCGCCGACTACTACTGCTGCTACTGACGAGACCAGCCAGTGCATGCAGAGACAAACAACTTTTGGTCAAAATTTTCGCGTAAGCTTCCGTTTGTTCGAGAGATTATTCTCCTAATCTTGATGTGTACGTACGTGGATACGTTAGCTCCAGCGTCAGTATGGCTGGCGAGAGCAAACCATGCATGCAGCATGCGTCTGTCCACGTGCGCCTGCATGTGTTGACTGAACTTCTGCAGATCTAAATCCATTTCGCTTTCAGATGTAACGTTTCCGTGCCTGCGTTTACTTCTAGCTCATCTTCTAGATACTTTACAACCTGTTCATTTTTTTCTTTTCAAATTATTCGTCCAGTAATTAAAATATATTATTTGCTTCACGACTTCAAAAACAACTAATCTCTTAAAAAAAACTTTTTCCTACGGCATTATTGGGATAACTTGATTTTATTTTAATTTTATAATTTATATAATTAAATTAATAATCAACATCGATAATCCACCAGTGACATGTTCTCGGCTCCTAAACAATATTATTTAGAGAAACTTTTTATATAAAATACTGTTTTAAATCCATTTTCAAGTTAATTAATTTATTTGTATTCTCAAATAATTATTGCAAATTATTCATCTATTCAACGTTTTATTCCATTGGAAAAAGAAAAAAAAACACTCTCCTAATACTGCATGATACTACAAGCTATAGAAATCAATCAATGTAGTATTATTATGCGAATATATGGAGCAGATTAAGATTGTATATATATGAAAAATGCCGGTTTAACTAACTGGTGGTGAAGTCAAAGTTTTCTGAGTTTTTTTTGTCGTCCTGTTTTCTTGGTTAGAGTGCTCTGGGTTTATAGAAACCTAAGTAAGTTTTGTATGAATCGAATCTTGTTTTGGTTTTGACAATTTTGTGGGCTTGCGTCTAACAGATCGACCTACTCTGATTGTTAATGGTGAGACCTTAGCTTAAATATTAGTTGTAACCAGCTCTACTTAGTTTTAAGTTATTAGAAGCTAATGCCTTATCTAGCTAGCTCGAAGTGCCTTGGCGTCACATGCAAGATAGCATGCATTGGCCTGTCTCTGCATAGGCTAGCTTAATTAGTGCGTACGTGATCGATCCACCCCATGAATCAATTTCTTACCGTAATCAAGGGCATGATTTAGGGACTTCAATCGATCTCTTCTACCACTGTTACACTCTGAACTGATGAATTCCTTGCCTCGTCCTGAGTTAGTTAATCTTGCTTCTTTGTTCTTGACAAATTAAGGAAAGCGAACAATAACCTTTTCCATCCCGTTACGTTGGTTGTAATGTCGTGCCACAATAATTGGATTCCTGCTCATCAACAAAACAAATTGACAAGTTGACTTAGATCAAGGCATTGCGTGGGCCAAACTAAACAAGGTTAGGAATTGGTGATCATGTGTACGTCGAACCAAAACTTGGATAATCTATTCGATTTCTTTTCATGATCAACGCATGCACTATCTTCTTGGCATGCAGCTTCGTCGATCTAGCTCTGGGCTGACATGATCTAGCAACTCCACTGGCCATTGTATCCCAGCCTTTTTTTCTCACTGTCATCTCCATGGGAACAGGACACGATCTGCATGCAGATCGACAGTCCGGTTCTTCTTCGGAGACTAATGGAGTAGTAGAAAAAGGTTAATTAATTAAACTACGCATGTGATTCTGCATTTCTGAACTTTCTGAATCGTGATCCCAAGAAAAGCTCTACACGATATTAGTATATCTCAGCTAGCACAACGGTGACACCACGTTCGAGATATTGACTTGGAGACGTCAACGCAGCAGCAGCACCAAGCTGCCATTTTTAACACACCTTCCAGTGAGCTGAGCTAGCTGCGAATGCGATCCATTATACTACTACATGCTATGTAGGGCAGTAATTAACCTTTCGTGGAAAGATGAAGGAACATGCTTGCCATGGACGCAATGCAACAATGCACATATCTCTCTTTTCTGCAATTGGAGAATGCAGAAGAGTTTTCTGTACTTGTTCAGTCTATCCATCAGATGCATAAACGTTAAATGCACGTCTCGTTCCCAGCTTGGCTGAATACTGCAGATTTTCTGGGTCAAAGGTGCAGCAAATGCCATGATCATGAGTCCCCGAGTGGCCGTCTCGGACGCCGCGGATGTTAAGCTGAACGTCAACGAGTTATTAATATTCACCTCGGTGTCAGAACTCCCAGCTAGCTTGATTACCTATAGCTTTAGCAGTAAGCATGGCTTTGCTTCAATTCTTCTCCGTTTCAGCATTTCAGACATAGCATACCTGTTCAGACTTAAGTTCAGTTGTTCATAGAAAAGGGCATAGATGTTTGCTTACACAGCAAGCACAGCATAGGATGTTGGATGCTAGCTAGCTACTAAAGTACACAACTTTGAAGCGCGATATGAGTATCACTTGTCACCGGCTACACAATTGGTTACTAATCTCTCTCCGATACTTAGTTATAGTTTTAGATAAGAATGAAATCAAAATTTTAAAATTCTGATTATAAATAAAATTTAAAATATTTACTTTACAAGTATGGAAACTATATGTATATATTAATGTTAAAAGATATTTTAATAAAATAATATTTGTTGGTATTTATATATATATATTGTAATAGAAAATATTGGTTAAATTATTTTTTAAGATCGTGTTTTTATCTAAAACGATAATTATTATGTATCTGGAGGGTGTACTAATATTGGGACACTAGTTATACTTTGGCACAAAGCAATAACAAAGTTTAATGGTCAAATTGCCATCTTATTGGCTTTGAAATATGCACCAATTTTTTTTGTTTTGTTTTTTGAATGAACCAGAGAGCACTAGCTAAGGTAAGAGTCAAACAGAAACGATGGCCTTTTTGGGGCTACACGCAAAGCTATCAAGGGTCCTAAATATAACTTTTCAAAAGTGTGAACAAAGCTTCCTTGCCAACCGCATTGAGGACTCTACTGCTCTTTCATACGTAGTCACTTGGTCAAATTCTAATGCTTGCTCTCTTTTTTAAAAAAAAAGAAAAAAAACCAAATGCATGTCTCCATTGATCCTTCCTTAGCTAGCTTATTTGATTTAAATTATTGAGTAGATTATTACCATATATTATCTATTTAATTATAGTGATAAACTAAATATTTTAAAACATAAGTTTAGCAAATATTCAATTTAATATATTAGATTAGACATAGTAATAAGAATTGCCTCCGTCCAGATTCGTAAGACTACATAATATCTAATCTATCATTAGATGCGATACGAAGAGAGTGACTTAAAATAGTGGTCAAAGTATGCTATAGAAAAAAAAGTTTCTAAAGAAACCCTTTGTCTAAAATATAATTATTTTCTCCTTTTTTGAAATATAAGGATTTTCAAGTTATTTAACATACACTAAAGTTAGATCAAAATATTTATTTTTATCACTTAATTTTTTAATTTTGCATTGATTAGATTTTCTTTCTAAACATTAGATTAGCTTTATAATGATTAAAAAGATAGGAATTATAGAAATTAGCGTATAAATTTTATATTATGATATAAAATTTAAATATCAAGAATTGTAACGGATGAAATAGCTTTCGTATAGTCTTGGTGTTGTGAATAGTTAAACCGCGTAGTACATGTTGCAGTATTACCAGCAACGTCGTCCATGCCGCGGTACTAGTTTCAGACTGAGTAAAAAAAGGACGGCTCGAATCGTACCCGGCGCGTCGCCGTTTCTAGAGAAATTGGCTGAAACGGACGGGAGAATCAGTCGAAACGGGTCGCGAAACGTGCCGGGTCTAGGTGGAAACGGATGCATGCATGAGTAATTCCGCTTTGCTTGCAGCGCGGAGCAAAGAATATACGCGGAAAAGGCAAGCCAAGCCAAGCCAGCCAGCCAGCCACCGAGGCGAGCCGCGACCGGCGCGGAAAGGAACGACGAGGCGGCGTGCGCGCGACGCCGAACTGAACGTACGCGCCCGCGACGCGCGCCGCATGCTCGCGTCGGCACGCGCACGCCACGGCGTCTCGCCCATGCGTGATGCGTCCACTGTTGAGCACAACGAAGGCGTTTAGCCCATGCGCCAAGTAGACACAGGCGTGGGCGCAGCGTGCTTGACCAAGTAGGAATGCGTTTTTCCCATTTTTTTCCAAAGGAAAAAATGATTATCAACGAACTGTTGCCACAAAGATGGTGAGAAATCCAAACACCGGTAACAACCAGTCAGTCTGCGTGACAGAGTGATGATCTATCAGCTGTCGGTTAGGTCTGCAGTTCGTTGCACGGACAACTAGCTAAATGCAGATGATAATTTGTCCTCCGCTTATCGTCCACAACAACATTGACAAACGCAGAAACTGAATAGGTTGTTGCTGTTTTTGTTGCTAGAAGATTAGTGTATGATTAATTAAGTATTAATTATTTTAAAATTAAAAATATAGTAAATGGTTGTTTAAGCAATTTTTCTATATTTTTTTAAAACACAGTATTTAACAATTTAACAACCATACGCAAACAAAAACAAGACAAATCTTCTCGCTTTTCTCCTTTCTCGCTGGCTCAAGTTGAGTATATGTCTTCAGGACAAATTTTGGCGTGCTGTACCAGAATCTTTGCGTCGCCATCAAGGCAATTGGTTGGCCTAACACTGCCTAGTCTGGACCTTCATTGCTTTACTTTCCTTTTGCCATTTCATTCCTTCTGATCTTTTCAATTTCACGACCTCTCTTTTATTTATTTTTTTCGCTCGACAGCTCTGACTTTGCCTTTGGAAATTTTACTCTGGGATGTATCAAGCGGCTGAACTAGCCTGCCGTCCCCCTGAAATTCTGCGACCCTCGTAAAGACGAGCGTTACATACACCTCACAAATTTCAGCTGAGAGGATGGAGAAGAATTCAGTGATGCATGCAAAGGTCCGTATCAAAACCAAAAGAGGAGCAGCCGTACCAGTACCTGCTGATCCAATGGCTCCTAGGCTTGTCGTGCTACACCTGTGTCTGTAGTGGAGTGTATTATGCACTTGACCAGCCGTAGCAACGTACTGTCTCATCAGCTAATTCATCACCCTGGCACAGCCATTAAGGCAGCGTGAAACATATGGACCATGTATTCTCAACGTTTTAAAATATAACATCTTCTAACTATATAATTAAATAATAAAATATTCAAATATATACTATATTTTAAAAACGGTGCTTAATTATAAAGATAAATTAAATATTTTTAAAAATAACCTTAACGAATACTAATTTAAAATAGATAGTCTAACCATGTAATTAAAGAAAATTGTACGGAAAAGAAACAGGCATAAATGCCAATCAAAAAATGCGATTGCAAAAAGAAGAAGAAAATTTGATCGGAAGTATAGCAATTTATCATCGCTAAAATCACAGTAAATTTTGCGTATACACGTAGCAAACATTTTCTGCTACTGCGTTTCCACAGAAAAGTTTACTGTGCGGAAAAATGCATATTTTCCAACAAAATTGCATATGTTGGTCTTCTTTAAAACACAGGAATTTGTACCGTGACTACCTGTCCATGATACTCCCGTGTTCTCGGTTCTCCCAGTATCAGCAAAACCTCATGGATACTGAGCAAGTGAACAATTATTTTAGCGTGATAAATACTCCTCTCGTGTCTTTACAGTTCTACCAGCAGCATCGGATCCATCCACGCGTTGTTGCAGTGCAGACCCGTTACTCTTAGCTTAGTGGTAACAGTAACCCATCCACCACTTGCTGCACCCATTGCTGTCGCCATCGACTTGACTCTGACCTGCGCCCCTTTATCTTCCTCTTCGTCTCCAATCTCTCTCTTTCTTCAAAGTCCAAGCAGCCCACAATGGAGTACCGACACTTATTTTCCTCACCCATTTTCTCCACTAAAATACGCGCCGCTTATTAATTTCCCTTTGCGTCACCACATCAAATGCGCAACTAGCACTGGTGCGGCTGCCGCGGCCTACCAGTGAGAGAAGGAGAGAGGACACGAGAAAGCTTTGGAGAGAGAGAGGAAATTGATTTAAGTTTCTGCATAAACAAATCGGGTGAGAGGTTGGAGAACTGCTGCTGATGAGAGCGCATTGGAGTCAAAACCAACCGTCTCTTTCTCTCCTCTGACTTTCCCCCCTCCTCTTCTTCTTGCTCCTCCTGTGATGCCATCGTCCTCTTTCGGCGTCTCACAATCTTGCGATCCAGCTCAACTGGCGGAATGAGAGGGAGATTTCCGTTCTTGCGCTTCTGGATTTCTTGCCGAAAGGTGTCTTGACTGACTGATGTCTTTGTGTTCTTGCGAGTGCTCGCCATCCTGCGCGTGTTCTTGGTGCAAGGTGGTGTGGGTTTTTGCCAGGATAAACTTCCCGGATCCTTGCGGTTGTTCCTGCCCTGCAGGAAAAGGGGTTCACTTTCTGATTCCGCCGCCGCCTCTCACCGGAGATGAGAGGCTGCTACTTCCTCTTCCACTTCTTGCTGGTCTACGTGCTGCTCCACTTCCATGGCGGCCACTCCCAGAACCAGGCGTGCGACCCCACCGACATGGCGGCGCTCCTGGCCTTCGCCGATGGGCTGGACAGGAAAGGCGCCGGGCTGGTCGGATGGGGTCCCAGCGACGCCGCCTGCTGCTCGTGGACGGGCGTTTCCTGCGATCTCGGGAGGGTGGTGAAGCTGGATCTCTCCAACCGGAGCCTCTCCCGGAACTCGCTTCACGGCGAGGCGGTGGCGCAGCTCGGCCGGCTGTCGAGCCTGCGGCGCCTTGACCTCAGCGAGAACGACCTCACCGGCGCGTTCCCGGCGAACGGCGGCGGCTTCCCGGCCATCGAGGTGGTGAACATCTCCTCCAACGGATTCACCGGGCCTCACCCTGTGTTTCCCGGTGCGACGAACCTGACGGTTCTTGATATCACCAACAACGCATTCTCCGGCGGCATCAACGTCACCGCACTCTGCTCTTCGCCGGTCAAGGTCCTGCGGTTCTCGGCGAATGCCTTCACTCGTGATGTGCCAGCCGGCTTTGGTCAGTGCAAAGTGCTCACCGAGCTCTTCCTTGACGGCAATGGCCTTACTGGGAGCATCCCCAAAGACCTGTACATGATGCCAGTGTTGAGGAGGCTAACCTTACAGGGAAATAAGCTCTCCGGCAGCCTCGACGAGGACCTCGGTAACCTCTCTGAGCTTATGCAGATTGACTTGTCATATAACATGTTCAACGGCATCATCCCTGATGTGTTTGGGAAATTGAGGAGCTTGGAGTCCTTAAACTTGGCCTCCAACCAATTGAATGGCACATTGCCTCTATCCCTGTCGAGCTGCCCGATGCTTAGAGTGGTCAGCCTAAGGAACAATTCGCTGTCTGGTGAGATTACCATTGACTGCAGATTGCTCACGAGGCTGAACAATTTTGATGCTGGGACCAACAGTCTGCGTGGTGCTATACCGCCTAGCCTTGCTTCGTGCACTGAGTTGAGGACGCTAAACCTTGCAAGGAACAAGCTTCAGGGGGAGCTACCAGAGAGCTTCAAGAGTTTGACATCACTGTCATACCTTTCTCTTACAGGGAATGGTTTTGCCAACTTGTCATCAGCATTGCAGGTCTTGCAGCACCTGCCCAACTTGACTAGCTTGGTGCTCACCAATAACTTCCGTGGTGGTGAAACAATGCCTATGGACAGCATCAAAGGGTTCAAGAGAATGCAGGTGCTTGTCCTGGCGAACTGTGCACTCTTGGGCACGATTCCACCTTGGCTGCAGGGCTTGAAGAGCCTCAATGTGCTGGATATCTCATGGAACAATTTGCATGGGAAGATCCCGCCATGGTTAGGCAACCTCAACAATCTTTTCTACATCGATCTGTCCAACAACTCATTCAGTGGGGAGCTTCCTGCAAGCTTTACACAGATGAAGAGTTTAATTTTAAGTAATGGCTCAGGTGGGCAGGCATCAACAGGAGACCTCCCATTATTCGTCAAGAAGAATTCGACTTCGACTGGTAAAGGCTTGCAGTACAACCAACTCAGCAGCTTCCCGTCATCACTGATCCTCTCAAATAACAAGCTTGTTGGGCCAATATTGCCAGCCTTTGGACGTCTTGTGAAGCTTCATGTGCTGGACTTGGGTTTTAACAATTTTTCTGGGCCAATTCCTGATGAGTTATCAAATATGTCGAGCTTGGAAATATTGGATTTAGCCCACAATGATCTCAGTGGGAGCATACCATCATCTCTAACGAAGCTGAACTTTCTGTCCAAGTTTGATGTTTCGTGCAACAATTTGTCTGGAGATATCCCAACAGGAGGCCAATTCTCCACATTCACTAGTGAGGATTTTGCAGGCAATCCTGCACTACACTCTTCTCGGAATTCCTCCAGCACAAAGAGGCCTCCCACTATGGAAGCACCCCATCATAAGAACAAAGCAACCCTTGTGGCCCTTGGACTTGGTACTGCAGTGGGGGTTATTTTTGTCTTGTGTATTGCTGCTTTGATTATATTAAGGATTATTCATTCAAGAATGCAGGAGCATAATTCAAAGGCAGTTGCGAATGCTGATGACTGCTCAGACTCTCCCAACTCAAGCTTGGTGCTGCTTTTCCAGAACAACAAGGATCTTAGTATTGAAGATATATTAAAGTCAACCAATAACTTTGATCAAGCCTATATAGTTGGTTGTGGTGGTTTTGGACTTGTTTACAAGTCAACACTACCAGATGGGAGGAGAGTTGCAATCAAGCGGCTTTCAGGTGATTACTCTCAGATTGAGCGGGAGTTTCAAGCCGAGGTGGAAACACTGTCACGGGCCCAGCATGACAACCTGGTTCTGCTAGAAGGCTATTGCAAGATAGGCAATGACAGGCTGTTGATCTATTCATATATGGAGAATGGCAGCTTGGATTATTGGCTTCATGAGAGGGCTGATGATGGTGCTCTGCTAGATTGGCAGAAGAGGCTAAAGATCGCACAGGGATCAGCAAGGGGGCTGGCATACTTGCACCTGTCATGTGAGCCCCATATACTTCACCGAGATATCAAGTCAAGCAATATCCTCTTGGATGAGAACTTTGAAGCTCATTTGGCTGATTTTGGGTTGGCAAGGCTCATCTGCGCATATGAGACACATGTCACAACTGACGTAGTGGGAACCTTGGGCTACATCCCTCCTGAATATGGGCAGTCACCTGTCGCTACTTACAAGGGTGATGTGTACAGCTTTGGAATTGTTCTTCTAGAGCTACTCACTGGGCGGCGGCCTTTGGACATGTGCAGGCCAAAAGGGAGCAGAGATGTAGTGTCTTGGGTGCTTCAGATGAAGAAGGAAGACAGGGCAACTGAAGTATTTGATCCAAGCATATATGACAAGGAGAATGAAGGCCAGTTGATCAGAATCCTGGAGATAGCATTGCTTTGTGTGACGGCTGCTCCTAAGTCTAGACCAACATCGCAGCAGCTAGTTGAATGGCTTGACCACATCACAGAAGGTTAAGGTTCAATCCAGTTGTTAAATGGTTTCAGTTTTATCGATCAAGATCAACCTGATATTTTCTTAAGATGATTAGTTCTGTAAATAATATTTACATAGCGTGAAATTCCAAGGGTTTAATTTCCTTCTCGTGCCACCCTTCAAGTAATAGTTGATATCATCCTGTTTTCTTTCTTCATAACATGGTTGCAAGATCACCACAATGTAAAAATGCATTGTAGGTCTTAAACCCTGAGGATAACACCCTAGCAGTCACATAACCGGCTGTCTACAGATTTACTGTATGTTATGTAATTTCAGCTACTGCTATGGTATGAATGAACTTTTGTGGGGCATTTGTTTTCAGTGATTTCCTCCTGCTATCTAACATATGTCCATTTCCCTTTTTCTTCACACCTATTTTCCTCGTTGCGAGCAAAATATGAGAAATCAATATCGTATTCAGCGCTGCACAATGCGAGCACCGCGGTATCAGTGTCAGATAGTATGGCCAATCGCTTTGTTTCGGAAGTCCCGTGATCATGTAGTCAGCCTATACTAGTAATTGTTTGATAGACATGGTTTTGGCCCTTTTTATCTTTCATGAACAGGTAGTAGTTCTGTAGCTATTTTGACCATTATAGCTCCACTGTCTTATCTGGCTGATGGTTTGACCTTGCCAGCGTGCAGTACTGCAGTGCTTTGGCAGCGCAAAACTCTTGCTGATTTCTTCCACTTTACAATGCTGTTTTCCCATCTCTATTCCAAAGATTTAAACTTGCTAGGTAACGAGGGGTTGTGAAAGCACTTTTACAATGACCTGTTCTGATCTTCTGGTCACTGGATAGGCTTCTGCTCATGCGCAAAGTTGTCGATAGTACTACAGTGCAGAGGAAAAAACACGGGAGGAGCAGAACAGGTGGACGGTGCAGTGTGGCGCACCCGATAACCACCACCCTGCGTAACCGACCGCGCAGTTAGGGGATTAGCCGCCGAGGCCGCCAGGCGGCGGCTCCACTACCACCACAGCGGACTAGCCGGCGCCGTACGTCTCGCACGCCGTGCTCCATCGTTTCCAGCCCCGCTCCCGCCGGTTGAACCTGCGCACGCACCGGACGGCACGGCCCTCGCGGTTGCGGTACTGTGAGTCGGCTCGGCGTAATGTCGTGGTGTTCGGCGCAGGCGGCGTAAAGACGAATTTTTTTATGTATATTTTTTTATTAAAATATTTAAGAATATATATATATATATTTGAAATTTTTATATATTTATACTACCAATGTATATTAAGGAACAACTCACCATATGAAAAAAATATGGCGTAAGATGTTTTTTTTGCTGCGGCAGAGGGTCACGTGTAAATGAGTGTGCTAGGTAGGTAGAGAACCTGCCCATTTTAAAGCAATCCCTTTAGGGCTTTCTTATAGCGGGTCCATTGACACCCACTCTTATGGTGTTTTTAGACGTCCGCTAATAAATTTTCTTCCAGCCTCACAAAAGTTTATTTTATCTAAAAAAACATAAAAACGGAAGAGAGGATTAAGTAAAAACGAAGGAAAGCGGCGAAGTCCGACTGTCTTGTAGATTTATACGCAATTAAAAGATTTATATATTTTATAATATTTATTCTTAGTGATAAAAAATATTATATTTAATATTATTCTAGATTCATAAATAGTTTCATTCATATATCTGTAGTTTGTTGAAATATCAAATACACGATGGTAGATGTAACGATTAATTTATTACTTAGATCAACTCTATTTTTCCATAAACAAATATGTCAAATAAATTAAAATTTTGGTTATATCACGATTGAGAAAAAATTAGGTATGTTTCATATGGTATAGATATATTAGACTTCAATTCAACTTTTAAGGGTATTGAAAGTACAATTGAGAGTAGTTTTTTAGTAGTATACAACTAAGTTGATGGGAGGTTTCGAATCAATACCAAATCAACGCAATAACAATAACCATATATGTCATTATAAACCGAATAACTAAAAGTTTTTCTAATAATTGATACTAATGGATTTCACTAACACTTAAAAAATGATACGTGAAGAATAATTTAGAATGAGTTTGGTCACCTAACATTATTGTATTATAAGAATAATAATATTGTTTTAATAATCGTGCAAGATAAAAAGAATCATAGTATGACAGAATATAATGCTGAAATAGTAGAGAAAAATGACTTAGAGCATAATAAAGAAGAACAATAAGAAGAAGGAGAAGTAGGATGAGAAGAGAAGGAATAGAAGATAGAGAGCCAAGAGAATTGGCAGACGAGAAAGAGAGAAACAACACTATCGTTGAGATAATAGATAAAATTCTGATAAACCCTAAGCATACATAAGATATTTAATCGTCAGATGAGTAGGACGGTAATTTAAATCCGTCACAATAGTTTAACGAAGACTTCTCTAGACTTAATATCTCAGAGTGACATTATGTGCCATTGAAGTACAAAGAGGATGATGTCATTTAAGGGAGTAAATGTGCATACACAGAGAAATAATGGAGACGACGACATTACTTCGGCAAGAGTTCCAGATCACGAAGTTAAAGCAAATTGGTGTACAAAATAAAGTGTATGAACTCAATTTATAAGTGTCAATTGAAGGGTGCATACATTTAAGGGTAAATTAAAGAATTACCGAAAGATGTCAATCGTCAGTCACTTATATGAGATCGAGAAATAATATAGAAATATCATATCTGTATTTGTTACAATATAGATATACTCTAATGTTGTGTATAACCTGAGATACAAATCAAGGTCAATTATAAGATACGTTGAGAATAAATTTAAGCACACAATCAGCTATGCGAATGTATGAAGGGCGAAATAAAAAATTATGAAGATAAGATTTTGTACATTCACGTGCCTCACCTTCTACCTTGTATTTTTTAGAGAAATCCGAGGAGCTACTATGATCTCAAATCACTCCGATCACTTGACCATGTCTAGTAGAACGTGCTTCAACGATCTTTCTTCACATTAAGTTCTAAATGTGCATCTATATCGTGTTATTCGTTATGTTATTTATATTATATCAACATTTTATCCATAACATATAAATCTCTCAGTAATTGTGTAGTATTTTTACCACTATTATCATAATAATATTTATGTATAAATCTATTAATTGTTCGGTCTTCTATTTAATTGTGTAATGATTTTATTAGTATTAACATCGAGTTTCTTAGACATCTCAATTATCTTTTTCTACGTAATTTTAAAATTTCTTTACAATTATATCTATAAATAAAAATAATTTTATTTTTAAAAATTTAACATTTGTACGGTAGGAAAAAAAGCCCTAACAAAAGACGTCGAGGAAGCCACCTATTAAATTTTTAGGCTCCCACCATGGGCAGACCTGACAATTTTATATATGCCCCTATTGGTGGCAAAAAAAGGTCTAACTAGAGAGCTATGGGGCCAGATCCTCCTCCTCTCTTATATGTCTATTCTGCAAATGATCTTATGCCATAAAAAAAAGCTCTCGGATATGGTGACAATAGGTATGTCTTTAAATTTAATAGCTCATATCGTTTTATCGTTAACGTGTGATAATAAATATTTACCACGTTAGATTTTTTGTACTCTGGTGAGATGTTTTTTTATAAAAAATCTCTCAGTGGACGTTGGGATTAGATATGTAACTTTTCAAAAAAAATTATAAATATTTAAATAAAATATATAAATAAAAAATCGGAGATAGAACGGGACGAATCCGAATGGCAAAGACGCGTGTGCGTTACGGGCGGGCAGCCTTTCGTCCTATTGTCACGCGAGCGGCTCGGCCCAACAAGCCTTTTATGATCAGTATTCCCTTGGTAGTTTCCACTTTCCACTGGTGGATCAGCATCCGGTAGGAGCTTGACGTTATTGAAGTCCGCGGACCAGACGGAACTACCAGCAGATGTCGATGAGCTCAACAATAGTGCTTTACTCCTACCGATAGTAGTAAAATATGTCTTTCCTATATTTTCGGACGAAGTTAGTAAAAGTCTATAACGGCTTGCTATCAAGGAGCACGACACTTGTAGCTTGTGTTTGTGTATGGTGGTGCTTGGACCGCTAAGGTATGTTCGACATTTTCCTTTCCCATCTTCTACCTCTTTATTTTTTACAAGCACGTTCGGTCGTTTTTCATAAAAAAAATTATAGAAAAGTTATTTTAAAAATTATATTAATCTTTTTTTAATTTTTAAGCTAATATTTAATTAATTATGTACTAGCTACCTCGTTTTTTCTACAGTGAAACGAGTTATGGGTTCGAACACACCCTTAAATCTTAATCCTAGCAATGGGCATCCGACGTGGCATGGATTAGGCCTGTAAAGTTATTAGATCTCGATCCCGCACTGTGGAACCTAATTGCCAAAGCTCCTCTCCTGTCCCATAAAACTTGCAGGACAGAGTCGCGCTTCTCTCTTTTCACCTCTGCAATCTGTACAGATTGTACTTGCCCCCACGTAGGACGAATCCATCGGGTTATACAACTACTAGTTGTACCAGATGGTGGTCGCAACTCATCAAAATCTGCTCCACCGGTTGACTTAAATACGAAAAATATATTAACGAAAATATAATTTATATTTAAAATTTTTATATTTATGTGCTTAATGATTTAATGATTAAACGTCGATGTAAAAAAACTATGATAAAAAATCTTTAAAATATTTTTAATATTAAGTTTTAAAATTTATTTTTTTGATAGCGGTATATATATTTTAGGCAACGGATGGGACACTCAACGAGAACAGCGTGCAGTAGCCAAAGAAAGGCAATACCGCACATTAAACACTAACAGCGTGGGTTCCGCCTTGGAGTCGACGTGTAAGTAAATTTTTCTCTCGAGTAAATTAAAAAAAGGGAGCCGTGGGAATCATTCCTTCTCCCATCCACAGAAGGCAACGCAACACGGAAGCACAGCGCGCAAGAGCAGCAGGGGCAGGCAGGCAAGGCAGGCTGGGTGGGGAGCCGCGGCCGGTGCCTGGCCGGGAAGCAGCAGCAGCAGTAGTACTTGGCGGCAATGGCATTGGCATTGCATTGTCATCTAACGATGCAGGCCCAGGCCATGCAGTGCCACACCGTCTCCTACGATCTCTCTGGTCCTCTCATCCCATCTCCAGCCACCATTATTACTATCAAGGGCTCGCAACGGGGGAGGCCAAAAGATCGCCACGCCGCTGCTGTCCCTCACGGTGGTGGTGGTGGTGCCGTGGTTGTGTGGCCCCTCGGCGCGGCTACGCGCACGCACAAGAAGCGGAAGCCGACCGCCACGCCAGCTTGCTGACCCACCTCACGTTGACACAACATCGACCCCTACGTACGTGCCAGCAGCAACCTGATAATATGTGCACGGGGCACATCCATCCGACGGTGCGCCTGCCCTGGAATCCAAAGCTTTGATGATCCATGTAGAGATGTAGTCAGTGGATGGACGGCATTGCAGAGGAGGGAGGGGGGCAGATCTCAGAGCGCGGGGTTTATAGTGATGGTGGATTGGTGGGTGGCTTTTGCTTTTACTGATCCCAAAACCCAAGCGAAGCGAATCCTAGTCCTCCCCCAGCCAAGCCAAGCAGCGGCAGTGGGCGCAGTGGTAGCATGTTGGGTCACACTCGCAGGCAGCCATTTGGCCCACTGCGCCGCTTCCCCAAAAGTTCGCCGATCGAGCGCCTCACGCCCCCACCACCCCTCGCATAGTTGCATGCATGCACGCACGCACGGCATCGATCAGCCACTGATTTGAGTGATTTCTTTTCGGTTTTCTCCATCCACTTTTCTTTTTATCAGAGCGATTCAAAGCCAGCCACTGATCAACGGCGTGCCTGCCCAAGCACGCAGTGCCCTGTGTATATGGCTCGACACACGCCAAAAGAAAAAAGAAAGAAAGAAAGAAAATCAAGAGAGAAATATGGAAAGTCTTACGGTTACCCTCGTTGTTGCTTATTGTCTTATAAACCGTAGCCAAAATTTAATTTTTTTTAAAAAACATCATTTTCTTTTTTCAGCCTAGTTTCTCAATATAAAAGTTCTACCATAAAATTATCGTTATTACCTCGTTTATTTTCATCAGCTGAAGCCAACCGATGGCACTGCATGATCATATCATGTTCATGTCCGGGAAGGCAAGGGACACCGGGAGGGAGAGGAAACGGAGGATGCCTCCAAGCACAGATCATGTTTGCAAAGCGAGTCTATGAGACGGTTGTGGTTTTGGACAGTTTAACGGGACAGCACCACTGAACTTGCCCTTTTCGTTCCTTTGGTGATGCAGGCTGACTCGCTAGTTGGGTGGTGTGTGAGCACTTTCTGGGATTGCATAAGGTGTTGGTTCTAAAGTATGATCCAATTATTTGCCCTGTTAGACCAATTATGTCGGCAACTTACTCATTGTCTATAATTATGTTTTTGAAATCACTAAACGATATATTTTAGATAAAGTTACATATATATAAGTTTATTAAAAATAAAATAAGATATTTTTTAATTTATAATAATTAATATTACAGTGTCCAAAAATCCCACCACTGCTGCCATCTCAAACGAGCCCAGCGAGGTTACAGCTGTAGATCCACAATTCGTGTCTCTTCGTGGGGATGTCATTTCATTGGGACATTGCATCTTACTGAGTTCCTGGATACATTAAGCTCCCAATCATAAAAGTTATCCTCAACCATTCCTTCTAGTAGTTTCAAAGATCCATACATACCTAAATATTGCTTGATTATCATGAAATAGGGAAAAATACTTCTATTTTTTAATATATGATGCCATTAACTTATATATATAACCATTCATTTTATTAAAAATAAAGAAATTATTATTTATTTTATTATGATATTATTAAATATAATTTAAGCACTACTTATATATTTATATATTTTTAAATAAAATAAATAGTTAAACATTAAAAAGTTAACGACGTGGTATATTAAAAAATTGGGAAAGTTTATGTGGAAAACATTACACTCTTTTTGGTGGTTCAAATGTTAAGGCTCAGTCATAAAACAGGGAAAAACAGGAGTACAATCAATATTTTTCATAGTTACATTCTAAACTAAGTTTTAAAATTTAAAATTACCATATCAAAACAAGCCCAACATGCTTTTTTTTTTCTTTGAAGGACTAGGACATGTCATATCATCTACTACACTACGGATACGACTATAGTAATGCTACTGTAGAGTACGGCTACTACAATCAATATAGGGGCTACTGGGGCTTACGTCACCGAGCAACCTAGACTTACGTTCACTGTTGGTCAGATCCTAGCACTAGGCTCTAGCAGAGCAACGCAAGCTGGAACAAATCGACAATATTATCGTGAATTAATGGCTTAGGATCCACAGGAGATTCCTGGGAGAGCTCGAATTATTGTTTTCGCTGCTCCTAACTGAGAGCAACGCAAGCGGAAACATTGTTATTGCGACTCCTCGTTAAGAAGAAAGTGACCGGCTGTGTTGTGGTAATAGGAGAATTTTTTGACTATTCTGGATGGCTAGCTAGCTAGGAGTACGACTAATGTTGCAGCTACTGCCTCCCGGAGCAAAAGAGCAAGCGGGGCGTAGATGGAGATCTATATATGCTGCCTCCTGGAGCAGCAGCTAGCTATAGCTTCTTACTGATGTGCCCTGGATGAATTATGGACGAATCATTCTATCGGTGTTCATCTGTGAAGATAAAATAAAATGAGGATACGTAAAGTAAAATAAAAAGTTATTGGCGAATGATTAATTAAATTTTAATTATTATAAATTTTAATATATATATTTAATATTTTAGAGTAATTTATTCATACGAAACATACTATTTAATAATTTTAAAAATATGCTAATAAAATTAAAATAAAATCTACATATTAGTCAGAAAAAAATCAACTGAAAAAGACAGAGCCTTCAGAGTTTGCCGCTAAAGTTGGGGTGGCGCATGGCAACATGCCTCGACCGGCCGGGGTTTCAACAATACGGGGACCATATTTAAAAACCACACAAGCTTTTCCCCTCATCTGATCAGCATTTTGCGCTCTGTTGTTGGTGTTTGCGACTGCGAGAGTGGCCGGTGGGGCCTCGTGGCCCTTGATGAGTGGCGATCTTTTTTTTTTAATTTTCTTGGAGACACGGGCCGACTGCTGATCTGATCCGGTGTGCCGCCCAACATTGTGGGTAGCTTTTTCCAGATCGTGCTTCTCACTTTTGTGGTTGTGAACCTGCCAAATTGGGCTACAGATATTTCGCTTTGCGCAAAAACATTATCTACTGACATTTGCTCTATGCTTGAACTTGAAACCGGATCGATTGTGGGGTTACTCGAGTTCCTTTTTTTTGTAAGTTAATCAACCCGAATTTGATGCCACTCCGCGTAGACAACCAAACAGGAGGCTATTATGTGTTCCGTACAGCAGACACGTGCATGTAACACTTAACACCATGGTTGGAAGTAGTGCGTAGTACCATCACCGTGGTCTATCGGTTGTTCTAAAATGGAAAGCTTAATTTAAGTCATTAAGAAAAAAAGTTTTAACAATAAATTATTTTTTCGCTAATACACCATTTAACGTTTTTTTAGTATTTGTTCAACGGTCAAAGGCGCAGGTAAATTTAAGGCGATCCTCCACAGAAACCCTGATGATTGCCCAACCCTTTGTGCGGACAAACAGAGGCTCGGCTCGGCTCGGGGGTATGTGCACCGCACAGACCGCACACGTGCACGCCTGCCCAGTCGCACATGCCCCGACGCCCGCGCCCTGTACGCGCGCATGCACGCCCGCACGCGCGAGTGCGGCATGGAACGAACGGGAATGCTGTAGCTGTAGGAGACGCGACGAGATGCGTGCGGCATGACTCGGCGTCAGGCCCCGGTCGGGCTGGCCGGACCGGTGGCACGCGCCGGTACAGAAGGAACAGAAGCAAGTGGTAGCTAGTCTAGTCAAGCGATAGCCGCTTGCCGCTGCTGTGCCTGTGCATGCAGCTGCGCTGCTCGCGGCTGCGAGTTCATCAGGCGCGCAGCCAAGCCATGGCCGCCGAGTTGAACTCGAACGATGCAAGCTTGGCGCAGCGCAGGGCCGGGCAGGAGATGGCCAGGAGGCGGGCGGGACCCTGCGGCTGAGGCGGGGACGGGGGGCCTGGGCCGCACGGTGGTCGTCGGCAGAGAGCGAGAGCTTTTGGCGCAGCGGGTGGACCAGCGCGCTGCTCCCCGGCTCTAATGGGCGTGGAAAAGCCAGAGGGGTGGGTGCTGTTCTTGTGCTGTCCCGCCCGCCGGTGCGGTGACTCCGGGTTCCTCCATGGACGCCGTCCACCGCCTCCACCTGATGGACCGCCGCCTACCTAGCAATCCATCCATCATATTGGTACTACTATAGAAAACAGTGGCGGCTCCTATTCGAGGCCTCTAAAATTTTTTAGCACCACCAACTCAATATACATACGCAAAATTTACTTTAAATATATCACAAATATAAAAAAATATCTTGTAACACCATAAATCCATTAAAATTAGTATTTAGATCAAAAGTTACATACAACAATATTAAAAATATTACAATACTACTTCTTCTATATGCCATGACTTCTCATACCTATAAAAGCTTTAATTAAATCATCTTTACTAACTTTAGAGAAGACATCTACAATCATTCAACAATTTATCATGTATATTATTTCCTAGCCTATACTTCACTAGACACAATGCATAAACACTTTTTCAACGTTTGTTGGTGCCAGGATTAATACCAATTTATGGAGTAAATACAACAAATTATAAGGAACATGCTTGCTTGTCTCAACAAGCTTAATAGAGAACTCACCATTTTATAGTTCTCTAAATCTTTCATCTTGTATCATATCATCAATAAAAGTCTATAGTTAGAGTTCAGTTATTGTCAAATTCATACTTAGTAGCACTATATTTAAGTCAATTATACTTATTAAACCAAATAAAAATGGAGTGACGTTTCTTAACATGTATTTCCCTGGTTGGAAAATCATATGCATAATTTTGGTTTGAACCTTTTAGAATGTATGCTCTGTGAACTGCATCTTGCTTACTGACATCAAAACTTGTAAGAGGAACCCTCAATCCTGGATTATATTGGAGATGATCAATATCATACACTCGAGGTGGCTCCTGCTCTTGAATTTTTGTTGTCCCAACAATAGAAACTTGATGTGGCTCAACTGGTGGCTCTTGCTCTTGTTGTTTAGTTTAGGCTTCTTCATCAACATGATCTAAAAATGACATAATCTTGTTTGCCTTTGCTTTATGTTCCTGAAAGAGTGACGCAATGTCTTCATTTCCCTTCATGCCTTACCAATGAAAGGATCGTTTGCAGCCTAAAAAGGGTGAATATACAATTTAAAACTTTAAAGCAATGTAAAGTAACCGATTACAACGAAATATCTTATGCTGAAGAATTGATATTCCATCGGACAGATATTTTGTTGAAGGCCAACGTAATTTCCGTTATTCACAGCGACAACAAGCTAAGCTAAGCAACAAAATTCACTAGATCTAGATCTACAATAATATATATGTACAAATATCAAATAGATACTTAGCTGCCACAAAGAACAAAGCAATGAATGAGCTATTGAATCAACAAGAAAGAAATAAGAGATATCACCGAGGCAAACCTGCAGACGTATTTTTCAAAGTTCAAATCATTGAGGAAATTCTAATCTCTATTGAGAAGTTCACAAACAACAAGTTCTTTGCTAACCTTTTCCTCTATAGGTTATACAAATAAACTTCTCCTTCCCACTAGTGGTATCTATCTTCATGCGGAGATGAGATATAACCTTCACAAACTTCTCCAACTCACTACAAGCGAATCGGTGGCTTGAGAGTGACGCTTAACCGTCTAGGAGTTCTCACCTCCAAAAGTAATAGATGCAATAAAAACTCCTCAATGCTTAAAAGCTAATGCTCAAATAGAATCAAGGACACACAAGGAACCAATTCTTTTCAAAACCAAATCCACTCACACAAAGTCAAATCGAGTAGATCTATAAAGAAATAGTTTGAAAACAAGGGCTTAAAGTGAGAGAGTGAGATGCAATCCCAAAGCTTAATATCCAAGACAACCAATATTCTTGCTTTGAGAGTGGGTGGAGAGTATTTATACCACTTACAAATTCTATCTGTTAGAGGCTGAGATTCCTGATAAGAGATATTCCATTATATGTCATTCGATTTTCTGTTCAATATAAATTTCAAACTCCAGCTCATCTACCAGGACACATAATGGAAGTTTTGTTATAACAGAACAAAAAAATTTGTCAATTTTTCAATAGGGGCAACATAATCAATTCAGAGTATAATGAAAATTTCATTAGCAACTAATGAAAGTTCAGTTGATTTTCTTAATAGGACCAACGGAACCGATTTGGTCAATAATAGGAGTTTTGCTAACACCTTACGAAAGTTTCGTTGATGCACAACTAAAATTTTGTTAACTTCTCAATAGAACCCAGTAGAATGAAATTGGTTCAAAAGGAAAGTTCCGTTAGCAACTAACGAAAATTCCGTTTGGCTGCTCTAAAAGATCTTGAAGAATACTTTTCAAATAAGAATTTGAGCACCAAACTTTTTACCGTAGGTTTCAAAGCGACATCTCTCTTGATAGTACAACTTCTCTTATGACTCAAAGTAAAATAAAAATACATTTTACTATAGTTTTTACTGTCTATTTTTCTCAACATAGTGAATTTACCGAAAACCAATCTATCAAACATTGAAGGAGTAAATTCTCTCTAACATAAGTAAAAAAACATTATTTCTTTCTAATTGATTGTCATTAATCATCAAAATTAATTAGAGACCTAACATAACTCAGGAAGAAACATTAGTTCTTTATAGTTAATTGTCATTAATCACCATAATTAATTAAAGGCCTAGATGTATTTTTAACTAATTCACTCCAATATGCACTACAAATTCAAGCAATATACATACCAATTATGACTCATAAGTCACAATCACTCCATTAGAAGGGCAAAACCTAAAAACTAACTGCTTTAATCCGTACCTAAAGCATAATTCTATGGTTGGCCAGAGCAGTAGGCGAGTCAGCAACGGCGTAGCCTCGTTGGGTCAGCAATTCGGCACTATGGACAGCATGACATCCACAACCACGAGTTGACGAATACCTCTGCCCACCGCGCACACACCTTAAGACAGCGAATAGCGGTAACCGTAGGCATGACGGCAATGACCGGTCAAAGTTTTAAAAGTTTTTAAAAATTATTATAAATATTAAATATTTATGATTGTAGAGAGTAAAAAAATATATTAAAGAGTATAGGCGTATATTAGAAAGTATAGATGACTAAGTATATCATTGCGCGATATGTCGTGCTATAACCGTGAAACAAGTAGCTTATCTAAAATTTAGTGCGGCTAACTGTGACAAGAAACCACATTATCAAGCCGATGTACCCCGTTTAAGCTCGGTCCACGCGACAGGAATCGTGGACGCGGGCAAGTAATAGTTGCAGAAAATTATCCTCTGATAGTACGTAGGTGTCGGATATATTTGCTGATGAAATCCAACTACCATGCTCGATCATGTCTTCGGATATTTGTTGTAACTGTACTTACTCAATAAAATAGGGAGATTCCATCTAAATGACTTCCTTGTGTCCCTAATCTCAGTCTTGATCCTCTAAAATTTTTATAAGAAAAATATGGCCATTAATTAAACGCAATCAAACAGATCTGCACAGAGTACATATATAGACTGGTCCATATGTCATGAAGTTTTGCTGATAATTTACTGTTCTTTTTCTCTAGGGTTGGAGTGGATTAGAAAGAAATAAGAAATATATGTATATGCTTGTTAAACGGTTAAACGATGAAATTTTTTATAGAAAAGTTATTTTAAAAATTATATTAATCTATTTTTAAAATTAAAATAATTAATTATATGTTAATAGGTTACTGGTTATATATATATATATATATATTCTTTCATCTCTTCTCTCCCACGCACAATCACATCTGGCAAGTGCACAGTACATACAGTACATAGGAGTACTGCAGCACAGGGCGGAGCACCAGTACACTGAACTGCTGCACCCAATCATACTACTGTCTGTCAAGCTCATTTAAGTTGATACGCACGGTCAAAAGCTCGTTTGTACAGATGGCACCAGAGCCTCTCGTTTGGCTGGGAGATGGTGATATTTTTTTCTCTTTTAATTTTTGGGTTAATATAACACAAAGGGTTAACCTGAATATGCCATCAACTTTGCCAGTTTGGACTTAGGAGGTAAGGAGGATAATAAAGCATGTGCCTCACTTGTCATCAACTTTTCAGGTCATATTTCCTTTGGAAGGTTTACACTTTACACCCCATTGCCGCCATAGTTAACAAGATTCATCGTTGCAGATGTTGGAAACTAGCACAACCGCGTCAAGAAATTAAAACTCCGATCCATATATATTGACGTCAATCTACGGATATGGGGATGTCGACAGTCTTGGCTATGAAGACTATGCTCACGTCGAAGCAATTTCAATGTTACTATCGGTACCGCGTTCAAACAGACTTGTACAGCTATAGAGAAAGCGAGATCATCAGGAGGGCCAATCCAAAATTCTTAGAAAATACTTACACACTAATCGTCTAAACCAATGCAACTTCAATGTACGGTCACTAGTAGTACTAAACTACGGGCAAAATATTCACTCGATCAGGAGCATAGCTTGGGGCAAATGCATGCAACGTGCACTGGTCGACTAGTACGACGATTTTCCTTTTTACCGAAAAAAGGTTTAGGTTTTTTCTTACGACGAGTTGAATTTTTTTCCCTGTACGTAACGTCAAGTTATCCTTGTACGAGTCAAACTTGTTTTCCATGTCCATGTCGCGTCTTCTTTTTTAATCGGCGAAAGAGGACGAGGACGCCATGGACATGGCAGAATCCGACATGGCATGCAGTGGTCGACAGGAGAAAAAGAAACTCAACTTCTCTCTCTCTATTTTTTTCACGGTTGGATTGGTCACGTCACGGTACGACCGGCATGTCGCGCACACTAGGGTTGGGTTGATGTGACAATATTACTCCGTACGTACCCATCCTTTTCCTCCTTTTTAAAATGACCCCTGTGTGTGCGCTGTCACGTAGGGGACGTTACGTGGTTAATGCTGCTGTGGGGGTAAAAAACCGGCCGAGTCGTGGAATCAAAGGTTCAAGACAGGTTAACCGTTTGCGACAAGTTTGGATATGGATGATGACGACAACATGGGATAAGAGGTAAGCTTAGCTGTAATCAAACACATATGCTAAGTAAACACGATAATATAATATAAGATCATAAGTGGCTTCCAGTTAGGTAATAACTTCCTTTATTTTTATATTATAATATTATTTAACTTTTTTTCTAAGTTAATTTTTTAAGTTTGATTGGAAAAAACATAGCAATATTTACAACATTAAATTAGTTTTATTAAATCTAATATTAAATATATTTTTATAGTATACTTTATTTTGCATTGAAAATATTATTACATTTTATATAAATTTAATAAAACTTAAGAAAAATTAACTTAAAAATATATTTATAATGTAAAATATAGTCATTCACCGATGTCATTATGATTACAATATTTTTGACTAATACACGTTCTAAACCATGAATTAGTAGTATATGATATTTTATATTGATCTAATAGAATTTTTATGTATATTATTATCACGTAAAGTAATGTCATAAGATATTGTAATATCTACAAAATTTTATAGAACCGTTAATAAGTTCGATTAAAAAATAAAAGCTAATAAAGCTGATGAGTATCGCACCAAATTTAAAAAGTTTCTATTCCTTAAAAATGTTATGAATCGGCTCCTTTTTAGAAAATATTAGATTCTTATATGATATTAAAATTAGATCAATACAATTAAAATTGACTGCATTAGTTAAGTTTAAAAGATAAGTCTCATCATATTGTAAGTATATTGGCTTGTTAAGACTTTATCGACTGTCTGATATTCTTATATTTTTGTTATTTATCTTTGTCTAAAATAATTTATCAAACTATTAATTTTATCTTATTATTTTTAATCTCTATTAAAATTCTCGATATATTTTATTTAATATTCCATTAAAGTTTAGTCGATGATTTATCTTTATATCTGAGTCCATATCAAATTTTTGTCGATTATATTGGTCTATTTTTTAATCTCTTTTATTAATTTGATTGTCACATACCGAATTTTAAAAATCTATGTACTTACAATGAAGATAAAATAACCTTCATCGTACGTTTATATATTCGTACGTGTGACGCATCGGTAGTAACATTCACGAATGGTTCAGTGTAAAAATGTTTTTTATCATTAGAAAACTCAATGGGCCCGTTCCTAGTTTTACCGTGGATTTTCTTGGACAGACTGTACGCACCATAGTCAGAGTACGAAAGATACCTGATGCCTGCCCTGTTCACCAGTGAGTACACAAAATACGGCGTACGCCTGATTAAATATAATATGTTGAACGGTTAACATTTCATTTAGTAGAGTTTAACACAAATAGTTAAGGGCAGCACCCTAAGACCAAATTATTAACCCAAATCAATATGAGATTGATACCGGTAGATTCTAGAGAACGGGACTGGACAAACACGTAGTAGCGGTAGTTAGCTAAGCTGTAACAGGCGAGAGTTGACAAACCAACACGGGCTATATGTTACAAGGAGCGGTAGTAGACTGGTGATACAAAACTTGTGCCACACTGGAACACCAGTCTGCACTGCGTGCTGGGGTGGTGGTGGATCTGTCTCACCATCTCACCATTACGGCCGTGGTTACACCGTCCCGACAGCCGCTTACTTGAGCCCATAAAATACGGCTTTTTCAAAACCCCCCGCTTCCCAACCCCCCTCTCTATCTCTCTCCCCTCTGCTTTATTCAAAACTCTTGGCAGGGAGGAGCAGCAGCGGGCCGCTGCGCTGTGCGCGAGCTCACGCTACTGTACGGCCCTGCGCTGCGCTGCGCCCCGTCGCGCACACGCACTCGCGCTCGAACCTCGAACTCCCCTCCCCTCCTCTCTCGCTTAAATGCCACAAACCTAATCATTTCCACGCCCTCTTGCGCTCTCTCTTTTCTCTCTCTGCAACCCCACTCCTCCCCACCATGGTGGTGATCTGCGAACTCGGGTGAGCGGAAGAGAGGTAGGTGTCCGTGAGCCCGTCCGCCACGGTTGGTCCCTTGCAGGCGGGGACTGCTTGCTTGATCTCCGGTTTGGTAAGGGACTCAGGGCCAGGTGTGCTGATGCGGTGGGTGGTTGTTGTTGGTTCAGAAATGCGGCCGATTTGAGGAGGGGGATGGGGTTTCGGGTGGATTTGTGAGGGGATAGATTAGGTTTTTGGTTTTCTAGTTCGGTCGTCGCAGGAGATGAGCTCGTCGTCGGCGGCCATCATCGGGCCGCCGCCGCCGCCGCCCCCCGCGCCGCCTGAGGAAGGTGGGTGGTTAGGTTTGTTTCCGCCGCGCGGTTGCTTACTTGCTTTTCGTTTTGACTGATGAGTCGATCTGCTGCTACTGCGGCTTTTCCTTACTGGTTTTCACTGGGTGTGCATGCGCAGAGAAGAAGTGCCTCAACTCGGAGCTGTGGCACGCCTGCGCCGGCCCGCTCGTGTGCCTCCCCACCGTCGGCACGCGCGTCGTCTACTTCCCGCAAGGCCACAGCGAGCAGGTGTGAGCTCACCTCAGCTGTCTCTCTCGGTGCTCCCTTGCCTGCGTCCGTCGTGGCCTCGTGGGCTTGCTTGCTTTGATTGTCTCTGCTGGTTTTGCTCGCCTCTGACGCGCGTGAGCTGCTTACGTGAAGGTGGCGGCGTCGACGAACAAGGAGGTGGAGGGTCACATCCCCAACTACCCCAACCTGCCTGCGCAACTGATCTGCCAGCTCCACGATGTCACAATGCACGTACGTGGTTCCTTGCCCTAATTTCTCAGATGCGGCGTCGCCTCCACCCCTCCAGTCTATGCCGATGGCTGTCGGTGCTAACTTGGGCTGACAAATTTTGCAGGCGGATGTGGAGACTGACGAAGTGTATGCGCAGATGACGCTCCAGCCGCTGAACCCAGTAAGGCGCCAGGGGTTTTGCATGATGTTTGCGGTGCTGAGCTTCTGATGGTTTGAAAGCGTGAATTCTATGCGGTTGATTTGATGGTTTCGGATGTGTTCATTCGTGCAGCAGGAGCAGAACGATGCCTACCTTCCTGCGGAGATGGGGATAATGAGCAAGCAGCCGACGAATTACTTCTGCAAGACATTGACGGCGAGCGACACCAGCACGCACGGGGGGTTCTCTGTGCCCCGCCGTGCTGCTGAGCGCGTCTTCCCCCCTCTGGTGTGATGAGTGGTGTAATTCGGGGCCGTGTTCCTTTTCTGTAGTTCTTGGGTGGTTGGGTTTGCTGTTGCCAATAACAGGTGGTATAGTGTGGTTTGTAGGATTTCACACAGCAGCCTCCAGCCCAGGAGCTAATTGCACGGGATATTCATGACATGGAGTGGAAGTTCAGGCACATCTTTCGAGGTAACTTCTTAAAAATCTCTAGATCTTTGTCTTAAATTCATCATAACGGTGAATTTTGGTAATCTTAAGGGAATTTCCTAACAACCATCAATGCCCCTTTTCTATACGATCAGTTCAACTTTGTTATCATGACTTAGTGATAAAAATCTTTCCCTTAAACATTTTCAAGTGTTCTGAGAAAAACATCAACCATTTTCAAATAATGTGATATAAGTGTCTTTTCATTTAAAAGATCAGTTGGTGCAAATGGGGCATACTTGATAGAATTAGGGGAATGCATAGAAATGAATTAATGAAAACATTAATTTGGATATATTACGTAAAATTTTTCATTTTAATGTCAGGATAGTTAGCACTGGATCAAGTTACAATTGATATGAATACTTTCTCAGGCTTTCTGAAATATTTACCGGAATAAAATTGCACAATGAGCACTCACTGTACTCATCTTCATTCTTTGAGGACAGTATAATTCTCGATGTTGGCTTCTTTTTGTATGCCTTGATGCTCATCTTTCTGCAGAGTTAAACTTATTGTTAGTGGGTTTTTATGCAGAATGTACTTAGTATTGAATCACAGTAACTAAAAAAAGTTGTCTTAAATGTTGATAGTACACTTGCTTCAGGGTACTTGTACTGTATTGATTATGAGAATGGGTCAGCCAAACACTAACAAAGTTGTTTAATAGTAGTGTTTAGTACTATCACGTTTTTGAAGATGACATGTTGCTATTTTTTGTACTAATATGCTGTTTTCCACAGGCCAACCAAAACGACACCTGCTAACCACTGGCTGGAGCGTTTTTGTCAGTGCTAAGAGACTTGTTGCTGGAGATTCTGTGCTTTTCATATGGTTTGCTTGTCTTCTCTCCTGCATTTTTTATTTTTGTAACCTGTGGTAATGAGTGACTCATTGTTAATTCTTTGACTCAGGAACGAGAAAAACCAGCTTTTACTTGGAATAAGACGTGCCAGTCGGCCACAAACTGTGATGCCTTCCTCTGTTCTTTCAAGTGACAGCATGCACATAGGTCTCCTTGCAGCAGCAGCTCATGCTGCTGCTACAAACAGCCGTTTCACTATTTTCTACAACCCCCGGTAAGTTGGGGACTTTTAAATTAGTATTTATGCGTTGTTATTTTTCCTCCTCATGTTCACCTTTAACAGAAAGAGTGTTTGCAGGGCAAGTCCATCAGAATTCGTCATACCACTTTCAAAATACATCAAGGCTGTTTTCCACACCCGGATATCGGTTGGGATGCGGTTCAGGATGTTGTTTGAGACTGAGGAATCAAGCGTTCGCAGGTGACCTAGCAAAATGTCAAAACTTGATCCTTGTTCTAATCTAGACCAAATATATAAATGATGATACTTTTTTAGATAATACTTGGTTTCCTAGCACCAGGAAATCCTATAAATGTTTGTAGGATGTATACCACTATGTCAGTGGCTGAAATTGCTATTATCTGTATTTTTTATGCTTTTGTACATTGATATTCTTGAAAAATATGTGTCCCTGTCAGGACGGCACCCCATTATATGAAAATTTTATAATTGGGCCTCTATAAAAACTCATATTATACTAATGCGTCCAATGTGCACTTATGAAATGCAGGTACATGGGGACAATAACTGAAGTTAGTGACGCAGACCCAGTCCGTTGGCCTAGTTCCTATTGGAGATCTGTGAAGGTAATTTTTATACTACTTGATTTTGTTCTAAAGAGCTGCGTGGTTTATTCTATCTTACACATGATTTTTGTTGTCGTTTGCCACATTTAGTCTGCATTTGTGTCTTCCATAATTATTGTGTCTTTCTTGATTATTGTCTGTCTTATTTAGTCGCTTTTTCTTATGATCTGTACCTCTGGTTTTCATCATAACAATGTGAAACTGCCTTCAGATGCTATGGCACTAGTGCTTGTTTCCACAGTTCCACTAACTAGTGTTATATTTCCAGGTTGGTTGGGATGAATCAACTGCAGGGGAAAGGCCACCAAGAGTTTCTTTATGGGAAATTGAACCATTGACTACCTTTCCAATGTATCCATCTCTGTTCCCACTGAGAGTTAAGCATCCTTGGTATTCAGGAGTTGCTTCCCTGCATGGTATGCTTAAGATATTTGTTCTTGTTACTGTATGTGAGGTAGGAGTAGTTTTGAAGCTGAGCTGCTGTATGCTTGCTATTTTTGTGCACCTATGATCTCATCACACTCAAATTACTGAAGCACAGCCTTAATGAATTTCTGAACCGGCCACATCAACCGATTGATGATTCTAACTAAAATAACCTGAAGTTGAGATTGTGGTCATTAACCTTGTAAGTATTAATTTGAGGTTATCTATACACTGGAGATTTAATACCCATCTGGTTCATGAACTTTAGCTGGTGCTAGAGCAAGAGGCTATGGTTGAAGTTTGTCTTCTCTGCTGTGAACATGTCTCAAATGATGGTTCTTGATCCAGAGATTGATCCGTGAATCTTTATATAATGCTGGCATAGGCTAAAAGTGAAACAAGTTATGTTATAAGTGAAAGGTCAATTTCTTATAAGCATTTCTTCCATTACTTAAGCACCCAAGGTGGAGCAATGCTATTCAATAAGGTTCTTCCGTAGCAAATGTAACGCGCTATATGTTGCATTATTTTTAGTTATTGCATATCTGTACATTCTTGTTATGGGGGAATGCATCGATCTGCTTAACATCATTCTTTTTTTCTAGTATCTCTCATTCATATTTCTGTTCTTTTATTAACTGCTGTATCACACTTAAGACGACAGCAATGCTTTAATGTGGCTGAGAGGAGTTGCTGGTGAGGGAGGTTTTCAGTCTCTGAACTTTCAGTCACCTGGTATTGGCCCCTGGGGACAACAGAGGCTCCATCCATCCTTACTGAGCACCGATCATGATCAGTACCAAGCAGTAGTTGCTGCTGCTTCCCAATCTGGTGGTTATCTAAAACAGCAATTCTTGCATCTTCAGCAACCTATGCAGTCCCCTCGAGAACACTGCAACCTCAACCCATTATTGCAGCAACACATTCTTCCGCAAGCAAACCAGCAACAGATAATTAATCCTGAAGCCCAAAATATCCAAACAATGCTGAGCCCAAGTGCTATACAGCAGCAACTCCAGCAACTCCAGCAAATGCAGCAAGTTCAGAATGATCAGAAGCAGAAGATTCAACCAGATCAAACTTACCAAGTTCCTAGCAGTGCAGTTCTCCCGAGTCCAACATCATTACCGAGCCATTTGCGAGAAAAATTTGGTTTCTCTGATCCTAATGCGAATTCTTCAAGCTTCATCACCTCTAGCAGTAGTGATAACATGTTGGATTCGAGCTTCCTTCAGGGAAGTTCGAAAACTGTGGATTTGTCTCGATTTAATCAGCCTGTATCTAGTGAGCAGCAGCAGCAGCAACAGGCATGGAAGCAGAAGTTTATTGGTTCACAGTCAGTGTCTTTTGGGGGCTCGGTTTTACATAACTCACCCACAAGCAAAGATGGTTCTATTGAAAACAAAATTGGTCGTGATGTGCAAAACCAGTCCCTTTTTAGTCCACAAGTTGACTCTTCCTCCCTCCTGTACAACATGGTACCTAATCTGACTTCGAACGTTGCGGATGGTAACTTATCAACGATCCCTTCTGGATCAACTTATCTGCGGAATGTAGTGTATGGTTGCTTGGACGACTCTTCTGGTTTATTGCAAATTACAGGAGAGAATGATCCAACGACCAGAACATTTGTGAAGGTAACTATAGTTTGCATCATCACTAGGTCAAATATGAACTCCTTTTTTTTCTCTAAAAAAACATATCCTCTTTTTCATGGAACCCCTATAAAATTGCAGGTTTACAAGTCAGGTTCGGTTGGGAGGTCGTTGGACATCACCCGGTTCTCTAATTATGCTGAACTTCGAGAAGAACTGGGTCAGATGTTCGGCATTAAGGGTCAATTGGATGACCCTGATAGATCAGGCTGGCAGCTTGTATTTGTCGACAGGGAGAATGATGTCCTTCTCCTTGGCGACGACCCTTGGGAGTAAGAAATATTCCCAGAACTCCGATTAATTTTATTACTTTATGAAGCAATATCCATATATGGCACTATAAATCCAAGTTTCATCTGATCTTTCTATGATTTGGTTGCAAAAATCTGCTTAAATTTTACTACACTTGGCATACTCTGTCCATGCACACACAATACTAACTGAATCACTTAATTGAGGTTGGCCTTGAAACAGCCAAGTTAACATGCTAAGTAAAATTTTCAAATCTACATAAGGCATTGTAACTTCATTTGTTTATCTATATAATTTAAAGATATTAAACGTGCCTAAGATTAACAAAATTTGGCTTGACTAGCAAGTGCAAAAATGGCTGTCATACAATAGTTTGCTTTCCTGGTTTCCACAACTAATAGCTTATTGAGTAAAGGACTAGTGTTGATCTGTGAATGGATATCCCTTCTTCATTTACTGAATTTAGACATGTTGACTGCTCATTAACAGTATCTAATGAATAATCTTAAAAATACTAGTGCTATATTTTTGAATGACCACTTATTTTGCAATGCTCAGTGCCTAAATGTGATCTGAAACAGAATTCGTGTGCTTTATTCTGTCGTACATCTTTAATTTGTATTAGTATGTTAGATTTTTTTATTAGACTGTTCTTCCTTCAGTAATTTGTGTTGGTTTGTCACTATATGCTGATTTTAATTACCCAAGACCCTTCGTGAGAGTAAACATCAGTTATGATTCTTCTTTAAACTGACCTTGCTCGCTTGATGTAGGTCCTTTGTGAATAGTGTATGGTACATCAAGATACTTTCACCTGAGGATGTGCATAAGATGGGAAAGCAAGGAAATGATCCTCGGTATCTGTCCTGAAGTGAGAGAATATGGTGCCTTTTCTGGTACGATGTCATTCTGTTATTTATATTTATACAGACCAATTATCTTTATTGTGATAATCACCAAATCCCACACTAATCCTTAAAAAAATATGA